>CM066203.1:49887838-51210838 GCA_033675215.1 Rhodiola kirilowii | reverse complement strand
CTATTCCAACATGAAGAGGCGACAAAGACATGGGCCGAAAGAATGGAAACCTGGAAGAAGTAACAAGCAAGCACGACGCATTGGACCAGCAGCTATGGTCAAGGAAACCTCATCCTCTCAGAGCAAAAGGGCTGCCGAGAAAAAGTTTGACCTCACTCACCCTTGGGATCCGACCTTATGATCCATGATTGAGGTACTGTCGAGCCAACGACGTTAAACAAGTGCACTGGTCGGGAGGTAACCCGACACTATCTTACTTTCTGCACTTTAATTTTTGTCTTTTATTTTCTGTATTTTACTTTTTCAATAAGTTGCTCTCACCCACTTGGTGCATAGAATGATTTGATTATTTAGGAATTGGTTTTTGGAGCACGATCGGATCAGCCAGGCAGCTTCCGTGAACTACCGGGCCTGCGCTGAGAGTTCAAGGCCCCAGCCGAACTCCCTCGATTATCCAGCCTCATGCCATTCGACACAATAAGGGAGTTCTGATCTTACCTTTCCTTAAGTCATTTCCTTCTCGTATAACATCTGCTTGCATGGCTTTTGAACTAAGTAGTGCTGAAAGGCACGACTTCGTTCAAAAGTGTGGGGTGAGAACTGCATGTGTGCATAGTAAACATGTTTTTCTTTTTCTTTTTTCTTTTAGTAGTATCTTTTTGAAAATATGAATTTGAGAATGTGAAAAAGATAGACCAAAATTCATGCATTAACCTTGTGAAAATTCAACTGTTTAAAAACTTAGAATGTAACTTTCCATTTGTCCTTTGTGCTGAGATAACTAGGGATGTGGAGTTGATAGAAATGCCCTAGAGAGGCTTGGCAAGCAATCAAAGGATCAGATCAAACTATATGGTTTTCGAAGTCAGTGGAGGCTGCACTTCGGGTTTCAGTGAAGATTGAAGTCATCTCCGCCATGCAATGCAAAAGGCGAGGACGGGAATCAGACCGTCCTATCTCCGGTCAAAGTAGCCGAGAAAATAGATGAGCGACCCTCATCTTGACCCGCGCGAAAACGACAGTCAAAGTAGTCGAGAAAATAGCTGAGCGACCCTCACCTTGACCCGCGCGAAAATGGAAAAAAAGAGAGGAGCGGGGAGGTATTTCCATAGGCTTGCGGGCGATGATTGGACCTCCCAAAAAGGCTCGAGAAAATGGACTAGCAGTCACAAAAAGGCGAAAAGCTCAATGAAGCAAATCAAGAGGCCAAAGGCCCAAAATTGTGAAGGTTTTAACCGAGCAAAAGTGAAGCACTCGACAAAGTCAAATCAAAGGCCAAAGGCCGATTCACTACAACAAAAAAGCAGTCCCTCGCCAAAGAAAAAATCAAGAAGGTTCAACTCACTGAAACCCGAACCGAATCACGTGCATGAGAAAGCTACCAGAAGACCATATAGTACGAAACGATCCCGAGGCTGCAACCCAGGAACCTGAAAAGGGCTATCTCCCGAAACATCCAATATAATTTGCATCTCAGCACGGAGGTACAAGTATTAAGTTTCTTCTATTTATTTACGCAGTTTAATTTGGTAATAAGTAAGCAATGCATGAATTAGGATAGATCGAGTACCACAGTCTAATTTTCATATGCCAAATCCGAACCTAGAACTTACGCCCTTTAATAGCATTGTTCGGGACGAACAACTAAAAGTGGGGGGTATTCTGATGGACCACAATTATACGAATCAAAAACACAGTAAAACCCCCAAGTTAGACTGTTTGTCTATCTAACATCCATCTGTTAGTCCCGATATATTTCCACAGGGCATTTTAGAGACTAAAGTGAAAACACGCTAAGGAGGAGTTTTTAAGCGGAAAATGAAGAACGAGTCATTCCAGGTCACGACCATGCTACACTCAAAATCAGCCTTAACATCCTTCATGGAACCGACTTGGCATCACTCAAATATTCTAGAACCGTCGGCAAATGGACAAGAATGCAAGGCAAAGGCACCAAGCCCGGTAAAGGCCAAACAAGGGCAATTTCACCCGATTTGGGATTTCGACCATGTTCGGGGCAGAATTTGGCTTAGGTTCCTTCTTGAGATCATCTTAGAATGACATTTTCATTCAGATTACACTCTCCAAAATCCAAGAAGCTCCGGCCAAAGCTCCGGCCAGATCCGGTCAAACCGATGGCTTTTGTGAAAGAGTCACAAGCTTCTAGAAGAGGTGGCCAAAGGAGGATGCTCCTCCTCACATGGGCGGCTAGAAGGGGAGGAGCCTCCTCCTCACATGGGCGGCTTTTGGGCAAACTTGCCCTCCACTCCTCCTTCCTCCTCCCTTGGATGCAACCCATCTCCACCCTCCATTCCTCCTCCCTTAGCTTATAAATAGAGAGCTCCTCCTCCTCATTTTATCATCACCACCACAAGTCACAACTCCATAGTTAGAGAGAGAAGCTCTAACTTCTCTCTAGAATTTTGGGCACTAATCATGTAATATTAATCATGTAATATTACTTTGGAATCAAAGCTTGATCCTTGGCGCTTCAACGGTTGTAAGTCTTTTTATTTATTTAAATTGTATTTATAAACTCGTGTTTATTTCCAAGTTCATAGTTATGATAACCACTGCCATGATTAGTAGCTAAATTAATTATTCGGTTTAAGGGTGTGTACTTGTATTATAAATGTTTTAGACTTTACTCTTAGTATACCTTTATGTTCGATACTTGTTCTATGTGCCATATATAAAAGTTAGAATGTCTAAGGTCAAGTAAACCATTTGGAAATGTGACCATAGGGGTCCAAATTCGTAAACTCTTCCTTAGATATTCGTGATCACACTCGGGTAAGTGGACCATTTGGAAACTGGACCAAAGGGACCAAATGGATAAACTTATCTGAAGAGGTCGACTATTCTAAAAACCATTTAAAAACTGGGCCAAAGGGATTAAATGGACGCACTTACGGCTAAGATACTTCGAAAGGAGGAATTAGTTTTGCTTAGAATAAGTGTTTTAAATGATGTTGCAAGTCTTGTGCTAGGAATAGCCTCGATTCATCTTTGAACATTTAGCATGATCATGTCTTGCGCTAGAAATAGTCTCAATTCATCGTTGAACACTTGGTATGATCATTAGCGGTCGATGATAAACAATTATAATACAAGGCCCCTAAAACCGAATACTTTCCTTACAGTCCATTATCAATTGTTGTAATTTACTTTCAGTTCCCAAAACACACTCAAAACCAACCCCAATCGTATTTAATTTCTGCATAAGCTTCATTAAAGAACAACTATTCCACACTGACTCTCTTGGGTTCGACCCCTACTTACCACTTACTACCCAGTAGTTAAGTCGCGAGTAGCGGACTTATAAATTTATTTGTACAAATCGCTTCGACGACGAGCGGTTCTGTCAGACGACAATGCTTAAATGCATGAATACATTCAGCAAATGCCCAAAAACATGATTAACCTGAATGTACTCACCATCGATTTCGTCAGTATCCCAATAGACAACTGTTTCCAGACTATTATCAACTAAAGCCTTCATCAAGCGCGGCAGGTATGCGAAGGAGCCATCCCATGTTCCAAATAAGTTAATCATTGTTTGTTGCTTCGCTGGCCAAGCTTGTAATTGGGAAATTTCAAGCCCATAGTCTTTATAAATTCTTGCTTGTATCTCTGCTCCACTCAACCGCAATTTTTCTGTCATCACATCCCACAGTTCTTTAGCGATGTACTTGGGCGTCATATGAACGTTGTTGGCCATAATTGTGTCGTTCTGACATATGTGATGCTCACGATGCTTTTGCACTCCCCAACGGTAACTGTTTCTCAGTGCGGATATCCGGAGGCCCCATGGACAACCTTCTCCACCTTTTCGACAGCGAAACACAATAAAAGAAGGGTTAGATTTTTTTACCACGTATTCCACCCGATTCTTTATCGACCACTTCTGCACCACATGTATGGCAAGTTCTTTTGAATCAAACTCACTGGCAACTCCAAGGGATTCGTGGAGATCCGGTTGGCTGAAATTTCCTCCCATATACTCATCGGATGGTTGATTGGTTTCCCATGCCGAAATATCTTCAAAATTCGGATGATCCCATACGTAATGGGGTATTGCATTCTCCTCCTGTGGATTCTGAACAGCGACCATTTCCAAATTTTCCATTTCTTCCCGATGGTACTCGTCCATGATTG
This sequence comes from Rhodiola kirilowii, assembly GCA_033675215.1. Taxonomy (NCBI): domain Eukaryota; kingdom Viridiplantae; phylum Streptophyta; class Magnoliopsida; order Saxifragales; family Crassulaceae; genus Rhodiola; species Rhodiola kirilowii. The sequence goes on along the minus strand of CM066203.1, from coordinate 51,206,680 downwards.
GAACATCTAAATTATCAGGTGTTGGAGTTTCCATGTCGAAGGAAGTTGCTAGAACGAGTCAAATGATGAGAGAATTATAGTCGAAGTGTATTTGGATGCAGAAAATGAACGAGAGAACACAAATATATATATAAGGCGTCAAAAATCGGATCCCGTGCCCGTCCGGTCACTTCTGGTCAAGGCGTTAGAAAAATTTGGGTCCCGGAGAAAACCGGATCTCGGAAATCCAATTTTTTATAACCTAATTTTTTTTTGTTTTTTCCCTAAAAAACGGATCTGGGAAATCCGGTTTTAAAAAAAACAAAAAAATATTTTTACGTACAAAATCAGATCCAGGGAAATTGAAAAAAACCAGATTCGGGGCAAGTGTAGCATTTAAAAAATCAGATCCGGGAAATCCGACCTGTTACAAATATAAAAAATAATTTCCTTAATTATTATTAGATTTCTTCGTGTGCAATAGAAAACGTATCATGAGTTATTTTGATAGATGTAATTAAGACATTGTTACAAAATGTAGCACAAATAAAACAAAACAATACATTAAAGTTAAATTTAATCTCAATCTTTTTTCTTCTTACGTAGCCTCTGCAGCCATGACTGTTTAGGTGTCTTTTCAGGATGGAGGTTGTGCCCGTGACCTGGTGGTGAAGGTGTGGCATGTGAGATGGATGGCCGAGATGGTTGTGAAGCTGGTGCCTGTGAGCTTGATGGACGATCATAACATGGTGTCTTGAGTCAAGGTTGGTGACATGATCATCGTCTACACTCATATCATCATCGACACCTATAATTAAAATGTATTAGTATATTAGTTGAATAAATTACATATACAATTTAAATGAGAAAATTTACCGTTTCCAAACTGAAAAAATATCAGGGTTGATATTCAGTAGCCACAACTCCCCCAACACTCGTAGTTCCTCCACTGCGGTATGGAAAATGTGATGAAATATTGGTCGCGAGTCTGCAGTACTGATGAAGCCTTCTGCAGCATGCGAAGCGCATATGAGCAACGTGCGAATCTATATGAACAAATTGTTAGTTACACATGTGAAACAGTATAATAATAATATATTATAGAAATTGTGAAAACTTACATTGCTAGGTAATTCATGGGCACTAGGGCGATACGCCTGAGTGTCCTCTTCTTCCAATTTGGGCTGGATAAGACGACGTGTGATCATTGAATACCAATATACATATTCATCATTGGGAATATCAATGTCTTCGCCTTTGTCGCCCGGATCCCCATATATTAGTCTCTCCCATCTACTATTCCATATCTGAACATCCTGGACCAAGTACACTCTCCAATCAACTCTCTTTTTTCTTTCTAATCCGTGGCGAGCATGCGTAAATGCTATAGGAGCAGTTGGAACGATCTGTTTCCATCCAAACTGTCTCATAGTACGACCAGGATGATGCCACTCAATGATGTTGAAGCAAATAAGTGGCACATCAGCCACCCATAATTCTCGTGACTCGAGACATACGGGATGCAGTCGTTCCATCAAATTCTCAGAATATGGTCGATAAATAAAATCACCGTGGACCATTTGCTCGAGTTGATCCCGATAGAACATTAAAGAACCACGTGGGGTCTCTTCAAAATGTTTTGGTCCGGCCCAATGCCTGCGCATAAATAAAATCGTTACAAATTTAATATTTAACAATTTTCAATAACAAAATAAATAAAAATTTAACTCACAAGTACGACCAACAAGGTCTGTAATATGGATGAATATCATCTTCAAGTTCTGGTGGTTCTCTGTTATATGATTGTGGACGTCCAATACGCATGCGCTCCCAACACCAAAACTGTATTAATAGTCCACATCCACTGATTTGCGACTTCTTTATATAACTCGCTCTGCACAACTGACTGTACTGAAACGCTAAAACTGCGCTCCCCCAACTGTATCTCCTGGCGTTATCCTAGTCCGCAAACAATGGAAGGAAGTGGAGCGATACCATATCACCGGACAAGTCTACCATGAGAGTCAATCCCAATAGACATAAAATGTACGCCCTAGCGTATTTCTTCAACGTCTCTTCATCCGCATCGGCTGGTATATGAGTCAAGTAGTCATCGAACCATGTCTTGCTACCCATCTATTTCTGCTTAGGACGGTCGGGCACATCACCCAATAAATTCAAACAAACAGGCTCCCATTCGAACTCCCCAAATCCAGACACGGGCTCCCCATCTATGGGTAATCCAGTAAGAAGAGACACGTCCTGTAGTGTAATTGTAGGCTCCCCTCCATTTAGATGGAAGGTGTGTGTCTCGGGGCGCCATCTCTCCACTAGTGCGGTGATTAATCTAGGATCCCTTTTCACGTTGCGTACTTCGGTCCAAGGTAGAAAACCGACAGTTGCAACATAATCCCTAATTCGAGGGTTCATACTTATGACAGTATGACCCATTACCTTCAATGGCTTATCAGACATAAAATCTTTATCCATCTATAATATGTAATTAATTAAATATTGTTAGAGGAGTGTTCAAATGTTATGTATGTTTTATGGTGTTATGTGTTACTTCAATCTCATCCTTTAGATCAAATGATCTAAAGGTGCAAAATGAAAGTTAAAAAGTGACCAAGTTGTTTGTCATCTTGCACTTTTGTCTTTTACCTAAAAGACAAAAGTGCAAGATGAAATCTGGACCTTTAGATCAAAAGATCTAAAGGCGCATAATAAAATAACACATAACACTCTAGCAACCCATAACACTTGAACGCCCCCCAATATTGTTATATGATATGAATTGAAAAAAAAAATTAATAATGAAAATCATACCTGATTTCTCCAAATCGCTTCAGTGCGATGCTCCTTTTGCATCGTCAACAAGGATGGATCGATGGGTCCAGGATGAAGATAATCATCCATATCCATGTTTGGATTAGCAGTCGCTCGTGAAGAAGACGGCACATCGCGTTGGCTAGTGCTTCTTCGCCTGTTACCTGACGACATTTCTGTAAAAACAACAGATATTAATTATTACCAATTCATGAAGAAAAACACAATATATATCAATACGCTAATTCAACTACGACAAAAAAATGTCCAAATTCCAATATACTAATTCAATAACACCAAAAAATGCACAAAATTCATAAAATTCATACAATTAACCGCACTAATATCAAAAACAAATAATTCAACAACACTAATATCAAAATTCACAACAACAATTCTTCACAAACAATTCAATAATACTAATTACACAATTAAGTTTTATTACCTATCAATTTCGGAGGTGGTGAATGGGGGAGAAATCGGATGGAATCGGGCCGAATTGGGGTACGATTTTGGACGGAATTGGGGTAGGATTTCAAAATTCGGGAGAAATCGGACGGAAGTGGAGAGAAATCGGACGGAATCGGATGAGGGAGAAGTAGATCCGACGGGTTTCAAAAGGGTAGGGTTTCGAATGGGGGAGAAGAGAAGAAGATGTGTCGGCAATTTAAGTTCGCAAAACACCGAAACTCCGGATTCCAATTTTTTAAAAATACGGAATGGCGCATTTCGGTCTTATGTGGAAGCCACGTATTCGACCATCGTCCACATCAGCCAGGTCTAATAAAAACCGGAACTCGGCAATCCGGTTAGTTACAAAACGCAACTAATCGGATTTCTGACTTCCGGTTTTTCAAAATTCAGAACACGGGGATCCGGTTTTATTAAAAAATGGTCAGTTTTGAAATGTGAAACTCGAGGGGGTTAGTTTTGAAATGGACAAATTCAAAAGGATCAGTTTTAAAAAAAAACTCCCCATTACCGACCCTTATCTATCCTATTCTATAATGTTCATAGGATAAAGGAAAAATAGTCTTCCCTACTCTTACCCTACGCATTCACGCAAAACGGCAGGAGAAGTAGAACCAACGAGAAAATGATGTATTCTGAATCTTCACCTAAACTACAAAACGTCGTCGTAAAGGCTCATACTGTAAAAATAAATAAATTGATACACTTTTGGAAGTGTATCAGCTCACAGCATCTGTCATTTACCCACGCTACAGGCCAATGATATAATTCATCAACAAAATATGAAACTGAAATAAAAACTGTTATTGGTCAAAACACGTAGAGTGCACGACAGCCCGTCATTTTAGAAATACAAATAAATTGACATAAACTTGGTCCTACTCGCGTCTCGATTTTTCTTAAGAAAAAAAAAACTCAAAAAAAACTTACAAGGAGAAAAAGAGAGAGAAAGCGAAGAAGTCAGATTCATTTCCGAGCTCTGATTCGATTCAGCGTTCCGATTGTAGCCGTGGAATCATGTCATCTCCGGGAGAGTAATGATTACCAACTCCCTATACATTATTCAGAATTATTTAACCAATTTTTTTTGATTTAGTGTTTGAATTTGATTGCTGTTGACATTGCTGTATTTTGTGCTCTTAGGTTAATTTTTTCGAAACCACATGTTTGGGTTGTGTTATTGGATGCAGTCTTGCTTTTGAAGTCTTATGATCAGAACATGAATTTGAATACTTAAAATCTGCGTACGTGGTTATAACAAATTAGGTTTTTGTTTTCTTGGTTGGAAATTGAAATGAGTTGGTAGCTTGTTGCCTATTTTATTTTACTATTTAGGTTGATTTTTGAATTTTTCTGTTTAGTTTCTCTGACAAAGGAGCTGAGTACTTGGGATTAGGTAATAGTTCGGAGTGTAATTTGTGAAGGGATACTTTCTGTAAATGATTTCAGCTGCTGTAACAATAATTCAAATGATTTCATAATAGAGGGACATCATTTTTAAGGATCAAGTTGCTTAAGCATGTAACTGAAAAGTGATTTTCAGTTATCAACAATTTTTCATGGTAAAGTGATGTGTAATTTCAATGATACTAGTGTCTTTGGATCACATAATATTGTGCCTTCATAATGCAAGCATGCCCAGACGGTTACACATCACTTTGTTTCTCTCACATCACATTATCATATTCAGTATTTTCGTACACATAGTTGATGAATTGGTTTTAATGTTTTGTGACTACACATTGTTTTGATCTGTTCCTGATAATATTAATTTGTATTCCTTGTGTAACCAAATTTTTCGTAAACCAGATTCTATAATTCTCTTCCTCCCATAAGTAAGGGATTTGCAACAATGTGTGTGGTGACTACCACTGCCGTTCGGTTAGGACTGCTTGCACCTGCACGTGTTGCTATACTATATAATGAGGTCTTCTCACATTTCCAGGTACAAATCTTTTTACCTACAAATGTTCACTATCGATGGAGAATTCATACCGAGTTTGGTCATACTGTGTAGGTTTGGAGACTTGTGACATCCTTCTTTTTCCTAAATGTGTTCTCAATAAATTTTGGAATTCGTCTATTGATGATGTAAGTTCCCACCTTCAATTTTTTCAATAATAACATACACAATTTTGCTTGTCAAAAATTTGCATGGATGGTTTGTGTAGCTGTTATTGTAAGTATCTGTCAATTTGATCAAGAGGCCAATACAATTTCAAAACAAAGATAAGAGAGGCTTTTATAATTGCTTCCCGATTGTGATCATGTTGTATTTGTTGCTATAGACTTAGATATGGTGTACAACTTGAGAAAGGACCATTTGAAAGGCGGACGGCTGATTTCTTATGGATGATGATTTTTGGAGGACTTACATTGTTGGTATGTTGAGATGCTTCTTGTTTCATTTTTATGTATCTCAACTGAAGTGGTCTTGCAGTCCTTGAGTAGGCCCACCAATAACGATGCTCTATATGAAATTTAGAAGTGCTGGATTCTGAGTTTGAGATGATAATAACTTCCTACTAACATGGTTCCTTTTTCACTACTTTGACTTTATTGCAATCCAGGTATTGGCAGCCATTCCGTTCTTGTGGACTCCCTTTTTAGGCACTTCCTTGGTGTTTATGCTTGTATATGTCTGGAGCAGAGAGTTCCCCAATGCTCAAATTAACTTGTATGGGTTAGTTGCGCTTAAGGTATCCATGCTTCATTATCCTCTTAGTTATCTATTTTGGAAAAAATCGATACATGCAACAATCATCAAGAATAAACAAACTGGTAATTGCAGGCATTTTACTTCCCCTGGGCAATGCTTGTGATAGACGTCATTTTTGGAGCACCAATATTGCCAGACCTCTTGGGTATAGTTGCTGGACACTTATACTACTTCTTGACGGTTCTGTACCCACTGGCCGGCGGAAAGAACATCCTGAAGACTCCATTATGGGTGTATCCTTTTAATACTCTGATTCTTATACTAGTCAGTAGGCGCATGCCACAAACAACATGTATGATTGTATTGAAGCCTGCGTGGTTTTACAATTTCCTTGACTAACATGACACAGACATAGAATCGTCCAACGGTACCGAATCGGATTCCCCCGGCCATCCAATGCTGCTGCTGCTGCTGCAACTCAGGGAGGCCGAGACATGAACACCTCCTCAAGCACAAGCACTGCTTTCCGAGGAAGAAGCTATCGGCTCACCGACTAAGAATCTGTAGTCCTTTTCTTCTTCACCTGCTACAGATGAAAATTATCTTCCTGGACAACTGGATATTGTTGGTGTACACTTCTTGACCAATCAAGTATTTCTGTATTTTCGGAAACATTATTACATTTTTGCACCTCTTCACCATCCTTGCCTCCAGTCTGTATGCCAAGGAACCTTTTCCTATCCCAACGTTGATTCTATTGGCTTAGTTTGTGCAATTGCAAACCATTATAGATCAGTCTAAACCTCCTCTTTTGGATATTGTTGGTGTAATTGTTTGGAGTAAAATGATCAAGTTCAAGAAAGGTTGTGTATTTTAGCCTTTCCTGCGCCGATGGGTTTTTTATTCAAATAAAAACTTAGTACGTGAATGTGGTATAGTGTAGCTCAAAGTCAAACCCTTCATCTTTAACTACAAGTTAGATGTTCACACCACTAGATCGCCGGTATATTGATTTATGCCGAGCAGCTTCAACTAGCTAATCCTTTTTTTTTTTTAAGGATACATGCTAAACCTCATTTATAAAAGCAGTGCAGAATGCAGATGAGTACAAAAATGTTGCTGGTTTATACCTAGAAATACGAAGAACAAAGTGAATTATTTCTGATGAACACCCATTTTCAGTGCAAAATAAATTTTGAGGTTGCACCTACCAAAATGCTTCATGTACTGGTGTTCAACATTAAGCACAAAGCCAAACTTACACTTATCAGCGGATACAGGTGACCAAGGCATGGACAATTGCTACACTTTTAGTTTTGACATGCTCTTACCTGGAAACCATTTTCAATCTGCAGCCTTGGCTAATTGTAGTACCTTAAAGTGCAGGCATCCAGAAATTTTACAGAGGCCAACATGCATCAAGAGCTGGGATTTTCTTCGCTTGGCTGGGTAGATGAGCTCTGATCACCATCACTAGAATTTGTCGTTGTTTCCTGAAATTTGCAGGATGCGTAAGCTTTTGTACACGTGGTTTGTCATGTGTAAAGATCAAAGTGTGTTTATCACATGAATATATGAAGGCATGCAAACCTGAGTTGAATTTGGTGGCTTTGGCTCCTGAGCGAAAGCTTGGCCACCCATAAAACCGTCATCAGACTCTCCAAGATCTCTTAATCTGTTTAACTCTGGAACTACTACAGTAGCAAGATCTGGCCTGTCCTTCTTCCTTAGTTCCGCACATTTCAGTGCAATTTTGGCGAATGTGAGTGTCTCTTCGACCGGCCAATCCGTTACGGCTGGGTCGAGCATCTCTTCAAATTTGCCTCTCTCAATAGCCTTCTCGACGTGATGCGTGAGTCCCATTGGAGGTTTAGCTGTAATAATCTGGAGGAGTAATATTCCCAATGAGTATATATCTGATTTTGTCGTCAACATGCCAGTTTGCTGATATTCAGGGTCTATGTAGCAAAAGGTCCCCGCGGCAGATGTCATGTGATATTGTGTCACACTGTTAGCTACAGATGGTGGAACCAAACGAGCTAAGCCAACGTCACTGATTTTACTCACGAAGTTTCGATCTATTAGAATGTTAGCTGGCTTAAGATCTCGGTGGACCAGCGGTTCTGGTTTTGCTTGGTGAAGGAAGAGCAGGGCAGTCGTGATTTCTGCTGCCATGCTGAACCTTTTTTTCCATGAAAGTGGCCGGGTGTTTCCTCTTCGGAGAAGTCTGTCCTCCAAGCTGCCATTTTCCATATATTCATATACCAAGCAACCATACTCGGGGCAAGCGCCTAACAAGAGGACCATGTTTGGATGCCTCATGCAGCATAAAACCTCAACCTGTCCAGCCATTATGGAACGAAGATCAGCGCTGAGTAAGTCATATTAAAGTAAGAACACAACAATCATACGAGCGTACTGAAAATTAACTGAAATCTACAAGAGTTGCAATGGTTAGATTCACATTAAAGAGCATGAATGAATGATACCTCTTGTTGAAACTGCTTCCTTCCTTGAGCAGCATCAGGCCGTAAGACTTTGATGGCAACGGGTGTATGATCGAGGTAGCCTCTGTAAACAGGGCCGTAACCACCTTCACCAATTTTCTTTGAATCTGCGAACTTATCTGTGGCCTGCTCAATTTCCTCTATCGAGTATTTTCTATAACGTACGTCATTTTTGGCTAAGACATTCAATGCCCGATTCTTTTCTTCAGCCTCCCTCCTGGCCTTCATCTCTGCATACCGTCTCCTCTGCGCTTCCATTTCAGCAAGCCTCTGTGCGGCTTCTGCTGCCTCAATGGCAGCTTTGCACTTGGCCTTCTCCCTTTCCACAATAGCAAGGGCTGACTCTTCGGAAACTCTCGCATCTCTAAACCTACGAGCTTCCTCCATCTTCCAGTCATGGAGCTCCTTTGCCTAAAATGTCAATAGAGTCAATTCAAACACGGTTGGCTGTAATTTGATCCAATCCTCTGTCTTATTCCTCTTTATTACTCTGACGTCAATTTACATTACTAGTCCACTATCTGGTTACGAACTTACTAATGAGAATTTACCTTCTTCTTGGCCGAGATGGCCTCTTTGCAAGCTGTGCTGTACATGTCCATTGTTTGCTTCAACTCTAGCTTTAATCTTCGCATCTCTGCTTCCATATCACGCTACGAAGGAAAAAAAAAGGACACAATTTTTTGAAGCTTCTCATCCTATATAATCGTATAGCACCATTGCAAAATACGTTTCACTTACTGGTCCATTGCCATCCCTGGAAGATTCCTGCAAAAGGGCGAAATCTATGTTTTGGGCAGTTATATCAACTGATCCAAGAGAGAATCGTCCAGAACTTTCAATCTCATCCAACACTGCTGTATCACGGCTGGTGGAAGACCTTCCCTGGGTAACAATGTCAATACTTTCCATTGACATATTAACTGGAGCACTCCGAGGTCTCTCGCGCGATGGGGTTTTAGAAAAGTCGTTGCCCTTATCCGAAGCAAACGCATCAGGCGTTCCCATACTTCTATGGTTTGTCCTTATGTAGGGTGGTCTGCTATAATTGAATCAAAATTCATGAAAATATATTATGATTTAAAAATCAAAATGTCAGGGAAAACGAAATCAAGTTCGAGCAGAAGACGATATGCAGCACCACCTAAATCAATACGATTTAAAAAAATGCACCCCTAAATAAGCTGTCACCAGTAATTCTTTACATCGCTGAGAAACATTTTTTGAGTAGATATTGAAAAACAATATAAAACTATTACCTGAATGCACCTTCTAATTCCATCTGTTCTTGTGCCATGTGAGGTGCCAATATGACAGGAGTGGACGGTACCTTTGGCGGCGCAGCAGTATTAGCTGCTGGCCTTTGGGCTTGTCGAACAACAACTGCTTTGGTCTTTGCAATGACATATACTGAGCAGAAATCTGGTGCATTTTTCGTCACCCCAGAAGACACATCCTGTTTCATCCTGCAACACAAGTGCTAACTGATCAGTTTTCAAATGCACCGTTAAGAGGTAACATTTAAAAGAGATTAAGAGAAAGAAGAATAACCATCTTGTTAGAGCATTTCCCCTTGAGGCACCGACAACAATGTTGTTGATAAAGTTGGTTTTGGCATAATTGAGTAGTCCTTTAGAGACATCGGTATCATCAACAACAACCTCCTTCAGTTGAATCTGACGACAGAATTTGAGAAATTTAGTTAAAGCAAGTTACTAGTTTCCACCCACACTTGTTCATCACCAAAGAAAAAGATCAATTTAATGTGCCGCATAAATACCATTATATATCATACAAATTTCATTTTTCTGAATTTGCAGTCTTCGGTTTATCATTGATAGAATTGAACTCGATGATCAAAATATAAAACTTCCATTAGATCTTGTCTTAAAGCAGGTTGTTTGTGCTTGAATTAACTTTGCTTAAGAAAATCACACTCACCCCTTTGCGTGTACAGAAGCCACGAAACGTGGAAAAAATTTGTTGTATGTCAACTTCATGCTCGCCGTCCACCCCGCCAGATGACTCTACACATTCTCAACCAAATCAGAACATATAAATCGCATAGTAGTAGTCAACAATGTAAATACATAAATTGTGCCTAATAGCCAAATCACTTCAAATTTGCAGCATCTATCATGGAAAAAGATCTAGTGCAGGTGCAGCGCGAGTGTCAAAACGACGTCGCTTCAATAAAAACGACGTCATTTTGACTGATATATTTTTTGAAATATCACAAAACGACGAGGTTTCGATCGAAACATTGTTATCCATCATATTCTAAAATGCAGCATTCACCAGAATAGCAATAAAGAGGCAACAAATTCTAATTGAGACATTTGATCAAACACTTTGCATGCAAATTTTAAAAAACTAAGTACAAAAGAGAGAAGGTACCTACGGTATTGGTAATTTCCAATCCTGACATGCACAAGGATCAATGGCGGATTGGTCTCGGACGCCAGGAGATTTTCAGCCGCCCAACGGACAGCATAATTACTATTCTTATCCTTATCAACTCCGACCATCACAGTCTTGATGCGCCCAGTTGGGGGTGGGTAGTTCGGAGCCATTTATGCAAAAACGCACCGCCAGTGCGACGCCGACTCCAGCTTGCGATAAATGCGTCGTCAGAGCGGACGTACGGCAACAAATGTTTGATATTTTTCTGGACGCCGTGGGAATTTTTGGGGATTGGAACGTAACAAAGGAAGAAAACAGAGAAATTTTAGGAGAGGTTAAAGCTGATGGGAGGAAGATGGGTTTTGGAGGTCGACGTCAACCTCGACCAAATGTGGTGAAATCTTGACCTTTCTATTTTTGGTATATCCGACACCTTTTGTCCTTTTAACAGTTCTGTTTCAGTCCGCGTTTTTCTCATATTGACTCGTAGCCAAGCCAACGTTGCAGAAAACACTAGGCGGATATCGGACGTACTATGATGTTTGTCCACTTTTTTGATTTTTTTTATATTTTTGAATATTTTTTATATTTTTGAATATAGATGAATTAAATTAAGGATTTGGATCATATATAAAGTATCAAGTTGGGTACAAAATAAAAAAAGTAATTTGAATTTTGAACCATTGTATTAGATTATCTAGCGAATGATATTTAGAATTGAGGTCATATAAGAAGTGTGTCTTTTCATGAGAAATGAGAATTTAAATTGATCATTGGATTTAAGGTCAAACGGTTGATAATAAACAACAGATTAGGCATATATATATATATATATATATATATATTTTGTCCTTGGATTAGGCATATAATTAAATACTAATTATGGTTAAAGGGTAAAATCGGAATAGAAAAAAAATCAATCGTGCGCAATCCCATTGATTCGATAATTGATCTCGTCAGTCAGTCGTGCGCAAATCCGACCTTCGTGCGCTGAACCCTAGGCGAATCCAGTTCGTCTCATATTCCATCGATCGTCTTTGTTTTTGATTAATCACAATTCGACGATTCATGATGAATATGGCATACGACACCCATGCATGTACATCTTACATATTTAATTCATTGTCTCTCGCGTGTTTTTTGATCAAGTTCTAATCTTTGGCGTAACGGAGGAGAATTTTCCTACAATTCATCTGGTTTTGATTCTGCCCATAGTCAAGTTTTGATCAAGTTTTTATCGTATTCGTGGTTGGTCAATTTCTAGTTGTCAGTACGTTAACGTACTATGTTTAATTTCTGAGTTAGCCCCCATGGATGCTAAATGTTATTTTAAACTTGCGAATGAAATGCTTCGTATAATACGTATTAAGCAATCCATAATTCGTAACAGCTTTAACATAGTGCTACTTTTTTTGTAGATGATAACAATGAACATATTAGTGCCCTTGATGATGAAAGTTACACATTTGTTTCTGTTAACGGGAGAAAGTGTTGGATTCCCAAGTGTCCGGATGAGCTAAAGCCGCATGTTGGAATGATATTTCTAAATCTCCATCAAGCTATATTGTTTTATAAAGAATATGCAGGAATAGCTGGATTTGTTGTGCGTTTGGCAACCACTAATAGATCAGATGAGATTGTTACCATAAAGTATTTGGTGTGTCAAAGGGAGGGTTTCAAAGCAAAGAGTAAAGTGGTGAATACTTCCATACAAATGAGAGGTCTAGGAGGGACACTTGATGTGGGTGTCAAGCAAGACTTCAGGTTAACATAGCTGATGGTGGTAGATATTGTGTCTATCTGTTTGAAGAAACACACAATCATTAATTGAAATCTGACATAGGTAAATAGTTTTTAACTTCACATAGAGAGATGTCCCTTATTGACAAGCAGCTGGTCATGGAATGTGGTAAAGTTTGTATAGGTGCTACAAAAGCCCATCATATTAGGAAAGAGTTATGTGGTGGGTTTATGAATATAGGAGCCACGATCACTGATTACAAGAATTTTAAGAGGGATTTGAAACTCTATATTGGTCTGAATAATGCTCAAATAGTTGTTGACAATTTATCGGATAAGATAAAGATTTGCGCAGGGTATTCCTTTGAGTACTTTTCGTATGGGAAGGCACCCTAACCAGATTGTTTTGGGCTGATGGGATATCAAGGAGGGACAACACTATATTTGATGATGTTGTTTCATTTGATGCAACTTATCGAATGAATAAGTGTTGTAAATTCAGTATATATTAGCAACACAATGTCTAATGTTAATAATATATGTCATTCATATTATTGCAGGTACAATTTGGTGTTTGTACCCTTCACTGGTGTAGACAACCAGCTAAGAAGTGTGACTCTTGCTGCTGGACTGATCTCAAAGGAAGATGTTGATTCATATACATGGCTACTAACATGTTTCTAGAAGTTGTTGGAACGCAAACCTAGTGTGATTGTTATTGATCAAGACGCGTCTATGAAGGCTGCCATTGCCCCTATATTCCCTTCCAGTCGACATAGGTTTTGCATGTGGCATATTACAGAAAAATTGCAAGCGAAGGTACTGTGTATACATAATTCGTAGTTAACAAATTAATAAATTATAATTAGTAGTCTTATGTGAAATTGAATTATATTTGCTATTTTGTACACTTCATTCGTAGTTATGAATTTATAATTCGTAGTTTCAAAGAAATATGATGAGATTGGTTGTTTGGTAGACATAATCCCTATTTATACTCGCATAATTCGTAGTCCATTGGGTTAACCTTATCAGGTCGGTACTTATTGTGATGTTGTTTTCTTTTATTCAAATAGGTAAGCATATCTAAATATAGAAAGTCTGGTTTTTTAAACAGTATAAAACCTATTATATGGGGTGAATATAAATGACTTTAAAGAATTTGAAGAAGCATGGTGGGATTTGATTACAAAATATGATCTTCATGGCAATAAATGGCTTGCTGATATGTATGACATTAGGTCGTCATGGATACCTGTTTATTTTTGAGATGTACATATGGAGGCCCTTCTGAGGACAACATCGCGCTCGGAAAGAGAGAATTCATTTTTTGGAAGGTACATTCATAGATCTCTGACTCTCGTGGAATTTTTCTTTGGCTTCAATAGTGCTATGGATTTACAAAGGCAAAATAGAGTACAACTATATCGAGAATCAAGAAGTTCCGTACCTGATAGACCATATTTATATGATTCATTAAGACAGTTAAACCCACCAAATTAGACTCTTTGTCTATTTAACTTTTGCTTGTTAGTTCCACTTTTGTTCTACAGGCTATTTCGAGGTCTAGAGATGATACGAGCTAAAAAGGAGTTTTAAAGCTGAAAATGGATTACGAGTCAGGACACGACCAGATTCTGACTGTACAACTTTCATGATCCTAACCTAGAATCACTCAAACAAGTCCAACCGAAGGGCAACCAGACTCAGACCGGAGCTGAAAGGACCCAATGGCTTTTGGGGAAAAGATCACAAAGCTCTCCACCACTCTCCCCTTGCCACATGGGCGGTGACTTTGAGCTCAAAGCCACCTAGCCGGCGGCTCTCCTCCCTTGCCACCTCACCCCGGCGGCTAAAGCCCTCCCCCTCCCATCTCATGCCATGTGTTGAGCTTCTTTTCTCCTCCCTTGCCAAGTGTGTGGCTCTCATTCCTCCCCTTAGCCTATAAATAGACATCTTCCCTTCCTTTGTAAATCATCCCACAATCCCATTCACAACAATCATCTCATACCACAAGCTCTCACTTCTCTCTAGATTTTGGGCACAATCATGTAAACACTTTACTTTGATATTGAAGTTTGATCTTGAGTACTCTTGTCAGTTCTTGAAGTACTCAAGCTTTTCCTTACTGTTCTTGAGTTTACTCCTGTTGGTTCTTGAGTATTCTCCCTCTTACTTTCCTTGTCTTTACTTTCGAAAACTTTACTTTACTGTCTTTCAAAAACCTTTACTTTACTATCTTTCAAAAACCTTTACTTTTCCAAGTACTTAGCTATGATATCCACCTCTATGGATATTTGTAGCTAATCCCTTCATTCGGTTGAAGGGGTATACTTGTATCATAAAATGTTTTATACCCTTCTCTTAGTGCCTCTTTGTGTTCAGAACTTGTTCTATGTGCCATATATTCGGTTAGAACACACATGGTTGAGTGGATGCTTGAAATGGCAAAACTCTTCCATGGGGTTCGTGAACATACACGGTTAAGTGGATGCTTGAAATGGCAAAGCTTAATCGTGGAGTTCAACCTTTCTTAAACATCACTCGGTTGATCGGAAATGATTGATCAGGTGGATGCACATAGGCTAGTGTACCTTGAAATGGGGTGCTAGTCTAAATAGAACAAGTGCTCTATGCCTTGAAATGGGCTAGACAGTGTGGCAAGTCAAGTGCTTGAAATGGCCTTGATACACTTTTGAACACTTAGTATGATCATTAGAGGTCAATGATAAACGAAAATATGATACAAGGCCCCCGAAACCGAATCTTTCCTTTAATTCAAACATCACCTGTCATTTACTTTCAGTCCATATCAACTGCTTACTTTCCGCAAGTCTTGTCCTTCAAGCAATTTCTTTCCGCAAGACTTGTACTTCAAGCATTTACTTTCAGCAAGTCTTATCCTTCAAGCACTTTACTTTTCAGTATTTACTTTCAGTCCTGTATTTACTTTCTTTACTTTCAGTCATTTACTTTCCAGTGCTAAAATCACAACCAACCCACGCTACTTTCAGTACTAAAATCACAACCAACCCCCAACTGTCTTAATTTCCATCTTCGAAAGAACAACTATCAACTAATTCCCTTGGGTTCGACCCCTACTTACCGCTTTACTACCCAATAGTAGAGTACGAGTAGTGGACTTATAAATTTATTTTTGCACAGAGACATTGCACCTTAACGATAGTGCAGTGCGCTTTGTCAAAATTGGCGCCGTTGCCGGGGAATTAGCAAATGGATAGTTGTTCTTTTTTCTGTTGTACATAATTCGCCATGTCTTCATACTACGACATAGAGCCTTGGAATGATGGAGGCAGCAACCTCATGTTTAAAATGCTTGGCTGTCTCCCCCAATTCGGAGGTACCATTGAAGAGGACCCTGTGATTCATTGCCAACATTTTCACCACATCTGCCGCCACATGAAACCTGAGAATGAGACGTTAGAGGAGTTTATGCTGAAATGCTTCAAATTTTCTTTAATTGACTCGGCAATAGATTGGTATTACTCATGTGCAGCTTATGAAGGTGATTATGGGGATCTACGAGCCAAATGTCTAGAAGAGTTTCCCCCCAACTCTCCGACTTGAAACCCGCGAGAAGATTCTCAACCTTGAGCAATCCCGGGACGAAACTTTGGACGAATACTATTCGTACTTTGATACCATTGTTTCGCGCTGCCTGCACCATGGATTCACCAACCACAATCTTATTCAAAGGTTTCTTGCTGGAATGACGCCCCTTGAGTGGAAAAGACTTAACGATGCAGCAGGAGGCTCGATCATGAAGTTAACCATGGCTGAAACTTGGGACCTCATAGATGATTTGGCAGAAAGCACAAAACAAGGGCCGATGTACCAAACTGATGATGAAGCACCAACGATGGAAGTGGACTCAGTGCAGAACGAGCCCGACATCACGCCCATTGCAAGCTTGCCCGTAGCAAACCCGGAAGGAGACATCAGTACAAGGGCAGTAATGGACGTGGAGGCGACTTTAAAGGAGCCAACATTGGAGCCCACAAAGATGACAGAGGATGAGGACGCATGGATAACTGAAGAAGTCCCGACCCTACTTAACGAGCCAATAAAAATCCCGGTCCTCACTAAAGAAGCACCCGAGGCAGACCCGGTCATCATTACCAACCTGTTCGAGATAGACCCGACCCTTGTGGTGGAAGTCCCCCTACTTGTCCCCTCAGTTTGTATGCGGATCACAGCCCCTGAAGATGAACTGATCAATGATGAGGTGCAAGGCGAGTTGGAGGCAAAGCATGAGCCAGAAAAGCCAACAATGAAGCACTCTCTCGCCACGAGCCAGCCAAGCAGCCATGAAAACTCACTCGCGCTGAAACGACCATTCACCTCTGCCGCAAAGAAGAGGGCTAGCGAAGAGCACAACCCGGATGCCAACCGTGCATACACAAAAAAACGACCAAGACATGGCCCGGTGGAATGGAAGCCCGGATGGAGAAACACGAGAGCTCGGCTCAATAGGCTAGCAGCTACGGTAAAAACTTCCTCGCCAGCTTGGGAGGGCAAGAAAGCAAAACCACCTGAACAATGGAAACCGGACCCGAACACATCATCCCATAAGAACTCAGGGAGAGTCAAAGCAAGAATCAATGCAGGAGCCGCGGCAAAATTTGACCTGAGCCACCCATGGGACCCAACCTTATTATCCAGGAATGAGGTACTGTCGAGCTAACGACGTTAAAAAAATGCACTGGTCGGGAGGTAACCCGACACCTATCTTACTTTCAGTCATTTAATTTCAGTTATTTAGTTTTTTGCCTTAAAACATTCTCACCTTTCCTGTATATATTTGCTTGCATAACTTTTGAACTAAGTCGTGCTGTGAGGCACGCCTTCGTTCAAAAGTGTGGGGTGAGAACCACCTTTGTACATAGTTAGTTAACATGTTTTTTCTTTTCCTTTTCCCTTAATATTATCTTTTTGAAAATATGAACTTGAGAATGTGAAAAAGATAGATCTAAATTCATGCATTTACCTTGTGAAATCTCAACTGTATAAAAACTTAGGATGTAACTTCTCATTTGTCCCTTTGTGCTGAGATATCCAGGGGATGTGGAGTTGATATAAATTGCCCTAGAGAGGCTTGGCAAGCACTCAAAGGACTGAATTTCACTATATGGTTTACGAAGTCAGTGGAGGGTGCACTTCGAGTTTCAAAGAAGATCAGAGTCATCTCCGCCGTGCAGCGTTTATGCAAGAGGCGGGACGGGAATCAAATCGTCCTATCTCTAGTCAGAGTAGCCGGGAAAATAGATGAGCGACCCTCATCTTGACCCGCGTGAAACGGCAAGGATGAGAAAGAGCGGGGAGGTATTTCCATATGCTCTCGGGCGACGATTGGACCTCCCAAAGAAAGGTTGAGAAAATGGACTAGCAAGTCACAAAGAAGCAAAAGCTCAAAGAAGCTAATCAAAGGCCAAAATCCAAAATTGTGAAGGTTTTAACCGAACAAAAGTGAAGAAACTCCAATTCAACATCAAAGGCCAAAGGCCAAAGGCCAATTCACTTCAGAAGCTGTCCCTCACCAAAAAGAAATCAAAATGCTCAACTCAGTGAAACCCGAACCGAATCATGTGCTAGAGAAAGCGACAAGTCAGCCATATAGTGCGAGTCGGTCCAGAGAATGCAGTCCAGGAGCCTGAAAAGGGCTATCTCCCGAAACATCCAAATTAATTTGCATCTCAGCTCGAAGGTACAAGTATCAAGTTCCTTCTAAGTATTTACACGGTTTAGTTTGGTAATAAGTAAGTATTGCATGAATTAGGATAAATCTAGTCCCGCATTCTCACTTTCATATTTAAAAAGTTTACTTGAATTTTGTGTTCCGCCCTTAAATAGCATTGTTCGAGACGAACAACTAAAAGTGTGGGGTGATCTGATGGACCATATTTATATGATTCATTAAGACAGTTAAACCCACCAAATCAGACTCTTTGTCTATTTAACTTTTGCTTGTTAGTTCCACTTTTGTTCTACAGGCTATTTTGAGGTCTAGAGATGATACGAGCTAAAAAGGAGTTTTAAAGCTGAAAATGGATTACGAGTCAGGACACGACCAGATTCCGACCATACAACTTTCATGATCCTAACCTGGAATCACTCAAACAAGTCCAAGCGAAGGGCAACCAGAGTCAGACTGGAGCTGAAAGGACCCAATGGCTTTTGGGGAAAAGATCACAAAGCTCTCCACCACTCTCCCTTTGCCACATGGGCGGCGGCTTTGAGCTCAAAGCCACCTAGCCGGAGGCTCTCCTCCCTTGCCACCTCACCCCGGTGGCTAAAGCCCTTCCCCTCCCATCTCATGCCATGTGTTGAGCTTCTTTTCTCCTCCCTTGCCAAGTGTGTGGCTCTCATTCCTCCCCTTAGCCTATAAATAGACATTTTCCCCTCCTTTGTAAATCATCCCACAATCCCATTCACAACAATCATCTCATACCACAAGCTCTCACTTCTCTCTAGATTTTGGGCACAATCATGTAAACACTTTACTTTGATATTGAAGTTTGATCTTGAGTACTCTTGTCGGTTCTTGAAGTACTCAAGCTTTTCCTTACTGTTCTTGAGTTTACTCCTGTTGGTTCTTGAGTATTCTCCCTCTTACTTTCCTTGTCTTTACTTTCGAAAACTTTACTTTACTGTCTTTCAAAAACCTTTACTTTACTGTCTTTCAAAAACCTTTACTTTTCCAAGTACTTAGCTATGATATCCACCTCTATGGATATTTGTAGCTAATCCCTTCATTCGGTTGAAGGGGTGTACTTGTATCATAAAATGTTTTAGACCCTTCTCTTAGTGCCTCTTTGTGTTCAGAACTTGTTCTATGTGCCATATATTCGGTTAGAACACACATGGTTGAGTGGATGCTTGAAATGGCAAAACTCTTCCATGGGGTTCGTGAACATACACGGTTAAGTGGATGCTTGAAATGGCAAAGCTTAATCGTGGAGTTCAACCTTTCTTAAACACCACTCGGTTGATCGGAAATGATTGATCAGGTGGATGCACATAGGCTAGTATACCTTGAAATGGGGTGCTAGTCTAAATAGAACAAGTGCTCTATGCCCTGAAATGGGTTAGACAGTGTGGCAAGTCAAGTGCTTGAAATGGCCTTGATACACTTTTGAACACTTAGTATAATCATTAGAGGTCAATGATAAACGAAAATATGATACAAGGCCCCCGAAACCGAATCTTTCCTTTAATTCAAACATCACCTGTCATTTACTTTCAGTCCATATCAACTGCTTACTTTCTGCAAGTCTTGTCCTTCAAGCAATTTCTTTCCGCAAGACTTGTCCTTCAAGCATTTACTTTCAGCAAGTCTTGTCCTTCAAGCACTTTACTTTTCAGTATTTACTTTCAGTCTTGTATTTACTTTCTTTACTTTCAGTCATTTACTTTCCAGTGCTAAAATCACAACCAACCCACGCGACTTTCAGTACTAAAATCACAACCAACCCCCAACTGTCTTAATTTCCATCTTCGAAAGAACAACTATCAACTAATTCCCTTGGGTTTGACCCCTACTTACCGCTTTACTACCCAATAGTAGAGTACGAGTAGCGGACTTATTAGTTTTTTTTGCACAAAGACATTGCACCTTAACGACAGTGCAGTGCGCTCCGTCAGTACCTACTTTGAATTCTACTTACAAATTGAAGAAGCATGCTTCAGACACCTTTTCATATCTTTTTTTCAAGAAAATCCAGTCTGAAATGTCTGATTCTGCCTATGGATGTATGATTCTGTCTATTAATGAAAATGGTAGAATGTACATCATAAATGATGATGGGAGGAATAGTAAGCTATTCTAGGTAATATTTGTATGTAGAATTTTATAATTTGTAGCATCAGTTTTATAATTCGTAGTTATAGTTTTATAATTCGTAGTGATAGTTTATAATTCCTGGCCTTAATTCTCAACTCAATTTGCAGGGTACCTTCACAGAAATTGATGTGAGGTTAAAATGCAGCTGCATGAAGTGGGAATCTTGTGGCTATATATGTCGCCACCTCTTCAAAGTCATGTTTTTTACGTTATGACAAGATTCCTATTTATATGGTGATGGGCAGATGGCATATAGATGCAGCTAGGAAGCACAATCCTGGTATGTTTCTTGTTGATCCTGAAAATCCGACTCAAACAATAGAACAAATAACGCTAGCGTCGAAAATATGGTTCCATGTCAATGCTGTTATCTGTAGCTTCAAGAACGATGTTGATTGCATTAGAAAATTCCATGATCACATATATGAGTTTGTTAAGGAGCATGCTCCGAATAGTGGTGCCGACTGCAGTTCATCGAAAGCTGATTATTTCCGGGCTATTTTACAAATGTCGTAGCCTGCAGACATGGTGATCAATAACCCTGGATTATCAAGAAACAAAGGATGCGGTAAGAGAATTCGAGGTCACCGAGAAATTGCCTTAGAGAAATCAAAGACACCTCTAAGATCATGTGGATATTGCAAGAGTTAGGGCTCCATGTCAAGCGTACATGTCCAAAGAGATTAGAGAACGAATCACGAATGCGTGTTGCTACTTCTGAACATTTAGATGAATTTAATGTCGATGGACTAGATCAACCTTACAGCATCTGAGTTTATAATTTGTAGATTTACATTTATAATTCGTATCAAAAAACTTTTCATAGTTCGGTTATGTTTTTTTATCATCTGATATCGTAAATACTTTAGAACATGAACTCTTATCTTATTTAGCGTAGTATATTGGTCAAAATTCGAAGAACATGGACTTCAATTTTACAATGCATAGAATAGCACCATACTTGTATGAAAATGTTGACAAGTAACTAATATTTGTAGTACAACCTATATAATGCTTAAATGGGATTGGTATCCAAATACATCACCCTAAATCTAATTATTATATTAAAAGTGCTGAGCAACATACATGGTAACATATTATTCGTACCATACTAGCCAAAATACATAGTCAAGTACCTAACATCCGTAGTATAAACTATATAATTCGTAGTACCTAACATGCGTAGTACAAACTATATAATTCGTAGTTAACAAGTGGGACAATTTTCCATATACAAATCAGACAAAGCTCTGACTCTAAATTCCTATTAATTATATTCTTTCGGATTATTTTTCAACTAGGCATTGGCGCGTTTCAACACTATATTCCTTCTTGTGTTGAGGTGTGATCGTATTATCAAGTTCATGCAAATGTCACGCAGCGCAACCAGGATACCTCCTTACTGCAATGTGAATGTAGAAATGTTTAGCTGACATTTCAGATTAGTTGAAGTTTAAGAAAATGAGTATCGACTCACCTTATCGCCTTCGTCCGCTAGGCCACAATTCTAGTCTTTTTAGCCACTTCCAAAGTGAGATTCCATGTGGCGCATAGTGAAGATTCCACAATCTGTATCATTATCCTTTGTTCTCCAGCTCATTGTTAGACGTTTTGGTGCTTCGTTGGCAAATATAGCACACTTCTTGTGTTTGATTTCATTTAGGTAAATCATGAAGTTTTTTGTCTGTCAAGTTTGTTAGTTATTACATGCATAACAATGTTCTATGCACAATAATGTTCTATGAAACAGCATAACAATGTTCTATGCATAACTGCTACGAACTATAATTGCATGTTCTATGAAACAACATACTTACCTATTTTAGTACAGTGCTACGTATTATAATACAGTTGCTACGTATTATAATGCATAACTTCTACGTATTATAACACTGTTGCTACGTATTATAATTACATGATACATACAATAATTGTACTGTTCTTTGAAACAGCATATTACAACGCAAACTTACCAATGTCACCTCATGTACAAATGAATGTCACCTCGTGTACAAATGAATGGTGCTATGCATTTTAAACTAGAATCTACGTATTATAAATTTAGTCAGAACTAATTTATGTCAATAATATCTACGAATTTTAGAAATATCCTATGTATCATGAAATTAACTAGACGTGTTATTAATATATATTTGTTACAAGAATTATACCTACTGGTTTTATGAAATTACTAATATTACGATGTTGTTTCTAACAGAAATAATATGAAAGTAATTTTGCGTATAAACTTACAAAACAAGTTTTTTTGACGCCACTGTCTTGTTGTTCTTCTTGTACTACGCTGGACACTGCTTCTAACATCCTAGCAAGACCAGGAGGTGCATTACGCTTTAGCAATGTCACATGCTTCCCGAATCCACCTTGGTTGATCTCTTGTTTGATTCTTTTATCAATGACATCATCATTGATTGCTATTATTGCAGGAATTGTTCTCTCGACTTTAACAAGCCTGTCTTGAAATCTATCCAGGTACATTGCCTACAATAAATAACTGAAATCAGTGCTTATTTTTGATACAAATCATGTGCAGGATGTTATGAATTTTAACAACAAAAAATTACCATCAGAAGTGGCATGGGCCCGGTGTATGAATTTCCTTTGTTTTTATCCCATTCGTCCTTTGTATGTCGTAGCCTTTCGATCACAAACTCGTTCCAGTTAAGAGCGCGGATATCATCTATCCCTTCTATGGCTTTGAGAATTCTTTGGTTGGCTTTCCCTGTCTTTGTGCTATCCACTATTGTCGAGTAGAACACTAGAAAATTGAGCTTAAAGGTGTCGTTACCTTCATTAGATGCTTGTATCATTTCTGATACTTCGGTGCACTTGACTTTTGAGGCCCGTGGACCACCATATTGGAGTCCGAACGTTTGGACAAGTAGGGCATCAGGGATGGTCCTTAGAGAAACTTTTATTGGACGACCGCCCATTGGTAGTCCTAGTGTGAAATTGACATCCTTTGGCAATATTTCAGCATCCCGTCGTGGAGTCTCCAGCTTGCAAGTCTAGGAGTCGAATGATTCCAGTAGAAACTTTACAAATTGGGTTGGCACCTTGGTGACTTCAAGTGTAACATGCCATCCAAACCTATTGAACCCACTGCTACCCTCTGTGGATTAGAAAGTGTCCTTACTGCTTCCGTTAGAGTATTTGGTGTGGTCCTTGTTCCAAATTCTTGGTATCTTGTCTTTTGACCTTCTTTTTTGGATTGTGTTTTGGGTTGTGGGTTACCATTAAACAACACTATTTTAAAATTGTTGCCATCTTCATTTTCACTGGCTTCATTTTCACTGGATTCCGAGCTTTCTGTCTCTTCTTCAATGAAAAAGAATGATAAAACATTAGCAAACAGGCAGCTACGAATTTTAATTCCTTTGTTTTAGAAATTACCAATAATGTGAACCTTGTACATTATATGGTGGAGATAGTTTCTTTGCCTTGCCTGGAACCTTACCAGCGAAGCGTCAGGCATAAAATCATCATCGCTCTCGGATTCAGTGTCATACATCTTTCGTGAGACATTTATTTTTCCAGCTATAAAAAGGTAAATATACTTAGTCTTGTCAAGGCAATACATGTTATCTGTTATGCTTTAAGTGTTTTCCATCTTTTTTACATATTAGTTCTCAACATGTACCTGATTTCTTGCTGACTTCAGGTTTATTTTTAACATTTTCTTCTTTGTTGCCCTTTGTAGATGATGCGTCTCCCCCAATTGTAAGGAGTATAAAACAAGTTATTTTACAATTCTAAGTTAAATTGGATAGTGTTTCAAAAAAAGTTAAACTGAATAGAAACAATACAACACCTTTAAGTGTTTGGGTGCTTGTTTGGTAAGAAATTTGTTTTTGTTTTTTAACTTGTTGGTCTTTTGCAGGTACATCTTTGGCTGGTATTTTTACCCATAGGTTCCTTTTCCTCTTGCGATCTATAAAGAAATTTCAAACTGTACATCAGAATCTGCCTCAACAGCTACGAATAATGGTGCACAAAAATTTCAATGCACCAATTATCAACCATAAGCTACTAATTATGGTTACAAGAGTTTTTTCCCGATAGGATATGGTTATAAGAGTTTGAATGGTGTAGAAAATTCAACTAGTGAAAACTGTTGAAAAGAAACTACTAAGTCCCATCTTACGTAGCTTATGATACAATGTACCAATTATGAGCTACGAATTATGATCAATATAGCACAAATTTTACTATCCTTCGGGCTACAAATTGTAAACAAGAATCGCACGTATTATGATCATTTACTACCAATCATATATACAGTTTGCTTGTCTTGTTCACCCTCTTACGTAGTTTATGAGCTACGAATTATGATCAATATAGTACAAATTTTACTGTCATTCAGGCTACGAATTATGATGGGAATCGTGCGTATTATGATCATCTACTACCAATACTAAACTACCCAGCTTGATACAGTATGATACGCATATTCATAAATGATACTACGAATTATGATACATAACCGACATGGCTACGTATTTTATCTCAAATAATCAACTAGACACAGTATGCTACGCATCTTGCTGAATGATGTTACGTATTGACGAAGCCCACTACACTGTCGTTAAGGTGCAATGTTCTTTGTGTAAATAAATTTATATTTTCCGCTACTCGCAACTACACTACTGGGTAGCAAGTGGTAAGTAGGGGTCGAACCCAAGGGAATTAGGAGGATACGTTGTTCTTTGTGGGATTTGTACAGGATGGGAGCATTTTTTCGGTTTGATTGAGATTTTTGCGGTTATGACTAAGTGACTTTTTTTGGTTGTTTTTGGTTTTGAGTGCGGAAAAGTAAATTACAAAAAGTAAATACTGAATTTAAAGGAAGAAGACTTACAGTGGGTGATGCGTGATTGGTGAGTCCTCCGGTAGATGAGCGGTTGGTGATTGTAGATGATCGAGCAATTTATAAAAGTAAATATAGGGGGTTTTGAATCTCATGAAAGCATTCGGTTTCAGGGGCCTTGTATCATAGCCTGTTTATTATTTTAGTAACCTTTCTAAGTATTCAAACGTGAATCAAGGTCATTCCAAGCACTCGACTTGCAACATTGTCTAGCCTTTTGCAAAAGTGTTCGAAAGTGAATCGAGGCCATTCCAAGCACTCAACTTGCAACACCGTCTAGTCTTTTGCAAAAGTCGTAGAGCATTTGTTCTACTTAGACTAATACCCCATTCCAAGGTATATTAGCCTGTGTGCATCCATTTGGTCTTTCATTCCCGAGCAACCAAATGGTGATTTAGAAAGGTCAAACTCCTCAGATAAGCTTTGCCATTCCAAGCATCCACTTATCCGAGTATGTTTACGAACCCCACGGAAGAGCTTTGCCATTCCAAGCATCCACTCAACCTTGGAAGTTCTAACCTAATATATGGCACATAGAACAAGTTTTGAATACAGAGAAAAGAAACTAAAAGAATTAAAACATTTTATGATACAAGTACACACCCTAAACCGAATAAAGAGTTTAGCTACGAGTATCCATGGAAGAGGATATCATAGCTAAATACTCGGGGGTTTTTGAAAGACAGTAAGAGGAGAGGGGGTGGAATACTCAAGAACCAACAGGAGTATTCCTAATTCCTACTGAATACTCAAGAACCAACAGGAGTATTCTCTACAGTATTATAATACTCAAGAACCAACAGGAGTATTATAATTTCAAACCGTTATAATACTCAAGAACCAACAAGAGTATTATTTCATAAACCAAACTTACAAAGTAACAAACATTTAGAGAGATAAGTGAGATGTTGATTTTTGGATTATGGATGATGAAATGAGGAGAAGGAGCTCTCCTTTTATAGACTAAGGGGAGGAGAATGGAGGGTGGAGATGGTGGCATGTGGTGTTGCATCCAAGGGAGGAGGAGATGGGGAGGAGCTTGTGGAGGAGAAGCCACCACATGGCAACTTCTTGTGGCTTCTCCCCATAGCCGCCGGTAGCAAGTCCAAATGGAG
Source organism: Rhodiola kirilowii (assembly GCA_033675215.1). Taxonomy (NCBI): domain Eukaryota; kingdom Viridiplantae; phylum Streptophyta; class Magnoliopsida; order Saxifragales; family Crassulaceae; genus Rhodiola; species Rhodiola kirilowii. The sequence goes on along the minus strand of CM066203.1, from coordinate 51,180,234 downwards.
GGGAGTTTTGTGGCTTTGGCCACCTCCAAGCCAAAGCCACCGGTCACCCAAGGAGGAGAAGGGGAGGAAGCCACCCATGAGTCACCACTTCTCCAAAAACCGCCGGTCACCTTGGCAAATGGATGAGTTTTGTGAGTTTTATGTAGTCTTTTCACAAAACTATCAGTCTAATTTTGCTCCGGTCTGACTGTGGTTGTTCCTCGGTTGAATTTGAATTGAGTAATTCAATGTCAGGATCTTGAGATTTCTTCATTCAGCGTCTGATCTTGACCTTGAAATGACTTGTAATATCTTTTCAGCGTAAAATCCTCTCCTTAGCGTGTTTTCTCTCTAAGCGCCAAAATACCCTATAGAAATATATCGGAACTAACAAGCAAAAGTTAAATAGACAAATAGTCTAATTTAGTGGGTTTTACTGTGTTTTTGATTTGTATAAATATGGTCCATCAGATCACCCCACACTTTTAGTTGTTCGTCCCGAACAATGCTATTAAAGGGCGGCACACTAAGTAAGTTTGTTAAAATATGAAAATTAGATTGTGGGACTCGATTTATCCTAATTCATGCATTGCTTACTTATTACCAAATTGAACTGTGTAAATAAATAGAAGAAACTTGATACTTGTACCTCCGTGCTGAGATGCAAATTATTCTGGATGTTTCGGGAGATAGCCCTTTTTAGGCTCCTGGACTGCAACCTCGGGATCGTCTCGCACTAAATGGTTTCCTTGTAGCTTTCTCTAGCACGTGATTCGGTTCGGGTTTCAATGGTTTGAGTACTTTGATTTTCTTTTGGCGAGGGACTGCTTTTTGTAGTGAATCGGCCTTCGGCCTTTGATTTGACTCTTTGAGTACTTCACTTTTTGTTTGGTTAAAACCTTCACAATTTTGGGCCTTTGGCCTCTTGATTTGCTTCTTTGAGCTTTTTGCGTCTTTGTGACTTGCTAGTCCATTTTCTCAAGCCTTTTTGGGAGGTCCAATCATCGCCCGCAAGCCTATGGAAATACCTCCCCGCTCCTCTCATCCTTGTCATTTCGCGCGGGTCAAGATGAGGGTCGCTCATCTATTTTCTCGGCTACTTTGACTAGAGAGAGGACGGTCTGATTCCCGTCCTCGCCCTTTTTTTTCTTTTCTTTTTGCATAAACACTGCGTGGCGGAGATGACTTCAATCTTCACTGAAACCCGAAATGCAGCCTTGATAGCGCTAAAATATATGCATTTTAGGCGACCTCTATGCTTATTGTTTCGTTCGTTTTATCACAATTTCACTTGCTATTCGATGCCTTGTGGTTCGTTTCAGGCGAATTACAGAGTTTAAGCTGACAACACAAGTGGGCATTGATTTTGGAGCAAAACCGAGCATTTCGGAGCAAAAACATGGGTTTTCGGGCAAAACGGGACAACCCGACCTCTGCGGAGTATTTTGGGCATAACGCTCTCATACGGTGTCCGATTTGGCTGATCTTTAGCTTGTTGGAAAGGTATTTCAAAGGACTACAACTTTGTAGTTTGCACCAAGATCAGATTCGGATGGTAAGAGGCTCTGAGGACCCGAACCGCGCGGCACAAATTAAGGGCAAGATTGTGCCGCGCGGCACAAATGCTCAGAAACTTCAGACGATCTTCTCCCCTGGTTGTGCCGCGCGGCACAAACTCCTCACTGATTTGTGCCGCCCGGCTCAAATGCTCAGAAACTTCAGATGATCTCTTCCGCTATTTGTGCCGCGCGGCTCAAATTCCTTCTTCGTGTTGTGCCGCGCGGTTCAACCGTGCTACAGTACCAGAAACCCTAATTTTCAGCTATAAATAGAAAGTTGGAGAGAAAGAAAAAGGGGGCTTTTTGGGGGATTTCGAAGGCAGTTTTAGCTGGGATTTTGGGAGGTCTACAACAACAAGGAGTGAAGATCGGATCATCTTGTGTTATTGGATCTCATATTGGTTTTGAATTTCTAAACTCTACCTTTCATATGGGTGTTTACACTTTTGTCATTGTTTTTGCTTGTAAACTCACTATGAGTGAGTAGTGACTTTGATTGGGGATTATTGATCCCCTAGACATGTTGTGATGATATAAATGCAATGGATGTTGATATTGAATGAATTGCACATGAATCTTCTTCATTTGAATTAAATGTTTAGAGTTGCCCATAAGGTGTTTGTGAAATGTCCTCAATGGGAACTTAGCTTCATTTCATGTTTGATGTAGCTCACGTTGATCAACATGAATTTAATGAAATGAATGGAGAGGCATTAGGACTTTTGTGTTACATGGCGACACTTGAATTCTAATGAGATTGGCTTGAATTTAACAAGAATGTGTTTATCTAGTCAATAGAGCGCGAGTGTGAGACTAGAAACGCATGTTCTATAGGGCTAATAGAGCGCGAGTGTGAGGTCCTATGCGAGGTGTAACCTCTTTATCCTAGGTTGTAGCGCGAGTTGAACTTAGTGTGAATGTTACATGGCTAAAATCTACTCACGTGTATGCAACTTCATAATTGACATCCAATATCATTGTCACGATAATTGTCTAGGTGGGGAAGTAATCCCTAGTCATCTTTGATTGATTGTTTACTTGTTTCATTGCTACAATCTCCTTCTCGGATAGTAAATCATTGCTATCAACCTCTTACGAGGAACAAACCCCCCCACCACCTTAGACATTCTAGCTTGATCTTTAGCACAACTAGTTTAATCACCTATCTCTTGGGTACGACCTTGGGTTTCCCGAGTCTTTACAAATGTTTTGATTTAACGTGACTTAGCATAAGTATTCGATATCCTTATTGAGTATTTACACTATATTATCGAGCGATCAAATGGCGCCGTTGCCGGGGATAGGTTAATTAACTAGGTGCTATTAGATTAGTTTAGTTTGTCTTGTAAATATTTTTCTTTTTCTTATGCTTGTATATTCTTCTCTTTCTCTCATATCCCTTACTAACTTCGTTAATCTTGTTTTGCGAGGATGGACCACTATAACCAACAAGCCATGCACGATGAAGATTATTATGAAGAGGATGACTCCTCGAATTATGCAATTGAAGATCAATTGGCTGATTTGACAAAGATTGTGGATAGCATGATGAGTTTGGTTGACAAAAGGAAGTATGAAGACAATGAAGATTATTATGAAGATGATCAACCAAATGCCCATTGTGAAGACTATTGGATGAACAATCAAAGCCAACAAGTCTATTCTAATGAGGGATATTATCAAGAGGGGGAGCAACCATATTGGAATTACCAAGAGCATGACTATCAAACTAATCGTTATAATTTGGATGGGGATGACCAAGAAGAGGAGCAACCAAACGGCTATTGGGAAAACTCTTGGAATCCATCACATACTTACACTCAAAATTGGAATGATAGTCAATGTTTCGAAATTGAAGACTCCTACCCTCCATACCCTCAACCTCCTCAACCTTCAAATGAGCCTTCCGATTGTGAAGCCATGTTTGCCACTCTCCTTGAAAACCAAGAGAGGATGAACGCTAAGTTGAAAATATTGGAGGCTCGAAACCATGAGTTAAAAAGCGAATGGGCTCAATTGAGGGAGATGGGTGCTCAACACCAAGTTTTGGGAAGCGAATGGTCACAACAAACAATGGAATGTGAAGACATGGATGTTGAGGAGGAGGTACCCGAAGAAGAAGTTATTGAACCTAATGCCTCAAGGGAAGAAAGGGATCAAGAAGGGGAGGATGAGTTCATGAGAGCCGTTCTCCAAGCCGTTCATGAGGAGATGGAGAGTAAATCTTGTGACGAAGAGGAGGTGGAATGCAAGAGTGAAGCATCATTCACTACTAGCACATCTCAAGATCGTTCGGACGAGAATGAACAAGAGCTCACCATTCCATCAAAACCTTGGCTCTCCGATGAGGAATTCTTCGACGATGACGACTCATGCATTGAAGAGATATCTCTTTTGGATGAAGAAGACCTCCCTCCCGCTATTGAAGAGCATAAATGTGAATCCGATTCTCTTGTTGATGATGGAATCGAGGAAGAGGATATTAAGCCACGAGAACTTCATGGGTATGAAGACTTTGTTGAGGTCTACATGGAAGAAACGAGAAAGCCACCTCGCATGCAAGTAAATGGAAGTTTAATGAGCGATATTGAGGTGTGGGCACCCAAGGAAATTATTGAGAAATTAAAGGAAGGTGTGCCCATAAAGCTCGAGACAAACTTTGAAGACTCTTTCTTCATTCCGACGTCTCGGGACAAGTTTGGGAGCTTCGTGCCATACTTTGCAAGATCATTTGGAAGAAGCTCTCATGACCCCTTAGGTATAAAGGGATTTTCACGTTTGAAGAGGTCAAAATCGCAATTGGATGCCCATCGTAGACTTGGTGGGAAGAAATTCAAATGGGATTTGAAGGTGGTTTGACACGATCAAGTACAAGGCCCCGCTTGAGGAGGGATCTTAGCAAAAGACTCCTCAAGTGTGCTTCCTATCTCTTAAGAGGAGAATCGGCTCCGTCTTAGCCAAGACGTTAAACTAGGCTTGTGAGTGTTTTCTCTCCCGATCTTTGAGTATACCTATTTTGATTGGATTTCTATTTGTTTCGTGCAAGAATTTGAGGATGTGAACTATGCATGTGCGAATGCCTATATTTGATAATTTCTTAACATGTGCTTGGTTAACTTGATGCCTTGATAGGACATAAGTGTGGGGTGCCTATATTTTGACATGTCTTGACTACATGAGATGTTTGTGCTTGCTTGATATGCTTTAATGTGTGGAATCCAATCAACTTGTATGTTTTAGGGAAAACATTCACACTACTCGGCAATTCATCAAAAAATTTCGAATTATCAATGAAAACAAAAAGTCTAGGCAAGGCTACATTTCGAAAAATTTCATCTCTAAATTCAACTAGTCGTGCATGATTTCACTTGATTGATCCTTTAGATGACTAATGGATTGCATTGTTGACTTTCATTCTCGAGGATCAAAGCATCTACTAGCACTTCTTTATCTTCTATTCTAAGCTTTTTCCCGTTGAGACTAAAGAGTTGATCTTTGAAAGCATAAAATCGAAATGATTTATAACTCCAAAACCCTTGCATTCCATGATTGCCTTTAGGTGACTTTAGTGACCTTGCTTATCTTGTGGATTTGTCTTGTTGGTTTGTCACGCTCCATTTTTAACACTTAGCCCTTTGTCAAAGTTCTAAGTGTGGGGTCAAAAGAGGGCAAGAAAAAAAAAGAAAAAAAAAGAGAGAAAAAAAATGTGAAATAAGCCCCAAATCCCCTCCTTATGATTGATCACCATTAGGAAGAACTTTAAAGAAGTATGTGCTAGGTGCCGAGGGTTAGGAAGGTAAGTTCCCCCTCGAAAGTGCTTAGTGCGGCTTCTACCCCATTTAATGTTTCAATTAGACTTGACAATCGGCTATTCCGCCTTTCTCTAGCATGAAAACCAATGAGACAATTGATACTTCTTAGCAAGGATTCACTAAGGGACGAGCCTCGTACTCTTTTGTACTTAGGCATGATATGACTTGCAAGCATTTACAAATACTGTGATGTTGGAACTCCTCTTCTCTTATGACTAAGTGACCTTTGCGTCCTAGGCTTGAGAATGAGTTCAAGGCTCACAAGCCAATGGACTAGCCTCCTTGCTAGCATTGGTGAGTGATCCAACAAGATTTCTTTGCAACTATTAGATTGTTTTCTTGAAGTCACTAACATAGAAAATGACTAGAATCCTTGATTAAAGATTTATTAGTCTTTGCTTTGATTTGCTTGAATGTCCTAATTCATGAATTTTCATAAGGATTCGAAGAGGTTTCATGTAGTGATTGAAATGCACATATCTAGTTGAATACATTTTGAACTTCATGAAAAACACCTTGCCTAGTACTTCGACAATTGTGAGCTTAAAATGCCTATTTGGATGGTTGTTCTCTTTGTGGGATTTGTGAGTATTCCCGTTTTTGAAAACTCTCAGGAGACTACAACTCCTCCACTAGGGTAGCCTAGGGGTTTAAAGGCTTGGTGCATTCGCTAAATGCACTCGTGTCACCTACGAAAGTGGTTTATCATAAGTAGTATTTGTTCCTTAGTATTCCCGTTTTTGAAAACTCTCAGGAGACTACAACTCCTCCACTAGGGTAGCCTAGGGGTTTAAAGGCTTGGTGCATTCGCTAAATGCACTCGTGTCACCTACGAAAGTGGTTTATCATAAGTAGTATTTGTTCCTTAGTATTTTTAGTTCGTTTTCATGACCATATGGAGTTTCTTTGAACCGATCTTGAGTGAGTGAAATGCCTTCTTGTTGTTGATCTATATGATTAGTTTGCTCGGGACGATCAAACGTTAAGTGTGGGGTGATTTGATAGCGATAAAATATATGCATTTTAGGCGACCTCTATGCTTATTGTTTCGTTCGTTTTATCACAATTTCACTTGCTATTCGATGCCTTGTGGTTCGTTTCAGGCGAATTACAGAGTTTAAGCTGACAACACAAGTGGGCATTGATTTTGGAGCAAAACCGAGCATTTCGGAGCAAAAACATGGGTTTTCGGGCAAAACGGGACAACCCGACCTCTGCGGAGTATTTTGGGCATAACGCTCTCATACGGTGTCCGATTTGGCTGATCTTTAGCTTGTTGGAAAGGTATTTCAAAGGACTACAACTTTGTAGTTTGCACCAAGATCAGATTCGGATGGTAAGAGGCTCTGAGGACCCGAACCGCGCGGCACAAATTAAGGGCAAGATTGTGCCGCGCGGCACAAATGCTCAGAAACTTCAGACGATCTTCTCCCCTGGTTGTGCCGCGCGGCACAAACTCCTCACTGATTTGTGCCGCCCGGCTCAAATGCTCAGAAACTTCAGATGATCTCTTCCGCTATTTGTGCCGCGCGGCTCAAATTCCTTCTTCGTGTTGTGCCGCGCGGTTCAACCGTGCTACAGTACCAGAAACCCTAATTTTCAGCTATAAATAGAAAGTTGGAGAGAAAGAAAAAGGGGGCTTTTTGGGGGATTTCGAAGGCAGTTTTAGCTGGGATTTTGGGAGGTCTACAACAACAAGGAGTGAAGATCGGATCATCTTGTGTTATTGGATCTCATATTGGTTTTGAATTTCTAAACTCTACCTTTCATATGGGTGTTTACACTTTTGTCATTGTTTTTGCTTGTAAACTCACTATGAGTGAGTAGTGACTTTGATTGGGGATTATTGATCCCCTAGACATGTTGTGATGATATAAATGCAATGGATGTTGATATTGAATGAATTGCACATGAATCTTCTTCATTTGAATTAAATGTTTAGAGTTGCCCATAAGGTGTTTGTGAAATGTCCTCAATGGGAACTTAGCTTCATTTCATGTTTGATGTAGCTCACGTTGATCAACATGAATTTAATGAAATGAATGGAGAGGCATTAGGACTTTTGTGTTACATGGCGACACTTGAATTCTAATGAGATTGGCTTGAATTTAACAAGAATGTGTTTATCTAGTCAATAGAGCGCGAGTGTGAGACTAGAAACGCATGTTCTATAGGGCTAATAGAGCGCGAGTGTGAGGTCCTATGCGAGGTGTAACCTCTTTATCCTAGGTTGTAGCGCGAGTTGAACTTAGTGTGAATGTTACATGGCTAAAATCTACTCACGTGCATGCAACTTCATAATTGACATCCAATATCATTGTCACGATAATTGTCTAGGTGGGGAAGTAATCCCTAGTCATCTTTGATTGATTGTTTACTTGTTTCATTGCTACAATCTCCTTCTCGGATAGTAAATCATTGCTATCAACCTCTTACGAGGAACAAACCCCCCCCACCACCTTAGACATTCTAGCTTGATCTTTAGCACAACTAGTTTAATCACCTATCTCTTGGGTACGACCTTGGGTTTCCCGAGTCTTTACAAATGTTTTGATTTAACGTGACTTAGCATAAGTATTCGATATCCTTATTGAGTATTTACACTATATTATCGAGCGATCAAGCCTCCACTGACTTCGAAAACCATATAGTTTGATTCGATCCTTCGATTGCTTGCCAAGCCTCTCTAGGGCATTTCTATCAACTCCGCATCCCTAGTTTATCTTAGCACAAAGGGACAAATGAGAAGCTACGTTCAAAGTTTTTAGACAGTTGAATTTTCACAAGGTAAATGCATGAATTTTAGATCTATTTTTTTTACATTCTTAAGTTCATATTTTCAAAAAGATAACACTAAAAAAGAAAAACATGTTATTTATTTATGTACACATGCGGATCTCACCCCGCACTTTTGAACGAAGGCGTGCCTTTCAGCACAACTTAGTTCAAAAGCCATGCAAGCAGACAATTATGAGAAGGAAATGATATTAAGGAAAGGTAAGATCAGAACTCCCTTTTTGTGTCGAATGACATGGCATGAGGCTGGATAATCGAGGGAGTTCGGCTGGGGCCTTGAACTCTCAGCGCAGGCCCGGTAAATTCACGGAAGCTGCATGGTTGATCCGATCGTGCTCCAAAAACCAATTCCTAAATAGTCAAATCATTCTATGCACCAAGTGGGTGAGAGCGACTTATTGATAAAAACTAAAAGACAGAAAATAAAAAGACAGAAAGTAAGATAGTGTCGGGTTACCTCCCAACCAGTGCACTTGTTTAACGTCGTTGGCTCAACAGTACCTTATTCCTGGATCACTGGTTGGGGTCCCATGGGTGGCTTAGGTCGAATTTCGCCACCGTTCCTGTGTTTCTTCTTGCCTTGCCTTTTCCCGATTTCTTGCGAGATGATGTGCTTGGGTCCAGTTCCTCTTGTTCTGATGGTGTCTCCTTCCAACGTCTCTGAGAAGGTGAGGGACCTTTGACCACTAGCCTCTTGAACCGGGTTTTCTTATGCTTAGGGCTGTCTTGTTCAGTTATGGCGAAAACATGCTCCATCGAGGAGTCATTCTGCTCAAGCCCTTTTCCCATCCTCTTTTCAGCCTCTTCATCGATCACATAGTTTTCTGCGATTTGCCTATTGATCGAGGGGAAAGTCGGGAAGCTTGCATCTTGAGGCTCGGTTCTGCCTCGTCGTGTCTGTTTGTGAGGAACTGGTCATAGATGGTTTCGGCTGCTTGGGTGATGATAGCTGGGTATGGCATTGGTAGCATGTCGATGGTATTCTGGACTTCTTCCATTGCTGACACTTCCTCGTTGCTCCCGACACTTTCTATATCCCAGTCTTCTGATGGCTCGGGAGTTTCTTCTTCGTCTGTCTCTGGTCCAGCCTCTTCTATCTGCATGCCTCCATCAGCTTGGGGTATTCGTTTTGTGGCTGCGGCCAGGTTATCTATGAGGTTCCACATGTCTGCCAGGGAGAAGTTCCTGGCTGATCTCCTCATTGCTTCGTTAATCCTTGTTAGATCATCGGCCTTCATCCCACGAAGAAATTTTTGAAGCAGAACTTTCTTCGTGAATCCATGGTGCTGGCAGTTTGAGACGATGGTGTCATAGCTCGTGTAGTATTCATCCAAAGTCTCATCCCGGGATTGTTTAAGGCTCATGATTTTTTCTCGGGTTTGTTGTCGTAAGGATGGGGGGAGAATTCTTGTAAGAATGGAACGCAGAGGTCCACAAAATGTACTGCACTACTAGCGGTTGACGTATAATACCAGATCGTTGCAAAATCAGTTAAAGAAAATTTAAAGCATTTAAGTTTAAACTCCTCTAATATTTCATTTGCAGGTTTTATGAGGTGGCAAACGTGGTGAAAGTTTCGGCAGTGTTGTACTAGGTCTTCTCCATCCGTACCTCCGAACAGAGGGAGATGTCTTGTTGTCCATGCATATGAAAGGGGTTGCGTCATGAGGACATGGAAGGGAAAGAACAACTTATCCGATGGCTAATTCCCCGGCAACGGCACCGATTTGACGAAGCCCACTGCACTGTCGTTAAGGTGCAATGTTCTCTGTGCAAATAAATTTATATTTTCCGCTACTCGCAACTACACTACTGGGTAGCAAGTGGTAAGTAGGGGTCGAACCCAAGGGAATTAGGAGTATACGTTGTTCTTTGTGGGATTTGTACGGGATGGGAGCATTTTTTAGGTTTGATTGAGATTTTAGCGATTATGACTAAGTGACTTTTTTTGGTTGTTTTTGGTTTTGAGTGCGGAAAAGTAAATTACAGAAAGTAAATACTGAATTTAAAGGAAGAAGACTTACAGTAGGTGATGCGTGATTGGTGAGTCCTCCGGTAGATGAGCAGTTGGTGATTGCAGATGATCGAGCAATTTATAAAAGTAAATACAGGGGGTTTTGAATCTCAAGAAAGCATTCGGTTTCAGGGGCCTTGTATCATAGCCTGTTTATTATTTTAGTAACCTTTCTAAGTATTCAAACGTGAATCAAGGCCATTCCAAGCACTCGACTTGCAACACTGTCTATCCTTTTGCAAAAGTGTTCGAAAGTGAATCGAGGCCATTCCAAGCACTCAACTTGCAACACCGTCTAGTCTTTTGCAAAAGTCGTAGAGCACTTGTTCTACTTAGACTAATACCCCATTCCAAGGTATGTTAGCCTATGTGCATCCATTTGGTCTTTCATTCTCGAGCAACCAAATGGTGTTTTAGAAAGGTCAAACTCAGATAAGCTTTGCCATTCCAAGCATCCACTTATCCGAGTATGTTTACGAACCCCACGGAAGAGCTTTGCCATTCCAAGCATCCACTCAACCTTGGAAGTTCTAACCTAATATATGGCACATAGAACAAGTTTTGAATACAGAGAAAAGAAACTAAAAGAATTAAAACATTTTATGATACAAGTACACACCCTAAACCGAATAAAGAGTTTAGCTACGAGTATCCATGGAAGAGGATATCATAGCTAAATACTCGGGGGTGTTTGAAAGACAGTAAGAGGAGAGGGGGTGGAATACTCAAGAACCAACAGGAGTATTCCTAATTCCTACTGAATACTCAAGAACCAACAGGAGTATTCTCTACAGTATTATAATACTCAAGAACCAACAGGAGTATTATAATTTCAAACCATTATAATACTCAAGAACCAACAAGAGTATTATTTCATAAACCAAACTTACAAAGTAACAAACATTTAAAGAGATAAGTGAGATGTTGATTTTTGGATTATGGATGATGAAATGAGGAGGAGGAGCTCTCCTTTTATAGGCTAAGGGGAGGAGAATGGAGGGTGGAGATGGTGGCATGTGGTGTTGCATCCAAGGGAGGATGAGATGGGGAGGAGCTTGTGGAGGAGAAGCCACCACATGGCAACTTCTTGTGGCTTCTCCCCATAGCCGCCGGTAGCAAGTCCAAATGGAGGGGAGTTTTGTGGCTTTGGCCACCTCCAAGCCAAAGCCACCGGTCACCCAAGGAGGAGAAGGGGAGGAAGCCACCCATGAGTCACCACTTCTCCAAAAACCGCCGGTCACCTTGGCAAATGGATGAGTTTTGTGAGTTTTGTGCAGTCTTTTCACAAAACTATCAGTCCAATTTTGCTCCAGTCTGACTGTGGTTGTTCCTCGGTTGAATTTGAATTGAGTAATTCAATGTCAGGATCTTGAGATTTCTTCATTCAGCGTCTGATCTTGACCTTGAAATGACTTGTAACATCTTTTCAGCGTAAAATCCTCTCCTTAGCGTGTTTTCTCTCTAAGCGCCAAAATACCCTGTAGAAATATATCGGAACTAACAAGCAAAAGTTAAATAGACAAATAGTCTAATTTAGTGGGTTTTACTGTGTTTTTGATTCGTATAATTATGGTCCATCACGTATTTTAGCACTCCACCCAAATCTACCGAACTGATTAGCATGTAACCCTAAAATTCGTAATGTACTCTACCGAGCTGGTTGCAGTATACTTGTTGCAATATCCACACGATCAGTTTATCAAACCCTAATAACATGCGACGGTAAAAAACGTAGATAGGAACATACCGTATACTTGATTCGATTTGTCTGGCGGAGGGTTCGACTGATCTTCCATGGCCGTCGTCGATTCGAATGTGAAATCGCTACGAATTTGATCGTCGATTAGGTCTGGAGGAATCGAGATTTCGCAAGTTTCACAATCAACGAGATTGGGAGTTTTAGAGATATTGTTTGTGACTAAATTACCCCTTAAGCGTCGATTATGTTGATTTTCAATATTATTTTGTGTGTAATCTTGGCTGTTGATTAAGAAAGATCAATGGACTGTATTAATTCTTATTTCTCACCACAAGTCCACTTCTCACCAGATCTTAACCCATGAGATTTAATCTAATTAAAACAAGATTTTAATATTAATTATAATATCTCAGGGATTTGGTGGTCATTATACCTTCAACTTAAACTATGTTAACAATCGTTAAGTTAAATCAAAGGTATTATTTTCAAATCAGAGTCAACTATTTGTTACGTTTTATTTTATCCATAATCATTTAACACAATCCAATGAATCAAAACCCAGTACAGACCTCTTGACAATTTGTTGCGAAAGAGGTGTTGGTCGAGTTGGCTTGAAGAGGTCAAGGGTTCGACTCCCTTGAGTAGCATATTTCTCCTCAATTTAGAGATATCGGCGGAGAGGCAGCAAGGTGGGTTGAGTATTCAATTGATGTTTGAAATTCGCTTCCTTTCAGTCTCGCCCTCTCAAATTGCTCCTCGTCTTCACAATTCACATCGTCGTCGATTATGGCTACTACTCCTGTCATAGATTGCGTTGCTCCTCAATATTCTTCCATCTCAACTGGTAGTGGGTCTCTAATGTGTCACAAGTGAATTCAAAAAATCAAATTCGAATGTACCAAATTCTAATGATAGTGGATCAAAGGTTTCTGATGCTATTTTGCATTTGGTATTTGAATGTGTAACTTCTTATTGCGTGGAAACACTACGCCATTTGGCCTCTTATATGACTGATCAAAAATTGCCGCTTAAGTTCGTTTTTAGTCACATAAGTTGTGCCGCATAAGTTGTGCCGCATAAGTTGTGTCGCATTAAGTCTAATGCAACAGAGGAAGCGTCCTCAGTCATATCATATGTAGTGCGGCAATACCTAAAAAATGCCGCATAAGTACGTGGTGTGTCGCGTAAGTAGATTTTGGAAATCAACAATAAATCCCATAAGTGAGTCTTATCAGTATCAATGGAATACTGTCTGTCACATAAGATACTATAAAATGATATTTCGATCAGCCGCATAAGTGATGAAGGATGCTATTTAGTTGTCACATAAGTGATACAAGGATATTCAGGTCAGTCACTTAAGTGTTGCAAGGATACTATTTTTTTGACACATAAGTTTACTAATGTGGTATTATTATCAGATGTCAGTGACATAAGAGAATATAAAGCATCCCTGTTTATGTCGGGTAGGTATTACAATTACAATTCGGTTGCATACGAAAATGTAATGCATCTGTGACAGGCCGTCGTCGTGACCTCTCAAATTTACAATTTATAAGTCCACTACTATTGGCTTACTATGAGTTAGTAAAGCGGCAAGTAGGGGTCGAACCCAAGAGAGTTAGTTCGGTTACTTGTTGTTCTTGGAAGCAATAATGAAAAGTAAACAGTTGGGGTTTTGCAAGTAGTTTAGAGACTAGTGCGAAAGTAAATAACTAAGTGGTTTTCGATCAAAAGGAAGTATTCGGTCTAGGGGCCTTCTATTGTGGCTCCGTTCATCATCGACCTCTAATGGTCTGATTTTGTGCCCATGAGTGTGGCTACTCCGTTTCAGGTTATAACCCGAAGTAAGGCCATTTCAAGCACTTACACCACAATCTACTCCATTTCAAGATATAGATTTCTAGTTCTAGCGAGACTAATACTCCATTTCAAGATGTATTAGGCTAAGTGCAGCCGCTTGATCTCACGTTTCAGTATCAAACAAGCGGCAAATAGAGGGATTGAACTACTCGGCTTAGCTTTGCCATTTCAAGCATCCACTTAGCTTTGCTTGTTCAATCCGAGATAAATGGCACAAGAACTAGTAGAACACAAATAGCATTAAGTAAAGGGTCTCAAAACGTTGCCACAATATATGAATCCCTAAACTGAATAGGGGGTTTAGCTACTAGTATCCATGAGAAGGAATACAATAGCAATAACAGAAAGTAAAGGAAATGCTATCTATTGCCGAAGTGAAGAGTAGAGAGAGAAGCTCTATCCGATTTTGAGGAGAGTTTTGGTATCAATTTCAAACTCCCATTTCCTTGGCCAAGGGGGCTTATTTATAGAAATTGATTAGGGTTTCCTCTTGACTTGGGCGCCACTCTTGCTCTGGAAGTAGCCAAAATGGATTGGCATGAGCCAAATGATGAGATGCTTCTAGAACCATCGAAATTTTGCAAGTGGGCCAGTTTTGGCTTGGAACTCAAGTGTGGGCCAATAATGCCTTGTGGTGATTTTGGCCTAAGATGCCATCTTTTAAGCCCGGTTCCTCCTAGACCTTCCAAAGTACCTAAAATGCAACATAGCACTTAACAAGTAAATGTTCACATGACAAAGTGTCGAATTGGTGGGAATTGCTGACTCGATGAGTCGTATAAATATGGCTCATCAATCTATCCTTCATACAAAACATGTCACAACATGTCAAAAGTTTCCAACAGTATTCAACATGAACATCAAAACATACTAGTTTAAAAGTTTCCAGCATTGTGACAACTTAAGAAAGTTGCATCATCAAAAAGAGTTCCTTTTCACAACTAGTCTTCAGAGAGTTGGCTGGGCAAAGCTTGCCCCATCCGAGATATTAGCCCCATGTCCTGAAGGTCCTCCTCCCCCGCGCACGATCTCTTCAATGGCCCGAAGCCTATCATTGAACTCTGCTTCTTTTTTAGCCGCCTCATCAGCTCTTCCTTTAGCGCTTGGTTAGATGCCCCGCCTCTTGGTTTCGGAGGCCTTCTTAGATTACCACCCGCTCCGGAAACCAGAGTATCTTTTTTTACCCCACCGCTCTGTAAATTATATCCAGCTGGGTATCCGTGAGGAGAGGGTCCTGAATCACGCTTAGGTCATCGGAGTGCTGCTCTTGTATCAGCTTGTTCACCTCTGCATTCAGTGACTGTTCCAGCAGAGTCACCGGCAACCATCTTGATTTGCATACTGAAGTGTCCAAACAAGTAAGAGCCCTTTGACTGAAACCCAGTACCTATTTTGACCACCAAAATAAAAACTAAATTAGTATGTCAAATTCAACAGGGGAGATTGATCCCAAAAAAATTCAACAGGGGAGAGAGAAAATGGAATGCCTTGAAGTAGCTCACCAGTGTAGTTGTCAAGGGATAGCTGAATTTCAGATTCAGCGTTGAAATACTTGATATGGTCAAAAGCCCAAGTTGGTTTGTAGTTTCTGCCAAATGGGACGTCAACCGGCCTTTTTGGGGAGCGCTCATGACCCCGGATGCGAGTAGCTCGAAGGGTTCAAACTAGTTATGATTTTGATATCAACCAGTTAGAACGTGACACGATTTATAAGACAAATATGGAAATATCTCATTGGTAAGTTTGACGATGTTCGAAGAGCTTATATTAGTTTTGGTTGAATCGTAATAAGTGGAAGATGAATTTTTATCGGATTACTTAGTTCTCAATATTGTAATTAACTATGTAACTATGTAACTTACTGTCTTAATCTGGAATTTTAAAAATTATTTATTTGAAACCAAATATTGGACGGATCTAAATAATTTAGGATTACATACATGACATATAGAAATTGCATATTAATTAGAAACTGCATACTACATAGAAGCTGTTAGAGGAATATTAGTTATGATTAAGCTATATTCTTTGTATATATCTTAACCATATATTATCTGTTGATCTGATTTGATTCTCATGTACACTATATATAAGCTGTTAGTCTAATATCAATAATAAAAATAATATTCATATTAACATGGTATCAAGAGCCTAGTTTTTTTTCTACGATTCTGAACTTTCTTTATTGATCGAGTTCTTTTGGGGTGGTGTGTCATCCTTTGCAGCCACCACCACCCTTCTAACATGTTTCCGCAATTTTATTTATATTCGTTTTTTGTCACCAGCAATCGAAGTCTCTGTATATATCTTAACCATATCTAATATTCCTTTAACAGAAACATCCTCACTAAATCCAAACTCCTCACTAAATCCGAACTGGATGTCATTTTCAATTCACACTTGATTTAAGGAAGAAAAAAAATGCTGTTGAGCCGGCCGCTTTGGCACCCTAGAAGTACTAGTAGGAAAAGACTAAGGAGAATTTATTTTATTTGATGAGATTCTGATTCTTGTCAGAGGCGAAGAGATCTATAACATTTCCTAGAACAATCCGAAGATGAATCAAATTTTCAGCTGTTAGGAACTTAAGTATACATCTCCATGGGGAACCATTGTTCGATATTTTGTAGAAACCGGAGCATGACTGTAGGGGCGAAGCCAGCTGGTGGGCTGCAGCCCGGGTAAAAATTAGGCACTTTTTTGTAGGTTATGTCGTGTCGATTTTCTTTCCATTCTCTCTTCGCCGTCGACGTCGTCTTACCTCCAGTAGCGGATGTATTGTTAAGGTACCAGTTTAAACTCAATCATACATGTTGAGTTGAGTGCTTGTGTTTAACTCGTTGGGTAGGTGGAATTGTGAAGATGAGTTTTATTTAGATTTAGGATCTTTCAATGGGGAGGGTTGGGTTAGTAGATGTGGAGATAGTTTTTGTATATTGATTTATGATAATTGCGTCACTTTGGAGTTTCAATCCACCGCTTGATGCCGATTTTGAAGCTTTGTTAATTTCTACTAATCTATTCTAACCAAACTTTCGGGTTTGGTTGGGGATTTCGACTTAGTAAAGAAATAAGCAGATAGAGTAACTAAAGCATTTGCGCGGAGCTAGAAGTAATTCGTACTAGTCTAACAATGGAAAGAGCGCACTATGTTTCAACATGTATTGCATAAATTCGAATATTGAAAGGTTTGTAAAAATGGTAAATCAGCAAGGACTTTGGAGTTGGATACTAATCCTATCTTTTCACGAATAGCTTAAATGATCTGAACCTTACAATCGTTCGACACTACTGTTGTTGCTACGTTCCTGTTAGTACCTCAGTGGGTTGATGATGACAACACAAGGTTATTTAACCTCTATGTGAAGTGTGCAGGTTCAAGAACGTAAGACATCAAGTCAGGTACTGGAACCCGCGGAGCGTGGTCAACAAGCTAAGTCAGAGAAGTAGCCATTGCAATCAGTTCGAGAATATCATGGAACAAGTACATGCAAAGCAGTTGAGTGAATATAGCGAAGCTTGACAGTTCACGGAGCTGAATGGACCAAGTCTTCGGTAGTTGCGAGATTTGCGGACTGGAACCCAGGGAGAAAATCTCGCCAACTGAAACCACGTGGAACCACAACTGATCGTGAGCACATCATGGGAGCTAACCGTTGAAGACCAAACAGACTTATATAGACATATCAAACCAAAGAGATATGTGCGCCTGAACATCACGAAATTATTTTCACTTGGAGTTCTGCAAACACTGGAGTGCTAGTGAGTTTTGAGAGCTCAGCTGTGATAGCGGTGAAGACAAATCGGGATTGGACAAGCTCAGGTTCTGAGACCTTCGGCAGGCTTGTTCGGGAGACTACTATACCGATCTAGGATTGGTGGTGCTGTAAGTAGTTTCTAAAAGTGTTATCGTAGTAGCTGTTTCTATTGCATGTGTGCAGAATATATGTATTTTGTACAGTCTATTTATCAATAAAAGATATTTAGACAAACCAGTAGTTTTCCGCTGCATTATATTAAGTTCCAGAACCTGCAGGCGTAAACTAGGTTCCTAACAGTTCTTAGTTTAGCTTTAACACTAATCAGCGATCCTATCAATTGGTATCAGAGCCGACAGGTTCTAGATCTTGATTAGTTTGCAGGTATGTCAGGTGATTCCTTGTCAAATCCCCCGAAGTTGAAACCCGGTGAGTACGCAACCTGGGTTGTCAAGTTCGAAGCTCACGTGTTAGGCACAGATGGTGAAGTATGGCAAGTGGTTGAGCAAGGTCGAAAGATCATTCCGGATCCAACCGATGCAACAAAAGAAAAACCGAGGGCTTTATACACAAAGGAAGACTTCAAAAGCATTGAAAAAACTACCAAAGCAATGAAGGTTCTTCACGCGGCTTTGGAACCAGGTGACATGCAGAAGGTTTGACACCTCAAATGCCCAAAGGAAATCTGGCTGACACTCAAGCGGATCTATGAGGGATCAGAAGATGTCAAGAAGAACCGAGTTCTTGCTGCTCAGACCGAGTTGTTCAACCTGAGGCAGGACAAGAACGAGACAGTTCATGAGTTTCACTCTCGTTTTCAAGGTTGCATCTCAAACCTTGCAAACCTTGAAAAGAGATATGAACAGTGGGAGATCAATCATATGTTCCTTCGCGGAATGAGTCCAGAGTGGAACGACATTGTGAGGACTATGCAAGCCTTGGCTCACACTAAACAATTGACCTTGAAAGACCTGGTTGCTAAACTAGATAGCAACATGCTGCTGGATAAGGATCGAGAACCTCAGAAGGTTTCTCGACAGATCGCATTGGGCAGCAAGGGTGAAAAGTTGAAGTACTCGAAAGACAAGGAGTCTACTGAAAAAGTTGCCAAGGAGAGACGTGGCGAGGTTCAGGAACCACGTAGGTTTTCAAAGCGTAGCCCAACCAAAAAGGATGAATGCTTCTACTGTAAGAAGAAAGGACACTTCCAAAAGGACTGCCGCAAAAAAAAATCTGATGAGTCTCAGAAGGAGAACAAGCCCAAAGATGACGAGCCTAAGGACAAGAAGGCCATGTGCGCTTGGGGAGGAGCAGATGACTCTGCAGATGACAGTGACCTTGAACTGGATCTCAAGTATCAGAACTCTGAAAAAGGCGATGTATGTCTTATGGCTGCAGGAGGATCTTCTGACTCTGAGGTATCTCTTTCTTCTGTGAATTCAGTTTCTTCAAATACTAATTCATGTTCAGGGCTGTTAGATATCATTAGAAAATTGGTTGCTGTAAATGATGAGCTCAAAGACATCATTGCTGAGCAAGACGGTAAAGCTGGTAAAATGTTTGAGGAAAATCATCAGCAAGCAATCAGAATTTGGCAATTGGAGAAACAACTTGCCAGTGCTCAGAGACCTACTGCTAAGACACAGGTTCAGGAACCTGTTAAGCAGAAGGTGGTAACTGCTCCCAAGGGAAAGAAGTCCAAACCCGGACTTGGTTATGGTAAGGTGACAATACTGAAGCGACCTCAGAAGGCTGGAGAGCCACGTAGCACTCCTCGACCGAAAGTTGATCTTCATGATGATGCAAGAGTCTATGGTAAGGGATTTCAGATTTGGAACCGGTACACCAAAAATAAGGACTCGAAAGGCATCAACTTCAGTAAACAAAAGAGGAAAGTTGCTGAACGTGAGAAGACAAATTTCAAAGAGGAGAAGATATGTTACCATTGTGGTCAGATCGGACACTTATGGAACATATGTCCAGGAAGAACCCTTCACAACAAGGTTCAGAGACCTCATCAGACGGGCAGACAAACTTCACTGAAGAAGGTTCCAAAACCCAGCACTCAGAAGAAGGGTTCAGAACCAAGAAAACCAAACAGAGGGAATCAAGTTCCTATTGCAAACACTAATTGTTTTTCTGATGTTCATACTAACTGCAATTCATCCAGTTCTAATCATAGACCCAAGGCAGCTAAGCTAGTTTAAGTTCGTAAGAACTAATTTTATTCTTGCAGGAGAAGAGAGGAAAGCATCCATGGATGGTTGACAGTGGGTGCTCAGGGCACATGACCGGAAGTGTGAAATGGTTCTCTTCTCTTCAGCACCATTCCGGAGGTACTGTAACCTTTGCTAACAAGAGCAAATGTAAGGTCTTCGGAAAAGGTATGATCAAATTAAACAGAAAAATTAGTGTGGATAAGGTTAGTTTGGTTCATGGTTTGAAGTATGACTTGTTAAGTGTTCACCAGTTGTGTCTCAAAGGTAAGAACAAAGTTGTTTTTACAGATGACAGTTGTTATGTGAAGTGCATTGCAACAGGTAGAATACTCCTTAAAGGTTTTGTTGAAGATGGTGTTTATCTCACTGATCTGAGTTTCAATCCGGAGGAGTACCTCTGCTTAGCGTCAAGGACCGGGAACTCTGTGTTGTGGCACCGACGACTAGGTCATGTCAACATGAGGTTGCTGAAGAAGTTGCACAAACTTGAGTTGGTTCGTGGTTTACCCGAGGTATCAGAAGGTCTGGAACATGTGTGTGACGCATGTACAAGAGGAAAACAGACAAGAACCTCATTTCCAATCAAGAATGTGGTGAGTACTACTCGACCTTTAGAGCTGGTTCATATGGACCTTTGTGGACCCATGAGGACTACAACCAAGGGAGGTAACAAATATGTGTTTGTTTTAGTAGATGATTACTCTAGGTTTACCTGGGTTATTTTCATTGCTAACAAAACTGAAGTTTTCTCTGAGTTTGAAACTTGGGTAAAGGTTACCGAAAGGAACCATAGTCGGAAATTGGCAGGTATTAGAACCGACCACGGAACTGAGTTCGAGAACTCGCAGTTCATCAGTTGGTGTACCAAACATGGTGTGTGATGAGTCGAGTTTTCGACTCATTAATGCCCGTTTTCACTATAGCTTTAGTTCGATTCCGACTACTATTTGATGTCATTTGATCCTCTTCTCGTGCGTTTCAGGTACAAAGCAAGATGTCTCAGTGTCAAGAGCCATTGGAAGAAAACTCGGGAAAAATCGGTGTTTAGAGCAAAAGTTGGCAGTATTTGGTCTTCAGTCGATCGACTGGGAAGCTCCCCTGCTCCAGTCGATCGACTAAACAGACAAACAGGAGGAGCTGAAAATCGACCATCGCCAGTCGATCGACTGACCCCTTCAGTCGATCGACTGAAGAGTCCCCTGCCCAGAGCATGCAGATCACGTGACGATGAGTCGATCGACTGGATCTCAGTCGATCGACTAAATGGACAAACAGGAGGTGCTGCAAATCGAGACTTCTCAGTCGATCGACTGGGATCCTACCCTGTTTCAGTCGATCGACTGAGAACATGCTAGCCAAGCGACTTTTCTTCCTCCAGTCGATCGACTGGGCCATCAGCCCAACGCCAGTCGATCGACTGGACCTGCTACAGTACCGAAAATAATCCGAGGCTATAAATAGAAAGAGGGTTTCTTGACCTACTATCTTGGATTTTTCTGGGAAAGAAGACAAAGGAAAGTGATCAAATCAAGGGTTTCATCATCATCAAATCAAGGAGGAATCAAGATCAAGGGAGTTCATTAGGACTAATCATCCTACTCTTTCCCTCTTCTTTTCTCTTAGATTTGCTTGTAAAAACCTACTCATCATGTTGTCTTACATGATGAGTGAGTAGTCTCCCTTGTGTTTTGAGGGGTTCTATGAACCTCCTTGGTACTCAATGATCATTGTGAACACATTTGAATAGATCTATTGAAGTTGATTTCATTTTTACTATGCTCTTCATGTTAGACATGTCTCTAAGTGTTTGATGAAATGCCTAAGTGACATGTTTATGTTAGAACTTTGATCTAAGTCTTGAGAGAGCTTAGGGATGGTTTTGATATACTAAAATTGAACTTAACCTACATCTATGAGAGTAAATGCATGGTGAGAGGTGAACTAGAATTTTATGCATATAGCATTTATGAGAGTAAATGCTATATAGTGGATCAACACCCTTTAATTAGTGAGATCCTAACTAAGATGGCTTGATTAAGATTAGATATGCGTAATAGCCTAATTCTTGATCTAGGCTAGGTTCGAAACCTATCAACTCTTAATTAATTGAACTCTTGTTTGCATGATCATTGAGAGATTGCCAAGGAGGGGATTAATCCCTCGAAACTCGCTTTTAATTGAATTTAATCCCTTAAAAACCACTTCGTTCTTGTTTTGAATCATTGATAACTCAATCACACTTGAATTTTAGGAATTAGCCGAGTAAGAAAATTTGATAGAACTAGCGTGTAATCCGTTTGCTCCCTTGGGTTCGACACCGGTCTTACCGGTTGATTATAAATTGTTTTTGATCAACGTATGCTAAAATTTACAACGATCAAAATGGCGCCGTTGCCGGGGAGCAATAGCTAGATTACCCCTAGGAAAATCATTTAGTACTCCGACTATTCCATGCTTTGCTTTATTCTACTTGTTACTTGCAATTCTTGAACTACTTCACTACGCTTACTTGTTTTAATTGGTTTCTCTTGTAGGTTCACTTCTTTTATGCCACCAAAAACCAAGAAACTTGCTCAAATCGTGGATAGAGACTTGAACCGACCCATAAGAGAACTAGTTGATCCTCCCGTTACAAGAAGTAAAACCAACAAGGACAAGGGTTATACTTCTAATTCTCAAGCAACCATGGCCGAAAACAACAATTTACCTCCTCCACCCCCTCCTTTTAATCGAAGGAACCAAGATCCTCCTCCTCAACAATTGCCCCTAGCTAGAAGGGCATTAAAGGACTACGCCGTTCCTACGGCGTATGGTTACCGTTCTCCCATCCAACTTCCCGCGGTTGACAACCGAGACTTCGATTTGAAGACGGCGCACATTCAAATGGTTCAAGCGAACCAATTCTCGGGGAGAGATAACGAGGACCCCAATTCTCATCTGACCACGTTTCTAGAGATATGTGCTACATTTAAAATAAACGGAGTCTCGGAAGATGCAAAGTTATTGAGACTTTTTCCCTTCTCTCTCACGGGAAAAGCGAAGGATTGGCTAAGGAGCCAAACTCCCGATAGCTTCACCACATGGGAAGAATTAGCCGTGGCTTTCTTGAATAAGTACTTTCCCCCTTCCAAGACGGCCTTCTATCGGAACCAAATCACCAACTTCTCGCAAATGGATGGGGAAAATCTATATGAGGCTTGGGAGCGATACAAGGAATATCAAAGGCTTTGCCCTCACCACAACCTAGATGATCTCCAAGTCTTCCACACTTTCTACCACGGGGTTGACAGTAACTCTCGTCTTGCTCTTGATACCGCTTCGGGTGGTGCTATAATGGACTTAGAACCGCATGAAGGATATGCGGTGATAGAGAAGATCACCAAAAATTACTTCATGTGGGGAAGCGAAAGAGGAAACCCGAGGAGAAGGCATGAAAGGCACGAGGTAAAAGCCGTGAGCTCTAGTGATTATGATGCTTTGAGGAAAGACTTTGAGAGCCTATCGGATGAAGTCTTCAAGCTAAAACACCCGGAAAAAGAATCTTCAACGAGGCAAGGGTGTGATATTTGTGAGGTCTACGAGCATGAAACAACTTCTTGCCCATTGGTTCAAAGGGATGTGCAAGGGCAAGGCTATGGAGAAGTAAATTTTGTGGGAGAAAACCAAAGTAGAGACTATGGAAGTAGTGCCAACCAAGGGCAAAGCTCTCAAGCCAATTATACTACACCTAGGTTCTCTTCAGGATGGAGAAATCACCCGAATTTCTCCTACAAGACCACTAATCCCACTCGCCCCGACTTTGGATCCACACCTCCCGGATTCGGTCCTAAACCTACTCAATCCAATCAAGGGTTCCAACCTAGGAACCAATATCAAAGTCAAGGACCGACTTTGCTTCAAAGGAATCAAAACCAAGGGCAACAATACCAAGGTCAAGCTCAAAGGACCTATCAACAAGTTGAAGCCCCTCCACTAGGGGAGAGCAAACGGTAATTTACCGTTTTACCGTTTACCGTTTTACCGTTTACCGATTTACCGAAATGGCAAAATCTATTCCGTTTACCGTTACCGATTTCCCATTTTACCGATATTTCGGTAAAACGGTAAATCGGTAAATTTCGGTAAATTTACCGATTTTACCGATTTTACCGAAAATTATTATTTTTTTAATTTTTTAAATATATATTAAAAATCTTATAAATATATATGTTGATTTTTAATATAAATAAATATTTTTTAATTTTTTTCTTTATAATATATATATATTTTTTAATTTTTTATTTATAATATTCGGTAAAACGGTAAAACGGTAAATTTACCGATTTCAGAATCTATTCCGTTTACCGACTTATTTTTACCGTTTTACCGTTGGTAAATTTACCGATTTACCGTTTTACCGATTTACCGAACCGAATTGATTCGGTAACGGTAAATTTACCGACGGTAAACGGTAATTACCGAATTTTGCTCTCCCCTACCCTCCACAACCTTCTAGTGAACTCTCCGGTGTTGAAGCCATGTTTGCCAAGCTCCTTGCAAACCAAGACAAGATGCAAGCACAAATCGAGAGGATGGAAACTCATAACAAAATGCTTGAAGGTCAAATTGCCCAACAAGCCGAGGCATCTACAAGGGCACCGGGCAAGCTACCGGCTAGACCCGAACATGGGAATAGAGAGCATTGTAATGCGGTAACGTTGAGAAGCGGGAAAGATTTAGAGGTAGAGCTACCTTAGAAGAAGAGAGTCACTTTTGATCTTGGAGGCCAAGCTAGTGCCGAAGTTGAAGAGTTGGATGAAGAGGTTCCTAACCCTCAAGTTGAAGAAGAGAGTGAAATGGAAAAGGAGAAAAGAGAACCTAGAGTATACACTCCCCCTATTCCATTTCCCCAAAGATTAAAGAAGAAGAGCAATGATAAGCAATTCTCCAAGTTCGCCGAGATGATGAGGAAGCTCTATGTCACAATGCCCTTCACCGAGGTAATAACTCAAGCTCCTTCTTATGCTAGATTTCTAAAGGATGTTATTACTTGCAGGAGAACAATCGAAGATGTCGATACGGTGTCCCTCAATGGCGAATGTAGTGCCATACTCCAACCTCGCATGCCCCCAAAGCTTGAGGATCCCGGTAGCTTTTCCATTTCATGCTTTATTAATGATATTAAGATTGAACGTGCCATGTGTGATTTGGGTGCAAGTATATCGTTGATGCCTTATTCTTTGTGTAAAAAGCTAAATATGGGTGAGCCTAAACCAACTAGCATGATTCTAAGGCTCGCGGACCGCTCCTCAAGATTTCCTAAGGGAGTTCTTAAGGATGTCCCGGTTAGAGTAGGGAATTTCTATATTCCGGGGGATTTCGTGGTGTTAGAAATGGAGGAGGACAATGAAATTCCCATTCTATTGGGAAGGCCCTTCCTCTACACCGCGGGGGCTATTTTTGATACAACTAAGGGTTCAATTACCATGAGGGTAGGAGATGAAGAGGTTGAGTTTAACTTAGAAAAGGCACAAAAAGTTCCTAATTCTACAATGACTTGCAATTATCTTGACCTAATTGATACATATGAATTGTATGATGTGCCTAACCTTCTCATGAGTGCAATTGACCTTGACAATGAGCTTCCCGACATCGCCGATTGTTGGGCCATCTTGGAGGAAGATAGTGAAGAAAGAACTCTAAGCGACAAAGGTAAGGAGTCTTGTTCGGTAGAGCTTAAAGCTCTACCAACAAGCCTAAGGTATGAGTTCTTAGGCCCAAATTCTAGCTTGCCTATCATTGTTAATGCTTCTTTGAATGATGTTGAAACCTCTAAATTGCTTGATGTGGTTAGGGAACATAAGGATGCCATTGGCTACTCTATTGATGACTTGAAGGGAATAAGCCCAAATTTATGCATGCATGAAATCAATTTAGAGAGTGATAGTATGCCATCTAGGGAGAGAGCTAGGAGGTTGAATCCTATTGTGGGGGAGGTTGTTAAGAAAGAGGTCCTTAAATTGCTTGATGCGGGAATTATTTTCCCCGTTGCGGACTCTAAGTGGGTGAGCCCCATTCATGTAGTGCCGAAAAAGGGGGGAATGACCGTTATTAAAAATGAGAAGAATGAACTAATCCCCACAAGAACGGTGACCGGGTGGCGTATGTGCGTGGACTATAGAAAACTTAACCAAGCCACTAAGAAAGATCACTTTCCCCTTCCTTTTATTGATCAAATGTTGGAAAGACTAGCTAAGCATGACTATTTTTGCTATCTTGACGGATATAGTGGATTCTTCCAAATCCCTATTCATCCCCAAGATCAAGAGAAAACGACCTTTACTTGTCCCTACGGAACATTTGCCTATCGGCGAATGCCCTTTGGACTTTGTAATGCGCCCGGTACTTTTCAACGATGTATGATGGCTATTTTTTCGGAATTTATTGAAAAGATTATGGAAGTGTTTATGGATGACTTTTCCGTTTATGGTTCCTCTTTTGATGATTGTTTAGCCAATTTGGCTAAAGTGTTGAAAAGATGTATTGAGACGAACCTTGTACTAAATTGGGAAAAATGTCATTTCATGGTGCAGGAGGGAATTGTGCTTGGACATTTGGTGTCAAAAAGGGGAATTGAGGTGGACAAAGCCAAGATAGAAGTTATGGATAAATTGCCACCTCCAAGGGACGTAAAAGGAATAAGGAGCTTTCTTGGCCACGCCGGTTTCTATCGAAGGTTCATTAAGGATTTCTCGAAGATTGCCAAGCCTTTGACAAATCTATTGTGCAACGATACCAAATTTCATTTTGATGAAGATTGCTTAGTAGCCTTCAAGAAATTGAAAGAGGCATTGATATCGGCTCCTATTATTCAACCCCCAAGATGGGATTTGCCCTTTGAACTCATGTGTGACGCTAGTGACTACGCCATTGGGGCGGTTCTTGGGCAAAGGGTGGATAAGAAGCTTCACGCTATTCATTACACGAGCAAAGTTCTTAGTGGAGCCCAATTGAATTATACTACTACCGAGAAAGAACTTCTTGCTATTGTGTACGCTTTTGATAAGTTTCGCCCATACCTAGTGGCTTCGAAGGTTATAGTATTCACGGATCATGCGGCGATCAAGTACCTCTTGGCAAAGAAAGATTCCAAACCAAGATTGATAAGATGGATTCTATTGCTTCAAGAATTTGACATAGAAATCAAGGATAAAAAGGGAGTAGAAAATGTGGTAGCCGACCACCTATCGAGGCTAGAGGAAAATGAAGAGATTGAAGTGGATGCTAGACCGGTGAATGATTCATTTGTTGGAGAGCAACTCATGAGAGTTGAGGCGGAGGCCCTTCCTTGGTACGCGGACCTTGTTAATTTCGTGGTTTGTGGGATTATTCCCCACGATATGAACCACCATCAAAGGAGGAAGTTCCTTTCCGAGACCAAGAGGTACTATTGGGATGAGCCCTACCTTTATAGGCTTTGCGCGGATGGGCTATATAGGACTTGCGTCGCCGAGGAGAAAATGAGAGAAATTCTTTACCATTGTCACTCTTCTCAATATGGAGGACATGGTAGTGGAGCAAAAACCGCGTCAAAGGTACTACAATGCGGCTTTTATTGGCCTACTCTCTTTGGTGATGCCTATGAGTTCGCAAAAGCATGTGATCAATGTCAAAGGACCGGCAATATCTCAAAGAGGCATGAAATGCCCCAACAAAGCATCCTCCCGGTCGAGATATTTGATGTATGGGGCATTGATTATATGGGTCCTTTTCCTTCTTCATTCGGGAACCGATTCATACTGGTCGCGGTGGACTACGTCTCCAAATGGGTTGAGGCCGTCGCTTCCCCTACTTGTGATGCCAAGGTGGTCTCAAAGCTATTCAAGAAAATCATCATTCCAAGATTTGGGGTGCCAAGGACCGTCATAAGTGATGGTGGTTCGCATTTCAAGGAGAGACATTTCGAGGCCTTACTTCGCAAATATGGAGTTAGTCACAAGGTTGCCACTCCTTATCACCCACAAACTAGTGGGCAAGTGGAAATTTCGAATCGAGAAATCAAGGCAATCTTGATGAAAACCGTGGGGAGCTCAAGAAAAGATTGGTCATCGAAGCTAGATGACGCTCTATGGGCCTATCGTACGGCATTCAAAACCCCTATTGGAATGTCTCCCTATCGTCTTATATATGGGAAACCGTGCCATTTGCCGGTAGAATTGGAGTACAAGGCGATGTGGGCAATCAAAACGTTGAATATGGATTTACAAATGGCGGGAGACCATAGGGTGCTTCAACTCCATGAGTTAGAAGAGATAAGGAACGAAGCCTACGAAAGTGCTAGGATCTATAAAGAGAAGACCAAGAAATGGCATGACAAGAGAATACTTCGTCGCGAATTCAAAAAGGGAGAAAAGGTCTTGCTCTTTAACTCTAGACTCAAACTATTCCCGGGAAAGTTGAGGAGCCGATGGAGTGGCCCATTTATTGTTCACAAGCCCTACGAAGATGGCCATGTTGAATTGCTAAATAATGATGGAACTACTTTTTCTGCGAATGGGCAAAGGCTAAAGCATTATAGAGAGGGATTTCGTGACGAGCAAAATGTCACATTCCCCTTGACCGACCCATAGAGTGCCTTGTTCCGCTTGAGGAGGGATCCTAGCTATGGACTCCTCAAGTGTGCTTCTTAGTGAGAAAAGGATCGGCTCGGTCTTTGCCAAGACGTTAAACTAGGCACCTCACGGGAGGTACCCCGGTTTGTGAGTTGTCTATCTATGCACAAGTAATTTTCATACATGTGTAGCATGCATTTTGTGAACTTGGTATGGCTTGGTGATTGGGATGATTTTATATGCTTGATTTGGGTAAGTGTGATGTGATATGAGGCTTGCATGAATTTTCTTGATGATGGTGGAGTACTAAGTGTGGAGTGGTAATCCTAGCTTGTTTGTTTGAAAATCTTACGCTATGTGCTAGTGATCACTTAGAAGAGTCGTACCTTGATTATATGTGATATTTTGAGTGGTACCTATTCTTGATTTTGAGTAAAAATTCTAAGTGTGGAGTCGGGTTTAATTGAAAAAATTTTAAGCAGAAATCAAGGTTCAGTCGATCGACTGGAGGGAAGCTACATCCCAGTCGATCGACTAAATGGTGTTTCAGAGGAGCCTGTTTTTCGTGCATTCTCAGTCGATCGACTGGGGTCCCAGTCGATCGACTGGGATTTTCTTATCCAAACCCAGAACCTTTCTCCTTCTTTCTTCATTGCGTTCGAATTTTCAAAACCCTAAACCTAAAATCCATTCCGGCCTCCACCGATTTTCGTTCCAAACTCCGCCATCGGACTCGCCATCACCTCGCTTTCCCTCCGCCATCACGCCACCATCATCCGCCGCTCAAACCGCCGTCAAATCTCCCCAGAAATTGAATTCCGATCGGTAATCGCTCCCCTCCGCCGATCTCCTCCGTCAGCCGGCCAATCCCCTCATTTCGACCACCATTCTTCTCCCCACTGCCCCGCCTACAAACCCCAAGCATCAATTTCAAACCCCAAGGCCGAAATCGGAAAACCCCATTTTCACCCTAAACCCGACTGTTTTTCAGCCCCAGTCGATCGACTGAGAATCCTGTCTCAGACCAGTCGATCGACTGAGATAGATTTCAGTGCAGTCTTTGAGTTTTTGCTCAGTTTGACTCAGGCTTCCATTTCCAGTGCACTATGGGTCGTGCCGATGCATCGTCCAGTTCGAAAGCAAAAGGAAAGGGGATCGCTCACGAGCCCTCGCTCGATGAGCAAATTGATGGCTTTACACTTGAGGACGAGGACGTGAGACCTCTTGTTTCGCGCAAGAGGAGATTATTGAGGGGCTCACTTGCCGATGTTAGCTCGGGATCAGACGAGGAGGTTGAGGCCGCGCCGGCTTCCCCGCCTCCCCCAAAGAAGAAAAAGCCTCAACCAAGGAAGCCGGCACCGAAGAGAAGTGCGGCAGTGCCCCCTGCCCCTAGAGTGCCCCCGCGCCCTGCTGCTGCCCCCACCTCCATGGCCATTGTGCCGGTTGTGCCTAGAGTGGAGCCTTATGAGGGACCGATGCCCATTCCGGTCCCGTACCCATTCTCGACTCCCTTGGTCTTCAGGGACGAGAAGCACCGGACTCGTCACGCCACTATTACCTCGAAGAAGAAGAAGGCCATCCCGACATTGTACCTAGACATGGGCTTGCTTCGTGGCATCGACGAAGTGGTAGCTATCGAGGTACAATCTCGTCTCACACAACATGGTTTATCTTTTCTATTTTGTGATGATCCGGGCTCCTACCAGAGGGTAGTTGAGGAGTTTCTGTGCTCGTTTGAGTCGGTGAAGGAGAGAGTGGAGGAGGATGGGTCCTCAATCTTTTATTGGACATTTATGTTGGGAGGTAGAGATTTCCGGATCAGGGAGAGTACGATCCGAGAGTGGTTTGGTTTTCCACAGCCTGTGGCTTCGCCCCGGGAATTCACTGAGCACAACCAGTCCAGACTTTGGAAGAGGATTTCCGGTAGGAATGAGTGGTTCGTGTCTTCATATAACTCTTCTGCGATCGTTGACCCGGTTTGGAAGATTTTGCACCACGTCATTGCCATTAACTTTAATACGAGGACAGAGAAGGCTAGGAAGGTCACTTTCCCTGATATGGACCTCATGGTTGCCATGGATCACGGGGAGGCGATTGATTGGCTAGCAGTTCTTATCTACCGGTTTGAGACCGCTGTGTTGCCTACCGCGAGGAACAAGAGCATGGGGGGTGGCTCCTTGATTACATTGCTAGCCCAAAGGTGTAACTTTACCTTTGGCCACGAGGGTAGTGAGGCCCCTTCTAGGAGAAAGCTTGACATTGACTTAATGAAGAATATGCATATGGTCAAGCGGGACGGTAAGACGTGGAGTAGTGACCCGTCACCCCACGTAGAGGATCTTGTGGCCGCCGCTACCGCGAGGAGGAGAGCCTTCAAGCAGCAGAACCCGCTCTACTGTCTCACCCACCTCTCTCCCTCTCCCTCTCCTCCCGGTTCGCCTATTCCTCCCCCTCCGGCAGTCATTCCAGAGGCTGATGATGAGCTCCCAGCAGCAGATGAGGAGGAGTTGCCTCCAGCAGAGCCCGCACCGGATGTTCCCCGTCCAGTCGTTGATGACTCGGCAGAGTGGAGGCAGAGTGTTACTTCTGCGATTGATCGTTTATCGACCGAGGTGTCGGATGTGAGGAGTGGACTGACTCGCCTCGAGGACTTTGTCCGAGAGTCTGATGCTAGAGCCAGTCGGGAGTGGGAGTGGCTGAGATCCACGGTCTTATCATTCGGCAGAGGCCCCAGCACTTCAGTCGCCACTCCACTCGCTCCAGAGTTCTCCGCGCCGCGTGGCGCCTCCCCACTGCCTTTCTCGCCAGTTTCAGCATTCGGGGAGGCGGGCACTCCACTTCCAGGAGAGACGATCCCCTACGTGGATTCTGCTTTAGGCGATAGCCCTCTCTTCCCCGGTGCCACAGCGCCGCCGGAGGACGATGGAGTCGTTGATTCAGCTAGGAGGACCCCTCCGGGAGACGACGAGGCTACATCTTAGTCCATGCTTCATTTCTTTTTCCGCATGTGTATTTTCCTTATTTGACTTGTTGCATTGGATGTTGATTTGGATGATAAGTCGCCTATTGGCGCATTTTTGATGATGTATGCTATTTTGGTGATATCTATCCTTTCTTGCCTATTGGTTGTATGCTATATTCTTATGATGATATTGGAGGTGTTTACCAATTATATTGTTCACTCTACAGGAAATACATTCACATATTTTTATCGTGTCTAAAACACCCTCTAATATCTACACTTGCAACCAAAAGGCTATTTCTCACTCTTATGGATTATATCACCGGGTCTACAAACGAGGGGAGTTTCTATGCGCCTTTGCCTTTATTTTATCATTCTTTGCGCTTAGGGACTAAGCTTGAATTAAGTGTGGAGTGGTTTGATGCGCATAGTTCACATGTTTGCATGCTATACATATCATTTCTAGATGGACACTTGCATACTTGCACATTGTCCCAACATGAGAGTGTTTTTAACCGCATAGGCTTGTGATTTTAAATTCTAAATCCCTATAGATCGCATCTAGCCTATGTGCCACATTTACCGACCTAGTCCTTTGAAGCATGCGTTCTTGAGGATCAATATCAGTGCTACATCTTGACTATCCAACTTTCTAAGTATTTTTGTTGCAACACCTTGGATCAAGCTAGCAAACACTTTTAAAAATCGTTGTGAAAAACTTAGATCATTTGAATGCTCTTTGGTGACTTGAGTTCTCTAACATAGTGCCTTGTTCATGATTAATTCCCGCACATCCCTTACAACTTTTGAACATATTGTCAAGTTTTAAGTGTGGAGTCATTCAAAAAAAAAAGAAAAAGAAAAAAAAAAGGGAAAAAAAATAAAGAGAGGCAAATGCCGGGGGTTAGGGAGGTAAGTCCCCCCTCGAAAGCATTTGTCTCAATAAGAAAATGAGAAGCACTTACGACTTGACCCTATGTTCCTCCACCATTCTATATTTGTGCGGGGTTAGTCATTTCCATCGTGTGCTTGTTAGAATAATTCTTGGACGACCCATGTGCTTGCACGGGAGTATCAATTTGGTCTATGCTTGTTTATTAAGAAACATTGGTGTCGAACTCCACTTCCCTTATGGATTACGGCTTAAGCGCCTAAAACATGGGAATGAGTTTCTTGCCGCGAGCCCATGGACTAGCCCTAGCTAGCATAGGTGAGCAGTTGACACTCTATTGTGCAAGCTATAAGCCTTGCTTCTATTATGTTGTTTCGAAAATGAGTAGAATTTTGGATAAGTCACTTCATAGCCCTAGTATTGACGCTCTTGAATGCACGTCGAAAAAGGTACTCAAAAGGTTGAGAAAGCTCTTTTTATGATATTGTGGCGCTAGTCTAGCTTGAGGTGAGGGATTGGTTTTGAAAAATCGTAGCCTTGGTTGAGCACTCTTGCATTCACTCTTATGGGACATGTGCATATATGGGATTTGTGAGTATTCCCTTTTCTGAAAACTCTCACGAGACTATAACTCGTCCACTAGGGTAGCCTAGGGGTTTAAAGGCTTAATGCATGTGCTAAATGCATTCGTAACACCTACGAAAAGGAGCTAGTTAGATTGTATATACTTGTCATTTACTTTTCAATAACATGTTTAGAAATAAAGATCGAGACCTCGTGAAATCTAGTGTGGCAAATGCACGAAAAACATAGCACCACTAGCATTTCGACACTTGCACTTCCTTGGCATATTTGCATACTTTGTTCGGGACGAACAAAGCTTAAGTGTGGAGTGTTGATGAGTCGAGTTTTCGACTCATTAATGCCCGTTTTCACTATAGCTTTAGTTCGATTCCGACTACTATTTGATGTCATTTGATCCTCTTCTCGTGCGTTTCAGGTACAAAGCAAGATGTCTCAGTGTCAAGAGCCATTGGAAGAAAACTCGGGAAAAATCGGTGTTTAGAGCAAAAGTTGGCAGTATTTGGTCTTCAGTCGATCGACTGGGAAGCTCCCCTGCTCCAGTCGATCGACTAAACAGACAAACAGGAGGAGCTGAAAATCGACCATCGCCAGTCGATCGACTGACCCCTTCAGTCGATCGACTGAAGAGTCCCCTGCCCAGAGCATGCAGATCACGTGACGATGAGTCGATCGACTGGATCTCAGTCGATCGACTAAATGGACAAACAGGAGGTGCTGCAAATCGAGACTTCTCAGTCGATCGACTGGGATCCTACCCTGTTTCAGTCGATCGACTGAGAACATGCTAGCCAAGCGACTTTTCTTCCTCCAGTCGATCGACTGGGCCATCAGCCCAACGCCAGTCGATCGACTGGACCTGCTACAGTACCGAAAATAATCCGAGGCTATAAATAGAAAGAGGGTTTCTTGACCTACTATCTTGGATTTTTCTGGGAAAGAAGACAAAGGAAAGTGATCAAATCAAGGGTTTCATCATCATCAAATCAAGGAGGAATCAAGATCAAGGGAGTTCATTAGGACTAATCATCCTACTCTTTCCCTCTTCTTTTCTCTTAGATTTGCTTGTAAAAACCTACTCATCATGTTGTCTTACATGATGAGTGAGTAGTCTCCCTTGTGTTTTGAGGGGTTCTATGAACCTCCTTGGTACTCAATGATCATTGTGAACACATTTGAATAGATCTATTGAAGTTGATTTCATTTTTACTATGCTCTTCATGTTAGACATGTCTCTAAGTGTTTGATGAAATGCCTAAGTGACATGTTTATGTTAGAACTTTGATCTAAGTCTTGAGAGAGCTTAGGGATGGTTTTGATATAGTAAAATTGAACTTAACCTACATCTATGAGAGTAAATGCATGGTGAGAGGTGAACTAGAATTTTATGCATATAGCATTTATGAGAGTAAATGCTATATAGTGGATCAACGCCCTTTAATTAGTGAGATCCTAACTAAGATGGCTTGATTAAGATTAGATATGCGTAATAGCCTAATTCTTGATCTAGGCTAGGTTCGAAACCTATCAACTCTTAATTAATTGAACTCTTGTTTGCATGATCATTGAGAGATTGCCAAGGAGGGGATTAATCCCTCGAAACTCGCTTTTAATTGAATTTAATCCCTTAAAAACCACTTCGTTCTTGTTTTGAATCATTGATAACTCAATCACACTTGAATTTTAGGAATTAGCCGAGTAAGAAAATTTGATAGAACTAGCGTGTAATCCGTTTGCTCCCTTGGGTTCGACACCGGTCTTACCGGTTGATTATAAATTGTTTTTGATCAACGTATGCTAAAATTTACAACGATCAGTGTGCAACATAACTTCTCAGCTCCTAGAACCCCTCAACAAAACGGGGTTGTGGAACGCAAGAATCGCACCTTGCAGGACATGACGCGCACAATGCTTCTAGAAAGTGATCTTCCTAAGAGCTTTTGGGGAGAAGCCATGAACGCAGCATGTCACGTTCTCAATAGAGCTTATCTAAGATCTATTTTGAACAAGACTCCATACATTCATGATAACGGGAAGAACCAGCTTGGCAAGTTCGACCCAAGGAGTGACGAGGGTGTGTTCGTGGGATATGCCTCAGATAGCAAGGCATACAAGGTCTACAACAAGAAGACTCGGAAAGTGGAAGAGAGTGTGCATGTGATTTTCGATGAAGGAATCATGGCAGAAAAATCAGTAGAGGTTCCTGATCAACAGGACTCAGATGATGAGATTTTTGTGCTAACTCGTGCCAATCAGATCATTGATGAAGCTGAAGAGGTTGCAGAACCAGAGGTTGAACCAGAGGGTGTAGTAGAACTAGAGAATGGCTTAGAGGAACCTGCTCAGAACGCAGACAGAATACTGAACGATAAGTCTGAAGATGACGTTTCAGAACCTGAGGTGGACCAAGAACCTGATTTCGGTCAACAACCAGACGTGGAGAACGACCAGATCGATCATGACGATGATCAAGTATCAGAAGGTGAAGGTAACCAGGAAGAAATGGGAGATGTCGTACCTTTGACTAGAGATCAAAGGTCAAGACGACCAAGTACCAGACTTGCAGATTACCATTGCTATGCAGCAGTTCAGGGGGAACGGACCCTCACAGCGTTTGTGTCCCTTGTGGAACCTAGCACGGTTCAGGAGGCATTGAAGGATCCAGATTGGGTTCTGGCCATACACGAGGAACTTCACCAGTTTGAGAGAAACAAGGTGTGGAGACTAGTACCTCGTCCAAAGGACAGGAAGATCATTGAAACGAGATGGATATTCAGGAACAAGAGGGATGAGAAAGGAGCTGTTGTTCGGAACAAGGCTCGGCTGGTAGTCAAAGGGTACAACCAGCAGGAAGGGATCGACTAAGACGAGACATTCGCACCAGTGGCACGGTTAGAAGCCATTAGACTTCTCATTGCCTACTCTGTTCAGTTTGGATTCAAGCTTCATCAGATGGACGTGAAGACGGCGTTCCTGAATGGAAACCTCAAGGAGGAGGTTTACGTTTCACAGACTCCAGGGTTCGAGAACCAGCAACACAGCGACTGGGTTTATGTACTTGACAAGGCACTATACGGTCTTAAGCAGGCACCAAGGGCATGGTACGAGAGATTGTCTGACTTTCTGATAAAGCACGGATATGAGCGTGGAACTGTGGATAAGACGTTGTTTCTACTCAGAACTAAGAATCATCTTCTTGTAGTTCAAGTGTACGTCGACGATATAGTGTTTGGCTCAACCAGCAACACACTAGTCAAGGAGTTCCAGAACCTCATGGAAAGCGAATTTGAGATGAGTATGGTAGGAGACCTCACCTTCTTCTTGGGACTACAGATCCAGCAAGAAGCTGATGGGACACAGATTCATCAGCAGAAGTACTTGAAATAAGTTCTTCTGAAGTACGAGTTGAATGGTTCCAAAACCATCAGTACACCTAGCTCCCCAGCTGACTCGCTTTCAAAAGAGATGAACTCACCACCCACCGACCAGACTAAGTACAGGGGCATGATAGGTTCACTTTTGTACCTTACAACTTCTAGACCTGATATTATGTTCAGCGTGTGTCAATGTGCCAGGTATCAAGCTGGTCCAAGGGAAGCTCACGTGAAGGCTGTCAAACGGATTATGAGGTATCTGAATGGGACAAAGGACTTAGTGCTGTGGTACCATAGGGACAATTCCCTGGTACTGGAAGGCTTCTCGGACGCAGACTATGCAGGAGATCGAGCAGACAGGAAATCGACATCTGGGATGGCTCAATTTCTTGGCTCGTGCTTAGTTTCATGGGGGTCCAAAAAGCAAAACTCGGTAGCTCTCTCAACAACAGAGGCGGAATATGTGGCAGCAGCAGCGTGCAGTGCACAACTTCTGTGGTTACAGAACCAGCTAAGTGATTTTGGTCTATTATTTGATAATGTGTCTATTTACCGTGATAACACCAGTGCAATTAGCGTAGCTAAGAATCCGGTACATCATAGTAAAATGAAACACATTGAAATTAGACATCACTTTATTAGGGATTGTGTCGAAAAGGGCTTAGTCTTTATTGAGTTTTGTAGGACCGAGGACCAAGTAGCGGACATCTTCACCAAGGCCTTACACAGAGAGCCTTTTGAGAGGCTGAGGATAGCGCTTGGCCTGATCTCTACTTAATGAGGTACTCTTAACCTTTTTCTCAATGATTGGTTAGAATAAGGTTCCTGATCCTCCATTGTTGCCTAAAGTATTGGAACGTCACTGATGTCTTTGTGTGATAACATGCTAGCATACTTTTACTTCTCAATTAAAGGTTGTGTGTTCTCTGCTTGTGCTTGGGATCTTTCATTCTTAAGCTTTTTGTACCTTCCGGATTTTGCACCCCACTAAACCCCATGAAGGAAGAGTACACAGCCACCTTAGCTCACACCTTGTCGAGGACGTCTAATGACCCTTTGTTAATGCTGGACTACTGCGACTAAAGGTACATATGTATTGTGTGACTATATTGAGTGCTTCGTTGTGATGTTTACAAATCTAATGACCCTTACGGTTAAGCCGATCCATCACAACACCCCTTGAGAAGGTTATGGCATGGTATTGGTACTGCATTCACTCAGTTTGGTTCTAGAACCAGTTCAGATATTGGGCTCAGATATGACCTGGAGTAAAGATCTTTAA
This sequence comes from Rhodiola kirilowii, assembly GCA_033675215.1. Lineage (NCBI taxonomy): Eukaryota > Viridiplantae > Streptophyta > Magnoliopsida > Saxifragales > Crassulaceae > Rhodiola > Rhodiola kirilowii. The sequence continues at coordinate 51,142,852 of CM066203.1, read as the reverse complement.
TTTGAAAATTGAAAGACTTGACACGTGGAAGACGAGAAGTTTTCGTGATAATGATGAGTGCGTGAATCTGGGAGAAAACCCTAGCTTTCAAATCAGAGTTTTAGTACTCACTACTCATCAGTTCAACCTCAGCATTCTCAAAATTGGATGATGTTGAAATCATTGGAGGAGATGAGAGTCCAGAACCATTGAGCAAGACCTCAAACAAAAAGAAAGCTTCAGTGGTGAAGAGGAGGGAGCAACCACCTCGATCCGAAAAGAAGCAGAGGACGTCTTCAAAGAAAGGAAAGAAGGTGAAGGTTCCTGAACCTCCTGTTACGGCGACGGTTGAGAAACCCAAGATCGTTATGGATGAGTTTTGCATTGATGAAGAGTTTTTGGTGGTCAATCAGCTTGAAAAAGTGTATGACCTGGTAAAGTTCCAGAAGAGGATGATACTATGGAAGTCAGACTTGAGACTACCATGGATATCGATGCCAGACTCAATAAGCGTGAGAAAGGTGCTGCTGAGATCAAAGAGATGTTGGCAGATCTGAAATTTGAAGTTGGGAAGATGTCTACTAGTCAGTGGATGATTGAAGAAGAAGTCAGTGGACTTAAGAAGATTATTGAGGCAGGGATTGCTGATCTGAAGAGCAGGATGTCGGGAACAGGTTCCAGAACCTGATTGCGAGAATGCAAGTACCAGCACCGGCCATCTCCTTGCCCTATCCTTCAATCCCAACCACATCATATCCCCTCCTTGAACTATGATCTCTGTTTTGATTCTGATCCATGCACTGCGTTGAACATTGCTTTTAATTATGAAGTTTAAGTTACTCTCATGATTATTTGCATGCTGACCTTTGCTGACTAACCTTACTTATGCTAACATTATTGGATTAGCTAACCTTATTTGATGATGCCAAAAGGGGGAAAGTGTTAGTAGCAACCCATTGAGGGGGAATTGGTCAGGTATCTGTTCCTCGACCTCGAGAAAGTCTTTCTGCTGTTTGACTGAGGGGGAACGTAGCAGTCGGATTCTGAAACTTCCAATTGACTTTGAAGCTTTCGCTCAGGGTGTTTGTCATCATCAAAGGGGGAAATTGTTAGTACCTCAGTGGGTTGATGATGACAACACCAAGTTATTTAACTTCTATGTGAAGTGTGCAGGTTCAAGAACGTAAGACATCATGTCAGGTACTGGAACCCGCAGAGCGTGGTCAACAAGCTAAGTCAGAGAAGTAGCCGTTGCAATCAGTTCGAGAATATCATGGAACAAGTACATGCAAAGCAGTTGAGTGAATATAGCGAAGCTTGACAGTTCACGGAGCTGAATGGACCAAGTCTTCGGTAGTTGCGAGATTTGCGGACTGGAACCCAGGGAGAAAATCTCGCCGACTGAAACCACGTGGAGAACACGTGGAACCACAACTGATCGTGAGCACATCATTTGAGCTAACCGTTGAAGACCAACCAGACTTATATAGACATATCAAACCAAAGAGATATGTGCGCCTGAACATCACGAAATTGTTTTCACTTGTAGTTCTGCAAACACTGGAGTGCTAGTGAGTTTTGAGAGCTCAGCTGTGATAGCGGTGAAGACAAATCGGGATTGGACAAGCTCAGGTTCTGAGACCTTCGGCATGCTTGTTCGGGAGACTACTATACCGATCTAGGATTGGTGGTGCTGTAAGTAGTTTCTAAAAGTGTTATCGTAGTAGCTGTTGCTATTGCATGTGTGCAGAATATATGTATTTTGTACAGTCTATTTATCAATAAAAGATATTTTGACAAACCAGTAGTTTTCCGCTGCATTATATTAAGTTCCAGAACCTGCAGGCGTAAACTAGGTTCCTAACAGTTCTTAGTTTAGCTTTAACACTAATCAGCGATCCTATCAGTTCCAGTCCCCCAAGGTGCTCCTCTGTACTTCTGAATGCTTTGCTTCTTACTGGAACTCAATCATCGATTTCAAAGTTACTTGGAATTGTCCCATGAACGTTCCTTTTATATTGGTAGAAATGGCCATAGGCGGCAGCTCACCTCTTGGTTTTCCGGACCTCTCGTTTCACCATCTTGCCAGAAGACGCCTAGTTCTAGACTTTGCCCAATTTTGTTTTGTTTCGTTTGCTTTCATATTTTGACTCACTCCAACCCAGCACCGAGGTTGCCCAGATTCAAGTCCTTGCTAACACCTAATTACTAACACTTAACACCCCAATTAAAAAAAATACTCTACACTTAAAGATAACAATATGTCTCTTTTCCCTCTTATTTATTATTTTGTGTTTAGAGTTTGTGTTATGTTCTTCGTACTTCAGTGCATATGATGACAGAAAATCCCAACAAGAAAAACGCATGATGAGGTAGAGTTCCTTGGTATGAAATGTGTTGCGGATCAATAATTTATATGAAATGAAGATTTAAGGATGGAGTGAGAGGTTGTATCTTTGCATTATGTAATATTTGTTTTTTTTTGAAAGGATAAACTTCAATTGCCGATCTTTAAGTATACACTGGACTACACCACTATAGTGTGACAGGCTCCACCGAGTATATAAAATAGGAATAAATTCCTCTTTTATATGTTTAGCCAAAGATTCGGACCTAGAATTTGTCTAAGTATTGTCCTTAAGCTCAGAGACGGACCCAGAAATTGAGACAGGGGATGACAAACAAAAACAGACTGCAACATTAAAAAAATTAACATTGTTTGATAAGAATCCCAGTACATTAAAATAAGCAACGTTTTATTTCCATATCACAAAATCATCTTTTATTGAATTAGTTTTAAACGTTTGAAGTATTTATTATTTAATAATAAATACCAAGCAATTAAATAAGAAATCATCGTTCATATTGTTGCGGTCCAAACCGAAACTAACATAAGATCTTTAAATCTCGTCATACCAATTAATGAGACTCTTCTGTATTTATCTCTGTAAACTTGAGTCACTTATTTGGTGATGTCAAAATAATTACTATGTTGCTATGAAATTTTAGTAGTTTTTCTTTTGAAGAATAAATTAATAGTTGCTTTTTTCATCTAAAAAAATACACAAAATTAAAAGTTAAAATTATAATTTAATTGAATGAATCAAAGGATTAGGATCAGGTGCAAACCCCATATTATTGTAAAAAATACAAACTAATCTCATCCGTTGATTTTATAATTTCTATGGATGAGATTAAATGAAAATAAATAAATAAAAATTCAAATTAATATTAGATGAAGGTATATTTGGAATATACATCAACACTCTCTCTCTTTACTGTCTCTCTCCTCTTTTCGATTAAAATTTCAGATCTGAAATTTCCATCATCCTTCGACGATGCTCATCCATGGATCATAGTAGGTGTTGATATTGTCAAGGCCAAGAACTCCTTCGCCGCAGCGTGGGTCGACGCTGGTGACGAGGACGGAGATGTCGTTATGGCGGCAAGGAGTGGAGGGGAGTGGCGGAGTGTCTGATTTGTTTCTCCCACTTGATCCACCACCGACGAAGGCGGAAGATAGGAAATTGTAGTTGCTGGTGGTGTGGAGATGTGATGATGATGTTATTGAACTTAGTTATGTTCATCGATTTGTTCAAGAATTTTATAATTCGTCAAGGCCTAATTATAGTTCGTTATGTCATAGTTCGTCCAAATTGGACTATATTCGCCAAGATTTCGACGAATTATAGTGCACTTTTAACGAATTATGACATAATTCATCACATTTGGACTATAATTCGTCAACAATTCGGCAGTATCATCGATAGTTAGGCATGATAATTTATAGTTCGTCATCACTAATTTATAGTTCGTTATCCAATTTTTGGACGAATTATGTTATAGTTCGTCCAAATTGGACTATATTCGTCAAGATTTCGACGAATTGTAGTGCAATTTTGATGAATTATGACATAATTCATCACATTTGGACTATAATTCGTCAACAATTCGGCAGTATCATCGATAGTTAGGCATGATAATTTATAGTTCGTCATCTGCAATTTATAGTTCGTTATGACCATTTGTTCGGAATCGTTTTCGATTTCTTCTGCGTTTCTCTTTGTCGATTTCTTCTGCGTTTTGATTTCTGCGTTTCTTCTTCGTTTTCAATTTCGATTTTGATTTCAATTAGTTCGATTTCGATTTTGATTTCGATTAGTTCGTTTTCGATCGATTTCAATTAGTTCGTTTTCGATCGCGATTTGTAGATGATGATGAACAGTAGCGAACAGTGACGAACAGTAATGAACAGTACGAACAGTATCGAACAGTTACGAACAGTAATGAACAGTAATGAACAGTAATGAGAGAGAAATAAAAGAAAAATCATGTCTATTTTACCCTTAATGAGCTTATTAATAGGGATAAAAATAAATTAATGTGTGGTTATCCTAATTAATTGGGATCATTGGATTAACTTGATCAATGATCTCAATTACTTTGTATTTTGTATGGTATTTGGGCTTTGCACCAGATCTGACCTCTTGAATCAAATACAAATTAACCGACATAAACATACAAACGTTCCATTGTACACATACAAAACTAATAAGTTCAATTGTTTAACCATAAATATGATTTAATACGATATTTAATCTCATCCGGCCAAATGACCATATTAATGATGTTATATGTTTATATTTTTTTATAAAAATATGTCATTTACACCGAATCCTTTTCTAACTTATATATTTAAATATAATTACAATTAACCTACCTAACTAAATCTAATTTAATTATTTAACTAACTTTATTATGTAAATATTAGATTTTATTATATGAAAAAATGTTTTGGTAATAAAAGTTAGGAGTGACAAGTGTCACTGATGGACCACAATTGTATGAATCATAAACACAGTTAAACCCACCAAATTAGACTGTTTGTCTATCTAACTTCGATGTTTTAGTCCCGATACATTTCTACAGGGTATTTCAGAGCTTAGAGAGAATACACGCTAAGGAAGAGCTTTTAGCACAGAAAAGATATCAGGAGACAATCCAAGGTCAAGATCAGACGCTGAATGAAGAAATCTAAAGATCCTGACTTGGAATCATTCAAAACAAATCAAACCGAAGAGAAACCGAAGACAATCCGGAGCTGGAATACACCGATAGTTTTGTGAAAACTGCACAAAACTCACAAGCCACTCTCTTCATGCCACCTAGCCGGCGGCTTTCTCCTCACATCTCCCCTCCTCCTCTCCCCTTCCTCCACATGTCACCACCTCATTCCCCCTCCCAAAAGCCGCCGGCGGCTTCCCTCTTCCCCTCTCCCCTTGTGACACTTGTCTTCCTCTCCTTCTCCCCCCATCTCCACCCTTGGATGCACAAACACATGCCTCAATCCAAGCCCTCCATTTCCATCCTCCATGCCTATAAAAGGAAGCTCTCCTCCTCATTTCAAATCATCCCACAATTCACAACAACATTCCACTTATCTCTCTAAGTTTGTTACTTTGTAAAGTTTGGTTTTGATATCAATAAAAGTTCAGTTTGTTCTCAAATACTTTAGTTCGATCTTGAGTACTCCTGTTGGTTCTTGAGTACTCAAGTTTTCAGTTACAGTTCAAGAGTTACTCCTGTTTGTTCTTGAGTAATCTCTTTCTCTTCTCTCTTTACTCCTGTTTGTTCTTGAGTATTCTTTTCCAAATCCCCAAGTATCCTAGTTATGATGTCCAACTCCATGGATATTCGTAACTAAACCCTTCATTCGGTTGAAGGGGAGTTCTTGTTTTATAAAATGTTTTACTTCATTTAGTTTCTTTTCTCTGTATTCAAAACTTGTTCTATGTGCCATTTATAAGGTCAGACTTTCCAAGGTTGAGTGGAAGCTACGAAGGGCAAAACTCTTCTGTGGGAAGTCGTGAACATACTCGGGTAAGTGGATGCTACGAAAGGGCAAAGCTTATCTGAGGAGTTCGATCTATCTTTAAAACCATTTGGAAACTGGACCAAAGGGACCAAATGGGTGCACAAAAGGCTAAGATACTTCGAAAGGAGGAATTAGTCTGAAGTAGAACAAGGGTTTACAAACAGTGTGGCAAATTGAGCGCTACGAAAGGGCCTCGATACACGTTTGAATACTTAGAAGGGTTACTAAAAGAATGAACAGGATATAATACAAGGCCCCCCAAGACCGAATACTTCTCTCGCAATTACAAAACCCCTTTGTCTTTACTTTTATTGTTCAATCAACTGCAACCATCAACCGCTCACAATCCGGAGGACTTGCAATTCACGCATCACCCACTGTAAGTCTCCTTTGTATTTTCAGTATTTACTTTTCTGTAATTTACGTTTCAGCAATCCAATCCGCAACCAATCAAAAAGTCACGTAGTTGTTAGCACTAAAACCTCAACCAACTTAAAACACGCTCTCTCGCTAGACAAATCCCTTAAAAGAATAACCTATTCCCCTAATTCCCTTGGGTTCGACCCCTACTTACCAAGTACTACCCAATAGTATAGTTGCGAGTAGCGGACTATTATAAATTTATTTGCACAAATCGCTCTGACGACAAGCGGTTCTGTCAAATTGGCGCCGTTGCCGGGGAATTAGCCATCGGATAAGTTGTTCTTCACCTCACATGACCTAATGACGCAACCACCTTCGTATGCATGGACGACACGATATCTCCCCCTGTTCGGAGGTACGAATGAAGAAGACCCAGTGCTACACTGCCGAAACTTTCACCATGTTTGTCAGCATATAAAACCTAATAATGAAACGTTAGAGGAGTTTAAACTTAATTGCTTCAAATTCTCTCTAACGGACTTCGCGACAATCTGGTATTACACATCAACTGCTATGAATGCTAAATATTTCATAGACGTTAGCATTCCATTCCTGAAAGAATTCTCCCCTCCATCCTTACGACAACAACCCCGAGAAAGGATCATGAACCTGCAACAATCCCGGGATGAGACCTTGGGCGAGTACTACACGAATTATGACGCCATGATCTCGCGCTGCCCGCACCATGGATTCACGGAGGTTTTTATTCTTCAAAAATTCCTTTGCGGGATGAGGGCTGAGGAGTTCTCAAGGCTCAATAACGCTGTAGGAGGAACAACCGCACACTTATCCCTGACTCAGGTATGGGATGTGATAGACAGCTTGGCCGGAACTACAATACGAAGGCCAGTACCTCAACCAAATGAAGGAACACAGAATATCGAGGCCAGTCCAGAAAGAAACAGTTCAGAGGATGTGATGAACGAATCAGATATAGAAAGCTCAGAAGAAGAGCCTACAGAGGAAGTCACATCCGAACCATCAGAAGAAACTTCCGAGCCATCAGAAGAATCAGACATAGAGAGTACCGGAAGTAACACAAGAATGGTGGCAAAATTCAACCTGAGCCACCCATGGGATCCCAACCAATGATCAAGAACGAGGTACTGTCGAGCCAACGACGTTAAACAAGTGCACTGGTCGGGAGGTAACCCGACACTATCTTACTTTTCTGCACTTTTAACTTCTGTCATTTAAATTTCCAATAAGCGCTCTCACCCACTTTTTGTATAGAAGGAATATCTTTCATGTAGGAATTAAGTTTGGAGCAAGACCGGGTCAGCCAGGCAGCTTCCGTGAATTTACCGGGCCTGCGCTGAGAGTTCGAGGCCCCAGCCAGACTCCCTCGATTATCCAGCCTCATGCCATGTCATTTCCACGACACAGTAAAAGGGAGTTCTGTTCTTCTTTTTCCTTAATGTCATTTCCTTCTTTTGTATATATTTGCATGACTTTTGAACTAAGGCACGCCTTCGTTCAAAAGTGTGGGGTGAGAACCATCTGCATGTTTTTCTTTTCTTTTTAAATAGTATCTTTTTGAAAATATGAACTTAAGAATGTGAAAAAGATAGATCATAATTCATGCATCAACCTTGTGAAAATGCAAACTGTTTAAAAACTTAGAATGTAACTTCTCATTTGTCTTTTGTGCCGAGATAAACTAGGGATGTGGAGTTGATAGAAATTGCCCTAGAGGGGCTTGGCAAGCACTTGAAGGATCAGATCAAACTATATGGTTTTCGAAGTCAGTGGAGGCTGCACTTCAGGTTTCGGTGAATAATTGAAGTCAACTCTGCCTTGAAGCATCTATGTAAAAGGCAAGGACGGGAATCAAACCGTCCTCTCTCTAGTCAAAGTAGCCGAGAAAATAGATGAGCGACCCTCATCTTGACCCGCACGAAACAACAAAGATGAGAGGAGCGGGGAGGTATTTCCATATGCTCGCGGGCGATGATTGGACCTCCCAAGAAGGCTTGAGAAAATGGACTAGCAAGTCACAAAGACGCAAAAAGCTCGAAGAAGCAAATCAAGAGGCCTCAGGCCAAAAATTGTGAAGGTTTTAACCAAACAAAAGTGAAGAACTCAAAGCGTCAAATCAAAGGCCAAAGGCCAATTCACTACAAAAAGCAGTCCCTCGCCAAAAGTAATCAAAGTACTCAACTCACTGAAACCTGAATCGAATCACGTGCTAGAGAAAGCTACAAGAAAACCATATAGTGCGAGACGATCCCGAAGGTGTAGTCCAGGAGCCTGAAAAGGGCTATCTCCCGAAACATCCGAAATAATTTGCATCTCAGCACGAAGGTACAAGTATCAAGTTTCTTCTACTTATTTACGCAGTTTAATTTAGTAACAAGTAGTAATGCATGAATTAGGAAAAATCGAGTACCACAATCTTATTTTTATATTTTATATTTTAACCAACTTACATAGTAACGCCCTTATAAAGCATTGTTCGGGACGAACAACTAAAAGTGTGGGGTTATCTGATGGACCACAATTGTATGAATCATAAACACAGTTAAACCCACCAAATTAGACTGTTTGTCTATCTAACTTCGATGTTTTAGTCCCGATACATTTCTACAGGGTATTTCAGAGCTTAGAGAGAATACACGCTATGGAAGAGCTTTTAGCACAGAAAAGATATCAGGAGACAATCCAAGGTCAAGATCAGACGCTGAATGAAGAAATCTAAAGATCCTGACTTGGAATCATTCAAAACAAATCAAACCGAAGAGAAACCGAAGACAATCCGGAGCTGGAATACACCGATAGTTTTGTGAAAACTGCACAAAACTCACAAGCCACTCTCTTCATGCCACCTAGCCGGCGGCTTTCTCCTCACATCTCCCCTCCTCCTCTCCCCTTCCTCCACATGTCACCACCTCATTCCCCCTCCCAAAAGCCGCCGGCGGCTTCCCTCTTCCCCTCTCCCCTTGTGACACTTGTCTTCCTCTCCTTCTCCCCCCATCTCCACCCTTGGATGCACAAACACATGCCTCAATCCAAGCCCTCCATTTCCATCCTCCATGCCTATAAAAGGAAGCTCTCCTCCTCATTTCAAATCATCCCACAATTCACAACAACATTCCACTTATCTCTCTAAGTTTGTTACTTTGTAAAGTTTGGTTTTGATATCAATAAAAGTTCAGTTTGTTCTCAAATACTTTAGTTCGATCTTGAGTACTCCTGTTGGTTCTTGAGTACTCAAGTTTTCAGTTACAGTTCAAGAGTTACTCCTGTTTGTTCTTGAGTAATCTCTTTCTCTTCTCTCTTTACTCCTGTTTGTTCTTGAGTATTCTTTTCCAAATCCCCAAGTATCCTAGTTATGATGTCCAACTCCATGGATATTCGTAACTAAACCCTTCATTCGGTTGAAGGGGAGTTCTTGTTTTATAAAATGTTTTACTTCGTTTAGTTTCTTTTCTCTGTATTCAAAACTTGTTCTATGTGCCATTTATAAGGTCAGACTTTCCAAGGTTGAGTGGAAGCTACGAAAGGGCAAAACTCTTCTGTGGGAAATCGTGAACATACTCGGGTAAGTGGATGCTACGAAAGAGCAAAGCTTATCTGAGGAGTTCGATCTATCTTTAAAACCATTTGGAAACTGGACCAAAGGGACCAAATGGGTGCACAAAAGGCTAAGATACTTCGAAAGGAGGAATTAGTCTGAAGTAGAACAAGGGTTTACAAACAGTGTGGCAAATTGAGCGCTACGAAAGGGCCTCGATACACGTTTGAATACTTAGAAGGGTTACTAAAAGAATGAACAGGATATAATACAAGGCCCCCCAAGACCGAATACTTCTCTCGCAATTACAAAACCCCTTTGTCTTTACTTTTATTGTTCAATCAACTGCAACCATCAACCGCTCACAATCCGGAGGACTTGCAATTCACGCATCACCCACTGTAAGTCTCCTTTGTATTTTCAGTATTTACTTTTCTGTAATTTACGTTTCAGCAATCCAATCCGCAACCAATCAAAAAGTCACGTAGTTGTTAGCACTAAAACCTCAACCAACTTAAAACACGCTCTCTCGCTAGACAAATCCCTTAAAAGAATAACCTATTCCCCTAATTCCCTTGGGTTCGACCCCTACTTACCAAGTACTACCCAATAGTATAGTTGCGAGTAGCGGACTATTATAAATTTATTTGCACAAATCGCTCTGACGACAAGCGGTTCTGTCAGTCACCCATTGTTGTCACCCCATTGTTAATTGATTACGTCCCTCATTAAGCTCACCACTTGACCAACCCTTTCCGAATTTTATTATTTGGTTGTTGATAAACCAAAGTGAATCAGCCGCTTATGATGATCCCACCTTCATCTACCAAATGATTGGTAGTTCGGCCAAAAGGTGTTCTACATCAAGATTTTAATTTTCTAAATGGGAAGCATAAATTTAGCTAGTAACTTATAATAAGTATAACATCATTTTTAAATGTTGATTGTTTTTTAAATTGAGAATGCAATGCAATCATAGAGGCATTTAATTAGCTAGTGCGCAACCACTAACCTAGAGGCATGTTGTCGCAAAATGGCTCTCAAACAAAATTAGATCTTCTTACTTAAACAATATTTTTAGTGTAATAAGCGCATTAGGGTGCATGTCTTATTAGGGACAAAATAATCTCGCCATATAAATAAGTTCGAATCATAACGTATCAAAAACAAGACCATACAAACAAATACGAAGTCTTCGAGCATATATTCGTTTAAGTAAGGATCTAGTAACGTCGCAACCTGTTTGAAAACCAAGGATGTTATGCGAATAAAACTTGTGATTGATTGATTTATGTGTATAATTTTAATGGCTAGAGCTACATTCCTTCATTTAAAATCGTATTCATTTTCGAGTAAAGCTTCCCTACTTCATCAACAATGTCCCAAACTAATTGATTCCAAATAAAAATGGCACATAGCATTATCATCAACCAGCCATGGCCTTAATTAGGATCTTGAAAAAACAAAACAAAACAATAATATTATTAGAACAATTTTTAATAATGAAGTCTCATACATATATTATCGAAAACGACGTGTTGTATGGTATTTTACATAATAGGATTCGAAGCCTCTGCTACTAGTATAGTTCAAGGTCGATTAGTGTATTTTAATAAAGTGCAGAACAGCAGAAGTATAAAGTACGGAGTAGTAGATTATAATAAGAGTGCTTAACTAAATATTAACACTCTAATATTATATAGAGTTGTTGATAAAAAAAAGAGAGTTGTTGATATACTTTACTAATCATTTGCTATCTATCATGTATAGAATTGACTATCAAGGCAAAGATTCTATTCCAAGCTACATGCACTCCACTCTATTCACACATTCCGATCTATGTAAATCACAAGTTATATTGCATTTTGAGCGCTGCATTCTCCTTTTCGTTTTTAAGAAAAGGACGGGACAACTGCAAACTTGATTAATATACCTATTTTATCCTTCTAAAATTCTACTCAACAAAAGAAATCCACTCTGGTCTCATCATGATACAGATTCGAAATTCACTCTAACCCATCATTATTTAAACAAGTGATTACTACTTTTACCACTTGATCACGCCATGATGAATTGCTTTTTTTCCCAAAAGGGATCAACGAATTTTCACTTCTACCCTCTTGGTAACTCGAACCCAGAATCTGTTGGTTCCAGGTAGTGGGTGGCAACCACTCGGGCAACCCCACTTGGTTCCATGATGAATTGCTTCATTCTCCCAATCGCGATACTACTTTTTACACATTTTTATACCTCAAAATTCCTACCTCATACAGTCACACCACATCTCTAGCACCCATTCCACCTACTTATTCTTTCCCATGTGCAATTTCAATAAACTCGTACAAAATGATAGTTAAGCCATTGACATTAGCTCAATTGGGACGTAGTAGCAAGAGTAAAATTTGAAAGCCGTGAAGAAGAAAGAAAAATCATTGATTGCCCCATACATTGATAAAACTTCACTAAAAATTAAACTAATGTAATTATTTTTGATTGAAAACTAATTTAATTATTTTTGATTGAAAACTAATGTAATTTTTAAATGATTGATTCTTATAAACTTCTTTTTTTGTAACGATACGGATCCGGTGTAGCACATCAAAATAATGTGAGTGCTAAAATTATGCCATGGATCCGGATCGGATGCGAACCATCATTTATTTGGAAAATGCGAACCGACGAACTTTAGACTCTTTTCCATAAACATTAGGCGCTTTTTCATGAACCGAGATTTTAAGGCTAAAGTTTGTGACGAACTACCAAAGTTCATGAAAAATGTCATTTTGTTATATTTCAAAAAAGATAAATAATCGGAACAACACTTTCATTTTTTTGACACTCACAACATTTGAGTGCCATTTTTTTTCATCAGATCGTGTCTGGATGTATTAATGATTACGAATAAAGGATTTTGATTTTTGATGGAGCGAAAGAAGAGCATAGATGTGAGGTGGTGATACTAAGCTCTATACCGAAGCAAAGAGCAACAGAGAACAAAGCAAAGGCACAACAAAACAACACTAAAATTGAGAACAAGAGGGAAAAAAAAGCAGAACACAAATTAAAAGAAAATTAAAATCTCTACTTTCTCTTCTACCATGGCGGATCAATCCAACGATCACAACCCCCTTTCACTTTCCCAGTTTTCCAAAACCACAACAACAACCAAAGAATCTTCGTCTTCCTCTGCTTTTGTTCTGCTTTGCTTTATTCTGTCGTTTTCTCATTACTCTGCTTTCATGCTTCGGATCGTGCATGATCGATCCGCCCGGGGGTCCCAAAACCCTCTTTTTCACGTACTTTAAGTTTTTAATTTCTTTTTTTTTCAATTTTAAAAAAAATCAAAATCAAGAAATATCAGAGAATTCAAAAGGATGTTGTTCTGAAGATTTTGAACAGGAACATGTTACAGATGAACGAATTTGACGATGTTTTACATGTTTGAATTATTGAGGGATACGCGACTCGGCACGCTGACTTGTGTAGTCTCGTACACCGGAAGCTCAGCGGAGAATCTGCTGAGTTTCAGATGATCGAGTTCGAACAAATCCTCACTGCACTCACTCGCTGCGTCATCCTCATCTTCCGCCACGTTGACCGGCTTTGACTGCATTATCGAATTTGGCTTCGGCGATACTCTGTTTGAATCGATCAATTGGCGACGCTGCCGTTCTTGCTCATGTCGCTTCAATGTCATTGGATATGCGTTGACCACGACGTTGACTGGGACGAAGGTTTTGATGGAATCGACTCTCCTTGACGACGTCGTTTGCTGCTTTAAACACGACCTGGTGAACGACGACGCGGAAGAACACGTCGGCTTCGTATCTGCGGACGTCGTCGTTTCTCTCTTCGAATGTTTCTTCGAATTCGATAGTATTGAATTGATGAAAGTGGTCAGCTTCACGCCCGGGGAGATGGGCTGCTTCATCTTCTTCAAATGCGCATAGAGCTTCAAAGCACGCGACTTTGCGCTCGCTGGAACGACGTCGTCAATCTCCGTTTCATTACAACGACGCTCTGTCTTCTTACTCGTTCGAATCGGCTTCGGCGGAAGAAAGCATGAAGACTTGGTTTTTACAGTAATCGACTCGTGCTCGGAAAACAAGCTGGAGTTGGTCGAGTCAGACGAGTTGGACCCGGAGCTGAAAAACAGAGCATCATTGTCGAACTCCATTTTTGATCGCTTGCTGTTTTCTTCGCTATTCATTTTCTTCTTCATCCATTTATCCAACAGCTTCGACCTCTGCATCGCCTCCTCCTCATCCTGCTTCTTCCTAAATCCATTACAATCCTTTCTCGCAGTTCCTTCGTCGATCGATCTGTAAATCTCGTCCAGCAGCGTCGACGAAAAGGACGGGCCTTTCCGATCCCAACTCATCTCCTCCCTTACAGAACCGTCTCTGCTGTACATCTAGTAATAACAGAGTATGAGGGATGAAGCAGAGTAAGTTCAATCGATGGGTGTCAGGAGATGTTGGGTTGTCTGGGAGACAGAGATATCGGATTCAGATTCAGACGGCACGTGCAGATTGTTGATGGGAATGAATTTGTAGGTTAACATAGAATCTTTGTCGTTTCTGTGCGAAACAATCTCTGAGAAAAAAGAAGAAGCAGAGAGATGGAGAAACAGAGGAAGGAGCACGCTTGAGGAATTATTGGGGAAGAGAAACACAACACCAGAAGAGGAAAATTTATATACAAGTAAAAGTGCATGCGGGTTATCGCCACGTCATCGTCTCGAGTACCAGCGGGGCAATTAAAGAGTGATTTTGACAAGTGGTGAGGCTAAATTATGTTATTACGATTTTACTTTGTGGCTTGCATTTTGGTGATTAATGGATGATTATTGCATTAATTTACTCATTCAACACACGAGTGATATGCTGCTCGTTCATAAATTTTCATCGATTTGATTGATACATATGTTAATTATGTTTTTAAATTATAATTTATATCTGCCTCTTTTTTATTTGTGTGTTTCTTCATAGTCGACCTTTATTACCATCAACATTCAGTGTTTGCCAAGCAACCACGGCTCGAATCCCTCATCTAACATTGCAGATACTAACTCCAGCTCCAACGAGCTTCGATCAAATTTTTTTTTAGTATTATCATCTATAAAAAAAAAACATTCAGTGTTATTAGACAATATATTTCAATTTGTTTACTGTTTTGATTATAAGCATTTCAGTGACGGTTCCAGAGCGTTATAAGAGAGGGGTCCTAAATTTTTTTCATCAATGAATAAGGATATTGTTCTAATTTGCCAAAATTTTTTTTTGCACATATATATTCTTTATGTTCAACGATATAAGAAGCTTTCAAATAAATTACTAAATTCAAACTCATATATAATGTCCATTGACGACCTAACTTTGGGAGGTCATAAAACTCACCTCGATTACCCTTTTAGTTCGACTCATATGCCATTGGAAAGATAATATAACAGGTTACGTTTCTTCAGTTGATATTAAGATATAAATCAGACGTTAAAGCAGCTGAAAACATCCTCAAACTAAGGTTGTCTACAAGTGTGCGTGGCCAACCACATATAACCTTAGCAACTTTGCAACCCTACAACGAGCAACCGGAGCACCATTTGGGAAATCGATCACCTAGAACATAACGCTAAGGACAAAAACTACAAGTTCTATGTTTATACCTAAACTCAAACCTAACATTAAGGTAACTCAAAACCAAGTCGAAATAGACTATATGTTTGAAGTTGCTAATGATCGATCAATCTTCTGGAGCTCACAAAGACCTCATCCGATATCTGTTGAAGATGATCTATATATCGCCGGAAAGCTAATTCAATGTTCTGCAACTTTCATGTTTACATCAAGATGAAATTCAAAGGTTAAGCTGATGAAATCAGCGACTAAAGATGACTGATTGATAAAAAATTGTCGAAACGGAGAGGGGTCCTGGGACCCCCTGGACCCCCTTGGAACCGTCCCTGTAAGCATTGGCGGATCCATCTGTTGCAGAGAGAAGTTCTAAAATAAAAATTATAACATAATATATAAATATATTTTATACCCAAAAAAGTCCTCAAAATCATCAATTTCATTCAAAAATATATCAATAATTCGATCTTGCAGGCTACAAAATGGATCACTATATTGAAAATTCACCACAAAAAACGTCATATCTACATCTAGATATCCACTAAATCATCCGGTCTCTGGCTGCAGTAAAGGAAGTAAACCTTGTTTGCGAGCCTTCATACTTTGAAAGTACCGCATAATAGCTTCATTATCAATGCTCTTAAACACATCCCACTCAATATAACACACCAAACAATCAGTGAGAAAGTCATCTCCAATCTTGTTATGCAAATTTGTTTTGACAATCTTCATTGTGGAGAAGACTCTTTCCACAGTAGAGGTCGCAACTGGTAACACCAAAACCCACTCAATAATACAATATACCAAGGGACACGTGGTATGATATCTCACCTTAATCATCTTTCTAGCAACTTCCCCCATATCTTGTAGCAAAGAAATTTTTTCATTTTCCCTCATCTCATAAATCCAACCCTGAAGTTCTTCTTCAAGCTCCATCAAAGAACACATGGAGAACTCTCGTGGATACACTCTGCAAGTCGAATTATCTTCGTCTTATTGAAATTGGAGAATGAGTTCTTAGGATCAAGACATCCAATACAAGTGAGTCATTCAAAGGTTGACTCACTAAAACGATTCTCCGTCTCTTGACCAATTTGGTCAATCACCTATAAATGTAACATAGAATTAGCTTTCTATATAGACAAAAACAATTCATTAGATTATAAAAAAATTAAGTACCTGATAATATATATTAATTCTAAAGTGAGAGTCATTTGTATTAGCATCACTCAAACGAAATCGACTTTGAACTTTTTCTTCCATGTTAAGAATGCTAATACCATTTTTGGCACAAAAGTTGTTTACACCATCCAATTAAAGCTCATGCCATCCATTCTCCCTCATAATACTATCAATCTTGCTTTGGTGTTATCAATCAAACTTTCGGCCTCTATGATGTTTTGATCCCTTTTTTTGCAAAAATTGTGACAAAACACTTGTCAACCCTAACACTAGCTTCATCAAGTGAGCAATAAAAATAAATTGATAACTCTCCATCTTCTCGACCAAGCTACAAGCAACTCCTCTAGTTTTCAAGTCGGTTCCATCTTTAAATATATTTCCAAGGACTTTGATAGTTGAGGGCCACAAAGATAGAAGACGGACAATGGTTGTAAAGTGTGAACCCCAATAAGTAGCTCTCGGACGAGTCAAACTTGTTTCTTGATTCAATCCTTTTCCGGGAGAAATCTCACCATTTGCTAACATCTCCACAACTGTTCATGTTGTGTTTGCCGGTATTCATCCTTTTTTTTTGCAAGAAGCACCAACCATATTTGTAATCATACACAAATACTCAAAGAAATCACACACAAATTGATTACTTTGTGCAACGACCACAACAACTAATTGAAGTTGGTGAGCAAAACAATGAATGTACCTTGCACATGGATTTTCATTCAATATAAGAGTCTTCAATCCATTAAGTTCACCTCACATATTAGAAGCTCCGTCATATCATTGGCCTCTAAGCTTGGAGAGAGATAATCCATACATAGCGAAGAATTCATCAATCCCTCTTTTTAAAGCTAGTGATGTGGTATCAACAACATGAACAACTCCAATGAAATGTTCCATTACTATTACCTGGTCGTTTACATATCGTAAAACAATAGCCATTTGCTCTTTGACCGAACAATCCCAAGCCTCATCAACCAATAAAAAAATAACTTGTCTCCAATATCAATAATGATTGCTTTTATTGTCTCAGATCCACATGCCTTCACAATAGATGACAAATAAGTTTATTGTTTCTAGGAGCATTCTCATTCATCACCTTTCCAATATCAAGATTTCTTGAACTATACCAATCGAGAATTTCCAAAAAATTTCCCTTGTTGAGTGAATCCACCAGTCATTATGGCCCCGAAAAACTAATCCTTGCTGAAGTAGCAATCTAATAACATCAACAACTGCAGTCAAGCGAGTGTGATCTGCAGTCTCCAAAGTTTGATTTCCAACATATACTTTTTTTTGCCAAACTTTGTCTTTGATCTGTAAAAGAAAAGAATAATAACTTGGCATTATTGTGTGCAGTACCAGCTGCTCCTACATGAGCTCTATATTTCTCGGGAGCATGCTTCTAGTCCCGAAATCCTTTTTTAGTAAACACATCATTTCCAGAAGCTCCTTTGAAAAGATAACACCAATAGCAATATCCTCCATCTGTAGACACACTATATTCTAACCACTCCCATGTCTTGAACCATTCAGCGCGAAACCCCTTAATTTATCTTTATGAGATTTTGGAAAAGCATGTGAATGCGGTTGACAAGGGCCTTGTACCACATATGCCCTTATAACATCATCTCTAATCGGATTCTCATAATCATTGATCGGTTTCCTCAATGCCGGATCATTAACAATTTCAAAATGCCTCTCACATTATTCTTCGTTCGAGCTCTTTTAGATGACATTAGTACCACGCTACTAGAGACATTAACACCTGCAACTTGACAAGATAAAACAAGAAATCAATTACCCACAAGCCACAAAACTGATAATAAGGTACAAGCCACAAAACTGATCCTCCCAAGTGACTAACCTTTCACACAGCCACAAAACCTCACAACAAGTCTTAAATGAAATCTAAAATGCTAGATTGTTCAATTAGTTCCCAAATACATTTACCCATGTTTTGCAAAACAAATCATGTCGGCTTTCCATGACCCAGTTTTAAACTTTACATGGTAACCAAACTTACATAAAAAATCAAAATCAATATCCCGCCTTTTCATATAACGAAGAAACCCACCAAAACAGTTGATATTTTAACCAAAAATGCACGCAATAAGCACGATCAGATTTGAAAGCTAGAACAACAAACCCCAACTGGAAAAGTTTCACAACATGAAGCCTCCTTCTTTTCCACGATTCTAGTAGATTTTACAAAATCATAAGGTCGAAGCTTCTTTACCTTAAGAAAACTATTAGAATTCACCCTCAAAATCCGACCTTGTAGGTTCCGTGTTTGGCTGATCACAGTGACTCACTGAAATCTGAATCGCAATGGTTGAAGGCATAAGTCACGGCACCGAATGCAGAGCATGCGGGTAGGAGTAGGGATGGGTAAAAAAATCATTTTTTATGGGGCCTACTAATTTGATTTTTAAATGAGATAATATATATAATATTATATATATAAAAATTTTGGAAATATGAGAGAGGTCACGGGACCCCGGAGGATCCCTGCAACCAGCTCTGATTATAAGATATTAATATTTGGGGAGCGCCTACAACTTGAGAATTCATACTTAATTATTGGATCAATTGATATTTGAATCCGAATCTTAGGGCATCATTTATGATGATATTTTTCCCCCAGTTTTTTTGTATTATTTTTCTATGTTGAGATGTCTTTCAATCTTATTTTAGTTTGTTTTCTTAACAATGAGTAAAGAACTAAAAGATCATCCAAATAAGTATAATTGGATCGTAAATTAGGGGAAAGATCATCCAATCTTATTTTAGTTTATTTCAATCTTATTTTAGTTGTGAAAGAAGATATTAGGGGAAACAAGTATAATATCATATATTAATTGTCTTCCAAATATAGTATAATTGAATCTTAAATTATAGAAAACGAAATAATAATATTATTGATGCTTTTTATTTTATATTTTGTTTTATATTTTTAAACATATATTAATTACATGGTTGAGATCCTGTGAGAAGTGGGTTTTTGGTGAGAAATAACAATTAATTTCAACCCTACATCTAATCAAATCCATGGCTAATTTTAAACCATATTTTGGTAATAATTCGTAATTAATAACCGATTAATATCAATCTTAAGGGTAAATTTGGCAAAATAAATATCAATCTTCAACCTAAACCCTAGACCAGATCGCGTTACGCATTCTGAGATTTTGAATTCGACTACTCTCGGACGAACGATGGACAACTTTCGGCGACGGACGACTCTCGGAGAGCATCAAACATCGATGTCGGCAAATACGCACAGTAACGGTGGACGACGGACAACTCTCGGCGACAGACGACTACTCTCGGACGGACGACTCTCGAGCATCAATGTCGGAAATACGCACAATGACGATGGCAACGACCCACAGGCAACCCATGTTTACGATATGTAACTGATCGGTTGTAAATGTAGTGATTGTAATGCAACACAGGGAATTAATCTGAGTGTGACTCAGGTCGAATCCACAGGGAACTAGCTTGCTATTTTCTGTAAATGATTGTTCATATTAGTACTGAATTGGGAGGTTTTAAACATAAAAGTGCAGTACAGTAAAATGAATAAACTGAACAATAAAATGGATTAGCGGAGAACTTAAAGATTTAATTTGTTGTTGCATACGATTTGTTGTTTGGTTGTGTGTTGATTTGATGAAACATTGGGAATCAATGACTCCCCAAAAATAAACAGATTATAACACAAAGTTACTGCAGACTCAACTTTCGCTTCTTGCCCAACAATAGATCCTGATATATGAAATTGAATTATTTCTCTAGGTTATTTGCCTTATTACATGCTCAACTTTCACTTCTCGCATAATAATAAAACTAGATACACAAATCATCAAGACTCAACTTTCGCTTCTCGCCTATCAGATTTTAGCTCATTATATGCATAGACTCAACTTTCGCTTCTCGCCTATCATGCAACTATGTAAACCTACTGTGACATGCTATTGCAAACACAGACAATAGATGCAAACATATCTCATACAAACATTATTGATATCTCGCGAAAATACCAAATACAGGATGCATGAATTGAACTATTCGTATCTAATGTAAAGAAATAAAACCGCAATCATATAAAAAGACATGTGTTACAACTACAGATGTTTCTGGGGATCCATTGGATCCCAATAAGCGGACTACTCACTCATGGTGAGTTGATACATAACAACAGCTAAATAAAATTGAAGTACAAGAGGTTAAGAGAAACCCTGATGATGAACTTCTTCTGTGAATGTTGCTGCTGTCGCCAAATATCTTCTGTGGTTTTCTCCGATTAGATCTGATATATCTTCACTGATGTTGATGCTTTCTATAGTGTTGTTCGTACTTGACTCTGTGTTTCTAATGCAGGCTTTTCGATGTCCGATGGCTTCTTTGCGTCCCGATAAAACTCACACACTGATCGATGGAATTAATTGCACTTGAGCCGACTTGAACATTTATTGCAAATATGCCCTATGGATTCGAGGTTAGGAGAGGTCGGGCAGCCGAGCGAGTATGCGGGCATGGGAGATCGGACAGCCGGGCGTGGGTGCGAGCGGAGCGAGGGAAGGCCCGAGCGGCTAGCCGAGCGGAGGAAGGCTGAAGAGGGCGGACGTGCGAGCGGGGGCACGAGCTGAAGAGGCCGGATGGCCGGTCGTGGGTCCGAGCAGTTCCACGCTCACTTTTGGTCAATTTTGCCTTTTACTTCTCAATTTGATTTGTCATTGAAACACTAAGTAAAACCATCAAATCTGCGTAATATTGCATGAGAATGGAGCTCAAAGTGTATGGATTTATACATCAAAGATCATGCAATTAATTGCTCATCAAAATACCCCACACTTGAACTTTGTTCGTCCCGAACAAACACACTGAAACAGAAGCATCACCCCAGAACATCTTAAAACAAAGGAAATAAAAAAACAAATTAACTAGCGAGAGCTTTCAGAACAGGAATACTCACAAATCCCGTGATACTTGCTCAGTTAGGAATGAAATTTTGAAACAGTGATAAACATGATATTTCATCAGTTCAGGCAGTGCTGCATCAATATCACTCACTTCAAAAATAGACAAAAGGTTTCTTCATTTCAATATGATATTCAGCTTATGCTAATTTGACTCAAATATGCTAGCATTCAT
The DNA here is from genome assembly GCA_033675215.1 of Rhodiola kirilowii. NCBI lineage: Eukaryota > Viridiplantae > Streptophyta > Magnoliopsida > Saxifragales > Crassulaceae > Rhodiola > Rhodiola kirilowii. The sequence goes on along the minus strand of CM066203.1, from coordinate 51,121,092 downwards.
TCAGACTAATCGAAAAGTCAGTTTAGTCAATCGAATTATCAAGAAGAACTTCACTTACACGAAACTTGCAAATTCTCTTCAAGGCTCACGCAGTAATCTGCAAGGGTCTTTCCTCAAACAATACCTGTGAATGTGTTAGTGCACAAAATATGGTACAAAGTCACGATCAAGCACGGTTTTTTTTTCAAACAAACTTTCACACTACTTTAGTGTAGGATGGTTTCGAAGGGGAAGACCTGGTTCAGGGGATTACCCATATCTACCGCTTCCTAACCCCCGCCATCTACACTGATCTTTATTTTTTTCTTTTTTTAATTCATTTTTTTTCTAACCCCGCACTTGAAATTGACAGTGTACCAAAATAATGTGTAGCACAAAAACATTACCATAGTATTTCTGAAGTCACCTAAGAGCCAATCTGAAAAATAAACTTGTTTGCAAAAGTTTGTTCACCATGATTTTTGCAAAATTCTAAACGAATTTAATATGCTGAACTAAGCTAGCATGAAATCGTCTATTTACATAAACTTTCATATCACAAGAAAATCAGAAATCAGATGCTAACAAATTCATGAGTTCAGAGCAGCAAAGCCATAACATCAGAGATTAACATGTTCATCATTCAACGTGTTTTCAGCAAAGATTTTGAGCAAGTATCTGGTAAGCAAATTCAATCATTTTTCTGCAAATTTATTTGTTTCAGCACACATAACAGTCATAACAATCATCAATCGAATATAATAGAATAAACATCAGCCACCCAACACATAAAACATGCTTAGTCCCTAAGCATTCTAGCATAAATAATGGGTAAGCAGGGTAGTAAAATGTAATTTCATTGATGAAAGTGAAAAGAGTTTACCAAGCGAACGCATAGGGTTAAAAGCAAAAGTGAAATGCAGCAAGCGTTCCTTGTAATCCCAGCTAGGTCACTCTACAGGCGTGACGTCAACAGATGCAGCAGGCGCAGGTAGGCGCTGGAGAATGGTCTGCAAGATGGTGTAAATGTTATCCAGTTTAGTGTCCATTTCAGCTTGCTTACCTTTTATTTCAGCTTGACCCTCCTCTAATACTTTTAGCCGTGCCTCAACATCTCCATCAGCAATGGCAGCTTGGGTGTCTGAATTCTTCTTCTTGCTGCTTTGCGATGCTGGAGGTTCCTTTGCCCAATTATTCTCCTTATCAACCATCCCGCTATGTTTCATCTTTGCCAGGCTTAGCTTGTTTGCCTGCAGAGGCTTCCCTTTATCCAGATTATAGCCAAGGTGCTTAGCAATAAGCGTGATTATTGACCCTCCTGGAAGCACACTAGAAGATAAACACTTTTCAAAGAGATCTGATAAAGTAGTCATAAGCTTCACTCCATTCCCTGTGCCTCTGTGCAGGGTTCTCATAATTTCCAGATCTCTATGATTCACTCTACTTCCTTTATCAACTCGAGTAACCAGGTTTTCAGCAACAAGGCGGTGGATAATCTTCCACTCTGGCAATCTGATCAAGCTGGATGATGAATTAGTAGTAAAAGTGATAGTGTTGTTTCCAGTAATGTACCTCCAAAATTCGGCGTCTTCATCTGTAGATGTGTTGGTGAATGAGGTATCTTTCCCTTCGTAGTTGAAAATCTTTTCAAATTCTCCTTCAGTCAAAGTATGGAAATACCCATTAATCTGGAAAATCCACCTGTGTGCCCACCGCTTTGATCCTGCTTTCCTACAGCTCTCTTGTCCGTCCCGAGATGCCCATATGACTTCAAATGTTGAAATGAACTCAGTGACCAGCTTCTGATAAGTGCCAGGATCATCCCACATTAAGAACTCCAAATTTCCGTCTCTCAGAATGGAGTTTACTTCATCAAAAATCTTCATTATCCCTAGATCACCATGCACTGGGTACAGCGGGCTGGCAGCTTTAGCATTCTTGATTTTCAACAACTTTTCAGTGTCCCTTGCGAGCATGATCCTGTAGGTGTTGTCAAAGTTATATGCTGGCTCTTTTGGTGGTGTACCAGGGGGTATGAATTTCGATAGTGCCGACTGATGAGCTGGAGTAAGAGGGTTTTGCACTTGTGGCGGCTGTGGAGGAGGAACAGGTGGGGTTTGAACACGCGAGGATTCTCCTGCAGTTTTTTTAGGCGGGTTAGGAGGTGCTGTAGCGCTTAAACGCACAGGGTCGTCCGGTGGCAATGGATATTTGTTGTCTGCAACCTGAGTTCGTTTCCTCTTTTTCTCTTTCGATCCCCCTGCACTAGTACCCTCACCTCCCATAGTCTTTGCCATAGCAACAAAATAGCTTGAAGAACTAGGGCACCGATTCTCAAATCACTAATATCAATGTCAAGGCACCAATTCGCAAGCCACCAAAATCAATAACAAGGCACCAAACAATTTGCAATTTAATTCACTAAGAACCTTTTACCGAAGTTGCGCTGAGTTTTGGATGCAACTGCTGGGACGAAGTTGCGCTGAGCGAGCGGACTGAAAGCTGACGGTCGGGCGTCTGATCGGCGGATGAGAACTTGAGGGCGGCTGTGCAAATGGGCGTCCGATCGTGTGTGCGATCGGCTGAGGAAGATGAGCGTCGGACGTGCGGCCGGATCTGCGAGTGGATGTGCGAACGGGCTGTGCGATCGTTTGCGCAATTGGATCTTCGATGGGAAACCCTAATCTGCTTTATATGGCCACTGCTGAATATGAGAATTTCAAATATAAGCAGTTAGGTTAGAAAAATTAATTTAGCTAAATTGTAATCTGAATATTTCAAAATTGTTTTGGCTAAATAAATTATTTCTAAATTTTTGCAGAAAATATAACATTGAAGTTCTTACCGGCCTAGTTTAACGTCTTGGCCAAGACAAAGCTGCTCTTTGAGATTGTTAAATGCTGAGATTGTAGGGTAGATTTATTCAGCCTCTTCAAATTTGTAATCCTCCAGGTTGTTAGGCTTGTATCCGAAATATTCCTTTACCCTGTGCCCATTCACCTTGAAAGCTTGGCCATTGTCATCTAAGAGTTCTAAATGTCCATCGTCAAAAATCTTGCTCACTGTGTATGGTCCTCCCCATCTTGTCTTGAGCTTTCCTGGAAATAGCTGAAGTTTGGATTTGTACAGTAACACCTTTTCTCCAACAGAAAAGTGTTTAGCTCTTAATTTCCTATCGTGCCATTTTTTCGAACGTTCCTTGTACAGCTTGGCACTCTCATAGCTCTCCATGCGAATTTCTTCTAGTTCATGTAAATCTAACATTCGAAGTTCACCGGCTGCTTTCATATCGTAGTTCAGCTTCTTCACCGCCCAAATAGCTTTGAATTCCAACTCCACTGGTAGGTGGCAGGGTTTTCCATACACCAGCCTATAGGGTGACATCTCAATAGGCGTCTTGAAGGCGGTTCTGTATGCCCATAAAGCTTCCTCCAACCTTGACGACCAATCTTTCCTCGAATTGTTTACTGTCTTCTCCAAGATTTTCTTGAGTTCTCGATTGGTTACCTCAGCTTGTCCATTTGTCTGTGGATGGTAGGGTGTAGAAAATTTGTGGTAGACTCCGAATTTTCTTAACATAGCTCCGAATTGTTTTTCTCGAAAGTGACTTCCATTGTCGCTCACTACTGCTCTTGGAGTCCCAAACCTCGGAAAAATTATCTTTTTGAATAGGCTCGTGACATTCTTAGCATCGCATGTTCTGGTTGCCACAGCTTCTGCCCACTTTGACACAAAATCCACTGCAACCAATATGTACTGATTTCCGTACGAAGATGGGAATGGTCCCATGTAATCTATGCCCCAGACGTCGAATATCTCGACTTCTAACATTCCTTTTTGCGGCATCTCATCGCGCTTTGAAATATTCCCAGTACGTTGGCATGAATCACAACTCTTCGTGAATAGGTAAGCGTCCTTGAACAATGTTGGCCAGTAGAATCCACTTTGTAAGACTTTAGCTGCGGTCTTTGTTTTCGAACCATGCCCACCATATGGGGATGAGTGACAACGCTCCAATATACTCTGCTGATCTCCCTCTGTTACACATGTCCTGTAGATGCCATCGACACACAGTTTATATAAAAATGGATTATCCCAGTAATACCTCTTCACATCGTGCAGAAACCTTTTCTTCCTGTTGTAATCCATATCTCCTGGCAGGATTCCACATGCTAGATAATTCACAAAGTCCGCATACCAAGGTGCTGAATTTTTTTCTATGCTCATCAAATCTTCACCCGTGTACGAATCTTGAATAGGCGCATGAGCGGAAATTTCTGCAGGGTCCAATTTTATCCTTGACAGATGGTCAGCTACCACATTTTCAACTCCCTTTTTGTCTTTGATTTCAATATCGAATTCCTGCAAAAGAAGTATCCAACGTATTAGTCTAGGTTTTGCATCTTTCTTTGTCATTAAATACCTGATAGCCGCATGGTCAGTATACACAATTGTCTTTGAGCAGACTAAGTATGGTCTGAATTTTTCGAACGCATAAACAACTGCCAACAGCTCCTTCTCCGTTGTTGTGTAATTTACTTGGGCTGCAATCAAAACTTTACTGACATAGTAAATCACATGCAGCTTTTTATCGACCCTTTGACCTAGCACTGCTCCGATTGTGTTGTCACTTGCGTCACACATCAGCTCAAATGGTAGACTCCAGTCGGGAGGTTGGATAATTGGCGCAGTAATTAGAGATTGCTTCAGAGTTTCAAAAGCTATAACACATTCATCAGTAATTTTAAATTCAACATCAGTGCATAGTAAATTAGTGAGGGGCTTAGCTATTTTTGAAAAATCTCCGATGAAGCGTCTGTAGAAGCCTGCATGTCCCAGGAAACTCCGGATGCTTTTTACATTGTTGGGGATTGGTAGTTTTTCAATTGCTTCCACTTTTGCTTTGTCCACTGCTATCCCTTCTTTTGTTACTTTGTGTCCGAGTACAATCCCTTCTTTTACCATGAAATGGCATTTTTCCCAGTTAAGCACAAGGTTGACCTCAACACACCTGGCAAGCACATTAGATAAGTTAGATAAGCATGAATCAAATGAATAACCGTGAACGGAAAAATCATCCATGAAAACTTCCATGGATTTCTCCAAAAATTCGGAGAATATTGAAGTCATGCATCGTTGAAAGGTCCCTGGTGCGTTGCACAATCCGAATGGCATACGCCTGTAGGCGAAGGTCCCGAATGGACATATAAATGTCGTTTTGTCTTGGTCGTCAGGGTGTATGGGGATTTGAAAAAATCCACTGTAGCCATCCAAAAAGCAAAAATATTCGTGCCCGGCTAGTCTCTCTAACATCTGGTCGATGAATGGGATGGGGAAGTGATCCTTCTTCGTAGCTGCGTTCAACTTCCTGTAGTCTATACACATTCTGTGTCCGGTCACTGTTCTTGTTGGAACGAGCTCTCCCCTGTTGTTTGTTACTACAGTCAGTCCTCCTTTCTTTGGCACTACATGAATGGGACTCACCCATTCTGAATCTGCAACCGAGTATATTATCCCTGCATCACGAAGCTTGGTAATTTCTTTAAAAACAACTTCATTCAAATTAGGGTTTAATCTCCTCAAACGCTCACTGCTAGGTTTAGCATCAATTTCCAAGTGTATTCTATGCATGCAGATGCTAGGACTAATCCCTTTAATATCATCAATAGAGCGATAGCAGATTTATATTTCTTGAGCACATGTAATAATTCTACAGTCTGCTGGTCGTCTAAGGAGGCATCAACGATCACAGGTAATGTAGAGTCAGGTCCAAGAAATTCATACCTGAGATTTGATGGAAGTGGTTTTAAATTTTTATCAATTTCGTCACCTGATTCACTGTCTTCATTAGCTTCTTCAACTGCTTCGCACTCTGTCAGCATCATAAGTGCACCTGCTTCTTCATCACTGCTTAGTAGCTCATCTTCAAAATCGGGCAGCTCATCAAAATCGTTAGAATCATCATAAGTATCAAGCCAAGCACAGTCTAAAGAGTCCCTAGGTGCTTTCATCATGGATTTCAGAAAGAACTTCGCTTTCTCACTGCCTAAATTCATCTCAATAGTTCCATTACCACAGTCAATGACAGCTTTAACAGTATTCAAAAATGGCCTTCCTAGTATGATTGGAGTTTCATTCTCAACATCCATCTCTAGAACGTAGAAGTCGACCGGCACCCAAAGTTCACCAATTTTAATTAGCATGTCTTCTAAAATACCTTTAGGCAACCTAGAGCTCCTATCAGCTAATCTCAGGCTAATGGGTGTCGGTGTTAATTCTCCTACATCAAGCTTTTTGTACACAGAAAATGGCATTAATGAAATACTGGCACCTAAGTCACATAGAGCATTAGACACATTAACAGGACCTATTGTAATGGGAATACAAAATGCACCAAAATCATTTAACTTTTTAGGCATGGCATGTTGTACAATGGCACTACAATTTGCATCAAGTGTAACATGATCACTGTCTAACTTTTTCTTGTTTGTGACAATATCCTTCAGAAATTTTGCATAACCAGGCATTTGAAGTATTATATCAGTGAATGGCATAGATACCTGAAGGCTGCTAAGAAGTTTAGCAAACCTTTGGATGTGGGAATTGTCGTTCTGCTTTTTCAATCTCTGGGGAAAGGGTACTTTCTCTTTGATCTCTGGCTGTCTTTCTTCTTTCTTTTTCTTGGGGAGTTTCTCTTGGGGAGTTTTTCTTTCTCTTGGGGAGTTTTTGTTTTTGTTTTTCTTTTTTTTTCTTCTTTCTGCAAAGGTTCAAACAAGTTAGCAAAATTTTTAATTGAAGAAGGCTCGTTTACTTGGTCGGAGGTGCGCTCGGAGGTGCGAGTGTTTTGCTCGGCTGCACGATCGGTCGTGCGAGTGAAATGCTTGGAGGTCCGCTCGGCTACCCGATCTTGTTGCTCGGACACGCGGTCGTGCGTTAGCTCGGCTATGCGGTCGGCTGGTAGCTTGTTTGCGGCGTTTTGCTCGGAGGTCCAGTCGTGTACCCGCTCGGACATGAGGTTGGCTGCCTTAGCTTGTTTTGTTCCTTGCAATTCCTTCCCATTCCTCAAGGTGATAGCATTGATCTCCGTCTGATTTGCATCCGCTTGAGCTGGTAATTGACTCTGGAATCTAGATGCAGATGCTTGCTGAGCTATTTGATTCTCCAATATCGCATTATGTTTCTGTAGTTCGTTAAGCTTCTACAATATTTGTTGGCTTTCCTGCTGCTGCTGCTGCATCATTTGTTGTTGTGTAGCTGCAAGCTGTGCAACAATAGAAGATAGGTCATTCGGATTAGAATTGTTTGACGATGCCACATTACCTGGGTGAGTGTTTTGAGGTTTGGGAGCAATAGGTGCAACAGGATTGGCATTCCATGGCTTCGGGGCAGGGGCTGCATAGTTTGTTTGAGGCATCTGATTGTTCTGATAGTTGATTCATGGTTGACGCTGGTAGTTCCTATTAGCTTCATATGCAGGTCTGGAGTTGTTGTTGTAGGGTTGATTCCGTACGAAGTTCACATCTTCTTCAGCTTGCATAGGCATGGGTGGTAATGGTACTGGATGCTGAGGAAGGAATGCAGGTGGTGGTGGAATAGTGTACTGGTTACTGTACTCCATTCCGACTTGTGCTACGCTAGGATTCTGATTCTTCATCAATGTTTCAAACATTGTGGTGAGGCGTTGAATGTCGTCCTTGGTTGCAACAACACCACTGATGAAGTCTCTATCCTTAGGATAGTTGTTCCGTCCACTGCCAAACTGTAGTGAGTTTGACGCGAGTTCTTCTATCAGTTGGAAGGCCTCAGTTGGCGGCAGCTTGTTGATGGCGCCTTTTCCACTATTATCCATCAGATGTCGGGCTTCCTTATCCATTCCATTGTAGAAGGAATACAGCAGCTGCCAAGGTGAGTTTCCATGATGTGGGCATTCCCACAGTAATCTTTTGAATCTTTCGTAGGCCTCATGAAAATCCTCACACATCTTTTAAGTAAATTTGTTGATTGCTTCTCTAAGCTCTTTAGTCTTTGCTGGTGGGAAGAATTGCATCATGAATGCACTGGATAGTTGGTCCCAGGTGGTGAAGGTGTTAGGCGGATGGTTCTTGAGCCATTCCTTGGCTCTGTCCCTTAGTGACAAATGGAACAGACAAAGGTACATCGTTTCCAGGTCCACATTAGTTGGCTTGTATGTCGCACAGAAATCCTTGAATTGATCCAGGTGATGATGAGCATTACCAGTCATACCATTGTAGGCATTACTAGTTATCATCTGTATGAGGCCGGACCTCCATTCGATATTTCCTCCTTCAGGCATCTGGATGGGATTTCCTTGAGTATGGGTAGATGGTATCATGAAGTATGCGACAGTAGGTTCTCTCTGCTGAACAGCAACGCTCACCAGATTGTTGTTGTGAATGTTCTCCATCTTTCCTCTACCTTTCCTTCCTCTCTTCGTCCTGCTTCTGGGTTGCATCAACAGACAAAGGAAGAATTAAAAGTGCGTACTAAACAGATAATGTACTAATGTAATGAACAAAAAATAATAACAGAAAATAAACAAATGACTAGTTCCCCGGCAACGGCGCCATTTTGATCGGTTGTAAATGTAGTGATTGTAATGCAACACAGATCAAACAATTAATCTGAGTGTGACTCAGGTCGAATCCACAGGGAACTAGCTTGCTATTTTCTGTAAATGATTGTTCATATTAGTAATGAATTGGGGGGTTTTAAACATAAAAGTGCAGTACAGTAAAATGAATAAACTGAACAATAAAATGGATTAGCAGAGAACTTAAAGATTTAATTTGTTGTTGCATACGATTTGTTGTTTGGTTGTGTGTTGATTTGATGAAACATTGGGAATCAATGACTCCCCAAAAACAAACAGATTATAACACAAAGTTACTGCAGACTCAACTTTCGCTTCTTGCCCAACAATAGATCCTGATATATGAAATTGAATTATTTCTCTAGGTCATTTGCCTTATTACATGCTCAACTTTCGCTTCTCGCATAATAATAAAACTAGATACACAAATCATCAAGACTCAACTTTCGCTTCTCGCCTATCAGATTTTAGCTCATTACATGCATAGACTCAACTTTCGCTTCTCGCCTATCATGCAACTATGTAAACCTACTGTGACATGCTATTGCAAACACAGACAATAGATGCAAACAATTCTCATACAAACATTATTGATATCTCGCGAAAATACCAAATACAGGATGCATGAATTGAACTATTCGTATCTAATGTAAAGAAATAAAACCGCAATCATATAAAAAGACATGTGTTACAACTACAGATGTTTCTGGGGATCCATTGGATCCCAATAAGCGGACTACTCACTCATGGTGAGTTGATACATAACAACAGCTAAATAAAATTGAAGTACAAGAGGTTAAGAGAAACCCTGATGATGAACTTCTTCTGTGAATGTTGCTGCTGTCGCCAAGTATCTTCTGTGGTTTTCTCCGATTAGATCTGATATATCTTCACTGATGTTGATGCTTTCTATAGTGTTGTTCGTACTTGACTCTGTGTTTCTAATTCAGGCTTTTCGATGTCCGATGGCTTCTTTGCGTCCCGATAAAACTCACACACTGATCGATGGAATTAATTGCACTTGAGCCGACTTGAACATTTATTGCAAATATGCCCTATGGATTCGAGGTTAGGAGAGGTCGGGCAGCCGAGCGAGTATGCGGGCATGGGAGATCGGACAGCCGGGCGTGGGTGCGAGGGGAGCGAGGGAAGGTCCGAGCGGCTAGCCGAGCGGAGGAAGGCTGAAGAGGGCGGACGTGCGAGCGGGGGCACGAACTGAAGAGGCCGGATGGCCGGTCGTGGGTCCGAGCAGTTCCACGCTCACTTTTGGTCAATTTTGCCTTTTACTTCTCAATTTGATTTGTCACTGAAACACTAAGTAAAACCATCAAATCTGCGTAATATTGCATGAGAATGGAGCTCAAAGTGTATGGATTTATACATCAAAGATCATGCAATTAATTGCTCATGTAACGTTACAATTTTTAGGGTTACACGCTAATTGACTCAATGGATTTGGTTGGAGTGTAAAATACATAACATCATGTATCAAGATTCGTAGCATCATGTATCAAGCTGCGTAGTTTAATTTGGGTGGAGTGATAAAATACGTAGCATCATAATTGAAGTTGCGTACTTCAAAAACCCACGCATTATATTGGCTGTAGTCATATTGGTATAAATTGGTAGTAATTGATCATAATACGTACCTTTCCCTTCACAATTCATAGTCGAAAGTAAATGTAAAATTTGTACGGCACTGGTTATAATTCGTAGCTTATGATTCATAATTGGTAGTAGTCATATTGGTAGTAATTGATCATAATACGTACCTTTCCCTTCATAATTCGTAGCCGGAAGGATATGTAAAATTTGTCTAGTTACCTATGAACATGCTCGAGGATGATGAGTCTTGGTCCAGGAGGGATGTTTACATCTTTGAGAGCACTGAAGAATAAAACAGAGTGGATCGATCAGTTTATGATGTCCTTTTACTACATAGGAAACATAAATGGTAAAAGGTAATTGTATGTTTGAGTTATTGCCTGTCGGTGAGCAGAGGCAAAGTGCTGTAAGTTAACAAGCCTTTCTTGAAGTTCTTCTCATATTGCTATAAGCCATGACTTGATAACATATTCCCAGTCATATTGGTATAAATTAGTAGTAATTGATCATAATACATACATTTCCCTTTGTAATTCGTAGCCGGAAGGATATGTAAAATTTGTTATGCATGTATTTATAATACGTAGTAACTGTACTAAAATGCTTAGTGACTAGGCTGTTTGCATTTAGTGTGACATGTTCTGCTCCTCGTTAAATTTGGATTCTCTAGTTTTGTCCCAGAGGTAACATACTTAGCGTGACATTTTTTGCTTACAGTGACCCACTACTTCTCTAATATTTCGTGGAAACTTTTCTTACAGGAACCTCCCTAGGTGAGGGCCAACCGTTTGATGAATGTCGCACAAGCTCAGGATGCATGCTCCAAACAACTTTTAAGCAGCGTTTCTGGTGAAAGAAAAGAGGTCCATGAAATGCACAAGGACGACTAAATCTATTGCTAGGAGAGTGACCTACTATGAATAAAGACATTAGTTGAGGTCTCATCATCTCTATGTACAAGTAGTTTCTCGTATCGGAATTTGTGTGGTATGTCAAGTCTTTGTTCATATGGTTTGATAGGTTTGTGCTCATTTCCACTTTATAACGAACACAAACACTAGTGATTAAATAAGCACGATTTCCTTATAATAAAAAAAGCCAATCTGTTTGATTTATTATAGAATTTATCAAAACAAATTCCAGCCCTAGCATCCACTTAGATGTCATTACAGAACTTGCTGGAGTAGATAATGAGTAGGATCATTCAATTCAGGGCACCCAATCCATCAGTTTGTTACCCATTATATGGGTTGTACTATGAATATTAGGTATTCGGTCTTATTTGATACGAATTTCGCCTGTTATTCTACGCATTATTAAATCAGAAATTTACGTATTTCAACTAGAAAGTTACGTAAAACCGCTACATATTTTAATTAGAAAGTTAGGTATTTCTGGAAAGATACGTATTTTAACTAGAAAATCACGTAATTTAACTAGAAAACTATGTATTTTTACTAGAAAACTACGAATTTTAAATAAGTACTTGATAGCTCTAGAATATACGCATTTTAGGCGGCCTCTATGCTTATTGTTTCATTCGTTTTGTCACGATTTCACTTGCTATTTAACGCCTTGTGGTTCATTTCAGGCCAATAACAGAGCTTAAGCTGAGAACACAAGTTAGCGTTGATTCTGGAGCAAAACCGAGCATTCTGGTGCTAAAGTGAGCAAAATAGGAGTCGGAGCGCAGAATTCACTTTTTTGTGCGATCGCACAAGGACTTCTATGCGATCGCACAATAAGTCTAGTCGCATAAAACTTTATGCGATCGCACATCCTGGAGCTACGGTCAGAACATGAGCAGTTGTGCGCTCGCACAATCTCAAGTATGCGATCGCACAAGAAATCCAGTCGCACAAAAATATGCGCGATCGCATACCACCGACCACCAGAAAACTTGTGCGATCGCACAATTGCAAATATGCGATCGCATAACCCGGCAGATGTTATAAAACCCAGAATTTTTAGGGTTTCACGGGTGGCTTTTGTGTGGCTTTTTAGGAGAGAATTTGGCACGGATTCCAAGGGCCGACACAGAAAAATTCCAAGGGTTTTGGCATGGATTTCGAGCTGATTAAGTGAAGAAGGATACCATCCACAAGGACTCTCCATTACTCTTGATTCTCCATTGGTTTAGAAGCTCTAAACTCTACATCTCATATGGGTTTTTCTACTTTAGTCATTGTTTTTTATTGTAACCTCACTATGAGTGAGTAGTGACCTTGGTTGGGGATCCATGAATCCCCTAAACATGTTTGTGACCTTGTAAATGTTATAGATGTTATTGATGAATGATTTTGCACATGATTCTTCTTCATTGGAACTTAATGTTAATGGGTGCCTATAAGGTGTTTGTGAGAAGTCCTCAATAGGAACCCTAGTTGATTTCATGTTTGATGTAACTAGTGTTGAAAAGCATGATGTCAAATGAACTAAATGAAGAAGCATTAGGGTTTTTGTGTTACATGGCGACACTCTAATTCTAATGAGAAGGGCATGGTTTTTACACGTGTATGATTATCTAGCCAATAGAGCTAGGGCTTGAGGGTAGGTAATCTTACTTTATAATGCCAATAGAGCGAGAGTTTGAGGTATTGAGCGAGATGTGACCTCTTAATATTAAGTTAGAGCGAGAGTTAAACTTGGTATTAATGTTGCATGCCTAAATTCTAAGTGTGTGCATGAGAAGTTCATTAATAATGTCCTAATTTACCGTCACAATGATTGTTTAGTGGAGGATTGGATCCCTAGTCATCTTTTATTGATTGTTAATCCCTTTTTGTTAATCAAACTTTAATTTGGATAGTGAAATTTGCTGTCAACCTCTTTGGAGAAGCATTCCCCCCCAAAACCATAGGCATCCATTTTAATCTCTAGCATCATAAGTTTAAACTCCTATCCTCTGGGTTCGATCTCGGATTCCCGAGCTTTTATAAATGTTTTGATCTCGTGACTAGCAAAGAAGTGTTTGAATCTCATTCGAATATTTTACCCTATATCACAACCGATCAAATGGCGCCGTTGCCGGGGATAGGTTAATCAACTAGGTGCTATTTGATTATTTAGTTTGTTTGCTTTTCCTTACTTGGTAGCTATTGCTTGCTTTGTGCTTGATTGTGTTTGTTTCCCTTGCCCTTCATTGCTAAGAATTTCTTTTGTTCTTGTAGGCATTTGAATGAACATAAGGTTTCAAGGAAAGAAACACGTGGCTCTAGGTTCAACATCAAGTTCTTCTAACCCTTCTCAACCAACCACAAAGAAACAACGAGGTAGACCCCGAAAGAACCCGATTGTCCCTATTGCACCTTTACCTTTGGTTATTCGTGCTATTCCCCATATTACCCAAGAAAGACAACAAGTTATTATGGAAGAGGAGAATGAGAACCGTCCGGTTCTTCAAAGAAATGTCCAAAATCGTAGAATTGATGGGGAAGAAGTAGAGGATCCTCAAGCTAGAGATGACAATTATAATGAGAATGAGAGACGTCCTATCCGGAATCCTCATGTCCCTCGTAGAGAGGAGAGACATTATAGATATGATGAAGAGGAAGAGGACGAAAGGCCCGTGGGAGATTACATGACTCCCACCCTCGAGGGAAACAGTTCGGTTATTATGCCTCCGGATGAGGACGCTTTTGATTTTGATGTGAAGTCCTCCTTGGTGCATATGGTAACTCATGATCAATATCAAGGAGTTGGGAACCCCTCCACTCATTTGGCCAATTTCCAAGAGTATTGCCGAACTTACAAGCCGAGGAATGTGCCCATTGAATATGTTTACTTGAAGTTATTTCCCTCTTCGTTATATGGAGACGCCAAGGAATGGTTGCAAAACCATGAGCCGGGAACCTTTAGAACTTGGGATCATCTAGCAACTTCTTTTCTTAACAAGTTCTTCCCTCCATCAAGAACCAAGAAATTCACGGATTTCATATTGACTTTCTCCCAAAGAGACAATGAGTTATTTCATCAAGCATATGACCGTTTCAAACATTATTTGAGGGAATGCCCTCACCACAACTTCAGAAAAGCCGATCTTATGCGATATCTCTATTTGGGTATGAGCAAGGAAGCTAAAAATCAGATGGATACCGCTAGTGGAGGTGCTATCATGGAATTGCCGGCGACTCAAGGATTCAAAATTGTCGACAAGATCGTGATAAATTTGGATAGATATCAAGGAGTCGACCACAAGAAGATGAGCAAGCCAAGAGACGATTCCTCAAATTATGCAACGAAAGAGCAAATTAATGAGTTGTCAAAGAGGATGGAGTCTATGATAAGTATGGTGAATTCCGTGGAGGCAACTAAGCTTAAGGCCGATAAAGAGAGAACTTCGGCTCAACAACCTTGTTTTCTACGTGCAAGCACTAGACATTCTACCAAAAATTGCCCCGACGGTCGCTATGAAGATGATGATGATGGGTATGAAGAGGCACACTTTGTAAATCAACAAAGGAACTATGCTCAAAATGCTAATCCTATCACTAGAAATTATGAGCCGCCTCAAAGAAGAATGTCCAATGATTCGAATTTTCCTCCAAGGCCTCTAGGGCAAAATTCTTATTCAAATCAAGGAAATTATCAAAGGCAAAACCAACAAGGGCAATCTAGCCAAGCACAACAAAAACCTCCCTACCAACCAAGAACAAATTATCAATATCAACAACAAGGGAACCACCAAGAGATGAACCCTCCGCAAACACAAGCACCGACTCATCGAAATACACAAGACCAATCCATGACCGATATCTTAGCTAGTCTTGTGGCAAATCAAGCAAAGTCTGACCAAAGAATGGAACAAATGCTCAAAAAAATGGATGAGATGTCTACTCACAACAAGATGTTAGAGAACCAAATTTGCCCAACAAGCTAGTTCCTCCGCGAGATATCCCGGGAAATTGCCCTCTAAACCGGATTTCCACCAAGACGAGCACGTCAATGCCATAACATTAAGAAGTGGAAAAGATTATGAGCCCCCTCAATCCAAACCCGAGACACCCAAACCACCACCACTTGAGGTGGAAGTGGAGGAGGAAAAAGAAAAAAAATGAAAAAGAGGCGGAGAAAGCAACCGAGCCCGTGGTTGAAACTCCTAAACAAGCTACAAAGGAACTTCCTCCTTACAAGCCTCCCGTGCCATTTCCTCAAAGATTGATTAAAAATAAGAATGATCAACACTTCAACCGATTCGTGGAAATGCTACGTAAGGTTAATATTACTTTGCCCTTCACCGAGGTACTCACTCAAATCCCTTCTTATGCTAAATTTTTAAAAGACATTGTCTCACATAGGAGGGATATTAGTGAACATGACACGGTAGCATTAAACTTGGGATGTAGTGCCATAATTCAAAATCCATTGCCTAGAAAGCTAAAAGATCCGGGTAGCTTCTCGATACCTATTAAGATTGGTGATATTTGCATAAATGATGCCTTGTGTGATCTTGGTGCTAGCATATCTTTGATGTCATACTCTTTGTGTAGTAAACTTGACATGGGGACTCTAACTCCCACCTCTATTTCTCTACGCCTCGCGGACCGTTCTTCTAGAATTCCTAAGGGAATTTTAGAAGACGTTCCCATAAAGGTGGGAAACTTTTATATTCCCGTTGATTTCTTCGTCTTGGAAATGGAGGAGGAGAAAGAAACCCCTATTATCTTGGGTAGACCTTTCCTAGCCACGGCGGGTGCCGTAATTGATGTTAGACAAGGATCATTATTGCTAAACATTAGTAATGAAAAGATTGAATTCAATCTGGCTAAAGCATGTCGTAGTCCTAATTTCTCCATGGATTGCAATTTCCTTGATGTTTATGACACGTTTGATTATGATGTGCTTATCCATGATACACTTGATGTTCTTGATGATGATAATTGTGAACTTTGCCCCGCCCTTCTTGAAAATATTTGTGGCATTGAAGAAGAAGCGAGCGAAACCATCAAAGGTAAGGAATCTTGTTCGGTATAGCTAAAACCTCTACCGTCAAGTCTAAGGTATGAATTCTTAGGACCCAATTCCACTCTTCCGGTTATTATCAATGCTTCCTTGAATGTTGATGAGACATCTAGACTATTGCATGTGCTAAGAAAATATAGGGGAGCTATTGGGTATACTATTGATGATTTGAAAGGAATAAACCCATCAATTTGCATGCATAGAATCACATTAGAGGATGAGTCTAAACCATCTAGGGAAGCCTTAAGGAGATTGCACCCAAAACTCGGTGATGTAGTCTTTAAAGAGGTTACTAAATTGAGGGATGCGGGTATCATATATGCTATCCCCGATTCGGAATGGGTGAGCCCCATTCATGTCGTACCTAAAAAATGGGGTTTGACGGTTGTTAAGAATGATAAAAATGAATTAATCCCTCAAAGAACCGTCACCGGTTGGCGCATGTGTGTGGACTATAGAAAGCTTAACAAGGCAACTAAAAAAGACCACTTTCCCTTACCCTTCATGGATCAAATGCTAGAAAGATTAGCCAAGCACGATTACTTTTGCTACCTTGATGGGTATAGTGGATTTTTCCAAATCCCTATTCACCCGCTAGATCAAGAGAAAACCACGTTTACTTGCCCATATGGAACATTTGCCTACCGGCGAATGCCCTTTGGACTTTGCAATGCGCCCGGGACATTTCAACGTTGTATGATGGCTATTTTTTCTGATTTTATTGAGAAAATTATGGAGGTTTTCATGGATGATTTTTCCGTTTATGGCTCATGTTTTGATTCTTGTCTAGGAAATCTCACTCGGGTCTTGGAAAGATGCATAGAGACCGATCTTGTGCTAAATTGGGAGAAGTGTCACTTCATGGTGAAGGAAGGGATTGTATTGGGACATTTGATATCTAGCCGAGGAATTGAAGTCGATAAAGCCAAGGTTGAGGTTATAGAGAAATTGCCTCCCCCTAAAGACGTGAAAGGCATAAGGAGTTTTCTTGGGCACGCCGGTTTTTACCGGCGCTTTATTAAAGATTTCTCGAAGATTGCTAGGCCACTTACAAACCTCCTTTGTCAAGACGTGGATTTCAAGTTCGATGAACAATGCCTTAAGGCATTTGAAAAGCTAAAAGATGCTCTAATCTCGGCGTCCATCATACAACCACCAAATTGGGAGTTTCCTTTCGAATTGATGTGTGATGCTAGCGACTACGCTATCGGAGCGGTGTTGGGGCAAAGGATAGACAAGAAATTGCATGCCATCTATTATACAAGCAATGTTCTCGACAATGCTCAAGTAAATTACACAACAACGGAGAAAGAGATGCTTGCTATAGTCTACGCCTTTGAGAAGTTTAGACAATACTTGATTGGGTCGAAAACCATAGTGTACACGGATCATTCCGCCATCAAGTATTTGGTCTCTAAGAAAGAAGCCAAACCCCGACTTATCCGATGGGTCTTCTTGCTACAAGATTTCGACATAGAGATTAAAGATAAGAAAGGAGTTGAGAATTTGGTAGCCGATCATCTGTCTCGTCTTGAGCCACAAGAAGAAGATTCGGAAAGGAAAATACCTATAAGGGACACATTTATTGGGGAAGAGCTACTCGCAATAAGGGAGGAATCCATGCCATGGTATGCGGATTTCGTCAATTATTTAGCATGTGAGATTATTCCTCCCGACCTCACCTATAATCAAAGAAAGAGATTCCTCCACGATGTGAAGTCTTATTTTTGGGATGAGCCGTACTTATACAAATTGTGTTCCGACGGGATCTATAGAACTTGCGTGGTGGAAAGGGACCAAGAGCACATCTTGCACCAATGCCATGCTTCACAATATGGTGGACATGGGAGTGGAAACAAAACCGCCGCCAAAGTCCTTCAATGTGGTTTCTTTTGGCCGAGTCTCTACAAAGATGCATACGAATTTGTTCTCATGTGCGATAGATGCCAAAGAACGGGAAATATATCAAGGAAAGACGAAATGCCTCAACAGGGGATTCTTGAAGTTGAAATATTCGATGTTTGGGGAATTGATTACATGGGACCCTTCCCATCTTCTTTCGGGAATCAATACATTTTGGTGGCGGTCGATTATGTGTCAAAGTGGGTTGAAGCGATTGCTTCCCCTACTTGTGATGCCAAAACAGTGGCTAAGATGTTCAAGAAAATCATTTTTCCAAGGTTCGGGGTGCCTAGAACGGTTATAAGCGATGGAGGATCGCACTTTAAAGAAAGGAACCTAGAAACCCTCCTTCGGAACTATGGAGTCAAACACAAGATAGCTACCCCGTACCACCCTCAAACAAGCGGTCAAGTAGAAGTGTCTAATCGGGAGATAAAAGCCATTTTGGAAAGAACGGTGGGGAACTCTAGAAAAGATTGGTCCTCAAAGCTCGACGACGCGTTATGGGCTTACCGAACCGCGTTCAAGACGGCCATTGGCATGTCCCCTTATCGGCTCATCTATGGCAAGTCTTGCCACCTCCCGGTGGAACTCGAATATAAGGCTATGTGGGCGGTAAAGGCCTTGAATTTTGATTTGAAAACCGCGGGCGAGAAAAGACTTTTCCAACTTCAAGAGCTAGAGGAAATTCGTTTGGACTCATATGAGAATGCCCGAATTTACAAAGACAGGACCAAACTTTGGCATGACAAGAGGATTTCTAAGAAAGACTTTAGAGAAGGAGATCAAGTATTACTATACAACTCTAGATTGAAGCTATTTCCGGGTAAATTGAAGTCTAGGTGGACCGGACCCTTCAAGGTACAAAGAGTTTTTGATGATGGACACGTGAACCTATTCAATAAGAAAGGAGAAATCTTCATGGCGAATGGCCAACGACTCAAACTCTACCATGGTCCACCTCACGACACCTCAAGCTCAACAATCTATTTGAATGACGTACCCGCTTGAGGAGGGATCCTAGCAAAGGACTCCCCAAGTGTGCTTCTTGTTCTCCATGAAAAGATTCGGCTCCGTCTTAGCCAAGACGTTAAACTAGGCTCGTAAGTGTCTTTTCCTATAATCTTGAAATTGTCATGTTGATTGAGCTATCCATGTGAAAAGTTGAAGGTTTGAAATGTGTATGTGCGTGACCCTCTATGTGATGATTGATGAACTTTACGGCGTCCTTATGATAGTATGCTTGATAGGCTGGACGATTTTATTTGGTTTAAGTGTGGGGTCTCGAAAATTTTTGTGCAGGAGCGTTGATAATCGTTTTGAATTCAGCCTAGGTTTTTCTCCAGGTAAATTTGTGCGCTCGCATAAACCATTGTGCGCTCGCACAATAGCCCTTCTTCAATTCGATTAAGGTCGCACAAATCTTATGCGCTCGCACATGATTTTACTCCCCTGTCTTCTTTGTGCGATCGCACATATCACTCTATGCGATCGCATATCAACCCTTGGCTTCTTTTCTTCAAGATTGCTCATTCCCTTGTGCGATCGCATATAAATTTATGCTACTGTCTTATTTGTGCGATCGCACATGTGCCTCTATGCGGTCGCATATTCATTTAGGGTTAATAGAAGTTCATTTGGGGTTTTTCTTCATTTCATTCTTTCTCCCCATTTCCAAAATCACAAAAACCCTAAGCTCTATCCGCCGCAACCCCAGCCTCTCCGCCGCTCGTCCTCCTCCGTCCGTCACCCCAGGCCGCCAGTTCCCTCGCCGCTCCTCCCAGCCAGACCTCCAACCGCTCGTCGCCTCACTACTCGGAAATCCACCGCCACAACTCCTCCTTTAACTGCTATGGGTAAGACACCGAGAAACCCCCCTCCCAAAGAAACCTCGAAGCGTCTAACCGTCTACAAACCCCCGATTTCCAAGCCGTCCAAGGAAAAAGAGAAGAAATCCAAAAAATCGGATGTCCTATACATCAAGGCCGATTCCGATGGACAGCACTATGGGCGTACCGCCGAGGATCTCACTAGGCATATCTTGGCCCCCAGTTCGGTGAGTAGAGATGACGGAGATTTGGAGAGGGATACACCTCCATCTTCACCCATTATCGGTGAGCCAAATGTCTTTACAACGCCGAAGCCGTATAACCTTGAAGGTTCAATCAAATTCAGCAATAGGGAGGATGCAGTGGTGTACACAAAGTGCAAGAGCAAAGGTAGAAAACCTATTCCTCTCCTATTTCCCCATATTCAAGCTTTGAAAGACATGGACTGCTTTGATGAAATTGAGGAAATGCTTAGACAAAGTGGGTTTATATTCATACTTAGAGATGATCCCGGTACTTATGCTAAGATCACTATGGAGTTTCTTTGCTCATTTAGTCCCGTGCTTAAGGTTGTTGGAAGGAAGGAGGAAAGGGTAAAGTGTTGGAAGTTTTGTATGGGTGGGCATCAGTGGGAGGTAGATGCCGAAGTATTATATGATTGGTTTAGGTTGCCAAGGGATGGTGCATTCCCTACTATTGACGATGATGCTGTTTATGATTTTTGGGAAAAGATTTCGGGGAATGACTATCTTAAGGAAAAAATACCACAAGTCCACTAGTATCCGCATCCCTATATGGAGGGTTATCCACAAGTATTTGGCGGGGATTGTGTTTGTTCGGACTTACTATGGTCGACTTGTGACGAAGCTAGAGATGATGATCATGCTTATGATCGATAGAGGAGATACGGTGGACTGGTTATGGTGCATAACTCGGGGTATTTTGGATAATCGGAATTTGTCCTCGCTGAACAAGGGATTGGGAGGTGGCTCTTTTGTTACATGGATAGCTAGAAAGCTGAATTTCACATTTGGTGGCATAAAGAGCGAAAAGCTAGCACTCACCCTTACGCAGATGAGATCGAGACTTATTGTCGGGAAGGGGTTGACATGGAAGGACCCCGATGAGATTAAAGAAGCTGAGGAGGAGCCGAATTTGGATGATGAGGATGGTGATCGGGTTGCGGCCCATGATGTTCCCTCCTCCTCGGCTGCCGTGCCTCCCTCCTCTAGCGATGCGAAGCTGGACCTCATTTTATCACGATTGGACAGCATGGCTAGAGAGCAGCGCACCCACGTTGCCTATGTTTCACAACATATCCAGCGGGAGGAGAGAGCCATTCTTGCCATTGCTTCACACTTGGGGATTTCCTCCTCTATTGGCTCACCTCCTCGAGCCCCATTTGCCCCTGGATCCCCTTTGCCTCCGTCTCCCTCGTTATCTCCTACCGCTAGAGGAAGGCAAAAGGTCGGTGAACCTTCTGCGCTGAATGAGGAGAGTGTAGAGCCTAATCTGCAAGAAGTCTTGGATGCCGTGAGTAAGTTTCCCGCGTGTGGGACTTTCGAGAATAGCGGAGAGGAAGATAGCTTGGACTTGAGCAATGATAGCCCTGATGCCGATCAGTTCATAGTTGCACCACATGATAATCCGGAGGATGAGCTCACCATCGAGGAGATCGACGAGGCTAGGAGGGCGAGAGTCAGTTCTGATGCAGCGCGCCCTCGCAAGAAGCTATTTCTGAAGAGGAAGAAATAAGTTTAGCATTTGTTCATTGTTTTCCTTTTTGATACCTTGATGATTCGTGAACCATGCTTAGACTTTTCTTTTGATGATCTTTTGGGATGTAACGGTGTTGAAAACTCTTATGAATTATGTTACATTCCTGTTTTTAAATTGAAAATCTAGTGATCGTCTTTGCGTGCATTGAACTGCATGATTTAGAAGGAAATTTTTTTGCTTAGGAGCCAAAAACTGTGCAGCGATGTGCGATCGCACATCCATACTTATGCGATTGCACATCAGGGTTTCCTTGCCCCTCGGACAGTCGCACATTTCCTTGTACGATCGCATGAAACTTTATGCGACTGTCTTCGGTTATGCTCTCGCACATGCTGCCTTATGCGATCGCATATCCCTTGGACTTCACTTTTATTCGCTGCTCGCACCCTTGTGCGCTCGCACATCTGGCTTTATGCGATCGCATAAAGGTTAGGGTTTTCTTAGGTTTAATTAGGGTTTCTTCTTATTCTTCAATTCCACCTACCCTCGCCGCCATTCTCTCTCACTCTAACCCAATCTTCCCTCTCCTCTCCGCCGTTTCCTCATCTCCACCCCTCACGTCCGATCTTCGCCCCTCTTAGCCATCCTCTCGCCCCTCAACCCCCAAGCTCTTCCTTTCTCCCCCAACCCAACCATGGCCAGAGTCGAAACCCTTTACGTGAAGTGCCGTTCGGGGAAGCAATACGGCTTCTCCTCCCTGGAGCCCAAAATTCGCTATAGGATACCCTATCCACCTCCATCATCACCTCGAAGTAGCCAGCTCAACAAATTCACCATGCCGAAACCATACGATTTTGAGAATCCCACTAGATTCCACTTCGAGGAAGCCTCCAACCTACATGCCAGCCTAATAAACAAAGGTAAGCGACCCATTCCACTCCTCTTTCCCGATGTGCAAGATTTAGAAAGTTTAGATGTTTGGGAAGAAATTAGGTCGTCTATTTTGATCAGTGGTATGGATTTTGTGCTTAAAGAGGATCCTGGGACGTATGAGGATATGACCATGAAATTCCTTAGCTCATTCGTCCCGATCCATGGACCGTGTTCAGATGATACTGATGGGAAACTATTGTGTTGGAGGTTCGAATTGGGTAATTACAATTGGGAGGTTAAAGGGTCAGTTCTGTATGACTGGCTAAGCTTACCTATAGATGGCAAGATCCCCGAGATAGCAGATGAAGATATCATGCAGTTCTGGAAAAAAATCTCGGGATGTGAGTACAATAACAATAACACTAAGCATCACTTTTCCACTAGTATCCGAGTGCCAAAATGGCGGTTCATCCACAAACTACTGGCGGGTACAGTGTATATGCGCTCTGATCGTGGCAGGGTGGTGAGCAGGATGGAAATGGCCATTATGTTAATGATGGAGAGAGGGGAAAAGATTGATTGGCTCTGGTGTATCACTAACAAGATTGAGGGATATCAATCCCTCACTTCGCTTAACCAAGGGTTGCGTGGTGGTTCGTTTGTGACTTGGATTGCAAGGAGGCTCAATTTCACATTTGGAAGCAAGGAGAGCACCAAGATGAAACTGGATGTGAGGAAATTACAAAACATGCGCATCTTGAGCAAAGAATTGAAGTGGACAAATGATGGAGTGGAGGCTGAGGCAGTGGCTAAGGAAGAGCCGCGCATTAAGGATAAGTTTACCGGGTCGCCGTCCTCCTCGCGCAACCAGCCTCCTCTCTCACCCTTTGCTGACCCAAGACTTGTTTCCTACATCTCGCAGCACAATCAATGGATGGAGAGGACTCTGTTCACCATCGCGGACCACTTGGGCCTCTCTTCTGCCATTACTCCTCCTCCGAAGTCCCCTTTTGCTCAGCACCCTCCACCCTCACCAGAGGATAGGAGGTGATTTAGAAGACAATGACTTTTGTTCTACATTTCCCCCTGCTTTGCATTTATGTATCGTTTTGAATGATGTGCTACATTTGTGTACTTTTGATGATGCTTTCTGGTTGTTATTGATCACTTCTGTGCTTTTTGAAAATTATATGATCATCGCAAGGCAACATAAATTCCTTGGGCCAATTTTATGTCCAATCTTTTGCAGCTGCAGATTAATTGTGCGATCGCACAGTCCCATTTATGCGATCGCATATCCTTGTTTCCCCCACTTCAATTGCAAACATGCGATCGCGCAACTACCAAAGAAAAGAGCTCATCAATCGAACCTTTTGCGAAAGATCATCTCAACAAGGAAGCAAATCTCTACTCTTGAAAGAGCTACCTCCAATCGAGAGAAGTTTCTCTTAACTCTCTCCTTGTTATCCATTCTATTCATTGCTTAGGGACTAAGAAATTGCTAAGTGTGGGGTGGCCTATGTTTGGCATTGTCTATACTATATGAGATGTTTGTGTTTGCTTGATATGCCTTCACTTTTAAAATCCAATCAACGTATGCTTAAGGAAAAACACTTGCACCATTGCACAATTCATCCATAAATTTCAAATTATTAATAAAAACAAAAAGTCTAGGCAAGGCTACATTTTTGAAAAAATTTCATTCCAAATTCAACTAGTCGTGCATGATTTCACTTGATTGATCCTTTAGATGACTAATGGATTGGATTGTTGACTTTCATTCTTGAGGATCAAAGCAATTACTAGCATTTCTTTATCTTTTATTCTAAGCTTTTTCTCGTTGAGACTAAAGAGTTGATCTTTGAAAGCATAAAATCGAAAAAATTTATAACTCCAAAACCCTTGCATGCCACGATTGCCTTTAGGTGACCTTAGTGACCTTGTTTATCTCGTGGATTTGTCTTGTTGGTTTGTCATGCTCCATCTTTAACACTTAGCCCTTTGTCAAGGTTCTAAGTGTGGGGTCAAAAGACGGCAAGAAAGAAAGAAGAAAAAAAAAGATAAAAAAAAAAAAGTGAAATAAGCCCCAAATCCCTTCCTTATGATTGATCACCATTAGGAAGAATTTTAAAGAAGTATGTGCTAAGTGCCGAGGGTTAGGAAGGTAAGTTCCCCCTCGAAAGTGCTTAGTGCGGCTTCTACCCCCTTTAACGTTTCAATTAGACTTGACAATCGGCTATTCCACCATTCTCTAGCATGAAAACTAATGAGACAATTGATACTTACTAGCAAGAATTCACTAAGGGACGAACCTCGTATTCTTTTATACTTAGGCATGAAATGACTTGCAAGTATTTACAAAAAAAATATAATGTTGGAACTCCTCTTTCCTTATGACTAAGTGACCTATGCGTCCTAGGCTTGAGAATGAGTTCTAAGCTCACAAGCCAAGGGACTAGCCTCCTTGCTAGCATTGGTGAGTGATCCAACAAGATTTCTTTGCAATGATTTGGTCACTTTCTTGAAGTCACCATTATAGAAAATGACTAGAATCCTTGATTAAAGATTTATTAGTCTTTGCTTTGATTTGCTTGAATGTCCTAATTCATGAATTTCCATAAGGATTCGAAGAGGACTCATGTAGTGATTGAAATGCACATATCTAGTTGAATACATTATGAACTCCACGAAAAACACCTTGCCTAGTACTTTGAAAATTGTGAGTTTAAAATGCCTAATTGGATGATTGTTCTCTTTGTGGGATTTGTGAGTATTCCCGTTTCTGAAAACTCTCAGGAGACTACAACTCCTCCACTAGGGTAGCCTAGGGGTTTAAAGGCTTGGTGCATTCGCTAAATGCACTCGTGTTACCTACGAAAGTGGTTGGTTAGTAGTTTGTTTTGTTTCTTAATCTTTTGAGTTAGTTTTCGTAACCATATGGAGTTTCCTTGAACCGATCATGATTGAGCAAAATGCCTCTTGTTGTTGACCTATATGACTAGTTTGCTCGGGACGATCAAACGATAAGTGTGGGGTGATTTGATAGCTCTAGAATATACGCATTTTAGGCGGCCTCTATGCTTATTGTTTCATTCGTTTTGTCACGATTTCACTTGCTATTTAACGCCTTGTGGTTCATTTCAGGCCAATAACAGAGCTTAAGCTGAGAACACAAGTTAGCATTGATTCTGGAGCAAAACCGAGCATTCTGGTGCTAAAGTGAGCAAAATAGGAGTCGGAGCGCAGAATTCACTTTTTTGTGCGATCGCACAAGGACTTCTATGCGATCGCACAATAAGTCCAGTCGCATAAAACTTTATGCGATCGCACATCCTGGAGCTACGGTCAGAACATGGGCAGTTGTGCGCTCGCACAATCTGAAGTATGCGATCGCACAAGAAATCCAGTCGCACAAAAATATGCGTCATCGCATACCACCGACCACCAGAAAACTTGTGCGATCGCACAATTGCAAATATGCGATCGCATAACCCGGCAGATGTTATAAAACCCAGAATTTTTAGGGTTTCACGGGTGGCTTTTGTGTGGCTTTTTAGGAGAGAATTTGGCACGGATTCCAAGGGCCGACACAGAAAAATTCCAAGGGTTTTGGCACGGATTTCGAGCTGATTAAGTGAAGAAGGATACCATCCACAAGGACTCTCCATTACTCTTGATTCTCCATTGGTTTAGAAGCTCTAAACTCTACATCTCATATGGGTTTTTCTACTTTAGTCATTGTTTTTTATTGTAACCTCACTATGAGTGAGTAGTGACCTTGGTTGGGGATCCATGAATCCCCTAAACATGTTTGTGACCTTGTAAATGTTATAGATGTTATTGATGAATGATTTTGCACATGATTCTTCTTCATTGGAACTTAATGTTAATGGGTGCCTATAAGGTGTTTGTGAGAAGTCCTCAATAGGAACCCTAGTTGATTTCATGTTTGATGTAACTAGTGTTGAAAAGCATGATGTCAAATGAACTAAATGAAGAAGCATTAGGGTTTTTGTGTTACATGGCGACACTCTAATTCTAATGAGAAGGGCATGGTTTTTACACGTGTATGATTATCTAGCCAATAGAGCTAGGGCTTGAGGGTAGGTAATCTTACTTTATAATGCCAATAGAGCGAGAGTTTGAGGTATTGAGCGAGATGTGACCTCTTAATATTAAGTTAGAGCGAGAGTTAAACTTGGTATTAATGTTGCATGCCTAAATTCTAAGTGTGTGCATGAGAAGTTCATTAATAATGTCCTAATTTACCGTCACAATGATTGTTTAGTGGAGGATTGGATCCCTAGTCATCTTTTATTGATTGTTAATCCCTTTTTGTTAATCAAACTTTAATTTGGATAGTGAAATTTGCTGTCAACCTCTTTGGAGAAGCATTCCCCCCCCAAAACCATAGGCATCCATTTTAATCTCTAGCATCATAAGTTTAAACTCCTATCCTCTGGGTTCGATCTCGGATTCCCGAGCTTTTATAAATGTTTTGATCTCGTGACTAGCAAAGAAGTGTTTGAATCTCATTCGAATATTTTACCCTATATCACAACCGATCAGTACTCATTTACACTCACATAAATCCATTATCATCTACATATCTCATTCCTCTATTTTTTATGCTCTGTTTCTACTATATTTTTCAATCAATGGCTTCCTCCGCCTGCTTGTTCCTCCTCTTTTTTTTTGAGTTCAAAATTTCAGATGAATAAAAAGAGTGAGTTGTTCATACAGAATTGAAGGATATTAGTAGTGTAAATTGAAATCTAAAATATAATCTCTTCCAAATTACACACTTCATCAACGAAAAGCCTCCATTGAGCAGTTACAACAATCCAACAGTAGTGTTGAAATTCTGCATCTTTCTAAATGAGCAGCTTCTCAATGGCATCCTTCAGTGTTTGTGTAAAGATCGATTATATGAATGTACTTAGTCGAACCTTATTCTTTATTAATATTGGGACCAAATGTTAGGTTTACAAACAAGAGATTGACTCAATCTCAAAACCAAAACAAATACAAGCAATTAATCCAGTCCAAACACCACTGTTATCCAAGTAACAAGTTTCAGAACTTCCCTGGTGATTGCCGCTTGAAAACCTCGCTCAGAACACGTCCCAGTCGTCCAGTCTCGTTGGCTATCCGGAGCGTTCGACCCTCAGCACTTGGAGTCGAACCACTGCACAGCTATACCACGATCCACGGACACCAAAGAACTATGCGCAGGCTTCTTCTTTACTCAATTTCAGTAGGAGAAGATGAAATCGGAGAATCGCCAGAGAGAAATTGGATTTCGAACTGATGCTCTAAACCCCCAAATCGAGCTGCTTATGTATTGAGCTGATAGATGCGTTGAAACGACGCCGTCTCGAGCTCGTAACGATATTACCGAACTCTCGCACATCCTCAGAATGACAGCGTTCAATTAAAGCGAAGATTCCCGCTTCAGTCAAAACGACGCAGCTTTGCGGGAGAGGCAACCGATCGCATACACGCTCGGAGGTCCACTCGGAGGCACGAGCTCAAGAGCTCGGAGGCACGCCCGGGGGCACGAGCTCAAGAGCTCGGAGGCACGCCCGGACACACGGGTGGACATCCGGTCGCATACACGAGCCTTCAACTCTGAACAAAAAAACCAATTTTCCTGCAAAACTCAAGCATGCAATTTGAACTGGAAATAACACAACATAAGGTCCCAATATTAATCCATAACACAACTGGGATTATATTTCTCAACATATGCCCTCCTAAGACTAGTTGTGCAAATGAATGAAGAAAAGAATTGAGATAGATACATCTAACCTCAATTAAGGTTCAACACAGCCAGTTAAGGCTCAAGACTTGCTCAGGCCAGACTTTCATCCAACCTCATCAATATGCAAGCTTTCCCTGCAGAAAACAAACTTATTAGCAGGTACAATTTTAGTTCCAAAGTCAGCTGGATTTTTCTCTCCAAGGATCTTGTTTACACTTATGGTTTGGGTCTCCACTAGGTCTCTAATGAAATGCATTCTCACATCAATATGCTTTGACCTCTCATGGTATACTGGATCCCTACACAAACATAAGGCACTTTGACTATCCATGTAAATCCTAGGAGGCTCACTAATCCCACTAATCTCCTTCACTATCCCACTTAACCAAATGGCTTCTTTTGCTGCCTCTGTGGCAGCAATGTACTCTGCTTCTGTAGATGATAAGGCAACTATGGGTTGCAACTGACTTTTCCAAGACACACAATTTCCATTCCAAGTGAAATAGAAAGCTGTGGTGGATTTCCTATTATCCCTATTGCTGGCATAATCTGAATCTACATACCCTACAATTCCTGCTTTTGGTTCATGGTCTCTATATACTAATCCTAACCCTTTAGTCCCTAACAGATATCTTAACAAATATTTCATGGCTTCCCAATGCTTTATGCCTGGGTTAGACATATATCTACTAAGAACACTAATAGAGAAAGGAAGATCAGGCCTTGTACATATCATACCATACATAATAGAACCAACAGCAACATCATATGGCACATTCAGCATTTGTTTCTTTTCTTGCTCAGTTTTAGGACAATCTTCCTTAGAGAAAATAAGATGCCCTCCTAAGGGTATAGCATTAGACTTAGCATTCACAATAGCAAATTTATCTAACACCTTAGCAAAGTATTCAGATTGGGATAAACAGATTTCTCCATTTTTCTTATTTCTGGTTATCTTTACTCCTAAGATCTTTTGAGCAATTCCTAAGTCTTTCATGTCAAAATGTTTTTGCAATCCAGACTTAGTCAATTTTATATCATGCAATGAGGGACTAATCAGCAATAAATCATCCACATATAGTAGCACAAACAATGGAGCATTTTTCACTCTTTTCAGATAAAGGCAAGTATCATATTTGCTTCTCAAAAAACCTAAGTCAAGCATGCAACTGTCAAATTTCTTATTCCACTGTCTAGGTGATTGTTTTAATCCATAGATGGATTTTCTAAGCAAACAGACATGATCTGGTTTCATCTTATCAACAAAACCTTCAGGTTGACACATATGAATTGTTTCTAACAAATCACCATGTAAAAATGCAGTTTTCACATCCATTTGTTCAATATGCCAATCATAAACAGCAGTCATAGCAATAAGTAATCTCAGAGTTTTATACTTGACAACAGGAGCAAATATCTCATTAAAATCAATGCCCTCTCTTTGGTGAAACCCCTTAGCCACTAACCTAGCCTTAAACCTTGGTGGATCATTAGGTGAGTTACCTTCTTTAATTCTATATATCCATTTACATGCCAAAGGTTTAACATTTAGAGGCCTAGGTACAAGTTTCCAAGTATTGTTTTCATGCATGGATTGAATCTCTTCTATCATGGCATTTTTCCAATTTTCAGATTCATTACTAGCCAAGGCTTGCCTATATGTATCAGGTATTACATATTTAATTTTTTCAGCAGCCATTAGAGCAAACTCAACAATATTACAGCACTTTCCATCATTGTTCTCATCATACTCAGCTATGTTGGCTTTATATCTAGGATTAACCTTTCTAATTCTAGGTTCCCTGTCTCTAGTCAATTGATAATTAGCTAGACTAGGCTCAGTTTCATGCACAGGGGACTCAGAAATAGTAGGCATAGCACCAACATTTTCATGCACATTTTCAGGCACATTCACACTATGATCAACATATAAATCATCAGGCAGATTTGGCAAAACAGATGTAGCAGTAGAAGAAGTATTCAAGCCTAAATCAGATGATTCTATAGCAACATTTTGATCACTAGTGTCCATAGTATTTGAAGTTAGAGCTGAGTTAGATGGACTTACTGTGTTAGCTCCCCCACCTAATTGGTGAGGTGGCTCATTACCTGAAACAGCAGGGGAATTTGACCCCTCATCTGTTACCTCCTGCAATCCATCACTAATGTCCAGTGACTGTCCCATCTCAGCTGCTTGGTCTCCATTGTTTCCATCATCATTACCCTGGTTCAAATTGAATCCTGATGGAATAAAACTGGTCACACCTTCAGGTGTGCCATGAGACTCAATAGCATGGTTTAGTTTAGACTTAAAGTGGAAATTCAGTTCATCAAAGGTAACAGAATGTGACACTATGACTTTGTACCCTCCTGGTTGAATCATTAGCAATTTATAGCCTTAACACCTCCAGGATACCCAAGCATAACACATTTAACAGCCCTAGGCTGGAGTTTACCCTCAGAAACCTTGGCATAAGCTGTACAACCAAAGGGTCTGAGGTGGGAAAGGTTTGGAGGTTTCCCAGTCCAAAGCTCTTGGGGAGTTTTGAAGTTTATGGCTGAGGAAGGACATCTGTTTATCAGATAAGCAGATGTAATCACAGCCTCTCCCCAAAGAGTTGGTTTAACTCCAGCACTAATCATCATGCATCTAGCTTTCTCTAAAAGGGTCCTGTTCATCCTCTCAGCAATTCCATTCTGCTGGGGAGTACCAGGCACAGTCAAGTGTCTTTTTATCCCATTTTCAGTGCAAAAATCATTAAAAGCCTTGTTACAAAATTCCAACCCATTATCTGTTCTTAAGCATTTAACTTTAAGTTCAGTTTGACTCTCAACCATGATCGTCCAGTTCTTAAACTTTTCAAAAGCCTCATCCTTGGTTTTTAAAAGAAAGACCCATACTTTTCTAGAGTATTGGTCAATGATAGAAAGGAAATAGGATCTTCCTCCTATTGTAGAGACCTGGGCAGGTCCCCACAAATCAGAGTGAACATACTCCAAAGGTTTTTTGACAACAAAAGAAGATTTGCCAAAAGGATGAGCAGATTTTTTACCAAAAACACAAGTTTCACAGAATTTCAGATCAATAGGTTTACAATCAATCAAACCATGTTTAGACAGATAATGCAGTCCTTTGTTCCCTATATGTCCAAGCCTTGAATGCCACATTTTAGTGTCTAATAGAGTTTTATTTTCATCAGAAAGATTAATTTCAGAAGAAGAAATCAGATGGTATAAACCTCCTTTTTCTACACTTCTCATTACAACTCTATTATCCCTCATTACTTCTCTAACTCCCTTAAAGGTTGTTATCTTGCATCCAAGTTTATCCAAGGCAGATTCTGACAGTAAACTCCTCCTTAGATGGGGAACCCATCTAACATTTTGAAGAATTCTCACAACACCATCAAACATCCTTAAGGGGACTGAACCAATTCCCTTAATTCTCAATGATGTGTGATCACCGAGCATGACCTCCCCACCTTCACAAAGCTTCAGTGAACTGAAGAGATTTTTGTATGGAGTGGCATGCATGGTGCAGCCAGAATCAAGGATCCATGAATCATCTTCATGCCCACTGGACATGAGAAATAATTCATTCTCATATTGGGGATCATTTTCACAAATGTTGGACTGTCCAGATTGTTGGTTATCTTTTCATTTACCCTTTTTATCTTCAATTCTTTTATAACAAGAGCTAGCATAATGGCCCAACTTGCCACAATAATTGCACTTGACAGGGGTATTTTTCTGAAAGTTGTTGTTATTTTGAGAGGATTGTGAAGACTTATCAAAGGATTTCTTTTCATGTGAATCAGTGTTATTCTGAGATCCATTGTGGTTCTTTCTCTTTGGTTTAAATTTATTCTTCCCCTTAAACATCATTACCTCAGATTTTACTTCAGTTTTAACACCATTTTTAGTCTTAAAAACTTTTACGCTGTCATTCTTAGAAGTAATAGCATCAATGATCTTGGTGACTGTTACTTCATCATTCCCATACTGAATAACATCCCTAAGGGTGTCAAACTGTGGTGGGATTGAATTTAGGAGAATGACACAAAGGTGTTCTTCCTTAACTTCATCTTTACACTTTTTCAAATCCTGAGTTATTTTTAAGAAAATGTCTAGATTTTCCTGCAGACTCATATTCACATCCATCTTGAAAGTGAACAATTTTGTTTGCAAGGAAATTCTATTGGGGAGAGTTTTAGCCAAATACATTTTATCTAATTCATCCCACAATGTTTTAGGTTCAGTGTATTGCATTACTTTCCTAGCAACGTCATCTGTTAATCTCATCATGATTTCAGAATAAGCAAGTTCTTTCATGTCAGATTTCTGCTGATCAGAGGTAGGAGCAATCCATTCCTCTGTCACAGCTCTATAGCATTTTTCCTTAACTAATATAGCCTTCATCCTCATCTTCCACATAGTGAAATCAGAGGTCCCATCGTAGGGCTTGATTTTCATGGCATCAGCCGTCCCAAAAGAAAATCAAGTCCAAAAGGAAAAAAAACAAAGAAAAGGTAGGCAAGCACAAGAGATGATCAAGATGACTCAAGATCAATCAACAAGGCTCTAGATACCACTTTGTAAAGATCGATTATATGAATGTACTTAGTCGAACCTTATTCTTTATTAATATTGGGACCAAATGTTAGGTTTACAAACAAGAGATTGACTCAATCTCAAAACCAAAACAAATACAAGCAATTAATCCAGTCCAAACACCACTGTTATCCAAGTAACAAGTTTCAGAACTTCCCTGGTGATTGCCGCTTGAAAACCTCGCTCAGAACACGTCCCAGTCGTCCAGTCTCGTTGGCTATCCGGAGCGTTCGACCCTCAGCACTTGGAGTCGAACCACTGCACAGCTATACCACGATCCACGGACACCAAAGAACTATGCGCAGGCTTCTTCTTCTCTCAATTTCAGTAGGAGAAGATGAAATCGGAGAATCGCCAGAGAGAAATTGGATTTCGAACTGATGCCCTAAACCCCCAAATCGAGCTGCTTATGTATTGAGCTGATAGATGCGTTGAAACGACGCCGTCTCGAGCTCGTAACGATATTACCAAACTCTCGCGCGTCCTCAGAACGATAGCGTTCAATTAAAGCGAAGATTCCCGCTTCAGTCAAAACGACGCAGCTTTGCGGGAGAGGCAACCGATCGCATACACGCTCGGAGGTCCACTCGGAGGCACGAGCTCAAGAGCTCGGAGGCACGCCCGGGGGCACGAGCTCAAGAGCTCGGAGGCACGCCCGGACACACGGGTGGACATCCGGTCGCATACACGAGCCTTCAACTCTGAACAAAAAAACCAATTTTCCTGCAAAACTCAAGCATGCAATTTGGACTGGAAATAACACAACATAAGGTCCCATTATTAATCCATAACACAACTGGGATTATATTTCTCAACAGTTTGTATTTGAGATTTCAGTTGACTTCCTTCATTGCTTGTGACTGAACAAGCAATGACAGTCCGTGTGACACCGCAGGGTCGCCCCAGTGCTTGTTTCGAGGGAACAAATACATACGGAACATTCTTGTCCTCAGCAAGCAGTGGAAGATGGAGTAGGATCTCTAAGGGCTCCGTGTCAGCATCCATCACCATGAACTCAGAAATTCCTCTGTTCAGTGTCTTAGTTGCTTCGTTAGCGTCCTTCTTGAGTTGTTTTTAATTAGCAGCTTGTTGAACCAGATCAAGTATGGTTATGGTCAACTTCACCTGTTCCTCCTCCTCTTCATCACCATCTCCTCACCCCTCCTTCTCCAGATCCACGCCAGAAAAATCGATTTCATCAGCAAGATCTCCACCAGGCGACTTGAAACGATCAAGAATCTGAACACGGAGCAAACACCACAGACGCAACCAGAGTTTGTGCGCCAAAACCAAGACGGTCATGGGCTGTACAAAAATATCCAAAACTCTGAAAAACAATCCGACATTGTCGAACCAGAGCATTGCGATGATCAGTCCCAAACCAATAGCATCGAAAAACACGATTTCAACGACGAGTTGATTGCTCGATTCAATGTGTACATGGCCGCCGTCAAGAGGCAGAGGTTAAGCGGGTCGGGTTTGGGGAGGAAGGGGATGAGGCAGCGACGGAGGGAGATGAGGAAGAGAGTC
Organism: Rhodiola kirilowii; assembly: GCA_033675215.1. Taxonomy (NCBI): domain Eukaryota; kingdom Viridiplantae; phylum Streptophyta; class Magnoliopsida; order Saxifragales; family Crassulaceae; genus Rhodiola; species Rhodiola kirilowii. The sequence continues at coordinate 51,086,708 of CM066203.1, read as the reverse complement.
GCGGCAGAGGGAGAAGTAGACGGTGAATGGGTCGAGTTTGGTTGTCGATGTGTAGTTTTGGAAAAGTCAATTTACTAATTTAACCTTTAAATGTAATTAAGATATGATTATGAGTAAATATTTTTGTTAATTAATAGCCATTAAATCTGTAATCTAATGGCTGAAATTAATTCTTATTTCTCACGAAAAGGGCAACTTCTCATGTGATCTAAGTTCATTAATTGCAAAGGTTAGGAAAATCTTATATTATCAAAGATGACACGTGGTAGAATGATAGACTTCCATTTTGGCCGTGATCAAGGTTGTGCCATACCAAATATTGATGATCAAACATGGAACAATCTTATTATTTTCATGTATTTTTTTTGGTAAAGTATTATTTTCATCTATTAAGGAACAAATGTAAAGATTGGACCCACGATCTTTGTTTTTATTGGTTATTAAGAATGACCTTAGAGCATCCTTAATAGACAGTTTTTTAAAAGATTGTAGATACAATTCCTGTCCATTTGAATTTATATTTTTGACGGTTAAGTTAAGTTAAGTTATTTTCAGTTAATTTCAGTTAATGTAAGTTAATATAATTTTAGTTAAGTTTCAGTTAAGATAAGTCAAGTTCGATTTTTTCATCTATTCCATCAACAACATCATGATGATGACCACCATCACCATCATCATCACCACCAGCACCACCACCAGCACCAGCACCACCACCACCACCACCACCACCACCATCATCATGACATCATCATCATCATGATATCATATCATCATCATATAATCATCATCATATCATATCATATCATATCATCATCATTGTTATCATCATCATCATCATATCATCATAATTATTGTCATCATATCATCATCATCATCATCATCATATCATCATCATCATATCATCACCATCAACATCATCATATCATGATATCATCATCATCATCATCATCATCATCATGATATCATCATACATCATTGATGGACCATAATTATACGAATCAAAAACACAGTAAAACCCACCAAATTAGACTGTTTGTCTATTTAACTTCTGCTTGTTAGTCCCGATATATTTCTACAAGGTATTTTGGACTCTAGAGAGAAAACACGCTAAGGAGAGGATTTTATGCTGAAAAGATATTACGAGTCATTCCAAGGTCAAGATCAGACGCCGAATGCAGAAATCTCAAGATCCTGACATTGAATTACTCAATTCAAATCCAACCGAGGAACAACCAAAGTCAGACCGGAGCGAAATTGGACTGATAGTTTTGTGAAAAGACTGCACAAAACTCACAAACCTACACCTTTCCTCCTTGGTGACCGGTGGCTTCTCCCCCTTGCCTTGACATGACCGGCGGCTTCCTCCTCCATGACTTGGAACCGGCGGCTTTTGGAGCTCCTTCCTCCTCCCTTGGATGAAACCACATGGTTTCATCCTAGCCCTTCATTCCTCCTCCCTTAGCCTATAAATAGAAGCTCTCCCCCTCTCATTTGTATCATCAAAATAATCCACAACACAATCCACTTCTCTCTCTAAAAGTTTGGCATTTGTAAGTTTGGTTTTCAATATATAATACTCCTGTTGGTTCTTGAGTATTATAGTTCGGTCTTGAGTACTCCTGTCGGTTCTTGAGTACTCAAGCTTTTCTTTATTCTCGAGTACTCTTGTCGGTTCTTGAAGTACTCACCCCTTTCCTTTACTGTCTTTTACTTTCAAAGCTTTTACTTTCCTGTCTTTCAAAACTGCAATTTTACTTTCCTTGTCTTTACTTTCAAAAACTTTACTTTCCTTGTCTTTACTTTCAAAACCTTTACTTTTCCTGTCTTACAAAACCTTTACTTTTCAAATACTTAACTATGATATCCTCTTCCATGGATAATCATAGCTAAACCCTTCATTCGGTTGAAGGGGTGTATTTGTGTCATAAAATGTTTTAGACCCTTTTCTTAATGCCTCTTTGTGTTCAACTTGTTCTAAGTGCCTTATATTAGGTCAGAACTTCATTGGTAGAGTGGATGCTCGGAAGAGCAAAGCTCTATCATGAACTCGCGACCTCCGTGGATAAGTGGAGGCTCGGAAGAGCACAGCTTATTTGTGGAGATCAACCTCTTCCAAAAACCATTTGATTTATCAGGAATGATGGTCAAATGGATGCACATATTAGACAAGAGTACTATGTCTTGCAAAAGACTAGACGGTGTGGCAAGTCTTGTGCTAGGAATAGCCTCGATTCACTTTTGAACACTTAGTATGGTCATTAACGGTCAATGATAAACGGATTATGATACAAGGCCCCTGAAACTGAATCTTTCTTTAGATTTAAAAAACCCCTTGCACTTACTTTCTTAGTATAAACTGCTCTATCAACTGCTCACCTTCCGGAGGACTTGCCAATCACGCATCACCCGCTGTAAGTCTTCTACTTTTATTTTCAGTATTTTCTTTTCTATCATTTACTTTTCCGCACTAAAAAACCAAAACAAACCAAAAAACACTTACTTTTCCGCGCTAAAAACTCAATCAACCTAAAAACACGCTCCCTCCCTGTACAAATCCCTCAAAGAACAACTTATCCCCCTAATTCCCTTGGGTTCGACCCCTACTTACCACTTGCTACCCAGTAGTAAGGTCACGAGTAGCGGAATATAAATTTGCTTTTGCACAGAGAACACCGCACTTTAACGACAGTGCGGTGGGCTCCGTCAATCATCATCATCACCATCATCATTAAATAATATACTTATATATTAACAATAAGTACAGATTAGAGAGATGAGAGAGATGATGCAGATGCTCATGATGAATCAGATGGTTTAGGTGAAGCCTTGTGAGTTTTGTGGTGTGACTAATCATAAGACGGATGCTTGCCCTACTTTACAAGAGGATGCACAAGTCAATGTCAATGCAATGGGGGCATTCTAAAACTATAATAACTGTGCACCCCAGCAACCTCAGCAACAGTAGTACTACCGTCCACCATATCGTCAGCAGCAATGTAGTTACAATAACAAGATACAATATCAGTAGTGAGGGCAGAACTACAATCAAGCATGTCCTAGTAATCAGAATTCCAGCAAGTCTCTAGAAGACGTGGTGAAGGAGCTGACAGCTAGCACCCAGCAGTTAGCCACCACTATGCAGCAAAATCAGGTGAGGACTGATGGGGCCATTGCAGAGCTGTCTAACAGATGTCCCAAATAGACAGCATAGTTTTTTAGCTGAAGAGTGATTCGGGAAAGCTACCATTGCAGACAGTGCCTAACCCGAGAGGAAATATCAATACACTAGCAGTGGTGGATGAACTGGGGGCGAAAAATAACGAAAAGGAGCTTGAGTCAGTGTCGATCGCGCCCAAGGAAGACATTAGCACGACGCTAATGTCTGAAGTGGACGCGACGCTAATGCAAAGGTGGACGCACCCATAATTTGTGAAGCGGACGCGACCCACACTGATGCACACTCCAAAACTAACCCTCCGCTTTCGTTTTCTGTGCAGGTAAGAGCTCCGGAAGCCATTGTGATCAATAAGGATGAACTAGAAGATGAGTTAGAGGCAAGGCGTGAGCCAGAAAAGCCTACAATTGAGCACCCACTTGCTACGAGTCAAGAGGCACCACCTGGAAAGTATAAGGACTCAGGTGCTTTCACAGTCACCAGTGGTGTTGATGAGACCCTCATATATTATTGTTTAACTGACTTGGGTGCTGCTATTAATGTCATGCCATATTCTCTATATTGTTCTCTGAAATTGGGTCCGTTGAAACCTCCTAAGCTGTTGGTAGAGTTAGGAGATGAATCATGTATTTGTCCTGTTGGTTTACTTGAGGATCTAACCCTACATGTAGGAGATCTTGTTGTTCCTGCAGACTTCTATGATTTATTGATGGGAGATGCTAAAGATGATGATCCTTTAACACTTATCTTGGGACGTCCATTCCTCTTTGCTTCTAAGATCACGATTGACATGCAAACAGGCTTGTTGTCACTTGCGTTTGGTGGCAAGACATCGAATTACCACATTTATGAGGATGCTGACCGTCCATGCATGAAGAAACCATCGGACATCGTGAACACATCATACCTTGGTGCCCTAATTCCAGACCCACCAGATGAGACCAGTTGTGCAGCTAGAGAAGTGACCAAAAGCAAAGTGTCCTCGCAAACTGAGGAGGATGTGAAGGCTAATCCGCCCGACTGGTGGAGAAAAGACATGAGGACACCACTCTAGGAGGGCTATAAGCAGACGGAGAGAATTACTGAGGAGAAGTTTGACCTCACACGTCAATGGGATCCCAACCTGTGATCCCTAATGAGGTATCGTCGAGCCAACGACGTAAAACAAAGGCGCTCGCAAGGAGGCAGCCCAGGCAAAATTTTTGTTTTATTCGTTTTCTCATTTTTTTTGTGTGTCTTTTGTGTTTGTTTGAGTCTTGTTAGTCTTGTTTCGTCTAACCGAGCCTATTTTGACTTAATTTTAGTGGGAAAGAGACGTTTTTGATGCAGGAAACAGGTGTCGTCCCGTGTGTATCGCGCCATGTGCCCATTTTAGGCGCGGTGCCCATTGGCCATTTTAAATGGCTAATCTCATCTTTAGGCGCGCGCTTAACCTCTCCATACGGCGCGACACCCTCGGTTGATCAGAGTTGACCACCGTTGACCAACTCGTTTGACCAGAATTTTCACCATCACGCGATGAAACGAGGGGAGTGCCTATTCACTTTTTTCTATCTTTTTTTACGCATGTGTGTGTTGCATTGTTTGTCTTTGAATTTAAGTCGTGCCATGAGGACACGACTTGGTTCAAAAGTGTGGCGTGGGAGAGTCAGTCAGTCTGTTGTGTCAGCATGTTTACATTTTCTTGCATCTGCATAGTGTCTGGACGTTTCTTTAAAAAAATTGAATGAAAAGTATGAAATTTCTCTCTATTTCCTGGATATGCAGTATTGAATTTTGATGATGTGAAATAGATGATGCTGATTATATTGTATTTCTCTCATGAAATTTGAAATGTGCTTTTACATGCGAATTTAACCCACTACGTGTCTTTTGAGTTGAAATAAACAGAGATGTGGAGTTGATATAAACGTCCTAGAGAGACTTGACGAATCATTCAAAGGACCGAATTTCCAGTTATATGGTTGTATGGATTTAGTGGAGGCTTGCACTTCGAGTTTTATAGTTCAGAGTTTGCTCTACCACTGCAGCGTTTATGTAAGTAGGCGGGACGGAAAAACAGACCATCCTATTTCTAGTGCAAAGTAACCGTGAAAAGGTGGAGGGCCCTATCTTAAGTCGCGTCAAAAAGGGCAAGGATGAGAAAGAGTGAGGAGGTATTTCCATATGCTTGCGGGCGATGATTGCACCTCCTTCAAAAGAAAAGAAAGAAAAGGACAAGCAGTTCACAATAAAGGAGCAAAGCTCAAGAAAAAAATCAGTCAAGTTGTGATATTTATTCAAGTAAAGTGAAGTACATCATTCATACATCAAGAGCCAAAGGCCAAAGAAAGTTTACTACATCAAAAGCTGTCCAACACAAAGAAAGAAAAGCTCAAAAACCTTGAAGCTCGAATGAATCACGTGCTTGAAAAAGCAATGAAGTATAACCATATAGCTAGAGTTTGGATTAGCGAATGCAGATCATGGGTCTAAGAGGACTATCTACCATTCATCCGAATTGATTTGAATTTTAGCTCAAAGGTAATATGTATCAAGTTAATTCTGTGTTGAGCATGATGATTTGAGTAACGATTGAGTCATGCATAGAAAAGCTGACTCTAGACTAGCAACTCATATTCATCTAGCATTTATCTAGGACGTCATAGAAATTGTGGTGTTATATTTGTTTTACTTCTATGACTTGTTCTTGTTCGGGACGAAAAAGTTTCAGTATGGGGTGGTTTGAAGAGTCGTATTTATACGACTTGTCGAATCAATTATTCCCATATATTTTGACTCTTTTATATGCGAATATTTACTTTTTAGTATGGTTTTGCATTTAAGGTGTTTCGGAAGCTCTAGGAGGAAACACGCATAAAAGATGGCATTTCATGCCAAAAACACCCTAGTGGTAGATTAGACCTCTGGAGCTTAAATTGAGTGCTGAGAGCAAACGAGAGATCCCAAAAATACAAGCTAGGTATCGTTGCAAAGTTGACTCAAATCTCTACAACTCTCTAGTTCACACTGAGAGCAGACGAGGTTGTTTTGATGGTCGAAACATGAGTCAAAGTGAAGGCTGATAATCTGGCCGAAAATTCTCTCTGATTGACAACCAGCTCTCTTGGGTTCGACTCCGCTTGCCACTAACTAGTTTCTCGTAGGAAAATAATAAATTTCAGTTTGACACGTCAGACGATGCGCGGGTGACCCGGGTTCGATCCCCGACAACATCGCCAAAATTTGAAGCGCGCCGTCTTACGCGTCAAACTTTAATTTATTATTTTCCTGCGAGAAACTAGTTAGTGGCAAGCAGGGTCGAACCCAAGAGAGCTGTTTGTTGAGGTTGTATTTGAAAACAAGAAAAGAGATGGTTTTGAGCAGTTGTGAGTGCAAAAGAGGCAAAAAGCGAGAAAGATTTCAATCAGAGAGAATATTCAGCTTAGGATTTCTATTGTGACACGTTTATCATTGACTGCTAAAAATAAAATCTCAAGTTTCTAAGTGTGGTTATTCCGGTGAAGGTAATATCCTAAAGTATCTCGGCAAAGGTGATACACCACAATCTAACCCGGCAAAGGTGTTAGACTACCAGTTCTTTCCTAAACACAATAATCTGACAAATGTATTATTAAGTCTAGGTGTTACGATCTACCTTTACGGCAAAGTTTCCAGTAGATATTAACGATAAGAATTGATTGTGAAATTAAGCTTTACGTCAAAGTTTCCACTTAACCTAACAATTGAACTCATGGGATGAAGAACAAGAACTATAGAAACAAGAAATTACATTAACTAAAAAGTGTCAAAACATATGTCACAACGAATGAAACCCTAACCTGAAATAGAAATTTAGCTACACATCATCGAATTACAAACACAAATATTCATGATGAAAAGTAGTGGAAAAATCTCCTCTCGTCGAAAGCTTCGCCTTCTCCTCCAGAGCCGTCTTCTGATCTTCATAGAATAACGGGATTTGATGTAGAATGATTATGTAGGGAGAGCTTCTTATATAGTGTCTAGGATTTCCAAATCTTAATGGGTAGAATCTTGATAAGGATCTCCTTCTAAATCTTGATTTCTTACTCCCCAAGAATTTCCAAAAATTAGGATATTTGATTCTCCCTATATCCTTTGCTTATTCAGCTATGAAATAAGATATTTTGGGCTTTTTATAAATCAAGATCGCAGCTGATGTTATCACTATGCGTTTTAGCGCGCATCTAAAGTGTAAGCTGCAAGTGGGAATACGGCCAGATTATCAGCCTTCACTTTGACTCCTGTTTCGACCATTGAAATAACCTCGTCTGCTCACGCTGTGAACTAGAGAGTTGTAGAACTTTGAGTCAGCTTCGCAACGATACCTAGCTTGTATTTTTCGGATCTCTCGTTTTCTCCCAGAACTCAGTTGAAGCTCCAGAGGTCTAATCTGCCACTGTGGTATTTTGGCATGAAATGCCGTCTTTTATGCGTGTTTCCTCCTAGAGCTTCCGAAACACCTGAAATGCAAACCCATACTAAAAAGTAAATGTTCGCATATAAAAGCGTCGAAATAGATGGGAATAATTGATTCGACGAGTCGTATAAATATGACTCATCAAACTATCCCACACTTAAACTTGTTCGTCCCGAACAAGAACAAGTCATAGAAGGAAAACAAAAATAACTCAATTTCTATGATGCCCTGGATAAATGCTACATGAATTGAATTGTTATATTAAGTGGAAACTTTGTCGTAAAGCTTAATTTGACAACCAATTCTTACCGTTAACATCTACTGGATACTTTGTCGTAAAGGTAGATAGTAACACCTAAACGTAATAATACCTTTGTCGGATTGTTGCGTTTAGGAAAGAACTAAAAGTCTAACACCTTTGTCGGGTTAGGTTGTGGTGTATCACCTTTGTCGGGTTAGGTTGTGGTGTATCACCTTTGTCGAGATACTTAGGGTTGTTACCTTTGTCGGAACGATCACACTTAGAAACATGGAATTTGATGATTAGCTGTCGATGATAAACGTGTCACAATAAGAACCCTAACCTGAAAATCTTCTCTGATTGAAATCTTTATTCGTGTTTTTTCTCTTTTGCACTCACAACTACCTAAAACCTCACTGTTTCTTAATTTATCCACAGATACAATTTCAAAAACCAGTTCTCTTGGGTTCGACCCTGCTTGCCACTAACTAGTTGTTTGCAGGAAATTATAAATTTAAGTTTGACGCGTCAGATGACGCGCGTCATCTATCCACTCCACACTTAAATTAAAGCGTAGTCCCTAAACAAAGAAAAAAAGATAAAAAAAGGGCATAAGAACTTCCCTCGTGTGTCGATGGCTCGATGGCCATAGTGGTTAAGCGATGCTCGGGGAATGTAGAGCGACTCATGAGCTGAAATATGGATAAAAATACATAGCTACAAAAGTGATAGGTAAGTTTCGATAAGGGAGATAAGCGAAGATAAGGAAATAGAGAATGCCATAGATAAGAACAGTAAATGATGCAAGCAAGAAATAGGAATACATATCATCAAGCATCAAATAACAAGAGCAAAGTGTCTTGGCAAAAATGCACGCGCGTGATAGTAACGTCAAAATATCTAGCACATAACAAAAAGTAGCCCATCAAAAAGTGTCAAATATCCAAAGGGGATGTGGGAGAAGCTGATCGGCTAAACATCGGGATCATTGATGGACCATAATTATACGAATCAAAAACACAGTAAAACCCACCAAATTAGACTGTTTGTCTATTTAACTTTTGCTTGTTAGTTCCGATATATTTCTACAGGGTATTTTGGACTCTAGAGAGAAAACACGCTAAGGAGAGGATTTTACGCTGAAAAGATGTTACGAGTCATTCCAAGGTCAAGATCAGACGCTGAATGAAGAAATCTCAAGATCCTGACATTGAATTACTCAAATCAAATCCAATCGAGGAACAACCAAAGTCAGACCGGAGCGAAATTGGACTGATAGTTTTGTGAAAAGACTGCACAAAACTACACAAAACTCATCCTTATCTCCTAGTGACCGGCGGCTTTTGGTGTTTGGATGACTCATGGGTGGCCAAAGCACCTCCCTTCTCCTCCATGACCGGCGGCCTTGGCAAGAGGTGACAAGGCCAAGCTTCCTCCTCCCTTCTTCACCTCCAACCGGCGGCTCTTCCTCCTCCATGGAGAGCTTGCCATGTGGTGGCCTTCTCCTCCACATGCTCCTCCCCTCCTCCTCCACCCTTGGATGAAGATCAATCCAAACCCTCCATTCCTCCTTCCTTTGGCTATAAATACAAGCCATTCTCTCAATTGTAATTCATCCAAAAAATCCTTCATAAATCAAAAAACACTTATCTCTCTACAATTGTTACTTTGTAAGTTTGGTTTGAAATTATAATACTCCTGTCGGTTCTTGAGTATTATAATACTGTAGAGAATACTCCTATTGGTTCTTGAGTATTCAGTAGGAATTGGGAATACTCCTGTTGGTTCTTGAGTATTCCACCCCCCTCCTCTTACTGTTTTCAAAAACCCCCGAGTATTTAGCTATGGTATCCACCTCTATGGATATTCGTAGCTAAACTCTTTATTCGGGTAAAGGGGTGTACTTGTATTGTAAAATGTTTTAGACCCTGCACTTAATGCCGCTTTGTGTTCAAAACTTGTTCTATGTGCCATATATAGTCAGAATTTCCAAGGTTGAGTGGAAGCTGTAACAAGCAAAGCTCTTCCGTGGGGATTCGTGAACATACTCGGGTAAGTGGAAGCTGTAACAAGCAAAACTTATCTGAGGAGTTTGACTTATCTAAAACACCACTCGGTCGATCGTAACTGAAAGTTCAGGTGGATGCACACAAGGCTAAGATACTTCGAAAGGAGGAATTAGTCTAAAGTAGAACAAGTGTTTTAAACGATGTTGCAAGTCTTGCGCTTAGAAATGGCCTCGATTCATCTTTGAACACTTAGTATGATCATTAGCGGTCGATGATAAACAACTATGATGCAAGGCCCCTGAAACCGAATGTTTTCTTTACATTACAAAACCCCCTGTATTTACTTTTAATATTAGTATAACTGCAATCATCAACCGCTCATCTTCCGGAGGACTCACCAATCACGCATCACCCACTGTAAGTCTTCTTCCTTTAATTTCCAGTATTTATTTTATGTCATTTACTTTTCCGCATAAAAAACCAAAAAACAACCAAAAAAATCACTTAGTTAATTAGCGCTAAAACTCAATCAACCTAAAAACACGCTCCCCGCCATTATAGTTCTCAAAGAACAACGTATCCCCCTAATTCCATTGGGTTCGACCCCTACTTACCACTTACTACCCAGTAGTGAAGTCGCGAGTAGCGGAAAATATAAATTTATTTGCACAGAGAACATTGCACCTTAACGACAGTGCAGTGGGCTCCGTCAATCATCTGGATCGGTAACTGTATCATCTCCCCCAATATTAGTAGTGTGAGAAGGCCCGGCCTCATGGCCATGGCGGGTAGGAGGAGGACTAAGATCGACTGCCATTCGAAACTCGGTGTCGAACGATCAGGCATTGAGGACTGATAGGACGACGGAGGAGGATAGCCTGTGAAGTGCTGGCTCTACAAAACTGAAGTCCATGAATCATGCACCCACTAATGTGCTCCGCTGGCCTGGTAGCGCCAGTTAGAAAAGTTGGTAGTCATCTGTGCCTGTGTAGCTGTAATCTGGGCCTGAGAAGCAGCAAGCTCGTCCTACCAAGACATGATCTGAATTTGGTGCAGCTCGATGCGTGCTAGGCGCTTCTCCATACTTAGTGGATGCTGTCTCTCAGACTGTGGCTGAGGTTGCGAGGCAGGGATGTGCTCAGGAGTCAGAGGTCCCTGTGCCTCAGGGGTAGGGGAGAGCAAAATTCGGTAATTACCGTTTACCGTCGGTAAATTTACCGTTACCGAATCAATTCGGTTCGGTAAATCGGTAAAACGGTAAATCGGTAAATTTACCAACGGTAAAACGGTAAAAATAAGTCGGTAAACGGAATAGATTCTGAAATCGGTAAATTTACCGTTTTACCGTTTTACCGAATATTATAAATAAAAAATTAAAAAATATATATATATTATAAAGACAAAAATTAAAAAATATTTATTTATATTAAAAATCAACATATATATTTATAAGATTTTTAATATATATTTAAAAAATTAAAAAAATAATAATTTTCGGTAAAATCGGTAAAATCGGTAAATTTACCGAAATTTACCGATTTACCGTTTTACCGAAATATCGGTAAAATGGGAAATCGGTAACGGTAAACGGAATAGATTTTGCCATTTCGGTAAATCGGTAAACGGTAAAACGGTAAACGGTAAAACGGTAAATTACCGTTTGCTCTCCCCTACTCAGGGGTATCGATGTCTGGCTCTGTTAAGGGAGCCATATCTTGCTCGCACTCTATGCGCCTCTTCTTCCCTTTTAGGCGTCGACCTTTGACACCGCTCTCAGGTTTCGTCGGCATGTGGAACCACTAACGCTCTCTGGTAAGCATCGTGCACTGAATAATCTCAAAAATTTTAAGCTTCCAGGATGCTATATTGAAGCTGATGCTGAAGTCGAATCCCAGGCTCTCGGCAAGAAGAGTGATGTACAGACCACCACTAATAGCGAGACTGGTCTGCTTACCGAATCCCGCCTACTCCTTGAATCGAGCGATGAGTATCTCAAAGAAATCAACCTTGGCGCCACGACTCATGGAAATCAGAATGTCGATGTCCTTCTCATTCACTACTGTCCCTTCCTCTATCCTGACATTAACACCCACGGCCACCAATCGATGTGCAATCTTCCACTCCGACAACTTAATACAAGTGACCGGATGGGTAGTCAAATAAACCGACTCTATCTCAGAAATATATCTCCAGAAACGTGCCTGTCAGAGTTAGGGTACAGATGCCCGTGCCTTTCCAAAGGGAACTCCAGAATACAACATACTTTGGCTTTATCCAATGTAAAATCAATATCATGCAGCCAAAATGACCAATGGTAGGTCTGCCCGTGGGTCCATGAGAGCGAAACATGTCACAAATTGAAATAATACAGTAATATAAGTGATGGCCTAATTCGAAAACAGTGGACTAACTTTGTTTAGAAATTTAAAATCTCTTAAACTACGAAGGCAAGGGACAAGTGTAGGCTTAACCGTTTTCTTGATGTGAAATTTCTCGTAGTTAGCCAGAGTAGGTGGCTCTGGAAAAACAGGATACCGCCTATCGTCAAACAAACGAACGGGTGAGGCGTCCGGTGCTGGAGCTTCCGGTAGAGCTGGAACATGTGCAGGAGCGACTGGTGGTGGATTTGTAGCAGCAAAACGAGTAGCCCATTGTGGTGGTTGGCAGCACGACATGACATAGGAGGAGTTGGGTTTGGTTGTTGAGAATTTGGGGTTGTAAGTGGCTGGGGCGGTGGAGGTGGGGGTGTGAGGAGGTCATTATTGGAGGATTTGGTTGGGGGTTTTAGTGTAAGGTTGTTTTTGCTGTATTTCTATTATTTGATGTATGCAGGTTTTGGAGGGAATTGCTGTTAAACAGTTGTGTGTTGTTGTCCTCTTAAGCGTTACGGTGTTGTTTCAACTGTGCGTGAAAGACTGGCGTTTAGTTGTAAACGGCGTCGTCTCGTGTTAGTCATATATTCCCTCCTCAAGTCCTTAGTACATTCAATTTGAGTTTTACAGAAATGAAAACCTAGCTTTCCCCCAATTTCTCTCTCGTCCATTTTCTCGTTTGTCGTTGCGATTGCAATCGAAGAAGCTCAATTGGAGCTCCGACGAGTGCGTTTCTCATGGTATTTGAGCCAGCATCATTTCCGGTGAGTTGTTGGTTCACTTGGTCTATTTTTCGTTCCGTATTGTTTTGTGTTTGCGAACTATGGTGAATGCGTGTGATTCTGGAGTATTGTTGAATTCGAGTGTTACTAGTCCGACGGTGATTGGTAATAGCGGAGTAGGAAACGATCAGATTGATGATCCATTTTATATTCACCATAATCAGATCACTGGTAGTGTTATTGTGAGTAAAGTGTTGATTGGTCAGGAAAACTATGTGACTTGGAAGAAGTCGATGGAGATAGCGTTGTCTGGAAGGTCGAAGCTGTCATTTATAGAAGAAAAATATCCAAAGCCGACTGATGTTATTATGGCCGCAAGATGGCAGAGGTGGAATGATGTCCTCATGTCGTGGCTTATATGTTCAGTTTCAGAGAAAATAGTAGGAGAAATTTTGCATGCCAAGGATGTTATGACTGCGTGGGAAATGTTAAAGGCCAGTTATGCTGGGACAAATATGGCTAGGAAAACAGAATTGCAACGTGAGCTTAGCAACCTTGTGCATGGCGATTTAAGTGTTACTGAGTATATGAGGAGGCTTGAGAAATTATGGCAGGAGTTAGATACTATCAAAGTGTCTAAATGTGCTAGAAGTGGAAGTTGTGCTTGTTGCAAGCAAACTGGGGAGGATAAGTTGGAAGATCGTGTGGTCAAGTTTCTTATGGGACTGGGAGACAGCTATGCTTCAAGTGATAACTCAGATTTTTTCTATGAGTGATGTGCCAAAGTTCAGTGTGGTGTATGGTCTTGCCTTAAGAGAGGAATCATCAAGACTCATAAGGAAGGCTGGTGTCACAGAGGCCTCAGCTCTATTCAGAAGTCTGGTAATGGAAATAATAGCCAGGCTAATCAAGTTGGTCAAGGGAATCAGTTCTCCAATGGATATTCATATAATAGTCAATCATACAATGGCCAAATGAGGAATAGGGAGAATAGCAGAGATGGTTTCACCAGAAACAGGCCAAGGCTGTTTTGCAGTCATTGTCAGATTCCATGCCATTTGAAAGAAACCTGTTATAAGCTTGTTGGATATCCTCAAGATTCTCAAAATTCCAAAGGGAATAGAGGTAGAAAAACCAACAGTGGTTCAAGATTTTCTACTAATGCTGTTAATGTTGCTAGTGGTGATGAGAACACCAATAAAGCTGCAAGTGCGCAGTTTACACCTGATCAGCTGGCACAAATCATGACAATGCTTAAGGGAAGTGGACTTGTTGAAAAAGCTGAAGATCAAGTTCATATGGCAGGTATAGCCTGTTCCCAACCTGCATTTATGATAAATGGTGATTGGTTAATAGACAGTGGTGCCACAATCCATGTTTCATGTAATGATAAGTTGCTGAAGGAAGTTCATGAATTAAAGGAAAATCATAGGGTCATTTTGCCTAATGGAGAATGCGTACAAGTCAAGAATAGAGGAAATTTTTATTTGCAGAATGGTGTTACCCTATATGATGTGCTTCTTGTACCTGAGTTTCAAGTGAATTTGGTTTCGGTTCACAGACTAGTGGCTGACCTCAGATGCCAAGTGTTGTTCACTAATACCAACTGTGTGATACAGGACCATCACTCAAGGATAATCCTAGAGACTAGTAAACCTGTTGAAGGGTTGTATAGCACAAGGCAGCTGAAAACCAATGATGCAGTGGTGCAGACTTATAGTTTGGAGGTTCAGAAAACTCAACAAGAAGTGGAACCGTGGCACAACAGACTAGGACATGCTTCTCTAGATGTTGTTAACCAAGTCTTAAGGAATAAAGTACCTAGTGTACATTGCAAACACTTGAAATACTACTGTACTGTATGCCCTTTGGCTAAACAGACTAAACATGCATTTCCTCTGAGTAAACATAACACTGTTGCTCCATTTGATTTTCTTCACAGTGATGTATGAGGACCATTCAGTACACCTACTTTGTCTGGGGCTCAGTATTTCCTTACTATAGTTGATTATTATTCTAGAGCTGTTTGGACCTTTCTTATGAAGCATAAATCTGAAGCAGCAAGCATTATCATCAACCTATTTGCTTTAATTCATACCCAGTTTGGGAAGAGTGTTAAGATTTTCAGATCATATAATGGTGGAGAATTTTTTGATCAGAAATTGACAGACTTTCTTAACAGCAAAGGATGTATCTAGCAGAGCATTTGTCCATACACACCTCAACAAAACGGTTTGGTGGAGAGGAAACATAGGCACATACTGGAAGTTGCTAGGGCACTTATGTTTGAATCTGAAATGCCTAAGATTTTTTGGGGAGGTAGTGTTTTAACTGCTGCCCACATTATCAATAGGTTACCATCAGCTGTCTTGAATGGTAAAAGTCCATGGGAAGTTTTATTTCAAGAAAAACCTTATGTGGATCACTTGAGAATGTTTGGATGCTCCTGTTTTGTTAGTACCCATAGTCATGCCAGAGACAAATTTGATCCCAGGGCACTTGAGTGTGTATTTCTGGGTTATCCATCTTGGAAGAAAGGTTATAAACTATACTGTATATCAACTGCTCTAACTTTGATCTGTAGGCATGTTATTTTCAGAGAAACAGTGTTTCCTTTCGAGAAGAAGTTAAAGTCTGCATTTAACAGTCCAGTTATTCCTGTTCCTATTACTGATCTAGTTGACACAGATTTTACTGATGAAGGTTTTCTTGCTAAGCATATACCTGTTGTTGATTTAGAATTCTTTGATATGTCGAACCCTGATGATCCTGTTTTTTATGATGCCCAGAATCTTGATGATAATGTACAAGGTATATCTTCAGTGGATCCTGAGATCACTGCAACTTCTCCTGGTGAATTGTTTGAGAGTTCCCCTGCAACTATTGAACCTGTTGATTCTGTTCCTCCTGTTC
The DNA here is from genome assembly GCA_033675215.1 of Rhodiola kirilowii. Classification (NCBI taxonomy): domain Eukaryota; kingdom Viridiplantae; phylum Streptophyta; class Magnoliopsida; order Saxifragales; family Crassulaceae; genus Rhodiola; species Rhodiola kirilowii. The sequence goes on along the minus strand of CM066203.1, from coordinate 51,070,835 downwards.
TCACAAGAAAATCTACAAGATCTCACAAACCTCCAGTTTGGACCAAAGACTATCACTACAACACTTTGATCCAGAAAACCACACCTCATACTCTGGACAAATTTCTCTCTTACTCCAAGTGTGCTCCACACCATACTACATATGCTGTGCAAATTTCCAGCATCAAAGAGCCTACGTCTTTTACACATGCTAAAAGATGCTAGGTGGATGGAAGCAATGCACAAAGAAATATCAGCACTTGAAGCTAATAACAGTTGGGTATTGTCTGATTTGCCAAAGAATAAGACCTTAGTTGATTGCAAATGGATTTATAAGATCAAGTTTGTGTCTGATGGTAGTATTGAGAGTTTCAAAACCAGATTAGTTGCTAGAGGATTGACTCAAGTGAAGGGGCTGGATTATCACGATACTTTTACTCTTGTGGCAAAGATGACTACCGTAAGATGCCTTCTAGCCATTGCTTCTGCCAGACAATGGCCCTTGGATCAACTTGATGTCAATTATGCATTTTTGCATGGATCCTTAGATGAAGAAGTTTATATGAAACTCCCACCTGGTTTCTACAGGTAAGACAAGGCTGCGGGCAAGGTGTGCAAGCTAGTGAAAAGTTTATATGGTCTTAAACAAGCAAGTCGACAATGGTTTGCTAAATTTAGTGCTTCTTTAATTGAGTTTGGCTTCCAATCCAGTCTAAATGATTATTATCTATTCACATTGACTAAAGGCAAGGAGTTCTTGATATTGGTGGTGTATGTAGACGATGTTATCATCACTGGTACCTCAGAAAACTTAATCAGTGAAGTCAAGCAATACATTCATCACAAGTTCCAGATTAAAGACCTTGGACAGTTGAAATTTTTCTTGGGTTAGAGGTGGCCAAGTATACCAGTGGGATTTTTCTTAATCAAAGAAAGTATGCCTTGGAGTTATTGGAGGAACACAATTTGTTGGATTGCAAACCAACTAAGACACCAATGAAGTTAAAGCACAAGCTCAGCCTATCTGCTGAACCAGCTCTATGAGACTCACTTCATTACAGAAGATTAGTTGGGAAGTTCATCTATTTGACCATCACTAGGCCTGATTTGGCTTACCCGGTTCACATACTCAGTCAATTTATGCAGCACCCAAATGAAGAACATCTCAGGGCTGCTTTGCGGTTGCTCAGATATGTGAAAGCTGCTCCAGCACAGGGCATTTTTTCCAGCTGAATCTGATCTCAAACTGCAAGCTTTTTGCGATGCAGATTGGGCTGCTTGCCCAGTCACTAGAAGATCAATCACAGGGCATTGTGTCATGTTGGGGCCTAGTGTTATATCTTGGAAGACTAAGAAATAGCCGGTGGTGTCACGCTCTTCTGCTGAGTCAGAGTACAGTTCCATGGTAGCTGCTTGTTGCGAGCTTACTTGGCTGGCTTGGTTGATTCATGAAATGGGTGTTTTAGTGCAATGAGCAATTCCTTTGCATTGCGACAATAAAGCCGTCATCCATATAACTCATAATCCAGTGTTTCATGAGAGAACGAAGCACGTGGAATTAGATTGTCACCTGGTGCGCTCCCATGTTTTATCCAAGTTCATTCTCCCAGTTCATATCAATACCACAGCTCAACCGGCGGACATATTTACCAAGGCATTGCATAGAGATCAACTGCTTCATTTGTGTTCCAAGCTTGGAGTATCAAATTTTTTGCACTCTACAGGGGGGTATTGGAAGATTTGGTTGGGGGTTTTAGTACAAGGTTGTTTTTGTTGTATTTCTGTTATTTGATGTATGCAGTTTTTGGAGGAAATTGTTGTTAGACAGTTTTGTGTTGTTTTGCTTTTATGCGTTACGGCGTCGTTTCAACTGTGCGTGAAAGACTGGCGTTAAGTTGTAAATGGCGTCGTCTCGTGTTAGTCATATATTCCCTCCTCAAGTCTTTTGTACATTCAATTTGAGTTTTACAGGAATGAGAACCTAGCTTTCCTCCAATTTTGCGCTCGTCCATTTTCTCATTCGTCGTTGCGATTGCAATCGGAGAAGCTCAATTAGAGCTTCGGCGAGTGCGTTTCACAGTGATTGGGAGCTGTGGGTTGTTGGTGAGGAGGTCGGAGCGACTGGCGACGGTGAGAAGGGCTGGTCAGAGTCGACGGCGCTGAGGTCGAATTGGGTTTTTGAAAACCTTATTTTTTGTTCTTTATCCGAGTCAGTCCAGTGACAGAGTAGGTGTCATGCTAACTTATCGTCCTGTCACGGGGCTTTGTTAAAAACTCCATCATTTTGCATGCCCCCTGATGGAGGAAAAGGAGCCTAAACGAAAATCTATTGAAGTTTGTGTGTGATATTGGGCATGCCTACCAATAAGTTTGTGTGTTAAATAACGAAGAAAGTAGTGGGCCACGTTCTGGGGACAGCTCAATGAGTGGGGGCTTGGTAAACCCTATGCAGTTAGAGATCTGAGGAATGTGATTGCATCCTATTCTGCCCGAATTGTAGGCTTAGTTTAAACGAAGAAAAAAGTCAGAAGTTCGGATTATTTCAGAGTCAAATTAGGGTTTTCAAATTGTTTCGCAGTGGATAGAGTGGGTTTGTCAGGGGGCCTGGCTATTCTATGTAGGGCTCGGCATGTTACCCATTGGCTGAAAAGCCCTTCGGGTGACCCGATTTCGACCCCGCCCGAGACCCGACCCCGTACCTAGTGAGACCCGGCTTTGACCCGTCCCGATTTACATATAGGCAGGGTAAGGGTCATGTAATTGAGACCCGACCCGACCCGTCTACCCGACCCGTATACCCGATCCCTACCAGTACTCCATATTTTCAAAACCCTAATCTATTACATATCTTATTCTAGAGAAACATCACGCCGCACCTACACTCCTTAAACAAAGCAAAAGGAAAAGCAAACTTTCCAACTTATACTTGCACTCTCCAATCTCCATACCCCATTCGACTAGAACTCTCTGCCCATCAATTTTTCATTTCTCTCTTCTGTCAAACCTTTCCTCTCGTTAAACAAACTTCAAAATTCAAACTCAGATCTGATCCATCACTGATTCGAGTCCGTTTCCAATATCTTAGGTGGGAGGCGGAGTAGGTCGATTGCCGCATGTTTTGTGCTGGAAGAGGTCGATCTGCAAACCAACACCAGCAACGGTGACAGTGATGAGTCGAGGCTATTTAAGTCGACGACGGCCGAGCGGATTTTATCACTGTGCTTTGTGGAGAAGCAATCCAGCCAACAAAAGATTGTTGTTTTCCAATTTTTGATGTAAAAGCTTGGTTTTTTGATGTTTAAGCTTGTCTATTTGTTTTTCATTTGTTGATTCTGTGATTTTTTATATGTAAAAGCTTGTAAAATTCTGTGTTTGTAAGGGTAATTAGGACCCGACCCAGTTGACCCGAATATGACCTTGGGTAAGGGCGCCTTTAGGGTTTAAAAATTCTTGAAATTTATATCCGACCCGGCCCGTTAACTGTTCATAATACAACTAATATATACTTAAAACCCACCCGACTGATGGACCATAATTGTATGCATCATAAATACAATTAAACCCACCAAATTAGACTGTTTGTCTATCTAACTTCTACGTGTTAGTCCCGAAATATTTCCACAGGGCAATTGAGAGATAAAAGTGAAAACACGCTAAGGAGAGGATTTTATGCTGAAAAGATATCAAGAGTCAATTGAAGGTCAAGATCAAGCACTGAACGAAGAAATCTCAAGATCCTGACGATGAATTACTCAAATTAAATCCAAATGAGGAATTATTAAAGACAGCCTAGAGTGAAATTGGACAGATAGTTTTGTAAAGACTGTACAAAACCGTCAAGATTCATCCATATGCAAGGATGACCGGTGGCTTAAGTGAAAAGGATGAGTCATTGGGTGGCCTCCTCCCTCCTCCTCCTTGGGTGACCGGTGGCTTTGGCTAGGAGGTGGCCAAAGCCACAAAACCTCCCCTATTTTGACCTCCAACCGGCGGCTTTGGGGAGTGCACAAGGTGGCGCCACTTGTCTCCTCCTCCCTCCTCCTCCATCTCCTCCCTTGGATGAGAAACACATGCCACCATCTCCACCACCCATCTCCACCCCTCTTGGCTATAAATAGAAGTGCCCTCCCCCTCATTTATATCATCAATCCATACACAAAAAACACTTATCTCTCTAAGTTTGGTCACTTTGTAAGTTTGTTCGGTTTATGAAATAATACTCCTGTTTGTTCTTGAGTATTATATTATAGAGAATACTCCTGTTGGTTCTTGAGTATTCAGTAGGAAATTGGGAATACTCCTGTTGGTTCTTGAGTATTCCACCCCTTTCCCTCTTACTGTTTTCAAAAACCCCCGAGTATTTAGCTATGGTATCCACCTCTATGGATATTCGTAGCTAAACTCTTCATACGGTGGAAAGTATTTTCTTGTATTATATAATGTTGTAATATCTTTTAGTTTCATTTCTTTGTATTCAAAACTTGTTCTATGTGCCATTTATAGTCAGAATTTCCAAGGTTGAGTGGATGCTACGAAAGGGCAAAACTCTTCCGTGGGGTTCGTGAACATACTCGGGTAAGTGGATGCTACGAAAGGGCAAAGCTTATCTGATGAGTTTGACTTATCTAAAACACCACTTGGTCAATCGTAACTGTGAGATCAGGTGGATGCACATAAGGCTAAGATACTTCGAAAGGAGGAATTAGTCTGAAGTAGAACAAGGGTTGCTTTAAACGATGTTGCAAGTCTTGCGCTACGAAAGGGCCTCGATTCATCTTTGAATACTTAGAAAAGTTACTAACGGTTTATTAGATACATGTTATAATACAAGAGTACCTGAAACCGAATACTTTCTTTCAATCACAAAAACCCCCTGTATTTACTTTCCTAGTATAACTGTCCCGATCAACCACAACCATCAACTGCTCAACAACCGGAGGAATCGCAATCACGCATCACCCACTGTAAGTCTTCTAACCCTTATCTCTTTACTTTCAGTATTTAATTTCTGTATTAACATTTCCGCACAAAAAACCCAAAAAACCAAAAACAGTAGTTTAATTACTCGCGCTAAAATCTCAATCATCCTAAAACACGTCCCTGTTAGTAAAAGAACAACGTATCCCCCTAATTCCCTTGGGTTCAACCCCTACTTACCACTTCTACCCAGTAGTCGCGAGTTGCGGACTTTATAAATTTATTTGTACAATTTGCTCTGACGACAAGCGAATTGTCAAATTGGCACCGTTGCCGGGGAATTAGTTAATTAATCGGATAAGTTGTTCGAATCGATACGCACTTCAAAACGACCATGTCTTGCGAAGAAAGTCACCATGACTACCAGGATGATGAAGAAATAAACCTGTACGATTGAAATGATGAGATACCGCTTCCATTTATCGACGATCCGGAACAACTCATCAGAAACAGAAGAGCTCGTGATAGGGAAGCTAACAGACAAAACCAAGAACCACCCGAGGACCGAAATGCAACTGGTCCAGCACAACCCCCTAGATATCCACCACCCCCACGCCCTCGACAAGTACCGAGACGCGAACCCGTCTTCGATAACTACTATGGGGATAACGACCATTACCGCGAACCTACTTTGGGAGAACTCAATGCACCAGATTTCAGAATTCAGCTGTGGTGTATCTACGAAGGCCCTGAGCTGGAAAATATCAACATCAACACTTCAGTGGCCCACAACTTACCGAAGTTCGCAGGAAATCGTGGAGAGTCGGCAATGGCCCATCTCCAGCGCTTACATGGTATTTGCCAAAACTTAAAACCGAATGGCGTAAACGTAGATGACTTCAAGTTAAAAGCGTTCTACTTTTCCCTCATTGACGCGGCAAACGACTGGTTCCTTTCATTGCCTTCCGGAAGCATCAGAACATGGGCTCAGATGCAGAAGAAATTCTTAGACAAATACTACCCAGCAGGAAGAGCAATGCAAGTAAGAAGGCAACTGCAGGACATCAAGCAAGGACCCAACGAAACCATGTACGATTACCTGGAAAAGTTCAACCACCTGGAGAGAAGTTGCTGTACACTAGGACTGCCCGAGAAACTCATAATCGAGTACCTCATTGATGGATTAAGACCCTTAGACAAAATGCTCCTGGACGCCTCAGCTGGAGGATCCATAATGAATCTATCATTGAGCGGAGTTAGGCAACTGATAAATGACGTTGCTGAAAATGCTCGATTCCGAGAAGAGACGACTCGGCAAGAAGAATTCTCCCGAACAAAAAGTGTGGCGAAGGCCGAAACACCAATGAACTCTATGTCTGAGGAGATGAAACAGTTAAAAGAAATGATGATTCAGATCCTACGAAGGCAGCCAGTTCCAGTTAAGCCTTGCGAATTTTGTGGCATGACGGACCACAAAACTGACGCATGCCCGACTTTAATGGAAGAGGAACCAGCAGAAGTGAATGCGGCAGGAGGATACCAAGGGTACAACAACAACAGCAATGACAGAGCCGGACAAAACAGACAGTATGGTCAAGCAACCATCCCGAATTGGCATAACAACTATCCTCAGAAGAACGCTCAACCATCTGTCCCCCAATCAGCTCAGTCATCCTACCAACCTCCACACCGGCAGTATAACCAGAACACTCCATCAGCGGGTCAATATCAGCAAAAAGGACCAAATCAGTACCAGACTGGCCAGCATAATCAGCAAGAACCCACCAAGTTGCTTAATGACACAATGAAGGAGCTCGCAGGAAACATAAATCAATTGGGTACTTCGCTACACCAATACCAGGTGAAAACTGACGGGGCAATTTCCGAATTAACCAAACAAATGTCCCATCTCGCCACTGCGATGTCAACGCTCACTAGCGAACCTGGCAGACTACCTTCACAGACCATCCAGAATCCAAAGGCGAATCTTAGCATGATGAAAGGGTCAAACGGAAAGGCGACACTGGGAGAAGTTGCACGATCACCAGCATACAGACTAACAAACAAGCACTTCAACCGCAGGAGTCGTCCTGATTGGAATCAAGAGGAAGACCGACCCAATGATGGTAAAACATGGGTCACGCACGCTGACAATGGACGATATGCCTGCACCGTTTGTATAACACCGCCTCCAATCACACCCTTGGACATACCAGCATCTGGCTGGGGCGTCAACAATGATCTAGACTTTGACAGTCCTACGGGGAACTTTTCACTTACATCAGAACAAAGCTTCCACCTAGAAGATCAGATGACCCCAAGGAATGAGACAGAAGAAAAAGTGGAGCCAATAAAGGAACAAAATGATCTGATAGCAAAAAAGCGCCTAAATTGGAGCCCGGAGACATATCTGGAAATGAGCAAGGACCCAGGAGCCTTCACCGTAACCTGTGTTTTCGGCAAAATCCCAATTCATCATTGCTTAATAGATCTTGGGGCATCCGTCAACATTCTGCCTTACCCCCTATATTGCTCACTAAATCTCGGTCCATTAAAGCCACCAATAATCTCCCTCGAGCTGGGAGACAAGTCGTGCATCCAGCCAGTTGGAGTATTAGAAAGCTCATTACTCCGTGTAGGAAATGTCGTCGTTCCTGCAGACTTTTACGTAATACCAGTCCAAGAATCCAACAAGGACGACCCTCCAACAATTATATTAGGACGACCGTTCCTTTACACCACAGGAGCCAAGATCAACGTGGGCAAGGGCTCGTTATCACTTGCATTCGGAGGCAGAACTTCATATTATAACATCTATGGTAACAAACATGCAAAACCTCTGGAACAATTGAGTCCTGACCTAAGCACATCAACCAGCAAAGAACCCGGTAGAATCAATCCAGGAGTCGAGGTGAAGTTTGACCTGAGCCACCCATGGGATCCCAACCAATGATCCAGAACGAGGTACTGTCGAGCCAACAACGTTAAACAAGTGCACTGGTCGGGAGGTAACCCGACACTATCTTACTTTCTGTTATTTAAATTTCCAATAAGCGCTCTCACCCACTTTTTGTCTAGAAGGAATGTCTTTCATGTAGGAATTAAGTTTTTGGAGCAAGATCGGATCAGCCAGGCAGCTTCCGTGAATTTACCGGGCCTGCGCTGAGAGTTTGAGGCCCCAGCTGAACTCCCTCGATTATCCAGCCTCATGCCATGTCGTTCACTCGACACCTTAAAGGGAGTTCTGTTCTTCTTTTTCCTTAATGTCATTTCCTTCTCCTGTATATATTGCATGACTTTTGAACTAAGGCTTGCCTTCGTTCAAAAGTGTGGGGTGAGAACCAACTGCATGTTTTTTCTTTTTTTTTAGTAGTATCTTTTTGGAATTATGAACTTTAGAATGTGAAAAAGATAGATCATAATTCATGCATCAACCTTATGAAAATGTAAACTGTTTAAAAACTTAGAATGTAACTTCTCATTTGTCCCTTTGTGCTGAGATAACCTAGGGATGTGGAGTTGATAATTGCCCTAGAGGGGCTTGGCAAGCACTTGAAGGATCAGATCAAACTATATGGTTTTCGAAGTCAGTGGAGGCTGCACTTCGGGGTTCAGTGAATAATTGAAGTCAACTCCGCCAAGAAGCATCTATGGAAAGGCGAGGAAAGGAATCAGACCGTCCTCTCTCTAGTCAAAATAGCCGAGAAAATAAATGAGCGACCCTCATCTTGACCCGCGCGAAACGACGAAGACGATAGGAGCGGGGAGGTATTTCCATAGGCTTGCGGGCGATGATTGGACCTCCCAAAAAGGCTGAGAAAATGGACTAGCAAGTCACAAAGAAGCAAAAAACTCAAAGAAGAAAATCAAAAGAGGCCTAAGGCTCAAAATTGTGAAGGTTTTAACCGAGAAATGTGAAGCACTCAAAAAAGACAGATCATAAAGCCAAAGGCAGAATCACTACAAAAAGCTAGTCCCTCGCCAAAGAAGAAAAAAAAGAAAATAAAAAAAAGGCTCAACTCACTAAAACCCGAATCGAATCACGTGCTAGAGAAAGCTACAAGAAAACCATATAGTGCGAGATGGTCCCAAAGGTGTAGTCCAGGAGCCTGAAAAGGGCTATCTCCCGAAACATCCAAAATAATTTGCATCTCGGCACGAAGGTACAAGTATCAAGTTTCTTCTATTTATTTACGCAGTTTAATTTGGCAATAAGTAATAATGCATGAATTAGGAGAAATCAAGTACCACAGTCTAATTTTCATATTTCAACAAGCTTACTTAGTGCCGCCCTTTAATAGCATTGTTCGGGACGAACAACTAAAAGTGTGGGGTGATCTGATGGACCATAATTGTATGCATCATAAATACAGTTAAACCCACCAAATTAGACTGTTTGTCTATCTAACTTCTACGTGTTAGTCCCGAAATATTTCCACAGGGCAATTGAGAGATAAAAGTGAAAACACGCTAAGGAGAGGATTTTATGATGAAAAGATATCAAGAGTCAATTGAAGGTCAAGATCAAGCACTGAACGAAGAAATCTCAAGATCCTGACGATGAATTACTCAAATTAAATCCAAATGAGGAATTATCAAAGACAGCCTGGAGTGAAATTGGACAGATAGTTTTGTAAAGACTGTACAAAACCGTCAAGATTCATCCATATGCAAGGATGACCGGTGGCTTAAGTGAAAAGGATGAGTCATTGGGTGGCCTCCTCCCTCCTCCTCCTTGGGTGACCGGTGGCTTTGGCTAGGAGGTGGCCAAAGCCACAAAACCTCCTCCATTTTGACCTCCAACCGGCGGCTTTGGGGAGTGCACAAGGTGGCGCCACTTGTCTCCTCCTCCCTCCTCCTCCATCTCCTCCCTTGGATGAGAAACACATGCCACCATCTCCACCACCCATCTCCACCCCTCTTGGCTTTAAATAGAAGTGCCCTCCTCTTCATTTGTATCATCAATCCATACACAAAAAACACTTATCTCTCTAAGTTTGGTCACTTTGTAAGTTTGTTCGGTTTATGAAATAATACTCCTGTTTGTTCTTGAGTATTATACTATAGAGAATACTCCTGTTGGTTCTTGATTATTCAGTAGGAAATTGGGAATACTCCTGTTGGTTCTTGAGTATTCCACCCCTTTCCCTCTTACTGTTTTCAAAAACCCCCGAGTATTTAGCTATGGTATCCACCTCTATGGATATTCGTAGCTAAACTCTTCATTCGGTGGAAGGTATTTTCTTGTATTATATAATGTTGTAATATCTTTTAGTTTCATTTCTTTGTATTCAAAACTTGTTCTATGTGCCATTTATAGTCAGAATTTCCAAGGTTGAGTGGATGCTACGAAAGGGCAAAACTCTTCCGTGGGGTTCGTGAACATACTCGGGTAAGTGGATGCTACGAAAGGGCAAAGCTTATCTGAGGAGTTCGACTTATCGAAAACACCACTTGGTCAATCGTAACTGTGAGATCAGGTGGATGCACAGAAGGCTAAGATACTTCAAAAAAAGGAATTAGTCTGAAGTAGAACAAGGGTTGCTTTAAACGATGTTGCAAGTCTTGCGCTACGAAAGGCCCTCGATTCATCTTTGAATACTTAGAAAAGTTACTAACGGTTTATTATATACATGTTATAATACAAGAGTACCTGAAACCGAATACTTTCTTTCAATCACAAAAACCCCCTGTATTTACTTTCCTAGTATAACTGTCTCGATCAACCACAACCATCAACTGCTCAACAACCGGAGGAATCGCAATCACGCATCACCCACTGTAAGTCTTCTAACCCTTATCTCTTTACTTTCAGTATTTAATTTCTGTATTTACTTTTCCGCACAAAAAACCAAAAACAGTAGTTTAATTACTCGCGCTAAAATCTCAATCATCATAAAACACGTCCCTGTTAGTAAAAGAACAACGTATCCCCCTAATTCCCTTGGGTTCGACCCCTACTTACCATTTCTACCCAGTAGTCGCGAGTAGCGGACTTTATAAATTTATTTGTATAATACATCTTGGACAAAGGCAGTGGGGGGAATCAGGCCAGCTAGCGGACATGTTGGACTCTTGTGCCTCTCATCTCAGCCAATGGAATAAGGCAGTATTTGGGAATGTAAAGAAGAATATTCGGAAAATTGAAGAGGAGATCAGAATATCAGAGTAGCGGCTAGAACTAGTGTTGTAGCTGAACGAGAAAAGAGGCTTATGGAATGTCTGGACGTATGGTTGGCAAGGGAGGAATATCTCTGGAGGCAAAGATAAAGGGTCAAAGAGGGAGATCGAAACACTGCATTCTTCCATTCCATGCTAGAGCATCCCAGAGGAGGGTCACAAATTCAATAGAGAAGCTAATATGGGAAGGGGAAGAAATTACAGAGGTAGCAGAAATTCTGAAGGTGACAGGGAACTACTTTGACATAATTTTTTCAACAAGTCATCAAGCAGTGGCACCTGACTGGTCTGAGAAATTAAGGGTGATACCTAAGCTAGCGTCAGATGATATGAAGGAGGAGCTCTGAAGACCATATACAAGGGAGGATGTAAAAAAAGGCTATTTTCTAAATGTCTCCAACGAAAGCCCCTGACATTGATGGATACCCTGCATTGTTTTGTCAGAGGCATTGGAATTTGGTGGGGGATGCTCTATGTAAGGAAGTCTTAAATTTCCTGAATGGAGGGGATTTAGATAGAAGGTTGAACAGAACGAGGATAACACTCATCCCTAAACTGAAAGGTGCGGAGAAGCTAGAAGAGTTCAGGCCTATAAGTGTTTGCAACACGGTCATGAAGATCATAACGAAGGTATTGGCCAATAGACTTCAATGCCTACTTCCAAAGGTAATTTCAGATTCTCAAAGTGCTTTTATTAATGGTCGTTTCATAACATATAACATCTTAATTGCCCACGAACTAAGCCATTTTATTAAAACTAGGAACTCGTCTAAAAAAAGGCTTTTGTTCATTAAAATTATATATGAGTACAGCAAAATGGAGTGAGATTTTTTGAAACCTGTATTGATCAGTTTTGGGTTAGAATAGTTATGGAGTGTATCACAACAGTGTCATATAAGGTCAAAATAAATAATAGATGGGAAGAGGAAGAGAGATAATTCCAAGCAGAGGGTTAAGACAGGGGATCCTATGTCCCCCTACCTTTTTATTTTGGGTGCTGAATGGGTATCGAGGAGTCTGGAGGAGAAGAGGATAAAAGGGGATATTAAAGGGATTAGAATTGCACCAGAAGCTCCATCTAATCTGCTCCCACCTTTTGTTTGTAGATGACGGTCTTGTCTTTCTGCAAGCAGAGTTAGGGAAATAAATGAGCTGAAAACTATTCTAAATCAATATAAAACCCTATCTGGATAGAAAATTAATTTTAATAAATCGGAGATAGTGTTTAGTAAGAATACTTGTCCCAATATGAAGAATGAAATCTGTGAGACTCTTGGAGTTAAAATGGTTGGAAAGTACTTAAAATATTTAGGCCTACCTACCTGTTGCCGTGGGATTTAAACAAAAGGGAGGTTTTTAAGAACATTGAGGAGAAAGTGCATAAAAAACTGTCTAACTGGAAGTATAAATTATTATCCTCAGCTGGTATAGAGATTCTGATTAAGAGCTCACTCCAAGCTATTCCGGTATTTCCTATGCAGTCTTTTAAACTACCAAAATATTTATGCAATAGTCTCCTAAAAACTGCTATTAATTTTGTTTGGTCTCAGAATGGAAAGGAGTGAAATGTTCACTGGGTCAATAAGGATACTATACTTAGGAATAAAAATGAGGGGGGCCTGGGTGTTAGGGATCCTGAATTGTTTATTATGCTGTCCTTTCGAAGCAGGCTTGGAGAATATTGACAAAATCTGAGTTAATGTTGAGTAAACTATTAAAGGCTAGATATTACAGGCACTCTGAGTTGTTAGATGCAGCTGTTGGCTATAGACCTTCGCATGCTTGGAGAAGCATGTGCGTAGTGAAGGAGTTGCTTAAAGAGGGTATGCGTTTCAATGAAGCTGAAGGGAAGTTGGAGTGGAAATGGTCAAGCTCAGGTGAGTTCACTTGTAAATCAGCCTATGATGTGATTGTGAACAAATATGTCTGGGCAGAATGGGGCGAAACATTTTTTTGTTGTTGATACAAACAAGGCAACCACAGAACAACAACCAGACACACACAGCGCCAACAGACACAAAACAACTACAAGACCTCTAACACAAACGGAAATTTATCTGGACAACCTTGAGACCCCCTCCAAGACCATTGCTCAATGCGAGCCCTCCTAGCAAGCCAGTTCGCCACTACATTATGCTCCCTCGGAATCCCACAAAGCTGCCAGCCTTGATTCTCCTCCAATAAGGTCATGCACTCTTTAAGAAACCGTGTGTTCACTCCTTCCTTCCACGAAGCCAGATTCAGCGCCCATACAACCTCCCTGGAGTCCGAACAGAACACCACCTTGTCCCAGTTCTGACGTTGTGCCAGATCCATGCCAGCGCGGATAGCCTTAAACTCTGCTTCCAGGGGCGATGAAAGATTATCCTCCCAATCTGCGCTAACCGCCACTATCTTCTTTTGGTTTAAGGCTGCAATTCCCACGCCAGCTCTTCTCTTATCCGGGTCGAATGATCCGTCACACAAGATCAACTGCCTTGGAAAGCTATCATACCCTCCCTCCATGATGAGGGGATGGATCCTGTTCCTGACTCTGGATTCTTTGAGGTAGAAACTCAACTTCAGCTGCAGTGAATTAAGACCTCCAAACACTCCCTACCATGGACCCTTTCATTCCTGATTCTCCACCCCAACCACAGTCCGCACAGCAAAGTCCTAAACTGATCTTCTGTGCTGACTTTTGCACTGAGCCACAACCAATAACCAGGGGAGTCGCACTGATTATTCCACAGTTCGTCGGCCACATCAAAACCATTTAAAAGGCTTCTCACCCACCAGCAGTCTCTGAAGAGATGTAAGGCATCCTCGCCCTGACGGCCACAGAAACAGCAACTTGTTGGCAATATTGCTGAATATACAGGCGGATATACGAAATTACTGAATATCAGATACAGAATAATGAGATGCGATTAAACAGAACAGTATGCAATACAAATTCATGCACAGATTCAATTCAACAGAATAACATAAACAGTATGAAAGTGAATTGAAACAATTGCAAACCGAAGAGTGGATCGAGTCACGTTGGACGTTGTCCTTAAAGCAAGATTGCCGCCCTACTGTGCTTGGGACTCGCTGGCAGTATGCTTCCCAGGATAAAACGATCCTCGACAACAACTTAGCACCAAGCTTTGTCGATCGAACCTTTCTGGCCTTCAACTATCACCGTACATACGCGAAGAAAAACTTTTACAAACATGCCGGCCGGCTTAAGCCTCCATGCGAAGAAAGTTGAAAACGTATTTAGGGTTTTATCTATTTCACTCTCTCAAATAACGCACTGTGTTTTCTTTATATAAGAAAACCAACGTTATTGAGTCCACCAATAATGGGCCCACTTATTAAAATCAGTCCATCGTGGGCTGATAATAATATTAATTAAATAATTAAATCAGTATTTGACTATTTAATTACCTCTGCCCATCAGGTGTCACATTAGTCACACTAATGTACAATTAAGCCATTACTTAGCTTAATTTTCTTCACCCTTAATACACATTTTTCCAACAATCCCCCACATGAAGAAAATCAAGTAATAAAAACCCAAACTCGACTCAATGCGGTGATAGCTTCTACGGTTGATATCTGCATAGGATAGGTAGGCAGCGCCCTTGAACCTTCCCTTGAGAAAATATGTTCTCTTTACTGACTATTCAGTAGACGTGATTGTCTTTGAACTGTTCGTCTTATAATGTAAACGAAAGCCATGTCCCCCACAGATATCTTCCTGACCATTATTCAGTTCTCACTGGTGGGCTCATTTTGGTCATGACACCCCTTTTCTGGTTCTGCAAGAGTTTCTAAAGAATTAAGCCCTTTGAATTCTCCTTTGAAGCGACCCCACTTCTCTCTCACATAGGTGATTCTTTCAAATAATCCCGCATTATCCATTTGAATCTCACTATTCAAATTACTAGAATCATTAAAAGCTACGAGCTTAGCCTCGTGCGGGAGTCACTGTTTATCATGGAATAGGACTGGGGTGTTACCCCACAGTGACCTCATAGTCTTAGCAGTTAGGTGGTCCCTTTGAACCAAGTTCTTGGGATCTCCAGTCATCATGGTAGGGTTTTCCGTTGCCTCGACTTTATTTCCAAAAGGGCTTAAGCCTATGTTTTGATATTAGCAATCAAAAGGCTTCAGACCTATTCCCCTTGGACAACTTCTCTATTAGGTCCTTACTTAACCATCTGGTTAGCGGATCCGCATTATTCTCTTTGGACCTCATATAGTCAATATGACTCAGGTGCAGAGAAGTTGTTTAATGGTATTATGTCACCGATGTATATATCGAGACTAACCATTATACATAACATAATGTGTCAAGAAATCAATGATTGATTCTCACAATGTAAACACATTGCTGGCACAAGTTGTGTCCATGTTAGAATATCCTCCTCTAAATTCCTTGACCACTTAGCATCTACTCACATTTATCTAATGCGGAGATCTCAGCCTATAATCGACCTTGACTAAACAGTCTGTTTAAAGGATTTCTAAGACACATTTGCCTCTCCCACAATGAACTCATAGCCACTCGTGGCCTAAAGTCATTGAAATCCTCAATGAACTCCAAATATCTGGTCTAGTGTAGACTATAATTACGAGTAAATCGTAGGTACTTCAGTACTCTCACGACAGCTTTCCAGTGTGCACTTCCTGGATTACTCGTGGATCTCACTAGTCTACTCACAGTGTAAGCATTGTCTGATATAGTACAATTCATCAAGTACATTAGACTGCTTATCACTCTGACATGTTCCACTTGGGAGATGCATTCACGCTTATTCTTAGACATATGTTGATTCACGTCAATAGGTATTCTAGACAGTCCTGGACTGTCTTCTTCAGATTTGTCTAAGAGTCTGTCAATGTAGTGTGACTGACTTAATACGAGTCCCTTTAACCTTCGTGTAATTTTAATGCCTAAAATTACTTCGGGAAGTCTCAAAGCCTTCATATCAAACTTCCAGTTCAATAATGACTTGTTGGCCTTAGTGTATTCTCATTCTTCCCACAATGAAAATGTCATCAACATTAAGACACACAGTCTTGTATCCGTGTTCAATGTTCTTAATGTATACACATTTGTCACACTTGTTAATCTTAAAGCTATTAGACATCATTATACGTTGTCTAATTTCAAACGTCACTGCTTTGGCGCTTGCTTCAGGCTACTAAGAGATTGACAATCTTTGTTCTCTTGCCCAGCAATAACTACTAAACCCTCAGGTTGTTCAGTGTAAATCTCTTCCTCAACTTTCCATTGAGGAAGCATGTCTTTACCTCCATCTGGCGACTTTCCAGATTGCGCAAAGCAGCAATGATCACTATCATTTTGATGTTATTCTCGTCACTAGAGAATGAGTATCAAAGTATTATAAACATTTCTTTTATCTATATTCTTTTATTACAAGTCTCGTCTTGTATATCGATGCAAATCCATCTGCATTCATCTTCCCCTTGAAGATCCACTTTGAACCAAGTGGTTTAACCAACTCTCAAGTATGGTTTTCAAGGATGGAGTCAATCACATCTTATGGTTTCTTTCATAAGAGACCCTTCACTAAACTGACGACCTGTTTATACGTTTGAGGTTCGGTCTCAAGCATGTAGGTTAAAAAATCAAATGCATATGATTTATCTATCCTTCCTCGCTTAATTTGTCTCGATTTTTCCGAATCGATCTCATGTTCAGGTCCTTCCTCATTCTCTTGTTCTTGATATTTCTTCAATATCCTCAATTGACTGAGAAGAACCCGACACACCTTCCTTATTCTTATAAAGAAATACATTCTCGAAGAACGGCGCGTTCTTTGATTTCATTATAGTATTCTTGTGTATATTTGAATTTTCCAATTCATACACAATCAATCTATACGCATTACTATTTTGCGCATACCCAATGAAATCATTATCGATGGTTTTTGGTCTTATTCCCATCCTCATCCTCTTAGGACCATAGGCCATTACCATAGCTAGGCACCCCCACACTTGCAAGTATTTATAGGAATGCATCGTTCTTATAATGATACTTATACTTCTTGCGAGGTATCTTACTCACAAGATACTTTGCTGATAAGATAGTCCCCCACATTCCTTGGTAGCCAGAGCTTACCATCATCACATTCATCATCTCTTTCAAATTGCAACTTTTCCATTTCGAAACACTGTTCGACTGGAGAGAGTATAATGGAGTGATTATGCTCACTTCCAATATCACTTTCTTCAACTCATCAAGTTACTACTCAATCTCTGAAGTTAATATTCAACTTCACATGACATGTTTTTCCTCAACTGTCACAGCTTTGCTATTAAGCAAATATACATAACAATATTTTGTACTATCATTGAAGAAAGTCACAAATTACTTGTTACCACCCTGTATCTGAAATCACATAACTCACTATGGATTAACTCAAGGGTTTTCCACATTGCTTTCAACACTATGAAAGGATTTACCATCACATTTGCTTCACGCAAATTTACATGTGAGCTTTTAAGTTGACATTTGGATACACAATCCAACTTCGTCAAGCACTACGACGGACAATTATATCACTCAACCGTATGGAACTATACTCGCAAGTATATTTATGGAACTAGACTCACACATCTATTCTTGGCCATAACCAACACTTTTATGGTTTAATGCCACATCTGCAACTGATGCTATTCACAAGATAAAAGGCATCAGAATACACCAACAACACCATACTAGGTGAAGTCTTGGTTGGTTTATTTATTTTGAACCAACCACAACTGAAATCACCCTGGCATGAGGATCTCCCTCGCCCTCTTCATCAGCAAGATACGGGAGCAGCCAGGTTGAGCAAATTAAATATCTGCAATCATCAGTTTCTATCCATTGCAAAAACCTGACCAACCATTCTCCATTGACCAATCTTTGTTATGGGCCTTGAGTGAATGGCTCTGACAAACAGCCCCAGTGATTTGATATCTTCTGTGGCCAGAAGCTATATGATTTCTGAACAGCATCCAATGTGCATTTAAACCAAAGCTGTATGAACCAAATTGATTCATCCAGCAACCATTAGGTTCTCTTCTCAACTTATCAACCAATGGGTTCACTTCTTGTTTACCAAGCAGACCCACAAGCTCTTCCAAGTTGATCTCCAATGGTCTAACTACGTCCACTTATGCCTTTCAACTGCAAATCAAGCAAAAGGGGGACATTGACGCTTCCATTTTCATAGCTACAGAAGCGACCTGGCTCATCCATTGACTACTAGTCTGAGCCCAAATGACGTTCTTTGCCTAGCTTGGAAATCTCACTTGAGCTGACAGTAAGCCAACCTTAATCGGTGTAGTACTACGTGGTGCTACCCCGCCTTGGAGTCAAAGTTGATCCAAACTCAAATCAATTGAATTAGTTCAAATTGATCCCGATCATCCGATTTAATCTCAAATGAACCGAATCCAGTTTTCTCAATAGAAACCCTGGTCGTGTTTCTTCCTTGCAGCCGCTGCTGCCATGAAGCATCATTTGATCTGAACATTTGATCAATCACAGGTGCATTTGTGACAACTCTGGCAGCAAGTCCCTTCGCCCAAAAAGAGTCTTACTTAGCTTTCAATTTGTGCTTTCAAAATGATATTTGGATATACAATCCAAATTCATCAAGCAATATGATAGGCACTCGTGCCACTCAAACAGTTGAAACTATAACCTCATGTATATTCTCAAAACTAGACTCAAAGGTCTACTCCTGGAACCAGGCTCGCAAGTCTGTTCCTGGCCGTAGTCAGCATCAAGGTGGTACAACACCTTATTTACATTAGGACCACCTTATTTACATTAGGTGCTACCCCCACATTGAGAGCCACTGAAATATCATGTCGGATTTCATGTCCAGCTTCTCCGTATCTGATCGACCCAAAATTCAGAATGCAACAAATTCCAAATTGAATTCATGCATACGCACTGGAACAAATAAAACATGAACTTGATCATATTGGTTCAACTATCACTTGTGATTGAATTTGCCAAATAAATGGTAAGTAATTAGTAATCAGACCAAATTTAATCTCAATAATCAAATGAGATAATACTTTGAACAATGATTAAATCATACCTGGTTCAATCCTAAATTGCCGAATCCAATCTTACATTGGACCAACCAAGCTCCAAACAATCTGAATTAACTACAATTGATTCAAATTAAATAAATAATACCTGAATGAACCAACTTTAATCAGACCAAATGGTTCAATTTACTACAATCAAACCCCAACTAGGGTTTAATTCTCCTTCGCTGAACTTGAACGTCTGCACATCAAATGGGCCCAGACATCTGACTTTGATTTGCCCAAACTTATGCTGCACACATTGAACGTCAGTAGTATCATGCACTACAATAAGTTATATTAATAGCCCAAATTCTTTTAATTCAGTCCCAACTGAATCGGCCCAACATTGAACCAATAAGCCAAAATTAGGGTTTCACGGTTTTGATGATGGCCGCCAGCACATCATCCTCCTCGGGCTCTATCGTCCTCCTCCTTGCTGTTCTTCAACCAAACAGAGGGATCGTCGTCGGCATGCCGGGAGCTGATCTTTTCGTAGGCAGTGGAACAGGCAAAAATCAATCGCTGGTTATCAAACCGAGTGATTTCTTTCTTACAAGTCACACTGATCCTGATCTGGTCCGGATGAGTGCTTCATCATCTATCAGAATAGTCAGTAACTTCAAGGAATCATTATAAACAAACAATAACGAATCTTGCTTTAAGATTGTTGGCAATATTGCTGAATATACAGGCGGATATACGAAATTACTGAATATCAGATACAGAATAATGAGATGCGATTAAACAGAACAGTATGCAATACAAATTCATGCACAGATTCAATTCAACAGAATAACATAAACAGTATGAAAGTGAATTGAAACAATTGCAAACCGAAGAGTGGATCGAGTCACATTGGACGTCGTCCTTAAAGCAAGATTGCCGCCCTACTGTGCTTGGGACTCGCTGGCAGTATGCTTCCCAGGATAAAACGATCCTCGACAACAACTTAGCACCAAGCTTTGTCGATCGAACCTTTCTGGCCTTCAACTATCACCGTACACACGCGAAGAAAAACTTTTACAAACATGCCGGCCGGCTTAAGCCTCCATGCGAAGAAAGTTGAAAACGTATTTAGGGTTTTATCTATTTCACTCTCTCAAATAACGCACTGTGTTTTCTTTATATAAGAAAACCAACGTTATTGAATCCACCAATAATGGGCCCACTTATTAAAATCAGTCCATCGTGGGCTGATAATAATATTAATTAAATAATTAAATCAGTATTTGACTATTTAATTACCTCTGCCAATCAGGTGTCACATTAGTCACACTAATGTACAATTAAGCCATTACTTAGCTTAATTTTCTTCACCCTTAATACACATTTTTCCAACACAACTGTCCTGGACCTCGCAGCCTCTTCTAACCAAATTCCTCATCGTAGGGAGACTGTCATGGTAAAGCCTCCATCCAAATAACTTGACTCTGGGGGGAGATCAAGCCTCCACAAACCTTTCCAGAAACTCCGAACTTCCTTACTATCAGACTGTTCTCCACCAGAAATCTTCTTCGCCTTCTCCAACCTGGCAGCCACCTTATACCCACCTTTAACTGAGTATACACCAACGCTATCTCCGCACCACACATATCGGTTATCTAATGCACTCCACCGCGCTCCCTCCCTAATGATTTCCAAAGCTTCCTTGATTCCTCTCCAACCGTAGGATGGCCGGCTACCTCCTTCAGCATTGAGGAGGTCATCGTTCGGGAAGTACCTTGGTTTTAAAAGTCTGCTTACCAAAAGGGAAGGCTCCGACAGAATCCTCCAGCCCTGCTTGGGCAACAACGCCTCGTTCATTAATTTGAGCTTTCTGAATCCCAATCCTCCAAATTCTTTCTCGTCAAACAGCCTATCTGCCTTAATCAAATGTATCCCTCTGTTTTGACTGTCCGTCCTCCACCAGAAGCCCAAAATCATTGAGGTCAGTCTTTTACAGACCACGGAAGGGATTTTAAAACAGGACATTGCGTATAAGAGAATAGCTTGTAGGACTGCTTTGACCAGCACTTCCCTACCTGCTCCAGACAAAATTTTAGATTTCCAATCCTCTATTCTTCTCGAAATCCTCTCCTCTATGGCTTTGAAGATTTCCCTCTTTCTATGGCTAAATACCAATGGCAGACCGAGGTACTTTGAGTGGGCTCGCACTATGTTCACTTGAAGACTGTTAGCCAGCTCCTCCTTCAGCTCCCCTGCAATATTCCTGCTGAACACCACTTCTGACTTTGAATAATTCACCCTCTACCCAGCCACTGATTCATAAATAGCCAATATATTCTTGATCCCCACAAATGCTTCTCCGGTGGCCTTAAGGAAGATTAGGCAGTCGTCCGCAAACATGAGATGAGAAATAATAGGCGCCCTCCTGCATATCCTAATTCCTTCCAAAAGCCCTTGGCTCTGCTGGGAATTAATCGCATGAGTCAGCCACTCCATGCATATTACAAACAGATAAGGAGATATTGGATCTCCCTGTCTAAGGCCTCGCTGAGGGACAATGGCCTTCGATATGCTGTCATTTATTTTGACCTTATAAGTGACTGATGTTATACAAAGCATGATCTTACTGATCCAAGCCTCTGCGAATCCCATCTTTAGCATCACTTTCCTCAGGAAACACCATTCAACTCTATCGTAGGCCTTACTCAAGTCCAACTTTAGAGACAAGTATCCAGATTTCTGCGAAGTCCTCCCTTTAATGAAGTGAGACACTTCGTGGGCAACCAGAATATTGTCCGTAATAAGTCTTCCTTGAATAAAAGCACTTTGGCTATACGAGACAATGCTGGGAAGAATGGTTTTCAATCTGTTCGCCAAGGCTTTGGTAATGATCTTCATGACAACGTTACAAAGACTTATAGGCCGGAGATCCTCCACTCTCTCAACTCTGTCCACTTTCGGAATTAACACTATAAGAGTCTCATTTATGGCATGGTTGAGAATACCTTCGTTAAGACACTTCAGCACCTCCTTAATCACATCTCTTCCGACAATCTCCCAATTACTCTGGTAGAAGAGAGCTGAGAGGCCATCTAATCCAGGAGCCTTGGTTAGATGCATTTGAAAAAGCGCTCTCTTAACTTCAGTTTCTGAGAATGGAGCTAATAAGACGTCATTCATCTCCTTCGTCACTATCTTCGGAATGATATTCAAGGCCTGACTCCACTCCTCTTCTGACCTATTAGCCTGCATACTGAAAAGGTTGGAAAAATAGTTAGTGATAATATCAATAATATCACTTTTATCAACGCACAACTCCCCTGCAGGATTCCTCAGTCCTTTGATTAAGTTTCTTTTCTTTCGTTGAGAGGCCTTGGCATGAAAATAAGGCGTATTCCTGTCTCCACCAGCTAACCACTCTGCTCTAGATCTTTGACGCCATAGAAGCTCCTCTCTTTCAAGCCATTCATCAATATCATCCGAGAGCTGAGCCTCCTCCTCCACCCTCTCTTGAGTTTTGGGCAAAGCCCTCACAAGCTGCAATCTCTCTTTCAGGCAATGTAGCTTCTTCCTCACATCACCAAACGCTGACCAGTTCCATTTGTTCAAGCTTTGCATAAACCTCCTCAATTTCTCAGCGAAGTCATACACCCCTTCCTGCTCTTTCCAAAACTCCCGCACTCTGTCCTTAAAATCCATGTGCCTCAGCCACATAGGTTCAAAGTGAAAGATCTTCTCCTTATTCACTTTAGCCCTTTCCGACAAAAACAGAACAATAGGAGTATGGTCCGACGAATTAGCAATTGAGTGCTTAACCACAGCATTCGGAAACAGGGACCTCCAAGCTTGGTTCACCACCACTCTTTCAAGACGCGCTCTCACGTCATCGTCACCCCGGCGTCTATTAGAATAAGTGAACCTATCTCCGTCATAGCCAAGGTCTGTTAGACTACAATCTGCAAGACAGCTTCTAAAATTGTTCATCTGCCAAGCCTGTCTCTCCCTTCTACCTTTCTCTTCGTAACTAAACATCACTTCATTGAAATCTCCCATCACAGCCCAGGCTTTGTCTTCCCCTCTGCGCAGCTTCCTCAGAAGCCTTTAGCTTTGTGATCTGTCTTGGACCCTCGGATTCCCATAGAAAATTGTAAGGAAAAAATCAGACTCTCCTTTCACCCAGACATCAATGTGACTAAACGAGTAGCTCTGAAGCTCGACCTCCACTCCGTCAATCCAAAGCAGAGCCAAGCCTCCCGCCTTCCCACGACTTCAAATAGACAAACAACCCTTAAACCCTAATCTACAACGCAGAGTTTCCCAATTTCCGCCTGCCTTCTTCGTTTCAATTAAACCTAAAATGGAGGGTCGATGTGTTAATACCACATCACGAATGGATCGAACTGCCCGAGGCCCCCCTACCCCGCGACAGTTACAGCATACGAGATTCATGGCTGTCGGTGGGGTCGTGGAACGACCTCCGCCGCTGGGATTGATTTGCTGACATTGGTTGGTGGCACCTGGATACTTGCAATCTGGTCTTGATCAGATCCGAACGACACAAGGACTTGGACTAGGGTAGAGATTTTCCTGCCCCTGTATGGGTGAAACCTCGCTCCTTCACCTCTTCTTCTCTCGCTCGGACTAGGTCTTTTGTTACTCACGTTGACCTGCTCTTCACCCAAACTCTCATCACGCCATTCTCCTTCTTCCCACCACATACGTGATGCATTTGGGCTTGAAGCCCAAGCCCAACTCCTGTCTCTACTTAGATTGGGCCCGCTACAATCTAGCTCAGGTCCTATGTGACCGACTCCCACCTGTCTTCCATCTTCTCTAGGGACCACCTGCTTCTCTTTACCTTTTGACCTCAGGTTCATCAGGACTAGGTCATGGGGCAAAACATTTGATACATCAAAAAGGCAGAAATTTGGAGAAAGGTATGGAATTTAAAATTGCTCAATCAGGTAAAAAATTTCATTTGAAAATGTTATTATGATCAGTCATGGGCTCAGTCATAAGAAGGTGATTATTAAAGTTCAGGCATTAACGTCCCAGTGCAACAAATGGCTGAATGGAAAAAACAGAACTCTTGATGGCATGTGTGGCTACAATTGCTCTAGGGAAGGGGTGCGTCGCTTTTCCTTTGACGGGTCTTATTGAGAGGAAATTAGGCTTTGCAATCATTGTAAAAATATAGGAATGTATTTGAATATGTTTTTGCAGGTTGGAAGGCAAATGTTTCATCACCGCTAGAGGCTGAAATGTATGCGCTTTGGAGGAGCTTTTCTCTAGTAGTAACATTAGGCGTGGAAGAGGCTACATTTTTATCAGATTGATTGGAGGCCATCGACACTACTAATTTTTGAGGAATTTCCGACGCTAGGAAAACGAGGGAGTACATACAAAATTTTGCCAGAAAACATAAACTTTCTGACAATTTTTCGTCACCGAAGCCGTTGACGGCCTTTATCCCGACGGAAAGCCATTTTTGAACTTTCCGTCTGCACTTTCTGTCACTATTACATCAACGTTCCGTCGCAATTCCGATCATGTCTTTTCCGTCGCAAGTTCAGCTTCTATCCGTAGGACATTATCCGTCAAATTAGCGGCCATATTCCGTGACAGTTATGTCCGGCCAATTTCTAGGAATTTTCCGTCTATTGAGACATCGTCAAAATTCCGACTTCGTTACGTGACGTCTAATTTCGTCGTTTGTCCGCGAAAAATTCGGGACCGAAAATTTTGAGCAACGTTCCATATTACTTCTGTCAACGGAAATTTTCATCGACAGTCCATGGCTCTCCCGTCATCATCATTTTCCGTCGGTTTTTCGATAATTTTGCGGCTCTCTATTTTCCAGCAACGTTTCGTCGTAATTCCATCAACGACAATTTCCGTCTAAAGTCCATTGATCTCTTGTCATCAGCTGTTTCCATCGGTATTCCCATCAATTTCCATCTAGATCACTGCCCACGTTTATTCCCCTCGCATTCCATCATTTTTTCCGTTCATATTAAATTGAATATTTTTTATTATAATCAACTATTTTGAAATATTAATTGGGGTTAGGGCTGTGCATTCGGTAATTTACCGAATTTACCGTTTACTGAATTTATTTTACCGAATTTATCAAACTAATTTTTTTATTCCGATTACCGAATCGAATTGTCGGTAAAACGGTAAATTCAGAAAATTTATCGAATTTCCTTCCAAAATTTTATTGTTTTAAAAGACTAATTAAACAACTACATCTGGTAAACAAAAAAGAGCAAAAAAAAGTAACAGTGTTTTTACATCAAGTATGGAATATAACTAAAATTCAAGAGAGTAATTCAAAAGAGGGTCTTGTGCTTCTTTTTTTCTCCTGCTTCTCCATCTTCATCTCAAAAAAAGTATAATGCATTAATCGTTGTTGCATCCACTATAATGCAAATTTATGTCCCCGGATAAATTCAAGTAGCAATTGAGCTATCTATGCCAACAAAAAAAGTACATAATGATATCAAGGATAGTAGCAAATTCATATCTCTGGATAAATTCCAGCAGTAAGTTCATACCCTGTTGCATCCACTATAATGCATAAGCATAACACTCAGAAAATGGATGTTGGAAAAAATGCATAAGAACAAAGAATGGATGCAGCAAAAAATGCCTAACAATAAGAATGGATGCTGCAAAAAATGCATAACTGCAAAGATCTATTGCAATAAACTAATCAGCCAAGGACCATATGTGACTTGACCATTTTGTATACACAAAACAGATAGAAAGTAAATTTATGATCAACAAATAGCACATTAAAACACTACCACAACAACAACATCAGATAGATATTGAATATATGACAGTTAATCAACCAGAGCTTTCTTTTTTTTCTTTTTTTGTTTAAACAAGTATTTCATTCACATGAGGAAAATGAAACACCCAGTGGATGTCAACAAAGTAGAGCCTTATTGCAAGAGCCAAATGATGTTTTAAACAAGGACGATAAAGGATTATTAAATCTCTGAGTGTTTTAATGTGCTTTGAGAATATCTCGAAATAACTTATCAAACAGCGGCAAAGTATACCTTGCTGAGCTTGGGGTTTGGCTTCATGGACTTCTCACCTGGTTTCCATCCAGCAGGGCAAATCAACATAAGCTTTCAAAGGATGAAACTCAGGGCTGCAAAGAGATTGAATTTTCTCACTTACCTGGTTGCTTTCTACGATGTGACAGAGTCTGACTGACAAAGTCGGAGCGACAGATTCGGATTGACGGATTGCTAAATTGGAGTGGAGGCGAAGATGAGATTTGGAGTGGCCGCCAGTCGCGAGTCTCACGACACTGCGATTTGGAGCGAAGGATGAATCAGTCGCGATTTGGATTGGAGGCGGAGATGCAATTCTGATTGACAAAGTCGGACTTAGGCCATCCTTAGTGATGATCTTTTAACAAAGATCATCCACTATTCACAGCACAATTTTACTGTCCCACAATCTTATTTTATAAATTCATCTTAACAATGATCAACAAAATAAAAGATCATCCCCACTCTTATGCGTAATATTTTATCGAAGTATGAAAAATAGTATATTCAAAATATAACAAAATGGGTGTCTAATTAAAGGTTTTAAAAAAACAAATTTATTGGTAATTGTTATAAAATATTTGCTTGTTATTTTTTGTAGGCAACATTAATAATTTTTGAAATTCTCATAGTATAGACCCATAATGACAAACTTTATTTCTGGCCAATAAAACCTTGACACATGTCAAGTTGTCTCAATATTGGGTCGTCAGTTTGGTCGTCCCATACCAAACTTATACGAACTTTGATCAACCGATCTTTTTATTTCAACCTATTAAGGACTAAAAATAAAAGATTGTATCTATAATCTTAAAAAAGTCTACCTATTAAAGATGCCCTTAGGGTTTTCTTTTCTGGTTTGTTTTGGTTTGCTGCTGATGGTTTGTCGTTTAGTTTTGTTAATAAATATAATTAAATAAGTAAATATTTATTAATCGGTAAATTCGGTAAATTACCAAATAAAAAAATTCATTCCGATTACCGACCAAATTTTACCGTTTTACCGATTTTACCGAACAATGCTCAGCCCTAATTGGGGTCATGTTTAAATATAATTGCATTTTTCATTAAAAACCTGATTATTTTCAAAAGTAAATGTACAATAATAAAATACACAACTAAAGTTAAATGAACTTAAAAGGTCTAATGTCAGCGGTTTTCGTCGTTCTCGCTATGGCCTTGATGTTATCCACGGTTGTCTTCATTCGTTCTCTGATTAGGCGGTCTGCGGTTTTTCATTCTGGCTATGACCGGGAGGCGGAGGGTTTCCAATCGTAAACATCCTCATCATGTCGGCTTGCATTTGCATCATTCGCTCAATGCATTCCTTCATGTTTCTGATCTCAGCCTCTTCTTGGGACTAGGAGCTACAAACCTCGTCGATGGCGCTTTAAACGCGGTCTCATCTCCTAGACTTGAGACAACCACTCGTCCGATGGTGGAGGCCTCGATCTCTGGGAGGCGCGCCGGTTTGGCTTCAAGTCGAGGAGAACTTATGCGACAACAATTTGGCTGCAAGCCCATACAGATACGGATCCCATACCTCGGGTTAACCCCCATGACAGTCGCAGATCAGGCCTCCACCAGTTCCTCATCTGGTACCCTTTCGTGTCCCTCGTGATTCTTTAGAACCACTGCTTCAGCATCCGCGAGCTCTTTCTGCACATATTTCAAATAACATGAAATGTTCACTTAGAGATAGACACAAAAATTAGTTTATACGAAACCTGAATAAGTTATACATATGCAAGTCTGATGAATTTAGGCTTCACTGATGAATAACATGTTACATAAAATTCACTCATAAAACCAAACTAAAATTTATGTTACAGGACATAAATTTGGAATTTCTCATCCTAATTATTTAACTTAACATCCACTCAAAAAACCATACTAATCGGGTCAACTTACAGTTTTGACTCATGCATCTCAAAGAGTGAACTCAGTGAATTAACTGAGTTTAACTCAGTGAGAAAATGCGACAGAGGGAAAATGCATCTGCAGGTGGTCTATAATTGCTACACAATTGCCATATTTCTTACCATATTTATAAACAAGTCTAATTCTTACCATATTTCTAAACAAGTCTATATAGTTGATTGCAAATGATTAATTAGGTTTTCATTTTTTTTTGCATCTGCAGGTGGTCTATAATTGCTGTACAATTGCCAGGAAGGACTGATAATGATATAAAAAACTACTGGAACACAAAGTTGAAGAGGAAAGGAAGCTACTTGGGAAGCAAAGAAAAGAGCAAAATGCTAGAATGGCAAGTTTGCTAAAACAACAAGATCATGTGAAAGAACGAAAATGCAACATCATGTAATAACAAAATAATATCATTCACGTTTTCCGGCCGCCATAGCCGGCCTGTTTCCAGCGAGCTCGATTTTATGGATTCAAACCCTTAAAACCGTACACTTAACCGTTAGAATGTAGTAATGATTCCAATGACACACATATAAGTCCCATACTTTGGATTTCATTACCAAAACAAAACTTAATCTAACAACCCCCAAATCGACAGATTTAATTCGACCATAATCAATATCCGGTAAACATACACAAAAACGGACGACACATACCTGGGTTAGGTTGATTTTGGAGGTTGGAAATATTGGAGATGGTCAGAAATGACGGACGAAAACGGCGGACGATATGTTGGAGACGGTCGTTGAACAAAGAAGAAGGAGAAAGGTTTCTGATGTCGATTGTAATTAACTTTTTTCTATCAAAATTCCGTCATTATTCCACTTACATATTTTAAATGCATTTTACTGATTCCGACATCAATCTGTCTAAAAACCGTCACTTTTTTTCTAAATATTAATTTATTAACTCCGTCAGATATCCGTCCACAATTCCGTCAACATTTTAAAATTATTCCATCAAAATTCCGTCATTATTCCACCTTAAATATGTTTCAATAATTATTAAGGTTGCGTGACGGAATACTGAGGGAAACGTGACGGACTTGCACTACAATAAATTAAAGTGTATATATCACTTAGTAAACAAACGGAATACTTACAAAAATTTTATAATTATTCCATCAAAATTCCTTCGTTATTCCACCTTAAATATTTTTCAAATTTTTTTAAGGTTGCATGAAGGAATACTGAGGGAATTGTGACGGACTTGCAGTACAATAAATTAACGAGTATATATCACTTGGTAAACAAACGAATACATAAAAAAAAAATTTTCCATCAAAATTCCGTCATTATTCCACCTTAAATATTTTTAAAAAATTATTAAGGTTGCATGACGGAATACTGAGGGAAACGTGACGGAATTGCAGTACAATAAATTAAAGTGTATATATCACTTAGTAAACAAACGGAATACTTACAAAATTTTCAAAATTATTCGATCAAAATTCCGTCATTATTCCACCTTAAACATTTTTCAAAAATTATTAAGGTTGCGTGACGGAATACTGAGGAAAACGTGATGGACTTGCAATACAATAAATTAACGAGTATATATCACTTAGTAAACAAACGGAATACTTAAAAAAAATTAAAATTATTACATCGTCTTATATATGTATTTATATGGAGCAGGATGACACGTTCCGTCATATTTACGTTAATAGTCCCTTGTGCAAAAAATAACACAAATGGTTGAGCGAATTTAAAATATTTCCGTCAACATTCTGTCCGTGATCCGTTAACCAATATTGAATTTTAATCAATAATTTCTACCAATATTCCGGCATTTTTGCGTTGTTTGATATTTTTATTCATTTGTTAATTTTTTAAAAAGTTGTTTTGACAAGTATTTTCTCCAACATACTTCAACCATGAAATTACGGAGTAATAATGTTGTCAATTTGCGTTACAAGTTCACTTTGAAAACATAAATGTAATATACAATTTATTGAATTGTAAGCGGTTGTAAATTAACAATTTATTTAATTCATGTAATTAAAATTAATTACTCTTTTATTTTATGTTTTATTTTTTGATTTTAATTACTCTTTTATTGAAAACATTGTTAGGCGTTCACCCCGCAGCAATTTTACGGGTGGATTGCCCATGAAAATAGTGAAATGCTTTCCCTCCTTATAGCATAGACATTCCGCCGATGACAATCCGATTGCTTCTGTTCATAAAATTACGACGAATACGGCTATCTTAGCGTGCATCCCAAGTTGCTATACTCTACAAGCAAAATATTTTTAATAGTCATTAACATTTGTCTTCAATATACTGAAAAATTGAATTTCTTACGTTTGATGACTAAGCGCTTTGTACCTGAAACTCCTCGTACCAAATTTCCTTACCACATTCTAGGATCATGTTCCATGATGTCCACGTTGCATCCCAGTATTTCGAGATGCATTCCCTTCAATCGTTTGATAAATATCGGATGGTTCGAAACTGTTACAAAATTAGGGATCACATAATGAGTGGATTTAACAAAACCATCAATATCAAGGGTACAATGAATTCTTATCGGTCTCTTCGAACTCTCGATCGACGTCACGTGGATTGTCACCG
Organism: Rhodiola kirilowii; assembly: GCA_033675215.1. Classification (NCBI taxonomy): domain Eukaryota; kingdom Viridiplantae; phylum Streptophyta; class Magnoliopsida; order Saxifragales; family Crassulaceae; genus Rhodiola; species Rhodiola kirilowii. The sequence goes on along the minus strand of CM066203.1, from coordinate 51,040,148 downwards.
AAACCAACAAGATCAAATGAAGGAGACATGTTGAGAATATTCAATTGGAAGGAAGTATGTTGGAATGGAATGTTGTGTGTTGAATGATGTAAAATAGTTCTCATATATAGGGCAAAACAAAAATCCGTCTGGATTTATTTTTCAGTCGCAATTCCGTCACGTTTCCGTCGACGGTAAACACATGTAATATTGATGTAAAAATTGGAATTAAACAACGGTCACTAAATAACGGTAACTAAAATTTTATTGTTTATTATATTTCTTATATAGTCGTCGGGTGACGGATAGTGAGGGAAATTTGGCGGAACGTCAGTACACTAAATTTGTATTATATTTCACTTATGGAATACTAACGGTATACTGACGGACTAATTTGTAAACAATGTTCACTAAAAAAATGGTAACAAAAAAATTCTTGTTTATCAAATTATAAATGGTTATTGGGTGATGGAATAGTGACGAAAAAGTGACGGACAAAATGAAAATATTTCTGCCACGTCCAGGGGACGGAATGTGCACGGAATTGGGCTAGGGTATAAACCTACTGAAATTCGACGGAATGTGAGCGAATAATACTTTCGCAACCTCTCCGTCAACTTTTCGTTACAAAAATTTCGTCGACAATCCGAGTAACTTTTCGCGACGGAAGGTTTTTTGCCGGAATGTTGCCAGAAATGCAACGAATTTTTATATTACAACATTTTTTGACGGAAATTCACCGGAAAGTGAACGAATTATTTTTTGGCGCCGTGGCCGTCAGCGTTTTTTCAACGGAATTTTTGGATGGAAAAAATCCAAAAATTTGTAGTGCCATGTTATTTTTAGAGGCAAGCGTACAACAATATTGAACGCAGACCTGATGAATTGCTGCTTCCAAATGTTGGATGCTCATATAGGTTGGAACATAGAGCACATTTTCCGGAGTGACAACAAAGAAGCAAAAAGCTTGGCAACACAAGCTGCTGGTTTTGGGACAAGTTGGACGCGTTACCATGGCTTCCTAGAGATCTCAGAGGAATGGAGGATCAACTTGGAGAAGAAGGATGATATATGTGCTACAAAGTCTTGATATTTGTTGCTTCAGTTGTTCCATGTCTAAGTGTTGTCTCTAGTTTTGGGTACAGGCAATGGGTCTTGTTGTGTGTCCGTTCGTGGTCTTGTGTTTTTGTGCTGCGTAGGCAATGTTTCCCAATAAAAAAAGAATTTGGTCGAAAGTGAAATATTTCCGTGTGTTGAGATAATGTTCTGCACGTGAACTAGAACAACTCGTGCAGAATATTAAGTTTAACTAACTTAAGTGCAGTGCCAAAATTAAAGATACAGAATATGGTTACCCAGTTTGCGTTAACGAGCATACGTCTGAGGGGCTTTATCCTCAGCCCGATGGAAAGTAATTCACTATGTTGAGTTTAGAGTATAGGAGCTCACGTTTACAAAATCCTTTTTAAACTGCCGGAACCTCTAACACTATAGTAATTGCTGTCTAGGCTCCTCCTAGATCAGAGCCTCGCCTCCAATTCCACCAGATGATTCCCCACGAAGATCAGCGTCTTTCGCAGAATGCGCAGCAACATCAACAGTGCGTGTATCTTCAGTTGTTCTGCAATCAGTATGCACAGTACCCAGTACAGACCGCTTCCGAGCGCTGAGAGCTTATCAGAGTAATAAGTTCTCCGGCCGATGACCTCCACCTCCCGAACAGAATATATGCATGAGTAATATCTCCGTGAGTGCTGAGAGAAACGAATGCCTCAGCCCTCATTATATAGAGTCGGATGAAATCCTAGAAGACTAAGATTTCCAATCTCCAACGCATATCTCTTTAGGAAATCTTTCCTAAATCTTTTAGGAAACATTCCTTGCTCATCTTTTTTGTAGATAATCTTCAAGTATATCTTCAATCATCAATTTAGATCTATGATTATCTTCTTCCCTAAGTAATCTTCAAGCTTATATATTTCCTAAAATCTTCCAACCGACTTTTAGATATGCATCATATATTTGCGTCAACCGACTGCAATATCTGCATCATATCTTCAATGTTCAGCAGCACCGACTTACCTAATATGAATTAGAAAACCTCTGCTGCTCCAGTCTTGTTCCACGTCAGTTGTCTCTTTCTGGCCTTGAACTCTTCCTTGTACAACCGCTTGAACAACTTCACAGTGTTTTGCCAAAACCTATGCCACTAAAAACTAACAAATCTCCCCCTTGGCATTTTTGGCAAAATATCTACCTGTACTACTTTTACAGTTTAATCTTTGAAGGAGGTTTCAAACTCCCAAGTTGTTCTACGAGTAAATTGCTACCGAATGAAAATTTGAGGAGGTTTCTAACTCGAAAAATTTCAAGCACATATGAATCTTTTAAGGAGCTTTCAAACTCCAAATTTACTCCCCTTTTTTGCCATAAAGTGACAAGGGAGTTCAGAAAACAGTAGCAATTCTTTGACAATAATACCAGAGTTCAATAAAAATATAATTGTTTGTGGTAGAGAGCACATAGATCGTCCCCATAGATCAATAGTCTGATTCTTCAGAGTCCACATCTTCCTCCTCCTCGGGATAGAAAAGTTCCACCAAAGCTTCATGATCTCCCTCTTCCTAGCCAGAAGCATCACAGTCCTTTCGTTGACATCATCGAGTTCTTCTTCCAAATGAGCAATTGCTTTCTTGCGGGTTGCAGCCAGAAGTTAAGAGCTGAGCTCATCACGTCAAATTGTTGTAACTCAAGATCCTCTGCTGCAACGACATACAACACAAGTCGTATAGCATCTTTACAACATGAGTGAAAACATCAGTGTAATATATACCATATTGTTGCTGAAGCTTGTAACGCTTACTTCCATCTGCCTCCTCCTTTATTCTATAAACCCACTTATTATGCAGTGTCGTTTGCATCTTAGAAGCTCATAGCTTTCATGTCTCATTCGCTAGCAACGAATCCATCTAATCATCCATTGCAAGCTTCCATTGAGACGCCTTTGCAAGATATTTTGTTAACCACTGTCAGTTATTAACAAATAGAAATTACATGGACAATAACTATCTGGTGATCTGTGGTCCCTAATGGATATTTGTAGGTAAACTTCTGGTGTATTCCGTTCTTCCTCCTCATCAACCTCGTGTCATTCGGAACACCCATACACCTACTCGAGTTGGAGGTATCTAACTCCACCTTAGTTACTGAGCTGCTAGCCTCTGATGCACCCGTCATATTTTTCATCTTTGTATAGTACCTGCTCATCAAACGCAACATCTTGACTATAAATAACTCTCTTATTCTTCTCATCCCAAAATATATATCCAAAGTATTCACCGCCATGTCCAATAAATATACACTTAACATAGACTTTGCATCCAACTTGCTTCTTTCAACAATATCTATATAAACATACACAATGCATCCGAAAAGACAAAGAAATGAGAGATTTACCTCTTTGTCATTCTAAGCCTCCTTTGAAATCTCGTTCCCTAGAAGAGTTGACGTTCCTCGGTTAATCAGGTAGGTAGCTCTCAGCAGCAGTGTTAACTGCTTCTCCCCTGTTCGTCTTGGATTAGCGACCGATGGATTTAACCCATTTGGAGCACTAGGTGTTTCACATAGCACTTGCCCTGTAATGGTTATGCCTTATAATTTACCACCTTCAATGTGTATGAAAAAGGAATTCAACCTACTCACTTTATTGATATCTGGTCTGAAGTCCCCTGGAAAGTGTTTGAACGTGTTTATGCAGCCTCTTATTGATGAACTGAAAATGTTATGGGAGACGGGTGTGGTTACTTATGACAGGTATGACGGTTCATCATTTATTATGAAAGCAGTAGTAATATCGATCATTAGCGACTTCCCAAGGCTTGGCATGTTGGGAGGTATGAAGACTAAATGTTACAAAGCTTGCCCAATTTGTTTGGATGGTGTTGATGCTGAACATTTATCTGGGAGAATGGTGTATCAAGGTCACCGCAGATGGCTTGATAGGGATCATCGTTGGAGGCAAGCCGCCGATAAATTTGATGGAACAGTTGAGTTAAGCAACCCACCACCTACACTTTCTAGCCATGATATTATGACTGAGGTATTTAGTCATGAATTCTCAGTGCTTAGTTTACATCCAATGTTCAAGTCTAGTAGAAGTGGGTCAGAAAAATTATGTTGGACCCATCGGAGCATTTTTTTTGACCTACCATATTGGAAATATTTGAGACACCCATATTCTCTGGATGTCATGCATATAGAGAAGAATGTATTCGATAACATCATCGGCACAGTGCTTGGAATTGATGGAAAGACAAAGGACACACTCAAAGCACGAGAAGGCTTGAAACAACAGGGAGTGCGTGAAAATTTATGGGAGAAAGAACCAGGTCCCTCGTCGAAGAAAGCTAACGTGTCTCAAGCTCCGTATATGGTGTTACCAGAGAGTAGAAAAGAGATTTTTGAGTGGATTCGAGAAGCCAAGTATCCGGATGGTTATGCGGGGAGTTTAAAGAACAAGATCAGTGTCACAGACAAAAAATTGAACGGCTTAAAAACACATGATTGTCACGTGATGATGCAACGTTTACTTCCAATTTTTATCGATCCTTATTTGCCGTATCATATAGTTGAACCTCTAATAGCATTGTCAAGATGGTTTCAAAAGAAATGTTGCCGAGAGCCGCGGAAAAATGACGTTTATCAAATGAGGAATGACATCGTGATGATTTTATGCATGTTTGAAATGATATTTCCTCCGGCCTTCTTCACTATCATGGTTCACCTATTGATTCATCTTCCCGATCAAGTGTTACTTAAAGGTCCCGTGCACTTCAATTGGATGTTTCCCATTGAGAGGTATATACTAGTAAAATTATCTTAATATATTGACTAATGTTTCCCGTGCACTTTAAAGCTTGTACTAATGATATATTCTCGTTGCAGGCAATTAGGCCAATACAAAAAAAGCGTAAGGAACGCTCGATACCCCGAGGGATGTATAACTGAGCAATACGTTGTGAATGAATGCGTGACGTATTGCAAAATATACATGGATGGATCAAGTAATACATCATCAGTAAATAAGGGTACACCTTATGAGTCTCAATTCAAATGCTCTGTTGTTTCTGAACTCGTCAGACCTAATGCTTATTTGCGCAATTTCAAGTTGGATAAGCAACAACTTGAAATTGCTCATTGGTGTGTCCTGGAACATTGCAAAGAAGCAAAGTATTACATTGATAAGCATGCCGAGAAATTTATATTGAAGTTTCCAGACGGCACTAATGAAGCGCGCAAAAAGAACTTTCATTCCTACTTTTTGAAATGGGTATGCTATATATTTATATTATTCCATCTTTGTTCGTATCCACATTATAATTAAAATTACTCTAATATCTTCAGAGAATTACTTTAATGCAGATTTTGGGACTGCAGAGACCCAAGCATTATTCACCGATTCTGCATATTTTAGCATGTTCACCACAAACCCATTCATGCTACTCCCAGTGTTATGTCAATGGTATTAAAGTCATGGTGTGGGAACGTGATTGAAAACTGAAAACCCAAAATTCTGGAGTGATCGTGGAATCTGTAGACATAACTTACTACGGTATTCTTGAGAATGTGATTGAATTAAAGTATGCTGATGGACTGCCTGTAGTTTTATTTAAATACAGATGGTTCGACACTGATCCAAAGGAACGAGGAAGCACCAAAAAGGATCATGGCCTTTTATCAGTTGATACGTCCACGAGTTGGTATGAACATGAGCCATATTGTTTAGCATCTATGGCAAGACAAGTATTTTATTTGGATGATCCGAAGGCTGGCGAGCCTTGGAAGGTTGTTAATGTTGTCACACAATGCGACATATATAGTGAAAAATCACTTACTAGGGACGAAAGTGCATTATTATTGTCCCATGTGGCGGAACCATATCAAGAAGATGTGCCCGCTAATATCATGTCAGCCCATATACCTATTAGCGGCATAGCTATTGATTTAGGATCTCTTCCACTGGATCATCGACGTGAGCACTTAGTGGCTGATGGAGTGCTCGAAGATGATGAGTTCAGTGACTCAGAGGACGGAGGAATGTATGGGTCAAGTGAAGGCGAAGATGAATACGACAGAGGTGAAGATGAAGAAGATGACTTGGGAACAAGTGAAGGTGAAGATGACACAAGTGATCAAAGTCAATAACTATATACTAATTTGAATGATTGTTTAGCACTTTGAATGCTTAAGTCATCAAGTACACAAGTTGTCATGGTTATAACAGTGTCACAAGTTTGGACATGGGATGTTTTTTTGTTGCACAGGTGGGTGAACTTGAATGATTGCTTCATGTTGTCAAATGCCATACCAGACAATTAAGTGACAAACATTATGTTACTATGTCGAATAATCCATCATACAACATTCCTATTCGTAGATAACTGTCAAATTTAACTGGGTGTTGAATAATGACTGAGAAAACGACTAAGTTAAATTGTTACAATTGTAATTTAAACGACACACTTTGAGGTGGATTCATCCCATATAACAGTATATGGCTTGTTTAGCCCAGTAAAATCAGACACACATATATATTGAGAGATTAACCCTAGGGTAAATCTTCTCGTCGTTTCGTTCCTCACCGCGCCGCACACATCTCTCAACCCCTTCAATCTGCTCTCATCCGCACTCGAACGCCATGGCACTGAAAAAGCGTAACCTCGAAGCGATCCAGGAAAACACTCACCAACGGATGAAACTCCGGTCCCCTTCCTTGCTCAAACAACCGGAAGGATACAGCCCCAAACCGATAGCAAAGAGAGGGAAGCATCATGCGAACCCTAAGTGAACTGCTGCTGGATCTCATCCTCGTACACCCCCACCGTCCCCACCGCATGCACAAAACCGTCAACCCATTATCCCACCGGAGGCGAGACCGACTGAGAGATTGAAAGCCATTATCAACGGCATGCAGGAAGGAAGGATGAAGGCTAGCCCCAAAAAGTGTGTCGCGGAACAACCAAAATCAACCCCGAAGAAGCAACTTGTTGACCCTTGTACTCGTGAGCTCCGAAGGAGCCCTAGGCGGCCTGTGAATGTTGTCCCTTCCACAGTTGCTGCTCCCCAACTGCCATCTATACCCGAGTCAGTACTTCCAACACCCACAAGACCAGTTCTGCCTGCTAGGTCTACCTCGCCCAGTTTAAGTGATATTCCATCAGCGTTGATACCATCTGTCAGTTCTTCAGTTCAACCTACTCAGAGTACAAACAACGGATCCCAAGTTCCACCTACTGACCAGGCTACAAACAGTCAGCCTCCTTCTCTACCTGAACTGCCAGAAGATGCAGTTCCAGAACCGCCAGAGTTAGGGCAGGAAGCACCTACTGTCGTTAATGTTGCATTTGAATGTCCAGAAGGAGACATTCAAGTTCCAGAAAATCCAAGGAGCATTAGGTGCAAACCCAAAGCTAACACAGGTTAATTTCTTGTTCAGTTCCTTTCATTTTTTATGTTTGAACTATATAGTTGATCTTTATTTCAATATACATTTATCTGATTAACATTGTTTCTTTGTGTTTACTAATAATAGGAGACAAACCTGTTAGGAGAACCAGAGGCGTCGTCAATGGTCATAAGGTGGCAATTAACATGAGATCATTGGGATCAAAAATAAAAGTCAAACATGGCCCCGAACATGGTGGCCCTAGGAACCGTCATTTGAGAAGTATGTTGACACATGAGATAGGGTCATGTGTGCGAGACACAGTTCCAATGCTTGCACCAAGTTACGGTGAACTCGAGCCGGAGCATTGGGCCATCGTCTTCGACCATTTGACTGTAAGCATTGGACAAATTCTTTCCCTTTATATTACAAATATTAGTAATTATTTTGTTTCTTACTAACTCTGTTCTATTTTGTTTGTAGCCAAATTTCATGCTTGACTTTGATGATACATGGATTTGGAGGTTCATTACCCAGATAGCTACAGAAAGATACCGTGACTGGAAGTCGGATTGCAAAGTACACTATGAAAAATTTGGTGCAGAGCTGCCTTTGGAGTTTGTTGATCGGAAGGAGCAATGGCATTGGCTGGTTGGTCATTTCAGGGAACCAAAAGTTCAGGTTTGAGTCTTTTTGTTTATTAAGATGCATTATGAATCTGTTTTGATTTATTTTCATTCTTATTGATAGGCTAGAGGTAAGAAGATGAAGGAGGTGCGAAATGCACCAGGCAGGACAAACCATCACTCGGGAAAATTCCCTTTTAGCCATAGAGCTGAAAAGCACGCTCTCTCAAATGACAAGGCCCCTTTTATCGCTGCATACGGTGAGGTTTATGGTGCTGATGCCAGGGGTGCAGAAATAGCGGTAAAGTTCCTAATTCTTTAACCTTTTATATGTTAAAGTTCCTAATTCTTTAACCTTTTATCTATTTTCCTTAAGTCAACCGCCTATATACAAATGTTTGGCTCTTGATTTACTAATCTATGAATATTGTGTATAGTGACAGAATTTTGTCTGATTAGTTTGTTTATCTGTTTATATTACAACTTGATGTTTATATTACAACTTGATGTTTAATGTTTATATACAACATGCCTCTTATTAGTTTGTTTATCTGTTTACTGTATATGTGTATTCTTCATTTAGCGTTTCCATTGTTTAGTTGTATTGGTGGGCATTGGTGTATACTGTATATGTTTATTCTTCATTTACTGTATATGGTTACCTTATTAAGTCAGATTATTTGACATTGATGCTTATAGGAACAAATGAGACAACGCGTGCGTGAAATGACTACTCTTGACCATGATTCGGAAGATCCAGGTGTCATAGATGATCCTCTGCCAATCAGTACTCAAATTGAAATCATAACTCAGATTCTTTTCATTCTTATTGCGGATCCGATCAAGATGTCTTGCTAAGAGCTTCGGAGATTGATAGATATGCATTGGATGATTAAAGCTCATATGCAATGTATTGTTCCTAGTTGTTGTACCACCTACTATCCAAAAAAAAGTTAAACAAATTTCAATTTAAATTTTTTCCAGCTCAAAACATTAGCACCTTAGTGATATTTTTTAGGAAAAATTGCAAAAAGACTACCTGGACTACCACCCTATTTCAAATCACGGCCTGGACTATTTTAATTTTCATTAGATATTTTTGGACTAAATTGCAAATGATAAACTAACCGGTTAACTAATACCGTTTGTAACTAATTTTGTAAATAGAAAAACATGCTAAAAAGAAATTAATCGAATTATATATCGGTGCAGCAGATGTTCCATTACAATACTCATTTTCTTTTCCCCTTTATTTATGTTGCAGATGTTTGAAGATGGACAACTTCTTTTTTGAGTGAAAGTAATGCCCAGGGACTTCAGTCATTGCCAATTTTCCATCAGCTACTATACTGAATGTGTTTGCCTACTCAGTTAAGGAAAAGTTAATCGCCACACGTTCCAACCACCAAAATTCAGCCCATTTCTAGGGGTTCACTATCCCATTTTGCCTCTTATGTGACTGACAACTTTGGGCCGCATAAGTTCGTTTTTAGTCACATAAGGTCTTATGTGACAACGATCAGTCACATAAGGACCAGTCACATAAGTTGTGCCGCATTAAGTGTAATGTGACAGAATAATCGTACTCAGTCATATTAAATCTAGTGCGTCCAACCTAAAAAATGCCGCATAAGTACATGGTTTGTCACGTAAGTAGATTTTAGAAATCAACAATAAATTCCATAAGTTGGCCGTTTAAGTATCAGTAGTACAATGTCTGTCACACAAGAAAATATAAAATGATAATACGATTAGCCGCATAAGTCATAAAGGACGCTATATTTGTGTCACATAAGTGATGTCAGTGTGTTCCAGTCAGTCACTTAAGTGTCGCAAGGATACTATGTATTGACACATAAGTCCAGTTATGTGGTATTATCATCAGATATCAGTCACATAAGAGAATATATATTATCCCTGTTTACGTCAGCTACGTATTGCAATTACAATTCGGTTGCATACGAAAATGTAATGCATCCCTGTCCTTCATAATGTAACATGTCAAAACATGTTACAACATGTCAAAATTGTACAGCAGTATTCGCCGTTTACATCACAACATAATAGTTTAAAAGTTTGCAGCATTGCGACAACTTCAAAATGTTGCATCATCAAAAGAGTTCCACACAACCAGTCTTCAGAGAGTTGGCTGGGCAAAGCTCGCCCCATCCGAGACATTAGCCCCATGTCCTGAAGGTCCTACTCCCCCGCGCACCATCTCTTCAATGGCCCGTAGCCTATCATTGAGCTCTACTTCTTTTTTAGCGGCCTCTTCTTTGGCCCTCACAAGCTCTTCCTTTTAGAGATTGGTTAGATGCCCCGCCTCTTGGTTTTGGAGGCCTCCTTAGATTACCACCCGCTCCGGAAATTAGAGTACCTTTTTGTTGCCCCACCGCTCGGCCAATTATATCCAGCTAGGTACTCGTGGGGAGAGGATCCTGAATGACGCTTGGGTCATCGGAGTGCTGCTCTTGTATCAGCTGGTTCACCTCTACATTCATTTATTCCTAAGGCAAGGTACAAATAAATTAATTACTGAAATGATACAACAAAACCTCCTATAAGATAATTCTTACAGTGATAACAAGATACCATTTAACATTATCTATCATGGCGAAATATATAATCATAATCCAAAAGACTACAACCCAAACAAAATCAATATTAAGGATGAGCTTACACTTTATCAGAATCCAAATGGTTACAATTGTTTCAACTCAGGAATAAATTATTCTGAGATGACAAACAAACTTTTGACATGCTTTAAGAGAATGACATAATAGGTTCACTTGCACATAATCACAAAATCCGTCAAGTATTCATAAAGCATGACATCATACATGTACAAAAAAGATCAACATGCTGCATGACACCAATGATAATCCAAAGCACCGAATAAACTTCATTTAGTTATGAAGACATAAATGAAATAAATAACATAAAGGGTTACCACTATTTTCCCACTTTCAGGTTCTTGTGTGTAGACTTGCGCATATGTTGCGACACGAGGGGCTTGTTGACCTTTCTCCATGTGATCGATTGCTCTCATGGGGAACGGAGTCTTCCAGGACAGTTGGTTCATCTTTGCGTCTCGGGCAGCTTCATTCTTTTAGATTTTTCTATGATTACGAAAAGTGAAGTTTCATATTATAACTTACGCAAATAACATAAAAGTTAGCACAATAAAGTCAGGTATTTAAAAACATTACCTGCTGTTCAGGTTCGTTGAAGTGCTGAAGGAGCCATCTCCACTCCTCCCTGCGGTGGGTGAACTCCTTTGGGACCTTATTACCATTCCTTAGATAATGCTTGTGACAGTCAGACTTCCAATCCGTGTACCGTTTACTTGCTATTCTCATTATATACTCCCACAGTAGAGTGTCATCTTTTGGCAATTGGAAATGAGGCTACAAACAATTATAAAGGGTCAAGTTGTGTAACTGTTCAACAAACAAATGAAATAACCAAAATGCAAACAATAAAAGGAGAAAGAGAACTTACGCTCAAATAGTTAACCACAATGTTCCAGTGCTCTTCATCTAACTGAGCGTATGTCGGTCGTATCATTGGGACCTTCTGTTTGACACATGCCCCGATTTGGTGGCAGATCATACTCCGCACTTCCCTCACCACGGGCTCGTTTGCCTCCACGGAGCACTCAACTTTGATCTTCATCCCAAGGGCGTGCACCAGAGTGGCTATTCTGGTGCCACAAACCACACCACACTTTCTCTTCTTTGAAGGTCTAGGTTGAGTAACAAGGATAGCGTCCTCCGCATCTTCTTGCATTAAGGTAAAAAGAATATATTAGTACAAGAGGTAAATTAGTATATTAGTGAAATTACCAGTAAAGTAATGTAACAAATATTTTACCTGGAGGTGGAGAAGATTCCCTCTTCTTGCACCTGATGCTAAGTGGTTCTTCTTCATCCTCCTCCTCGTCAATTGGATGAAGGTTTTCGTCGGATTGCTCTCCTCCTTGAGAGGCTTCAGCAGTGGGAAGAACATCATCAACAACAGGGAACTCCTCTTCATCAATAGGACACTCATTTTCAATTGGTAACTCTTTTTCTATATCAGGAAACAAATCATCATCAGGGAACAATTCATCATCAGTATCTATAGGATCATGGCAAACATCATCATCAATGTGTGGTCCTTGATCATGAGATGTGGTTTTTTCAAGAGGGTTGAGGCAGCAGGTAAGGGTGTTAGGGATGGGTATCGGTTGATTGTTTGTCTGTCGAAAGACGAAATTGTACGAGTAGGGTACTTGGATGGGGCGACTAATGGGACTAACACTAGACATTCTTCACTAGTAGGGGATTCTTTGGTTTGTGGAGCACTTGTTTGGACTGAGTTAGTTAGTTTTTCTACTCTAAGCTTATACGGACACCTAGGGGAACGACGTAAAGTAGTTTGGATTGACCTAGTTTTTTCTGTAGGATTAACCATACCACCAGTAACTTTACCTGCATCCTTGGCTGCAATCGGTATGGGTGCTGCCTTCTTCTTAGGAGTCGCCGGTTTGGTCGGTGGCTTCTTCGATGCTTGTTTGGAAGGCGCTGCCTTTTTCACCGCCAGCTCAGGGGTATGGATCTTGGCTGGTCTCCTTGAGCTCGGACTCCGCAACTTCATGTTCTGTGTGTTACTGGTAGCCACTGCCACCTTACTCAGTGATTTCTTCTTCGGAGGCATAGTCATTGTCGATTTGTACCAACTGGACACTCGATTTGATGGAAGAGAGCGACGATGTGTTAGGAGACGAACGAAAATGAGGAAGAGAGCGGCGATGTTAGGAAGAGAAACAAAATGATGAAAAAACCCTAAGTGTCAAAACAGACTGAGGATTTGAACATGTTGGTTCAGATTCAAACACGTTGTATATTTTAGGACACGTGTGTATATGATGTTCATTCATTGCTTATGCGACTGACTGTCCAACGTGTGTCATACAAGATATAATCAATTACGAAATAGAAAAATGGATTTCCCCCTAAAATATCTATATCCCGCCCAGTCTTTTTGGACTTCCCGCCTGAAGTTTCAGTATCTTATTTACAAATACTTAGTCACATAAGTAACCAATTTGTAGGACCAAATTTGTTTTACAAATACGTAAGTCCCAACCTACAAATGACAGCAAATACAATGAACATGGAAAAACACATATATCCTACAACGTGGTCACTCGCAAGTACTCTTCATCATACTCATCATCATCATCTTCATCTTCATTATCAATAACATAATGTAGTCCATCACCCTCTTCATCGTCATCCTCATATTCAGATGTATCTTCTTCATTCTCCACTGCATCAGCATCATTTTCTGAATCATAGTCATCATAAAAAACTGGAACAACTAGCGGAGTCTCTAATCCCACATCCATTTCGTCATCCTCTTCATCCATTGCATTACACATGTAAGGTGGAATATTTGTTGTGCCTTCTTCTTGATAAGCTTCCTCTAGAACATTCGACTTATCATTGTATGATACACATGAGTTGCTATAAGTGCCTCTTTGGGTGACCAAGTTGACAATTTTCCAATTATCTCCAAACTTTGGATCTTTTAAGTAAAACACTTGGTGTGCGTGTTTTGCAAGCAATATGGAGCATTTTCATACCATGTGTTAGATATGTCAATGGACAGAATTCCAAGGTCCATTTTTATGTTTCCACCCTCTTCCGGATCCGTGTTGTACCATTTGCACTTAAAGATAACAACCGGCATACCCTCTACATACTTGAGTTTGATAATGTTGGTCAAAATCCCGTAATAGCTAACATCTTCTGTAAAAAAAACACTCAACAACTTTTAAAATGATTTTCAATACAAACTAAATCTGAACATGTTTGTTGGTATAATATTGCAAATAATTACCTGCTTTAACCATTACACCACTGTTTTGTGTTTTCAAATGTTGGTCCTTCTCCAACACAACGAACTTCAACCCATTTACAACACAATGTGTGTAACATGCATGAAACTGTGGCTTATATGCCAATATGTCAAGTTCCTTTCTATACTCATCCGAACCTTCGTTGCGCAATGCTATAATCTACACATAAAGCTATATTTAAATGACACATTATTTTAAGAAATACCCAATAAAGATGACATTTTTTGATGTAAACTAGTTTTACCTTATCAAGAAAATAGGAATGGAAATCTTCAATCCTTGAATCATTATCACCATCAGGATGTTCCGCATAAAACTTCTCAATGTGTCGGTTAATGTACTCGGCTGCCTCCTAGCAATTTTCAACGACAGCCCAATGAATGACATCTATGTCATCATTGTTTAGTCGTTTCCTTCTACTGTAACCCATCGGCTTGATGAGGTTGGACATAACTGATATGTTCTAATATTCCTCCTCCTCATTGTCCTGATTTTTTTGATGTATCTTCAATCTCCCCCATGTACGACTTATAGTACATGACACACTCTTGAGCTCTGTATTGCTCAGCAATACATCCTTCAGGATATCTTGTGTTTCAGACAAATTTTTTGTATTGTCCAAGTTGCTTGCATATATAATAAATACAAAACTCTAGTTATATATGTGACGCTTTCATATTCATATAAGGGACGAAAAGAGTTTGTTAAATACCTTTCCATGGGGTACATCCAACTGTAATGTACCGGCCCCTTCATCAAAATCTTATCAGGCAGATGTATCATCAGATGAACCATAATTGTAAAGAATGTTGGTGGGAAAATTCTCTCTAGCTGACATAGGATTTTCACTATGTCCAACTTCATTTGGAGCACCTCCTCCTTCTGGAACTCTCGACAACAAACTCTCCGAAACCAATGGGATAATGATATAAGAGGGTTAATGACGGAGCCCACTGCACTGTCGTTAAGGTGCAATGTTCTCTGTACAAAATAAATTTATAATTTCCGCTACTCGCAACTATACTACTGGGTAGTAAGTGGTAAGTAGGGGTCGAACCCAAGGGAATTAGGGGGATACGTTGTTCTTTAAGGGATTTGTACAGCGAGGGAGCGTGTTTTTTGGGTTGAGATTTTAGCGCGAGTAATTTAGTAACCTTTTTTTTGGTTGTTTTTGGTTTTTTATGCGGAAAAGTAAATGACAGGAAAAGTAAATACTGAAAATACAAAGAAGACTTACAGCGGGTGATGCGTGATTGTCAAGTCCTCCGGTAGATGAGCGGTTGATGGTTGCAGTTGATCGAGCGATTCGTAAAAGTAAATACAGGGGGTTTTGTAATTCAAGGAAAACATTCGATTTCAGGGGCCTTGTATCATAGCCTGTTTATTGTTTTAGTAACCCTTCTAAGTATTCAAACGTGCATCAAGGCCTTTTCCGGCGCTCGATTTGCCAAACTGTCTAGTCTTTTGCAAGAGTGTTCGAAAGTGAATCAAGGCCATTTCAAGCACTCGACTTGCAACACTGTCTAATCTTTTGCAAAAAACGTAAAGCCCTTGTTCTACTTAGACTAGCACCCCATTTCAAGGTATACTAGCCTATGTGCATCCATTTTGGGTTGTCTTTTCCAATTTTCCCAAAATGGTGTTTGAGAGAGATCAAACTCCTCAGATAAGCTTTGCCATTTCAAGCATCCACTTACCCGAGTATGTTTGCAAACTTCCACGGAAGAGCTTTGCCATTTCAAGCATCCACTCAACCTCGGAAGTTCTGATCTAATATATGGCACATAGAACAAGTTTTGAATACAGAGAAAAGAAACTAAAAGAATTAAAACATTTTATAATACAAGTACGCCCATTTAACCGAATAAAGAGTTTAGCTACGAATATCCATAGAGGTGGATACCATAGCTAAATACTCGGGGGTTTTTGAAAACAGTAAGAGGAGAAGGGGTGGAATACTCAAGAACCAACAGGAGTATTCCTAATTTCTACTGAATACTCAAGAACCAACAGGAGTATTCTCTACAGTATTATAATACTCAAGAACCGACAGGAGTATTATAATTTCAAACCGTTATAATACTCAAGAACCAACAAGAGTATTATTTCATAAACCAAACTTACAAAGTAACAAACTTAGAGAGGGAAGTGTAATATGATTTTTGGATGGTACAAATGAGGAGGAGGAGCTCTCCTTTTATAGGCTAAGGGGAGGAGAATGGAGGGCCAAGATGGTGGCAAGTGGTGTTGCATCTAAGGGTGGAGGAGAAGGGGAGGAGCATGTGGAGGAGAAGCCACCACATGGCAACTTCTCCATGGAGGAGCTAAAGCCGCCGGTGGCCGGTTGCAAGGGAGGAAGGGAGGTGGCTTTGGCCACCTCTTGCCAAGAGCCGCCGGTTGCCATGGAGGAGAAGGAGGAGAAGCCACCCATGAGTCATCCATTTCACCCAAAGCCGCCGGTCACTTGGTCCATGGATGAGTTTTGACAGTTTTGTGCAGTCTTTTCACAAAACTGTCAATCCAATTTTGCTCCGGTCTGACTTGGTTGTTCCTCGGTTGAATTTGTATTGAGTAATTCAATGTCAGGATCTTGAGATTTCTTCGTTCAGCGTCTGATCTTGACCTTGGATTGACTCGTAATATCTTTTCAGCGTAAAATCCTCTCCTTAGTGTGTTTTCTCTCTAAGTTCCAAAATACCCTGTAGAAATATATCGGGACTAACAAGTAGAAGTTAGATAGACAAACAGTCTGATTAGGTAGGTTTTACTGTGTTTTTGATTCGTATAATTATGGTCCATCAGATCACCCCACACTTTTAGTTGTTCGTCCCGAACAATGCTATTAAAGGGCGGCACACTAAGTAAGTTTGTTAAAATATGAAAATTAGACTGTGGGACTCGATTTATCCTAATTCATGCATTACTTACTTATTACCAAATTGAACTGTATAAATGAATAGAAGAAACTTGATACTTGTACCTCCGTGCTGAGATGCAAATTATTCTGGATGTTTCGGGAGATAGCCCTTTTTAGGCTCCTGGACTGCAACCTCGGGACCGTCTCGCACTATATGGTTTCCTAGCAGCTTTCTCTAGCACGTGATTCGGTTCGGGTTTCACTGGTTTGAGTACTTTGATTTTTTTCTTTTGGCGAGGGACTGCTTTTGTAGTGAATCGGCCTTTGGCCTTTGATTTGACTCTTTGAGTACTTCACTTTTTGTTTGGTTAAAACCTTCACAATTTTGGGCCTTTGGCCTCTTGATTTGCTTCTTTGAGCTTTTTGCGTCTTGGTGACTTGATAGTCCATTTTCTCAAGCCTTTTTGGGAGGTCCAATCATCGCCCGCAAGCCTATGGAAATACCTCCCCGCTCCTCTCATCGTTGTTGTTTCGCGCGGGTCAAGATGAGGGTCGCTCATCTATTTTCTTGGCTACTTTGACTAGAGAGAGGACGGTCTGATTCCCGTCCTCGCCTTTTTTCTTTTTGCATAAACACTGCATGGCGGAGATGACTTCAATCTTCACTGAAACTCGAAGTGCAGCCTCCACTGACTTCGAAAACCATATAGTTTGATTCGATCCTTCGATTGCTTGCCAAGCCTCTATAGGGCATTTCTATCAACTCCACATCCCTAGTTTATCTCAGCACAAAGGGACAAATGAGAAGTTACGTTCTAAGTTTTTAGACAGTTGAATTTTCACAAGGTAAATGCATGAATTTTAGATCTATCTTTTTCACATTCTTAAGTTCATATTTTCAAAAAGATAATATTAAAAAAGAAAAAGAAAAACATGTTATTTATGTACACATGCGGATCTCACCCCACACTTTTGAACGAAGGCGTGCCTTTCAGCACTACTTAGTTCAAAAGCCAAGCAAGCAGACAATTACGAGAAGGAAATGATATTAAGGAAAGGTAAGATCAGAACTCCCTTTTTGTGTCGAATAACATGGCATGAGGCTGGATAATCGAGGGCGTTCGGCTGGGGCCTTGAACTCTCAGCGCAAGCCCGGTAGTTCACGGAAGCTGCCTGGCTGATCTGATCGTGCTCCAAAAACCAATTCTTAAATAGTCAATTCATTCTATGCACCAAGTGGGTGAGAGCGACTTATTGAAAAAAACTAAAAGACAGAAAATAAAATGACAGAAAGTAAGATAGTGTCGGGTTACCTCCCGACCAGTGCCTTTGTTTAACGTCGTTGGCTCGACAGTACCTCATTCCTGGATCATAAGGTCGGATCCCATGGGTGTTTGAGGTCGAACTTTTTGTTGGTAGCTCTTTTATTCCGCTCAAAGAACTTGTGGATTAATGGGATCGGTTTGGTTCTCCATTGGTTCGGCAGGTTCTTCTTTTCATAGCTCCGAGAAGGTGGGGCTCCGTTGACCACAGCTGTTGGTCCATCAAGTCGAGCTCTCTTGTTCCTCCTTTCGGGTTTCCATTCTTTGGGGCCATGCCTTTGATGCTTCTTCATGTATGAATGGTCGGTACCTTTGCAAGTTTGGGGGTTCAGCATTGTGCCATTTAATGCAGGCGACATCAAGCCTGTTCTCATGTGAAGCCTCTTCTTTGTGGCAGCGACGAATGGTCGTCCTAGAACGAGCGAGTTTTCAGGGCCGCTTTGTTGAGTCGTGGTGAGTGAGAGCTCTATTGATGGCTTTTCTTGCCCTTGATTTGTCTCCAACTCGCCTTGCACCTCATCATTGATCATTTCATCTTCAGGGGCTATACAAATCGAGGGGACAAGTTGGGGGACTCTAACCACAAGGGCCAGGTCTGTCTTGGGCTGTTCTTCCTCTTGCTCCATAGGTTTGCCAACAAGTGTTTTTCCACTCTTAAGAGTCAAGGCATTCACATCTTCCTGAATTTGGATGGTTTGTGAAAGGAGTCTGCCTGACTCATTAGCAAGTGCGGACACTGAGGCAGCGAGTTGGGAGACGTGATTCTTCAAGTCCGATAATTCTCCCTTTGTCTCGGCTTGGTTTTGATGCATAGTAGTGCTCAACAGCTGCACAGTACTTGACAATTGCGTCATCATGTCCTCAAGTGACTTGTTTTGTCCTGGATGATGGCTCGGGCATGCGTTAGTTTTGTGGTCCATAGAACCACAAAACTTGCAAGGTCTTACTTGAACTGTCTGCTTTCGTAAAAATTGCATCATCATTTCCTTTATTTGTCTCATCTCCTCTGGCATGGAGTTTACTGATGTCTCGGTTTGTGTTACGGGGTTTTCTCCATCCATACCTCCGAACAGAGGAAGATGTTGTGTTGTCCATGCATATGAAGGGGGTTGCGTCATGAGGACATGGGAGGGAAAGAACAACTTATCCGAAGGCTAATTCCCCGGCAACGGGGTAGTAAGTGGTAAGTAGGGGTCGAACCCAAGGGTGCAATGTTCTCTGTACAAAATAAATTTATAATTTCCGCTACTCGCAACTATACTACTGGGTAGTAAGTGGTAAGTAGGGGTCGAACCCAAGGGAATTAGGGGGATACGTTGTTCTTTAAGGGATTTGTACAGCGAGGGAGCGTGTTTTTGGGTTGAGATTTTAGCGCGAGTAATTTAGTAACCTTTTTTTGGTTGTTTTTGGTTTTTTATGCGGAAAAGTAAATGACAGGAAAAGTAAATACTGAAAATACAAAGAAGACTTACAGCGGGTGATGCGTGATTGTCAAGTCCTCCGGTAGATGAGCGGTTGATGGTTGCAGTTGATCGAGCGATTCGTAAAAGTAAATACAGGGGGTTTTGTAATTCAAGGAAAACATTCGGTTTCAGGGGCCTTGTATCATAGCCTGTTTATTGTTTTAGTAACCCTTCTAAGTATTCAAACGTGTATCAAGGCCTTTTCCGGCGCTCGATTTGCCACATTGTCTAGTCTTTTGCAAGAGTGTTCGAAAGTGAATCAAGGCCATTTCAAGCACTCGACTTACAACACTGTCTAATCTTTTGCAAAAAACGTAAAGCCCTTGTTCTACTTAGACTAGCACCCCATTTCAAGGTATACTAGCCTATGTGCATCCATTTTGGGTTGTCTTTTCCGATTTACCCAAAATGGTGTTTGAGAGAGATCAAACTCCTCAGATAAGCTTTGCCATTTCAAGCGTCCACTTACCCGAGTATGTTTGCGAACTTCCACGGAAGAGCTTTGCCATTTAAAGCATCCACTCAACCTTGGAAGTTCTGATCTAATATATGGCACATAGAACAAGTTTTGAATACAGAGAAAGAAACTAAAAGAATTAAAACATTTTATAATACAAGTACGCCCCTTTAACCGAATAAAGAGTTTAGCTACGAATATCCATAGAGGTGGATACCATAGCTAAATACTCAGGGGTTTTTGAAAACAGTAAGAGGAGAAGGGGTTGAATACTCAAGAACCAACAGGAGTATTCCTAATTCCTACTGAATACTCAAGAACCAACAGGAGTATTCTCTACAGTATTATAATACTCAAGAACCGACAGGAGTATTATAATTTCAAACCGTTATAATACTCAAGAACCAACAAGAGTATTATTTCATAAACCAAACTTACAAAGTAACAAACTTAGAGAGAGAAGTGTAATATGATTTTTGGATGATACAAATGAGGAGGAGGAGCTCTCCTTTTATAGGCTAAGGGGAGAAGAATGGAGGGCCAAGATGGTGGCAAGTGGTGTTGCATCCAAGGGTGGAGGAGGAGGGGAGGAGCATGTGGAGGAGAAGCCACCACATGGCAACTTCTCCATGGAGGAGCCAAAGCCGCCGGTGGCCGGTTGCAAGGGAGGAAGGGAGGTGGCTTTGGCCACCTCTTGCCAAGAGCCGCCGGTTGCCATGGAGGAGAAGGAGGAGAAGCCACCCATGAGTCATCCATTTCACCCAAAGCCGCCGGTCACTTGGTCCATGGATGAGTTTTGACAGTTTTGTGCAGTCTTTTCACAAAACTGTCAATCCAATTTTGCTCCGGTCTGACTTGGTTGTTCCTCGGTTGAATTTGTATTGAGTAATTCAATGTCAGGATCTTGAGATTTCTTCGTTCAGCGTCTGATCTTGACCTTGGATTGACTCGTAATATCTTTTCAGCGTAAAATCCTCTCCTTAGCGTGTTTTCTCTCTAAGTGCCAAAATACCCTGTAGAAATATATCGGGACTAACAAGTAGAAGTTAGATAGATAAACAATCTAATTTGGTGGGTTTTACTATGTTTTTGATTCGTATAATTATGGTCCATCAGTTAACTACATTGAACGGCAAGTAAGGTCGGATAAAAACCAGCAGTAGACGTTGTTGCATGACATGACAGTCATGTGTCTTCAACTCGATGAACTTTTTGTCATCTAGATTAATCTTGTTCCTTAGGCTTCCTGCATATCCGGATGGATACTTAGCATCCTTTATCAACTCAAGTATCTCCACTTTCTCATTCGGAGTGACAGTGTATGGTGCTTTAGCCACCTTCTCCTTCCTTGATGTTGACCCTGATGGTTTGTACCATAACTTTCTCCGCACCCCTTGTTGTTCCAAACCTTTCCTAGCCTTGATGTCATCCTTGGTCTTACCTTCAAGTCTCAGTATGGTCCCAATTATGTTATCAAAAACATTCTTCTCTATATGCATGACATCAAGTGAGTAAGGTTGACAATGTGATTGCCAATATGGCAACAATTAGAACACATACATGTGTGTCCAACAAAGCCTCTCCGTGACCCCTCGTTGCTCAAACTTGGGATGCAAGCTAAGCGTTGGATAATCATGAGACGATATTTGGGCAAATATCTCAGTACCGGATAATGATGTGGGAGGTTCCCTATGCTCGATTTCCCCATTGAATCTATTTGTTGTGAACCTCCAATCATGGTCTCTAGGGAGCCATCTTTGGTGTCCTTGATATGACATCCTACCCGTTATGTGCGTAGCATCAATTTCATCTAGACATAAGGGACAAGCCTTGTACCCTTTTGTCTTAATCCCGCCCAACATGCCCAGACCCGGGAAGTCACTAATAGTCCACATCACCGCTGCCTTCATAATGAATGATGAACCATCAGTTCGGTCATAAGTCTGTACTCCCTCTTCCCATAACATCTTTAACTCATCTATAAGAGGTCTCATAAAAACATTTAAGCACTTGCCGGGGGACTTGGGTCCAAATATCAACATGCATAATATATTCATCTCCTTCTTCATACACATATGAGGTGGCAAATTGTAGGGCATGAGGACAATAGGCCATGTGCTGTGAGAATGTCCCGATGCTCCAAAGGGATTAAAACCATCAGTTGCTAATCCAAGTCGGACATTCCGCATCTCACTTCCAAACTATGGAAATTCTTCATCAAATCCTTTCCATGCTTCTCCATCTGTAGGGTGCCTAACGTACTCTGGATCATCGACACTTCTTTGAGCGTGCCAACACATTTGGGCTGATATGTAGGGGACATATAAAGGCACTGCAGTCTTAGAGTCAAAGGGAAGTACTTAATCGTCTTCTTCGGAACCCTGCTTTTACTTCCACGTTCGTCGTATCTTGCCTCTCCGCATACGGGGCAACTAAGAAGATCCTTATTCTCTTTGTAGTACAATATGCATCCATATTCGCAAGCATGTATGGTCTCATAACCCAACCCCATATTCTTCAAAAGTATCTTTACTTCTTTATATGAACTTGGGTAATTGTTATCGTGCGGTAGAATTTCTTTAGTGATATGTAGATATTTTTTGAAGCTCTTATCTGACATTCAACTCTCGATTTTCAGTTGCATTGCCTTCAAAATAGTTTCAAGAACGGTGCTGTCACAACTATTATATAAAGGAGTTTGGGCTTCGCCTATAAGATTGGTGTACCTTTCATAAGCCATCCTACTCCCTTAATCATCATCATCTGTATCCATATTCATCTCATTCTGAAAAGAAAAAGCATCTCGAAGAATATCTATTGTCGGGTTTGCTTGACGATGTCCTCCTACAGTACTGTTGCTACTTGCTCCATGCCTCTGCTCCGCAAACCATTCTTGCCTCAAAACATGTGTCGGAGGGTTATTACACTCTTCACCATGTGAAGTCCATGTATAGTAACCATTCATCATGCCATTGTTAATCAAATGGCAGAACATTTCCTTTGTTTTAATACTTCCTCTGATCATCAAACACTTTCTACACGGACATATATGTACGGTTTCCCCACGTCCCTTTGCAAATTGAACGAAATCCATAATCCCTTGAATGTATCGTGAATCACTGATGAGTCATATTTATACGACTCGTCGAATCAACTAATCCTATTTATTTCGACACTTTTATATGGGAACATTTACTTTTTATTATGGTTTTGCATTTTAGGTGTTTCGGAAGCTCTAGGAGGAAACGCGCATAAAAGAAGATTTTTCATGCCAAAAAACATCACAATGGCAGATCAGACCTTTGGACGTTTATTGGAGTGCTGGGAATGGACCGCTAATCATAAACATCACAATGCCATTGCGTAGCTAACTCAATTCCCTACAACTCTCTAGTTCACACCGAGAGCATCCAAGGTCATTTAGATGGTCAAATCAATAGCCGAAGTCGGGACATAGTGGGTACCGTGCCCACAGTAGACATTAGCGCAGTGCTAATGTTAAGGCTGGGCGCGGTTGTAACGTCAATGCCAGACGCACCCGCTACTGTCAGCACGCGTTTTGATGACGCCAGCAAGCCCGAAATTTGGAAATCAAGTCCAAAAATAGACTTAGAAACCTAGTTTTGCTATAAATAAGATGTTTGTGTTAGGGTTTCGATTATCAATCATCCTAGACGGCTTTAGAGGAGAACGCGAAGCTTTCGACGAAGAGAAGATTTTTCTACTTTCATTCCAAAAATATTTGTGTTCTTGTTATGGCTATGAGTAGCTAAATTCCTATTTCAGTTTAAGGTTTCGTACATTGTGAACACTTTTTGAGATTTTTGTTCTTAATGCAATTTTATATTTTACTGGTTCTTGTGCTCATTCTTATGAATTAAATTGTTTGACTAAGTGGAAGCTTCGTCGCAAAGCTTAGTCGAACAACTAATTCTTATCGTTAATATCTACTGGATACTTTCTCGTAAAGGTAGATAGTAACACCTAAGCTAAATAATACCTTTGTCGGATTGTTTAGTTTAGGAAAGAACTAGAAGTCTAACACCTTTGTCGGGTTAGATTGTGGCGTATCACCTTTGTCGGGATACTTGGGTTGTTACCTTTGTCGGAACAACCACACTTTAAAATATAAGATTGATCATCAGATATCTATGATAAACGTGTCACAATAGAAACCCTAAGCTGAATACTCTCTCAGATTGGAATCTTTTCATTATTTTTCTCTTGCACTCATAAATACTCACAACCCCCTTTTCTTATTTGTTTTCAGTTACAGCTTCAACAACACCAGCTCCCTTGGGTTCGACCCTGCTTGCCGCTATACTAGCTCATTGCAGGAGAATTATAAATCACCCCTCTCCAACCCCATCCAACTTTTATCCATTCTTGTGAGTTGAAATTCACCTTCAAAATGATCATTACACAAGACAAAGAGCAACAAGTTAGTGTAGAAAAAACATAGGCAACCACTAATTTTGTGATGATGGCAAATGCATGTAAATCTGCCAAACATATAGCTATATATACACATGAGTTGTTGCACATCGTGTTTGAATAAACTCATTTTTGCAAACAACTCAACGTGTATATGGTGAGAAAACAATTGGAAATTCAACAAAAGCATTTCAAAGTTCCTACTGGCGCCCTCGCTCTTCACGGTATACTTGGAGATGAAGGAAATCGTATTTTCAGCTGTTCAGCCGTGGGGAGAAACCAGAAGGCATAGTGGGGAAGATGATATAGGTGGGCGAAGTCTTCATGTTTTTCATTAAATGCCGAGTCCTTATGCAACTGACTTTGAGTATACATTGTCACATAAGTAAACTTTTCCCACCTGCCCCCTTCAATGCAACAAAAAGTTGGTCAACAGATAGTCAACATTTTTTAAATATCGCATGTTCACCAAACTTCTCAAATATTGCTTATGCGACTAGCTAACAGGGTCATACCAACAAGTGTCGCATTTATGCGTACTCTTATCTGATCGGTATTGAGACTGTCACATAAGGTTCAGTCATATAAGTGTACTTATACGGCGGATTTATGTCAGTCACATAAGGTTTAGTCACATAAGTTTACTTATGTCACTCACTTCGGTCAGACACATAAGTATCAGTCGCATAAGTACCCTTAACCGGCTAACTTTTATTTCTCAGTCGTATAAGGTCACTTATGTGACTGTTGCTTATATGACTGACGCAAACTCAGTCACATAAGGGGCAAAATGGTGTAGTGGTTGTGAATACGAGAGTGTGTTGTAAAATTTCATCCGAAGACATCTTTGGTTGCATCAATTCATACATTATTATAATCCAGCAAACCATATGAACTAGTGTATTATAATTTCTCCTTTGCTACTTGCTCCTTATTTACACCAAACAAATTCTGTTACTAAGTGCATCTTTCCCAATAAAAAAAAAAGTGCATCTTCCAATAGCAAATCTGATTGAGTTACGAGACGCTTACCAACTGCAATAGTATGCAGGATCACATAAGTGACCAGCATAATTAACAGGTTTTAAGAAAGTTCAATTTACTCCACATAATAAACTGAAATAACACGAACCTTCTTTGCTCAGAAAATTGCTTTCCCGGAAAAGAAAAAAAGAAACAAAAAGAGAAGCAGATGTTCAAATACTTTTAAACAAACTTTTCTAACAGAAAAGCCTGGAAACAAAAACCATACCACCCTTAATAAAGGCAGGCATTTGATCGGATATGAACCTAAGAAACTGGTTTTTTTACGTCACTTCCTTCGTTGATGATGGAAATATGAAGAATAGCTGGCTTTTTTATTTTTTATTGAAAATTTTAAGTATAAACGGTGTTAATTAATAGGGTTAGTTTATTGTTTGCAATTTAGTCAAAAAAAAATAACTAAATTGGAAATTGAAATAGTCTAGTCTGCGATTTGAAATAGGGTAGTGCGGATAGTCTTTTTTGTTAATTATCCCTATTTTTTTGTTAAAAAGAAAGGTTAATTACAAAAAGGCTACCTGGACTACCATGTCGTTTCAAATCGCAGTCTGGACTATTTCGATTTTCATTTTAGTGTTTTTTGACTAAATTGCAAAAAAATAAAGTAACGGTTTTTGTCAAATTATTTTGTAAACAGGTGGTTTGGCTTGTTAGACAATATTAAATTAGATGTGGCATTTGTTTTTAAATAAAATAATAATAAATGTGGCATTTATTTTTTTGCAATTTAGTCCAAAAACACTAAAATGAAAATTGAAATAGTTCAGGCCGCGATTTGAAACGACGTGGTAGTCCAGGTAGTCTTTTTGTAATTAACTCTAAAAAGAAAAAATGTGCATGATTGGGTCGACATAAACTAGACGTATTAATTAAGTGGGTCAATTTAACTTTATTAGATGTAAATGTTCACAGTTGGGTGGACTTAGACTGAACGTATTATTTAAGTGGATCATTAATTTTATTGTATGTCCGTGTTCATATACCATTCTCTCGTTTTCAAGGAAGTTCATATACCATTCTCTCGTTTTCAAGGAATTGGTTCACTGTAAAGCTTTTTTAGGTGGGTTATAACATTTCCTATAAATCAAGTACTAAACGAACAGATCTTACATATAATATATGAGCACTTTGTTACTCGTATATAATTACTAAACTTTGAAGCACGGACCACACAAGGAACCAATCCGGATTGATACCTGAATCGTCCAATGAAGCATAGGTCATAAGGCACCTCTATTTTTAGAACTCATGATTGAATACACACCTACACGTAGGGACGGATCCAGGAATTGAGATAGGGGGTGACAAATAAAAAAATAGACTGCATCATTAAAAAAAATAATGGTTCACAAGACATCTAGTTCACTATCAAAAAAAGTTGTTTTCATATCACAAAATTACATGTTATCGAATCCGTGCTACTAAACATTTCAACTAATTTTTTGGAATGTTGAAAACCAATCAATCGGATAAGAACTCATCTTCCATTTTGTTACCATTCAGATTAAAACTAATATAAGCTCTTTGAATCTCGTCACGCTTATCAGTGACTAGTGGGTCACTTCGTTATTTATGGTTATTAAGCTGAGTCACTTTCTAAATTATTGATATCAAAATTAATTCCTAAAGAGAGAAATGACTATCTTGCTCTGATATTTGAATAATTTTTTAAAATAATGAATCAATAGTTGTTGTTTCATCTAAAAAATAAATAACATAAAAAAATTAAAATCATAATATAATTGGATCAAATACAAACTTATCAGCACAAGACTTAAATACAAATATCCAACTTGAAGACAATATTAAATTTAATATATGCTAAGAATATTTTGGAAAAAGTTGAGAGTGACAAGTGTCACCACCATGCCCAAGTAGTTCCGTCCGTGCCTCCACGCATCATCCAAGCAACATATGCAGAACACAACACGTCCTCAAGGGATGGACAACTCCTTCGCGAAGGAGGTACAATACGTCCACGTCGAGACGGGACGAAGAACACCTCCACGAGGGAGGAACAACGCGTCCACGGTGAGGCGGGACAAAGAACACCTCTACGAGGGAGAACAACACGTCCACGCGTAAGCAAGACGAAAAACATTGTGGAGAGAAAATGCCACTGTGGGGTTTGAACCCTTGACGTTGCTATTGCAAGGTAAGTGTTCTACCAACTCAACCACCACCTTATTGGCTTGGTCCACTGTAAAGCTAATGCACGTTTTTTTCAGAGTGGGTTTTTACATCTCATACATATCAGACATTATATGAATATTTCTTTTACATATTGTTAACTTTGAACCCCATAAGCATCAACTTGAAATTTAGCACCTCCACCCGCACATGAAAGGAATAGACGAGGCAGCAACACCTACCTGCATGATGCAACACGTCCACGAGGGGTGAATAACAGCTCCGCGAGGGAGGAACAGTAACCCACGCCGAGACGGAACAAAAACACATCACTACTACAGGGATAACATTAAGCATCGGAACTAGGAACCAATATGTAGCGGTTACGTTTCTGATGCATAGTCTACAGATGCAATATGTATTACATTATGCATCGGTTATTTCGACAAAATCGATTTATCGGTTTTCAGTAGAACTGATGCATAATTTAAGACATTGTACATCGGTTATACAGAAAACTGATGAAGAATAATTTGAACAAATTTTGTAGATTTGACTTGTAATAGCTTAAATCCACTTGAAAAATTGCAAACAAATTGCAAAGAAATTTTATACACTTTGTTTATATCCAAACATCAAATTACTTTCATTTCACTCAAAATACAACCATTCATACTAGTAATCGCCCAACCATTCATATACAACCATAGCATAACAATCAAGTTATAACACTACAATGTTATATACTAGCTGATCATGTTCACAAAAGTAGTTGCGCAAGTAGCATGCGATTTCATCTCGCCCGTCTTATATCTTGTGAAGTTCATATGGTTGTTCCCCATTATGAAAAATCTACAACAAATAACAAGACAACTAAATTGATACAATGAAGTGTTACAACAAATACATCAATAAAAATGATAACAACACATTTATTTTGCTAACTAAACAATAACTAAATAAATAATATAAATTCTCAAAAGTTTACTAGGTCAAAGTCTTCAACCCGCGCCCCTTTATGCTCTCGTACATATGCGATTATGTCGTGAATATATCTTATAACATAATAACTGCAATAAAGACTTCTGATCGGTTGTTTCGGACAATGCACGATCAATAATCTCATTTCACACACGTTATCAATGAAAACGTACAAGCATATTTAAAAATGCACTGTCTATGAAATACCTTAACTGAGAGTGTGCGTGGGACGGGTTAAGATGGGTTTATTTGGTCCCTAACCCAACCCGAAAAGTGATCAGATCACTTAGTTGAACACAAACTCGATCCGAATTTGAGACCGAGTAATACAAATCCGACCCTAAATAATAACTGTGTCACTTGTGTGTATTTAAACTGGACCTTATACTTTAGAAAAATTTATTTACGCAAATCTCATGCAAAAACAACTGAAGACAATGATGTAGTTTCGTTTTTTGATAGGCAATACCTGGGTAGCTTGACAGGCGTCGTCGGTACCTGCAAATTTGAATTTATATTTTTCCCTGCAAGAACTAGTAGAGTGGAAAGCAGGGGTCGAACCCTAGAGAGCTGGTGTGGTTCAGTTGTCCTGTAAACAAATAAATTGGGGGTTTGGTGTGAGCAATTGTTGTAAAAAACACAAGAGAAAATTACGCGAGGAGAATTCAATCAGAGGAAGCATTCAGCTTAGGGTTTCTATTGTGGCATGTTTATCATCGACTGATAATTATCTAATTTCAAGTTCCTAAGTGTGGTTACTCCGGTTTAGGCAATAACTCAAAGTATTCCGTTTCAGGCAATACACCACAATCTAATCCGGGTAAGGCATTAGACTTCTAGTTCCCCTAAATCCAATAATCCGGGATATGCATTATTTAATCTAGGTGTTCTTACTCGTCTTTACGGGAAAGTCTCAAACGAGTATTAACGATAAGAACTGAATTATTCGGCTAAGCTTTACGGGTAAGTCTCAGCTTAGCTTCACAATTCAACCCTTAATATTATGCACAAGAACTAGAGAAACAAGAAATTGCATTAAGTAAAAAGTCTCAAAACGATTGTCACAATGAACGAAACCCTAAACCGAATTAAAGGTTTAGCTACTCATAGTCATGGAAAAAAATGCAGAATTTAATGATGAAAATAAGTTGAAAATTCTTCGCTTCGTCGAAAGGTTGCGTCTTCGTCTTCTTAAGAGCCGTCTCAGTCTTCGTAGAATGATGGATTTTGTGTGATAATAAAATCCTAACCCACGCTTCTTGTTTATATTAAACTGCGATTTCCAAATCTGTTTTGGGCTGGAATTATCAAAATTCGGACTTGCTGACGTCATCAAACGGCCTGCTGACGTCAGCTACCGCGTTTTCCTTCAGCATTATCGGCGCTTTTTCCTTTGACATTAGCGTTGCTGCTAATGCTTAGCGAAAATGCGATCCGCACTGTATCCCGGCTTCGGCTCTTAATTTGACCATCTAAACCACCTTAGATGCTCTCAGTGTGAACTATAGAGTTGTAGGGAATTGAGTTAGCTTCGCAACGGCGTATGACTCGTATTTTTCTGATCAGCGGTTCATTCCCAGCGCTCTGTCGAAGGTCCAAAGGTCTAATCTGAAACTGTGATGTTTTTGGCATGAAAAGCCATCTTTTATGCGCGTTTCCTCGTAGAGCTTCCGAAACACCTGAAATGCAAAACTATACTAAAAAGTAAATGTTAGCATATAAAAGTGTCGAAATAAACGGGATTAGTTGATTGGACGAGTCTTATAAATACGACTCATCATAGCATAAGTGTAATTTTTAATTTAAACATATATTTGTGATAAAATAATTGATATGTTAGAGTTGAGGGTATGGTTCGAGTTACCGTGAACACTAATTTCTATGAATTAAATCGTAAGTTTTACTTTTGTATAATCACTAATAGGATTGGGTACCCTGATGGTTAAACATAAACCGTCCTACCCTAGCACCGGGTTGGGTTCAAATTTGTCCCAAATTGACCGAGTAGGGACGGGTCATTTAGGACGCGACGGATCCTACACACCCCTAACTGTAACTATCTTCCACTCCGGTCCACGATTACTTTTCGGTATACATCCATGGTAGTATCGACGTAGTCCCCTAAAATAAATAACATAACATACTTAGTGACTGCCAATACAAGTTACAAGACAAAATTGAGTTCGAAACTTACGATTCCACCAAAAATTTTGCGTCCTTGTGTACACGGTTATGCCTTGCAAGGAATTGAACCAATGGACTGCACATTGTCTTGGGAAGATGACATAGAACATCCAACAGAACCAACAATAAAAAACTAAAATTAGGCAACATGTGTTTCAAATAGCAGTTAAGATATTACAAGTAACTTATTATGAACTTACAAGACCACATCCACATAAGGCAGGAAGTAGCAATAATTGTGATCTTTGTCCAGCATATTAAGTTTTGCTACAAACATTGTCACCCTGTCATTCATGTAAATGTAGGGCTCATGCTTATGGGATTGAAGAACCCAATTGAATATCTGAACCGACTATCATCTCGTTGTATAAAAAACTATAAAATAAAAAATTGATATAGATAGACCATTTACAAGAAACTGTCAACAAATAAATATGATTATTACCTTATATATAAATCACAATGTGAGTTCAACAATTGTTTTAATGTACATAGACCATCGACGTGTTTTAATGTACATAGACCATCGACGTCATCGTGGCCCACTGAGGTAGTGTAGTTATCACACAGTTCATTAATGATGTTTACTGTAACATAGTTTCAGTTCAAGTTTTCCACTTGTCACGTAGAAATCGACAAATAATGGACATATTGTTTACTACCTCATCTTCAACCGGTGGCAATCGATAGTAATATTGCATGTCATATTCCTACATGTCGAATTTTAGTAAATAATTAAAATAAAATTTTATGTTATCTATAATTAAAATATGCAAATGAAGTTAGAATACTTGATTTTCTTACTCTTTTGTTGATCACAACCAAGTCCTTCGACCATGCCACCAAGTCTTCTTCCTCCTATACATCTCGGTTGTCTTTAACATCTCTCCATAAGGTACTGGATGAGGTTTAACTTGAGACAATGCACTATTGACCTTCACCTTCATCATATCTTCAACCATTGGGTGAGAATGAAGCAGTCGGCCATTCATCACTCGACCAATAGCCACAAGTCGTCTCTCACCCTCAAGTTCATGTTCGATATATAATAGGCTTTTTAGGCCTTTCTGTTAGCATAAATAAGTCATGTTATAGACGATTGTAAAAAAACAAACCAACTAGTAAATATTTAAAATTTCTCAAAGAACCTTTGGTATGTTCTTCCACGGATCTGCCCGGGTGGGAGCATCAGTGGGACGATGATGACTCCGACAATCAGACATCTCTATGCAAGTAGTACTTGAATTGGGAGTCACCCTTGAAGAGGTGGATCTTAGAAACACACTCATCCATGGATTGTGTAACCCGACTCCTCGTGTACGTCCAGGGTGCTCAGACGTCCCAATATCCTCTGTCAATATGGCATGTCGGTCTTGAGACGAAAAGAGTTCTTGAGCATACTTTTCCACTAAATCATCCTATTATCAATCATCAATTCTCAAGAGTTAGTGTATAATAAAAAAGAATTAACTATTGAAATTAATATAAGGAACTTATAATCCTTATAGCCACTCGGTGATGAACTCTGCCTTTTTCATGGTTCATCCCCTCTTCCACAGCTCATGCATCTCAATATTGACAAAAGAAGCTTGCCCCTCCTCCAATACGCCCTGCGCAATTAACTCAGCTATTTTCTCTTCCGTCATTACATCTGTCACCTTTCTGTAGCCGCCTCGACCCATGACGTACACATATATATTCTTCCTAACGAGATCCTTGTTAGTGTTTCTTAAACTCATTGCATCTTTAGAGAGAGTCTCCTCCACTGCTCGGCGTCAATAAACTTATACATTTTCAAAGTATCTTTGTCTGTTTAGCCACTGTGGATTTACATGCGAATTTTGTCTTGAAATTCCTCCACATTCTACCAGCATAGCCAAGCTTCTTATGTTTATGCGACTCGTATCAACCACAAATCACCCAAAAAAACATATAACAAGTTATAATTAATGCAAAAGTTAATTAACGTACAAACAAGTATATGTTGGAATTAAAGAAGTGCTCACAGTTGCATCTCTCCACACAATGTCCTTATACTGTTTAGGAGCCTTCCTCCAATCGTTGTAGATGATAGGAACTCAACAACGAGCTAGCATATCCATGTTGCTTCTCTAACTGTCTCCATGCTCCCCTTTGGGATTATAGACTTTATAGGTGACTATGATCTTAGTACCAGCCTCTATAACTTTCTTAATCAATTGCTCATATATACATGGCCTCTCTTCTGCCTTCTCAATGTGCGGAAAGATACATAGTAATCATCCTCGCCGCTACTGCTATGTGAAATAACCATGATCCTGTAAGTATTATATTAAACGTCAGATTAATTAATATAGGATTACATAAGTGTACACGACGGGCGTCGTTGTACCCGTCAAAAATAATATTTTCTTTATCTCCGACTAGCAAGTGGTAAATCGGGTCGTATCCACAGAGATCGGTATAAGAATCTGTTCACTAAGTAAAAGCGTGACAATGGGGAGGGGGGGGGGGTTTGAAATTCAACAAGTAAATAAAAACGCAAGCAACAATGATCACTTATCAAGAGAGCAATCGTCGCACAAATTCGAGTATAAAATATTAAAGAGCAGTGCAGGCTAGAACTTTCGACTGTGATGCAAGACTAAATCATGGACCAAACCGTTTTGAATTCTAATGTTCTACAACTTAGAGCTCCCCGCTAGGTTGTACTCCCCGTTCTTATTCTAATACTTAATCTCGCGCTAGCGATAATCAAGACCCTAACTCGCTAGAGTTGCATGGAGATTTAAACAAGTTGTCCTAGGGTTTTTAATCCTAGTGGTATATTACTCGTGTCCTAGTTTACTATCCCCGCTAGGTTGCTAGTAAACTTTGACAATCGGAATCAACAAACAAACAGAAGCTCCCCCGCTAGGGTTCCACTTATGCTAGCACATCAATTCCATAAACACTGCATAATAATAACGCAAAACATAGAAATCAATATAGGTCTCAAGTCAAAACATCACAATGTCGAGTTCTAGCCTACACATATGAGTTTAGCTACTCATCGCGAAGGAATACATCATCAAGTTGTTTGAATAGAATGAAACGAAATTACTAATGATGAATCCTCCACCAACTGCAGCTCAACTCTAATACTTGAATCCAGCAACAAATCCACGCTCAAGCTTCTTCTCCTCTCCATTTCGTCCAGAACCAGCTTTTTAGGGTTTCACTCGTCTTATTCTATTTATATCCTTCCCGAGAATGCAAATCCAAAATTAGGAAATTTTGACTGCCAGCTGTCACGCGCGGACGTCTCTTGATTTATAATCCGCGGAGGTCTCAACAATTATGGAAATTCAGAAGACCTCCGCGCCTTTAATGCTTCAGCCCTTCGTGCTTTTGCGCTCGCACAAATCAGACCAGTGGCATGAAAATAGTGTGCGTTCGCATGGCCCTGACCAGGTGTCTTCCGCGGACGTCTCTTGCTTTATGATTCGCGGACGTCTTAACAATTAGGGAAATGCAGAAGACCTCCGCGCATAGTATTCTTCAGACGTCCGCGTGGTTCATTGACTCAGACTTCGAGCATACCGGACTTCATTGCTTTCCACGCCAAACATCTTCAAATAGGCTCCCTTTAGCCGATATTCCTTCCATGGTCTCCGAATGTACCTGCGAACGAAAACTACACACAGGTAGTGAAATAATATACAGGCAACCACTAAGAAACGGGGTTTTAACATATAAAATAGTCGTAGAACTACGACTTATCAGTACACAATCATTAAACAAATAAAATGACTTGTCATAACAACATAAGTAAAATTAACATATGCAACATACACATATATTAAATGCATTACCTTGTTATGGAATAAAAGAAGAACAGTTGAAGGAAGGACAATGTGGATCATAAATGTCATCCCTAAACAATCATTCAAACAAAAATATTAGCATACATTGATCCAATTAGTTATTTACATCATTCAACAATGATCGAGCAATATAATAATATTGTTCATGTTCGTAAACTATACATAATTAACATAAAAATATCTTAAGAGATATGATGTATGGAGAATCAAAGAAGATGGAACTTCTATCGTATATGAGTATCACCACTTGGAATCCATGTTTTAAAATGAATAAAAAAAATTTAATAGATTGATTTCTACACAAATATGTTTCTCCTAGCAATAACATGTACACAAACATTTTTCCTTATTGTTCGTCTCTTTGAGACTCTAAGTCGGAAATAGGTGGATGCAAGCAGAGATAAATGTATAAGAATTGTGATCCTTAGATGAATCATTCAAACATAATTAATTACCATACTTGAACTCAAAACAACAAAAATAGTAACATATCTCTAACCGAAGTTGAGTAACATAAAATTCATCTCTTAACAATGTATCGAAACCTTGACGAGTTCCTGATTCATAATCAATGTATCATATCCTAACAATGCATCATAGCCTAACGATATATCATATCATAACAATGTATCATAGTAATGGTGTATCATATCCTAGCGATGTATCATGTTCTAACAATGTATCATATTACAATACAACAGTAGATGACCATCCTCGACAGGTTCCAAATTACAACATATCCCTAATTCAGAACCATCCTTGACAAGTTCCCAATTCGTAACCATGGTTTCATGACCTAAGTAAGACATGCACTAATCAATGTAGTAGTTTTAAAAATGGAGGTGAGTAGAGTAACAACAAATCAAAGAGAAGGGAAACAAAAAATAGGCAAGCAAACCGATTACCTGCTGTGGAGGCGAGTGCGGCTAAGGAACAGATGGCGACGGAGGCGAAGGCGACGATGGCGACTAAGAAAGGCTTACAACGGATGACGGAGGCAAGCTCAGGGAGTCAGAGGAGCAATATGGCGGGCTGACAAAATTTCAAAATAAACCTAAGTTATTTGTTTTCAACTGACTTTATGCATCCGTTTGGAAAAAGCCGATGTTAAAAGGTACACACTAATACACTATGCATCAGTTAAAGCTAAGCAGTGCATACTGTGTACTTTATACATTGGTTGAGCCAAAACTGATGAATAGTGTGTAGCTAATGCATCGGTTTCTTCAAGAATCGATGCATAATGTTATTTTCAAACCGATGCATAATATTTTGAGTGTAGTAGTGCATCGACAATATATAAATAGCACTCCTCACAAAATTGAGGAGACATCGGCTACTCGGATGAGTCGAACTATTGACCTCATGACAGTTCATTAAGATTTTAAGCCACTCGACAAAAAACAGTTTTGCATACGCTAATCACTACTACTTTTTGGTAAATTTCAGACGTAAGGAAACCACCGGAATAATGACGGAAAAATCCGAATTTCCGTCAATTTTCCTTCAACGATGACGGTGACAGAAATTTTCCCGACGGTAAAAAGTTTCTGTCCAAATTTCGTCGTTTAATTCCGTCAATGTTCTGTTGACATTCCGTTGCCGTTTCGTTAATTAAAATTCCGTCGTCAATCCGGCATGTATCCGTTGAGATTCTCCGTGAAAATACCATCTGAAGAATTTTGTCAATACTATTTTCCGTCTATATTCAAACACATTTCCGTTTTCATGATTTTGCGTCTATCTTCCGTCTACATTCCGTCATCTTAGTTTCCCGTCTAAATTCCGTCCATGTTCCATAAATAATATATTTCGTTATTAGTCCGTATTAATAGTTCCGTCCATATTCCGTAATAACGTTTCCGTCAGAATTCCATCTTTGTTACGCTATTCAAATATTCCGTCAACTTTTCGGCAAAAGAAATTATCGACAATATTCCATCGATATGTCGTCTATAAGGAAACCGTCAACTTTCCGTCATTCTTACGCTAGTCAGCTTTCCGTCATTTTTCCGGCAAAATTCCGCCACAAAATATTATCGGCGATATTCAATCAAAAATCCGTCATCTTTTTTTCCGTATACATCCCGTCATTTTTCCGACACAATTGTGTAAATGTCCTATTTAATGAATTTCATCCCGTGATTAAATTGTTTAAATTTTCTATTTTTCATGCATATTTAATTTTAGATTATTTCAAATATTAAATTCAGAATTTCCATATTTAATTAAAAATGACGAGTCAAATAATTATAACACATAAGTCGAGTCAAATAAAATTAAAATGTCTAATCTCTACGGTTGTCTTCATGGGATCCCTGATTAGGCGGACCACGGTTGTTTCCATTCGGGCTTTGACTGGAAGGCGATTGACATCCGGGAGTAGTGAGCATCCTCATCATAGCAGCCTGCATTTGCATTATTTGATCTATGCTGTCCTTCATGCTTCTCATCTCAGCCTCTTGTCGGGATTCCATGCGCTCTATACGCGGCATCAGCTCCTGAGTGTACTCGTCCGATGATAGGGCCTTCAATCTCTGCGAGCTCGCACACGACTGGCTACCCGTTGAAGAGAACTTGTCTGACACCAATGTCGCTGCAGGGCCATACATATACGGTATCCCCGATCTCGGGTGAACCCCCATGACAGTTGCAGCGGCCTCTACCAGCTTTTCCTCTGGTACCCTTTCATCTCAGACGCGATCCTTCAGGACCAGAGCTTCAGCATCAGCAAGCTGTTTCTGCACATTTTTAAAAATGAAACAAATTTTTTTGAATATTGGAAACAAATGTAATAAGAAAATACAATAAGAAACATATTAGTTGGCAACACTGATAATAAAATATAATAAGATAAACAAATGTAATAAACAAATATAATTGGTAAGTATAATACCCTTTTGTTCTCCCCGTCGGGTATCAAATACGTCCCATCCTTCCGCTTGCATTTCTTGTTGAACAAATCAGTTGGCAACACTTGTCTTAGATTATCCTTTTCCTGCAAATTTAATGATAAATGTGTTATAATAAATGATATTGAAAATTGAATTATTTTTAAATAGTATGTATTACCATCTTCGCCAAGTGATAGTGTGCTGGTCAAGACCCAAATGCGTGCAAGGCTGGGCCGTTTCTGGCATGCTGGGCAGAATAAGTTTGCTTGTTCTTTTCACTGCGGGCTATGAATGCTGGGTCCGAGTTAAATCGAGCTTTTCCCGTAGCTTTGTGATCTTCGGTCAACCATTTCGGGCCTTTAGTCTTCCCGGATCGCAAGCCTCTCCAGGTATCTTGTAGAATCTTAGCCGCCTTCTTCCTAAAGTTGGCCTTACTTTGGTCGGTAAGGATCGGATCCCACCGATACAAGCTCTACATGTACATTACATAGTTGTGTTACGAACAATTTAATAGAAACACAAAACTATGTAATCGAAAACATAGTTGCATGTAGAAAACAAATGACCAAAAATTACGCAACTAATACAATTTTAATACATTTTACCTTAAAGTGTCGAAACCACTTCACCGGAGCTTGTGGATCACACGTCCCCATTGTGGTCCAACCAACCTTAAAACCAGGTCTAATACATTAAAGCCCGATTTTGTTAACAGCTGAAGGGGGGTCAAAGCTGGAAAAAAAATACTAGGTGTAACATTTACAATATGGTTAGTCAAACAAGCTGCACAAATATATGTACAAGAAAAGTACTCACTTGTCATCCCTAGCTGGAGTGATCCAAGGCCGATCATCATGTGGCGTCGAACCCAGCGGTGTCTCCTCACCGAGTCCGCCACCGGCCGAAGTCCCTC
Source organism: Rhodiola kirilowii (assembly GCA_033675215.1). Taxonomy (NCBI): domain Eukaryota; kingdom Viridiplantae; phylum Streptophyta; class Magnoliopsida; order Saxifragales; family Crassulaceae; genus Rhodiola; species Rhodiola kirilowii. Next base: position 51,001,670 of record CM066203.1, on the reverse strand, counting down.
CTCTAATGAACTCTGGCCAAATTATGTCATCGTGATCGTCATCATATGCCGAAGGTGAGTCCCTCCCTTCGGCTCCCTTGTCAACCTCCATGTTCCCCGTCGACTCCGCCACCAAATTCAACAGTTCGTCGAAGTCGTAATCATCTACTTCTGGTAAGGTTTCGTCGTCATCCATCGGATCAACAGTAGGCTCCTGTACATGCATAGAAGGCCTGTAAAGGTCAGGACTTAGACGTCTGTCCCCGGTTTAGGATGGTGTACATTACCTGTCCGCACCCCCTTGTCTCGCAGGGGTAGGCTCCTGTACCGGAATCAAAGGTCTGTACACATCTCGATTTTGACTGTTGTCCCCAGTTGAAGGCTGATGTTGCATGTCCTGGCTCAACTGTCTCGGTTGGCATATATCAGTTAGCCGCGTTTGTGATGAAGTCCCAGTACCTCTACAAGCCCCAGTATTCCTTTTACCGGGTACATTGCGCTCGATAGGTGATGGACCATAATTGTATGAATCATAAACAAAGTTAAACCCACCAAATTAGACTCTTTGTCTATTTAACTTTTGCTTGTTAGTTCCGATATTTATCTGCAGGGTATTTTGGAGTCTAGAGAGAATACAGGCTAAGGAGGAGTTTTAAAGCAGAAAATGAATTACGAGTCATTCCAGGTCACGACCAAATTCTGACTTTCAAGAACCGGACGTGGAATCACTCAAAATAAGTCCAACCGAAGGGCAACCAGAGTCAGACCGGAGCTGAAAGGACCGATGGCTTTTGGAAAAGATCTCAACTCACTCATCCTCTCTTCTCTTGCCACATGGGAGGCGGCTAAGCCTCTCCTCCTCTCCTCTCATGACACATGGGGAGCGGCTAAGGGGAGGATGACATCACCCGATGGCTTTTTAAGCTCTCCTCCCATCTCTTGCCATGTGTCTTCACTTCCTCCACAAGTCACACCTCCATTAGCCTATAAATAGACATCTTCCCTTCCCTTTGTAAGGCATCCCAAAGTGTGGAGAGCTCATCTCTCTACACATTCCAAAATTACAAATCACTTATCTCTCTAGATTGAGAGCACAATCATGTAATCACTTTACTTTGGAATCGAAGCTTTAGCACTTTCAACGGTTTTTTGTAAGTATTCTCTTCTTTACTTTACTGTCTTTCAAAGTACTTTACTTTTCAACGCACTTAGCTATGATGTCCTGTTCCATGAATATTCGTAGCTAAACCTTTCATTCGGTTAAAGGGGTTTACTTGTATCATACAATGTTTTAGACCATATTCTTAGTGCCTCTTGTGTTCAAAACTTGTTCTATGTGCCATATATTAGGTTAGAACTTCCAAGGTTGAGTGGATGCTTGGAATGGCAAAACTCTTCCGTGGGGTTCGTAAACATACTTGGATAAGTGGATGCTTGGAATGGTAAAGCTTATCTGAGAAGTTTGACCTCTTTTGAACACCATTTGGTTGATCGGGAATGATTGATCAAATGGATGCACACAGGCTAATATACCTTGGAATGGGGTATTATTCTAAATAGAACAAGTGCTCTATGTCTTGGAATGGACTAGACAGTGTGGCAAATCGAGTGCTTGGAATGGCCTTGATACACTTTTGAATACTTAGTAGGATCATTAAAGGTCAATGATAAACGAAAATATGATACAAGGCCCCTGAAACCGAATCCTTTCCTTACAGTCCATTATCAACTGTTGTAATTTACTTTCAGTTCTCAAAGCACACTCAAACCCAATCCCAATCGCATTTAATTTCTGCATAAGCTTCATTAAAGAACAACTAATCCACCAATTCCCTTGGGTTCGACCCCTACTTACCACTTGCTACCCAGTAGTGAAGTCGCGAGTTGCGGAAATATAAATTTATTTTTGCACAGAGAACATCGCACCTTAACGACAGTGCGGTGGGCTCCGTCAATAGGTCCCATATATCCTGCCACAAAATTTAAATCAGTATTTTTAAAACACAAATAGGCAACAAGTTGGCAAACTAACAACAAGCGAACACAAATTGTTTTGTTAATCAACAAATTCAATCAAAGCAGCAAGTAGCTTGTATCTGTATGACAAAATTAAATTGAACCCAAATTGTATCAAAAGTGTGACATTCAAGCCAACATTGTACCTAAGGACGATGAGCTACAAGCATTTCATTATGAGAATATGACAACAATCACAAATTGTACCAAAAGGGTAACATTCTTGGATAAACTTACACAAAATGATAAGGAATGAAAATCAGTCATACCTGCCCGAATACAGCTTACACAGTTAAACAAACTCAATTTGTCAACCGGCCATTTTGGAACTTTTTTTACAATACAATCAACACTTTATACGACAAACAAACGCCGAACAATCTAGCAAAAACACACGCATATCATTCGAACAAAAACTAACGCAGCCATGGAATGTAACTTATGGAAATCAAGCTGACAGGAAAAAGACGACGACTTTTCCATACCCGTGCAATGAAACTTGCTTCCGAAATCAGCCAAAATCGGTTGAAGAACTCGGCGGAGTACAACGGATGATTGTGTTGGAAGACGGATAATGAGGGTTTTCCACTCACGCATGAAATTTCAATTCGTAAACACATATTTAATTATTCCATTGTAATTCCGTCAAATAACCATTACCTTTTCGTAATTAGTCTATTTTAGGTAAATATTCTTACTTGTTTAGGCGGGCGAATATGGCTGGGGGATTTTTTAGATAGGAATACGACAACACTTTTTGAACTAAGCGATGTCTACATTCACATATGACAACGCTTAACCTATTAAGCGCTGTCGATTAATACGGCGCATATATATGAGGCGATGTAGTTTTGGTGATTTTCTACGGCGCTTATACAGTAAGCGCAGTCTTACGTGTGACATATAACAGCGCCTTACCATTCAAGCGCTGTATTTTGTTTACATAAGACAGCGTGTACAGACGAAGCGCTGTGTCTGACATCCTTTACACAGCGCATATATATTAAGCGCTGTTTACTTATCATTTTTTCAGAAAAATTACTTTAAAAGAAACGTTCCAGGCCTTTGCATTTACTTAAAACAAAAGTAATTATTACAAGTACAAATTATTTTTTCGTACTGAAGATTTATTTATTGATTTTTATTTACAATTTATTGACCATGCAAAACATACAGTAAGTGTATTTGGATTATCTTGATTCATTCACGATGATTCGTCAGATTCTTGTTCGGCATCTGGATTATCAGCTACGTGCTCGTCGTTGCCGTCTTCTTCGGTGTACTCATAAACCTCATCACCAGCAAGGTTCCCGTACGATCCGATTTCATTGCCCAATACAGGCAGTTCAGTTCCCATTTGACCCTAATCTTGGAACGGAACATTTGCTACTTCCACGTCGATTGCGTTTGTTGGTTTCACAGGACAAACTGCAACCCAACCCTGATTACTTTTTCCAGCTATTCCCGAAAATGTCACATAGTAAACTTGCACCGCTTGCTGGGTGACACGCTTATTTTTAACCCTTTATAGATGTCAAATTATTAGTTTTAGGGGTCAAATTGCAGTCAAACAAAATTTATAATCCTTGGTAAGCCAAGGGTCGATCCTAGGAGCAGTGCGTGTGAGTACTAGGTAACAAGCGACCTATTTAGCTATTCCGAATGACAATTGTTTGGTTTGTTGTGAAAAGTGCAGAAATTAAATTGCAGAAAATTAAATGTTGTGTTTTTATCAGAGAAAGAATCCCAGAATCCGTACTTCACCCGTGCTAACCCCACTAATCATGCAATCATGACAAGTTAAATATTTATGCTATCGAATATGGAATATAACCGAAAAAACACTAGACAAGCCGCCCATCCACGGATCATTGTCTAGATTAATCTCCATCGTTGAACGCCGCCCATCCACGGATTATCAACGATTTCGATTTATTAAATTAATGGTTTTCCTATTAAATCATGTAAACATGACCTAATATCAATTTCATGCATTCCGGTTAATCCCTAAGGCCCATCCACCTTTCGGCATATAACCTAAATACGTTCTACCAATGCAAACATACCCTTTGATGTAAATACATGCATAGAACGATAATATTAAGCACACATTGAAATTGAATAATCGATTCGCATAAACAAAAACTTTAATTGATCACATGAGAGTTAGGGTTACATAGCACGGGATCCGTAGGATCCCGGAATAGAGAAGACTACTCGCTATTCATGGCGATTAACCAAAAACAGTGTAATATGAAAGAAAGAAACGAATAAACTGTAGAGATTATCCTCGTTGATCCTCACGAATGAAAGTTTGTCTTCTCTCCCAAGTTAGGGTTTTTCTCCAAAGTCTCAACAACCTTTTAGATCTGGCCGAGCCCTCTATTTATAGAAAATACTCGGTATTTCCAAAATAAGCCCAAAAGTTGAATTAGGAAACCAGTCGAAATCCATTGACGGTCCCGTGACCCGACCTCGTCACGGGCCAGAACGTCTCGTCATGGGTGGTTAAAAATCCTCGCCTCTTCTGAGTTGGCTCGAGCTGCCCGTAATGCCCGTGACCATGAAGTTCGTCACGGGCAGTTGACAGTCTTTGTTTTCAGCATCTCCTGACCAAGCTCAGGACACCCGTAACGCCCGTGACCAGGAGGTTCGTCACGGGCCTATGGCCCTTATACTGGATTTTGACTGATTTCTTCATCTTTTCATGCATTCAGGTCCATATCGAGTCATCGTGTAATTCAAACCTGAAACACTAGGAAAAGAGGTTAAATGATAACAAAGTGTTCGGAAAACAAACATAATCCATCATCGAATGAGGTGAATAATAGGTCAAGAACGTGACCGATCACTGGGCAAGAATGTAAGGGTCGTAATGGGGGTAGGGTCTATGAGTGTTCACGATGACAATCCCGTTAGACGGGTATGACCTAACAAGCTGAGGGTCATACCAACGACACTTGAACAAGACAACCTTTAGGCGATGGTTGGTTCTACATCTCATATGAATTATTTTTTCAATCACCCCGTAGTAGTGTGTACCTTCTGTTCCTTTCATGTTAACATGACTTTTCACCGTGTTCCTCCCTTCACCATGGCTTTCAATGTGAAAATTCTAGTTGTTCACTTTGTATGTTGCCGAACATGCAACGTCGGATTGAAATCCAGTGGACAAGTAGTGAATCCACTGTGGTAGTACTAATGTTTCTCCAAGCTCCCAAACCTGAACATAATATTTTGGATGAACATGAAAGTGCAAGTACAGTTTAATTTGCTACATAATGAAATGAAATTTAAGTTGATTACACTTACATGGGAACACAGCCATTCTAGAAAATCTGTTAATATAGCATTGTATATTTGCTGATCATTGAATCGTGGGCATCTTTGTCTTAAGCCGGTCTCAAATAACGCCAAATATTGTTCAAGTTCAGGCGTGTTGCTAAAGTTGTAATGAGTTGCTTTTTTAAATTCTCGGCTATCTAATACCCTCCGTTTAATTTTGCTGCCACGAACTATTGGGTAATTGTAAATAGAAATCTGAGGATCTTCAAAATCTGATGTCGCTATGTCATTTCGTTGTAAGCATATACCGGTCATTGTTAACTCCGGATCTAGGTAGTCGGATCCCAAATACGAAGTCTCCAACTGTATGTATGCGTTAACAATACTAGCTTCCACCTCAGCTCTATTTCCCTTTTGGCCCAACTGTTTAAGACGGTAGATGAAACGCTTAAACGGATACATCCAACGGTAGTGTACTGGTCCGCCAAGTAGGACCTCATCAGCCAAATGAATTAGTAGGTGTTCCATTGAGTCAAAAAATGAAGGGGGAAATATTGTCTCCAGCTTACACAGTGTGACCGATATATTGTTCCCAATGTTCTATTCGATCAATGTGAAGGGAAGATGCACAGATATCTTGGAAAAATGTACACAACTCGGATACAGCTTCCCAGATCTGTTTTGGTAAAAAACCTTGAAAGCAATCGGCGTGAGTCGCTCGATGAATACGTGTGCGTCATGTGACTTGTAACCTACTAGTTTTAGGGCACTCAAACCTACTTTATTCCCAAAATTAGATGAAAATCCATCAGGAAACTTCAGAGCCTTCACCCAAATAAGCACAAGATTCTGTTGTTCTCTTGTAAGCTGATACTTACCCTTTTCGCTACCAAATGACTGCGGTAAGTTTTCAGTTCCAATTCTGGTCTTTGACAGTACAACCAGATATCTTTTCTGCACTTCACACCGTCATCCTTTGTTTTCCCCTTTACATCCATGATGGTGTTGAATAAACTCTCAAAAACATTCTTTTCAATGTGCATGACGTCTAGGTTATGTCTAAGCTTCACGTCCACCCAGTAAGGTAGTTCCCAACAAATGGATTTCTTTGTCCAGTTGTCTTCCACCCCGAAGCCATCAAAAACCTCATTGATACGTTGTTCCCATACATATTTTAAGTTTCAAACCCTATCATAAACTTCTTGACTTGATCGAAATTGGACTGGACCGTCAAAGTCGGTTCGATCTCTGTAGAAATTCCTAGCATTACCCTGATATGGATGATTTTCTGATAAAAATTATCTGTGACAACCAAAATATGATACTTTTCTTCCGTTCTTCAACACGAATGTCTTTGTGTCATCCATACAATAGGGGCAGCCGAGTTTTCCTTGAGTTGACCACCCCAATAACATTGCATACGGAGGGAAATCAGATACAGTCCACATGAGAGGTGCCCTCAATGTAAAACTCTGTTTGCGATTAGCATCGTAAGTGTCGACCCCAACACTCCAAAGATGTACCAAGTCATCAATAAGAGGCCTTAGATATATGTCCAACGCTTTTGTGGATTAGACGGCCCAGGGATTAGTATAGTTAACCAAATGAATCTCGTTTTCATGCACAACCACGGTGGTAAGTTGTAGGGTGTTACCATGACAGGCCAAACAGAGTACTGTTTAGTGGTCATACCCCATGGATTAAATCCATCTGTGCATAATCCCAATCTTACATTACGTGACTCGGATGCAAAGTTTGGATGGCACCGATCAAAATGCTTCTAAGATTTCTCGTCCGAAGGGTGAACCATGCGATGCACGTCTGCTCTGGGTGAAGCGTGCCAGCACATTTCGGATGCCAGACTTTGTGATAAAAAAGTCTCTGTAGTCGCGGTATTATCGGCTAGTAAACATTTGGTATCTTGCATTTCGTTGGTACGTTGAAGAACTTTCTGCGCATCTTGGATGATGATATCTTGGTTCCGAGCAAAAATGACATACTGTCATACTTTTGTCACATCCATAGTAAATCATACACCCGCCTACACAAACGTCAATCCGTTGGTACCCCATTCCGAGATCAGCTACGAGTTTCTTTGATTGTTTGAAAGAAGATGGGATCTTGTTCTCCCCCCAATTAGATTTTTCATCGTTCCATATACGGCGTTAAATGCGCCTTCGGATAATCCATAGTTAGCTTTTTTTCCCAGCATTTTCATGTTAATCGAAAGCTCCGTCTCTGTCGTGCAACCTTCGTAAGATGGCTCTGAACTTGAATTTAGGAGATTGAAGAATCTATTTGCTTCGAAATTCTCTGTTTGATGTTCACCAAAGTTAGATGACTCATGAATATCAACAGGACTGTCAAAATCAGGAACCATCTCTTGGAAGGCCGCATGACTCCAAATTTCTTCTTCTGAATCAAAAACTGGGTCAACTGTGCTCGGGTCAGGTATGGTTGGGCAAGTATTTACATACTGCATTTCCGCAAGATCTTCGCCATGTAGGGTCCAATTGAAGTAGTTTGGTGTGAAATCATATTTGTACAAAAGCTCCTCCATCATTCTTATATTGATGAATCACCGGTTTTTGCATTTCGTACATGGACATCGGATTGTGTTGTCGCTGGCAAGAAAACCTTTTGACACAGCTGTTTCAATAAAATTATTGACTCAGACAATGAAAACATCATTGGTGTATGACTCCCCATGAGCACGAGCTTCGCACATCCATCTCCTTTCGTGATATAACTATGCCATGTATACAAATATGCAGTACGATTTTAACGGAAACTAAAAGAGAGTACCTCACGTCGTCTCTGGGTTGAAGCAACTATCAGAACAGGTGGTTGGCCAAAATTTCCGATGCCTTAATTCCTTGGACATTGCAAACGAGCCATTGGGTAAAATTGGAACAATTGGTTGTAAGCGTGAATATAGAAAGATGGTGGGAATACATTTGTCTATTGCAAATTTCCATATTTATATTATAGGTTGCAAATTTTACAACGGATAAATATTAACGGTTCATTTATTTCCCAACGGATATATTAAAATTAAGCGACGGAATGGTAAGGGAATGGTGATGATAAATATTCCGTCAACACAGCATGACCATTCCGTCCCTAGGTGACGGAATTACAACGAATTGTCGATGAATTTTTACAGCGGATAAATATTATCCCCACATTTATTCACAAACGTTGTTGTACTAACGTTGTAGACTGCGCTTAGTTAGGAAGCGCCGTTGTATGTCACCAAAAAACAGTGCCTACCTAGTAAGCGTTGTGGTAGTCATTAGTTGATTTCAAAATATTTCCGTTATAATTGTGGTGCATTTCCGTTTTCGGTGACGGCAAATTGATGGAATATAGACGTAGAAAAGAATTTCTTGTGCTGCGAGTTTTTTTCTTTTAATGATCTTTTTTGATTGCTTGTGCAGGTCAGTCAACCACATTATATGGTTATGTTTCATGACTAGCTCCATTTTGTTCTCCTCCGTCTTCTTCAAAATTTCTCTCTTAAGATGAGCGAAAAATTATGAAGAAGACGGAGGAGAACAGACTGGAGCTGGTCATGAAACATAACCAAATAATGTTTAAAAGAAAAAACTCGCAGCACAAGAAACAAGCCATTTCGTAAAATTGGAACACTTGATTGTAAGCGTGAATATTGAAAGATGGTGGGAATACATTTGTCTATTACAAATGTCCATATTTATATTACAGGTTGTATGTTTCTGTAGGTCAGAAGTTCATAATTATGATACATATTCCGTCAACACAGCAGCTCCATTCCGTCACTTAGTGACAGAATTACAACAAACTGTCGACGAAAATTTTATAACGGATAAATATTAACGGTCCATTTATTTCCCAGCGGATATATTAAAATGGAATGGTGATGATAAATATTCCGTCAACACGGCGGCACCTTTCCGTCACTAGGTGACGGAATTACAACGAATTGTCGACGAATTTTTACAACGGATAAATATTAACGGTACATTTATTCACAAACGATGTTGTACTGACGTTGTAGACAACGCTTAGATAAGAAGCGCCGTTGTATGTCACCAAAAGACAGTTCCTACCTATTAATCGTTGTGGTAGTCATTAGTTGTGTTCAAAATCATCACTCATTGTTACAAATTATTGGGATGAAGTGTTAGATATGAACTTGTACGTGCTTTTATAGTGCTTAGGATCTTGGGTTCCGTCGTCTTTCCGTTAGTAATCCGTTTTCCATTATTAGAAAGCGTTTCATACAGAAGCGCTGTGTTAGTTGATATGTTTAACAGCGCCTATTTACTACGCGTTGTCATAGTTGATATGTTTAACAATGCTTATCTAAAAACATTGTTGTACTGACATTGTAGACATCGCTTAGTCAAGAAGCGCCATTGTATGTCCACGAAAGACAGCGCCTACTTAGTAAGCACTGTGGTAGTCATTAGTTTTGCCAGCCCCTGAATTAAAAGCGCTGTCGTATTTTAGAAATTGGTAACGGGTTATTTACGTTTATTTACTTACCAAAAAAATCTCCACATATTTACACACTCTGATAGTCTGATTCACCTCGCCTTCGAATTGTTACTGCCGACTTAGCCCTCCTAAGCATACAAAACGATTTCTTAGTCGCTCAGGTATGTCAATTTAAGTTTCTGTTTACACTTGTGTCCATGTCGTCGTCCAAGTAAATGTATAGGTTTCCGACTGGCGTCCGGAAAATTATTTACGGTTCCGTCTTAATTTAACCTTAGATTTGGATTCATTTTGTTACGATAGCCAGTTGTTGAGATTCAATTGTCCCTAGTTGACTCCACCGATTCCCGATTTGTTTCACCTTGGGTCCTGACTTGTGCGAAGCATATGGTTATTTATTTATAGTACTACTGTAGTATAATTTTTGTGCCGGTATGTTAGGAATTTGTTTATTATATTGTACAGCCTTATGCAATCGTTAGGAATTAGTAGTGCAGTATACTGTAGTTTGTGTAATTTGTTATTTTTCAAAGGAAGATGGTTAGCAAATGTGGCACGGAGGGAGGCTCATCATCAAACCGTAAGAGCTGGGGGCCAACCCGTATGACGAAACTTATCGAGCAGCATAAGGATGGGAGTAAATAGCAGGTGACGATTGAGGCAGATGGAACAATTGGCGGTGAACAAAGGACATCATTCAGAACCTACATTGGTAATTAAATAATATGTTCTGTATTTGTTTATGTAATGAATAACAAGTTTTTGTGTATAATTTAAAATAAATAATATGTTCTGTATTTGCAGGAACAGTCGCTAAATCTCGAGTGCCAATTACATACGAAAGCTGGAAGTTGGTACCTAAAGAGCTTAGGGATACCGTGTGGAATGAGACGCTAGTAAGTTTTAAATTGAAAAACGAATGATAATTTCTTCATGTATAAAATTATTAACAGTTTTTTGTTTACATTTGTAGAGATACTTTGATGTGCCCCAAAATGACAAGACTAGTAAGTTAAGGGAGAAGGAGATGCAAGCTATCGCTGTTATGTGGAGAAACTTCAAGAGCGAACTCGCAAATCAGTACATCTTTGGGTCGAAACAAGGACATGACCCAAGAGAGATGTATTCTTTCATTACTCCGGAGCACTGGAGGAGGTTCGTGGAACAGCGCTCGACTCCCGAGGCACTGCAAATTAGGGAGAAGAACATTGCTCGAGCAAAATCAAACAAGTTCCAGCATACATTGTCTCGAGGCGGGTACAATAAGGTGAGGGCGGATATCGTCGCAGCAAAGAAAGCGGAGATGGAGGCTCAAAGGTTAACATCGCCTGGGGATGAGCCTGTAATCCAGGTTGAGAGGCATGAAGTATGGCTGAAGGGTCGTATCCGAAAGAATAAAGAGTAAGTGAATGAGCCTATGAGGGAGGTGGCGGAAAAAATTGCAAGTTGTTTGTACAAAGCAAATTAGTCAAAAGTTCATGACTTATTTGTGATTATGATGGACGTTAAATGATTGATAACAGGAACAGTAGGAAGAGCATGCCGGAAAGGGATTATTTACGTCCCAGGGTCGAAGAGACATATTGACAGAGGCCACAGGGAAGGATGAGTACACTAGACGCACACGTGGAGTCAGTAGTTTTGTAGGTTGGATGGATGTATTCGGGAAGCAGTCTTCGTTATCATCAACACGATCCACAGTTACATCGCATGCACCGACGCTTCAGATCCATCATATGGGTTCCAATCCAGACCCCTTTGGAGATATGCCTAAGGTATTATGCAGTAGTTTCATGAGAAACAAATTAAGGTGTATGATGTTCATTCATAATGCTCACGTTTGAATTTTTTTCAAATATCAGGTTGGGAAGAAATGCTTAATGCACGTGGAAGGAGGTTCGGATCAGGGATTGATAATCGTGGCACTTGGGAAAATGATGGAAGGAGGAATCGTGCAATATCAAGAGTTGGATGATGATATGGTGAAGGTGATGGTAGACGAGGCGATTGAACCATCGAGGGAGCTGCCAAAGAAGTTTGGGAATATGGAGACAATATTGGATGCATTGGGTGGTTTTGTGGGATGGCCGAAATCTCTAGTACGCATTGATGAAAAGGTAACTACGTACATTCATGTCTTTCACACTAAACACCTATCACTTTGTCATAGAAACTCATTCGAACAACATTATTTATTTTCGACAATGATATGATGAGTACAGAGTTTTCAAAATGCAATGCTCCAGTTTCGACGACGAAGATATTAGCAGAATGAAAATGCAATGCCGCTTTCTTTACAAACACGCTAACACGATGGCCAAGTCAACTCTATATTCGGTTTACATTAGTAGCAAAGTGTTTGGTGAGGATTGCTTTGTCGATTTGAACAAAGATTGCATTACTGAGTTCACACTCTTGAAAGCTTTAGATGCCCAATCAGCAGAAGTTTACATAAGATAAGTATTGATTTCATTATAAAATGGTTTTTAAGTTTATAAGAATTGTACTAATTAAATCAAATGCCAGCAGATTCATCCACGATACGACACCACCGGGCATACAGTTTGGATTCTTCAGACCGAGTTATATGACTCCGTCCGACAAATTCAATGTCAGGGTAGAGTTCTTCAAGAAGAGATTGAGAATGCCCGACTATGATCGTAATTATTGCTACTTCCTTCCCTATGTAGATGTGAAAGAGTGAGTTGATATTACATAAATTTTTGGGCTATTTTCAATGAGATGGCTATTTGACTAATAAACAATGGTTACGTTAAGTCTGTGTTAGGTATCATTGGATGTTAGTTGTCCTATTCCCGAAGAAGCGAGTGGCCCTTTGACTTGATCCGCTGGGAAAGACACCGCGGCCTGAAGCAATGAGTTTTGTTAACACTTAAGTACTATTGTAGTGCACTTTAGTTACCATTATAACATGACCTACAAATTTCTTATGTAAAAATTACCTTATTTTTGTTGGAGCATGAGTCTGTGCTTCAACATCCCGTCACAAGACAAAATAGAGTGGAAGACTGTGACGGTGTTCGCTTAACGTATAACAATTGTTATACAATTGAATATTTCATTAATTAATAATTTTCGTTGATTATAACTTCATTCTTATTTCAGTGCCCGAGTCAGCCCTTCGACATTGAACTGTGTGCCTACTATGGCATGCAATATATTCTGGACATAATCAAGTTCGTCCAAGAGACAAATGGAACGTTTGAGGACGACATCGGACAAGTAAGTGTATAGTGATACTTAATTAGTCATTAACAATTAATTGGGGTGTCCATAAACTTTGTAATTATGATTTTTTTACAGTGTTTCCCTAGAGGAGAAGGAGCATATGATAACATAGTGCTTGATGATATGAGGGAGCACTTTGCGAATGCTTTGATTACTTACATACGACAAGTGTATCATCATGTATAAACTTGAAGGAATATAAGGTGTTATTGGTCGACATATATGAATTGAAACGTGTTGTACAATATTTTTCCAAATCGTGTTTTATTTGGATATTGCAACACTTAGTCATGTAACGCATTATTGTTCGAATATTTTTGTGACATAGACGTGTCAAGTATCCAAATATTTTGACATTTATGAATGTAAATGAAGCAAATGAATTGTATAAATATTTACACGTATATGTAAGCAATTTATATTCAGACTTTAGACAGCGCTTAACGCGAAACGCGCTGTTGAACAAAAAATATACAGCGCTTAGTGGGGGAAGCAATGTTGAAATAAGCAATAAGACAGCGCTTAATTCATGAAGCGTTGTCTTCTTTACAATGTTCGACAGCGCTTTATGCATTAAGCGCTGTCCAAAATCACCCAAAAAGTTTATTTGCGAAACATATTTTTCGAAGATGTTTTTATATTAAAATTGCGTGTAATATAAAATTATTTTAACATATAATCAATTTTCGTTACAAATGATTTTAAATACACTTTATTCTATAAAACATTATTTTTCAGGCGGTTCGTTGTCAATTTGCGTTACAAATTCATTTGGAAATCACTAATTTATTTAGTCATGGAATACAAAGTTGTCACTGATTTATTGATAACATCGTGAGCATGAGAAACGTGAATTCCTTCCCGTCCTTCGCATCGTCAATTTATCATTGACGATCATATTGCATCTCATCATAAAATTACCCCTAATGCGACTGTCATAACGTGCATCCCAAGTAGCTATACGCTACAAGCAACTCATTTTTAATACCCGTTACCTTTTGTCATGCAACTGAAATAATAACATTTTCTGAGTTACCACTTTGTACCTGAAACTCCTCGTACCAAATATCCTTGGCGCTTTCTGGGATCATGTTCCATGATGCCCACGTTGCGTCCCAGCATTTTGAAATGCATTCTTGTGCAATTCTTTGATGAACATCGAATGGGAAGAAACTGTTACAAAATTAGGGATTACATAACGGTTGGATTTATCAAAACAATCAATATGAAGAGAACAATAATGAGTTGTTACGCGTTTCTGCCAACAGGTGTAACGTTATCTCTACGAGCAAATCCACGTGGATTGTCAGGGAAACTCGCATGGTCAAATGAAGGAGACATGTTGACGATTGGGAGGAAGTATGTTGGTAATGAATGTGGTGGGTTGAATGATTTCAAGAGTTCTCATATATATATATAGCGCAACAATGAAATATGGGTGCATAAATTGTTCCGTCCATTTTCCGTCACCTGTTGACGGAAATAACATGTTATATTGACGGAAATTCAACAACGGTCAATAATTAACGATAACTAGAGATGACGGAATAATGACGGAAATGTGACGAACATGAGCAACGATCACTAAATAACGGGAACTGTGTAACGGAATAATGACGAAAATGTGACGGAAATATGAAACATATACTGGAAATGGGATGAAGATGATTCTAAAGAATTTCATGGCTCTTGAATGAGATGAGTTTCTTACAAGAGAAGGTAAAATTTTCAGTTGTCTTGTAAGAAATACATCTCAGGCATGAAAAATAAAATTCTTTAGGATCGTCTCGCACCCCATGTCTAGTATACGTTGCAAAACTTGTGTGCTTCAAAATGAAAATTTGTTGGAAATGAAAGTGTGTTCAATGATGTAAGAGTTATCTTATATAGGGCAAAACCAAAATCTGGTTTTCCGTCATTTTTCCATGACATTTCCCTCACAGAGACGGAATAGTATTTTAATATCGACGAAATTTTTTTGAAATAGGCAACGGTCAGTAAATAACGGTAAGTAAATCGGTGGCGGACATGTCACGGAAATGTGACGGAACAATTCAAATATTTCTGGCATACGGAATGATGACGATATTTGAACGGAAGTTTTCGACGGTATACAACGACGGAAAGTCCACGTAATCTGAGCGAATAAAATATGCGGGTAGTTTCCGTCATAATTGCGTCAGTTAACTTTCGTCGCTATTCCGTTTACTCGTTCGCGACGGAATATGGTTGACAGAAATCTGACGGAATTACAACAAACTTGTTTTTTGGCGACGGAACGATGACGGAAATGTGACGTTTTATTTTTCCGTCGCAGTTTGATGCGACGTTATTACGACGAAAGTTTTGGACGAAAATATTTGCAAAATTGGTAGTGAATGCACATAGTAGTGCATTCGTATTTTAGCATCTCAATTTTAATCGGCACATGCTCCATGATTTACGTCCATGTTTAACAACGCCGACACACTTGGATTTCAGATCAGCCACGTGCATTTGTTAGTGTCAATTTTCTTTAATTCGTTTTTTTGTTTACACTTACCAGATAATAATAGCCATTGATTCATTGTCTTACTAGATAGAGTACACATAAAGTATGAACCCTTTTGGTCTGGTCGTTGTATGCCATATTTTCTATCCCAAAAAAAAATAGGAACCCTTTTGGTCTGCTTGGTTAAGGAGTCACGCAAGATTTTTTATATCTTGAGTTCGAGTCTTAGGGTTATTAATTTTCTTACAATTTTGTGAAATTTTCTTCTTCCTTTTCTTTTCCCTCTCCCTCTTCCGCATCCCGCCTCGCTCGTGGATACTATTCCTACATCCCTTGTGGACGCTTTCCTCGTCCCGCCTCGCGTGTGAATGCTTCCTACATCCCTCGTGAATGCTTTCTTCGTCACGCCTCGCGCGTGGATGTCTTGCTCACTCCTAAGGACAGGGATGGACCCAGGAATTGAAATAGGGGGTGGCGTTAAAATAAAGGATTTCTTGTTTCATATATGAAACCCAACTTTTGTTGGATCAGTGTTAAAGTCTCAACTATTTCTTTGTCAATATTGGCAACCAATAATTCTGATAAGAAATTATCTTCCATCTTGTTGCCTAGTGCATTATTAACTTTATTCCTTCTTAAAAATAAGCATTCGGTAGTAAATTGAGAACTGAATGATTTTGAATAACAGATATTTATATAACAACAAAATACATTTTGCTCAGACTAAATTACTAAACTTAAATATTAAATTAATTTCTTATATAAACTTCAAATTATTTATGTCATACAAAAAAAATTGGAAAAGCTTGGGGGTGACACTTGTCACCCCCAAGCTTACATAGTTTCGTCCCTGCCTCCTATGGAGGTGCTATGTCTTGCAATGTTGCAATTATAAAGGTTTACGATGAGGCCTATGCTCCAAATGTCGAGGAATGTACAAATGATTTCAAGGCTAAATGTGCGCGGATCCATGGTAAAGGTGCTGGACTTGGCCTGTGCTTCAAGATGTGGATATATGTACTAATGATTTCGGAATCGTGTCGAGATGCCTAGATAGAACTTCAAAGATCAATATATATGTACTAGACTGATACAGGTTATCGCGATATGCATTGTAATGTTATTGATCCTTGTATCCTTCATCAAAAAGAAAAAATAAGTTATAAATCTCTTGGAATGTTGACGTGGCAGCTTCCACTAATCAAAACCAAAAGTCATTTCATAAATACTTAAATAAAAAGTCCTACTTGTTTGAATAATTAGTAAATTATATGAGAGAGTAAAAACGTCATTACATTTCATCATTACACAATCGTAAACTCCGAATTCCTTCTATTCTCTACTTGACAGCCACCGACATCCTAGAGTTTTAGCATCATCATTCAGCCTAGGCCACTGTTTTCTTGATCACTGGCTATGTTTCATAATAAAATAGTGAAATTCCAATTTTAGATTTCATAGATTTTATATCGTGTATACATTTTATATTGTGTATTAGTTTGTGATTATAAAATAGACTTTTATTTGGCATATTTTAAATTCACCATGAACTAAGATGGCGTAAGCTCTTGTTAGTTGTTAGAGAATGAATCCAAGATGACAAAGGTTATGATTTTAAATAAATTTGGATTTGTCATAGCGGCCGATTAGGCAGAAATTATAGCTTGATAACATGCATGTTGTCAAGTAACTTAAGTTTCATATTTCTCACCCTTGAGTTTTACTGTAGTAAAAAAATCCGTAGATATTTTTTATACTGATTAACAAAAATTTTAATGTACAAAAGATTAATTATTAACATTAATTAAATATTTATTGAAAATATATCACCAACTTAAAATAATAACATATTTGATAATTTATATATTCATAATATAATTTTTTTAATTATTTAAATACAAATATATAAAAAGTTAGACGGGTTTACCCGGATAACCCGTTTAATAAACGGGTTGAACGGGTTTAGGTATAATTCCACCCGTGAAGTAAACGGGCGGTGAAGAGACGGCTTTTTCACGGGCGGATAGCGGACGGATAGCGAGTAACGGGCTAGATTACCACCCCTATTAGGGAAAATTTTCCAAATTGCATAAAAATCAACATTCAATTCCAATTTTACACAAGTTTTAGATTGGTTTCCCAATTTACAATAGTTTTCTAAGACGCCGTTGCGGCGTCTTAACATTAAAACGCTCTAGCCAACAGCGGCTTAAGCCTCGTGCATTTTTGCGCCAAAATAAACAGTCATGTGGCATAATATTGCCAAACAAGTCTAAACCGCTGTTGGGGATATCGTCTTAGCTTAAAACGCTGTCCGTAACAGCATTTTAATAATTCTCTGTTAAGCTCCTCACTTCTTCATCATGCTCTGCTCCACGGCTCCACCACCACCTTCATAAAAAAATGAGCAATACTCTCTGCGCAGAGCAGCTTCAAAGATTCCACTCCTCGTAACAAAAATGAGCAATACTCTCCACCTCTGATGCCTCTGCATTGGCTTCTAGAGCTAGTTGAACTCACTCTGAAGCCTGAGACTGAAGTGTGAACACTAGTACATGACTTGGAACTTGTTTGATTTCTGTTTGGGCCATCCGTTAGCTTGGCTGGCTTCTAGAGCCAGTTGAACTCACTATGAAGGTGAGGAAGGCACATGTGTAACCTGAAAAGTGTACCGCTGACGACAAAACTGGTAATGTACACTTCTCGAAAGAAATAACAAACTTAAGAGTAGTACAATAGAAGTATCTCCCTGGAAAAGCTGATGTCAACCTCTAATATCCTTCTCCAAGCTCAACATGCAGCTGCAGAGGAGGCTCTGTTTTGGATATTCTTACCATGTAATAGTGGATTCGATGACGACGAAGATGATCCATACGCAGCAGACCATTTCTGCATGTTTGTGTTTAAAATCAGGCGATGCACTCGGAGCCGGAGTCACAACTGGACCGACTGCCCATTCGCGCATCCTTGAAAGAAAGCTCTCCGCCTCTACCTGAGGCGGTGAAACTTGTCGTATGGAAGGTCGTGGAACTTGTCGTAGACAGGGCTGATGACGGTCTTGACGACATCTTCCACGGTTTGTACGCCTGGCTTTAGCGAACCGGAGTTGTCCTTGGCGCACTCGTAGAGGCTTGTGAACAAAACCATGATTGTTGTTTGAAACAGAGAGATGAAATGAAGGTGGTGGAGCCGTGGAGCAGAGCATGATGAAGAAGTGAGGAGCTTGACAGAGAATTATTAAAACGCTGTTACGGATAGCGTTTTAAGTTAAGACGCGGTCTCCAACAGTGGTTTAGGCTTGTTTGACAATATTATGCTACATGACTGTTTATTTTGGCACAAAAATGCTACGAGGCTTAAGTCGATGTTGGCTAGAGCGTTTTAATGTTAAGACGCCGTTTCAACAACGTCTTAAAAAACTAGTATAAATTGAGAAACCAATCTAAAACTTGTGTAAATTTGGAATTGAATATTAATTTTTATACAATTTGGAAAATTTTCCCCCTATCAGTAATGTTGATAGTACCATCCGAGTCAATCTCAATTATTACCTGCTGGAGTGTATCAACAAAATTATATTCATGACAAACAAATAAATAAAATGCCTTTCTTGTTGATCATGTACTTTAGATAATCTTTCTATGATCAACCCTTCCTTTTATAGAAGATCAGGATTTTTTATTAACATCATTCAGTAAGCATGTGAAGCATAATTAGCATACTCCACTTTTATCACTATTAAAAGTTTCCTTTTCATGCACACACATAATAAAAAATAATCAGGTTAATCCTTTCATTTTTTTCTCTCGAATATATGATATTTTGAACTGTTGAACACCAAACTAACCTCCAAAAGCAATTCTTGCAATTGAGGATTTATCGTTGACCTGACCTTGGACCACGATTAGTTAATTAGAGATGGACTTCAATTCGAGGGACTTCTAGAGTCTTCAAGTTTTAGGAAAGAAAGATATCATCTTGATATTCTCGTCCGCCACATCACCAAACCGACTCAGATGAGATAATCATATGCAGATTTCAACGGAATTATTTCCTATCTTATCTAGGGTTTAAAAAATCAGATCTAGGGTTTTCTTATCACCTAGATCTCCACGGCCAGCTATAAATAGAAGAGCAGAAATTAGTTTCTTCCTTAAGCAACACTTGAGAGAGACGCCGTGTGGAGAGCCTTCAATCCGCAAGCTGAATTCATTATCCAAAGCTTCTGGTCGTCAAGCTTTCATTGGAGGATTAAGGCTGCAAGTTGGTAAGCCACTTGTTTTACTTGTTTCTTGAACTCATATATATTGTTGCTGCGCACTACAACGCCCAGAGTTCAAGAAGGTGTTGTCGCTGCTTAGTACCACTCAGGACTAGCAGATCGACTGTCACAGACGACGACCAACCACAATCTGAATCTACGAGTTGGATTCATCTACATCAGTCTCGGGAGGAGGTCTGATCGAACAGACGGGAGTCTCTGGATCTAAGGGGAGCTTAGATCACACAATTCTCTAATAAGGTAGTATAGGGGATCAGTAGTTTGGAAGGCTGTTCAAACATAAAACTGTACTATACACTGTGATAGTGAATTGTTCCTTGGACTTGGGAGAAGTCCCCCAGACGTAGGCTACATTGAGCCGAACTGGGTCACCAAGTGTTCTGTGTCCTTTACTGTTTTACACCTTACTTTCATTTACCTTAGTCTGTGCAAGTAACTGTATCACACTCTGTGCTACAACTCACTGATACAGTTAAGCTCATCACACACGTAGCTATTTCAATTGGTATCAGAGCAAGTTCTCAACATACGGAGTAGATTCTTGGGAAGCTAGCTACTGTTTTAAGATGAGCATCAAGGAAGGACAAAGCACTACTCGTCCGGTGCTGTTAGAAGGACATAATTATGGCTATTGGAAGGCCAGGATAAAGGCGTTTATCAAGAACGTGGATGAGAAAGCGTGGAGATCTGTGCTAACTGGCTGGGAACCTCCTCTGTTGGCAACTGATCAAGGAAGGGTTGTACCTAAACTAGAAACAGAATGGACTGAACAGGAGGAGCGTCTCGCCATGGGGAATGCCAAAGCTCTCAATGCCATCTTCTCAGCGGTAGACGAGCAAATTTTCAAACTTATCCTGAACTGTGAAAGCGCAAAAGAGGCATGGGATACCTTGTCCACTCACTTTGAAGGAACTGACAAGGTGAAACAGTCCAGAATTCAGATGTTGACATCCAGATTTGAGGAGCTAAAGATGCATGAGGATGAATCCATCAAGGACTTTAACGCCAGAGTATGTGACATTGTGAATGAGGCTTCTACCCTTGGTGAAGCTCTACCCGAAGAGAAGGTTGTGCAAAAGATTCTGAGGTCTCTGCCCAAACGATTTACTATGAAGGTGACCGCTATAGAAGAGGCAAACAATACAAAGACCATGAGCTGGAAAGAATTGATTGGAAATCTGTGCACCTATGAACTGCAACACCTGACTGTTCCAGAATCCAAGGTTAAATCTGTAGGTTTCAAGGCTGAGACTGTGGTAGACGATGAATCCACTGATGGAGTGAGTGAGGAACTAGCGTTACTCACGAAGAACTTCAATAAACTGTTGAAGAAGATCAACCGTAGAGGTGCTACCCAGAACAGCCTGAATCAGTCTAAAAATTTAGATGCCAGGAGAGTGGATTTCCAGCCGCGGGAGAGACAGTCTGACCAGAAGGAGAATGGGAATAGTGGACGGACCAAAGGAATAAAGTGCAGGGAATGCGGAGGTTACGGCCACATACAAGCAGAGTGTGCTAACACCCTGAAGAAGAAGAATGGCAAGTCCCTGAATATCAGCTGGAGTGATGACGAGACCGAAGAGAGCACAGAGGAGGAAGAGACAAGCAACTTTGTTGCACTGACAAGCATGATAGACTGTATCCCGGACTGTGCCAGCACTGATCACAAAGATGGTTCCAATATTGAAGAGAGCGAAGCCGAAGAAAGTGATGGAGAAGAAATCACTGATGAGTGCATCGCTGAGAAATATGCACTATTGTTCTCAAAGTGGACTGAGCTGGTAGACATTAACAGGAGACTAAATGCAGGTGTTATCTCTTTGAAGCTGGAAAAGCAGAAGCTGAAATCCAAAGCCGACACCCTTGCACAGGAGAAAGAAAATCTGGAGAAAGAAGTAGAAAATCTGAAACAAAAGGCTGAAGGAGACAAACAAGAATCGAAGAAGCTCTTGAAGGAGATGGCTTCAATCAAGAAGGTCCTGAACAGTCTGAACACAGGGTCCAGAAATCTGAACCAGATCTTATCTATGCAGAAGAGAATGAAAGATACTACAGGGCTTGGATTCACTGGGAAGAAGAAAAGTGGTAATACGAAGTTTGTGAAGGCCAGTGGCACAGTTCCTAAAGACAACAAGCACAAGACAACTGATGAGTCTGTCTGTGCCAGAGAAGGTGACAGTTGGTATCGTGTCCCAAGAGCTGAAGAATGGCGACGTGCTAGGGTGTGTTACTACTGCAACATACCTGGACACATCAAACGTCATTGTTATCGTCATAGACGTGACAGCCAGTATGAAGAACCAACAAGGAGACGAGGCAGAATGGTGTGGAGACCAAGGAATGATCAAAGCTGCTATGTCTCGTACAGTTCAACTGACAAGGAAGATGAAGAGAGCTGGTTCTTTGACAGCGGCTGCTCAAGACACATGACTGGAGTTCGAGAATACCTAACCAATCTGAGACAGATCAACGGCCACCATGTGACATTTGGTGACGGAAAAAGAGCAAGAGTTCTAGCCAAGGGAACACTGAATGTGCCAGGCATGCCACGCCTTGATGATGTTTACTGGGTTGACGGGTTAAAAGCCAACCTGATTAGTATCAGTCAACTGTGCGATAACAGTAATCAGGTACAGTTCTCAAGAAACTCTTGCCATGTTTACAACAAACACGGAGTTTGCGTAATGGAAGGAGACCGTGCAAGCAACAACTGCTACTTACTAAGCCGTGCTGCAACTCCAGGAGCAGTTACTTGTATGCTGAGTAGGTGCGATGAAATACATCTTTGGCATCAACGCCTGGGACACATCAACTTCAGATCTCTGAAATTTCTCTCCAATGAGAAGTTGATTGAAGGTATTCCTGTTATCAGAGGTGATATGCAAATTATTTGTGGTGATTGTCAAGCAGGAAAGCAGACTCGAGAAGTACACAAAAAGGAGGATAAAGTTTACACAAAGCGTGCGCTGGAGCTACTACATATGGACCTGATGGGACCTATGCAGGTGGAGAGTCTCGGTCGAAAGAGGTACGCATTCGTATGTATAGATGACTATACCAGATACTCTTGGATCATGTTCCTACGTGAGAAATCTGAGACTGTGCAAGCTTTTATACAACTTGCTACTCTACTGATCAATGAGAGGAGAGATCGTGGAGAAAATCTTTTGTCCATTCGAAGTGATCATGGGAGGGAATTTGAGAATGAGAAGTTTGCCCGGTTCTGTGATGAGCAAGGTATTGTACATCAATTCTCATCTCCCATCACACCGCAACAAAATGGAGTAGTTGAGCGGAGAAATCGAACTGTGCAAGAAATGGCAAGAGTCATGCTACATGCAAAGAACGTCCCTCTGCACTTATGGGCCGAAGCTATGTCAACCGCTACCTACGTCCTGAACAGAGTTCTGATTAGACCAGGGATGGATAAAACCAGCTATGAGCTCTGGAAAGGAAGAAAGCCCACAGTCAAGCACTTCCACGTGTTTGGTAGCACTTGTTATGTGCTGACGGATAGGGAGCAAAGGCAGAAGCTGGACAGGAGGTGTGATGAAGGACTGTTCCTGGGTTATTCTCCAAACAGCAGAACCTATCGTGTCTACAATAAGAGAACCAGAATAGTGATCGAGTCAATCAATGTTGTAATCGATTATGCCAAGGACTCACACCTAAGGCAAGAATCAGATGATGATATGGAGACTCAGTATACTCGTCCTAAGCCTATACAAGGGTCTGTACCAGATGCAAATTCCAAAAGTGTGCCTGAAATGGTGCCAGATTCAGCCGAGAAACATGATGATACAAATATGCAAGATTCTGAAGATACACTCCATCAGCCTGTACAAGAGTATATACCAGATGCGAATTTTGAAGTTGTGCCTGAGACTGTGTTAGACTCGGCTCGGGAGAATAATGACGTACACATGCAAGATGCTGATGAAAGTGAGGTGAATCAAACTCAATCAAGAAGTGGTGACTCAAGCATACAACCATCAAGCAGAATCCAGAAGAATCATCCTCTCACGAGTATCATTGGGAACCTTCAAGACAAGATCAAGACTAGAGGTAAATCTCATGTTAATTACAGAGAGATGATTAATCATAGCTGCTATTTGTCGAAGGTGGAACCAAAGAATGTAAAGGAGGCCTTGAAAGATGATCATTGGATCACTGCCATGCAAGAAGAGTTGGGAGAATTCACCCGCAACGATGTATGGGATCTAGTTCCCCGCCCAATTGGAGTAAATATCATTGGCACAAAGTGGATATTTAAGAACAAAACAGATGAAAGTGGCAACATTACGAGAAACAAAGCCAGGCTGGTTGCTCAAGGATACACTCAGATAGAGGGTATTGATTTTGACGAGACCTTCACCCCCGTTGCACGCCTGGAAGCTATTCGACTTCTCCTCGCAGTCGCTTGTTACTTGAAGTTCAAACTGTTCCAGATGGATGTAAAGAGTGCCTTCTTGAACGGTCTACTATTTGAAGAAGTGTACGTGGCTCAGCCTAAAGGTTTTGAAGACCCACACTGCCCGGATCATGTCTACAAACTAAAGAAGGCCTTATATGGACTCAAGCAGGCCCCTAGAGCTTGGTATGAAAGATTAACGCGATACCTCATGAGCATGGGATACACTCGAGGAGGAACAGACAAGACGATGTTCGTGAAAAAGGATAATCAACACTTTATCATCGCTCAAATCTACGTCGATGAAATCGTGTTTGGTTCTAATTCTCAGAAGATGGTGGATGAGTTCGTGGCTCAGATGCAAAGCGAGTTTCAAATGAGCATGGTGGGTGAATTGAATTACTTCTTGGGGCTGCAGGTTGTACAGTCGAAGGAAGGGATTTTCTTGACTCAGGCCAAGTATGCGAGAAATCTAGTGAAGAAGTTTGGACTGGACAAAGCTACCCACAAGAGAACTCCAGCTGCTACACATGTGAAGATCACCAAGGATGATGCAGGAGCTTCAGTGGACCAGACCTTGTACAGAAGCATGATCGGGAGTCTGCTATACCTGACTGCTTCCAGACCAGATATTTGTCAAGCAGTGGGAGTCTGTGCCAGGTATCAGGCAGATCCGAAGGAAAGTCACTTGTTGCAGGTGAAGAGGATCATCAAATATGTAAGTGGTACTGCTGATTATGGTCTGTGGTACACTAGAGATACAAGTGGTTGTATTGTTGGATACTCTGATGCAGACTGGGCTGGTAACATCGAGGACAGAAAGAGTACTTCTGGTGGATGCTTCTTCGTGGGCAATAACCTTGTATCCTGGTTTAGCAAGAAGCAGAACAGTATTTCATTATCGTCTACTGAAGCGGAGTATATGGCTGCGGGGAGCTGTTGTGCTAAAATGCTTTGGATGAAGCAGATGCTCAAGGAAGTGGGACTGGAGCAGAATACCATGACGTTATACTGTGACAACATGAGTGCAATCAGCATCTCTAAGGATCCAGTACAGCATTCGCGGACAAAGCACATTGACATAAGACATCACTTCATTAGAGAGCTAATTGAAGATAAACTCATCAGTCTGTTCCACATGCCAACAGAGAAACAACTAGCGGATATTCTGACAAAGCCGTTGAACGCTGAGAGGTTTGAGACACTAAGGTCTGCACTTGGCCTTTGTGTTATGAAGAACTAGAAGGCCTTGACATCAGGGGCAGTCAGCTGAGCAGAACTATTATAAGTGTTGCTGACGTGCCATGTAGTAAGGGGGAGTTGCTTTTCAATCAAACTGTGCAAGCTCCTGGCTCAGTTAGCCGGAGCAGTATTGTCGTAGAAAGGCTTGAAGAGGGTATTGTCGTAGAGATGAACATGAAGAGGAGTAGTCCCTTGCCACTGTTGAGTCAAAAAGGGGGAGAACTCTGCAATGTGGTGGCTTTATTGTGTGGCGTTCTTGTTGATGGTGTTTTCTGCTGCGAACGATGCAAAGACTGGAATGAATCAGGTCATGCAGAAGAAGTGTTTTGCCTCACATGTCAAGGGGGAGATTGTTGGAGCATAAAGTGCCATATAGGCAAAACACAAATCTGTGCAAGGTGTATCTTTCAGTTCCGAAAAATCAGGACAGTTGCTGAGTTTTAGGAAAGAAAGATATCATCTTGATATTCTCGTCCGCCACATCACCAAACCGACTCAGATGAGATAATCATATGCAGATTTCAACGGAATTATTTCCTATCTTATCTAGGGTTTAAAAAATCAGATCTAGGGTTTTCTTATCACCTAGATCTCCACGGCCAGCTATAAATAGAAGAGCAGAAATTAGTTTCTTCCTTAAGCAACACTTGAGAGAGACGCCGTGTGGAGAGCCTTCAATCCGCAAGCTGAATTCATTATCCAAAGCTTCTGGTCGTCAAGCTTTCATTGGAGGATTAAGGCTGCAAGTTGGTAAGCCACTTGTTTTACTTGTTTCTTGAACTCATATATATTGTTGCTGCGCACTACAACGCCCAGAGTTCAAGAAGGTGTTGTCGCTGCTTAGTACCACTCAGGACTAGCAGATCGACTGTCACAGACGACGACCAACCACAATCTGAATCTACGAGTTGGATTCATCTACATCAGTCTCGGGAGGAGGTCTGATCGAACAGACGGGAGTCTCTGGATCTAAGGGGAGCTTAGATCACACAATTCTCTGATAAGGTAGTATAGGGGATCAGTAGTTTGGAAGGCTGTTCAAACATAAAACTGTACTATACACTGTGATAGTGAATTGTTCCTTGGACTTGGGAGAAGTCCCCCAGACGTAGGCTACATTGAGCCGAACTGGGTCACCAAGTGTTCTGTGTCCTTTACTGTTTTGCACCTTACTTTCATTTACCTTAGTCTGTGCAAGTAACTGTATCACACTCTGTGCTACAACTCACTGATACAGTTAAGCTCATCACACACGTAGCTATTTCAAAAACAGTTGTTGCGTGAAACTATGCGTGTATGGGATAATAACGGGAAAATAAAAAATATATATCACTAGATTTGTTTTTCAATCCACATGCCTTCCTCGTAGTTGTATTTCCTCATCGACCTTAGTCTCCTCGCCATCAACGCGAACCGTCGTACACACAAGAAGACAATTCTCTACTAAATCATCGGTAGTCGAACTAGTAGGGCAATTGACTAATACTTATTGTTATTGTCCATGCACTACGATGAATTGATGACTGACTGAAGAATCCTTCACATAGAACACTTGTCTAGCTTGAGAGGCCATTATAAATAGCTCATCCTTATAACCTTCTATTCAAAAATCAACGAATGTTAGTCCGAAAGCATCCACTCGCACAACACAATTGTTAACACAATTACATTTAAACACGGACATATGAAAGTGTACGTAATCCAAATGCCATATTTCTTCAACAACTCCATATTAGTTAATAGGAGCATGTACTGGATTTCTGTCTCTAGTGTTGGAAACATGCGTTGTTTCAGCTACTAATGTAACACCATTATTCTAAACAACGCCGCAGTCATCCTGACTATTGGTATAGAAACAAAAACCGTTGATGTCATATGTCCTATATGAATGATTGTTAGGGCGAGGTCCAACACTTAGCCTTTTAATCAACTCGTTGTTGTCACTGTTGGGGTCAATGCCACCATCAGCGACCCCTTTTGTCTTCAACCAAGAAACAAACGATTTCTGATGTTCTTTCTGCACCTACTGCTCGGGTCTACCTCTATGAACTCCGTATAATAGTCAAATGACACTCTATGAATCGAATGATCTCTGGTATATGTTGCAGCACATAGAAATGAGCCATATTTAACTCTTTAAATGACACAAAGATGACTTTATAACCTATTGTGCCTTTATCGTGAAAACTATCAAAATGACGCGGCTTTGATATCCCAACAGGGCTAGTATTTCCCAAAAAGTTGGTGCAAAATTCAATGGCATCTTCTGCAATATAGCCTTCAACTACAGAACCCTCGGGCCGATTTCTGTTTCTCACGTAACCTTTTATGATCTTCATGTAACGCTCAAAAGGATACATCCATCTCATGTGAACCTGTCCAAGGATCTTAACCTCACAAACCAGATGAACCGTAAGATGCACCATTATATCAAAGAATTAGGGTGTAATGTACATCTCGAGCTGACGCAATGTAATCACTATCTGGTCTGGAAGAGTATCGAGTTCTAATGGATCAATAACTTTAGCACAGAACAAACTGAATATCACGCACAATTTTTGAGCAGCTGCCCTCACTTTTGAAGGCAATATTCCTCTAATTGCAATAGGAAGGAGCTAATACATCAAAGTGAAACGAAACGAAATAGGATTGTGAAGGCGGAATCAAAATTGAGGCGAGATGGCCATATGAAAACCCTAACATGAAACGAAATCAGAATTGAAAATCAGAAACACCAAACAACAGGGCTAGTATCCATATTGTGCCTTTATCGTGAAAACTATCAAAATGACGCGGCTTTGATATCCCATTAGGGCTAGTATTTCCCAAAAAGTTGGTGCAAAATTCGATGGCATCTTCTGCAATATAGCCTTCAACTATAGAACCCTCGGGCCGATTTCTGTTTCTCACGTAACCTTTTATGATCTTCATGTAACGCTCAAAAGGATACATCCATCTCATGTGAACCTGTCCAAGAATCTTAACCTCACAAACCAGATGAACCGTAAGATGCACCATTATATCGAAGAATTAGGGTGTAATGTACATCTCGAGCTGACACAAGGTAACCACTATCTGGTCTAGAAGAGGATTGAGTTCAAACGGATCAATAACTTTAGCACAGAACGAACTGAATATCACACACAATTTTTGAGCAGCTGCCCTCACTTTTGAAGGCAATATTCCTCTAATTGCAATAGGAAGGAGCTACTACATCAAAGTGAAACGAAACGAAATAGGATTGTGAAGGCGGAATCAAAACTGAGGCGAGATGGCACTATGAAAACCCTAACACGAAACGAAATCAGAATTGAAAATCAGAAACACCAAACAAAATCAAAACTGAACAAACACAATAAAATCACGAACTCACTTTCGCTACGATGCGAAGAATACGACGACGGTGGCGGGCTCAATGACGGTGAGAAATCAAAAGTGGACGTAATTTTGTCGAAGACGGTGAGATTTCTAGTGTGAAAAGCAAAACGCAAGATTGAAAGTAGATCTATTTTTTTGTTACCTTTAGACTGCGCTTTCATAACAAACGTTGTCTAATGGTGACTTTAGACAGCGCTTGTACAAAAAGCGTCGTGTAAATCTTAGACAATAGACAGCGTTTTAGAGACAAGCGTTTTCTTAAGTCAACGTTAGACCGCACTTACTAATAAATGCTGTCTAAAGTCCACATTAGATAGCGCCTCTGTTCTAAGCGCTGTCTTATGGGAACTTTAGACAGCATTGTCGAATGACCCATTTTTTAAAAACAGCGCTTATTTGAAGCACTATCTATTTTATGTTCTGTACTAGAAATCAAGTCCTAACCGCCCTATATCTTTAGGAATATACTACAATCTTTTAGGAAAGTTTCTTAAAAGCATGCGCCGCCTCTTTTTGATAATCTTCAAATAATATCTTGCCGAGATCTTCTTTCTAATTATCTTCTAGGCACATATATGTCCTAAACTTCTCAACGGAACTTCAAGGTGTGTCGCCGACCTTTCAAATATGAATTAGGAAATTTTGGTTTTTTACTTTGGATCCGTTTTGGTCCACGTCGGTTGTCTCTCTGATCTTGAACACCTCCTTATCTGACACTTCAACAACTTCACAGAATTTTGCCAAAAACACATGCCACTAACAACTTAATCTTCTCTGGTTTTCAGCTTCCAGAACATCTTCCAAAACTTATCCATCATTGCCTCTGTTGACCCTTCTCCCACACAATAATTATTTTTACTATTCAATAACATGACTACTTCATATGCAGTGGAAATATGTCAGCAATCTTCAATCACCACAGAAATCAAGCACAGCAATCACACCAAATCAAGATCATCTTCAATAGCAAATATTCAATAGCAGATATTACATTAAAGACTTGTAATATTAGGCACAAATTTTGTGGATCTAGACAGATAGAAAGTTGTTATATATATCATGTATCATTGTATATTCAAGATAAGAAATAAGAATTCTACATGGTATCAGACTAGGTCATCCAACCTGTCAATTTCATACCTCCTGCCATCCCTGTTCTCTTCACCTCTCTGAATTTCCTCTTCTTCATTTTTCCCCCTCACTCATGGCATCTCCGAACTCTATTGTTCCTCCTACTCAAACCACTGCTCAGTTCACCAAGCTCAATGAAACAAATTACCTTACTTGGCTTCGACAAATCAAACCTTATCTCCATGGACAGAAATTATGGGGATATGTCTCCGACACCATTCCCGAACCCAAGGCAACCATCACTCTTGATGCCACAGACATTTCTCCGGCCACTGAATTGCCCAATCCCGCTCATGACGAATGGTTCACCATAGACCAGCAAATCGTCAGTCTCCTCACCACCTCTCTCACCGATAATGTGTCTCAACTCACCATTGGTTTTGATACATCGAAAGCCATTTGGGACTGCCTCTCGCATCACTTTTCACAATAATCTACAGCTAGCGCTGCCAGTCTGAAGCTCCAGTTGTTAGAATTATAGAAAGGATCCAAAACTATGGATGAGTACATCCGACATGCCAAATCCATTGCTGATGCGCTTTCTTCTATCGGAAAGCCGGTTCCCGAGGAAGATTTAGTCTTGTCTACCCTTCACGGCCTCGAATCTGATTATCTGATGCTCCGCACAACTCTGACTCAAGGCGCATCTCTTCCCAGCTTCTCAGATCTCCGAGCTCGCATCCTAGCTTTTGATGCTCAACGAACCGATTCAGTCTCATCCTCAACTATGGTCACCGCTCTCCTCACTCAGGGTCGTGACCAGAGGGATTCTGATCGTCGTGATTCCGATCACCGAGACAATGATCGTCATACCCATAACCGGCGGAATCAGCGAGGACGATCACGAGGCCGATCTTATGGTCGCGGTGGAACTTACACAAACCCTCGTATTCCGTATGGTAGCCATCAACCACCGACACACCAATCTTCATATTCACCTTGGGCTGGTCGTGCCCCATGGGCCCAAGGCTTATTAGGCCCACCTCCAAATTAGTGTCATAATTGTCACACATCTCAGCATGATTCTACACGGTGTCCACATCGCTATTCAGGGCCTACGTCGACACCTCCCTTTGCTGGTTTTCAGATGGCTTCAGATCCCAATTGGTATCCAGATACGGGAGCAACACATCATATGACATCCTCCTCCATCCCAGGCTCTATACCGCACAATGGACCACACAATGTCTTCATGGGAAATGGTGATTCTTTACCCATTTCTCACACCGGTAACCTTCCTATTTCCTTGGGATCATCTAAATTCAGTCTTTCTAATGTCTTTCGTGTTCCCTCTCTTCGTAAAAATCTACTATCTCTAGCCCGATTCACCAAAGACAATCTTGTCTTCTTTCTCTTTGCTCCTACTTTCTATCAAATCTATTGTTTACTCACTGGTCGGTTGTTGTTTCAGGGCCCATGTAAGGATGGTCTATATCCTCTATCCTTTCATTCTGAATCTCCAGTTCCGCAAGCACTTGTCACAATTCATTCTTCCATGTGGCACAACCGACTTGGTCATCCTTCATCATCTGTCCTGTCTCGTCTTGGGTCTCATCTAGGTTCAAAATTTTCCTTTAATTCATTTTGCAATGTCTGTGCTCTTAGCAAATCTCACAAACTCCCTTTTATTTCAAATAATACTTTCTCTTCCTCCTTATTCAAAATTATTCATAGCGATGTCTGGATGTCTCCCATAACATCTCCCTGTGGTTTTCGTTATTACGTTCTTTTCACAGATGAGTGCTCACGCTACATGACAAGCGTATTTTTAACCCTTTATAGTTGTCAAATTTATGAGTTTTAGGGGTCCAATTGCAGTCAAACAAAATTTATAAACCTTGGTAAGCCAAGGGTCGATCCTAGGAGCAATGTGTGTGAATACTAGCAAACGATGTGACCTATTTAGCTATTCCGATTAAACTTTGTCAAAAGGGGTTTTGGTGTCACGAAACTTGTAGAAATAACAGAAAATTCAAGTACAGAAAATGTTGTGTTTTTATCAAAGGAAGAATCCCAGAATCCATACTTCACCCGTGCTAAACCCACTAATCATGCAATCATGTTTCGTTGATTATTCATGCTATCAAATATGGAATATAACCAAAATAACACTAGACAAGCCGCCCATCCACGGATCATTGTCTAGGTTAATCTTAATCATTGAATGCCGCCCATCCACGGATTATCAACGATTTCGATTTATCAAACTCATGGTTTTCCTATTAGTTCATGTAAACATGACCTAACATCAATTTCATGCAATCCGGTTAATCCCTAGGGCCCATCCACCTTTCGGCATATAACCTAAATACGTTCTATCAATGCAAACATACCCTTTGATGTAAATACATGCATAGAACGATGATATTAAGCATACAATGAAATTGAATAATCGAATCACACAAATAATAACTTCAATTGATCACATGAAGAGTTGGGATTACATAGCACGGGATCCGTAGGATCCCGGAATAAGAAGACTACTCACTACTCATGGTAAGATACCCAAGATAGTGTAAAAATAGAGGTTAAGAACGAGTAAACCGTATTGGTGATGTAGCTCGTTGAATCTTGAACCTCTAGCAATGATGTGCTTCTTCTTCTTCTTCACTTCTCAAAATCAGATGTGAAAGTGTAATGAGAGATGGTGTAGCCGTGTGGTTGTTGAGGATGATCCTCCGGGTATGGTATCCCCGAGATTGTTTGTGGAATGAGATGTTCTATCATGAGATGTTCTCCACATTTCCTTTCTTTAATCTTCTTATCCTCTTTTTGCTTTCCACAAAAGCTTGTTGTCTTCTTCTTTCATTCCAACGTGTGCATCCACATTAGAACATTACAATCTTCTCTCCAAAAAGCTCCAATATTCTCCTTTTTCCCTTCTTTTAGTTTCCACCCATGTGTGTTCCTTTGAACATCTTGTCTTCATCCCATTTCTTTTCACTTTTCCAAACAACACATGGTTGTCTTCTTCCCTTTCCATTCCAACGTGTGTGTGTGAGATGAGAAGAATCTCAAGATGAGATGCATCCCATGTGTGCCACTCTTCTTTTCTTTAAAGATTCCAATCATTCTTCAATGATCTCCTTTTCCTTCTTTAATTCCAAGTGTGTCTTCATTAAAAACTCACTTATTCTCCTCCTTTGTGCCACCCAAAAACCAAGTTCAGCTTTTATGGTGGTGGAATGATGATGGGGTTGAAGTGGGAAGTCTTTTGGTTTCACTTTGCACAAGAGGGAAAATCTGATTTTTGGAATGAGCTGGCCGGTTCAAAACCTCAGAGAAATATGGCGTTTGAGGCACATTTCTTAACCGGCCGGTTGGGATTTCACTTGGCCGGTTAGATCGATTTTTGCTGCTCCGCGGACGTCTCTTGAATATATGTCCCGCGGAGGCCTTAACAATTATCGATATATCAAGAGACGTCCGCGCCATTTAAAGCTTCAAACGTCCGCGGAGGAGTGATTTCGGCACGGGCTGGCCGGTTCAAAACCTCAGAGAAATAAGGCATTTGAGGCACATTTGGGAACCGGCCGGCTGGGGACTATCACTTGACCGGTTAGATTGACTTTGGCACTTTTTCGATGTCTTAACTTCCGATTTTGGTCTCGCCGTCAACTATAGAGTTGTAACCCTTTGAGTTAGCTTTTCAACAAGCTTTGAAACGACCGAATCGGACACCAATTGTGATCTGTGTGTCCAAAATACGCCGCAAAGGTCCGTATGCCCTGTTTTTGCCCAAATCTCAACCAATTGTGTTGTTTTGCTACAGATTAATCCAAAAGTGTTAAGTATGTGATATTTGACCTGAAACACTAGAAAATGGATTAAATGACAATAAAATGTCGGGAAAGCAAACATAATCCATCATCGAATGAAGTGAATAATAGGTCAATAATTAGACCGATCACTACACATGGTTGTACCCAATGAGACGGAAAAATGAGGTTTTTCTTCACTTCAAAAACCTCATAGCCATGATCAAAAACATCTTCAATGGCTCTGTCAAATACCTCCAAAGTGACAATGGCACAGAATATGTTAACCATGATTTTACTAACTATTGTGCCTCATTTGGTATTATACAGCGATTTTCTTGCCCATACACACCTGAACAAAATGGGCTTGCGAAGCGCAAACATCGACACATTGCTTCCATGACCCGTACACTTCTTCTCACTTCTGGTGTTCCCACCACCCTTTGGGCCGAAGCTGTATCTACCTCGGTATATCTCATCAATATTCTTCCCACTGTCACTCTCTCATGGAACACACCACACAAGGTTTTGTATGGTCAGTCCCCATCATACTCTTCACTTCGAGTCTTTGGTTGTGCCTGTTTTCCTCACATTGAGTCTAAACCCTCCAATAAATTGTCGAGTCAAAGTGTTCAATGTGTGTTTATCGGGTACTCTCCCCATCACAAAGGTTACCGGTGTCTTAATCCCAAAACGGGACAAGTCATCATCTCTCGTCATGTTTTGTTTGATGAAACTAATTTTCCATACAAGAATTTGCCGGCAGATTCTGAGCCCTCATCTGTGGAGTTTGAATTGCGTCTTCTGACTAATTTCAACCCACCCACTCCCCAGCAGGCTTCCTCCCAAAGTCCACCCTCATCAGGCCCACATATACATGTCTCTTCCTCCACTTCCAGCGATGGTGTCCAGATACCCACCTCAATCACACAAAATCCTCCTCCACCAAATAATACTCCCACCTCACCGCCTCTCAATGATGTACCCTCAAACTCATCATCTGGCACTCATGTTACTGCTCCACCAGTGTTACCACCGCCATCGCCTCCACCATTGATACTATATCAACGTCGTCCTCGCAGCTCCAACACAGTAGCTCCAGTTATTGGATCTAATCTTCCACCTGCCTCAACAGTCACATCTCATTCCGAAGCATCCTCAAACGTTCATCCTCGCACTCGTCTTCAACAAGGCATCATTCAACAACGAATCCGTACTGATGGAACAGTTCCGTATCCCATTCCCAAGGCATTGGTCTCTATCGTCAACTCCATGGAACCCACTTGCTACACCCAGGCTTCCAAGGATCCTCATTGGCGTCAAGCAATGACTGAGGAAATCAATGCTTTACTGAAGAATCAAACATGGGTACTTGTACCTCCTTCTCCGACTCAGCATATTGTGGGTTCTAAATGGATCTTTAGAATCAAACGCCACTCGGACGGCTCAGTGGAACGCTACAAAGCACGACTGGTTGCTAAAGGGTTTCATCAGCAATACGGTATTGAGTATAGCGAAACCTACAGCCTTGTGATTCGACCTGCAACTATTCGCACAGTGTTATGTCTAGCGGTGTCTAGAAATTGGCGTCTCCGTCAACTAGATGTGAAAAATGCCTTCTTGCACAACTATTTACAAGAAGACGTTTATATGACTCAACCGCCTGGCTTTGTTGATCCGTCTCAACCTACTTATGTTTGCAAGCTGCTTAAATCTATCTACGGTCTCAAACAGGCGCCTAGAGTATGGTTTCAGCGCATGAGCCAATTCTTATTCTCTAACGGTTTTCATCTCAACAAGGCGGATTCGTCCTTATTCATTTATGGACATGGTGGTAACTCAATCTTCTTTTTATTATACGTCGATGATATTATAGTCACAGCCAACAGTGACACTCTCCTTACTAAATTCATTGATGCCTTGAGTCACGGATTTGATATGAAGGATTTGGGCCCCCTTCACTACTTTCTTGGTCTTCAAGTAACCTCCCAATGCGATGGACTTCACATTAATCAGCTAAAGTATGCTCATGATATTCTGGATAAATACGGTCTCTTGCATAGCCAACCGGTTCGCACACCCATGACACCAAAGGCTCAACTCAACTCAACTGATGGCACTCTATTGGACAACCCCGCATCTTTTCGAGAAATAGTTGGGTCCTTACAGTATCTAACTATTACTCGACCGGACATAGCTTACGCCGTTAACTTTATTTCCCAGTTTATGAGTCAACCGCGCACTCCTCATCTTGTCGCTGCCAAACGGATCCTACGATATATCAAGGGCACAATTGATCATGGTCTTTCCTTCAAACCTCAACGTCAACCGGTCACTCTATCCGCTTATTCAGATGCT
This sequence comes from Rhodiola kirilowii, assembly GCA_033675215.1. Classification (NCBI taxonomy): domain Eukaryota; kingdom Viridiplantae; phylum Streptophyta; class Magnoliopsida; order Saxifragales; family Crassulaceae; genus Rhodiola; species Rhodiola kirilowii. Next base: position 50,965,608 of record CM066203.1, on the reverse strand, counting down.
GATTGGGCTGGTTGTCCTGAATCTCGCCGCTCTCAAACTGGATAGCTACTTTATATTGGTAGCAACTTAGTATCTTGGTGTTCCAAAAAGCAACCAACAGTTGCACGGTCCAGTGCTGAATCCGAATATCGCGCCCTTGCCCATGCATGTGCTGAAACAACTTGGATTGCCTCTCTACTATCGGAACTTGGTGCCAATATCCACTACCCCATTTTACTATATTGTGATAACTTGAGTGCCACCTACATGGCATCAAATCCGGTCTTCCATGCTCGTACAAAGCACATTGAATTGGACTATCACTTTGTCCGGGAGAAGGTCGCACTGCGAAGTCATTTGGTTCGATTTGTCCCCTCAACTGATCAACCAGCAGATTTATTGACCAAGGCGCTCCATCATCATCGCCATCAAGTTCTTTGTTCCAAACTAGTGTGTCCAAGGCCCTCTAGTTTGACGGGGGGTGTCAGCAATCTTCAATCACCACAGAAATCAAGCACAGCAATCACACCAAATCAAGATCATCTTCAATATCAAATATTCAATAGCAGATATCACATTAAAGACTTGTAATATTAGGCGCAGATTTTGTGGATCTAGACAGATAAAAAGTTGTTATATATATCATGTATCATTGTATATTCAAGATAAGAAATAAGAATTCTACAAAATAGAAAACACACCAGAACTTGCATAACGCCAAATCCATTCTTCCCTTGCATGATCTAAAATAATCCCATATCTAATAAAATCGAGACTCCGTTATATACTTCTCCAAATATATGATCCCTTCCTACTAATGGCTGCAACTAATAAACTGCAATCAGAGAAATACCTTGCCTTCGAAAGCTTGCTCACTAATAATTTCGGACATGTTAGTAGCCTCTCCAAGCCTGTTTCATCATAAAAGAAACGTTAAGGTCCCTTAATTCTTTAAATCATAATCCTCCTCTGCTCTTAAGATTCATTGGGACTTCTTTACCGGTCCAATGAACTGTCGAACCCCTTCCACCTGACCACCAGAAATTAGGAATTGCACTTGACATTTTCTTTATTATTTATTGGAGCTGAGGGTCACCAGAGTGCGGCGGAGCAGCCGATAAAGTGACCAGGAAGATCACCCTCGAAGGAGCAAAGCGATGCCGTTTCCAAACTGACGCGAGTTGTGTTTGACGACGACAAAGTCCAGCTGAAGACGACGTCGTCTTCTCTCAGGGTCCTTGTGTAATTATGGCTTCTTGTCCTTTGAAGATGATGTGGACTTAATTCACTACTACAAACGATGCATTATGCGTCGGTTTTTTTAACATTATGCATCGGTTCCCAAACCGATGCATAATCAACCGTTGCATAATGTCTGCACATTATGCAACGATTTTTTGAAGAAATCGTTGCATAAGATCTGAACATTATGCAACAGATTTTTTGAAAACCGATGCATAATCATTCAAAAAAAACTAGCAGATTTAGCTTTACAAAAGCTCAAATCAACCTGAAATCAAACATCAAAAATATACCCTGCTGTTTCAATTTTTAAATACAATGCAGCTTACATTCAGAACATCACTTCACTGATTCTGCTTAACTACATGTTGCCTTGGTGTTCTTACGCAACGGGGGACACGACAAAGGCTTTGCGTATGTGGCATTAGGTGTCTTACGCAACGGATAACATAAGCAATAGTCTACGGGTGTTGCAATATCTATTATGCAACGCGGATTTTGCAACAGCGTGCCATGTCTTGTTGCATATGGGGCAAAATGGTGTAGTGAGGATTTTGCCAAAAACACATGCCACTAAATCTAACAGTAAGGAAATTCAATGTCTATAATGCATTTATTCTGAATTTTGTTAAATAACAGAAAGTATAATTTCAAGATGTTGTGGACTTAGGGGTCGTCCATTTGAACTGAAACTTATCTTATCTTATCTTAACTGATAGTAACTTATAATGATTGATATTAACTTATAGTGATTGATATTAACTTATAGGGATTGATATTAACTTAACTGAAACTTATATTGACTGATGAATAGTAATATGATGATGATGAATAGTAATATGGTTGTGATGATGGTGATGAATAGTAATATGATGATGATGAATAGTAATATTATGATGATGAAGGTTGTGATGATGGTGATGTATAGTAATATACTGATGATAAATAGTAATATTATGATGATGAAGGTTGTGATGATGGTGATGCATAGTAATATTATGATGATGAATAGTAATATTATGATGATGAATAGTAATATGCTGATGATGGTATGATGATGATGATGGTGATGGTATGATGATGATGGTGATGGTATGATGATATGATATACTGATGGTATGATGGTGATGATATGATGATGGTATGGTATGATATGATGATGATGGTGGTGGTATGATGATGATGATGGTATGATGATGATGATATGATGATGGTATGATGATGATGATATGATGATGGTATGTTACATTGAATAGTAACTTATCTTAACTTAACTGAAACTTATATTAACTTATATTGACTGAAGGTAACTGAAAGTAACTTATATTGATTGAAAGGAACTTATCTTATCTTAATCGTCAAAAAAAGAGTTTAAATGGACAGAGCCTTAATTCTCATACATATTGGATAATGCATGATTATATGCAGCTGGGTCGTCGAATGTGAATTCATCTCCGTGCAGCCAATAGTCCTCATCAGCCGCGGCCGTTGAATCAAACAACCATGGAATGTTTAGGAAATCCGTAGACTGATAATTGGGATCTTGGTTTTCATTCGGAAATACTAAGTTGAACTCAGGAAGCAAACATGGATTTTTATCATGTTGCTCGTTCGAGTTATTGTTGGTCTTCGCTTCGGCAATGTTGCTGTTCTGATACGTCTCGACGCAGCCAGCAGTGACATGGACATTATCGAATTATGAGAAGTTCAAGATCAGGTGAGTAATATTGAAGTCAACATCATTATCGAAGGTCTGCGCGCGCAACGAACCTTCATTGGTAGAGTAGTCTTGGTTTGAGCTGCAGTTGTTTGCGGTCAGCGCCGACGGCGCTAGTTGGGGTACTTTAAATGATTCAGTATCAAGAAGTGAAGGCTGGTCGTGATGATGAAGACGACGATTGTTCTTGATGTTAGTTTTTGTTGGTGATTTTTGTGTCACTCGTGTCATAGCTTCAAAAGGCTGACATGGCAATGTAACAGTTATGTTGGATGATACTAGTTTTTTGGATAAAGTGGTGTTCCAATAATTCTTGATTTCATTGTCAGATCGATCCGGCAGCCTTCCTGCTATTAGAGACCATCTCACTACGCCAATTTACATCCTACGCGACATTGTTTTTATGTCGCAAAAACTGCTAAATGTGTCGCATAGACTTTATGGTACGTTTAGTGCGTCGCGTAAAATCAGTCGCGTAATCGGAGTAGCGAAAAGTTAACGCGACAATTCAAAAAAGCGATAGTCGCGATAAGTTAAACGTTTATGCGGCAATTGACTATGTTTGTCTCATAAAACTGAGATGATAAATGTTAAATTTAACTATATGATTGTCGCATAAAACCTTTTTATTTTTTTATTTCAATGCTACAAATATGATAAATATTAAATAAAACTTTGTATTTGAATTTACTTTTACATTAATCATTAAATAAAATTTATATTCAAATTAAAAATTACATTATTATAAATAAATGTACTAACAATACAAAAATTCAACCCAAAAAACTAGACAAACATTACAAATACATCACGATCCCTCGCACTACTTCATTGCTCCTTGCTGCTTAGCAAATTAACAGCATGAAGTCATCTATCTTCCTTATGTCCCTCACTCGTATTCTGTTCCATGGATGTGTAATGTTTTATGGCTTCAGGACTTTCACTCCTTTTATGTGACGTACTGCTCCACAACAATGACACCTTTCCCATAAGACCTGAGACATCATAAATGATAAAACACATGAGCAGCATTAGGACATACGTAAGTCAGGAACTTACGTTTCGTAGAGGAACAAGAGCTAGCAACCCGACAAAAGCACTGACGAATAGAAACCCAGCCATCCATCCAAATGCTGGGTCCTTATAGCTCCCAGACGTATTGCCCGGTGTATCCACTCCAGCTTGCTCATATGTTCTCTTGTTTAATCCCAGCAAGTATGATCCAAATCCACCTGCATATGATCCAAATCACGCCTAAACTCAAACCACTTACTAGCCGAATGCCCAACTAGTCATAAAATAGCAACAAGTTACAATTACGCAAGAAATCACAGTAAGTTAAAAAGGGCCAAAACCTGCAGAAACCATGGAATAACAAGCAACGGCACAAGTCTGAACCACAGTGTTCTCTTGCCTGGTAAAAGGAGTTGAAACAATCCCAGCCTTTCATCCGCAACTTCTTCAGGAGAAACAATGAAAATTCAAAGAAATAAGGGCCCTTAAATGACTCACTGGAACACAAATCCGCCAACTCCATCCCAACACATCCGCCAACTTCAATCCCTCCAGAATCGGCCGCCTCCGCCGCCTTACCGTCCTCAACGTCGCGGATAATGAAATCTCAGGCACGGGGCACCACCACCATCCCTGAATCCATCGTCAATCTCAGCCGCTTGATGCAGCTCGATGTCCGCAACAACAAGCTCTCAGGCCACATTCCGCGCCAAATCGGTAGGCTCACGGTGCTCAGCCCAGCTCTCTCCAGCAAAAATCAGATCTCCATCTCGGAGGATGCTGGCGTTGTCGGCGAGGATGTAAGCCATGAGGAAGGCGGCCGCGCCTGCTCGGAGTTCGGTCGTGAAAGTAGTGTTGCGACGAAAGGTGAATTAGGGTTTCAAGATTTTGGGGAGATAAGACGAAATCGAATGGGAAAGTATGGGGTGAAGATGTGTGGATTTGGGTTTTATCGATTGGGCCTTGTATTTTTTGGGGCCAAAACGTACCTTTATGTGACATTTTATGTCAGAATGGTCGCTTAAAGTTTTACGAAATTTGATATTTCACGAAAATTTCATTTTCCCTCCACGATATGTACTTTTCCCCCCCAAAAATGAAATCATCTTTTGCGACATTTTCACCTATGTTTGTGCCTTAATCCATCATCATGTGTACTTAGCAAAAACGCTCAAACACTTTTCCACCCTTGCTGTTGTTAATTTTCAACTCATATCCACCTCCAAACACTATGACAGAGTATTAACTTGAACAAAACTTCGAAAATTTGAAGGATGCAAAAATGACAAGTACACATATATATGAGAGTATATATGAGTATACCTTCAAAAAGTGGGGTCATTTGCATTTCAGTTTCAGAGGATTAAGGTGGTTAGAACTCGAAGGCAGAATAAATTTGGAGTTCTGTTCTGCATTTAATATTTACGTTTACGCGACTTACTTTGGATAAAAATGTCGCTTAATCCAAACACGGTAGGTCACCTCTCTTTAATGCACATAAAATTTGAAACATTGAAGGATTGTCATGCCAACATCTGCTTCGAGGATTTTAATTTGTACTATTATGCGGCATATTTTCAGTTGTCGCGAAAATTAAGTCACATAATAGGTTTAACGTGACAAACTTTTCGTGTCGCTTAAAATAATGTCGCAATACCCATATTACGTGACAAACTTTTCGTGTCGCTTAAAATAATGTCGCTTCATCCTCTTTATGTGACAACATGTTTTGCGTCGCGTAAAATAATGTCGCATATTTGTGTTATTGCGACAAACACATCAAACGTAGTTGTAAAAACCGTTTAATGCGACAAAGCTTTTGCGACGGCGTTCAAAATTTGTCGCGTAGGATGTAAAATGGTGTAGTGTCTGTTCCAATACACAGAATAAGAAGGATTGATTAATTACCTAAGCTAGCTTTTGATCATTTTAGAATAACGTAAAAGAATCGAATAAGGTCTGATTTCTCTCTAGAAAAACAAACCTGTTACCAAGCAGTTTATGGAGTCTTATAATGAGATCTTCCTCATCGGGGGTAATGTTGCCTCTCTTGATGCCTGGCTTTAGGTAGTTCATCCACCGAAGCCTGCAGCTCTTTCCGCATCTCTTGAGTTCTGCACCCACATATCAAATTTTGAGATCAATTTCAACATATCTTGTTATATGATTATCAAATTCCTTTCTCTCTCTCTGTCTCTAGACAAGCTTTATTAAACTGGTTATAAGCAAAATTGTTCGTATACCGGATGATTTCGCTACCCTTGGCCATTTCCCTTCACCATGCGCTTCTACGTATTCGATAAGCCTCTTGTCCTCCATTGCCGTCCATACTCTCTTTTGCAGTCCCTCAATCACACATCGCGGGCTCCTCCTACCCATCTTCACCCCGAGTAAAATGTGAATCTTCTTCTATGTATTTTTTTTTTGATAATATCTCCACCTCTTATATACACCAAGGAAATAGGATGAAAGAATGAAAAACATAAACAGCACATGGGGAATGATAAGAAGAGACGAGAGGATTTAAGAAAAATTTGAGTTCAGTAGTTGTGTGTCGCTTTTTTACCAAAATTTGTAGGGTCATACAATATATTAGGGTTAATTTTAGGCATGCCATGTTTTGAGTTTCGTATTTCACAAATGTCATAGGTTTGAGTTTTATTTCGCCTATGCCATACCTTTCAATTTTTTGGTGATGTGTATGCTGATTGGGATAAAATGGGCTACATGGACCATAAATGTGATGATGTGGCAATGAAGTGGAAAAAAATTAATATAAAAATTCAAAAAATTTATAAAAAACAATTTTTAGTAAAAGGAATATAAATTATTTGATAAATAAAATTAGAAATTTTTATAAAAATTAATAAAGTGGAATGGAATGGATAATTAGAAATTATAAAAATTCAAAAACTCAAAAAATTTATAAAAATACAATTTTTAATAAAAAGGAATATGTTTAAATTTGATGTTTAAAAAGGAATATGTCCAAATAAAAATTTATTTGTAGGGGAAATTTACAAAAAAATGAAAAATATTTTTCATTTTGTGTTTAAAATTTTGTAAAGTTTCTAATTTTTATTTATCAAATAATTTTATTCATTTTTATTAAAAATTATATTTTTATAAATTTTTTGAGTTTTTGAATTTTTATTTTAGTTTTTGAATTTTTATCCAGGTCATTATGCAAACTTCCCCTACAAATAAAGAAAATATTAATTATTGTTCCTATCTAGTTTGAACAATATAAGGGGTATTATGTAAAAGAATTTGAGATTCACATCAAATGATTAAATTACTTTTTATTCAACCATCTAGTATTGTCGAAGTCTTACCTTTTAAAAAAATTGTAGGGAAATTTGCAAAAAAATTTGAAAATATTTTTCATTTTGTGTTTAATTTTTATAAAAATTTCTAATTTTTATTTATCAAATAATTTATATTCCTTTTATTAAAAATTGTTTTTTTATAAATTTTTTGAATTTTTATATTAATTTTTTTTCACTTCATTGCCACATCATCAAATTTATGGTCCATGTGGCCCATTTTTATCCCAGTCAGCATACACATCACCAAAAAAATGAAAGGTATGGCATGGGTGAAATAAAACTCAAACCTATGACATTTGTGAAATACGAAACTCAAAACATGGCATGGCTAAAATTAACCCAATATATTATGGGTCATTCTAATCGCACCCCCCACACTCCCACACCCCCCGTGGGCCCCATATTTATTTCCCATTTTACCCCTACACCTCCACTAAATATAACAATTAAATTATAATTATTAATTTAAAATTATTTAGAAATTAACATTAATATATATATATTATAATTAATGAGATATTATCATTAATTCAAAACAATATATAAATTAAATATATAATACATATTTTTTAAAATATGAATACATTATTGATTAATCAAAAACTAAGTTATACTCAACATATATATAATGCATAAATTATGAATCTAGCCAGTGAGTTGTCTATTTTGTGTTTCTTAATGTACCAGTAATTGTCTATCGTAATGTATTGTCAAATCTGTTATTACTACCTTTTATTAAAAGTTAATACATAAATGAATAGTGTAATTCAAATATGTTATTGTCAAATCTGTTATTAGCATTGTTGCATGTTTTTTGAATCCAAATTAATGTTAGGCTACCCAATCAATTATTAATTAAACGAAATAAATTATTATTCGCCCTAAATAAAATGAAACTATTTTCTAAATATAAATTATAAATAAAATTTGTCTAAATAATATTTCACTACAATGGAAATTTTGTTTATTTAGTTACTCACTCACTCCTAATTATAAGTTCTATCAAAATTTTAAAAAATCAAGTACCATATAATTTTAAAAAAATTGCTACATGTTATATTTTTATTTTAATTTTTTACTATTAATTATTATAGAATATTTTCTGATTAATAATAAATAAATAAATATGTTACAATTAATTTAAAGAATATCAATTATCATTTAATTGAATATGGCATATGAAAGTAATTAACTAAAAAAGGAAGGGCATTTGAGTCATTTTGCCGGGAAATTTTTGTCGCCGGGGGGTGCGATCAGCAGCTCCCTATATTATATTCGTGTCCGTACACTGATATATTTGGTATGGACCGCATTAATTAATGCAAACGACAACAAAGTAGTAAAAGATATTATAATAAGCCAACAGGAACACAATTATAATAGGGTCAATTAAAAAAATATTACCCAGACTACAACGTATATTCAAATTAAGGTCCGAATTTTTTTGAATTTTGAATTTAATGACTTTTTGTATCGATTTGCACTTGTTTCATCGTATTAATCATATCACCAAGCACAATAAATATAAGGGAAAAGTACAAAAATGGGCCATGAACTACCACCTCTTTCCAATTTGAGGTACGAACTACCATAATTTCCAACGATGGGGTAAAATCAAAAAATCCGTTAAAATTAACGGTCAAAGTTAACTTCGTTAGTCAAATTACAATAAAATGTCATTTACTTTAATTTTATCTATATATCTCTCATTATATATTTTTATAATTTTTATAATTTTTTTTATTCTCTTTGACTTTCATATCATAAGTGAGTACTCTATATAAATTAATTGTTTAGCGTTTCATAATTTACCATTATATGTATGAATAAAAATTAAAATTTTACTTTTTTTATTGTAAAATTTTTAAGTTGTTTTCCTATATAATGGGTGAGTATAGTATTATAAATTTTCATAGTTTCACAATTGATCATAAAATATATATGGATAAATATTAAATTATTTTTTTAAATTCATATATGTTTATAAGAGTATTACTATAAAAAGAATATAAATTTATGGATAAATTGAAAAAAAAACTTTTCTCCACACATATTATATGGTGAATTGTCAAACTTTAAAAATTTCAAAATATTATACTCATCCATCATATACGGGAAACATCTTACAAAATTTAGAATATGAATCAAAATAATATATATTTAATTTTAATTCATACATTTTATATGGTAAATTTTGAATCCTAAATAGTTAATTTAAATGTAGTACCCATTTGTGATATGAAATTTAAAAAGAATAAAAATATTATAATAAAATTAGAAGTAAAAAAAATATAGAATGAGAGATACATAGATTAAATTAAAGTAAACGACATATAATTATAATTTGACTAACGGAGTAAACTAACTGAGTTAACTTTAACCGTTAACTTTAACGGGATTTTTGATTTTGCCTCCTCATTGGAAATTATTGTAGTTCGAACCTCAAATTGGAAAGAGGTGATAGTTCAGGGCCCCCTTTTTGTACTTTTCCCTAAATATAAATTCGATCAAATTAAGTTAACTCTATAACCGAATTCACAAGCTTTCGAGTTTAAGTTCCTTAAATACTCGAATCCAGAAACAAAATGTATGCAAATTGATACAACAGTCACTAAAATAAAATTTTGAATTATTGTCTGACACCTATTTTGAAATGAGATGGTTGTCCAAGTAATATTTTTGTAATTTACCCATCATAATATTACATCATGTGAACACGTGACTATTTTAAGAAACCCTAAAACCCAATCTTTTCCTGTTTTTTTCCAATTTTATAAGGGATTCTATACTTGTGCACTGGGCGTATATGCCACGCCCTCAGGGTAACCTGATGGGTATTTTACCCTGTGGGTCTTTTATGTTTGTGCATGTGGGTGGGACTTGGAGCGTATATGTTGAGCTAACTGTCATTCATGTTTGTCTTCTACATGGTTTGAAAGTTTGTTGATGTCTACTGTCAAATACTCTTGTCTGTTCAAGACTAGATCCAGGATGTAATCTAACAAAGACTAGAATACATTAGCAGACAATATCCGAAAGTAAAAAGCGCAAGCACACACGATATACTTCTCAGTTCGACAACATGCTTACTCTCATGGCTTCCCACGCCCTAAAGGGTAGCAAATCTTTATTAAGAGTTTAGAGCTACAAGCGGACTTACTCTTACACAACTCCCGTTTGTAATAGCCTAGCCTCTAACACTCTTCTCCTTTGATTTACAATCTCGGCTCCCCCTTGATCCCCTATGGTCAGGTCCGAGACTCCCTCCCGACCTGTGCTGGAACCTCTCCCGAAGTTTCGATGTCTTCTCTCGAATGCGTGATGTCAGCGGTGGTGTGTGCAGCGGCTGTTCAATGGACATGTCTGATCAGCACACTGAACAGACTGTCACAGCGCCGTAGGTTTTCCGATGTGAAGAAAACCTTCCGACCGTCGTCCTCCTCCTCGGCTTGAATATTCGGAGTGAGTAAACTTTTTTAATAACGACTTATCAAATAGGGAAACCTTAGCCTTGTATTTATAGTACACGGCTGATTTCCTATTTGGTTGAGATACTCAATCTCAAATATTTAGGAAGATCTCCTAAATATTCTCCAAGCTTCCAAATCTCGATCTTGATAATCTTCTGAGTATCTTCCTTGATAATATTGGCTTGTAGATTATATTTCTGGATCTTGATATTGTTTTCCAGAATATTTAGCCAAACGACTCCAATCTTTGATATTTGGAAATTCCAAATTTGGAAACTTCCGTTCTTAGATTCCGCGCAGAATCCTGACGTGTAATATTTTTCGTATAGTGTCAAAAGAACTTCTAAATGACCGATAAGACCGGTGTCGAACCCAAGGGAGCAAACGTGATTATACGCTAGGTAGATCAAATTTTAACTCGACTATTCCTTCAATTCAGTTATGGGAATAATTATCAATCAAGAAACAAGTAATGAAATGGTTTTTAGGGGATTTCAATTCGATTAAAGAGAGTTTCGAGGGGTTACTCCCCTCCTTGGCAATTTCCTAACGATCATGTATACAAGAATTTAATCATTTTAGGGGTTGATGGGTTTAAAACTTAGCTTAGGCTAAAAATAGACAAACTATCATGCAAGTCTAATCCTAGTCAAGCCCTCTTAATTAGAATCTCACCAATTAAAGATATGGATTCACTATATAGCACTTATTATCCTTGGAACATCTCCCAAGGTAATAAATGCTATATGCATTAAGTCTTAGTTAACCCCTCACCCATGCATTTACTCTCATAAATGTTTGATGAATTCATTTTTACTATATCCAAACCATCACTAAGCTCTCTCAATACTTAGATCATAGTTCTAACACAAACATGTCACTTAGGCATTTTATCAAACACTTAGCAACATGTCTAAAATGAAGAGTATAGTAAAATGAAATCAACTCCATAAATTTGCATATGAATGTGTATACAATGATCATTGAGTACCAAAGAGGGTAATAGCACCCTCAAAATACAAGGGGACACACATCATGTAAGACAACATGGTGTGAGTAGGGTTTTTTACACAATCTAAAGAGAAGAGAAGAGGAATAGAATAGGATGATTAATCCTAAACTCCCTTGATCTTCAATCCTCCTTGATTGGATGATTATGGATGCCCTTGATTTGATCACGTTTTCTTGTAAAATCTCCCAAAGAAGCCAAGTATTTAGGTCAAAAACCCATCTTTCTATTTATAGCCTCAGATAGATTTTTGCACTGTAGCAGCCCAGTCGGTCGACTGGCCGATGCTGGTGTCCCAGTTGGTCGACTGGAGGGGAAGAGGTTGCCTGTTGAAGTGATTGCCCAGTCGACCGACTGGGGGCTCAGTCGACCGACTCGATTGACAAGCTTGGAGAGCCTCCTGAGGTGCTCGCCAACTCGACCGAGTGGAGGTCCAGTCGACCAACTCGATGGGCAAGTAATTGACGAGCGCTGAAGCTTCTCTTACGCGACCGACTGGAGGTCCAGTCGACCGACTCGATGGGCGATGTTGAACACCTCTCCTGTTTGTGTATCCAGTCGATCGACTGGTGCAAGGGAAATTCCCAGTCGACCGATTGGAGCTCTTTTCTGCCCAAATTTTGCTCAAGTCTTTAGTTTTCCCTGAGTTTTCGTATTTGGGTTTTGACACTGAGATATTATGTTTTGTACCTGAAACGTATGAAAAGAGATCAAATGACATCAAATTATCGCCGGAAACGAACTAAAGCTATAGTGAGAAATGGGTATTAATAAGCCGAAAACTCGACTTATCAACACTCCACACTTAAGCTTAGTTCGTCCCGAACAAAGTATGCAAATATGTCAAGGGCATGCAAATGGTGAAATGCTAGTGGTGCTATGTTTTCGTCTATTTGCATCACTAGCTCACGAGGTCTCGATCATTATTGCTAAGCATGTTATTGAAAAGTAAATGCAAGTATATACAACATACCTAGCTCCTTTTCGTAGGCGTTACGAATGCATTTAGCATATGCATTAAGCCTTCAAACCCCTAGGCTACCCTAGTGGACGAGTTATAGTCTCGTGAGAGTTTTCAGAAAAAAAGGAATACTCAAAAATCCCAAATGCACCTATCCCATAAGAATGAATTCAAGAGTGTTCAACCGAGGCTATGATTTCTCAAAACAAATTCCTCACCCCACGCTAGGACTACCATCACATTATCATCCAAAGAATTTTTGAGCCATTTGAGTACCCATGAGGTTGTGCATTCAAAATCATCAATACTAAAGCTATCAATCGTCTCATCCAAAAGTCCACTCATTTTCAAGGCAATACAATAGAAGTAAAGCTTTTAGTTTGCACAAAAATGTCAATCGCTCACCTATGCTAGCTAGGGCTAGTCCATGGGTTTGCGACATGGAACTCATTCCCAAGTTTTAGGCGTTTAAGCCGTAATCCATAAGGGAAGAGGAGTTCGACGTTAGAGTTCTCAATAAACATGCATAGACCAAATGATAACTCCCGTGCAAGCACATGGGTCGTCCAAGAGTCATTCTAACTAGCACACAATGCAAATGATGAATCCCGTGCAAATGAAGAATGGAGGAAAACATAGAGTCAAGTTTTAAGTGTTTCTTATTTTCTTTTTGAAACGGCCTTTGGCCTACAAATGCTTTCGAGGGGGAACTTACCTTCCTAACCCCCGGCATTTGTATATTTTGGAGCAAAACTTCTCGTGATCATTGAGAAAGTTTTTAGTCGGGGCGTTGCCCTCTTTGACCGCAAACAACAATTTTTGTTGAATGGGGCCTATTTTTTGCCCTCTTTTGACTCCACACTTAAAACTTGACAATATGTTTAAAAAGTGTATGGAATGCGCGAGAATCAGACATGAACAAGGCACCGTGTTAGAGAACTCGAGTCACCAAGGAGCATTCAAAGGGTATAAGTTTTTCACAAAGATTTTAAAAGGTGCTTGCTATAACTTGATCCAAGGTATTTCAACGAAAATACTTAGAGAATTGGATAGACGAAAGATAGCAATGATATTGGTTCTCAAGAATACACATTCAATGGACTAGGTCGGTTCTAAGTGCAAGATCCAATAAATGTGATAAATAGGCTAGATGTGTTTTATAAGAATTAGGATCGATAGTCACAAGCCTATGTGGTTAAAAACACTCTCATGTAGGGATAGTGTGCAAAAGATGCAAGTGTCCATCTAAAAATGATATGCATGGCATGCAAACATGTGAATTATGCGCATCAAACCACTCCACACTTAATTCAAGCTTAGTCCCTAAGCGCAAAGAATGATAAAATAAAGGCAAAGGCGCATAGGAACTCCCCTCGTTTGTAGAGCCGGTAACATAACTCTTGGGAGTGAGAAATACCCTTTTGGTTGCAAATGTAGACAAAGAAGGTGAATTTGGAACATGATAATAATATGTAGATGTATATCCTGTAGAGTGAACAACATAAATGGTAAACACCTTCAATATCATAGGAAATGTAACATGCAACCAAAGGCAAGCCAAGAGTATAAGCACTCAAAATGGCATACATCATCCAAAATTGCGCCAAAAGGCGACTTAACATTCAAGTACATGATCTAAGCAAGAAAGCATCAAAGAATAGACAAAAGTAAGAACAAAATGCAATACAAGCTCAAGATGTAGCCTCATTGCCTCCTGGACTGATCCGTCTAGCTGAATCTCCAACACCTTCCTCATTCGGTATTGTGGCACTAGTGTATCGCGAGTCCTCCTCTCTAGCGGAACTCTCATTCACTATCGTGCCTTCAGCAAGTGGTGTGCCCGCCTCCCCAACTCTGGAAGCTGGCGTGGTAGGCAATGGGAAGGCGCCACGAGGAGCAGAAAACTCTGGAGCAACTGGAGGGGCTACTAGACCACCGGAGCCGCTGACCATGGATAATATTGTGGACCGGAGCCACTCGCACTCCTGGCGAGCCCTCGCGTCTGACTCCCTGACAAAATCCTCTAGTCGGCTCAAGCCACTCCTCAAATTGGCAATATCAGAGGAGATCCTCTGTCTCCATTTGGCTGAATCATCTGTAGCACGAGGTGCACTCTCAACAGCCGGCTCCTCAATGTGTGGCTCCACGATGGGAGGCTCCTTAGGAATGGGAGTTGCGGGCTCGTCGACCGGAGGAGGGGAATGTACAGGGGAGGAAGGAGGGGAAGGGGTGAGGTTGGCTAAGTAATAGAGTGGGTTCTCCATCTTGAACACCCCCCTCCTATATGCGGCATTAGCTACGAGACCCTCCTGATGAGGCTTCTTGTCGACATCCCATGTCTTCCCGTCCTTCTTGAGGATATGCATGTGCTTCATGGTGTCCATATCAAACGTGCTCTTAGAAGGCTTGGGGCATCCCTCATCGCCAAAGGAGAAGTTACACCTTAAGGCTATCAAAGTGATCAAAGAGCCGCCTCCCAAAGCTCGATTCCTCGTACCCTCCTTCACAATGTTCTTAAAACGAGTACCAAGGGTAGCGAGCCAATCGATGCCCTCCTCGTGATCAATAGCTAGCATGAGGTCCATATCGAGGAGGGTAAACGACCAAGCCTTTGCCGTCTGGGTGTTAATCCCAATGACAATAAGATGATGGATTACCTTCCACACCGGGTCGGTGATCGCCGAAGAGTTGTAAGAGGATATGAACCACTCATTCCTCCCTGAAATCCGCTTCCAGAATCTGCTCTGATCATGTTCGGTGTATTTTCGGGCTACGGCATCATGAGGAGGGAATCCTAGCCAATCTCGGATCACACTCTCCTTAATATCGAAATCCCTTCCTCCCAATACAAATTTCCAATAATATTCCCTTCCTTCCTCCCCTTCCTCTCTAATCCAATCAAAAGAGCATATAAACTCCTCTACTACCCTCTGATAGGATCCGGGATCATCATTAAATAAAAAGTTCAAACCACAACGAGTGAGGCGCGAATGTACCTCATCGGTGACCACACTATCAATGCCCCTGAGGAGTCCCATGTCAGGGTAGAGGGTAGGAATGGGCGTCTTCTTCTTCTTCATAACCGTAGCATGATGGGTCCGGTGAGTCTCATCTCTGAACTTCAGAGGCGTGGAGAATGGGTAGGGGGTCGAGAAGGGCAACGGTCCCTCAAATGGTCCCTCATTCGGCAATACCGGGACAATGGCACTGGAGGATGGTGCTTCAGCTGGGGGCGAGGGTACTCTGGGCACCGGAGGTGATGGCACTCTAGCAATAGGTGGCACGGGAGCTCTCCTCTTCTTTGCCGGTTTCCTCGGATGTTGGTTTTTCTTCTTTGGAGGAGGTACGGGGGAAATCGGTGGAGCATCTAAGTCCTCATCAGAGGCTGGGCTATCGTCTGCCAATGAATCCCTTAACAACCTCCGCTTGCGTGTCACAAGAGGCCTATCATCTTCGTCGGATTCACGGTGCTCAATAGTACGATCATCTCTTGAGGGCTCGTGAGCAACCTCTTTGCCCTTGGATTTGGATTGGGACGAAGAACTGGCACGAGGCATGTTTGAGATGGGAATTGAAATAGTGAAGATTGAAGTGAGCAAAAACCCTCTGAAATTCAATCTAGTCGGTCGACTGGGATGCGATTTAGGGCAAAAGTGGGGGCTTTTCAAATTGGGCTCGGCGACTCAAATCGGTGGTTGGGGAATGAAATTGGGTGGATTTTGAGTGTGGTGGATGGTCGGGCGAGAGTTGGAGGTGCAGAAGCGAGGAGATCGGCCGGTTTTTGAGTTTTCCGACCGAATCGGAGATGTGGATGAATGCGGAGGTTGGGTGGCTGGACTGGGTGGTGACGGCGAGGCGAGTGGCTGGCTAGGCGAGGGTGAACGGGCGGTGCGGCGAAGGTCGGGCGACGAAGGTGGGATTGAGGTTGGGAGTCGGTCGAGCGGATGAAGGGAGTCGGGTGAGGGGAGAATGAATTTGAAAAGGAAGGAGGAAGGTTTTGGATAAGTTTTCCCCAGTCGGTCGACTGGCTTGTTTGAAATTTTCACTCCTCCTGAACCTCAATCGAGTCGACCGACTGGGAATTGGCCTCCCTCCAGTCGATCGACTGGGACGTAGATATCAGCATAAATGATCTTTTTCCCTTGTTCGAATTCCCGACTCCACACCTAGAATTTTTACTCTGCATCGTGAATAAATGCCACTCAATATTCACACAAATTCGATTCAAACCCCAAGCATGCTTTACCAAGAAATCGCTAGCATAAGCATATTTTGCAACAAGACGCAAGCTAGGATCATACACTCCACACTTAAAACATCACCGTTACCTCGATAATTCATGTAAGCACAATTCCACTCCAAGCACACCTAATTATGCATTTTCACAGCCTAGCACTCATGTTCACATTCAACATTTAAAGTACACATGCCAAACACATATATGTAGTTAATTGTGCATAAATGGACAACTCACAAACTGGGGTACCTCCCGTGAGGGCCTAGTTTAACGTCTTGGCTAAGACCGAGCCGAATCTTTTCTCAAGAAAGACACTTGAGGAGTCCTTAGATAGGATCCCTCCTCAAGCGGATTGTAGCTCTTTCATGGGTCGGTCAAGGTATAAGTTGCATTGTGCTCATTGTTGAGTACTTCTACATGGCCATCTTTGTGAGGCTTGTGAACAGTGAAAGGGCCACTCCATCGGCTCCTTAATTTTCCCGGAAAGACCTTGAGCATAGAGTTGAAGAGTAAGACATTCTCTCCCTTTTTGAATTCACGATGAAAGATTCTCTTGGCATACCATTTCTTCGTCTTCTCCTTGTAAATTCTAGCACTCTCATAAGCTTCATTCCTTATTTCTTCTAACTCGTGGAGTTGAAGGACCCTTTTTTCTTCCACCATTTGTAAGTCCATATTCAAGAATTTAATTGCCCACATTGCCTTATATTCCAATTCAACCGGCAAATGGCATGGTTTCCCATATATGAGGCGATATGGAGACATCCCAATGGGGGTCTTGAAGGCGGTTTGATATGCCCATAATGCGTCATCTAGCTTTGATGACCAATCTTTCCTCGAGCTTCCCACCGTCTTTTCTAGAATTGCCTTGATTTCCCGGTTTGAGATCTCTACTTGCCCACTAGTTTGCGGGTGATACGGCGTTGCTACCTTGTGACTCACTCCATACTTGCGAAGCAAGGCTTCAAAATGTTTTTCCTTAAAGTGTGAGCCGCCATCACTAATGACGGTCCTTGGAACTCCAAACCTTGGAAAAATAATATTTTTGAATAGCTTGGTGACAACCTTAGCATCACAAGTAGGGGAGGCGACGGCCTCTACCCATTTGGAGACATAATCCACCGCGACCAATATGTATTGATTTCCGTATGAGGACGGGAAGGGACCCATGTAGTCTATACCCCAAACATCAAATATTTCCACCGGTAGGATGCTTTGTTGGGGCATTTCATGTCTCTTAGAAATATTTCCCGTCCTTTGGCATTGGTCACAAGCCTTGACGAATTCGTAAGCGTCGCCAAAGACGGTAGGCCAATAGAATCCACATTGTAGGACTTTTGACGCCATTTTTCCGCCACTACCATGTCCTCCATATTGAGATGAATGACAATGGTATAGGATGTTTCTCATTTCTTCCTCGGCGACACAAGTCCTATATATCCCGTCCGCACAAAGCTTGTATAAGAATGGCTCATCCCAATAATAACTTTTTGCCTCGGATAAGAACTTGTTCTTTTGATGGTGATTCATGTCATGGGGTATGATCCCGCACACCACAAAGTTGACCATATCCGCATACCATGGGAGGGCTTCCGCTTCAACTCTCATAAGTTGCTCTCCAATGAAGGCATCGTCCACAAGGCTAGTGACTTCTTTGAGTTCCTCAATTCCTTCGAGCCTAGATAAATGATCGGCGACAAGATTTTCCACTCCCTTCTTATCCTTGATCTCTATATCAAATTCTTGGAGCAAGAGGATCCATCTTATTAGTCTTGGCTTGGAGTCCTTCTTTGACAAAAGATATTTCATTGCCGCTTGATCGGTGAAGACAATGGTCTTTGATCCCACAAGGTATGAACGAAACTTGTCGAAGGCATACACAATTGCATGGAGTTCCTTTTCGGTTGTAGAATAATTCAATTGAGCTCCATTTAAGACCTTTCTTGTGTAGTGAATGGCGTGAAGTTTCTTGTCCACCCTTTGACCGAGCACCGCTCCAATAGCATAATCGCTTGCATCGCACATGAGCTCAAAAGGCAAATCCCAATTAGGAGGTTGAATAATGGGAGCCGAGACTAATGCCTTTTTCAACTTCTCAAAGGCCACCAAGCATTCTTCATTGAACCAGAATTTGGTGTCATTGCACAATAAGTTTGTCAAAGGCCTTGCAATCTTCGAGAAGTCCTCAATAAACCTTCTATAAAACCCGACATGGCTGATGGACCATAATTATACGAATCATAAACACAGTTAAACCCACCAAATTAGACTGTTTGTCTATTTAACTTTTGCTTGTTAGTTCCGATATTTATCTACAGGGTATTTTGGAGCCTAGAGAGAATACACGCTAAGGAGGAGTTTTTACGCTGAAAATATATTACGAGTCATTCCAAGGTCACGACCAGATGCCGACTGAAGAAATCTCAAGATCCTGACATGGAATCACTCAAAACAAGTCCAACCGAAGGGCAACCAGAGTCAGACCGGAGCTGAAAGGACCGATGGCTTTTGGGAAAAGATCACAAAGCTCACACTCACCCCTCCTCCTCCTCACATGGGCGGCTAAGGGGAGGAGGCTCCTCCTCACATGGGGGGGGGGGGCGGCTAAATGGGAGGAGGCTCCTCCTCACATGGGCGGCTATTTTCTCCTCTCCACAACTTCATGCCATGTGTCTTCATCCTCCTCCACATCTTCCCCTCCTCCATTGCCTATAAATACAACCCCTTCCTTTGTAATCTTCATCCACAACTCAATACAAAATCACTTATCTCTCTAAAGATTTTGGTACTTTTGTAAGCTTTGTTTGAAATATATAATACTCCTGTTGGTTCTTGAGTATTCAAGTAGTTTTTGAGAATACTCCTGTTGGTTCTTGAGTATTCTCCTTTACTTACTGTCTTTCAAAAAACCCTCGAGTACTTAGCTATGGTATCCACCTCTATGGATATTCGTAGCTAAACTCTTCATTCGGTTGAAGGGGTGTACTTGTATCATAAAATGTTTTAGGACATATTTTAGTGCCTCTTCTTTGTATTCAAAACTTGTTCTATGTGC
Source organism: Rhodiola kirilowii (assembly GCA_033675215.1). Lineage (NCBI taxonomy): Eukaryota > Viridiplantae > Streptophyta > Magnoliopsida > Saxifragales > Crassulaceae > Rhodiola > Rhodiola kirilowii. The sequence goes on along the minus strand of CM066203.1, from coordinate 50,945,595 downwards.
CATATATTAGGTTAGAACTTCCAAGGTTGAGTGGATGATTGGAATGGCAAAGCTCTTCCGTGGGGTTCGTAAACATACTCGGATAAGTGGATGCTTGGAATGGCAAAGCTTATCTGAGGAGTTTGACCTTTCTAAAACACTATTTGGTTGGTCGGGAATGACTGGTCAAATGGATGAACATAGGCTAATATACCTTGGAATGGGGTATTAGTCTAAATAGAACAAGTGCTCTACGACCTTGGAATGGGCTAGACAGTGTGGCAAATCGAGTGTTTGGAATGGCCTTGATACACGTTTGAATACTTAGAAGGATCACTAAAGGTCAATGATAAACAGGCTATGATACAAGGCCCCCGAAACCGAATGCTTTCCTTAAATTCAAACACCACCTGCATTTACTTTCTTAGTATAAACTGCCTTATCAACTGCTCACCTCCCGGAAGACTTGCCAATCACGCAACAACCGCTGTAAGTCTTCTTCCTTTTATTTTCAGTATTTACTTTTCTGTCATTTACCTTTCCATATTAAAAACCAAAACCAACCAAAAAACACTTACTTTTCCGCACTAAAACCTCAATCAACCTAAAACACGTTCCCTCCCTGTACGATCCCTCAAAGAACAACTTATCCCCCTAATTCCCTTGGGTTCGACCCCTACTTACCACTTGCTACCCAGTAGTGAAGTCGCGAGTAGCGGAGTTATAAATTTATTTGTACACATTGCCTCGCGACAAGGCAGTGCTGTCAAATTGGCGCCGTTGCCGGGGAATTAGTTAATTAATCAAATAAGTTCTTTGAATCGATACTCGCTTCAAAACAACCATGTCTCGCGAAGGAAGCCACCATGACTACCAGGATGACGAAGAGATAAACCTATACGATCGAAATGATGAGGTGCCACTTCCATTTGTCGACGATCCGGAACAAATCATCCGAGACAGAAGAGCTCGTGATAGGGAGGCCGCCCGAAGAAACCAAGAGGACCGAAATGCAGCTGGTCCAGTGCAACCCCCTATACGTCCCCCACACCCTCAACCTCGACAAATGCCCATGCAAGAACCTGTCTTCGACGACTACTATGGGAATAACAACTACCGCGCACCTACGATGAGAGAGCTGAATGCCCCATATTTCGAAACGCAACCATAGTGCATCTACGAGGGCCCTGAACTGGAATACATTACCATCAACGCATCAGTTGCCCATAGCTTGCCCAAGTTCTCAGGAGCACATGGAAAATCTGCGACAACTCACCTCCAACGCTTACATGGCATTTGCCAAAATCTAAAACCTAATCAAGTGAGTATAGACGACTTCAAGTTGAAAGCATTCTATTTTTCCCTCATTGACGCGGCAAACGACGGCGGCTTTGCATGTGGAGAAGCCACATGGCCGGCGTCTTTTGAGCCTTGCCACCTATGGCCGGCGGCCATCTCCTTCCCCTCTCCCCTATTGCCATGTGTTGGCTCCTCCTCCCTCCTTCTTGCCTATAAATACCAAGCTTCTCCTCCTAAGTTCATCATCCCATTTTGTGTGCAAAAATCCATAGTCACTTGTTACTTATCTCTCTAGAGTTTGGGCACAATCCATGTAAACACACCACTTTGATATTAAAGCTCCAAGTTTGTTCTTGAGTACGCTTGTCGGTTCTTGAAGTACTCAAGCATTTCCTTTACTTTTTGTTGTTCTTGAGTTTACTCCTGTTGGTTCTTGAGTATTCTCCCCTTTACTTTCCTTGTCTTGATTTCCAAAAACCTTTACTTTCCTTGTCTTGATTTCCAAAAACCTTTACTTTCCTGTCTTTCAAAACCTTTACTTTACTCATCACTTAGCTATGATATCCACCTCTATGGATATTCGTAGCTAAACCCTTCATTCGGTTGAAGGGGTGTGCTTGTATCATACAATGTTTTAGACCCTTCTCTTAGTGCCTCTTTGTGTTCAAAACTTGTTCTATGGTGCCATATATTAGGTCAGAACACTATTGGTTGAGTGGATGCTCAAAAGAGCAAAGCTCTTCCATGGGTTCGTGAACCTTCGTGGTTAAGTGGAGGCTCGAAAGGGCACAGCTTAACTGTGGAGTTCAACCTCTTTAAAATACCATTTGGTTGATCGGAAATGATTGATCAAATGGATGCACATAAGCTAAGATACTTCGAAAGGAGGAATTAGCCCAAATAGAACAAGTGTTGTAAACGATGTGGCAAGTCATGTGCTAGAAATAGCCTTGATACATCTTTGAACACTTAGTATGATCATTAGAGGTCAATGATAAACAGATTTATGATACAAGGCCCCTAAAACCGAATACTTTCCTTTAATTAAAACATCACCTGTTACTTTACTTTTAGTCCGATATCAACTGCTTACTTTCCGCAAGTCTTGTCCTTCAAGCATTTACTTTCCGCAAGTCTTGTCCTTCAAGCATTTACTTTCAGCAAGTCTTGTCCTTCAAGCATTTACTTTCCGCAAGTCTTGTCCTTCAAGCACTTTACTTTTCAGTATTTACTTTCAGTCCCGTATTTACTTTCTATACTTTCAGTCATTTACTTTTCAGTACTAAAATCACAACCAACCCCCAACTGTCTAACTTTCCATTTTCGAAAGAACAACTATCCACTAATTCCCTTGGGTTCGACCCCTACTTACCGCTTTACTACCCAATAGTAGAGTACGAGTAGCGGACTTACAAATTTATTTTTGCACAGAGCCATCGCACATTAACGATGGTGTGGTGCGCTCCGTCAAAATTGGCTCCGTTACCGGGGAATTAGAGTTAACAATAGGATAATTGTTCTTTCTTTTTTCTTCTTCTCTTAAATTTCACACTCGCTTCTGCATAACCATGTCTCGCGAAGGAAGCCACCATGACTATCAGGATGACGACGAGATGAACTTGTACGATCGAAATAATGAGGCGCCGCCTCCATTTATTGACGATCCGGAACAGCTCATCCGAAACCAAAGAGCTCGTAATAGGGAGGCCATTCGAAGAAACCAAGGCCTGCCCGAGGACTGAAATGAAGCTGGTCCAGTGCAACAACCCCCTACACATCCACCACCCCCTCAACCTCGACAAATGTCAAGGCGAGAACCCATCTTTGATGACTACTATGGGGATAACAATTTCCGCGACCTACTATGGGAGAACTGTCGGCACCGGATTTCAGAAATCAGCCATGGTGCATCTACGAGGGCCCTGAACTGGAAAACATTGCCATCAACACATCAGTGGTCCACAACTTGCCCAAGTTCTCAGGAACTCATGGAGAATCAGCAACGACTCATCTCCAACGCTTACACGGAATTTGCCAAAATCTAAAACCCAATGGCGTGAACGTAGACGATGTCCAGTTAAAGGCATTCTACTTTTCCCTCATTGACTCGGCAAACGACTGGTTCCTTTCATTGCCTTCTGGTAGCATCAAAACATGGGCTCAGATGCAGAAGAAATTCCTGGACAAATACTACCCGGCAGGAAGAGCAATCCAAGTAAGAAGGCAACTGCAGGACATCAAGCAAGGGCCCAATGAAACCATGTACGACTACCTGGACAAATTCCTGGACTCAAATTCACTTCTCTCTCTAGAAGTTGTAATATTTGTAAAGTTTTAATTTTGCTTTGGAAATAAAGGAAAGCTCCCTTGGCGCTTCAACGGTTGTAAGTATTTCTTCATATTTATTCAACTGTTTAATTTCCTTAGTATAATGTTTAGCGCGATGAATAGTAGCTAAACTAGTAGTTCGGTCTAAGGGGCGCACTTGTATTATAAAATGTTTTAAGACTATTAACTTAGTGTCTAGTCTTAGTATTCAAAACTTGTTCTATGTGCCATATATAGTCAGAGTTTCCAAGGTTGAGTGGATGCTGTAACAAGCAAAGCTCTTCTGTGGGAATTCGTGATCATACTCAGGTAGTTGAAGCTGTAACAAGCAAAGCTATCTGAGGAGTTCGACTCATCCTAAATCCCATCTGGTCGAGCGTAACTGTGAGATCAGGTGGATGCACCCAGGCTAGCATACCTTAGGGTATTGGCGCTAGACTGAAATAGAACATGAGTTGCTTTAAACCGGTGTTGCAAGTCTTGAGCTGTAACTAGCCTCGATTCACCGTTTGAATACTTAGATGATTCACTAATGGTCAATGATAAACAGGATATAATAAAAGTCCCCTGAAACCAAACATTTCTCTTAATCATTAAAATAGTAATTTACTTTCCAGTATTAAAATCAACCAACCAACCAATCAATCAATCAAAATAGCTGGTAGCTTTAAAACCAACCAACCGACCTTAAACACGTTCCCACGCTGCGTAATTCCCCCCCGAAGAACAATTATTCCCCTAGTTCTCTTGGGTTCGACCCCTACTTACCAAGTACTACCCAGTAGTATAGTTGCGAGTAGCGGACTATTATAAATTTATTTGCACAATCGCTTTGACGACGAGCGGTTCTGTCAAATTGGCGCCGTTGCCGGTGAACTAGTCATCGGATAACTGTTCTTTGAACCGTTACGCGCTTCAAAAACAAACTATGTCTCGCGAAGAAAGTCACCATGACTACCAGGATGACGAAGAAATAAACCTGTACGATCAGAATGATGAGGTACCGTTTCCATTCGTCGACGATCCGGAACAACTCATCAGAAACAGAAGAGCTAGTGATAGGGAAGCAGTCAGAAGAAACCAAGAATTATCCGAGGACCGAAATGCAGCTGGTCCAGTACAACCTCCTATCCATCCCCCACGACCACAACCTCAACCTCGATACTTGCCAAGAAGAGAACCCGCGTTCGACGACTACTACGGGGACAACTACTACCGTGAACCAACTATGGGCGAGTTAAATGCCCCTAATTTCGAGACACAGCCGTGGTGCATCTATGAGAGCCCTGAATTAGAAAATATAACCATCAACGCATCAGTGGCACACAGCCTGCCAAAATTCTCAGGATCTCAAGGAGAATCTGCCGCAACTCACCTTCAACGCCTACATGGCATTTGCCAGAATCTAAAGCCCAACCGGGTAAATATGGACGACTTCAAGTTAAAAGCGTTCTATTTTTCCCTCATAGACTCGGCAAGCGACTGGTTCCTTTCATTGCCTTCCGGAAGCATCAGAACATGGGTTCAAATGCAGAAGAAATTCTTAGACAAATACTATCCGGCTGGAAGAGCAATACAAGTAAGGAAGCAACTACAGGAAATCAAACAAGGTCCCAATGAAACCATGTACGATTACCTGGAAAAGTTCAATCAGTTAGAAAGGAGCTGCTGTACCCTTGGACTGCCCGAGAAACTTGACAGACCGCTCGTCGTTAAAGCGATTTGTGCAAATAAATTTATAAGTCCGCTACTCGCGACTTAACTACTGGGTAGCAAGTGGTAAGTAGGGGTCGAACCCAAAGGAGTCAGTGTGGATTAGTTGTTTTTACGGGATTGTCACGAAAATAAATACAGTTGAGGGTTGGGTTTGAGTGTTTTGGGAACTGAAAGTAAATTACGACACTTGATAATGGACTGTGAGGAAAGTATTCGGTTTTAGGGGCTTTGTATTATAATTGTTTATCATCGACCGCTAATGATCATACCAAGTGGTCAAAGATGAATTGAGGCTATTTCTAGCGCAAGATATGATCATGCTAAGTATTCAAACGATGAATCGAGGCTAGTTACAGCTCAAGACTTGCAACACCGGTTTAAAACAACACCTGTTCTATTTCAGTCTAGCGCCAATACCCAAAGGTATGCTAGCCGGTGTGCATCCACCTGATCTTACAGTTACGCTCGACCAGATGGGGTTTAGGATGAGTCGAACTCCTCAGATAGCTTTGCTTGTTACAGCTTCCACTACCTGAGTATGATCACGAATTCCCACAGAAGAGCTTTGCTTGTTACAGCATCCACTCAACCTTGGAAACTCTGACTATATATGGCACATAGAACAAGTTTTGAATACAAAGGTATACTAAGAGTAAAGTCTAAAACATTTATAATACAAGTACGCCCCTTCTACCGAATAACTAATTTAGCTACTAATCATGGCAATGGTTATCATAACTATGAACTTGGAAATAAACAACAGTTTAGCAAGACAATTAAATAAATAAAAGAAGACTTACAAAACCGTTGAAGCGCCAAGGATCAAGCTTTGATTCCCAAAGTAATATTACATGATTAGTGCCCAAAATTCTAGAGAGATAAGTGAATTGTTGTGGTGGTGATGATACAAATGAGGAGGAGAAGCCTCATATTTATAGCCAAGGAGGAGGAGGATGGGTGGTGGAGATGGTGGCATGTGGAGGAGCATCCAAGGGTGGAGGAGGAAGAGTGCAAGGCAAGCTTGGGAGGAGGAGTGGAGGAGAAGCCTCCACTGTGTCCCTCCATGTGAGGAGGAGCATCTCTTCTAGAAGCTTGTAACCTCTTCACAAAAGTCATCGGTTTGACCGGATCTGACCGGAGCTTTGTCCGGAGCTTCTTGGATTTTGGAGAGTGTATTTTGAATGAAAATGTCACTCTAAGATGATCTCAAGAAGGAACCTAAGCCAAATTCCACTTGGAACATGGTCGAAATCTCAAATCCGATGAAATTGCCCTTGTTTGGCCTTTACCGGGCTCGGTGCTTTTGCCTTGCGTTCTTGTCTATTTGCCGACGGTTCTAGAATATTTGAGTGATTCCAAGTCGGTTCCATGAAGGATGTTAAGGCTGATTTTGAGTGTAGCATGGTCGTGACCTGGATTGACTCGTTCTTCATTTTCCGCTTAAAAACTCCTCCTTAGCGTGTTTTCTCTCTAGAGTCTAAAATACCCTGTAGAAATAAATCGGAACTAACAAGCAAAAGTTAAATAGACAAACAGTCTAATTTGGGGGGTTTTACTGTGTTTATGATTCGTATAATTATGGTCCATCAAAACTCGTCATCGAGTACCTCATTGATGGATTAAGACCACTAGACAAAATGCTCTTGGATGCCTCAGCGGGAGGGTCCATGATGAATCTATCATTAAGTGGCATCAGAAATCTCATCGCCAACGTTGCTGAAAATGCTCGATTTAGAGAAGAGACCACTCGCCAAGATGAATTCTCTCGATCAAAAAGGGTAGCACAAACCGAGGCATCAGTAAACTCCATAACTGAAGAGATGAAACAGTTAAAGGAGATGATGATTGAGATCATACGTAGACAGCCAGTTCCTGTAAAACCTTGCGAGTTTTGTGGTTCTATGGAACACAAAACGGACGCATGCCCAACATTGATAGATGAAGAACCGGCTGACGTAAATGCAATGGGAGGATATCAAGGATATAACAACGTCAGAGCTGGAAAAAATAGACAGTACGGTCAAACATCCAAACCAAGCTGGCACAACAACAACAACCATCCTCAGAAGGAGACACAACCAGTTGTCCCTCAACTAGCTCAGTCATACTACCAACCCCCCCACCGGCAGTACAACCAGAACGCTCAATCGGCAAGCCAATATCAACAAAAAGGATCAAATCAGTACCAAGACGGCCCGACCAATCAGCAGGAACCAAGCAAATCACTCAACGACACGATGAAGGAGCTCGCGGGAAACATTAATCAGTTGGGAACTTCGCTACACCAGTACCAGGCAAAAACTGACGGGGCAATCTCAGAATTGACCAAACAAATGTCCCAGCTCGCCACCGCCATGTCTACACTCACTACTGAACCTGGCAGACTTCCTTCACAGACCGTTCAAAATCCAAAGGCAAATATAAGCATGATAAAGAGGTCAAGCATGAAGGCTACACTAGGAAAAGTAGCACGATTCCCAACTTACAAACTCACGAACAATCACTTCAACCGCAGACGTCGGCCTGATTGGAATCAAGAGGAAGATCGCCCCAATAATGGCAAAACATGGGTTACACATGCCGACAATGGACGATATGCATTCACCGTCTGCATAACACCACCGCCAATTATACACACCGACGTACCAGCATCAGGATGGGACGACGACAACAACTTAAGGCCAAGGAATAGGCAGACTGGTCAAAGAATAGAAAGAGCCCTCGTTTCAGACCATGAGTCACAACCGGAAAGAGATAAAGACCCAGGAGCCTTTACAATCACTTGCTGTATTGGTGAAACCCAGATCCACAAATGCTTAGTCGATCTTGGGGCTGCTGTCAACGCCATGCCTTCCTCCTTCTATTACTTACTAGGACTTGGTTCGTTGAAACCTCCCCGGTCAAATATCGAGCTAGGAGACAAGTCATGCATCTGTCCGGTTGGAGAACTGGAAGATGTAATACTCCATGTGGGAGAGCTCGTCGTTGCTGCAGACTTCTATGTAATACCAACAGAAGAAACCAGCGAAGACGATCCTCCGACAATAATATTGGGACGACCATTCCTCTACGCCACTAAAGCAAGAATCGATGTGGGCAAGGGGTCGTTATCACTTAAGTTCGGCGGCAAAATTGCACATTTCTACATTAATAAGAGCCGCCCGGACACGAAGAAACCGCCAGACATAACACCTATCTCAGATCACGGTGCACAGTTTTCTGACCTGTCATTAGGGACCAGAAAAGTATCAAGACCAGCAGCTATGGTCAAAGGTCTCCCACCTTCTCAGAAACAATGGAAAGAGAAAACACCAAAACAATGGAGCTCTTACTCCAACAAGAAGTCAGGAAGGAACAACACTGGAACGGTGGCAAAGTTTGACCTCAGCCACCCATGGGACCCAAACCAATGAACCACAAACGAGGTATCGTCGAGCCAACGACGTTAAACAAGTGCGCTGGTCGGGAGGTAACCCGACACTATCTTACTTTTCCGCACTTTAATTTCTGTCATTTAAATTCAGTATTTAGTTTTAAGCTTGCATGACTTTTGAACTAAGGCACGCCTTCGTTCAAAAGTGGGGGGTGAGAACCACCTATGTACATAAATAACATGCAGCTGTTTTTCTTTTTTAATAAGTACCTTTTTGAAAATATGAACTTAAGAATGTGAAAAAGATAAATCATAATTCATGCATTAACCTTGTGAAAATTCAACTGTTTAAAAACTTAGAATGTAACTTTCCATTTGTCCTTTGTGCTGAGATAACTAGGGATGTGGAGTTGATAGAAATGCCCTAGAGAGGCTTGGAAAGCAATCAAAGGATCAGATCAAACTATATGGTTTTCGAAGTCAGTGGAGGCTGCACTTCGGGTTTTCAGTGAATAATTGAAGTCAACTCCGCCAAGAAGCATCTATGCAAAGGCGAGGACGGTAATCAGACCGTCCTCTCTCTAGTCAAAATAGCCGAAAAAATAGATGGGCGACCCTCATCTTGACCCGCGCAAAACGACAAAGACGAGAGGAGCGGGGAGGTATTTCCATAGGCTTGCGGGCGATGATTGGACCTCCCAAAAAGGCTCGAGAAAATGGACTAGCAATCACAAAAAGGCAAAAAGCTCAATGAAGCAAATCAAAAGAGGCCAAAGGCCCAAAAATTGTGAAGGTTTTAACCGAGCAAAAGTGAAGCACTCAAAAAAGTCAAATCAAAGGCCAAAGGCCGATTCACTACAACAAAAAAGCAGTCCCTCGCCAAAGAAGAAAATCAAAAAGGCTCAACTCACTGAAACCCGAATCGAATCATGTGCTAGAGAAAGCTACCAGAAAACCATATAGTAAGAGACGATCCCGAGGTTGCAGTCCAGGAGCCTAAAAAGGGCTATCTCCCGAGACATCCAATATAATTTGCATCTCAGCACGGAGGTACAAGTATTAAGTTTCTTCTATTTATTTACGCAGTTTAATTTGGTAATAAGTAAGCAATGCATGAATTAGGATAGATCGAGTACCACAGTCTAATTTTCATATTCCAAAGCCAAACTTAGAACTTACGCCCTTTAATAGCATTGTTCGGGACGAACAACTAAAAGTGGGGGGGTAATCTGATGGACCAAAGTTATACGAGTCAGAAACACAGTAAAACCCCCTTAATTAGACTGTTTGTCTATCTAACTTCTACGTGTTAGTCCCGATATATTTCCACAGGGCATTTTAGAGACTGAAGTGAAAACACGCTAAGGAGAGGATTTTATGCTGAAAAGATAATAAGAGTCAATCCAAGGTCAAGATCATATGCCGACTGAAGAAATATCAAGGATCCTGATGTTGAATTGACCAGAACAAATTAATCAGAAGAATCAGGAGTGGAGTCAAGACAGCCCGGAGAAGAAACACATTGACAGTTTTGTGAAAAGACTGCACAAAACTGTACAAACTCACACATTGGGCAAGGATGACCGGCCACTTAGCAAGCCTCGCCCAACAATTTGATCACTTTCATCATTAGCTCTAAGCATGTGGCGCTATATTTCTTAAAAAATTCCTGATCCGTCCAATGAAGCACACTCTTTAAGAGATTCTACAAAGATTGCTTTGAAAGAGAGCTCAGTTTCTGACTTGATGAGGGTTTATTCCTCAATGCCAAACCCGCTACTCGCGGAGTCCCAGTTGATTTAAACATTAGTTACTAAGATGCTTAGCCTATACAAGCGTTGCTTACTAGCCAGGGAGCTTTGATAAGGGCTTAACAGCGCGAACGGGGGTCTCAAAGGCGTAACGTCAGGCCCCAACGGCCTTCTCCTCTAACTAAGAAAGTGCACTAACAGCCCTGAAACTCCTCATAGAAAGGAAGTGATAGTAGAAAGGATAACTAAGCGAAAGAAGCCTTTAGGCTGTAGCTTGTAAAGTACGTTTCTCTATTCTAGAACTTAAGGTTTCTACTATTTCAACGGCATCAACAGGAATGGAGCAACGAGAAGACTATTTGATGAAGAGACTTTGTGGACATGGCATGGTCACTTATCTGATTCAATATTATCTAACCCATATTGATCGTCATTTAGTTTCCAATGTGGTATATCAGCTGCCCCATGTCCTTACTCACAGTTGTCCTATGCGATGCCGCTTCTAGTTCACTATGGCGATGAAAAATGGCATTAAATATGATGTAGTCAGATCGGCTACTGGAATGGAAATGTCCTCCCAACCAGGGTATGCTCCAGTAGTCAAACATCTCACGATCTTGTCATAGTCCTTGACGGAGCGGACCACACCGTCGTTAATGTGCGATGGCTCTGTGTAAAAATAAATTTATAAGTCCGCTACTCGTTACACTACTATTGGGTAGTAAAGCGGTAAGTAGGGGTCGAACCCAAGGGAATTAGTGGATAGTTGTTCTTTCGAAAATGGGAAGTAAGACAGTTGGGGGTTGGTTGTGATTTTAGTACTGAAAAGTAAGTGGGTTGGTTGTGATTTTAGTACTGAAAAGTAAATGACTGAAAGTAAAGAAAGTAAATACGGGACTGAAAGTAAATACTAAAAAGTAAAGTGCTTGAAGGACAAGACTTGCTGAAAGTAAGTGTGTAAAAGTAAAGTGCTTGAAGGACAAGACTTGCGGAAAGTAAATGCTTGAAGGACAAGACTTGCAGAAAGTAAATGCTTGAAGGACAAGACTTGCTGAAAGTAAATGCTTGAAGGACAAGACTTGCGGAAAGTAAGCAGTTGATATAGAACTGAAAGTAAAGTGACAGGTGATGTTTTAATTAAAGGAAAGGATTCGGTTTTAGGGGCCTTGTATCATAAATCTGTTTATCATCGACCTCTAATGATCATACTAAGTGTTCAAAGATGTATCAAGGCTATTTCTAGCACATGACTTGCCACATCGTTTAGAACACTTGTTCTATTCGGGTTAATTCCTACTTTCAAAGTATCTTAGCTTATGTGCATCCATTTGATCAATCATTTCTGATCAACCAAATGGTGTTTTAAGGAGGTTGAACTCCACAGTTAAGTTGTGCCCTTTCGAGCCTCCACTTAACCATGAAGGTTCACGAACCCATGGAAGAGCTTAGCTCTTTCGAGCATCCACTCAACCAATAGCGTTCTGACCTAATATATGGCACATAGAACAAGTTTTGAACACAAAGAGGCACTAAGAGAAGGGTCTAAAACATTGTATGATACAAGCACACCCCTTCAACCGAATGAAGGGTTTAGCTAGGAATATCCATAGAGGTGGATATCATAGCTAAGTGCTGAGTAAAGTAAAGGTTTTGAAAGACAGGAAAGTAAAGGTTTTTGAAAGACAGGAAAGTAAAGGGGAGAATACTCAAGAACCAACAGGAGTAAACTCAAGAACAACGAAAAGTAAAGGAAATGCTTGAGTACTTCAAGAACCGACAAGAGTACTCAAGAACAAACTTGGAGCTTCAATATCAAAGTGGTGTGTTTACATGGATTGTGCCCAAACTCTAGAGAGATAAGTAACAAGTGACTATGGACTAAGGACTAGAACTTGGGACACTTTGAAAATGAAGGGATCATGAGGTATTTATAGGTAAGGGGAAGAGGGGAGGATGCAACACATGGCAAGAGGGGAGTGGAGGAGAGCATAGCCGCCGGCCATGAGGTGGCTTTCCAAAAGCCGCCGGCCATGTGTCATCTCCACAAGGGAGCCGCCGGTGGTGAGGTGGAGGGGAGGAGAGTGTGAGTGGAATGAGATCTTTTGCTCCAAAAGCCATCGGTTCCCATATGACTCCGGTTGCCCTTTGGTTGCTCTTTGGTTGCTTCTTAGTTGACATCAAAAGGTGAGGAACTTAGACTTGGCATTTCACTTGTGTTCTTGATCTTTGTTGGAATAAGTCATTGGGACTTAGTTGTGGCTTGATTGGAGTATTGTCGAAGTATGGCCAGTTCTGAATTGTAATCCACTTTTAGCGTTAAGAAGTCCATTTTAGCTCGTTTCATCTTTACTCCTTGAAATAGCCTGTAGAACAAAAGTGAAACTAACAAGTAAAAGTTGTCAAGATAAAGCGTCTAATTTGGTAGGTTTAACTGTCTTAACGAATCATATAACTATGGTCCATCAGTCCTCCTCCTCCACCACTTCGTGTGGATCATCCATTGCAAAGTACACATTGATAACCTCAGGATCAATCTTGACCTTTCTCTGTCTCACATAGCACTCCTTTTCTCCAACAACCCCAAACTTACTTCGCAAATCGACGATTGCCTCTCTTACTAGCTGCTCATTGAAGTGGTCACATAAGTATAATGTGATAACTTTGTGGTCATCGCAGTAAATACTAAATGTGATGACTAGATAAAGTCATCGCTAATACTTTTTGCGAGAGAGCCTACTGTAACGACAAGCGACAACCATAAAAGTCATCACATAAATATATATGCGATGACTTTTAAAATTTTTGCAATGACTCGAAGTCATCAACAATCATGTTTTTTTTGTAGTGTTTGCACCTTCGGACTGTCCAGAAGAGATCAGTATCTTTCAATAGTTCTACCACCTCTTTTCCTTTGTATCTCTTCTCATCCATTATCCTTTAATGAATGATTTTTCATTGTTGAACATCCTGCCGCCTGCTCGTAGCTTTTTAATGGCAACCCACAATGTATCCTTCACAATCCCAGTTGGAACACCCTCTGGCGCAGTGCCTGATGTGTCTCTTTCCTCTTTCTGGAAGCACTTGCTCCCCCTGCCTTTGTGCTAACACTTGTTTGCTCCTTTGTTCCGGGACCTTGTACAATGACATTCTTCTTCTATTTCTTTTTCTCAACTTGCATTAGGTCAGCCAATGGAACATAGTCTTGATCAATCTTCTGAACTATGTCGTCTATCTTCTCTTGATGGGCTTCTTCCATCCCAACATCCGCATTACCTGGCTGTTCCATCTCGTCCGGTATAGCTGATTCACTATTCACCTCTTTAGAAATTTTTTCTTATTCTGAATCCATCTCCTGCTTATCAGTGCCTCTACTTTCTTTCTCATCGGTCCCTTCCTTATGCAAATCTCGGACAACTTCATCGATTTCCTTGTACATCTCATCAAGTTCGTCATCCTCCTCAGAAGAGTCTGCTTCCTCGGTATTACCAACTGTGGCCTCATTTGTGACTTGTTCACCAATCTTTGCTTCTGCGGCTTTTTCCTTAGTCACCGTCCCATTCACTCTTTCTACAGAGCCACCATCCTCATCAGAATCTTCATCAAGCACCAAACTCCTTTTGCTAAAACCCACAACTAATCTGTCATTCTCAGAGTCTGACAAGACAACCAATCTTCCTCTTATCGAGCTAAACCTAGCCATAAATCTTCTAGGTGTGCCATCTTTATAAGCTACCACCTTCCTACGTAGACCTCTTCTCTGCAACACAAATTCTGTATCACAGAGCTTCTCCTTCAACTATTTTGGTATATCTTCAGCACCAATCTTGGCCTCACCGGTTTTAACCTCCTCCGCAATAGTATCCATAATGGACTTCCCTTTATTAGCATTCTTAGATACAACCACAGTTTCGACTCCCTTTGATACTTCAATAACTGCTTCCTTACCCTCATCAACCATAAGTACATCACCAATCTCCTTCACACTCCCACTCAATTTCTTATTCACAGAACTAGGAACAGAAATCTGAGTAAGAACACTAGGGATTACCCCTTTGGGTGGTTGTTCAGCTATCGACTGATTTTCCTTTAAGACCTGCTTTCTCACTCCAGTTGTTGTTGATTTAGGGTTCGGACGGGAAATCTTAACTGGCCCTGCCTTTGATTTATCCGATTCTACGATTGCAGCTTTCTTGGTCTTCTTAGGGTTAGCAGTTCCCGATTTCCTCATATAGCATTGTTTGAGATCGTTGTCTCGGGGGCAGGAGCAGTTGCAGCAGTTGATTTTTTTGTTGTGCGAGTGTTCACCATCGTTCTTAAGTCGAAGTTTTAGAGTTGAGCTAGGGTTTCGGATATTTTTAGAAAGAAAGCTCCACTTTTGAATATTTGATTTTCAAATATTTAGACTTCTGAACTTCCCAGAACTGGCTCGCTTTCACTGAGAACACGTCACTCAGAATATTTGGTCAAATTATCGCATTCCTTCTAACAGCTCACAGTACTGTGAATAGTTTGTGAATTCAAACTTCATTGAAACACGTACCATTTGTTCCTGCTCCCTCATTTAATAGGCCAACCCAATTGTTTTGTTGGGGTTCTGCTTCTGGCTGACCTTTGCCAGGAACAGTTAAATTTCAACTACACATAAACCTAGAGAGGATCTAAGTGTCTCGAACTGAGTGGGATCTAGTGGCTTGTTAAAGATATCAGCTAGTTGCATGTCTATTGACGCGCGTCGTCTGACGCATCAAATTTAATATTTATAATTCTCCTGCAAGAAACTAGTTAGTGGCAAGCAAGGTCGAACCCAAGGGAGCTGGTGTTGTTGAAGTTGTAACTGTAAAACAATTAAAATGGGGGGTTTTTAGCAGTAAAAGTGCAACAGAGAAAAAACAACAGAAGACTTCCAATAAGAGAGGACATTGAACTTAGGGTTTCTATTGTGACATGTTTATCATCGACTGCTGAATATCTAATGTCATGTTTCTAAGTGTGGTTGTTCCGACAAAGGAAACAACTCAAGTATCCCGACAAAGGTGTTAGACTTCTAGTTCTTTCCTAAACTTAATAATCCGACAAAGGTATTATTTAGCCCAGGTGTTACAATCTACCTTTACGACAAAGTTTCTAGTAGATATTAACGATAAGAATTAATTGCTCAATTAAGCTTTGCGACAAAGCTTCCACTTAATCTAACAAGTTAATTCATAAGATAAGCACAAGAACTAGTAAAACATGAAATAGCATTAAGGACAAAGTCTCAAAACAAACGTCACAATATGCGAAACCCTAAACTGAATTAAGGATTTAGCTACACATAATCATGAAAAGACGCATAATTAAAAGTAGGAAAATCTCTTCTCTTCGTCGAAAGATTCGTCTCCTCTCCAGAGCTGTCTCCTCTTCATAGAATAATTGGTGATGGAAACCCTAACCCAAAACATCTTATTTATAGCAAAAAGTAGGGTTTCCAAGTCAGATTTTTGGCTTGATTTCCAAGTTTCGACCCGCTGACATCATCAAAACGCGTTGCTGACATCATCACCATGGACCATGTACATTTTAGCTCCGCGGGGTAATGTTCATTATAGCGTCTGTGGGTACTGTTCATAAAGTGAACAGTGTCCGCGGTCCTCTCTGAGACAGATCATCCATTCTGCGCATCTATTTTGACCTTGGCTCTCGATTAGACCCTCCAAATGACCTTGGATGCTCTCGGTGTGAACTAAAGAGTTGTACAAAAATGAGTCACCTACGCGATGGCATGTAGCTCGTATTTGTATGATCAACGGTCCTTTCCTAGCACTCCATCGAGCGTCCAAAGGTCTGATCTGCCATCATGATGTTTTCGGCATGAAATGCCCTCTTTTATGCGCGTTTCCTCCTAGAGCTTCCGAAACACCTGAGATGCAAAACAACACTAAAAAGTAACTGTTTGCATAATAAAGTGTCGGAATTATTGGGATTAGTTGACTCGACGAGTCGTATAAATACGACTTATCAAACCACCCCACACTTAAACTTGTTCGTCCCGAACAAGAACCAAGTCATAGCAGGAAAATAAACATAACACCACAATTTCTTCGACGTCCTGAATATTGCTACATGAATATGAGTTGCTAGTCTAGACTCGCTTTTCTATGCATAGCTCAATCACTACTAAAATCATTATGCTCAACACAGAATTAACTTGATACATGTTACCTTAGAGCTGAAATCCAAACCAATTCAGATGATTGGGAGATAGTCCTTTTTAGACCCATGATCTGCATTCGCTGTTCCGAACTCTATCTATATGGTTATACTTCATTGCTTTTTCTTGCACGTGATTCATTCGAGCTTCAAGGTTTTCTGAGCTGTTCTTCTTCTTCTTTTTTGTTGGACAGCTTTTGTAGTGACTTTCTTTGGCCTTTGGCCTTTGGCTCTTGATGTAAGAATGATGTAATTCACTTTTTTGTTGTATGAAACTTCACAATGTGGGTGATTTTTTCTTGAGCTTTACTCCTTTATTGTGAATTGCATGTCCTTTTTCTTCTTTTGAAGGAGGGCCAATCATCGCCCGCGAGCATATGAAAATACCTCCCCGCTCTTTCTCATCCTCGACCTTTTTTATGCGAGTCAAGATGGGGGGCCACCACCTATTTTCCCGATTACTTCGGACTATAGATATGACGGTCTATTTTCTCGTCCCGCCAACCTATATAAACGCTGCAGTGGTGGAGCAAACTCTGAACCAATAAGTCTCGAAGTGCTAGCCTCCACGAAATCCACATAACCATATAACTTGAAATTCGGTCCTTTGAATGCTTCGTCAAGTCTCTCTAGGACATTTCTATCAACTCCATATCCCTGTTTATCTCAACTCAAAAGGACACGTACTGAATAAATTCACACATATACGCACAATTCAAATTTTATGAGAGAAATTCGTCTAATCAACATCATATGTTTCACATCATCAAAATTCAATACTGCAATTTTAAATATGCTGATACTATGCAGGTGCAATAGGTGAAATAGAGAGAAATTTTCTACTTTTCAATTTTTTTAAAGGAAACGTGCTGATACTATGCAGGTGCAAGAAAAATAAATATGCTGACACAACAGATTGACTCTCCCACCCCACACTTTTGAACGAAGCCGTGTCCTCACGGTACGACTTAAATTCAAAGACACAACAATGCAAGACACGCAAACATATAGGAAAAGGAAGAGATCAAAGTGAACAGGTACTCCCCTCGTTTTATCGTGTGAAGATGAGAATTTTGGTCTAACGATTCAGTCACGGTCAACCCTAGTCAATGGACAATGGTCAACCGCAGATCACGTCCATTTTAACTCTCGCGGTCAACATTTACACTGAACTGCATCCGTGGCGGATAATGTGCACGTGGTACGCGACCTGCTCTGAGTTGCATCTGTTTCCTAAAATGTTCTCCTTTCCCAAAGACAATGTGATAACACGGATAAAGACTCAAAAATAGAAAAATGAAAGAAAAAAAATGAAAAAATTTGCCGAGCTGCCTCCCTGCGAGCGCCTTTGTTTTATGTCGTTGGCTCGACGTTACCTCTTTAGGGATCACAAGTTAGGATCCCATGGACGTGTGAGGTCAAATTTCGCCTCAGCTACTCCTTCAGTCTGCCCAAAATCATCGTGTAATGATGTGCTCGTGTCTGCTCTCCATCGGTCAGGCGGGTTTGCCGTAACATCCTCCTGAGTCTGCGAGGACACTTGGCTTATGGCTACTTCATTTGCTGCACGCGTAGTCTCATCTGGTAGGTTCGGAGGTAGGGCACCAAGATATGGCGTGTGCACTATGTCCGGCGGTTTCTTCACCCATGGATGGTCATCTTCATAAATATAAAAATCTGATGTCTTGCCACCAAACGCAAGTGACAATAAGCCTGTGTCCATGTCAATATTGCTTTTAGTGGCAAAGAGGAATGGACGTCCCAAAATGAGCGCTGGAGGATCATCGTCTCTAGCATCTCCCATCTGCAAGACATAGAAATCTGCAGGCACAACAAGGTCTCCAACTCGGAGTGTGAGATCCTCTAGCAAACCAACTGGATGAATAAGTGATTTATCCCCTAACTCTACCAACAGTTTAGGGGGCTTCAGTGGTCCCAATTTCAGTGAACAAAACAACGAATATGGCATAACATTAATGACAGCACCCAAATCAATTAAACAGTGATGTATTTGAGTCTCACCGCTACCACAAGTAACTGTGAAAGCACCCGGGTCCTTACTCTTTCCTGGTGACTCATGACTCGCTGCAACTGGGTGCTCCATTATTGGGTCGTTTTGCTCATGCCTCGCTTCCAGTCTACCTCCTAGCTCATCCTTGTCGATCGTATGGTCCTTAGGAGCTATCACCTGCATAGAACACGAAGGAGAAGGGTCAATTTCAGTACTTTCGGTAGAGCAGGTCGTGGATGGTGAACACTTTAAGTGTTCCATCCATGGACTAAAATGTTCATTGTCCATGCTGATTAAATGTTCTCCGTCCGCGGATGACTGTCATGCCGCGGGTGCTTCACAGTGTATCTCCGTGGGTGATGTGTCTTTTAGCGGACCTCGGATGACGCTAAAGTGCACGTCATCCGTGATCTGGTCTGAGGCAGACTCCTTTGTTACTTCGTTCTCTGCATCAATGTGCCTGTCGAGCACGAGCATCCTGTTCACCCAATATGCAGACTCCTTAAGTGATGCGTCCACATCCAATACTGCCAATGTGCTGACATTCCCTTTCGAATTCGGCACTGTCTGCGATGGTAGCCTTCTTGAATCTCCCTTCAGCTCGGAAACTGTCTGGGCTAGGTTGGACATCGGTTTACCCAGCTCAGAAATTGCTCCATCGGTTTTGACCTTGTTCTGGTGCATTGTGGTGGCCAACTCCTTAACTATATCTTCGAGGGACTTGCTGGAATTCTGATTGTTGTAGCCTGCCTGGTTGTAGCTCTGTCCACGCTGCTGATATTGGTTCTGATTGTTGTAGCTACCCTGCTGTTGGTGATAAGGCAGTCGGTAGTACTGCTGCTGCTGAATTTGCTGGGGTGCACAGTTATTGTAGCTTTGGAATTCACCCACTGCGTTGACATCGGCCTGCATTTCCTCTTGTAAAGTAGGGCAAGCGTCTGTCTTATGATTAGTCGCACCGCAGAACTCACAAGGCTTCACCTGGACCAGCTGCCTCATTATCAGCTTCTGCATAATCTCTTTCATCAGCTTCAGCTCTTCGGCCATTGGATTCACTGGGGTGTCGGCCTTTGCAACGTTCCTATTCCTGCTGAATTCCTCCTGCCGACTGGTTTCCTCTCTGAACCTTGCGTTTTCAGCCACCTCTGCAATCATCCTTCGCACTCCAGCTGGGGATAGACTCATGATGGTCCCTCCACCTGAGGCGTCCAGCAACATCCTATCGAGTGGCCTCAACCCATCCAGCAAGTACTGGATTATCAGCTTCTCAAACATTCCAAGGTTGCAGCAGCTCTGCTCTAGCTGGTTAAACTTTTCCAAGTAGTCGTACATTGACTCGTTCGGCCCCTGCCTAAGATCTTGTAGCTGCCTACGGACATGTCCTGCCTTGGCTGCTGGGTAGTATTTGTCAAGAAATTTCTTCTGCATCTGGTCCCAAGTCCTGATGCTACCTGCATGGAGAGATAAAAATTAAGCGTGAGCTGCATCAATTAAAGAAAGATGAAAAGCATTGAGTTTGAAATTCTCCACTATGGCTCCATAGGGTCGGAGAGTTTGGCAGACGCCATGAAGGCCCTTAAGATGCTTGGTGGCTGACTCTCCTTGTCGACCCGAAAACTTGGGCAGATGATGCACCACTGCAGCATTGACCACGATTTCCTGCATGTCTGGCCTCTCATAGATGCACCAAGGAATATTATGAAAATTAGGGGCAGACAACTCCTTCATTGTGGGCTCGTGGTAATATTCTTTTTCATATTCTGGCTCCACGTGGATTGACGGCTGTGGTGGAGGTGGCTACCTCGAACCAGCACCATTCTGTGCAATAGGCGCCCTCTGATTCAGCTGTTGAGCCTGCCTGACTGCACGGTTGCAAGCACGGACGAGCTGCTCCGGGTCATCATAGAAGTGACGTATAACTACGTTTTCATTGACTGGAGCGATCGCATAGTTGTTGTTGTTCTGGTCATGACCAACCTGACTACCTGCGCGAGACATTGCGAACAAGTAGCAAAGAGCAAAAGATAACTAAATAAAAAAATAAAAAAACAGAAAATAAAATAAAATAAAAAATGAAACAACTTCACCAAAGCGCACCTCCCCGGCAACGGCGCCAAATTTTGACGCGCGTCGTCTGACGCGTCAAATTTAATATTTATAATTCCCCTGCAAGAAACTAGTTAGTGGCAAGCAGGGTCGAACCCAAGGGAGCTGGTGTTGTTGAAGCTGTAACTGTAAAACAATTAAAAGGGGGTTTTTAGCAGTAAAAGTGCAACAGAGAAAAAACAACAGAAGACTTCCAATAAGAGAGAACATTCAGCTTAGGGTTTCTATTGTGACATGTTTATCATCGACTGCTGAATATCTAATTTCATGTTTCTAAGTGTGGTTGTTCCGACAAAGGTAACAATCCAAGTATCCCGACAAAGGTATTATTTAGCCTTGGTGTTACGATCTACCTTTACGACAAAGTTTCCAGTAGATATTAACGATAAGAATTAATTGCTCAATTAAGCTTTGCGACAAAGCTTCCACTTAATCAAACAAGTTAATTCATAAGATAAGTACAAGAACTAGTAAAACATGAAATAGCATTAAGGACAAAGTCTCAAAACAAACGTCACAATATGCGAAACCCTAAACTGAATTAAGGATTTAGCTACACATAATCATGAAAAGACGCATAATTAAAAGTAGGAAAATCTCTTCTCTTCGTCGAAAGCTTCATCTCCTCTCCAGAGCTGTCTCCTCTTCGTAGAATAATTGGTGATGGAAACCCTAACTCAAAACATCTTATTTATAGCAAAAGGTAGGGTTTCCAAATCTGATTTTTGGCTTGATTTCCAAGTTTCAGCCTGCTGATGTCATCAAAACGCGTTGCTGACATCATCGCCGTGGACCGTGTACATTTTAGCTCCGCGGGGTACTGTTCATTTTAGCGTCCGTGGTACTGTTCATAAAGTGAACAGTGTCCGCGGTCCTCTCTGAGACAGATCATCCATTCTGCACATCTGTTTTGACCTTGGCTCTCAATTAGACCCTCCAAATGACCTCGGATGCTCTCGGTGTGAACTAGAGAGTTGTAGGGAATTGAGTCACCTACGCGATGGCATGTGGTTCGTATTTTTCTGATCAACGGTCCATTCCCTGGACTCCGTCGAGCGTCCAAAGGTCTGATCTCCATCGTGATGTTTTCGGCATAAAATGCCCTCTTTTATGCGTGTTTCTTCCTAGAGCTTCCGAAACACCTGAGATGCAAATCAACACTAAAAAGTAAATGTTCGCATCATAATGTATTGAAATTAATGGGATTAGTTGACTCGATGAGTCGTATAAATATGACTCATCATCTATCGCCACATGCTTTAGTGTGATGACTTTCTTCTCTATAACTCTCTGATGAAGTGATGTCTGATGTCAATGTGCTTCATCCTGGAGTGTTGTACTGGATTCTTGGATATGTTGATGGAACTCGTATTGTCATAGTACAACGTCATCTCCTCATGTTCCATTTTGTATTCAGACAGCATCTGCTTCATCCATAACATCTGAGTGCAGCAACTTCCGACAACAATATACTCCACTTCAGCTGTAGATAGTGAAATGCTATTCTTCTTCTTACTGAACCATGAAACCATGTTGTTGCCTAAGAAAAACAAACTCCAGATGTACTATTTCGATCTTCAGCGTTTCCTGTCCAGTCAGCGTCACAGTACCCAACTAGGTATGAACTCGTGTCTTTGGTGTACCAGATGCCATACTCAGCAGTTCCACAGATATACTTAATGATCCTCTTAACTTGCAACAGATGACTCTCCTTTGTAATTGACTGATATCTTGCACATACTGTTGCTGCATAAGCAATATCCGGTCTACTGGATGTTAAGTAGAGTAGGCTTCCTATCATGCTTCTGTACTGTGTCTGGTCAACACTGATTCCAGCATCATCCTTGATGATCTTTATGTGAGTAGCAGCTGGAGTCCATTTGCGGCTCGTCTTTTCAAGATCAAACATTTTTATCAGGTTTCTGGCATACTTGCTCTAGAAAATAAATATGCCATCGACCTTCTGTTTCACCTGGAGTCCAAGAAAATAGTTCATCTCTCCTTCCACGTTCATCTTGAACTTCTAATGCATCTGTTCTACAAACTCGTCAACCAGCTTCTGTGAACTAGACCCGAACAGTATATTGTCAACATAGATTTGAGCAATGATGAAATTTGACCTTGTATGTGACAGAACCGCTTGTCGTCAAAGCGATTGTGCAAATAAATTTATAGTCCGCTACTTGCAACTATACTACTGGGTAGTACTTGGTAAGTAGGGGTCGAACCCAAGGGCACTAGGTGAATAATTGTTCTTTGGGGGGATTACGCAGCGTGGGAGCGTGTTTAAGGTCGGTTGGTTGGTTTTAAAGCTACCAGCTATTTTGATTGATTGATTGGTTGGTTGGTTGATTTTAATACTGGAAAGTAAATTACTAATTTTAATGATTAAGAGAAATGTTCGGTTTCAGGGGACTTGTATTATATCCTGTTTATCATTGACCTTTAGTGACTCTCCTAAGTATTCAAACGGTGTATCAAGGCCATTCCAAGCACTCGATTTGCGTACACTGTCTAGCCTATTCCAAGGACGTAGAACACTTATTCTATTTAGACTAATACTCCATTCCCGGTTATATTAGCCTATGTGCATCCATTTGATCAATCATTCCCGATCAACCAAATGGTGTTTAGGATGAGTCAAACTTCTCAGATAAGCTTTGCCATTCCAAGCATCCACTTATCCGTACAAGTTTACGAACCCCCATGGTGAGCTTTGCCATTCCAAGCGTCCCCTCAACCATGGACGTTCTGACTTAATATATGGCACATAGAATAAGTTTTGAATACTTAGACTAGATACTAAGTTAATAGTCTTAAAACATTTTATAATACAAGTGCGCCCCTTAGACCGAACTACTAGTTTAGCTACTATTCATCGCGCTAAACATTATACTAAGGAAATTAAAGACAACAGTTAAATAAATTAATACTAAGAGAAACTTACAACCGTTGAAGCGCCAAGGGAGCTTTCCTTTATTTCCAAAGCAAAATTACAACATTACAAATATTACAACTTCTAGAGAGAGAAGTGAATTTGAGTTGAGGTGTGTGAAATGAGGAGGAGGAGCTCCTCCTTTTATAGCCAAAATGGGAGGAGATGGGTGGTGGAGATGGATGCACATGTCTTTTGATCCAAGGGAGGAGAAGAGGAGGAAGGAGGAGGTGCCATGTGGAGGAGGAGAAAGCCGCCGGTCACCATGGGTGGAGGAGCCGCCGGTTGCCGGTGGCCCAAGGGGGAGGAGCTCCTCCCTTGGCCACCTCCTTGAGTGGTGGCCGGTCATCCTTGCCCAATGTGTGAGTTTGTACAGTTTTGTGCAGTCTTTTCACAAAACTGTCAATGTGTTCCTTCCCCGGTCTGTCTTGACTCCACTCCTGATTCTTCTGATTAATTTATTCTGGTCAATTCAACGTCAGGATCCTTGATATTTCTTCAGTCGGCATATGATCTTGACCTTGGATTGACTCTTGTTATCTTTTCAGCTTAAAATCCTCTCCTTAGCGTGTTTTCACTTCAGTCTCTAAAATGCCCTATGAAAATATATCGGGACTAACACGTAGACGTTAGATAGACAAACAGTCTAATTAAGGGGGTTTTACTGTGTTTCTGACTCGTATAACTTTGGTCCATCAGATTACCCCCCACTTTTAGTTGTTCGTCCCGAACAATGCTATTAAAGGGCGTAAGTTCTAATTTTGGCTTTGGAATATGAAAATTAGACAGTGGTACTCGATCTATCCTAATTCATGCATTGCTTACTTATTACCAAATTAAACTGCGTAAATAAATAGAAGGAACTTAATACTTGTTCCTCCGTGCTGAGATGCAAATTATATTGGATGTCTCGGGAGATAGCCCTTTTTAGGTTCCTGGACTGCAACCTCGGGATCGTCTCTTACTATATGGTTTTCTGGTAGCTTTCTCTAGCACGTGATTCGATTCGGGTTTCAGTGAGTTGAGCCTTTTTGATTTTCTTCTTTGGCGAGGGACTGCTTTTTTGTTGTAGTGAATCGGCCTTTGGCCTTTGATTTGACTTTTTTGAGTGCTTCACTTTTTGCTCGGTTAAAACCTTCACAATTTTGGGCCTTTGGCCTCTTTTGATTTGCTTCATTGAGCTTTTCGTCTTTTTGTGATTGCTAGTCCATTTTCTCGAGCCTTTTTTGGGAGGTCCAATCATCGCCCGCAAGCCTATGGAAATACCTCCCCGCTCCTCTCGTCTTTGTCGTTTTGCGCGGGTCAAGATGAGGGTCGCCCATCTATTTTCTCAGCTATTTTGACTAGAGAGAGGATGGTCTGATTCCCGTCCTCGCCTTTGCATAGATGCTTCATGGCGGAGTTGACTTCAATTATTCACTGAAAACCCGAAGTGCAGCCTCCACTGACTTCGAAAACCATATAGTTTGATCTGATCCTTTGATTGCTTTCCAAGCCTCTCTAGGGTAGTTTATATCAACTCCACATCCCTAGTTATCTCAGCACAAAGGACAAATGGAAAGTTACATTCTAAGTTTTTAAACAGTTGAATTTTCACAAGGTTAATGCATGAATTATGATTTATCTTTTTCACATTCTTAAGTTCATATTTTCAAAAAGGTACTTATTAAAAAAGAAAAAATAGCTGCATGTTATTTATGTACACAGGTGGTTCTCACCCCCCACTTTTGAACGAAGGCGTGCCTTAGTTCAAAAGTCATGCAGGCTTAAAACTAAATACTGAATTTAAAAGACAGAAATTAAAGTGCGGAAAAGTAAGATAGTGTCGGGTTACCTCCCGACCAGTGCACTTGTTTAACGTCGTTGGCTCGACGATACCTCGTTTGTGGTTCATTGGTTTGGGTCCCATGGGTGGCTGAGGTCAAACTTTTGTGTTACCGAGTTGATCTCGCTATGGTAATGTTTGACTCGCTGCCCATTTACTGTGAATTTTCTTCCGTCGTCCGGGCTTTCTAACTCAAGCATCCCATGGTTATATACCTTAGTTATTGTGAATGGGCCGGTCCATTTAGATTTAAGCTTTCCGGGCATCAACTTCAGTCGTGAGGAGTAGACTAACACCTGTTGTCCTTCCTCAAATGAGCGGCGGAGGATGAATTTGTCATAATACAACTTGGTTCGTGCCTTGTAGTCTGTTTGCCCTTCATAGGCCTCAAGCCGCAACTCCTCAAGTTCGCATAGCTTAAGTTTTCTATCTAATCCTGCGGCTTTTAAATCTGAATTGCACTGTTTGAGCGCCCAATATGCTTTATGTTCTAATTCCACCGGAAGATGGCATGCCTTCCCATAAACTAGTCGAAAGGGGGAGGTACCAATTGGCGTCTTGTATGCAGTTCGATACGCCCAAAGATCTTCGTCTAGCCTCTGACTCCAATCTTTTCTGCCCGGTTTCACTATTTTTTCGAGAATACCTTTGATTTCGCGGTTGGAGATCTCCGCTTGACCATTGGTTTGGGGGTGATATGCCGTGGATGTTTGGTGGAGGACATGGTAGCGCTTTAAGGTGGCTGTCATCATGCGGTTGCAGAAATGAGTTCCTTGGTCGCTGATTATGGCCTTGGGTACCCCGTACCTACAAAACAGGTTAGTGCGCAAAAAATCTATGACAGTTTTTGCATCGTCGCACCTTGTGGCCTTAGCTTCTACCCATTTTGACACATAATCTACAGCAACTAGAATATAAGTATAACCGCATGAAACTGGGAATGGTCCCATGAAATCAAGACCCCAAACGTCGAAAACATCGTTGACTAATATGGGTACTTGAGGCATCTCATTTCTAGCTGTCACGTTTCCTACTCTTTGACACCTATCGCATTTTCTACACTTTTTATAGGCATCTTTAAATACATTAGGCCAGAAAAAGCCGCTATCTAAGATTTTTCTAGCGGTTCTCCTAGGCCCGAAGTGTCCTCCACATGCAAACTCATGACAAAAGCTAATAACAGAAGCTATTTCATTATCAGGGATGCATCTCCTAAGTATTTGATCTGCTCCTATTTTCCATAAATAAGGATCATCCCATAAGTATTGCTTAGCATTATGTCTAAGTTTCATGCATTGTGCTTTAGTGAAAGAAGGAGGAAATGTACCTCCGACAAGGTAGTTGACGATTGGGGCATACCATGGTACTTTGGTTGAGACGGAGTATAGGTGTTCGTTTGGGAATGACTCAGTTATGTGCCCTTCTTCTTCTTTCCGGACAATCCTGCTTAGGTGGTCTGCTACAGTATTCTCGATCCCTTTTTTGTCCCTTATTTCCACATCAAATTCTTGCAGCAGTAATATCCACCGAATGAGTCTTGGCTTAGCCTCCTCCTTCTTCATTAGGTATCGGATGGCAGCATGGTCTGAATAAACTATTACTTTTGCTCCAAGTAAGTAGGGTCTGAATTTTTCCAGAGCGAATACTACTGCAAGGAGTTCCTTTTCAGTGGTGGAGTAATTCCGTTGGGCAGGATCTAGGGTTCGTGAGGCATAATAGATCACACCAGCTTTCTTTTCAATCTTTAGGCCGAGAACTGCCCCCACAGCGAAATCGCTTGCGTCGCACATGATTTCGAACGGTAGCTCCCAATTCGGTGTTTGGATGATGGGTGTGCTAGTGAGGGCTTTCTTTAGATCATCAAAGGCCTTTTTGCATGCGTCGGTGAATTCGAACGGAACTTCTTTTTGTAGAAGAGTGGTCAGGGGTAATGCCTTTTTAGAGAAGTCCTTGATGAAGCGTCGGTAGAATCCCGCATGGCCAAGGAATGATTGGATGTCTCGGACCGTGGATGGGTAAGGTAGAGTTGTGATCAAGTCGATCTTTGCTTTGTCCACTTCCATGCCTTTTTGTGAGACAACATGTCCTAAGACTATTCCTTGTGTTACCATGAAGTGGCATTTTTCATAATTGAGCACTAAGTTCATGGATACACATCGTTCCAAAACTGTGTTCAAATTGCTCAAGCATGCATCGAATGTGTCTCCATGGATGGTGAAGTCGTCCATGAAGACTTCGATGAATTCTCCGATCATGTCTGAAAAAATGCTGGTTACAACCCTTTTGAAAGTTCCAGGAGCATTGCAGAGTCCGAATGACATTCTTCTGAAGGCAAATGTACCGAATGGGCAGGTGAATGTAGTCTTCTCTTGGTCCTCAGGTGCTATAGGGATCTGGTTGTATCCTGAGAACCCGTCCAGGAAGCAAAAATATGGTTTTCCTGCCAATCTGTCTAGCATTTGATCAATGAATGGGAGCGGGAAGTGATCTTTTCGAGTCACCGCGTTCAGCTTTCGATAATCAATGCACATGCGCCACCCATTCTGTACCCGTGTTGTGACCATGTTTCCTTCAGCATCTTCCTCGACTGTGATTCCACTTTTCTTTGGTACTACGTGAACTGGACTAACCCATTGACTATCTGATATGGGATAGATAACGTCTGCATCTAGAAGCTTTTGTATTTCCTTTTGGACGATCTCCATCATGATTGGGTTGAGCCGTCGTTGGGGCTCTCTTGATGGTTTTAATCCATCTTCAAGTAGAATACGGTGCATGCATACAGCCGGGCTGACTCCCCTTAAGTCGGCCAGAGTCCATCCAATAGCCAACTTGTGTTGCTTCAGGACTTTCATCAAACTTTGTTCCTGGCTTGTTTCCAAGCCACTTTTGATGATTACTGGGAGTGTGTCCTTATCCCCCAGGAAGGCGTACTTCAGATGTCCAGGAAGGGGCTTTAATTCTGTTTTGGGGGCTTGCACCACCGAGGGCAGAAAAGTATTCGATTTGAATAGTTTTACCTCGTTGACTTCAAATTCTGGTGTGAGAGGCTCTGAGATCGTTAAGTGGGCCACTGTTTCTTGCAAGTCTTCGGTTAATTTGTGTGGGCTTATGGCTCCATTGAGCACGGCTTCCAAGGGATCTGTTCTAAGTTCTGGTCGAATTTCTTGGACCAGGTCATCCAAAGTATCGAGTGCGTGTATTTCCTCGAATTCCATAGGGTGCTTCATTGCTTGGAATATGTCAAAGCTGTAGACCTCTCCTTCTACTTCCATTGAAAGCATTCCACTCCCACAATCTATCTTCATTTTTGATGTTTTGAGGAATGGACGGCCGAGAAGAATAGGTGCATGATCAGTAGGTCCGCCATTTTCCATCTTTAAAACGTAGAAGTCTGCTGGAAATACTAACTTGCCTACTTGAACCAGGACGTCTTCTATTTTGCCCTCGGGTTGTTTGCAGGACCGATCCGCTAGTTGAATAGTGAGACCGGTGGGTTTGAGTGGTCCAATCTTAAGGCATGAGTAGATAGAGAATGGGAGGACATTGATTGATGCTCCAAGGTCTAGCATGCAATTCTCGATCCTTATGTTACCAATTGTGCATGGAATGGTGTAAGTTCCTGGATCTCCACATTTGGGGGGAACTTTTCGTTGTATGACGGCCGACACGTTTTTACTCATCAGTTCTTGATCGTTTCCAGCATTCCTTCTCCGGTTGGTGCATAGTTCCTTTAAAAACTTGGCATACCGAGGAATTTGTTTGATGGCTTCTAAAAGGGGAATGTTGATTTCGACCTTGCTGAACAACTCAAGTACTTCCTTATCCATGACATGTTGTTTTTGCACGCGACCTGGTACTGGAAATGGAAGTGTCGTGCTTATTTTAGGGGTTTCGGTTCTGGGTACCGGGTTGGGCCTGTGTTCTTCAGACGTATTTTCTTCTTCTTCGGTAACTTCCCGCTCTTCCTCAAATATGTCGTCATCTTTATCGGTCTCTTCTTCATCTAGAATTTCGAGAGGCTCGGACCTTATTTGCTCTTTTCCGGGTAACCTTGTGTCTCTGTCTTTCATTTGGTCCACAGGTTTGCCGACAAGCGTTTTTCCACTCCTCAGAGTAACTGTATTCATGTTTTCCTGTGAGCCTTGAATAGTTTGAGACAGGAGTTTGCCGGGTTCACTAGAGAGTGCGGATACTGATGCAGCGAGTTGGGAGATATGCTCCTTCAAGTCTGATAACTCTTTTTTTGTTTCGGTTTGATTTTTATGTATAGTAGTATTCAACTGCTGCACAGTACTAGTTAATTGCAGCATCATGTCTTATAGTGATTCGTTTGGCTCTCGAGAATTGTTCGAGCTTGCATGGTACAGGTTTGGCTCTTCCTGTTGGTATTGACCTGCTGATGGAGTGTTCTGGTGATATTGTCGGTGGGGTGGTTGGTAGAATGACTGCGCTAGTTGAGGAACAGCTGGCTGTGTCTCCGTCTGAAGATAGCTATTGTTGTTACGCCAGCCTGGGTTGGACGTTTGACCGTACTGTCTATTTTGTCCAGTTCTGACATTGTTGTATCCTTGATATCCACCCAATGCATTCACATCAGCCGGTTCTTCTTCTATCAATGTTGGGCATGCGTCTGTTTTGTGGTCCGTAGAACCACAGAACTCGCAAGGTTTAACCGTAACTGGCTGTCTACGTATGATCTCAATCATCATCTCCTTTAACTGTTTCATCTCTTCAGTTATGGAGTTTACTGATGCCTCAGTTTATGCTACCCTTTTTGATCAAGAGAATTCATCTTGGCGAGTGGTCTCTTCTCTAAATCGAGCATTTTCAGCAACGTTGGCGATGAGATTTCTGATGCCACTTAATGACAGATTCATCATGGACCCTCCTGCTGAGGCATCCAAGAGCATTTTGTCTAGTGGTCTTAATCCATCAATAAGGTACTCGATGACGAGTTTATCGGGCAGTCCAAGGGTACAGCAGCTCCTTTCTAGGTGATTGAACTTTTCCAGGTAATCGTACATGGTTTCATTGGGACCTTGTTTGATTTCCTGTAGTTGCTTCCTTACTTGAATTGCTCTTCCAGCCGGATAGTATTTATCTAAGAATTTCTTCTGCATCTGAACCCATGTTCTAATGCTTCCGGAAGGCAATGAAAGGAACCAGTCACTTGCCGAGTCAGTGAGGGAAAAATAGAACGCTTTTAACTTGAAGTCGTCCATATTCACTCGGTTGGGCTTTAGATTCTGGCAAATGCCATGTAGGCGTTGGAGGTGAGTTGCGGCAGATTCTCCTTGAGATCCTGAGAATTTTGGCAGGCTGTGTGCCACTGATGCGTTGATGGTTATATTTTCTAATTGAGGGCTCTCATAGATACACCACGGCTGTGTCTCGAAATTAGGGGCATTTAACTCGCCCATCGTCGGTTCACGGTAGTAGTTATCTCCGTAGTAGTCATCAAACGCGGGTTCTCTTCTTGGCATGTATCGAGGTTGAGGTTGTGGTCGTGGGGGATGGATAGGAGGTTGTACTGGACCAGCTGCATTTCGGTCCTCGGGTAATTCTTGGTTTCTTCTGACTGCTTCCCTATAACGAGCTCTTCTGTTTCTGATGAGTTGTTCTGGATCGTCGACGAATGGAAACTGTACCTCATCATTCTGATCGTACAGGTTTATTTCTTCGTCATCCTGGAAGTCATGGTGACTTTCTTCTCGAGACATGGTTGTTTTGAAGCGCGTAACGGTTCAAAGAACAGTTATCCGATGACTAGTTCCCCGGCAACGGCGCCAATTTGACAGAACCGCTTGTCGTCAAAGCGATTGTGCAAATAAATTTATAGTCCGCTACTTGCAACTATACTACTGGGTAGTACTTGGTAAGTAGGGGTCGAACCCAAGGGAACTAGGGGAATAATTGTTCTTCGGGGGGATTACGCAGCGTGGGAGCGTGTTTAAGGTCGGTTGGTTGGTTTTAAAGCTACCAGCTATTTTGATTGATTGATTGGTTGGTTGGTTGATTTTAATACTGGAAAGTAAATTACTAATTTTAATGATTAAGAGAAATGTTCGGTTTCAGGGGACTTGTATTATATCCTGTTTATCATTGACCTTTAGTGACTCTCCTAAGTATTCAAACGGTGTATCAAGGCCATTCCAAGCACTCGATTTGCGTACACTGTCTAGCCTATTCCAAGGACGTAGAACACTTATTCTATTTAGACTAATACTCCATTCCCGGTTATATTAGCCTATGTGCATCCATTTGATCAATCATTCCCGATCAACCAAATGGTGTTTAGGATGAGTCAAACTTCTCAGATAAGCTTTGCCATTCCAAGCATCCACTTATCCGTACAAGTTTACGAACCCCCATGGTGAGCTTTGCCATTCCAAGCGTCCCCTCAACCATGGACGTTCTGACTTAATATATGGCACATAGAATAAGTTTTGAATACTTAGACTAGATACTAAGTTAATAGTCTTAAAACATTTTATAATACAAGTGCGCCCCTTAGACCGAACTACTAGTTTAGCTACTATTCATCGCGCTAAACATTATACTAAGGAAATTAAAGACAACAGTTAAATAAATTAATACTAAGAGAAACTTACAACCGTTGAAGCGCCAAGGGAGCTTTCCTTTATTTCCAAAGCAAAATTACAACATTACAAATATTACAACTTCTAGAGAGAGAAGTGAATTTGAGTTGAGGTGTGTGAAATGAGGAGGAGGAGCTCCTCCTTTTATAGCCAAAATGGGAGGAGATGGGTGGTGGAGATGGATGCACATGTCTTTTGATCCAAGGGAGGAGAAGAGGAGGAAGGAGGAGGTGCCATGTGGAGGAGGAGAAAGCCGCCGGTCACCATGGGTGGAGGAGCCGCCGGTTGCCGGTGGCCCAAGGGGGAGGAGCTCCTCCCTTGGCCACCTCCTTGAGTGGTGGCCGGTCATCCTTGCCCAATGTGTGAGTTTGTACAGTTTTGTGCAGTCTTTTCACAAAACTGTCAATGTGTTCCTTCCCCGGTCTGTCTTGACTCCACTCCTGATTCTTCTGATTAATTTATTCTGGTCAATTCAACGTCAGGATCCTTGATATTTCTTCAGTCGGCATATGATCTTGACCTTGGATTGACTCTTGTTATCTTTTCAGCTTAAAATCCTCTCCTTAGCGTGTTTTCACTTCAGTCTCTAAAATGCCCTGTGAAAATATATCGGGACTAACACGTAGACGTTAGATAGACAAACAGTCTAATTAAGGGGGTTTTACTGTGTTTCTGACTCGTATAACTTTGGTCCATCAGTATGCTTGACGAATAGAGTCTTATCTACTCCCCCTCGCACATAGCCATGGCCTACGAAAACATAGTGAGACGCTTGTACCATGCTCTGGGCGCTTGTTTGAGTCCATACAACGCCTTCTTCAGTTGGTACAAATGAGTAGGGTGATGTGGGTCTTTAAATCCTTTTGGTTGAGCCACGTACACCTCCTCATTCAGAAAGCCGTATAGAAACGCGCTCTCGACGTCCATATGGAACAGTTTCAACTTCAGGTGACATAATAGAGCAAGTAGCAATCTGATGGCCTCCAGTCTTGCAATAGGGGCAAAAGTCTCTTCGAAATCGATGCCTTCTATCTTAGTGTATCCCTGTGCCGTCGGGCTTTGTTTCTAGTGATGCTGCCCTTCTCATTGGACTTGTTCTTGAAAATCCATTTCGTTCCGATGATGTTGACTCCTTCGGGTCGTGGAACAAGATCCCAAGCATCATTCCTGGTGAACGCAGCTAGTTCTTCCTGCATGGCCATCACCCAGTGTTCATCAAATATAGCTTCTTTGACGTTATTTGGCTATATAATAGATAGAATATAGGAATAGGCATCCAATTCTCGATAATTGATCTCCTTCCCTCGAGTTTTCAATCCTTCAGATGGTTTTCTAATAACTTTGGTAATGGGATGATTCTTTGCAATCCTCCAAGATGGTTGTAATACCGGTGCGGTATCATGTGTCACAACATATATCTGGTTTAGATGAACCTTGTGAAGTCATCTACGCACACCGGGACATACTTCTTACCTTCGTAACTCTCAACCTGCATTGGTCTCATCAAGTCCAAGTGCACCAGCTCCAGTGGTCGACTGGTATTGATACGAGTAGTTTTCAGATGGGATGCCTTCGTCTGTTTTCTAATCTGGCACTCTCCACAAACTACGTCCAGATCTCCCTTCACTTTGGGTAGCCCTCGGATAAGACCCTCTGTAGAGACTTTGTTCAGAGTCTTCAGGTTTAGATGCCCCAGGCGTCTATGCCACAGTTCCATCTCATTGGTTTGGCTTGCTAGGCATGCAGTCGCAATGTTCCACTAGAGCCTAGTAGGTAGCAGTTGTGTGATGACATGATTCCTTCCATCAGTGAGTCTCTATGTTTGTCCAGTACTCGACAGGAATCATGTGTGAATTTTAAATATACACATATTATAAAGTGACAATTTTTTTTGATAAGGTATAAAGTGACATTTAAGTCTAGTAGAATTGGAAATTACAATTATGTTAATTTGGCAGAGCCTAGGACACCTGACGAATGACTTGAAGTATCCTTCATGTATTTTTCAAGACACTTAAACTCTTTCAATGATTGTTCGCGAAAATAAATGTCTATAAATAAATTTTCATATAACGCCAAGTAGGTAAATCACCATGGTCAAGATGACATATGATAACATACTCATTTATGTCAAATATTTAGTTATATATGAGTATCCGGAATATCATCAACTACATTTAATTCATCCTTTTTATATCAACCACGACTAAATAGAAGGGAAAAAGTGATGTTGTGGATTTTAGTTCATTTGCTGTAGAGTAATGCTACACATGCCCCGAATAACGGCATATGCACCCATGAGCAAGGAAATACTAGGAGAGGACTTCTTCATCTTGTATTTCCTCCAAACAAAGCATAAAATTAGATAGGAAGTTCTTTCACACTTGCTCCTTGAGAATTCATTCATGCTATCAAGCTAGAGTAGTTTCATAGGGGATTTGTAGGTAATCCCTTTTCAAAAAACCTGACGAGATTATACTTGTCGACTATGGTAGCCTAGGGGTTTAAAGGCTGAATGCATAAGCTATATGCATTCGTGACCTCGACAACAGTGAGGTAGGACCTGCATAATAGCGTAGTTAGGATTGATTACATGAAATCCGAGTGGGTAGCTTAGAGACAGATGGTCGTCGAGTTTTGGTATTTATTCTATCATTTGAACGGGAAGAACAAATCCTAAGTGTGGAGTGTTTTGACTGTTTAATAACTTGACCTATTATTCAGTCCATTCTAAGAAAGACGGAACTCGTTCTCCCGACATTTGGTGTCATTTAACGTCTTCTTTGAGTGTTTCAGGTCGAAAGATAAACCGTACCTTACCACAAGCCCAAAATATCAAAAGAATGGAAAAAGCCATGCAAAAGAGTTCTGCCCCAGCAAAGGGCAGTGATAGCCGTGACGCATTGTGCTTGTCACGGTAGTCACGACATGCAAAGTCTCTAGAGATTCTCGAAGAGGCCGTGACACATTGTGGTTGTCATAGTGGTCATGGCAGCATAATTGCCTTGAAAATCTAATGAAGGTCGTGACGGTCATGACACCCTGGACTTGTCACCGTAGTCCCAGTGGGGAAAAGGCTAAAAAAAATTCTTTGAGATAGTCCTGACGGCCGTGACAATGTGGACTTGTCACAGTAGTCAGGACATGCTTTTTGCTGAATAGAATTATGGAGAGGGATGTAACTGTCGTGACGATATGGACATGTCATTGTGATCACGACTTTCAAACTGTCCAGAAGAATTTTTACATTGACGTGACAGTCGTGACACTTTGGATTGTCAATGTAGTCACGGCCTTTGCGCAAATTTTGAACTATAAATAAGAAATTCGGGCCAGATTATCAGCATGCTTACCTTTGGAGAATTTTAGACCAGGCTTGGAGAAGCACAGTGAGAAAAACGTCAAAAGAGATTAAAGATTTAACAAGCCAATTCGTCAACACGGTTTCGTCATCCTTGATATCTAAACACATTATTCTTGGTTATTTTTACCATATATGGTGAGCAGTCAACCGATTCTGGGATTCTTCGGATCCCATGCTTGTACCTAACTCCTTATGTGATTTATAGGAACTCTTTTCACAATTCAATTCGAGTATTCAATTTCATTATACTTATTTTTATCGTTCTTACAAGTTATACATTGAATGTTCGCATTCTAGAACACAATTAGGTTAATAACTAAAATGATGGATAGGTCTGAGATAGCTAATAAGATTAAGTGAAATTGATTTTAAGACATGGTAGCTACGTTGGTAGTACATGAAATAATAGAAAATTTGATATTTATCATCTGAAAAACACTAGGCTTAATCAATTGAAACTATTGATAATTTGTGGATGGGCACCGTTCAACGATCTATGTCAATTCAGACAATGATCTGTGGACGGGCGACTTGTGTGATGTCATTAGGTTAATTTCCATACTTGATACCATATTTGAATTACATGATATTATTGAATGAATTGTGGGGTAGTCACGAGTGTAGTTTGATTATGGGATTCTATCTCTAATCAAAACCAACCTCTAAGATTTAGGTCCTGTCTATTTTTTTTGATTGTGGGTTTCCATCACATACGAATTTAAGGAAAATCCAAAAAAAATGTGGAAGGAAAATGTCATGGTGGGGTTTGAACCGTTGATCTTGCAATTGCAAGGCAAGTATTCAACCAACTCAACTGTCGCCTTGTTGGCGGCCGCCTCAATATTCAATATCTTGAATGCGATCTTAGAAAGTCCTTGTTTAGGAAACTTTGTTCTGCTTCTGTCTTGATCAACGCTTAAGTTCCACCGCGGTCTTGAAGCGCTCCTTGTCATCGTCCTTGTACACCTTGAAGTCGTTTTACCGAACTTCATGCCATATAGAACTTACACGCCTTACAACCCGCTGATTTGATCAATAAAGCACTCCCTTCCAATGTCGTTCATCGATTTTCAGCCAAGCTTGGCGTTTCAAATTCCTACACAACCAAGCTTGAGGGGGTATTAGGGCATGTACATCGGTGAGGAGGGCAGCACCTCCTCACCCAGCACCTCCTCCCCGCATTCTTAAAATCAATCACAATAGTTGGTGAGAGGTCCTATCACAAGTGCAAATATGCTCTTAGACCATCAGGTAACAATTAGGATCTAAAGGATCTAATTATAATAAGTGCAAATATGTAAACCGTATGCACTTCTAAGACTAATTAAATTTCTAGTTAAATTGATAATAAATTTTATAGATTTGATAAATGAATATACATTATTGAAACAAATAATAAGACAATAATCATCTTTAGTCTAGTGGAAGGAAAGAGAATAACTATTAAGTGGAGGGTTGGGTTCGAATCTTGTCCAAATCAAATTAAATAAATAAATTTTCAGACCAAATCAAACCGATCAAATCACATTTTTAATAAAAAAACCTGCTTATTCTGTTAAACCGACCGGGTCAACTGCATACCAGTCCGATAACAAAATTGACCAAATCCGGTGATCGATTCTTGGTCCAATCAATCGAACTGATCAGTTTGGTCCGGATTTAATAATTATACTTCTAATATATACTTCTATTAAATACAATTAGAAAACAGGACCGTACGCAGCTTTTTGCTGCGACTGTTCCACTAAGATAGTGATACTCTCTTATGATTCAAACAAACGCTTGATGTGACACTAAAACATGCCAGCCAGTCTGGACTCTGGCCATCCCCTAGACACCCTTGAAAACAAACGCTTTGATGAGTAGAGGTCCCTAGTCCTCTTATGGCGACTGGATATAAAAGGTTGGGTATATTCTCAACTCAAATAGCTCGTGTTAAATCTTGAATTCGTCCCTAGTACATTTCAATTTTCAACCAACCAGCTGAATCTCGGTTCAACCACTGTTCACATTTACAGAATAAACCAGGATCCATATTTATTACATGCCTAGATGCTCACCAACATGTCTTGTGTGTCAGGAACACCATGTCTCTTTTACAATTCAAAGACATGGGGTATGTTTTATTGAATTGACCTAGCAAAAGGAAAATTGTAGTCAATAATTTAACTTAGATATATAAGTATAACGTAATAGTGCGTTTTTGATGGCTGATTTGAATTAAACTATATTAAACTGATTTGGATTTAGTCAATTAATTTTTTAATTATGTGTTTACATCAAACAGTAATATACGAAAACAGTCGCGATGGATAGAGGAAGATGTCCACACTGTAGGTAAGACTAGGAAAAACCCACATAAATTGTGAGAGGAAAATGTCATATCCAGCTTGTGAATGCAAATGTAGGAACTCAACCAATAGGTCACACTCAATTAATTTAAATAAAAATACTTGACTTTGTACTTAAATGTTAAATTGAACTGAAAGTTGAACATTTTAGGTGCAAAAGAATAGCCACTTATTTAACTTCAGAATTTCTTTATAGAATTTTGTATATGAAGAATTTCTTTATAAATTTAAATGACTTAATACTAGTTTAAATCAAGCTTTTAAAGTTCAGTTAGTTTTTTTATAAAATAAATTTCACTATGAATGGCAAAAAATGAACAACCTTACACTCATGTCATAATATGCATCCAGATGGTTTAAACGATCAACCTCCTGATCATTCGACTAAGGCTATGACTGCTAGAGCACTACCCCTTCTACAGTTCAATTAAATTAAACACTTTATTTCAGAATTTTAATTGAATATGTTAGATTTAACGTATTTATGATTTTTGTAGCTTAAAAGTCAAGTGTGACACTGAAGTCGTTAAAATATGTCACAAAAAAGAAATATGTGTTATGATATTATGGCATTATGAATGTACACTCAACCTTTGGTTAGACCCTTTTACACCTTTATTTAGATCACTCCATAATACCCCACTTTATATGTCTTCAAGACCATGTCCTTTCATTTGTATCATGTAATCCTATAAATAGGTGTCTATATAAGGAAGAAAGATGAAAGAAGAATACAATTCCTCATACACATTTCTATCATCTCTTGTTTCTTCCCTATTATATTACAACACGTTATCAACACGAATTTCTCAAAGGTAGTGATCATCCCTCTTTAATCTTCAATTCTTGTTCAGAATGCGATGATGGCAACCTTGAGTCCTCGTTGTAGAGAATCTCAAATAGCTTAGCATTGGAAAGCTCAATATTCTTCTTCATGTAATTGGTTCTATATTCACATGATGATGTATGAATGTATAGTATATGATTTTGATTCTCCCGAAGTGGATTTATATACAGGCATCCTTGAAGTGGATACATGTATAGTTTATGTTTTATTTTATTCCTCGAAGTGGAACCATATACTTGTATCATCTGAAGTGGATACATGTATAGTATATGTTTTCGATTCCCTCGAAGTGGAGTCATATACATATATCACCCGAAGTGGATACATGTATATTATTATTATTCTCTTTATCTTCATCCCCCGAAGAGGATGTTTCATTTCACTCCTTGAAGAGAGTAACATTGACTTCTTGTTGTAAGTGATATAAAATAGCAAGCATATGTTTTGTAGTGTGATTATATCATCTCCTGAAGTAGATGATTATAATCTTGATAAAATCACTTCATGTTGTATAAGTGATAAAGTTAACTTTTATTTATTTATGTTATTATTGTTATTTATGCACGTTCTATAATTCATCTATTTATTTACTTTTATAATGGTATATTTTTATTCATATTTCGTATATTTAATCCCCTGGAGCAGATTCATATAGATCACACACACTTAATCCCCTGAAGTGGATAAACACACATCATACATATATTTATCCTAATGAGATAGTTAAAATCGTCCCCCGAAGAGGATGAATAGGTGTAAAATATATTTTACTCCTAGAAGAGAGTAATGTACCATTTTCCTTTGTTGTAAGTGAAAGAAAAATAATGGTCCAAGAAATTATTTTTACTTAGATCATATCATCTCATGAAGTAGATGATTATAAGATCACTTCATGTTGTATTTGACAGATCCATGAAATTTCTCATCAAATATGTTGGATGTGTATGATCAATACTTAGTGATTTAAATGTTTAAATTTCATGTTTTTAACTATTATATAGATGTCTACGTCTCGCAAGACTTTAGTTTACTGCCCTAATGTTTCCGGTTGAAACTGTTTTACAATGGGTAAACTGATGTTGAACTTCTTTTAGCAAGTAACAACTTGAGAGATTCTGTAAAGAAAATTCCAGCGCATCCCAGTAGGATTGTGCTTACTTCATCATCATCTTCACGAGAGCCTGAAGCTCACAACTTTGCAGCCAGTGACTCCACATATGCTGGAAGAGCATAAATGATTATTTGAATCATTAAAGGTCGGTTATTTTACCTCGTGCAATATATGAATGGATGCACTTGAGGATATGAGATTTTTATTAGATCTTTGATTATAATTCTGAACTATATTGTATTGTTTCAATCCTGAGACTATGTGAAGAGACTAATGAGGACGGAGATAAATTGGAAAAAATATTCTTCATCTCTCATATTATTAACATTGTATTCCCGCGGTAGTACATGAAACATGATTGTTTTTCCCGTTCATAGTTACTTTTTAAATTTGGTTGTAATGCCTTAGATTTAATTTCCGTAACTGTAGTTATTTTATTTATTATGAATTTGTTATGAGCTAAATTATATTTCAATTGATCATATATTTTTTTTATATTTCTTTATAGAATGAATCAATCTTGTAATCCAGCAGTAGTACATGTTGTTTTTCAACGAAAATATCAATGGTGGGGGAGCTATGTCTCGTTGATAGTGCCACTACTCATACTATATTGAAAAATCCAAAGTTTTTCTTAAACTTGAACATGAGAAAAACCAATATTAATACTATCTCCGGAACGAGTAGTATTATAGAAGGCTTCGGAAGAGCTTCTATCTTGTTACCTGAAGGAACAAAATTAAATATTAAAGATGCATTGTATTCCAGTGAATCAAAGGAACTTACTCAGTTTCAAAGATATTCAAAGAAAAGATTTTCATGTAGAAACCATGTGTGAAGGTGGTATTGAATACCTACTTCTTATATCTTATAAGACTGGGCGGAAGTAGGTTTTAAGGAAAATGAGAGCACATGCATCTGGTTTATATGGCACACAAATCTACCTCATTGAAGTGTATAAGGTCACTACCCTGAAGTTAGTTGATAAAGAATTATTTTCTTTGTGGCATTATAGACTCGGTCATCCAGGTGAAACAATGATCAGGAGAATCATTGAAAATTCACACGGACACCCACTTAAGGACCTGAAGATCCTTCCAAAGGGTGACCAGACATGCACGGTTTGTTCACTTGGCAAACTTATAACAAGGCCGT
Organism: Rhodiola kirilowii; assembly: GCA_033675215.1. Taxonomy (NCBI): domain Eukaryota; kingdom Viridiplantae; phylum Streptophyta; class Magnoliopsida; order Saxifragales; family Crassulaceae; genus Rhodiola; species Rhodiola kirilowii. The sequence continues at coordinate 50,904,653 of CM066203.1, read as the reverse complement.
CTGCAACAAAAGTAAATGCGGAATCTCTAATATTTCTTGAAAGAATTCAAGGTGACATATGTGGACCAATAGCACTGCTGTGTGGATCATTTAGATATTTTATGGTGTTGATAGATGCATCAACACGATGGTCACATGTAAGCCTACTCTCAACGCAAAATGTTGCTTTGGCAAGGCTTTTAGCCCAAATAATCAAGTTAAGGGCTCATTATCCTGATTAACCGATCAAAAGAATCATGCTAGATAATGCAGGAGAATTTACATCAAAGTCTTTCAATGACTATTGTACATCAATTAGCATAGAGGTTGAATATCCAGTAGCTCATGTTGATACACAAAATGGCCTAGCAGAAACGTTGATAAAGCGTTACAATTAATATCAAGGACATTGTTAATGAAGTCGAAATTACCCTCCTCTGCTTGGAGACATGCAATTTTGCATGCAGAGGCTTTAATTAGACTTCGCCTAACCGCTCATAATAAGTATTCTCCACTACAACTTATCTCTGGAAGAGAGCCTGATATCTCATATTTGAAATTTTTTTGGTTGTGCGGTGCATGTCTCTATTTCTCCCCCACAACGAACCAAAATGGGGCCACAAAGGAGGTTGGGAATATATGTGGGGTTTGATTCCCCATCAATTATCAAATATCTAGAGCCGTTAACTGGTGATGTATTTTGAGCTCGATATTCTGATTGTCATTTTGATGAATCAAAATCCCTAACTTCAGGGGGAGAAGAAAAGGAGATTAATAAGGAGGTTGTGTGGAATACACCTTCTATGTTGTTCTTAGATCTGAGAATAAATGAAAGTGAACTTGAAGTTCAACGGATATTACACTTGCAAAATGTAGCGAATAGGCTACCAGATGCGTTTACTGATGCCAAGAAAGTGATAAAGTCACATCTACCTGCTGAAAATACACTAGCTCGCTAGGAGATTCCTGTAGTAACTCCAAACAAAAACATTGAAAGTGATTCTCAAATACATCAAAAGCGTGGGAGACCATTAGGGTTTAAGGATACAGTTCCCCGGAAGAGGTAAAACGGATGTCAAGATGTCAAATACAAACATCAATGAAGTTAGGACTCTCGAAGCTAGAGCCTTTATCTTAGGAATTTGAAAATAATGACAAAGATATTGATGACAATTTTGAAATGTCAATTAACTATGCCAATACTGGTGTGTGTTGGTTTCGAGATGATGTGGATCTCAACGATATCTTTGATTATTCAGTTGCCTTACAAGTCATTGGAGAAGAACAATGATCCCCAAACAATTGATGAATGTCGACATCGAAATGATTGGGAGACCTGGAAAGAAGCAATTCAAGCAAAGTTGAACTCTTTGAATAAACGTGGTGTTTTCAAACCTGTAGCTCCAACACCCGAAGGTGTGAAACCAGTTGGCTATAAGTGGACGTTCGTACGAAAACGTAATGAGCATAATGAAGTTGTAAGATACAAAGCTAGACTGGTTGCACAAGGTTTTACACGGAAACCTGGAGTGGACTAATTGGAAACGTATTCACCTGTAGTTGATGTAACAACTCTAAGGTTTCTAGTTGCTTTGGTCGTTGTTGAACGACTGAAAATACAACTCATGGTTGTGGTAACTGCATACCTATATGGGTCATTAGATAAAGATATATACATGAAAATCCCAGAAGGATTAAAAATGCCTGAAGCATTCAAAGTTAAACATCGTCATATGTACTCCATCAAATTGAAAAGATCATTGTATCGGCTAAAACAATCTGGTCAGATGTGGTATAATCGCCTCAACGAATATTTACTAGCACAAGGGTTTATTAATAACCAAATATGCCCATGTATTTTTATAAAACGTACAGAATCGAGTTTTGTAATATAGCTGATGAGTTGTATTTATACGACTCGTCGAGTCCATTAATCCCGTTTATTTCGACAGTTTTATATGCGAACAATTACTTTTTAGTATGGTTTTGCATTTCAGGTGTTTTGGAAGCTCTAGGAGGAAACACGCATTAAAGACGACATTTTATGCCAAAAACATCACAATGACAGATCAGACCTTTGGACAGTCGACGGAGTGCTGGGAATAGACCGTTGATCAGAAAAATATGAGCCACATGCCGTTGCATAGGTGACTCGATTTCCTACAACTCTCTAGTTTACACCGAGAGCATCCGAGATCTTATAGAAGGTCTAATATAGAGTCGAAGTCGGAATTGGCGCGCAGAAGGAGAACCGCAACTCAGACCAGATCGCGGATACTGTTCACTTTATGAACAGTGACCGCGGACGCTAAAGTGAACAGTGTCCGCGGATGAACAGTGTCCGTGGATTAACAGTATTGCGGGTCGTGATTAGTGTTTTTGGGCTTATTTCTTAATTGCGTTTTTGGCCCAGAAACTGATTTAAAAACCCTAGAGCTTATATATTTAGAGTAGAGGCATGTTTCTATGATCATTTCATCATCTCATATTCTACGAAGATCAAGACGGCTCTGGAGAAGGCGGAAGCTTTCGACGAGAGAGAAGAATTTTCTACTTTCACTATGTGTTTTATTTCAATCATGTGTAGCTAAATTCCTAATTCAGTTTAGGGTTTCGCATATTGTGACTTGTGTTTTGAGATTCTATTCTTAATGCAGTTTTATGTTTCACTAGTTCTTGTGCTTATTCCATGAATTAATTTATGAGGTTAAGTGGAAGCTTTGTCGCAAAGCTTAATCAAACAATTAATTCTTATCATTAATATCTACTGGAAACTTTGTCGTAAATGTAGATAGTAACACCTAGATAAAATAATACCTTTGTCGGATTATTGTGTTTAGAAAAGAACTAGAAGCCTAACACCTTTGTCGGGTTAGATTGTGGCGTATCACCTTTGTCGGGATACTTGGGTTGTTACCTTTGTCGGAACAACCACACTTAGAAACATAGGATTTGATATTTAGAAATCAATGATAAACATGTCACAATAGAAACCCTAAGCTGAATATTCTCTCTGATTGAAAGTCTTCAGTTATTTTTCTCCGTTGCACTCTTTTTGCTTACAACCCCCCTTTTCAATTATTTACAGAGACAACTTCAACAACACCAGCTCCCTTGGGTTCGACCCTTGCTTGCCACTTTACTAGGTTTCTCGCAAGGAAAATATAAATTTAAATTTGCAGGTCAAACGACGCCTGTCAAATTTTGGCGCCGTTGCCGGGGAGCTGCGCTTCGGTGAAATTGTTCTTTCCGCTTTCTTTATTTTTTCTATTTTCTGTTTTTTGTTTTGTTTTGTTTTATGGTTCGCTATGTCTTCTTATTATAGTAGAGAACCTTGGAACGATGAAGACAATGAGGACGATGGATGCGAGGGCAGCAAGGTTGCGTTTTGGATGATGCGGCATCTTCTCCAATTTGGAGGTGCCATCGGAGAAGACCCCGTGAGACATGTACAAACATTCCACTCCATCTGCAGCCGCATCAAGCCTATAGACGAGTCATTAGAGAGGTTCAAGTTAAACTATTTTAAGTTTTCTTTAACTGACTCCGCAAGTTCTTGGTTGTACTCATCAGGTGCAGGTTATGAAAGCAATTATTGGGATCTACGAGCCCTATTTCTAGAGAAATTTTCTCCGCCATCCCTTCGATTTGAAGTCCGCGAGAAACTTCGTACCCTTGAGCAATTCCAGGGCGAAACCTTCTATGAGTACTATGTGTGCTTCGATACCCTTCAGGGAAGCTGTCCACACCATGGATTCAAAGATTTATTTCTTCTTCAGAGATTTCTTGAGGTGATGATGCCACTTGAGCGTAATATGCTTGATGCTGCAGTAGGAGGGTCGGTAATGGATTTAAACATGTATGATCTCTGGGACCTGATAGACGATTTGGTAGAGAGATCATGACCAAGACGAGGTCAGCTTCACAAAACGGACGACAAGGCGCGGACGGTGGAAGTTGATTCAGTACAGATCGTGCCCGACATCATATGCAACACCTCCGTCACCACCATAATGTCGCAGATAGTGCCTAATCTGGAAGAGAACATCAGCACATTGGCCATGATAGACGAACCAGAGGCGGAAAATAGAGAAGATGTGGCGAACTCAGAGGGGATCGTGGATGATGTGCAGATTAACGTCATCCGCGGACAGATAAACTGCTCCGTACCCACGGAGATAAGCTACAAAGAATCCGCGGAGGACCAGACAACCGCGGACGAAGAACATGTTATGGCCGCGGACGAAGAAGAATTTGGCTGTCCGCGGATGGAACACTTAAAAGTGTTCTTCACCCGCGATACACACTGATGCACAATCACGAACTGACCCTTTTCCCTCGTTTTCTGTGCAGGTGATAGCTCATTAAGAGAAGATGATCGACCAGAATGAGCTAGGTGGCGAGTTGGAGGCGAGGCATGAGCAAAATAACCCAACGATGGAGCGCCCAGTTGCAGCGAGTCGAGCAGCACCACCCGAAAAGTGTAAGGACCCAGGTTCTTTCATAGTCACCCGTGATATCGACTCGTATGTTTTGCAGATGGGAGATGCTAGAGATGACGATCCTCCGGCCCTTATTCTGGGACGACCATTCCTCTCTGCCACAAAGACGAAGATTGACATGGGAACATGCTTGATGTCGCTTGTGTTCGATGGCAAGGTATTGAACTTCCAAATTGATGAAGATGCCAAACGTTCATACATGAAGAAGCGACCAAGACATGGCATGTTTGAATGGAAACCAGGATGGAGAAACACTAGAGCATGACTCGATGGACCAGTAACTATGATCAAGGTGTCCTCGCCAACTCGGAAGGTTGTAAAGGCGAACCCACATGATCGATGGAGAGCAGACATGTGAACACACCATCACATAATGATTTTGGGCAGATTGAAGTAATAGCTGAGGCAAAATTTGACCTCACACGTCCATGGGATTCTAACTTGTGATCCCTAAAGAGGTAGCGTCGAGCCAACGACGTAAAACAAAGGCGCTCGCAGGGAGGCAGCCCGGTAAAATTTTTGTTTTTCTCATTTTTTATTTTCATTTTTTGTCTATTTGAGTCTTTAGTCGTGTTTACACATTGTCTTTTGGGAAAGAAATTTATTTTGTGCAGTTAGTTGGCATTTTTCACAGAGAGGATCGTGAGTGATGAACACATTACAGGCCGCGGACAATGAAGAGCTTACACATTGACCGCGACACTTAAAATGGTCGTGGTCCGCGGGAGTAGTTGACCAACGCTGACTGACTCGTTTGACCAGAATTCTCATCCTCACACGACGAAACGAGGGGAGTACCTGTTCACTTTAATCTCTTCCTTTTCCTATATGGTTTGTGTCTTGCATAGTTGTGTCTTTGAATTTAAGTCGTGCCGTGAGGACACGGCTTTGTTCAAAAGTGTGGGGTGGGAGAGTCAGTCTGTTGCGTCAGCACGTTTATTTTTCACACCTGCATAGAGTCAGTACGTTTCCCTGCACGTTTCCCTTAAAATTTAAAATTTTTGAAAGTAAGAATTTCTCTCTATTTCCTGGATATGCGGTATTGAATTTTGCTGATGTGAAATAGATGAGCCGATTAGATGCGTTTCTCTTGTGAAATTTGAATTGTGTGACTACATGTGAATTTAACCTAGTACGTGTCCTTTTGAGTTGAGATAAACAGGGATGTGGAGTTGATAAAAATGTCCTAGAGAGACTTGGCGAAGCATTCAAAGGATCGAATTTCAAGTTATATGGTTATGTGGATTTCGTAGAGGCTAGCACTTCGAGATGACATGGTTAAGAGTCTGCTCCGCCACTGCAGTGCTTATGCGGTCAGGTGGGACGGGAAAACAACACACCGTCCAATCTCTAGTCCGAGTAGCCGGGAAAATAGACGAGCGACCCTCGTCTTGACTCGCGTCAAAAGGACGAGGATGAGTGAGAGCAGGGAGGTATTTCCATATGCTTGCGGGCGATGATTGGACCTTCGTCAAAGAAGAGGAATCACGGACGAGCAGTTCACAATCAGCAGCAAAAAGAGAGAAAAAATCAGTCAATTGTGAATTTTTACACGCAACAAAAATGAAGTATACTACTGTTACATCAAAAGTCAAGTCACTACAAAAGCTGTCCCAAAAGAACTCAAGCACCTTGAAAGCTCGAACAAATCACGTGCAAGAAAAAGCAATGAAGTATAACCATATAGCGAGAGTTCGGAACAGTTAATGCAGATCATGGGTCTAAAGAGGACTATCTCCCACTCATCCGAATTGATTTGGATTTCAGCTCAAAGGTAACATGTATCAAGTTAATTCCATGTTGAGCATGATGATTTTAGTAGCGATTGAGTTATGCATAGAAAAGCGAATCTAGACTAGCAACTCATATTCATGTAGCATTATCTGGGACGTCGAAGAAAGTGTGGTGTTGCATTTATTTTCCTTCTATGACTTAGTTCTTGTTCGGGACGAACAAGTTTAAGTGTGGGGTGGTTTGATGAGTCGTATTTATACGACTCGTCGAGTCAATTAATCCCGTTTATTTCGACACTTTTATATGCGAACAACTACTTTTTAGTATGGTTTTGCATTTCAGGTGTTTTGGAAGCTCTAGGAGGAAACACGCATTAAAGACGGCATTTTATGCCAAAAACATCACAATGACAGATCAGACATTTGGACAGTCGATGGAGTGCTGGGAATAGACCGTTGATCAGAAAAATATGAGCCACATGCCGTTGCGTAGGTGACTCGATTCCCTACAACTCTCTAGTTTACACCGAGAGCATCCGAGGTCGTATAGAAGGTCTAATCTAGAGTCGAAGTCGGAATTGGCGCACAGAAGGAGAACCGCAACTCAGATCAGATCGCGGATACTGTTCACTTTATGAACAGTGTCCGCGGATGAACAGTATTTTCAGGTCGTGATTAGTGTTTTTGGGCTTATTTCTTAATTGCGTTTTTGGCCCAGAAACTGATTTAGAAACCCTAGAGCTTATATATTTAGACTAGAGGCAGGTTTCTATGATCATTTCATCATCTCATATTCTACGAAGATCAAGACGGCTCTGGAGAAGGCGGAAGCTTTCGACGAGAGAGAAGAATTTTCTACTTTCACTATGTGTTTTATTTCAATCATGTGTAGCTAAATTCCTAATTCAGTTTAGGGTTTCGCATATTGTGACTTGTGTTTTGAGATTCTATTCTTAATGCAGTTTTATGTTTCTCTAGTTCTTGTGCTTATTCCATGAATTAATTTATGAGGTTAAGTGGAAGCTTTATCGCAAAGTTTAATCAAACAATTAATTCTTATCGTTAATATCTACTGGAAACTTTGTCGTAAAGGTAGATCGTAACACCTAGATAAAATAATACCTTTGTCGGATTATTGTGTTTAGGAAAGAACTAGAAGTCTAACACCTTTGTCGGGTTAGATTGTGGCGTATCACCTTTGTCGGGATACTTGGGTTGTTACCTTTGTCGGAACAACCACACTTAGAAACATAGGATTTGATATTTAGAAATCAATGATAAACATGTCACAATAGAAACCCTAAGCTGAATATTCTCTCTGATTGAAAGTCTTCAGTTATTTTTCTCCTTTGCACTCTTTTTGCTTACAACCCCCCTTTTCAATTGTTTACAGAGACAACTTCAACAACACCAGCTCCCTTGGGTTCGACCCTTGCTTGCCACTTTACTAGGTTTCTCGCAAGGAAAATATAAATTTAAATTTGCAGGTCAAACGACGCCTGTCAATAGTTGTGTAAGTTGATGATTTAAATATAATTGGAACTCCAGAAGAGATCCAATTGGCAGCAAATTATTTGAAAAGGGAATTCGATGAAAACTACCAAGTATTGTCTCGGCCTGCAGTTCGAACATAAAAATAATGGAATCTTTATCTATGAATCAAATTACACCGAGAAGGTTCTAAATCGTTTTAATATGGATAAAGAACATCCATTAAGTACGTCGATGGTAGTAAGATCACTCAACATCGAAAAGTACCTTGTTCGTCCCCGGTCAAACAATGCAGAGATTTTAGGTCCATAGTACCTTAACTCAGTGCAATTGGAGTTTTAATGTACCTTGCCAATAATACCCGACCAGGTATATCTTTTGCAGTTAATTTACTTGCAATATATAGTTCATCGTCCATTAAAAGACACTGGAGTGGTGTTAAGCACATCCTACGTTATTTACGTGGAACAAGTGATCTGCATTTATTTTTCAAAAGAATAGGTTAAGTACAAAATGGTGAACTGGTCAGTTATGCCGATGCAGGTTATTTGTCTGACCCACACAAGGCTATTTCACAAACGGGGTACTTATTCATATAGTGGATTTTAGTTCATTTGCTGTAGACTAATGCTACATGCACATAATAATAGTTGATATTAATTCGTCAAAAAATGAAAATGTTCATAACATTTATGGAACATATTAAATTCTTACGGACAAATAAGTAAATTTGTAAAAGTTTAATATTTAATTTGTATAAATTTAGTTATTTGCCTATGGGGAAATAGGGGTATTTTCATTTGTATATATATAGTTTCTAATTTAAACTTAAAAGTTCGATCAATTGTTCGGCTGTTGAATTGTTTAGTCATTAGTCTGCCATTTAATTGAAGTTAACGTCAAAAGAACGCACTCATATATATGTCATATCAAATCAATATTTCTTTTTTTTTGATAATGGGATACAATTACTAGGAATAGTATAATGCATATGTCGTCTTATCATTTAGTACATATATATTGATATCCGAAGCTGTAGTAAGACATCTTGACCGGATCCGAAATCATAAGGTATATTTCTCCACTTCAGAAGCGCAGGCCGGGTTCAGCACCTTTACCATGGATGGATCCGCTAATCAATAACTCAAATTTGATTTGTACTTAATTTTATAGAGCGGGTTTGAGAACCCCTTATAATTCGAGAATAGGGGAACACAAACACAAGCATTGGATTAAGATGCATCTTTAATTGTGCATATGACACATGATTTATTAGTTAAGTCAAAATTGATGATTTTTGACTTTTTCATTAAATATAAATTTGAAAATACAAGTGAGTCACATATTAGCATCAAAATAACAATATTATCTCAAGGGGAAAATACAATTTGGGGACCTTATCACATTTTTTCAACTTATGGGCCGAACTATAAAAACTTCCAAACAATATGTGCGAACTATGAAGCAACTTTCCAAACGAAGGGTATCGTCCACCACTTAGGGATTTCACTAACGTCGTTGGACAGCTTTAACTACGTTAATTAATAAATTAATTAAAAATCTAAACTTTGTAAAAATGTTAAAAAATATATATATAAAGTTACAAAAAATTCATTTAATTTTTTACAATTTAATTTATAATATTCTCTAATTTTTCTGAATCCAAACTATAATTTTTAAAATTTTATAAATTTAAACATCTATACATTTTTTTCTATATTTTTTTAACATTTTTCTATTAAGTTTGGCAATTTTGATTTTTTTTATAAAAATTTAAATTCTTTTATATAATTTATATTTAGTTTTTAAAATTTCTTTATTAATTAACGCAGTTAACGCCGCACCCTTGAAATATTTGAAAGTTTTTATACTTCAGATTCCCAAATTTTACTTTTCCCTTATTTTTAATAGAAGAGATTGAATTCTCACTTGAGCGTCGGTGTACAGCATATATATAATGTGTTGTGATGCACCCAAAAAGTGCTAGTACAATTCACATGGAAGACTTGCTCAGTACACTCCAGGGGCAGACGCACATGCATTACAATGGGGGCAGCTGCCCACAATCAATTTTCTTAAACCTTGATTAATGTATAACTAATTAAATCAATGCTTCATTATCTATTACTTTTTGCCCCCAATTAATTTTTGATTTTAAGATTTTATTAGTTTAGAAATAAATGTAAGTTATATTCTTATTAATATAAATTTAACTGTGTAATCATTCAAAATAAACCTAACTCTAAACCTAATTGTGTAATCATTCAAAATAAACCTAACTCCGAGGTCCCTAAGGGGAGTTCATCCAAGCCTTTGGCATGAGCTTCGACAGGAGCTCTTCCATTGGTGAGCTGATCACTTTCGCTGAAGCTGCTATGAGAGTGCTCCAAGTGTGCCGTTGGTCCATTTGTCACCTTCAGAGCTCTCACCCTCTTATAGATCTCCTGAAGCCGAGTGCGGAATATCTTTGTCCTTGGGATATTATTTATAGCTATCGGCGTCTGCTTAATGTTACAAACGATCTGTCTTGCAAGCGTATTTGCCCAACCCAGAATAATGCCGCATTGGTCATCGCTTATAGTGATATTTTTGGTATCGTCCACCACCTCAGGAGCCTTCCCCCTCCCGTCCAGCACGCCCTCCGTAGCGACTCTTTAGGGCATCCTTGCATGGGGGCTCCCTGCCCTCCCCCTGGTCCCTTGACTTCAGCTCACGACGACCTTCAATGGCGTCCCCCTCGGCGTCTTGTCTTACCGGCCTAACCTAATGGGTGCCCATTCTTGTTTTCCCCTAGAGTTTAGTCACCTTGGCGTGATTTTCTTTCTTAGGCTTTTGCCATCCTCTTGTACTTGGCATGGTGCAGCCCTTTTTCACCATCTTTAATAATATGAGCATATTGCTTTAAAAAAAACGGAATAATTCTCGTAGTCAAACAAACACCAATTTAAATTAGATTTCAATACAATTTGACAAGTGATTTAAAATTGTTCCTGGCTTTTTGAAGTAGAGTAATTTAACTTTACATATATCAAAACAAGTGCTCTAAAAATCCTTTGCCTAGCCTGCATAAGCCCCATCTAGAAGTTAAATTTCATGAATATATCGAGTGTTTAGATAATTTATTTCATACAATTTAATATTTAATACAAGTTTTACAGTGTATTCAGAATTCGCATATAAATTAAAGGGAAATGTTTTAGCCATATTAACTACTGTATACAATCCCGCCCCCAGTTAAAAAAATTCTTGGGTGCGCCACTGGTACACTCTTCCATCTAAGACTATCCACAATGGTTTAAGCATTCAACACCCTACTTTTTAACTTCCCAACACTCCACATCATTTTCTCTCTCTTCCACCTAATAATTCAACAACTATTAAACTTTTACACTCTACAATGGTTTTGTTTAATAAAATTCAACACCCTTTCAATTATTGAAAATAGTCTCTATTTATAGAATACAAAAAGAAACGTTTTTTTTCTGTGTCCAAATCAAATGAAACTAGTCTCTATTTATAGAGTACAAAAAATGATGAATTTAGGTATATAAAAATTTAAAAAAAAATTAATTTACTATACAATAATTGACCACAAATAATTAGGAGGTGGATAAAAAATAAAAAATCACAACAGCCAATCAAAAGGCGCCATGTGTCAGATTCAACATGTTAAATTCTTTCAACACCACTATCATCTTCACCACCAAGCATCGCCCTACTTGTTTCAACACCAACAGCTTTAACACCACTAACATCCTTACCACCATTACCTCCAATTACAGCCCTACTGGCTTCATCACCGTTAATCCATTGAACACCCTTCTCAACCTCCACTCTTACTTCTTCATTCAGCACAGATTTTTCAACAACGAGGGTATTCGCAGAATCAGAAGGAATAGTGGTGTTTACCTTAGATTGCAGACGAACTTGTGGAGTTGAATCCACAGTGGCCGGCTGAGAAATTTCAGCAGTAACTCCTTCAGCAGGCTTCTCTTTGGCCAAAGATTCGGTAACGGAGTGTAAAGGCGACGCCTTTTTCATCTTCGCAGCTTTTGATTTCGGAATCTTTGATTTCGCCGCCAATGCCTTTGAGGTCTGCATGCTCTCTTTGCTTTTCTCCACAGATTTAGCACTAGATTTTGCTGACTTCCTGGTGTTTACCATTGTCGGTTGAGGAAGGAGCAGTTGAGAGGAGAGTTCCGTTCAAGGGTTTTCGAGAGAGAGAGAAGACGATACTCAGGGAATGAATTTGATTTCAAAAATCAAATTTTTCTATATGACTTTTCAGCTTTCCAAAACCGTCAATCGAAAAAATCTTCAAGGATATTTAAAAAATATTTTCCAAGTTGTCGAGACTTCTGTTCCAGCTCTCTTTATTAGGTGGTCGTCCAACTGTTCAGCTGGAGATTCGACTATGACTGACCACCGTCGGATGCTTTCAGTGGTTGACACCACATAGACCCCCTGGGGATCTGGGTGTTCCACTCCGTGACCTGCCATATGGTTTGACAAAAGTATGCTGCCTCAGAGTTACCATCTTTCGTGAGCATTCATATTTTCTTGTACGGCTCCAGGCACATTTCTGTGGGCAGTGTACGAACTCCTGTCGCAACTGTACCACCGTCTGATTCAACAGCTTCCTAGGACACCCGGCAACATTGATTTGTGCGCATCGACAATCAGATCTTGTGTGCAAGGTCTTATCCACTCCCCCTCGCAGAAAACTAAGTTGAGCGTTTGCACATGGGAGAGCAACCGGTTGCTGGCCATGGTTCTCATTGTTCATTGACTCCGTCAGACCCATCCTAATAGTATAGCAGTTGTTGGCATCCCTTTTTCCTTTCATCAGTGTATCGCCATTCTAGTCTAGTACAAGACATGAGTAGCTGGAGAATGACACATAGTGTCCATCGTCGCATAGTTGACTGATGCTGATAAGATTCCTGGTCAGTCCCTTAACAAGGAGGGTGTTCTTGAGTGCAGGGAGATCCGGAACCATCAATGTCCCACAGCCGATCACCTGACCCTTTTCACCATCCCCGAAGGTGACAAACCACATATGCTCAACAGGTCTAATATGGGTAAGATATTGAGAGTTACCTGTCATGTGTGCGGAGCATCCGCTGTCGAAGTGCCAACTATCATACGATGAGTAGTTTGAGGTGCAACAGGCCACCATGCAGATGGTTCGGTCTTCCTTTTGAACCCAGACTTGTTTCTGTTGCGGTATGGTTCGTTGATGGAAAGCACGTCTTTCGGCTAGAAACAGACGACACTTTAGTTTGATGTGACCCATCTGATTGCAATACCAGCAAGTGCGCCATTCTTTCCTTTGTGATGAATGAGAGCCGAAGTGCACCGTACCAGTCCTTCTTTGACCACTATTGGGTTGTTCTGGGTGCAAGTCTATTTTCTGTCTGGGGTGCTGTCTCACCTTCAGTTCTGACTTCTGTTCCGACACCGGTCTTGTTTTAACAAACCTCGTACCTTTTGAGTTGCCTTCTCCTGTGAACCCCAATCCTCTATGTCCGGACTCCATTCTCTGAGATCTAAGAATATCATTTAAGTTTTTAGTGCCAGAGTTAAGCATTCTTACCGACTGTTTGAGGTGATTGAGTTCCTTCTTAGTGTCAGAGTGTTCCATCTTCTCAGATTCTAGCTGAAGTTCCAGCTGTTCTACCTTCCTTAGTTGGAACATTTCTTTGCGCTGTAGATCAACGATGGTTTTTCTCAGGCCCGCCATGCCTACAGGATGAGTGTCCCGATCCTTCTATATTTCGACTTTTAGAGAGGAGACAGTACCCAGGAGTTCCGTTTTCTGAACAAGAAGATCCAGCCTTTCCTGTTTTATCTCAGCTAGTTGAGAAGTCAGTGAGTTAATTGTACCTTCCAGTGCTGCCTTTAGTGTCAGCAGTATCTCAACCTCCTGCCATACCTTGTCCTTTTCCATAGTGACGCTTGCCACTGTGTCATTTAGCTTCTTGTTTATCTTGATCAGAAGCAGCCAGTTCTCATATAGATCTTTATATGTCTGAGCCAGAGAGTCCTGCGTGAGTTCTTCATTGTCACTGTCCGAGGGGTCTTCACCTGGGAGTTCCAGCTGAGGTGGAACAGTTTCACTTGTGCTGCTGCATTCATCCAGAGTTGTGACAAAGGCCACAAAGTTTGTGGTTTCACCTTTTTCTTCGTCTGACTCACTGTCGCTGAAGCTCGCCACCATCGCCTTCTTCTTCATGAGAGTGTTTGCACACTGTGAAGCAATGTGGCCGAACCCCTTGCATTCATGACACTGAATCTCTTCTTTTCCTTTGTCAGACAAGTCTTGCCTCGAATCAGTAGACCTTGGCCTGCTGGATTTCCAGTTTCGGTAACCAGTTGACGAAGACTGACCTTGTTCTGGGCCACGTCTGTTGATTTTCCGCACCATTCTTCCAAAGTTCTGTGCCATCATGTCCAGTTGCTCAGTGGTGCACCCAGAATCCAGTTTGTCTTCCATTATATCTGCTTTAAGAGCGATTCCCTTTTCTTCTCCGGTTTGGAAGTCATGATTGATCTCGTAAGTTCTGAGAGAACCCATTAGCTCGTCTAGCTTCAGTGTGGTGATATCATGCATTTCCTCAATGGCCGTGACTTTCATGGCAAATCTCGGAGGAAGAGACCTTAGGACCTTACTGGCCAATCTTTCTTCATCGATGGGTTTCCCTAGTGCAGATGCCTCGTTGGACAGTTCCAGGACTCTGGTGTTGTACTCAGTGATGGTTTCACTCTCCTTCATCTTCATCTCTTCGAACCTGGTTGTGACAGCTTGCATGCGGGAGTTGCGAACTTTGTCTGTTCCTTCAAAAGCTGTTTGGAGGATATCCCATGCTTCCTTGGCCACTTCACAGTTGATGATTAGCTTCATGACGTTTTCATCTACTGCCGAGAAAATTGCGTTCATTGCCTTTGAGTTGCCCATGGAAGCTTTGTCCTCCTCTTCTGTCCACACAGCTTCTGGTTTCGCGATCGGTTCTCCAGTGAGATTGTTCATTATGGGTTCCGTCCACCCTTTCAGAACAGCATTCCATGCCTTTTCGTCTAGTGATTTCAGAAAAGATCTCATCACATGCTTCCATGGGGCATAGTTTGATCCTTCGAGCAGCGGGGGTCTGGTTATGCTTTTTCCTTCCTTCAGAGTCATCTTGAACAGTTCAGGATCCCACTCAGTGTGTCGAGTGTTCGGCTCTGATACCAATTGAAATTATGTCCCCTGTTCAAGCTTGTGTCCAGGGTACTGTTGCGACAGACCTGGGACTCTTTGCACAACAGTTCAACGTACAGAGATTGAACTCTTATCACAACAGTTTTAGCAAACAGATAAAAGTAGTGGAGACTCACAGACTGATAACCCAGTTCAGCTCCGCCTACTCTGGGGGGTTTCCCACACCCGAAAAAGGGACAGCAAATCTTTATTACGAGTATAGGAATTCCACAGGGACTTACACTTACACTTTGTAATAGCCTATCCTTAATACTCCGTCTCTCAAATTTGCAACCGAGGTTCACCGCAATTCCCCTCGATCCCCTTCGTTCAGAAACTGCAGTCTGAACGTTCTCGACCTTCTCCAGAAGCTCGGATGCTTTCTCTCGAAAGCTTGTTCACCTTTGTTGTGTGCGGCAGTTGATACGCTTCAGGCAGTCTGTGTTGCACTTGAACAGACTACACTTGCACCGGTGTATTCTCAATGAGAAAACACAGCCGGTCGTCGCTTTCTTCTTCTCCAATCAGCAGGATATGCTCGTGTGTAATTTATCTATGAAAGCGACAAGAATTAGGGTTGCTCTTGAAATGTATTTATATGCTTCGAGCGAAACCCTAATTCACCCAAGATAATCCCATCAAATATTTAGGAAATATTCCTAGATATTTGATGAATATCTTTTGAATCGGTTGGAAGATAATCCGAAGTCTTCTTGCCCAAGTAAGCTTTGCCGCCTTGATGTAAATATTCATTCGAATATCTATTTCTCGAATAAGTCGCTGGCCGTCTTCATATTGACGAGATCTTCGTAGTCCAATATCTTCCGGGAATTATCCTTGCGTTTTTATCCACGCTGTGTACGAGTGTTAGGATATGTTCGAACTCCCCCTGAACACCTGCTCGAACTGTCTAAGATACGTTTTGCCAAATACATGCCACTTACGGGAACATCACGGGTCCTCATCCTTTGTCGGTTCCATGGGTTCCAATGTAGGTTCTATCTCACTCACCCTTGGCTCAGTTTGGAATGGTAGCTCCCCCGAGTCTCTCCTTAACTCGGACAAGGTTTGGGCCAAGTCGGATATTGTCTTTGATATCTCGGCCAAGGCTCCCTCGGTTTCGGCCTGATATTGCTGCAGATCAGCGTTCGTTTGCACCTGCTTGGCGGCCAGCTCTTTCATAATGTCCTCAAGCGGGCCGGCCTGATCTTGTCTTGGTTTTGACCTCTCGGCCAAATCATCTATCAAGTTCCAAAGATCATCCATGGTTAAGTTATTCACCGAGCCTCCTGCCGCATCATTAAGCCTACTCCACTCATGTGGCTTCATTCCACCGAGAAACCTTTGAAGAAGACCAAAGTTCGTGAATCCATGGTGCGGGCAGCTCGTCACAATGGAATCGAAGTACCATAAGTACTCGTCCAATGTTTCGTCCCGGGATTGCTCAAGGTTGATGATCTTCTCGCGGGCTTCAAGTTGGAAGGATGATGGGGAAAACTCCTCTTCGTTCCAAGGCTCTCTACTATAATAAGTAGACATAGCGAACCACAAGAAGCAAGCACAACAAAGTGCTAAGAAAATGAACAGAAAATAAAACTAAGAACAACTTCACCAATGCACAACTCCCCGGCAACGGCGTCAAAATTTGACAGGGCACGTCGTCTTGTAACAAATCAAATCTAAATTTATAAGTCCACTACCCTTAGCTTACTACGAATTAGTAAAGCGGCAAGTAGGGGTCGAACCCAAGGGAAATAGTTCAACTACTCGTTGTTCTTTTGCAATACAAAGTAAAGTAAAGTAAAGACAAGTTTAGGGGTTTTGAAATGGTTTTGAATGTAAGTGCAATTGCAAAAAGTAATGACAATGGACTGTAATCAAGGAAGTGAGTATTTGGTTTAGAGCCTCTCTTATGATACATTCATCGTAGACATCCAATGAACCATTTTACATCCCATAGAGTGTGGTGTTCCGGCAAGGGAAACAACCTAAAGTACTCCGACAAAGGTAGTACACCACGGTCTCACCGAACTAGGTAGTAGTGTGGTGCCATAGGCAACCCAAGGTATTGAAACCCCACTACCTCACTAGGCACGGTTAAACCTTCTAGTCTAGTCCTTGTTAGCTAGAACAATCCGGCAAGGGCATTGCACTATCTATATGTACTATCCATTATTGCGGCAAGGCATCAAATGGATGTTACAATAAGGATCATTAACTTGACCAAGCTTAGTAGCAAAACATCCACTTAGTCAAGTCTTTGATCCATGGAATGAGATCCAAGGACTAGTGGGACGTGTAATGAAATGGAGTGCAAGTTCCTCAAAATGTATGCATAAGAGTAAGAACCCCAAACCAAATAGTAAGGGTTTTAGCCACTCATGTTCATTGAAGGAACACAAGAGCTAAGTGTGCAACGGAATTACAAACCCACGCTAAAATGCCTCGTACTCGAGCGAATACCCAATTTTCCTGAATTTGTCTTTCTTCATGGTCTTGGACATCCCCATTTGTGCGTTTTCCAATTTAAACTCCATGAATAAGAATTATAGCTCAATACCCAAACTCTAGACCGAGAAATTAACTCCACACTTAAAAGCAAACTTATCCATCAAGCACACAACTCGTGCATCATTTCAAGTTCAATCATATAGACCACACACTACACTTAGAATGTGAATCGCAATCAAGTAATCAGTCCACACTAAAGAGTATGCCACACACCAAACATGCATCTCAAAACACTTGAGCATTTATGTTCAAACACATAGCTCATAATGATCATGCCAAGCATATAGAGTTAAAGTGCTACAATGTACCAAGGTTACCTCCCGAGAGAGCCTAATTTAACGTCTTGGCAAACAACAAGCCGAATCTCTTCGTAGTAAGAAGCACACTTGAGGAGTCTTTTGCTATGATCCCTTCTTAAGTGGTCATTTAACATCTTGGCAAAGAACATACCGAATCTCTTCGTAGTAAGAAGCACACTTGAGGAGTCGTTTTCTAAGATCCCTCTTTAAGTGGTAATGTCATGAAATGAAAGAAATTAATCCAGGTTCTTTAAAGACTTGCATGCAACTTGCTTAATAGCCATTTTCCAAAGAGAATTTTGTTTCTCATCCCGTGATGTTTTTGCATTAGCATTTCTTATCACTCCATCATTGCGTGAGGATGACTCATGGTAATCAAATGGAGGACTTTGGTCGGAATTGTGCATTTTGAGCAACCACTTCATAGTTACCTTCTTGGCTTTACCATTTCCTCCTCTTACACTCTCTTGCTCCTTCAAATCACCATTTTCAAGTACAGCCACTTGTTCACCGCTAGGCCTTTAAGTTCTCACTTTTTTACCACCAATCTTCAAGGTTAACTTGCCACTTCCGACATTAGTTTCAGTACCGGCGGTGGCCAAAAAGGGACGCCCAAGGATCAAGGAAGAATTACCATCATTCCCCATATCCATTACCACAAAGTCGCAAGGTATGTAGAATTTGTCGATCTTAAGGGGAACATTTTCAATTATGACCAAGGGGTGTCTTGTTGTTGCATTCGCGAGTTGTAGTTTCATTCTAGTAGACTTTATTCCTTCCAATCCAAGCTTGTAATAGGTGGCTAGAGACTTACTGAGCTAGTTGAGTTTCTAGCATTTTGTTCTGAGCATCAATTCTATCCATGACACCTACATTTATATTCTCTTGGTTTGCAAGAAGTGTAGCGAATATAGACTCCAGAATGGGGGTCTCTTTGATGGTGGCTTGGGGGTATTTCCCTTGAGGTTGGGATTTCCCTTAGCCTTGGTAATGATTTCTTTGTTAGTAAGGTTAGGGAATTTTGTGGAGGTTTGGCTTGGAATCTGGGATGAATGAGATTAGTTGTCTTATAAGATAAGTTGGGACGGTTTCTACAAGCGGGATAGGAGAGATTAGAATTTTTATTGTAGGAAGTCCCGACCCCATAGTTTCTTTCTCGGTTCCCTTACACCAAATTTACCTCTTAAAAACAACCCTCTTCGTTAGGTATCACTGGAGGGCAGTAGTTGGTTTCATGTTGTGTCACCCTAGACTATGGTGTCAAATTTCTGGGATAAGGCGTTGTATGCCTCATTACTCTCTATATCATTCACTCCATAATTCCCTCCATGCCTCCTTGGATTTCCTTTCTCGCTTGCCCACATATGGTAAATGTTTTTAAAAAGTTTGTACCTTTTGAAGGTTGAAGCTCTTTAATTGCTCCACCCGCGGCTTGATCAAGAGCTAGGCGTGAAGGGCCATCGACACCATTGTAGAACGTGTGAAATAGTGGTAATGAGTCTAAGTTGTGGTGCATGCAAAGTGTTTGGTTACCTTATACCTTTTGATGTTCCCTTGAGTGACATGTATTTGGAAAAACGGCGTTAGACAGTTCGAGCAGGAGTTCAGAGGGAGTTCGAACATATCCTGGCACTCATGTACAGCGTGGAACAGACGCAAGGATGTTTCCCGAAAGGATTTCGACAATGAAGATCTCGTCGATTTGAAGTCGGCCAGCGACTTATTCGAACATCAGATATTTGCATGAATATCTACATTGAAGGCGGCGTGGCTGACTTGGGCAAGAAGTCTTCATATATTCTTCCAACCAATTTGAGAAAGATATACATCGAATATTTAGGAATATTTCCTAAATATTTGATGGGATTATCTTGAGCTGGTTTGGATATCCTCCGAGCATATAAATACAATGCTAGGGCATCCATAATCAGCATCGCTTTCAAGATCAAACATACACGAGCATATCCTATCGATTGGAGAAAAAGGAAGTGACGGCCGACTGTGTTTTCCCCACTGGAAACTCATCGGTGCAAGAGCAGTCTTATCAAGTGCAACTCAGACTGCCTGGAAGCGATCAAACTGCTACACACAACAAAGGTGAACAAGCTTTCGAGAGAAAGCATCCGAGCTTCAAGGGAAGGTCGAGCACGTTCGGACAGAAGGTTCGGACGAAGGGGATCGAGGGGAACTGCGGTAAACCTCGGTTGCAAATCTGATAGACGGAGTATTAGAGGCTAAAGGTGTAAGCGTAAGTCCCTGTGTAAGCTCTACACTCGTAATAAAGATTTGTGTCCGTTCTAGGGTGTGGGAAACCCCCCCAGAGAAGGTGTAGCCGAACTGGGTTATCATTCTGTGCGTCCATCTACTTTTGATCTGTCTGCTGAAGTGTTGTGAAAGGATTTCAAGGTCTGTCTCAACTATACCTTGAACACTTGCTTGAACAGGGGATAGAATTTCATTTGGTATCAGAGAAAACACTCGACACACTGAGTGGGATCCTGAACTATTTAAGATGACTCTGAAGGAAGGACAAAGCATCACCAGACCTCCGCTGCTTGAAGGGTCAAACTATGCCACCTGAAATCTCTAGACGAAAGGGCTTGGAAGGCTATCCTAAGGGGTTGGGCTGAACCCATGATGAACAATCTCACTGGAGAACCGGTTCCGAAACCAGAAGCTCTGTGGACTGAAGAGGAGGACAAAGCATCTATGGGAAACTCAAAAGCTATGAATGCGATCTTTTCTGCAGTAGATGAAAACGTCACGAACCTAATCATAAACTGTGAAGTGGCCTATGAAGCGTGGGATATCCTCCAAAAATCCTTTGAAGGCACAGACAAAGTTCGCAACTCTCGCATGCAGGCTGTCACAACCAGGTTCGATGAGATGAAGATGAAGGAAAGTGAAACCATTACTGAGTACAACACCAGAGTCCTGGAACTAGCTAACGAGGCTTCTGCTCTAGGGAAACCCATCGATGAAGAAAGATTGGCCAGTAAAGTCTTAAGATCACTCCCTCCGAGATTTGCCATGAAGGTCACGACCATTGAGGAAATGCACGACATCGCCAAACTGAAGCTAGACGAGCTGATGGGTTCTCTCAGAACTTACGAGATCAATCATGATTTCCAATCCGGAGAGGTGAAGGGAATTGCCCTTAAAGCAGACCTGTCAGAAGACAAACTGGACGCTGGCTGCACCACTGAGCAACTGGCTATGATGGCTATGAACTTTGGCAGAATGGTGTGGAAAATCAACAACCGTGGTCCAGAACAAGGCCAGCCTTCATCAACTAGTTTCCAAAATTGGAAAACCGACAGATCAAGGTCCAGAGATATGAGGCAAGACTCCTCTGACAAAGGAAAAGAAGAAATTCAGTGCCATGAATGCAGGGGTTTCGGTCATATTGCTTCACAATGTGCGAATACTCTCATGAAGAAGATGGCAATGGTCGCTAGCTTCAGCGATAGTGAGTCAGACGAAGAAAAAGGTGAAACCACTAATTTTGTAGCTTTTGTTACAACTCTAGGAGAATGCAGCAATACCAGTGAAGGAGTACCATCTCAGTTGGAACTCCCGGCTGAAGACCTCTCAGATAGTGACGATGAAGAACTCACGCAGGAGTCTCTTGCTGAGACATATAAAGATCTGTATGAGAAGTGGTTGCTACTGATCAAGGTCAACAAGAAGCTGAATGACACTATTGCAAGCATAACTGTAGATAAGGACAAGGTCTGGCAGGAGGTCGAGATACTACTTACACAAAAAGTGGAGCTCGAGTGCACGGTAGACGCACTAAACACTCAACTGGCTGAGATGAAACAAGAAAGATTGTGTCTGCTTGCTCAGAAAATAGAGCTGCTCAGAAAATAGAGCTCCTGGGTACTGTCTCCTCGCTGAAAGTCGATATGGAAAAAGATCGCGAGACTCATGCAGTCGGCATGGCAGGTCTGAGAAAAACCATCACAGATCTGAAACGTAAGGAGGTGTTCCAACTTCGGAGGGTAGAACAGCTGGAGCTTCAGCTTGAATCTGAGAGAATGGATCATTCAACCACTGAGAAGGAACTCAATCACCTCAAACAAATGGTAAGGATGCTAAACTCAGGCACTAAAGACTTAAATGACATTCTCAGGTCTCAAAGGATGGAGTCTGGACATCGAGACTTGGGGTTTACTGAAGAAGGCACCTCAAAAGGCACTACCTGTGTTAAAACGAAACAAGTGATGGATCAGCTGCCTGAACAGAAGGTGAGACAGTCCAAAGGAAAGAACCTAGCCGATTCCTAGAAGACTCGTTACACACCAAGTGGTGGAAAGACCCGTGGACCACCCGTCCAAAGCCGCGATCACACTCCCATTATGTCAAAAGTGGATTTGCGCACTTGCTGGTACTGCCACCAGATGGGACACATCAAACTGAAGTGTCGATTGTACCTTGCTGAACGTCGGGCATACCAACAACAGACCAAACCTCGACAGAAATAGGTATGGGTACCAAAGGCAGACCGGACCGTATGCATGGTGGCCTGCTGCTCCTCAAATTACACAGTGCAAGACAGTTGGTACTTTGACAGCGGATGCTCCGCCCACATGATAGGTAACTTGAATTTCCTCACACATATTAGACCTGTTGAGAAGATGTGGTATGTCACCTTTGGGGATGGTAGAAAGGGTCAGGTGATCGGCTGTGGGACATTAAAGGTTCCGGATCTCCCTGCACTCCAGGACACCCTCCTTGTTGAAGGTCTGACAATGAATCTTATTAGCATCAGTCAACTGTGCAACGATGGACACTATGTGTCATTGTCTCGTGACTCATGTCTCGTCCTTGACAAGAATGGCGGTATTGTAATGAAAGGAAGAAGGGGTGCGAATAACCTCTATACCATAGTGATGGGTCTGATGCGTCCGATGGGTCTAGACTGTGTACAAGCCAAACATCGATCTATGCGAGGGAGTGGATAAGACCCTGCACATGAGGTCTGATTGGAGCATCGCACAAATCTATGTTGACAATTGTACCAGGAAACTGATGGACCAAAAGGTGTTACAGTTGTAGAAGGAGTTCGGTCAGAAGGTAACACAGTTGCAAAGGGAGTTCGTTCAGTATCCACATAAATATGCTCGGAACCGAACAAGAAAACGTGAATACGGAGGGCAACAAAGGGCTATTACTCTGAAGCATATGACAACGGACGTGGAATTGACCAAGACCTTCATCGATTCACACGGCATTTCACAGTTTGGAACACAACACTGATTGCATCCAACGGTGATCAGTCAAAGTCGAAACTCCAGCTAATCAGTTGGACTGACCACCTAAGGAAGAAAGCTGGAACAGAAGACACAACCGCTTTGGGAATGAATATTTTCTGAATATTTTTC
This sequence comes from Rhodiola kirilowii, assembly GCA_033675215.1. Classification (NCBI taxonomy): domain Eukaryota; kingdom Viridiplantae; phylum Streptophyta; class Magnoliopsida; order Saxifragales; family Crassulaceae; genus Rhodiola; species Rhodiola kirilowii. The sequence continues at coordinate 50,881,511 of CM066203.1, read as the reverse complement.
ATGCCATTTTTTTAAAAACAGGAGTTGATGGTTTTGGAAAGTCGAAGCGTCAAATTATGATTTGAAAAAGATTTTGATTTAAAAATCTAATCAGTTGCTCTGCATCTCTTCTCTCTTCGGAAACCCTAGTTCGTCTGCCGAGTTCAAACTCTCTCCTTCTCAAATCATTCTTCCGTTCGATTACAATGGTGAACACCAGAAAGTCATCAAAAATCAGGCGTCTTGTCCGCCGAGAAAAAGAGCATGCAATCTTCGAAGGCACTGACGGTGAAACACCGAATCCCGAAATCGAAAGTGCCAAAGGTGAAAAAGGTGTCTCCTTTACACTCAGACACTGAAGCGTTGGCCGAAGCCAAGAAGATTGGCGGAGGAACAGTCATTGAACTTCCTCAGTCGACCACGGTGGACTCGTCCGATGTTGGTTCGACACAAGTCCGTTCCCAATCTGAGGTATTTCCAACTGTTCTTTCAGATTCTGCAAATATTCCGATTGTTGAAAGTTTTGTGCTGAAGGAAGATGTGAATGTGGGTGTTGAGAAGGATGGTAAGTCTGTTATCTGTGATGAAGCCAGTAAGGCTGTGATTGGGGGTGAAGCCAGTAGGGCTGTTGTCTGTGAAGATGGTGATGTTTCCATGAATCAAGGAGAGCCCATCATCTCTGTGTCTAAAGGTGCAGGTGGATCAGGAGTATGGAGCGAGAAAATCCATGCCTCCGGGTATATTCGTCCGGGAGGTCTGCGGAGAAAGAAGGGGACTCACCGAGTGGTCTCTCCAAGTCAGTGTCTGGCCAAGATCAGATAAATCAGAGGGAGACTCATTGCTATATCTGATGAGGAGACAGAGAAGGTTCTTGAGGACTCGGGGAAGAGAAATTTAGTGATCAATGATGTTTCTGATGGTGAGACTACAAAAATTCTTGAAGGAATCATGGATGAACGTCATGTTGAGACTGTGACAAAGGAGGTTAATCCATCAGAGAAGACTGATGGGTTGAAGGAAGCCATAGTAGAAGAATCTGATCCTACAGAAAAGGATGAAGAGTTGGAAAGAATGTTCAAAGACATTGATGATGTCATGAAAGATTTGGAAAAGGAGAAGGATCTGGTAGTGGAAAGTTCAGAAAACTCACTTCGTGCCCAGGGTGTTGGGGTAGAAGTGTTTGATGCAGTGAAAGAGGGAAGTGTTCAGACTGAAGTTGAGTCAGTTAGTATTCCAGTGGCAGTCGCTATTGAGGAAATAGTGGTCGACCCAGTTATTGCTCAAAGTGTGCAGGAAGATGGTGCATCCGTTTGTGAGGATGCTACTGAACCATTTCAAAAAAGAATACTGTGTCAGATGATGACCAAGACCTTGTTCCACTTGTCAATCTCAAAAAGACAAAGAAGGACAAGGGAAAGAAGAAGGTGGCTTTTGATAAATCTACAAAGGGGTCAGTTCAGAATGATGCTGAGGTGGGCATCGTGGCAGGGGGAGCTGCTCCAGCTAAGAAAAGGAAGCGTGATACTGCGATTCCTGTCTCTGAGGATGCTGGGAGATGCGAAGCCCCACCCCCTGAGACTGATACTGCTCCAGTTGGTGTGGTCAAGAAAGGAGTTTGGTTTGTCAATCGTGATGTTGCTAAAAATGGAGCTGTGTGCTGAAAAGGAAGATCATCCCTGAGAAGCTGCTGGAGGAGTCAAGTTATAAAGGGAAGGAGATAATTAAAGTGCTGAAACAATCTGATCTGTTCTGGACGTTGGACAGATGCAAACCCTTCGATGAACAGCTGGTTCGTGAGGCTATGACAAACCTTCCCCCTCGGTTTGGGGTCATTGGAGAAGCAGAGTATGGTGTCTTCTTTATCAGAGGAAGGCAGATCAAGCTTGACCCTGAGCTCATCAATGTTTACTTCTCCATGGATGACCCAGTTGTTGATGAAGAAGAATCAGACTTTGAAAGGGTGATAGAGACCATCACCGCAGGCTCATTTCGGTGGAACCCTGACACTTTGGTGCATACGGCTGATCTCTCCACGTTCTATTCCATGTTATTCTTCATTGCGGTGTTCAATTGGAGACCCTCAACTCACCGTTCAACGGTCAATCGGGATATGGCTCAGCTGATTTATCAGATAGGGAATAAGCTAAAGTTCAACCTGGGCAGAGTTATGTTCAAACAGATCGCTGATCATGCTACATCTATGAGAACTCTACACCAGATTTGCTTCCCGTCTCTGATATATGAGTTAATCATCCATCAAGCTCCAGATTTGAAGTCCTCGACTGTCCATCTCTCAAAGGCACCGAGCAAGTTCATCGTCGATCATAAGCTGAATAAAGGTCATCACGTGAACGATCTCAAGGAGACGAACCAGAAAGGTATAGTTTTTGCGGAGTCATCAAGTCGAGGGGGAGCAAGAATGGGCCGGGATGAGAGGAGCAGGCTGCTCGCGGACCTTCATGCCATCATTGCTGTGGATAAAGAACAGCGCCGACGGATCAACAAGTTGGCTCCTGCTCTCAGCTACCCAAGCGAGGATGAATCTGTGGCCCTATCTACTGGCGAGGATTCAAATGAGGAGTCGTCTGCATGAAGGTCCCCTGAAAAACTATCTCTCTGAACTCAGTATTATTAAAACTTTCGTATTTTTTCGAGTGGTTGTTCTGGCACTATTTGATTGGCGGTTCGAACTAGATCGGACCCCTTGCTAGTTTGTGGCAAAAAGGGGGAGTATTTTGGAGGAGACAATGTTTTGTTCCCTCAAGGTTGTCTACTGTCTAGATAGTTAGATAGTCTTAGTTATCTAGTAGATTTGGTTTTGCCAAAATGCCAAGGGGGAGATTGATGTTCCCTTGAGTGGCATGTATTTGGCAAAACGGCGTTAGACAGTTCGAGCAGGAGTTCAGGGGGAGTTCGAACATATCCTGGCACTCATGTACAGCGTGGAACAGACGCAAGGATATTTCCCGGAAGGATTTCGACAATGAAGATCTCATCGATTTGAAGTCGGCCAGCGACTTATTCGAACATCAGATATTCGCATGAATATCTACATTGAAGGCGGCGTGGCAGACTTGGGCAAGAAGTCTTCGTATATTCTTCCAACCGATTTGAGAAAGATATAGATTGAATATTTAGGAATATTTCCTAAATATTTGATGGGATTATCTTGAGCTGGTTTGGATATCGTCCGAGCATATAAATACAATGCTAGGGCGTCCATAATCAGCATCACTTTCAAGATCAAGCATACACAAGCATATCCTATCGATTGGAGAAGAAGGAAGCGACGGCCGACTGTGTTTTCCCCACTGGAAACTCATCGGTGCAAGAGCAGTCTTATCAAGTGCAACTCAGACTGCCTGAAAGCGATCAAACTGCTGCACACAACAAAGGTGAACAAGCTTTCGAGAGAAAGCATCCGAGCTTCAAGGGAAGGTCGAGCACGTTTAGATAGAAGGTTCGGACGAAGGGGATCGAGGGGAACTGCGGTAAACCTCGGTTGCAAATCTGAGAGACGGAGTATTAGAGGCTAGGCAATTACAAGGTGTAAGCGTAAGTCTCTGTGTAAGCTCTAAACTCGTAATAAAGATTTGTGTCCCTTCTAGGGTGTGGGAAACCCCCAGAGTTGGCGTAGCCAAACTGGATTATCATTCTGTGCGTCCATCTACTTTTGATCTGTCTGCTGAACTGTTGTGAAAGGAGTTCAAGGTCTGTCTCAACTATACCTTGAACACTAGCTTGAACAGGGGATAGAATTTCACCTTTCCCAAGCCTCATAAAATGTTTCCCCCATTCATTTGTAACTAATTCACAATTTGGCCTCTAATTTGTGCCGTCTTTGATGGAGGAAAGTATTGATGTAGGAAAGCCGTTGCAAGCTCTTCCCATGAGGTGAAACTCTCCGGAGTTTGACTACTTAGCCCTTGGCCTTACAGCTAAGAGAGAAACGAAATAACTTCAAATAAATGGCATATCTCGAAGCTCCATTCACCTTAAAAGTGCCGCTACTCTCAAGGAGAAGGTCTTCATTTACTCCTCCCGAGAATTGGGTTGAGGATATTATTTGGATTATAGTGGGTTCCAACTCAAAATCTCAATTGTCAACCGCCTGAGTTCGAATAGGAGAGCGTTACCCATAGACATTTGGTGCCACATAATTCTTGAGAAGCCTTTGGGCATGAGGCACTTGATGTAATGGTTGAATGGGTTACATTAGTTGAATAGGAGCTTGGGGAAGTTGAGAAGTAGAAGGTCTACGTGGTCTTTTTGCCATGATTTGAGTGGTTTCTTGAGTGTTTGATGTTAACTCCTTAGCTTGGGTTGCTTTACTCCTTGTGAAATGTGGGTCAAATAACTCGTTGATAGTTAGATTGAGGTCCTTATCAACAAACAAAAAAGGTCCTTATCAACAATGTTGGTTGATTTCTCTTATTTTGGTGGCATCAAACAGTGGCACCTATAAGAGAAATGCAAGCAACCAAGCATGGGCAATGGAATGAACTCAAGCAACATTTTATTAAAAGCGAACAAATAAATGAAAACATGGAATAGTCGAAGCACTAAATGATTCATTCTAGGGATAATTTAGCCATTACTCCACGGCTAGGGCATCATTTGACAATGCTAATTTCTTTACATCTTGGTCGTGAGGTCTCTTGACTTTGATGGGAGATCATTGTGTACCTAAAATGTGCAAGGCAAGGGTCAAATGATATAAAAAATATTGGAAACGAATAAAATCTATAATGAAATGTGGTGAGTAATAAGGCGAAAATTTGACTTATCATACACCGGATTTCATGTTTGTTTGTTTGTATTGTTGTTTTTTTGGTATTCTGATGGGTTGGGAACTCCTGTTTGCCTGAAAGCATTTTGATGTAGTGTGGACCGATTATGTTTCTTCTACCTTTTTAATTCTGGTAATTTCTAACTGATTTAATCTATTTTTTATAGAATGATTGAAGAGGTGATCGAATATTGTAGGAGAATAGCAATCGATACGTTAAGAAGATTGACATCTAAACCCAAATGTCAAAGATTAAGAACCGGAGGTGAGACTGGGAATGAGTACATGTATAGACTGGTGAATACACATCCACAACTTTGTCACGAGCAACTTAGATTATCCAGCGAGCAAGTTACCCACTTGGTTCACATATTGAAATCACGACAACTCTTGAGAGACTCAAAATTTATTATGGTGACTGAACAAGTTGGCATGTGCTTATATGTATTGGTTAATGAGCTTCTTATAGGGATGTGGCTGATACATTCAAACATTCAATATCGACCATTTCAAAATATCTTCACAAGGTGTTGCGTGCTCTAAAAAAGTTTTCGTTTGATATCGTAAGACCTCATACAGCTTTCGAAGAAGTACCTCCGAAGATACTGAACAACAGCTTGTATTCACCTTATTTTAAGGTAAATTATTAGGAAATCCAAATTTGTCACTATGTTTGCATCGGCTAATTATTATGTTTATTGTGTTTAGGATTGTATTGGAGCATTGGATGGCACTCATATTCAAGCAATTCTAGCAGATGACAAAGGAAATCAATATCGAGGTCGCAAAGGAACAAAAACTTGGAATGTTCTTGCTTGTTGCTTTTTCGACATGATTTTTACACATGTCCATGTTGGGTGGGAAGGAAGTGCTCATGATCAGACGGTTTGGACTGATGCAATTACTCAATCAAAATATTTTTTCCACATCCGCCTTGAGGTAGAATTTAACATTAGTATTTTATTTTGAACCACTAATTTAAATTAATTGTGTTAATATCATTTATTATTTTACAGGAAAGTATTATTTAGTTGATTCTGGCTATCCAAATACAATTGGTTATCTGGCACCTTATAAAGATCAAAGAGTTCGATATCATATGCCAACGATTCATAACGGTGATCAACCTACCGGAGTATATGAAAAATTCAACTATCGACACTCATCTTTACCAACACCATTGAAAGAGCATTTGGCATCTTAAAGAATTCGTGGAAGATACTTAAAGTCATGCCTCAAGTATCTGATGAGGGCCAAAGTAATATAATTACAGCTACATTTACTTTGCACATCTTCATTCGCATGCATAATTTTTCAATACCCATTTTAGCTAATGAGACCATGCTGGGAAGAGCAGATTCAAATTTATTTGGTAAACATCGAAAAGAGCAGATGAATCAAGTACGCGACATGATAGCGTTTCAAATTAATTTTGTAAATTAATCAATTATGCAGGGTCACACATGTAAATAAAATAAATGTGCGTGCTATCATTTAAATAAGCCTAACTAAAGTGATTTAGTTGTGATTTATATTGGCTTATGTGTGTAATGTCAAGGAGTTACTATGTAGATACCATCTGGTAATTATTCTTCTATGAGAGGCGGAAAGATAATTATGACAATAGTGGTTGCCCTAGCACACCACTATTTATGTGTGTTGGTCCCTGAACCACCACATCATAACAACCATCGCATTTCCTGCCCTCTCGGTGGAAAAGCTGAGGTAACTCTGGTGGCAAGACTATGAGACTTAGGGCTTGTTCTTTTGAACTTATATTCACAGTTTTTAAGTACAGTAAAGTTAAATTAAGTTCAATACAGTTTAATTAAGTTCAGTACAGTTAAATTAAGTTTAATACATTTTAATTCAGTACAGTTAAATTAAATTTAATATAGTTAAATTAAGTTCAGTATAGTATAATAAAGTTCAGTACAGTCAAATAAAGTTTAATTAAGTAAAGTCAATCCAAATTTTAGTTTTCAACCCTATTATTCAAAAAAATTATTTTTTAAAATAAGTTTTGGAAAACCGTTATACATATTCCATGTATTGTGTTTATAACTTTGGTAAACCTACTCTTTTAGTTTATACATGACATGAATAGCTTGTAGTCTCATAGTTTCTAGGTGCCTATGGACCTCCTTGATGTATATGACTCTATTTTGATATGAATCTGTCATTTCAGTGAAGTTATTGGTGGTTGTGATTCACTTGTATTAAATGCTAAAACTATGCACACTAGCTGTTTGAGAAAATGCCTACGTAGCTAGTAATATGAACTCTAAGTTATGTATTCGAGAAAATGATGTTAGGTGTTATAGAAACCAAGTAGAATCGCCCTTATATGGAGGGGATCACCAAGGTGCCCATCTATATATTGAGATAGATTAGTTCTTCACGAGAGTTGATGATCGAGAGATATGAGTAGGAGGTGAGTCAACATACTGAAGGATGACTCTCGTGCAAGGTGTACCTTCCTCAAACAGAAGAGTAGCCGGGAGGTGGAATTCGATTTGATAGATATGCGGACTGATGGACCATATTTATATGATTCGTTAAGACAGTTAAACCCACCAAATTAGATGCTTTATCTTGACAACTTTTACTTGTTAGTTTCACTTTTGTTCTACAGGCTATTTCAAGGAGTAGAGATGAAATGAGCTAAAAAGGAGTTCTTGACGCTAAAAGTGGATTACAAGTCAGAGCTGGCCATGCTCCGGCAGTACTCCGATCAAGCCACAACTAAGTCCCAATGACTTGTTCCAACAAAGATCAAGAACACAAGTGAAATACCAAGTATAAGTGCCTTGTCCTTTGATGTCAACCAAGAAGCAACCAAGGGGCAACCAAAGTCTAACCAGAGTTGCATGGGAACCGATGGCTTTTGGAGGCAAAAGATCTCATTCCACTCAACTCACCCCCCCTCCACCTCACCACCGGCGGCTTTGGAGGAGAAGAAGCCACATGGGCGGCGGCTTGTGCCACCTCACCACCGGCGGCTTTTGGCCCTCCTCCCCCCTCTTGACAAGTGTGTGGCTCTCCTCCTCTCCTCCTCCTCTCCCCTTGCCTATAAATACAAATCATCCTCCTCCTTGAAGAAGTGTCCCAAAAATCCTAGTCTTTGGTCCTTGGTTCTAGTCCCATTTTGGTCCGTTGATCACTTGTCATTTAGATAGAAATCTCTCTACAATCCATCCCACAATCCTTGTAAACACTTCACTTTGATATTGAAAGCTCCAAGTTTGTTCTTGAGTTTGAGTGTGTTCTTGAGTTTAACTTTCGAAAACCTGTACTTTCCTTGTCTTTACTTTACAAAACCTTTACTTTCTTGTCTTTCAAAAACCTTTACTTTTCTAAGCACTTAGCTATGATATCCACCCCTATGGATATTCGTAGCTAAACCCTTCATTCGGTTGAAGGGGTGTGCTTGTATCATAAGATGTTTTAGACCCTTCTCTTAGTGCCTCTTCGTGTTTAACTTGTTCTATGTGCCATATATTAGGTCAGAACACCATTGGTTGAGTGGAGGCTCGGAAGAGCAAAGCTCTTCCATGGGGTTCGTGAACATACGTGGATAAGTGGAGGCTCGGAAGAGTACAGCTTATTTGTGGAGTTCCACCTCTTTTAAACACCATTTGGTTGATCAGGAATGATTGATCAAATGGATGCACATAATAGAACAAGAGTTCTATGTCTTGAAAAAGACTAGACGGTGTGGCAAGTCAAGTGCTAGGAATAGCCTTGATACATCTTTAATCACGTAGTATGATCATTAGAGGTCGATGATAAACGGACTATGATACAAGGCCCCTAAAACCGAATCTTTCCTTTGATTAAAACATCACCTGTCACTTTACTTTCAGTCTCATTATCAACTGCTTATTTTCAGTCATTTACTTTCAGTACTTTAATTTCCGCACATTTACTTTCCAGCAATTTACTTTTCAGCAATTTACTTTCTGTCGCTTATTACAGACCCTTTCAATATCAGTCCATACCAAAAGTATGTTGATTACGTAGATATTGAATTTGACTGTTCCAGCAATTTACTTTCAGTAATTTACTTTCTGTCTCTTACTACAGACCCTTTCAATATCAGTCCATACCAAATGTATGTTGATTAGTCGATATGGAATTGGACTGTTCCAGCACTTTACTTTTCAGTATTTACTTTCTTTACTTTCAGTCATTTACTTTTCAGTACTAAAATCACAACCAACCCACATTACTTTCAGTACTAAAATCACAACCAACCCACATTACTTTCAGTACTAAAATCACAACCAACCCCCAACTGTCTTATTTTCCATTTCCGAAAGAACAACTATCCACTAATTCCCTTGGGTTCGACCCCTACTTACCTCTTTACTACCCAAAAGTAAAGTCACGAGTAGCGGACTTATAAATTTATTTTGTACACATTGCCACGCGACAAGACGGAGCCCACTGCACTGTCGTTAAGGTGCGATGTTCTCTGTGAAAAATAAATTTATATCTTCGATACTCGTGACTTAACTATTTTTGGTAGTAAGTGGTAAGTACGGGTTGAACCCAAGGGAGTCAGGTGAATAGTTGTTCTTTCGAAAAGGGGGATTAAATTAAGCAGTTGGGGGTTGGTTTTGGTTTTTAGTATTGAAAGGTAAAGTGACAGTTGATATTGCAATTAAAGGAAAGATTCGGTTTCAGGGGCCTTGTATCATATTTTCGTTTATCATTGACCTCTAATGATCATACTAAGTGTTCAAAAGTGTATCAAGGCCATTTCAAGCACTTGATTTGCCACACTGTCTAGCCCATTTCAAGGTCATAGAGCACTTGTACTATTTAGACTAGCACCCCATTTCAAGGTATACTAGCCTATGTGCATCCATTTGATCAATCATTTCCGATCAATCCAAATGGTGTTTTAAAGAGGTCGAACTCCTCAGATAAGCTTTGCCATTTCAAGCATCCACTTACCCGAGTATGTTCACGAACCCCACGAAAGAGTTTTGCCATTTCAAGCATCCACTCAACCTTGGAAGTTCTAACCTAATATGTGGCACATAGAACAAGTTTTGAACACAAAGAGGCACTAAGAAAAGGGTCTAAAACATTGTATGATACAAGTACACCCCTTCAACCGAATGATGAGTTTAGCTACGAATATTCATGGAACAGGACATCATAGCTAGGTGCGTTGAAAAGTAAAGGTTTTTAAAAGACAGTAAAGTAAAGAAGAGAGTACTTACAAAAACCGTTGAAAGTGCTAAAGCTTCGATTCCAAAGTAAAGTGATTACATGATTATGCTCTCAATCTAGAGAGATAAGTGATTTGTGATTTTTGGAATGAATTACAATGGCAATGGAGGTCTCTATTTATATGCCATGAAGAGGAGAAGATGTGGAGGAGATGAGACCACATGGCACAAGATGGATGGAGGAGCAAGGAGCCGCCGGCCCTTAGGTGGAGAAAGCCATAGCCGCCCCCCATGTGGCATGAAAGGAGAGGAGGAGGAGAATGTGAGTGAGGGGAGCCGCCGGCTAGGTTGAATGGAGTGGGTGAAATGAGACTTTTGTGATCTTTTCCAAAAGCCATCGACTCCCTTTCAGCTCCGGACTGACTCTGGTTGCCCTTCGGTTGGATTTGTTTTGAGTGATTCCACGTCCGGTTCTTGAAAGTCAGAATTTGGTCGTGACCTGGAATGACTCGTAATTCATTTTCAGCTTTAAAACTCCTCCTTAGCCTGTATTCTCTCTAGACTTCAAAATACCATGTAGATAAATATCGGAACTAACAAGCAAAAGTTAAATAGAAAAAGAGTCTAATTTGGTTGGTTTAACTGTGTTTATGATTCATACAATTATGGTCCATCAGATCACCCCACACTTTTAGTTGTTCGTCCCGAACAATGCTATTTAAGGGCAGAACACAATCAAAGTAAACTTTTAAACATGAAAGTGAGACTGTGGGACTAGATTTATCTTAATTCATGCATTACTTACTTATTACCAAACTAAACCGTGTAAATACTTAGAAGAAACTTGATACTTGTACCTTCATGCCGAGATGCAAATTAATTCGGATGTTTCGGGAGATAGCCCTTTTCAGGCTCCTGGACTGCATTCTCGGGATCGACTCGCACTATATGGTTTCCTTGTAGCTTTCTCTAGCACGTGATTCGGTTCGGGTTTCACTGAGTTGAGCACTTTGATTTCTTTTTGGCGAGGGACAGTTTCTGTAGTGAATCGGCCTTTGGCCTTTGGCCTTTGATATTGAGTTGGAGTTTCTTCACTTTTGTTCGGTTAAAACCTTCACAATTTTGGCCTTTGGCTAGCTTCTTTGAGCTTTTGCTTTTTTGTGACTTGCTAGTCCATTTTCTCAGCCTTTCTTTGGGAGGTCCAATCGTCGCCCGCAAGCATATGGAAATACCTCACCGCTCTTTCTCATCCTCGCCGTTTCGCGCGGGTCAAGATGAGGGTCGCTCATCTATTTTCCCGGCTACTAGGACTAGAGATAGGACGGATAGGACGGTTTGATTCCCGTCCCGCCTCTTGCATAAACGCTGCACGGCGGAGATGACTTCAATCTTCACTGAAACCCGAAGTGCAGCCTCCACTGACTTTGAAAACCATATAGTTAGATTCGATCCTTCGATTGCTTGCCAAGCCTCTCTAGGGCAGTTTATATCAACTCCACATCCCCTGTTTATCTCGGCACAAAGGGACAAATGAGAAGTTACATTCTAAGTTTTTAAACAGTTGAATTTTCACAAGGTAAATGCATGAATTTAGATATATCTTTTTCACATTCTCAAGTTCATATTTTCAAAAAGATAATATTAAGGGAAAAGGAAAAGAAAAAGCATGTTAATTAACTATGTACACAGGCGGTTCTCACCCCACACTTTTGAACGAAGGCGTGCCTTTCAGCACGACTTAGTTCAAAAGTCATGCAAATATATACAAGAGAAGGAAATCACATTAAGGAAAAGAGAAGAACTGCACTCCCTTTTACTGTGTCGTGTCGTGGAACGACATGCCTCGGAGCTGGATAATCGAGGGAGTTCGGCTGGGGCCTTGAACTCTCAGCGCAGGCCCGGTAATTTCTCGGAAGCTGCCTAGCTGATCTGATCTTGCTCCAAAAACTGATTCCTACATGTTAGACATTCCTTCTATACAAAAAGTGGGTGCGAGCGACTTGCGGTAATAACTAAATGACAGAAAAGAAAATTACTGAAAGTAAGATAGGTGTCGGGTTACCTCCCGACCAGTGCCTTTGTTTAACGTCGTTGGCTCGACGCATGGGGATCACAGGTTTGGATCCCATGGTTGGCTCAGGTCATAGTGTTGTGGAGTGCCTACTTTCATTTTTGCCTTGCCTTTCCTCGATTTCTTGTGAGATGATGTGCTCGGGTACTGTTCCCATGGTTCCGGTGGTTTCTCCTTCCAACGTCTCTGAGAAGGCGAGGGACCTTTCACTACTAGCCTCTTGAATTTGGTTCTCTTATGTTTAGGGCTGCCTTGTCTAGTTGTGGCGAAAAAATGCTCCATCGAGGAGTCGTTCTGCATAGGCCCTTTTCCCATCCTCCTTTTAGTCTCTTCATTGATCACATAGTTTTCTGCAATTTGCCTATTGATCAAGGGGAAAAGTTTCGAAGCTTGCATCTTAAGGCTTGGTTCTGTCTCATCATGTCCGTCTGTGAGGATCCGGTCTCGGATGGTCTCGGCTGCTTGGGTAATGCTAGTCGGGTATGACTCGGGCAGCTTGTCAGTGGTGTTCTGGACTTCCTCCTCTTCTGGCACGGTCTCAGGTTCCCATGAAGGCTTTTCCTCGTTGCTTCCGGTGCTTTCTATATCTGATTCTTCTGATGGTTCGGGAGTTTCTTCTGATGGCTCAGGAGTTTCTTCTGATGGCTCAGGAGTATCTTCTTTTTTCGTCTCTGGACCAGCCTCCACTATCTGTATTCCTCTATTAGGTCGGGGCATTGGCCTTCATTTTGTGGCTTCGGCCAAGTCGTCTATAACATCCCACATTTGAGTCAGGGATAAGTGCATGGCTGATCCTCCCACTGCGTCATTGATCCTTGAGAAATCATCGGCCCTCATCCCACAAAGAAATTTTTGAAGAAGAAACACCTCCGTGAATCCATGGTGCGGGCAGCGTGAGACGATGGTGTCATAATACGTGTAGTATTCATCTAAAGTCTCATCCTAGGATTGCTGAAGGCAGATGATCTTCTCGCGGGTGTCACGTCGTAAGGATGGGGGGAGAATTCTTTAAGAAATTTAGCGCGAAGGTCCACGTAATATTTTGTACAACTAGCAGTTGATGTGTAATACCATACTGTCGCAAAGTCGGTTAAAGAGTGTTCAAAACATTTTAATTGAAACTTTTCTAACGTTACATTTTCGGGTTTCATGTGACGACTTATATGGTGGAAATGTTGGCAGTGTATTACTGGGTCTTCTCCGGTGGTACCTCCAAACTGAGGAAGATGTCGAGTCATCCATGCATACATAGTGGGCAGTGTGATGAAGAAGTGAAAAGGGAAAGAAAAGAACAACTAATCCAAGGCTAATTCCCCGGCAACGGCGCCAATTTTGACGGAGCGCACTGCACTGTCGTTAAGGTGCGATGTTCTCTGTGCAAAATAAATTTATATCTCCGATACTCGTGACTTAACTATTTTTGGTAGTAAGTGGTAAGTACGGGTCGAACCCAAGGGAGTCAGGTGAATAGTTGTTCTTTCGAAAAGGGGGGATTAAATTAAGCAGTTGGGGGGTTGGTTTTGGTTTTTAGTATTGAAAGGTAAAGTGACAGTTGATATTGCAATTAAAGGAAAGATTCGGTTTCAGGGGCCTTGTATCATATTTTCGTTTATCATTGACCTCTAATGATCATACTAAGTGTTCAAAAGTGTATCAAGGCCATTTCAAGCACTTGATTTGCCACACTGTCTAGCCCATTTCAAGGTCATAGAGCACTTGTTCTATTTAGACTAGCACCCCATTTCAAGGTATACTAGCCTATGTGCATCCATTTGATCAATCGTTTCCGATCAATCCAAATGGTGTTTTAAAGAGGTCGAACTCCTCAGATAAGCTTTGCCATTTCAAGCATCCACTTACCCGAGTATGTTCACGAACCCCAAGGAAGAGTTTTGCCATTTCAAGCATCCACTCAACCTTGGAAGTTCTAACCTAACATGTGGCACATAGAACAAGTTTTGAACACAAAGAGGCACTAAGAAAAGGGTCTAAAACATTGTATGATACAAGTACACCCCTTCAACCGAATGAAGAGTTTAGCTACGAATATTCATGGAATAGGACATCATAGCTAAGTGCGTTGAAAAGTAAAGGTTTTTGACAGACAATAAAGTAAAGAAGAGAGTACTTACAAAAATCGTTGAAAGTGCTAAAGCTTCGATTCCAAAGTAAAGTGATTACATGATTGTGCTCTCAACCTAGAGAGATAAGGGATTTGTGATTTTTGGAATGAGATGAGATATGGATACAAGGGCAAGGGAGGGCTCTATTTATAGGCTAAGGAGAGGGATGGATGTGGATGAGAAGCCAACACTTGGCAAGAAATGGGAGGAGAAGCCAAAAGCCGCCGGGGTGAGGTGGAGGGGAGGGGAGCCACCCCCCATGTGTCACTTCCATGGCCAAAGCCGCCGGCTAGGTGGAGGATAGTGGGTGAGTGTGAGTTGAGATCTTTTTTCTACAGGGTATTTTGGAGCCTAGAGAGAATACACGCTAAGGAGGAGTTTTTACGCTGAAAATATATTACGAGTCATTCCAAGGTCACGACCAGATGCTGACTGAAGAAATCTCAAGATCTTGACATGGAATCACTCAAAACAAATCCAACCGAAGAGCAACCAAAGTCAGTCCGGAGCGGAAATACACCGATAGTTTTGTGAAAACATCACAAAACTCACACAAACCTCCTCCTTCCCCTCCATGACCGGTGGCCTTGGGGAGAAGGTGACCAAAAGAGGAAGCCAACCCTCCACGGCAACCTCCAACCGGCGGCTTTGACCTTCCATGGAGCTCACCATGGATGCTTGCCATGTGCTCACATCCAAGCCACACATCTCCTCCTCCCATGGCTATAAATAGAGCCTCTACTCCTTTGTATTCATCATCCCATTGACAATACAAAATCACTTATCTCTCTAGAAGTTTTGGGCACTTTTGTAAGCTTGGTTTGAAATCTATAATACTCCTGCTGGTTCTTGAGTATTATAGTAGTTTTAGAGAATACTCATGTTGGTTCTTGAGTATTCTAGTAGTTTTTGAGAATACTCCTGTTGGTTCTTGAGTATTCTCCTTTACTTACTGTCTTTAAAAAACCCTCGAGTACTTAGCTATGGTATCCACCTCTATGGATATTTGTAGCTAAACTCTTCATTCGGTTGAAGGGGTGTACTTGTATCATAAAATGTTTTAGGCCATATTTTAGTGCCTCTTCTTTGTATTCAAAACTTGTTCTATGTGCCATATATTAGGTTAGAACTTCCAAGGTTGAGTGGATGCTTGGAATGGCAAAGCTCTTCCGTGGGGTTCGTAAACATACTCGGATAAGTGGATGCTTGGAATGGCAAAGCTTATCTGAGGAGTTTGACCTTTCTAAAACACCATTTGGTTGGTCGGGAATGACTGACCAAATGGATGCACACAGGCTAATATACCTTGGAATGGGGTATTAGTCTAAGTAGAACAAGTGCTCTACGACCTTGGAATGGGCTAGACAGTGTGGCAAATCGAGTGCTTGGAATGGCCTTGATACACGTTTGAATACTTAGAAGGATCACTAAAGGTCAATGATAAACAGGCTATGATACAAGGCCCCCGAAACCGAATGCTTTCCTTAAATTCAAACACCACCTGCATTTACTTTCTTAGTATAAACTACCTTATCAACTGTTCACCTTCCGGAGGACTTGCCAATCACGCAACAACCGCTGTAAGTCTTCTCTTTTATTTTCAGTATTTACTTTTCTATCATTTACTTTTCCGCACTAAAAACCAAAAACAACTAAAAAAAACACTTACTTTTCCGCACTAAAATCTCAATCAACCTAAAACACGCTCCCTCGCTGTACGATTCCCTCAAAGAATAACTTATCCCCCTAATTCCCTTGGGTTCGTCCCCTACTTACCACTTGCTACCCAGTAGTGAAGTCGCGAGTAGCGGACTTATAAATTAATTCTTCACGTTTGCACACGATGACTGTGCGTCCGTCAAGGTCCCAAGTTTTAGCCATGGTTAGGTTCAAACCCCCCGCCGCATCATTGAGCCTTTTCCGCTCATGCGGCAGCATTCCGCCAAGAAACCTTTGAAGAAGGAATACGTTTGTGAATCCATGGTGCGGGCAGCGCGAAACAATGATATCGAAGTACGTATAGTACTCATCCAATGTTTCATCCCGGGATTTCTCAAGGTTGATGACCTTCTCGCGGGTTTCAAGTCGGAGAGATGGCGGGGAAAATTCTTCTAGAAATTTTGCTCGTAGATCCCCATAATCGCCTTCATACTCTGCACATGAGTAATACCACTCTATTGCCGAGTCAGTTAAAGAAAATTTGAAGCATGTCAGCTTAAACTCCTCTAACGTCTCATTTTTAGGTTTCATGTGGCTGTAGATGGAGTGAAAATGTTGGCAATGTTTCACAGGGTCCTCTCCGATGGAACCTCCAAACTAGGGGAGACATCTAAGCATTTTAAACATAAGGTTGCTGCCTCCATCATTCTAAGGCTCTCTTCCGTAGTAGGAAGACATGGCAAATTATGTACAATAGAAAAAGGAACAACTATCCATTTGCTAATTCCCCGGCAACGGCGCCAATTTTGACAGAGCGCACTGCACTGTCGTTAAGGTGCGATGTTCTCTGTGCAAAATAAATTTATATCTCCGATACTCGTGACTTAACTATTTTTGGTAGTAAGTGGTAAGTACGGGTCGAACCCAAGGGAGTCAGGTGAATAGTTGTTCTTTCGAAAAGGGGGGATTAAATTAAGCAGTTGGGGGGTTGGTTTTGGTTTTTAGTATTGAAAGGTAAAGTGACAGTTGATATTGCAATTAAAGGAAAGATTCGGTTTCAGGGGCCTTGTATCATATTTTCGTTTATCATTGACCTCTAATGATCATACTAAGTGTTCAAAAGTGTATCAAGGCCATTTCAAGCACTTGATTTGCCACACTGTCTAGCCCATTTCAAGGTCATAGAGCACTTGTTCTATTTAGACTAGCACCCCATTTCAAGGTATACTAGCCTATGTGCATCCATTTGATCAATCATTTCCGATCAATCCAAATGGTGTTTTAAAGAGGTCGAACTCCTCAGATAAGCTTTGCCATTTCAAGCATCCACTTACCCGAGTATGTTCACGAACCCCACGGAAGAGTTTTGCCATTTCACGCATCCACTCAACCTTGGAAGTTCTAACCTAATATGTGGCACATAGAACAAGTTTTGAACACAAAGAGGCACTAAGAAAAGGGTCTAAAACATTTTATGATACAAGTACACCCCTTCAACCGAATGAAGAGTTTATCTACGAATATTCATGGAACAGGACATCATAGCTAAGTGCGTTGAAAAGTAAAGGTTTTTGAAAGACAGTAAAGTAAAGAAGAGAGTACTTACAAAAACCGTTGAAAGTGCTAAAGCTTCGATTCCAAAGTAAAGTGATTTCATGATTGTGCTCTCAATCTAGAGAGATAAGTGATTTGTGATTTTTTGGAATGAGATGAGATATGGATACAAGGGCAAGGGAGGGCTCTATTTATAGGCTAAGGAGAGGGATGGATGTGGATGAGAAGCCAACACTTGGCAAGAAATGGGAGGAGAAGCCAAAAGCCACCAGGGTGAGGTGGAGGGGAGGGGAGCCGCCCCCCCATGTGTCACTTCCATGGCCAAAGCCGCCGCAGGCCAAAATACCCTGTAGATAAATATCGGAACTAACAAGCAAAAGTTAAATAGACAAACAGTCTAATTTAGTGGGTTTAACTGTGTTTATGATTCGTATAATTATGGTCCATCAGATCACCCCACACTTTTAGTTGTTCGTCCCGAACAATGCTATTAAAGGGCGGCACAATAAGTAAGCTTTTTAAAAAATGAAAGTTAGACTGTGGGACTCGATTTATCCTAATTCATGCATTACTACTTTTTACCAAATTAAACCGTGTAAATAAATAGAAGAAACTTGATACTTGTACCTCCGTGCTGAGATGCAAATTATTTTGGATGTTTCGGGAGATAGCCCTTTTCAGGCTCCTGGACTGCATCCTCGGGACCCTCTCGCACTATATGGTTTCCTTGTAGCTTTCTCTAGCACGTGATTCGGTTCGGGTTTCAATGGTTTGATCTTTAATTTTCTTTTGGCGAGGGACAGCTTTTGTAGTGAATCGGCCTTTGGCCTTTGATTTGACTCTTTGAGTACTTCACTTTTTGTTCGGTTAAAACCTTCACAATTTTGGGCCTTTGGCCTCATGATTTGCTTCTTCGAGCTTTTGCCTTTTTGTGGCTTGCTAGTCCATTTTCTCAAGCCTTTTTGGGAGGTCCAATCATCGCTCGTGAGCATATGGAAATACCTCCCCGCTCCTCTCATCCTTGCTGTTTCACGCAGGTCAAGATGAGGGTCGCTCATCTATTTTATCGGCTACTTTGACTAGAGATAGGACGGTCTGATTCCCGTCCTCGCCTTTTTTTCTTTTTGCATAAACACTGCATGGCGGAGATGACTTCAATCTTCACTGAAACCCGAAGTGCAGCCTCCACTGACTTCGAAAACCATATAGTTAGATTCGATCCTTCGAGTGCTTGCCAAGCCTCTCTAGGGCAGTTTATGTCAACTCCACTTCCCTAGTTTATCTCAGCACAAAGGGACAAATGAGAAGTTACATTCTAAGTTTTTAAACAGTTGAATTTTCACAAGGTTAATGCATGAATTATGATCTATCTTTTTCACATTCTTAAGTTCATATTTTCAAAAAGATAATTATTAAGGGAAAAGGAAAAACATGTTATTTATTTACAAAGGTGGATCTCACCCCACACTTTTGAACGAAGGCGTGCCTTTCAGCATAACTTAGTTCAAAAGCCATGCAAGCAGATATTATACGAGAAGGAAATGACATTAAGGAAAAGGGAAGAACAGAACTCCCTTTAAAGTGTCGAGCGAACGACATGGCATGAGGCTGGATAATCGAGGGAGTTCGGCTGAGGCCTTGAACTCTTGGTGCAGGCCCGGTAATTCACGGAAGCTGCCTGGCTGATCCGGTCTTGCTCCAAAAACCGATTCCTAAATAGTCATTTCATTCTATGCACCAAGTGGGTGAGAGCGACTTACAGAAAAAACTAAATGACAGAAAATAAAAGTACTGAAAGTAAGATAGGTGTCGGGTTACCTCCCGACCAGTGCCTTTGTTTAACGTCGTTGGCTCGACAGTACCTCATTCCTGGATCACTGGTTTGGATCCCATGGGTGGCTCAGGTCGTATTTCGCCACTGTTCATGTGTTGATTCTGGCCTTGACTCTTCCTGATTTCTTGCTTGGGTTAGAACCCCATGGTTTTGGTGTTTTTTCTTTCCATTGCTTTTGAGAAGGCGGGGGACCTTTGACCATAACTGCTGGTCTTGTTACTCTTTTGGTCTCCTTTGGCAGGTCAAAAATCTGTGTACCGTGATCTGAGATAGGTATAATGACTGGCGGTTTCTTTGTATCCGTGCGGCTATTATCAATGGAGAAATTTTCAATTTTGCCGCCGAACTTAAGCGATAATGAGCCCTTGCCCACATCGATCCTTGCTTTAGTAGCGTAGAGGAATGGTCATCCCAATATTATTGTTGGAGGGTCGTCTTCGCTGGTCTCTCCCGTTTGTATTACATAAAAGTCTGCAGCAACGACGAGCTTTCCCACATGGAGTATTACATCTTCCAGCACTCCAACCGGACGGATGCACGATTTATCTCCTAGCTCGATATTTGACCTGGGTGTTTTAATGGACCAAGTCCTAATAAGTAATATAAGGAGGAGGGCATGGCGTTGACAGCAGCCCCAAGATCGACTAAGCACTTATGAATCTGTGCTTCACCAATACCGCAGGTGACTGTGAAGGCCCCTGGGTCTTTATCTCTTTCCGGTTGTGACTCATGATCTGAAGTGAGGGCTCCTTCTATTGTCGGGCCATTCTGCCCATTCCTTGGTTTAGGATTTGTATAATCGGGCCCCTTAATATTTTGCTTCGGAGCATAAATATTGGTTGGAGAGTCCCACTTTAAATCGTTATTGTCATCCCATCCAGGTGCGGGTATGTCAGAGTGTATGATCGGTGGTGGTGTTATGCAAACGGTGAATGCGTACCGTCCATTTTCAGTATGCGTAACCCATGTTTTGCCATCATTGGGTCGGTCTTCCTCTTGGTTCCAATCAGGACGACGCCTCCGGGTGAAGTGCTTGTTTGTAAGTTTGTAAGTTGGGGATCGTGCTACTTCTCCCAGTGTCGCCTTTACGTTTGACCTCTTTATCATGCTAAGATTCGCCTTTGGGTTTTGGATGGTTTGTGAAGGAAGTCTGCCAGGCTCATTAGTGAGTGTTGACATTGCCTTGGCGAGCTGGGACATTTGTTTGGTCAATTCTGAAATTGCCCCGTCAGTTTTCGCCTGGTATTGGTGTAGCGAAGCACCCAATTGATTTATGCTTCCTGCGAGCTCCTTCATTGTGTCATCGAGTTACTTGGTTGGTTCTTACTGATTATTCGGGCCGGCTTGGTACTGATTTGGTCCTCTTTGCTGATATTGGCCTGTTGATGGAGCGTTCTGGTTATACTGTCGGTGGGGGGGGGGTTGGTAGAATGACTGAGCTAGTTGAGGGACAGCTGGTTGTGCTTCCTTCTGAGGATAGTTGTTGTTACGCCAGTTCGGGTTGGTTGTTTGACCATACTGTCGGTTTTGTCCGGCTCTGTCGTTGCTGCTGTTGTTGTATCCTTGGTATCCTCCCACTGCATTCACTTCTGCTGGTTCCTCTTCTATTAATGTCGGGCATGCGTCAGTTTTGTGGTCCGTAGAACCACAAAATTTGCAAGGCTTACTTGGAACTGGTTGTCTTCGTCGGAACTGAATCATCATCTCCTTTAATTGTTTCATCTCTTCTGGCATGGAGTTCATCGGTGTTTCAGCTTTTGCCACATTCCTTGTACGGGAAAATTCTTCCCGACGAGTCGTCTCTCCTCTAAATCGGACATTTTCAGCAACGTTGGTGATAAGATCCCTTATGCCACTTAATGATAGATTCATCATGGATCCTCTAGCTGAGGCATCCAGGTGCATTTTGTCTAAGGTTCTTAATCCATCAATGAGATACTCGACGGTGAGTTTCTCTGGCAGTCCAAGGGTACAGCAGCTTCTCTCCAGGCGGTTGAACTTTTCCAGGTAATCGTACATGGTTTCATTCGGTCCTTGCTTGATGTCTTGTAGTTGCCTCCGTACTTGCATCGCCCATCCTGCCGGGTAATATTTGTCCAGGAATTTCTTTTGCATCTGTGCCCATGTTTTGATGCTATCAGAAGGCAATGAAAGGAACCAATCGTTTGCCGCGTCAATGACGGAAAAATAGAACGGCTTCAACTTGAAGTCGTCTACGTTTACGCCATTCGGTTTTAAGTTCTGGCAGATACCATGTAAGCGCTGGAGATGAGTCATTGCTGACTCTCCACGTGTTCCTGAGAATTTCGGTAAGTTGTGGGCCACTGAAGTGTTGATGATGATATTTTCCAGTTCAGGGCCTTCGTGAATGCACCATGGCTGGTTTCTGAAATAC
Organism: Rhodiola kirilowii; assembly: GCA_033675215.1. Lineage (NCBI taxonomy): Eukaryota > Viridiplantae > Streptophyta > Magnoliopsida > Saxifragales > Crassulaceae > Rhodiola > Rhodiola kirilowii. Next base: position 50,859,924 of record CM066203.1, on the reverse strand, counting down.
GGTGCTGAGAGTTCTCCCATAGTAGGTTCGCGGAAATTGTTGTTATCCCCGTAGTAGTTATCGAAAGCGGGTTCTCGTCTTGGCACTTGTCGAGGTTGAGGGGGTGGTAGATATCTAGGGGGTTGTACTGGACCAGCTGCATTTCGGTCCTTGGGTGGTTCTTGATTTGTTCTGATGGCCTCCCTATCACGAGCTCTTCTGTTTCTGATGAGTTGTTCCGGATCGTCCACAAATGGAAGTGGCACCTCATCATTTCGATCGTACAGGTTTATCTCGTCGTCATCTTGGTACTCCTGGTGGCTTCCTTCGCGAGACATGGTTGTTTTGAAGCGAGTATCGATTCAAAGAACTTATCCGATTAATTAAATAATTCCCCGGCAACGGCGCCAATTTTGACGGACGCACAGTCGTCGTGTGCAAACGTCAAGAATTAATTTATAAGTCCGCTACTCGTGACTTCACTACTAGGTAGCAAGTGGTAAGTAGGGGTCGAACCCAAGGGAATTAGGGGGATGAGTTATTCTTTGAGGGAATCGTACAGCGAGGGAGCGTGTTTTAGGTTGATTGAGATTTTAGTGCGGAAAAGTAAGTGTTTTTTTTTAGTTGTTTTTGGTTTTTAGTGCGGAAAAGTAAATGACAGAAAAGTAAATACTGAAAATAAAAGAGAAGACTTACAGCGGTTGTTGCGTGATTGGCAAGTCCTCCGGAAGGTGAACAGTTGATAAGGCAGTTTATACTAAGAAAGTAAATGCAGGTGGTGTTTGAATTTAAGGAAAGCATTCGGTTTCGGGGGCCTTGTATCATAGCCTGTTTATCATTGACCTTTAGTGATCCTTCTAAGTATTCAAACGTGTATCAAGGCCATTCCAAGCATTCGATTTGCCACACTGTCTAGCCCATTCCAAGGTCGTAGAGCACTTGTTCTACTTAGACTAATACCCCATTCCAAGGTATATTAGCCTGTGTGCATCCATTTGGTCAGTCATTCCCGACCAACCAAATGGTGTTTTAGAAAGGTCAAACTCCTCAGATAAGCTTTGCCATTCCAAGCATCCACTTATCCGAGTATGTTTATGAACCCCACGGAAGAGCTTTGCCATTCCAAGCATCCACTCAACCTTGGAAGTTCTATCCTAATATATGGCACATAGAACAAGTTTTGAATACAAAGAAGAGGCACTAAAATATGGCCTAAAACATTTTATGATACAAGTACACCCCTTCAACCGAATGAAGAGTTTAGCTACGAATATCCATAGAGGTGGATACCATAGCTAAGTACTCGAGGGTTTTTGAAAGACAGTAAGTAAAGGAGAATACTCAAGAACCAACAGGAGTATTCTCAAAAACTACTAGAATACTCAAGAACCAACAGGAGTATTCTCTAAAACTACTATAATACTCAAGAACCAACATGGGTATTATAGATTTCAAACCAAGCTTACAAAAGTGCCCAAAACTTCTAGAGAGATAAGTGATTTTGTATTGTGAATGGGATGATGAATACAAAGGAGGAGAGGCTCTATTTATAGCCATGGGAGGAGGAGATGTGTGGCTTGGATGAGAGCCCATGGCAAGCATCCATGGTGAGCTCCATGGAAGGTCAAAGCCGTCGGTTGGAGGTTGCCATGGAGGGTTGGCTTCCTCTTTTGGTCACCTTCTCCCCAAAGCCACCGGTCATGGAGGGGAAGGAGGAGGTTTGTGTGAGTTTTGTGATGTTTTCACAAAACTATCGGTGTATTTCTGCTCCGGACTGACTTTGGTTGCTCTTCGGTTGGATTTGTTTTGAGTGATTCCAAGTCAGGATCTTGAGATTTCTTCAGTCAGCATCTGGTCGTGACCTTGGAATGACTCGTAATATATTTTCAGCGTAAAAACTCCTCCTTAGCGTGTATTCTCTCTAGGCTCCAAAATACCCTGTAGATAAATATCGGAACTAACAAGCAAAAGTTAAATAGACAAACAGTCTAATTTAGTGGGTTTAACTGTGTTTATGATTCGTATAATTATGGTCCATCAGACCTCATAGACGATTTGGCAGAAAGCACAAAACAAGGGCCGATGCACCAAACTGATGATGAAGCACCGACGATGGAAGTGGACTCAGAGGAAAACGAGCCCGACACCACACCCATTACAAGCTTGCCCGTAGCAAATCTGGAAGGAGACATCAGTACAAGGGCAGTAACGGATGTGGAGGCGGCTCTAAAGGAGCCAACATTGGAGCCCACGGAGCCGACAGAGGATGATGACTCACAAATGACCGAAGAAGAACCGGCCAAGACAGGCCCGATCCTCACTGTCGAAGCACCCGAGGAAGTTCCGGACTTCACTACCAAACCAGTCGAGACATACCCGGACCTCACTGCCGAACTAACCGAGAAAATCACGGCAGGCCCGGTCCTCACTGTAGAGCTGCTCGAGAAAGGCCCTGTCCTTATGGCCGAGAAGCCCCTACTTAACCCTTCATGTTCTATGAAGATCATGGCCACCAGAGATGAGATGATCGATGATGATGCAGTGCTAGGCGAGTTGGAGGAGAAGCATGAGCCAAAACAATCAACGCAGGAGCTCCCACTCGTCACAAGCGAAGAAGAGCCTCCTGAAAGGTGTAAGGACCAAGGACGGCCAATCATCTCTGCCACAAAGAAGAGGGTTAGCAAGGGCGCATGCTTGAGGTCGCTTGGCAAAAGACTGAACTTCCAAAACTGCAAAGATGCCAACCGGCCATACATGAAGAAGCGGCAAAGACATGGGCGCAAAGAATGGAAACCCGGAAGGAGAAGCAAGAGAGCACGATTCCATGGACCAGCAGCTACAGTCAAGGGAGCCTCACCTTCTCGGAGCTATGAAAAGAAGAACCTGCCAAACCAATGGAGAACCAAACCAAGCCCATCACTCCACAAGTTCTTTGGACAGAGTAAAAGGGCAGCCGAAAATAAGTTCAACCTCACAAACCCATGGGACCCAGATCCCTCTTAAATGAGGTACTGTCGAGCTAACAACGTTAAACAAAGGCACTGGTCGGGAGGTAACCCGACACCTATCTTACTTTCAGTAATTTTCTTTTCTGTCATTTAGTTTTTACCGCAAGTCGCTCTCACCCACTTTTTGTATAGAAGGAATGTCTAACATGTAGGAATCGGTTTTTGGAGCAAGATCAGATCAGCCAGGCAGCTTCCGAGAAATTACCGGGCCTGCGCTGAGAGTTCAAGGCCCCAATCGAACTCCCTCGATTATCCACCTCCGAGGCATGTCGTTCCACGACACGACACAGTAAAAGGGAGTGCAGTTCTTCTCTTTTCCTTAATGTGATTTCCTTCTCTTGTATATATTTGCATGACTTATGAACTAAGTCGTGCTGAAAGGCACGCCTTCGTTCAAAAGTGTGGGGTGAGAACCGCCTGTGTACATAGTTAATTAACATGCTTTTTCTTTTCCTTTTCCCTTAATATTATCTTTTTGAAAATATGAACTTGAGAATGTGAAAAAGATATATCTAAATTCATGCATTTACCTTGTGAAAATTCAACTGTTTAAAAACTTAGAATGTAACTTCTCATTTGTCCCTTTGTGCTGAGATAAACAGGCGATGTGGAGTTGATAGAAAATGCCCTAGAGAGGCTTGGCAAGCACTCGAAGGATCGAATCTAACTATATGGTTTTCGAAGTTAGTGGAGGCTGCACTTCGGGTTTCAATGAAGATTAAAGTCATCTCCGACGTGCAGCGTTTATGCAAGAGGCGGGACGGGAATCAAACCGTCCTATCTCTAGTCAGAGTAGCCGGGAAAACAAATGAGCGACCCTCATTTTGACCCGCGTGAAACGGCGAGGATGAGAAAGAGCGGGGAGGTATTTCCATATGCTTGCGGGCGACGATTGGACATCCCAAAGAAAGGTTGAGAAGCAAAAGAAGCAAAAGCTCAAAGAAGCTAATCAAAGGCCAAAGGCCAAAATTGTGAAGGTTTTAACCGAACAAAAGTGAAGAAACTCCAACTCAATATCAAAGGCCAAAGGCCAAAGGCCGATTCACTACAGAAGCTGTCCCTCGCCAAAAAGAAATCAAAATGCTCAACTCAGTGAAACCCGAACCGAATCACGTGCTAGAGAAAGCTACAAGGAAACCATATAGTGCAAGTCGATCCCGAGAATGCAGTCCAGGAGCCTGAAAAGGGCTATCTCCCGAAACATCCGAATTAATTTGCATCTCGGCACGAAGGTACAAGTATCAAGTTTCTTCTAAGTATTTACACGGTTTAGTTTGGTAATAAGTAAGTAATGCATGAATTAAGATAAATCTAGTCCCACAGTCTCACTTTCATATTTAAAAGTTTTTACTTAGATTGTGTTCCGCCCTTAAATAGCATTGTTCGGGACGAACAACTAAAAGTGTGGGGTGATCTGATGGACCATAATTGTATGAATCATAAACACAGTTAAGCCCATCAAATTAGACTCTTTTTCTATTTAACTTTTGCTTGTTAGTTCCGATATTTATCTACAGGGTATTTTGAAGTCTAGAGAGAATACAGGCTAAGGAGGAGTTTTAAAGCTGAAAATGAATTACGAGTCATTCCAGGTCACGACCAAATTCTGACTTTCAAGAACCTGACGTGGAATCACTCAAAACAAGTCCAACCGAAGGGCAACCTGAGTCAGACCGGAGCTGAAAGAGAGCCGATGGCTTTTGGGAAAAAAGATCTCAACTCACACTCACCCACTCCCCTCCACCTAGCCGGCGGCTTTGGCCATGGAAGTGACACATGGGGGGCGGCTCCCCTCCCGTCCACCTCACCCCGGCGGCTTTTGGCTTCTCCTCCCATTTCTTGCCAAGTGTTAGCTTCTCATCCACATCCATCCCTCTCCTTAGCCTATAAATAGAGCCCTCCCTTGCCCTTGTATCCATATCTCATCTCATTCCAAAAAATCACAAATCACTTATCTCTCTAGATTGAGAGCACAATCATGTAATCACTTTACTTTGGAATCAAAGCTTTAGCACTTTCAACGGTTTTTGTAAGTACTCTCTTCTTTACTTTACTGTCTTTCAAAAACCTTTACTTTTCAACGCACTTAGCTATGATGTCCTGTTCCATGAATATTCGTAGCTAAACTCTTCATTCGGTTGAAGGGGTGTACTTGTATCATACAATGTTTTGGACTCTTTTCTTAGTGCCTCTTTGTGTTCATAACTTGTTCTATGTGGCACATATTAGGTTAGAACTTCCAAGGTTGAGTGGATGCTTGAAATGGCAAAACTCTTCCGTGGGGTTCGTGAACATACTCGGGTAAGTGGATGCTTGAAATGGCAAAGCTTATCTGAGGAGTTCGACCTCTTTAAAACACCATTTGGATTGATTGGAAATGATTGATCAAATGGATGCACATAGGCTAGTATACCTTGAAATGGGGTGCTAGTCTAAATAGAACAAGTGCTCTATGACCTTGAAATGGGCTAGACAGTGTGGCAAATCAAGTGCTTGAAATGGCCTTGATACACTTTTGAACACTTAGTATGATCATTAGAGGTCAATGATAAACGAAAATATGATACAAGGCCCCTGAAACCGAATCTTTCCTTTAATTGCAATATCAACTGTCACTTTACCTTTCAATACTAAAAACCAAAACCAACCCCCCAACTGCTTAATTTAATCCCCCCTTTTCGAAAGAAAACCTATTCACCTGACTCCCTTGGGTTCGACCCGTACTTACCACTTACTACCAAAAATAGTTAAGTCACGAGTATCGGAGATATAAATTTATTTTGCACAGAGAACATCGCACCTTAACGACAGTGCAGTGCGCTCCGTCAGCAGTGCTGTCACGGACTTAAATCTAAACATTTTAGTGTTTATTTCTATATGAATTATATTAGCCACAACAAGAGTCATATTCATTAAACGGGGAAGTAGAAGCCCTAGGAAGCGCCTCTTAATCCGATTAAACACCCTTTTTTAAGCTCATTAGTTCACTTAGAAATTGTTACTTGATAAACAAAAATCTTAGATATAAGGAATAGTGTGGAATGGTTGTTCTTTGCGAAAAATGTACAGAGATTAAGTGCTATTGGGGTTGGTTGTGGTTTTAGTACTGAAAGTAAGATGGGTTGGTTGTGGTTTTAGTACTGATAGGAAATGACTGAAAAGTAAAGTGCGGAAAGTAAATGACTGAAAAGTAAAGTGCGGAAAGTAAATTGCGTAAAGTAAATACTGAAAGTAAAGTGCTGGAACAGTCGAGTTCAATATCAACCGCTACACACTTTTGGTTTGTCGCACGCTGTATTTCAAGCGTGATACGTGCCAAACTTATGTTGGATTGATGTTGAAAACGTCTGTAGTAAGCGTACTGACAGTAAATGACTGAAAAGTAAATGACTGAAAAGTAAATGAGTGAACAGTAAATGTGCGAAAAGTAAAGTACTGAAAGCAAACAATTGATGATAGGACTGAAAGTAAGGTGACAGGTTGTGAATTGATTAATGGAAGGATTCGGTTTTAGGGGCCTTGTATCATAGTCCGTTCATCATCGACCTCTAATGATCATACTAAGTGTTCAAAGATGTATCAAGGCTATTTCTAGCACTTGACTTGCCACACCGTCTAGTCCTTTTCAAGACATAGAACTCTTGTTCTAGTTGGGCTAATTCCTCCTTTCGAAGTATCTTAGCTTATGTGCATCCATTTGATCAATCATTTCCGATCAACCAAATGGTGTTTAAAAGAGGTTGAACTCCACAGATAAGCTGTGCTCTTTCGAGCCTCCACTTATCCACGGAAGTTCACGAACCCATGGAAGAGCTTTGCTCTTTCGAGCCTCCACTCAACCAATAGCGTTCTGACCTAATATATGGCACATAGAACAAGTTGAACACAAAGAGGCACTAAGAGAAGGGTCTAAAACATTTTATGATACAAGAGCACCCCTTCAACCGAATGAAGGGTTTAGCTACGAGTATCCATGGAAGTGGATATCATAGCTAAGTGCGTAAAAGTAAATGTTTCAGTTTTGAAAACAAAGACAAGAAAGTAAGGTTTTGGAAAGTAAAACTCAAGAACAAACTTGAGCATTCAAGAACCAACAAGAGTACTCAAGATACAAAGTGAAGTAAAGACAAGGAAAGTAAAGAAAGCTTTGGAAAACAAGAACAAAAGTAAGAACAAGAACAAGTAAAATGTAGAGAGGTTTTGGTATTGAAATGGTGAAGAAGAGAGATAAGCTCTCAACTTCCTAATGTGTATTACATGAGGCAAGCCCTCTATTTATAGGCAAGGGAGACTTGGAGGCTAAGTTTTGCTTTGGAAAATATCCCAAAAGCAAGTCATTTTCATTGGCTCTCCCATATGCCACCTCATTTGAGCACATGCATCTCCCAAAAGCCGCCGGCCATAGGTGGCATCTCCAAAAGCCGCCGGCCATAGGTGGCACTCCAAAAGCCGCCTTTAGTTGGGTCCCAATGCAACCGGACTCCAAATGCCAACCAAAATGAATAGTAGAAGCCAACCGGAATGAATAGTAAGTAACCGAAATATTGGGACTTCGGTTGGGTTCTGGCCGGAACTTGATCTGAGCTTGGTCGGAGCTTGGCCGGAGCTCGGCCGGAGTTTGCCCGGAGCATAGTCGTAGTTCGCCGGAATTTGGCCGGAATCTGACCGGAGCTTTGGCCGGAGCTTCTTGGATTTTGGAGAGTGGATTCTGAACTACAAAGTCATTCTAAGATGATCTCAAGAAGGAAGTTAGGCCAGATTCTGCTTGGAACATGGTCGAAATACAAAAACGTCCGAAATTGCCCTATTTTGGCCTTGACCGGGCTCGGTGCCTTCGTAGTGCGTTCTTGTCCAAACTCCGATGGTTCTAGCATATTTGAGTGATTCGAAGTCGGTTCCATGAAGGATGTTAAGGCTGAATTTGAGTGTAGCATGGTCGTTCCCTAGGATGGCCTAGAACTCGGTCCTCGGGCCTTGGCTGGCTTTTTGGCACAATTCTTCCCTTTTTAAGTGTGTTTCCTCTTTGGATTCCAAAATAGCCTATAAACATAAAATGACATTAACAAGTAAGTGTTCTTAGGACAAAGTGTCGAATAAGGTGGGTTTTGTGTAATCGATGAATCATATAAATACGCTCCATCAAATACCCCCACACTTATTCTTGTTCGTCCCGAACAAGGCTAGTCAAAAAGAGGAACAACTGATATACCAAAAACCTTAGATAATAATGTTATAATGTTAGTCTAGACTTATCCTAATCATGCATTACTTGCTTGCTACCAAACTAAACCGTGTAAATACATAGAAGAAACTTGATACTTGTACCTTCGAGCCGAGATGCAAATTAATTCGAATGATTTGGGAGATAGCCCTTTTCAGGCTCCTGGACTGCATCCTCGGGATCGACTCGCACTATATGGTTAACTTGTAGCTTTCTCTAGCACATGATTTGGTTCGGGTTTCAATGATCTGAGCTCTTTGATTTCCTTTTGGCGAGGGACATCTTTTTGAAGTGACTTTGTCTTTGACCTTTGATGTTGAATTGGAGTTTCTTCACTTTTGTTTCGGTTAAAACCTTCACAATTTTGGCCTTCGGCCTTTGATTTGCTTCTTCGAGCATTGCTCCTTTGTGATTTGCTTGTCCATTTTCTCAACCTTTTGGGAGGTCCAATCATCGCCCGAGAGCATATGGAAATACCTCCCCGCTCTTTTTCATCCTCGCCGTTTCGTGCGGGTCAAGATGAGGGTCGCTCATCTATTTTCCCGGCTACTAGGACTAGAGATAGGACGGTCTGATTCCCGTCCCGCCTCTTGCATAAACGCTGCATGGCGGAGATGACTCCTGACTCAACTGAAACCCGAAGTGCAGCCTCCACTGACTTCGTAAACCATATAGTGAAATCCGATCCTTTGAATGCTTGCCAAGCCTCTCTAGGGCATTTTATATCAACTCCACATCCCCTGTATATCTCAGCACAAAGGGACAAATGAGAAGTTACATCCTAAGTTTTTATACAGTTGAGATTTCACAAGGTAAATGCATGAATTCGGATCTATCTATTTCACATCATGGAAGTTTGTATTTTCAAAAAGTTAATATTTAGGGAAAAGGAAAAGAACAAACATGTAGACTAATATGTGCAAAACTAACTAATATGTGCAAGACTACTCAATCACCATCACACTTTTGAACGAAGTCGTTCCTCTCGGAACAACTTAGTTCGAAACACAAAAAGCTAGTTAACTAAGGAAATGACATAAACATAAAAACTATAACGAGTAAAGAAAATATGCCGGGTTACCTCCCGGCAAGTGCCTTTGTTTAACATCGTTGGCTCGACGGTACCTCACTCATGGATCATAAGTTTGAATCCCATGGGTGTGTGAGGTCAAACTTCTTCTCGGCTGCCCTTTTGATTTGCCCAAAGAACACATATGGCAGCGGGCTCAGTTCTGCTCTCCCTTGATCCAGAGGCTTCTTCTTCACATATCCCTGAGAAGGCGAGGACTCCTTGACCATAGCTGCTGGTCCATCAAGTCGAGCTCTCTTGTTCCTCCTTCCCGGCTTCCATTCCTTTGGCCCATGTCTTGGCCGTTTCTTCATGTTTGAATGGGTGGCACCTTTGCAATTCTGGAAGTTTAGTATTGTGCCATTGAACACGAGCGACCTTGAGCTTGTTCCCATGCCAAGCCTCTTCTTTGGGGCTGAGATGATTGGTCGTCTTGGAACGAGTGAGTTTTCCGGGCTCGTGGTGAGTGAGTGCTCCATCTTCGGCTCTTCTGGCACATGTTTTGCCTCCAACTCCCCTTGCACCTCATCATCATTAACTACATGATCTTCGGTGGCTATGATCTGCATAAAACATGAAGGGTTAAGTTGGGGGACTTCAACCACAAGGACCGGGCCTATCTCTACCAGCCCGTCCGTGAGGACCGGGTTGTCTCGGGCAGCTTGGCAATGAGGTCAGGGCATGTCTCGGCTGGCTCGGCAATGAGGAATGGGGCATTGAGGTCCATTGTAAGCTCTTCCTTGGGCAGAATGGTAATGAGGACCGGGCCAGGCTTGATTTTCTCGGCCGCTTTGGTAGTGAGGTCCGGGTATGTCTCGGGCAACTCGTCAGTTAGGACCAGGACTTCCTCGGACAGATTGGAAATGTGGACCGGGTCAGCCTCGGACAGATCGGCAGTGAGGACCGGGACTTCTGTCGGCTCGGTAGTGAGGATCGGGCATGTCTTGGCCGGTTCTTCTTCAGTCATCTGCGGGTCCTCATCCTCTGCCGGCTCCAAAGTAGGCTCTTCCTTGATGACCCTTGGTTTGAGCAACTCATAGATCCAGTTTGTAGCTTATTTTTCAACCACCCTTTCTATTGCCCATGATTCGGTTTCGGCCCTGATTTGGTGCACCATGTTGGCCAGTTCTTCGAGCCGTATGGCCTGATCTTGTTTCGCGCTTCCACAGATCATCCATGCTTAAGTTATCCACCGAGCCTCCTGCCGCATCATTAAGCCTATTCCACTCTTGTGGCATCATTCCACCGAGAAACCTTTGAAGAAGATCGAAGTTGGTGAATCCAAGGTGCGGGCAGCTCATCACAAGGGAGTCAAAGTACGACAAGTACTCGTCCAATGTTTCGTCCCGGGATTGCTCAATGTTGATGATCTCCTTGCGGGCTCAAAGTCGGAGAGATGGCGGGCAAAACTCATCTAGGAATTTGGTTTGTAGATCCCCATAATCACTTTCATAAGCTGCACATGAGTAATACCATTCTATTGCGGAGTTAGTTAAAGAAAATTTAAAGCATTTAAGTTTAAACCCCTCTAGCGATTCATTTTTAGGCCTCATGTGGCTGCATATGGAGTGGAACGTATGTGTATGCCTCACGGGATCTTCTCCAATGGTACCTCCGAATTGGGGGAGACGGTTAAGCATCTCAAACATAAGGTTGCTGCCCCCATCACTCCAAGGTTCTCTGCCATAGTATGAGGACATGGTGAACTGCATGACAAAACAAACAAAAGAAAAACAAAAAGAACAACTATTCCGATTTCACGACTCCCCGGCAAGGGCGCCAATTTGACAGCACTACCTTGTCGCGAGGCAATGTGTACAAAATCAATTTATAAGTCCGCTACTCGTGACTTTACTATTGGGTAGTAAAGCGGTAAGTAGGGGTCGAACCCAAGGGAGTCAGTGTGGAATGGTTGTTCTTTACGAGAAATGTACAGAGATTAAGTGCGATTGGGGTTGGTTGTGGTTTTAGTACTGGAAGTAAGATGGGTTGGTTGTGGTTTTAGTACTGAAAGGAAATGACTGAAAAGTAAAGTGCGGAAAGTAAATGACTGAAAAGTAAAGTGCGGAAAGTAAATTGCGTAAAGTAAATACTGAAAGTAAAGTGCTGGAACAGTCGAGTTCAATATCAACCGCAACACACTTTTGGTTTGTCGCACGCTGTATTTCAAGCGTGATACGTGCCAAACTTATGTTGGATTGATGTTGAAAACGTCTGTAGTAAGCGTACTGAAAGTAAATGACTGAAAAGTAAATGACTTAAAAGTAAATGACTGAAAAGTAAATGTGCGAAAAGTAAAGTACTGAAAGTTAATGTACTGAAAGTAAACAGTTGATGATAAGACTGAAAGTAAGGTGACAGGTTGTGAATTGATTAATGGAAGGATTCTATTTTAGGGGCCTTGTATCATAGTCCGTTCATCATCGACCTCTAATTATCATACTAAGTGTTCAAAGATGTATCAAGGCTATTTCTAGCACTTGACTTGCCACACCGTCTAGTCCTTTTCAAGACATAGAACTCTTGTTCTAGTTGGGCTAATTCATCCTTTCGAAGTATCTTAGCTTATGTGCATCCATTTGATCAATCATTTCCGATCAACCAAATGGTGTTTAAAAGAGGTTGAACTCCACAGATAAGCTGTGCTCTTTCGAGCCTCCACTTATCCACGGAAGTTCACGAACCCATGGAAGAGCTTTGCTCTTTCGAGCCTCCACTAAACCAATAGCGTTCTGACCTAATATATGGCACATAGAACAAGTTGAACACAAAGAGGCACTAAGAGAAGGGTCTAAAACATTTTATGATACAAGCACACCCCTTCAACCGAATGAAGGGTTTAGCTACGAGTATCCATGGAAGTGGATATCATAGCTAAGTGCTTAAAAGTAAATGTTTCGGTTTTGAAAACAAAGACAAGAAAGTAAGGTTTTGGAAAGTAAAACTCAAGAACAAACTTGAGCACTCAAGAACCAACAAGACTACTCAAGATACAAAGTGAAGTAAAGACAAGGAAAGTAAAGAAAACTTTGGAAATCAAGAACAAAAGTAAGAACAAGAAAAAGTAAAATGTAGAGAGGTTTTGGTATTGAAATGGTGAAGAAGAGAGATAAGCTCTCAACTTCCTAATGTGTATTACATGAGGCAAGCCCTCTATTTATAGGCAAGGCTATAAGGCTAAGTTTTGCTTTGGAAAATATCCCAAAAGCAAGTCATTTTCATTGGCTCTCCCATATGCCACCTCATTTGAGCACATGAATCTCCCAAAAGCCGCCGGCAATAGGTGGCACTCCAATAGCCGCCGGCCATAGGTGGCACTCCAAAAGCCGCCTCTAGTTGGATCCCAATGCAACCGGACTCCAAATGCCAACCGAAATGAATAGTAGAAGCCAACCGGAATGAATAGTAAGTAACTGGAATATTGGGACTTCGGTTGGGTTCTGGCCGGAACTTGATCTGAGCTTGGTCGGAGCTTGGCCGGAGTTTTGCCGGAGCATGGTCGTAGTTCGCCGGAATTTGGCCGGAATCTGACTGGAGCTTTGTCCGGAGCTTCTTGGATTTTGGAGAGTGGATTCTGAACGACAAAGTCATTCTAAGATGATCTCAAGAAGGAAGTTTGGCCAGATTCTGCTTGGAACATGGTCGAAATCCAAAAACATCCGAAATTGCCCTATTTTGGCCTTGACCGGACTCGGTGCCTTGGTAGTGCGTTCTTGTCCAAACGCCGACGGTTCTAGCATATTTGAGTGATTCCAAGTCGGTTCCATGAAGGATGTTAAGGCTGAATTTGAGTGTAGCATGGTCGTTCCCTAGGATGGCCTAGAACTCGGTCCTCGGGCCTTGGCTGGCTTTTTGGCACAATTTTTCTCTTTTTAAGCGTGTTTCCTCTGTAGATTCCAAAATAGCCTATAAACATAAAATGACATTAACAAGTAAGTGTTCTTAGGACAAAGTGTCAAATAAGGTGGGTTTTGTGTACTCGATGAATCGTATAAATACTCTCCATCAAATTTCCTCTTTTGATGATGATTCATATCATGAGGAATAACTCCACATACCGCGAAATTTACCATATCCGCATACCATGGGAGGGCTTCCGCTTCAACTCTCATAAGTTGCTCTCCGATGAAAGAGTCATCAACGAGGGTAGTGTCTTCCTTGAGCTTCTCATTTCTTTCAAGCCTAGATAGGTGATCGTCGACTACATTTTCCACTCCCTTCTTATCCTTGACTTCAATATCAAATTCTTGGAGCAAGAGGATCCATCTTATCAACCTTGGCTTTGAGTCCTTTTTTGACAAGAGATATTTGATGGCCGCGTGGTCGGTGAATACTATTGTCTTTGATCCCACAAGATATGGACGAAACTTGTCGAATTCATACACAATGGCAAGGAGTTCCTTTTCGGTTGTAGAATAATTCATTTGAGCTCCATTTAGGACCTTGCTAGTGTAGTGAATGGCATGAAGTTTCTTGTCCACCCTTTGTCCAAGAACCGCCCAATAGCATAATCGCTTGCATCACACATGAGCTCAAAGGGCAAATCCCAATTTGGAGGTTGAATAATAGGAGCCGAGACCAATGCCTTCTTTAACTTTTCGAAGGCCATTAAGCATTCTTCATCAAAATTGAATTTGGTATCATTGCATAATAGATTTGTCAAAGGCCTTGCAATCTTCAAGAAATCCTTAATAAATCTCCTATAGAAACCGGCATGGCCAAGAAAGCTCCTTATTCCTTTTACATCCCTTGGAGGTGGCAATTTTTCGATGACTTCCACTTTTGCTTTATCCGCCTCAATTCCTCTCTTTGATACCAAGTGTCCAAGCACTATGCCCTCCTGTACCATAAAATGACAGTTTTCCCAATTTAGCACAAGATTTGTCTCAATGCATCTTTTCAAAACTTTTGCCAAGTTGGCCAAGCAATCATCAAATGAAGAACCATAAACAAAAAAATCATCCATAAATACTTCCATAATTTCTTCAATAAATTCTGAAAATATAGCCATCATGCATCTTTGAAATCTCCCCGGTGCATTACAAAGTCCAAAGGGCATTCGCCGATAGGCAAATGTTCCATATGGACAAGTAAAAGTGGTCTTTTCTTGATCTTGTGGATGAATAGGGATTTGGAAAAATCCACTATATCCATCAAGATAGCAAAAGTAATCATGCTTGGCTAACCTTTCTAACATTTGATCAATGAATGGAAGTGGGAAGTGATCTTTCTTAGTGGCCTTATTAAGTTTTCAAAAATCAATGCACATTCGCCAACCGGTGACGGTTCTAGTGGGAATTAATTCACTTTTATCATTTTTCACAACCGTCATGCCTCCCTTTTTGGGCACCACATGTATGGGACTCACTCAATTAGAATCCGCTATAGGGAAGATAATTTCCGCATCAAGCATTTTCAAGATTTCCTTCTTAACCACTTCGCCAACAATGGGATTCAGTCTCCTAGCATGTTCTCTAGATGGCAAGCTATCATCTTCCAAATTAATTCTATGAATGCACAAACTAGGACTTATCCCCTTCAAATCATCAATAGAGTATCCGATGGCACCCTTGTGCTCTCTAATCACACTAAGCAATTTCAAAGTTTCTTTCTCATCCAAGGAGGCACTAACAATGATAGGCAAAGTAGAATTGGGGCCTAGAAACTCATACCTTAGGCTTGTTGGTAGAGCTTTTAACTCTACCGAACAAGATTCCTTACCTTTGTCGCTTTGAGTTTTCCCTTTGTCTTCATCATTCAAGATAGCCCAATGACAGGTGTCGTTTTACCTGTGCAAAAACATTTATAATTTCCACTACTCGTGGCTCACTATTGGATTAGTAGAGCGGTAAGTAGGGGTCGAGCCCAAGAGAGTCGTGTGGAGTAGTTGTTCTTGAAAAGAAAGAGAGAAAAGTAAAGACAATTGGGGGTTTTGGAAACGGTTTGAACGTGGAAGTAAGGAAAGTAAATGCAAGAGGTTTGTGATCAAGAGAATGGAATTCGGTCTAGGGGCCTTTTGTTGTGGCTCAACTCATCATTGACCTCTAATGATCTATCCTTGTATCCATAAGTGTGGGTTTATTCCATTTCAAGACATAAACCCTAAGGTAAGGCCATTTCAAGCACTTACGCCACTTCTAGTTCTAGCTAGACTAACATTCCATTTCAAGATATGTTAGCCTAAGTGTAGTCGCTTGGTGTCATGATTTATTATCGACCAAGCAACTAATAAGAGATTGAACCATTAGGAGGAACTTTGCCATTTCAAGCTTCCACTCAACTTCATAGCTCAATCCGAATGGAATACACAAGAACTAGTTGCTAGACTAAGTGCAAAATTTGTTCCACATTTCAATGAGAACAAGCCTAATGAGGTAGTGAACCCACACGGCTAAACCTTGCCATTTCAAGCATTGGTTTAGCCTAGGTATTCATCCCCAAATCCTTGGCACACACTAGCAAATGAAGTACAAGGAAGCATTAAGATCAAGGCCTCAAAGTCTTGCTACAACATTAGGGATCCCCAAACCGAATTGTGAGGATTAGCTACTCATATCCATGGAAAGGATACAATAGCAATACATGGAAAGTAAATAAAAGAAAGTAATACAATGAAGAAAAGGAAATGCTTACTATTGCCAACGTGAAGAGTTACAAAGACAAGTAAAATGGAGGGAGATCACAAGAACAAGTGAGGAGAAGAGAGAGGAGCTCTCAACTCAAGTGTGGATCCTTAGATCCTTTGGTGGATGAGGTGAGGAGAAGAGAGAGGAGCTCTCAACCCTTGGGTGGATGATAATTTCGTGTGCCTTGGCTCTCCTTATATAGATCCATGAGCTAGAGGCTCCCCTTGTCCATTTGTGCCACTTTTGCAAAGTTATTCCCATTTGTATCACTTTTGTCCATGATTCTTGTTCTTTATCCTTGCATGTGGAGGCATTAGTGTCACTCTTGCCATGTGAGCTTCATTTGTATGTGATCTCTACTTGAATGTGGCCTTATGGATTCCACATGGACGTGTCTTTTGGATATGCATAAGGAAATGAATCCCAATTCTGACAGATCACAATTCAGCACTGATGTAGTCTGAAATCCATTGATTTGACTGCCCAAATGACCTTGGCTTCTCTCGGTGTGAACTAGAGAGTTGTAGGGAATTGAGTTATCTACGCGTGGGCATGTCGCCCATATTTTTCTGAGCAACGGTCAATTCCCAGCCCTCCGCTGAAGGTCCAGAGGTCAAATCTGCCAATGTGCTGTCTCTTCTTTGTTCTTCTTCAAAAGTGAAATCCACTTCCTCATTCTTTATGTTCTTTTGCCATTTCTCCACCCATGTGTTCTCCTCTTTTGCCTCCATCGTGTGTGTAAGATGAGAAAGGGATCTCAAAATGAGATGCATCCCATGTGTGTCCTCCTCTTCTTCTTTTGTGTTGTCTTCATCCCCTTTTCTTTTGTTTCCACCAAAGCTTGTTGTCTTCATTCCAACGTGTGTGTGTCCACTCCTCCTCAAGAACACATGTGTAACAAGTTCAAAGGTGCATGATTGTGGGTGGAGGGATTCTTTTGGATGAAAACAAATGAGAAATGAATGGCTTTTGATTTCACTTTTTGGAAAGTGAAAATCTGATTTTCCTTGATGTTCAACCGGCTGGTTGGAGAATTAAGCCTTGGTTGAACCGGCCGGTTAAATTGGAGGCATCTTTCCACCCGGTCGGGTGAATCTTCATTGTGCTGTTTTTGGCTTAAAAAGTCGTCTTTTATGCGTGTTTCCTCCAAGTTCTTCCGAATCACCTGAAATGCAAAACCATACTAAAAAGTAATTGTTCGCATGATAAAGTGTCGAAATATATGGGATTAATTGACTCGACGAGTCGTATAAATACGTCTCATCACCCAACAATCAACATGCTCGGGTAGCTCATTATCAAGATCAGTAACATGTGTAGGCAAAATAGGAATATCAAGCAATTCAAATCCATCAACAAAGTCAATATAATTGCAACTCATAGTAGAACTAGGACTTTTTTGTGCCTTATCTAAATTAAACTCAATTTCCTCATCGCCTACTCTCATTGTGATTGAACCCTTAGTCGTGTCAAATATAGCTCCGGCCGTGTAGAGGAAGGGTCTCCCTAATAGAATAGGGATCTCCGTGTCCTCTTCCATTTCTAGCACAATAAAGTCTCCGGGAATGTGAAACTTCCCAACTTTAACCTGGACATCTTTAAGAATCCCTCTAGGATATCTTGAGGAGCGGTCCCCGAGCCTCAAGGTCATTTGAGTGGGCATAGGTTCACCAATGTTCAATTTCTTGCATAATGAGTAGGGCATCAAAGATATGCTAGCTCCTAAGTCACACATGGCACGCTCTATTTTAACTCCACCAATATACCATGAGATAGAAAAACTACCGGGGTCTCCTAGCTTTAGTGGCATGTTAGGATGGAAAATGGCGCTAAACTCTTCATTGAGGGATATCGAATCAACTTCTTCAATTGTTCTCCTGCACGTAACAATGTCTTTTAGAAAACGAGCATATGATGGAGCTTGAGTAATTACCTCGGTGAAAGGCTATTCACATATAGTTTCCTCATCATATCGGCAAACTTGGAGAATTGCTTGTCGTTGCTCTTCTTCTTTAGCCTTTGAAGAAATGGGATAGGAGGAGTGTATGGTCTTAAATCGTTGATGGACCATAATTATACGAATCATAAACACAGTAAAACCCACCAAATTAGACTGTTTGTCTATTTAACTTTTGCTTGTTAGTTCCGATATTTATCTACAGGGTATTTTGGAGACTAGAGAGAATACACGCTAAGGAGGAGTTTTTACACTGAAAATATATTACGAGTCATTCCAAGGTCACGATCAGATGCCGACTGAAGAAATCTTAAGATCCTGACATTGAATTACTCAAAACAAATCCAACCGAGGAGCAACCAAAGTCAGTCCGGAGCTGAAATACACCGATAGTTTTGTGAAAACATCATGATGGACCACAATTATACGAATCAAAAACACAGTAAAACCCCCCAAGTTAGACTGTTTGTCTATCTAACATCCATCTGTTAGTCCCGATATATTTCCACAGGGCATTTTAGAGACTGAAGTGAAAACACGCTAAGGAGAGGATTTTATGCTGAAAAGATAACAAGAGTCAATCCAAGGTCAAGATCATATGCCGACTGAAGAAATATCAAGGATCCTGACGTTGAATTGACCAGAATAAATTAATCAGAAGAATCAGGAGTGAAGTCAAGACAGTCCGGGGAAGGAACACACTGACAGTTTTGTGAAAAGACTGCACAAAACTGTACAAAACTCACATATGGCAAGATGACTTGGTGACTTGATGAAGAGGTGGCCAAGGGAGGAGCTCCTCCACCCAAGGCAACCGGCAATCGGCGGCTGCCACCACCCTCCTCCTCCTTGACCGGCGGCTTTTGGCCCCTCCATGTGGTGGCTCCTCCTCCCTTGATTTGCCCATCCAATCTCCATGCAACAAGTGCCCTCATCTTAGCCCTCCATTTCTCCTCCCCATGGCTATAAATACACCCCTCCTCCTCCTCATTTCATCATCCCAAAAATTGTAATCACTTCTCTCTCTACATTTTGTTACTTGTAAGTTTGGTTCGGTTTTGAAATAATACTCCTGTTTGTTCTTGAGTATTATACTGGAAATTATAATACTCTTGTCGGTTCTCGAGTATTATAATACTGTAGAGAATACTCCTGTTGGTTCTTGAGTATTTAGTAGGAAATTAGGAATACTCCTGTTGGTTCTTGAGTATTCCACCCCTTTCCCTCTTACTGTTTTCAAAAACCCCCCAGTATTTAGCTATGGTATCCATCTCTATGGATATTCGTAGCTAAACTCTTTATTCGGTGGAAGGTATTTTCTTGTATTATATAATGTTGTAATATCTTTTAGTTTCATTTCTTTGTATTCAAAACTTGTTCTATGTGCCATTTATAGTCAGAATTTCCAAGATTGAGTGGATGCTACGAAAGGGCAAAACTCTTCCGTGGGGATTCGTGAACATACTCGGGTAAGTGGATGCTACGAAAGGGCAAAGCTTATCTGAGAAGTTCGACTCATCTAAAACACCACTTGGTCAATCGTAACTGTGAGATCAAGTGGATGCACAAAAGGCTAAGATACTTCGAAAGGAGGAATTAGTCTGAAATAGAACAAGGGTTGCTTTAAACGATGTTGCAAGTCTTGCGCTACGAAAGGGCCTCGATTCATCTTTGAATACTTAGAAAAGTTACTAACAGTTTATTATATACATGTTATAATTATATACCTGAAACTGAATGCTTTTCTTTACTGTTAAACCGCAATCACCAACTGCTGATCTACCGGAGGAATTACAATCACGCATCACCCACTGTAAGTCTTCTTTGTATTTACAGCATTTAATTTCTGTATTTACTTTTCCGCAATCAAAACCAAAAACCCCCAAAAAATCACGTAGTTAATTAGAGCGCTAAAATCTCAATCAACCATAAAACACGCTCCCCCCAGTTCAATCACCCTAAAAGAATAGCCTATTCCCCTAATTCCCTTGGGTTCGACCCCTACTTACCACTTACTACCCAGTAGTGTAGTCACAAGTAGCGGATATTATAAATTTATTTGTACAGAGGACACTGCACCTTAACGACAGTGCGGTGGCCCTCCGTCAAATTGGCGCCGTTGCCGGGGAATTAACGAATGGATAGTTGTTCTTTTTTCTGTTATACATAATCCACCATGCCTTCCTACTACGAATACGAGTCTTGGAACGATGAAGAGTTTTACTCAATAATCCGCGAAGAGATCATCAACATTAAGCAATCCCAGGATGATACTTTGGACGAGTACTTGGGATACTTTGACACCCTTTTGGAGAACTGCCCGCACCATGGATACACCAGACTCAATCTCCTCCAAATATTTCTCGTTGGGATGATGCCACTTGAGCGGAAAAGACTTAATGATGTAGCAGGATGTTCACTCATGAAGTTAACCGTGGCTGAAGCCTGGCGCCTCATAAATGATTTGGCAAAGAACACAAAATAGGGTCAGTGGCACCAAACTGACAATAAGGCACCAACGATGGAAGTGGACTCAGTTCAGAACGAGCCCAACACCACACCCATTATAAGCTTGCCCGCAACAAAACCGAGAGAAGACATCAGTACAAGGGCAGTAATGGATATGGAGGCGGCTCTAAAGGAACCAACACTGGAGTCCACAAAGCTGACAGAGGCCATGATGGATGAATCAGATACAAAAAGCATCAAGAAGGAAGAATCGGAAGCTAGCATCCAGTAAATGAGTGCTCCGATACACCAAGACGAGGTCGAAAATGAGGAATTCTGGGCGGCTGCACAACTGATCTGGGACCGCATCACCAAACCAAACCTCATCACCAAACTACCCGAGGAAGTCCCGGCTCTACTTGACGAGCCAAATGAAGTCCCAGACTTCACTACCAAACCAGCCGAGACATGCCCGGACCTCACTGCCGAACTCACCGAAAAAATCACGGCAGGCCCGGTCCTCACTGAAGAAATGCTCGAAAAAGACCCAGTCTTCATGATCGAAAAGCCCTTACTGAACCCTTCATGTTCTATGAAGATCACGGCCACCAGATATGAGATGATCGATGATGATATAGTGCTAGGCGAGTTGGACAAGAAGCATGAGCCCAAACAGCCAACAAAGGAGCTACCACTCGTCACAAGCCAAGAAGAGCCTCCTGAAAAGTGTAAGGACCAAGGACGGCCAATCATCTCTGCCACAAAGAAGTGGGTTAGCAAGGGCGCATGCTTGAGGTTGCTTGGCAAAAGACTGAACTTCCAAAACTACAAAGATGCCAACCGGCCATACACAAAGAAGCGACAAAGACATGGCCCGGTGCAATGGAAGCCCGGAAGGAAAAACAAGAGAGCCCGGCTCATTGAATCAGCAGCTATGATAAAAGGTCTCCCGCCTTCTCAGAAACAATGGAAAGAGAAAACACCAAAACAATGGAGCTCTTGCTCCAGCAAGAAGTCAGGAAGAAGCAACACTGGAACGGTGGCAAAGTTTGACCTCAGCCACCCATGGGACCCAAACCAGTAATCCACAACGAGGTATCGTCGAGCCAACGACGTAAAACAAGTGCACTGGTCGGGAGGTAACCCCACACTATCTTACTTTCCGCACTTACTTTCAGTACTTAGTTTTAAGCTTGCATGACTTTTGAACTAAGGCACGCCTTCGTTCAAAAGTGGGGGGTGAAAACCGCCTGTGTACATAAATAACATGCTTGCTGTTTTCCTTTTTTTTAGTAATAGTATCTTTTTGAACATATGAACTTAAGAATGTGAAAAAGATAAATCAGAATTCATGCATTTACCTTGTGAAAATTCAAACTGTTTAAAAACTTAGAATGTAACTTTCCATTTGTCCTTTGTACTGAGATAACTAGGGATGTGGAGTTGACATAAACTGCCCTAGAAGGACTTGGGAAGCAATCAAAGGATCAGATCAAACTATATGGTTTTCGAAGTCAGTGGAGGCTGCACTTCGGGTTTTCAGTGAATAATTGAGTCAAACTCCGCCAAGAAGCATCTATGCAAAGGCGAGGACGGGAATCAGACCGTCCTCTCTCTAGTCAAAATAGCCGAGAAAATAGATGAGCGACCCTCACCTTGACCCGCGCAAAAAATGGCAAAAACGAGAGGAGCGGGGAGGTATTTCCATAGGCTTGCGGGCGATGATTGGACCTCCCAAAAAGGCTTGAGAAAATGGACTTGCAAAACCACAAAAAGGCGAAAAGCTCGAAGAAGCAAATCAAGAGGCCAAAGGCCCAAAATTGTGAAGGTTTTAACCGAACAAAAAGTGAAGAACTCGACAAAGTCAAATCAAAGGCCAAAGGCCGATTCACTACAACAACAAAAAGCAGTCCCTCGCCAAAGAAAAAAAAATCAAGAAGGTTCAACTCACTGAAACCCGAACCGAATCACGTGCATGAGAAAGCTACCAGAAGACCATATAGTACGAAACGATCCCGAGGCTGCAACCCAGGAACCTGAAAAGGGCTATCTCCCGAAACATCCAATATAATTTGCATCTCAGCACGGAGGTACAAGTATTATGTTTCTTCTATTTATTTACGCAGTTTAATTTGGTAATAAGTAAGCAATGCATGAATTAGGATAGATCGAGTACCACAGTCTAATTTTCATATGCCAAATCCGAACCTAGAACTTACGCCCTTTAATAGCATTGTTCGGGACGAACAACTAAAAGTGGGGGGTATTCTGATGGACCACAATTATACGAATCAAAAACACAGTAAAACCCCCCAAGTTAGACTGTTTGTCTATCTAACATCCATCTGTTAGTCCCGATATATTTCCACAGGGCATTTTAGAGACTGAAGTGAAAACACGCTAAGGAGAGGATTTTATGCTGAAAAGATAACAAGAGTCAATCCAAGGTCAAGATCATATGCCGACTGAAGAAATATCAAGGATCCTGACGTTGAATTGACCAGAATAAATTAATCAGAAGAATCAGGAGTGAAGTCAAGACAGTCCGGGGAAGGAACACACTGACAGTTTTGTGAAAAGACTGCACAAAACTGTACAAAACTCACATATGGCAAGATGACTTGGTGACTTGATGAAGAGGTGGCCAAGGGAGGAGCTCCTCCACCCAAGGCAACCGGCAACCGGCGGCTGCCACCACCCTCCTCCTCCTTGACCGGCGGCTTTTGGCCCCTCCATGTGGTGGCTCCTCCTCCCTTGATTTGCCCATCCAATCTCCATGCAACAAGTGCCCTCATCTTAGCCCTCCATTTCTCCTCCCCATGGCTATAAATACACCCCTCCTCCTCCTCATTTCATCATCCCAAAAATTGTAATCACTTCTCTCTCTACATTTTGTTACTTGTAAGTTTGGTTCGGTTTTGAAATAATACTCCTGTTTGTTCTTGAGTATTATACTGGAAATTATAATACTCTTGTCGGTTCTCGAGTATTATAATACTGTAGAGAATACTCCTGTTGGTTCTTGAGTATTCAGTAGGAAATTAGGAATACTCCTGTTGGTTCTTGAGTATTCCACCCCTTTCCCTCTTACTGTTTTCAAAAACCCCCGAGTATTTAGCTATGGTATCCATCTCTATGGATATTCGTAGCTAAACTCTTTATTCGGTGGAAGGTATTTTCTTGTATTATATAATGTTGTAATATCTTTTAGTTTCATTTCTTTGTATTCAAAACTTGTTCTATGTGCCATTTATAGTCAGAATTTCCAAGGTTGAGTGGATGCTACGAAAGGGCAAAACTCTTCCGTGGGGATTCGTGAACATACTCGGGTAAGTGGATGCTACGAAAGGGCAAAGCTTATCTGAGAAGTTCGACTCATCTAAAACACCACTTGGTCAATCGTAACTGTGAGATCAAGTGGATGCACAAAAGGCTAAGATACTTCGAAAGGAGGAATTAGTCTGAAATAGAACAAGGGTTGCTTTAAACGATGTTGCAAGTCTTGTGCTACGAAAGGGCCTCGATTCATCTTTGAATACTTAGAAAAGTTACTAACAGTTTATTATATACATGTTATAATATAAGAGTACCTGAAACCGAATGCTTTTCTTTATTGTTAAAACGCAATCACCAACTGCTGATCTACCGGAGGAATTACAATCACGCATCACCCACTGTAAGTCTTCTTTGTATTTACAGCATTTAATTTCTGTATTTACTTTTCCGCAATCAAAACCAAAAACCCCCAAAAAATCACGTAGTTAATTAGAGCGCTAAAATCTCAATCAACCATAAAACACGCTCCCCCCAGTTCAATCACCCTAAAAGAATAGCCTATTCCCCTAATTCCCTTGGGTTCGACCCCTACTTACCACTTACTACCCAGTAGTGTAGTCACAAGTAGCGGATATTATAAATTTATTTGTACAGAGGACACTGCACCTTAACGACAGTGCGGTGGCCCTCCGTCACATCACAAAACTCACAAAACCTCCACCTTTCCTCCTTGTAACCGGCAGCTTTTGCTCCATCCAACCTCCTTATGCCACCTAGGGGGGGCGGCTCCTCCTCCATGACCGGCCACCGGCGGCTTTGAGG
Organism: Rhodiola kirilowii; assembly: GCA_033675215.1. Lineage (NCBI taxonomy): Eukaryota > Viridiplantae > Streptophyta > Magnoliopsida > Saxifragales > Crassulaceae > Rhodiola > Rhodiola kirilowii. Next base: position 50,835,518 of record CM066203.1, on the reverse strand, counting down.
AAACCATGGCTTTGTGCCATGTGTCCTCCTCCTCCTCCACACATCTCCTCCTCCCATGGCTATAAATACAACCTCCCCTCATTTCTAAACAACATCCCAAAAAATCAAAAACACTTCTCTCTCTAAGATTTGGTACTTTGTAAGCTTTTGTTCTATATCTATAATACTCCTGTTGGTTCTTGAGTATTATAGTTCGGTCTTGAGTACTCTTGTCGGTTCTTGTAGTACTCAAGCTTGTCTTTATTATTCTTGAGTACTCTTGTCGGTTCTTGAAGTACTCACCCCTTTCCCTTACTTACTGTCTTTCAAAAACCGTAAGTACTTAGCTATGGTATTCACCTCTATGGATATTCGTAGCTAAACTCTTCATTCAGTTGAAGGGGTGTACTTGTATCATAAAATGTTTTAGGCCATATTTTAGTGCCTCTTCTTTGTATTCAAAACTTGTTCTATGTGCCATATATTAGGTTAGAACTTCCAAGGTTGAGTGGATGCTTGGAATGGCAAAGCTCTTCCGTGGGGTTCGTAAACATACTCGGATAAGTGGATGCTTGGAATGGCAAAGCTCATCTGAGGAGTTTGACGTCTCTAAAACACCATTTGGTTGGTCGGGAATGACTGATCAAATGGATGCACACAGGCTAATATACCTTGGAATGGGGTATTAGTCTAAGTAGAACAAGTGCTCTACGACCTTGGAATGGGCTAGACAGTGTGGCAAATCGAGTGCTTGGAATGGCCTTGATACACGTTTGAATACTTAGAAGGATCACCAAAGGTCAATGATAAACAGGCTATGATACAAGGCCCCCGAAACCGAATTCTTTCCTTAAATTCAAACACCACCTGCATTTACTTTCTTAGTATAAACTGCTCTATCAACTGCTCACGTTCCAGGAGGCTTGCCAATCACGCATCACCCGCTGTAAGTCTTCTACTTTTATTTTCAGTACTTTACTTTTCTGTCATTTACTTTTCCGCACTAAAAACCAAAACCAAACAACCAATCACTTACTTTTCCGCACTAAAACCTCAATCAACCTAAAACACGCTCCCTCGCTGTACAATTCCCTCAAAGAATAGCTTATCCCCCTAATTCCCTTGGGTTCGACCCCTACTTACCACTTGCTACCCAGTAGTAAGGTCACGAGTAGCAGAATACAAATTTGCTTTTGGACAGAGAACACCGCACCTTAACGACAGTGCGGTGGGCTCCGTCAAAACTGGCGCCGTTGCCGGGGAATTAGCAAATGGATAGTTGTTCTTTTTTCTATTATACATAATTCGCCATGTCTTCATACTACGACATAGAACCTTGTAAAAATGGGGGTAGCAACCTTATGTTTGAAATGATTAGACGTCTCCCCCAATTCGGAGGTGCTCTTGGAGAAGATCCCGTAAGGCATACACAAACATTCCACTCCATATGCAACCACATGAGGCCTAAAAATGAATCGCTAGAGGAATTTAAACTCACATGTTTTAAATTTTCTTTAACTGAGTCGGCATTAAAATGGTATTACTCATGTGCTGAGTATGAAAGTGATTATGGAGGTCTACAAACCAAATTCCTTGAGAAGTTTTGCCCTCCATCTCTCCGACTTGAAACCCGCGAGAAGATTCTCAATCTTGAGCAATTCCGGGACGAAACATTGGACGAGTACTTGGCGTACTTTGACTCCATTGTGGCGAGCTGCCCGCACCATGGATTCTCTAGAATCAATCTTATCCAAAGGTTTCTCGGTGGAATGATGCCACTTGAGCGGAAAAGACTTAACGATGCAGCGGGAGGCTCGATCATGAAGTTAACCATGTCTCAAACCTGGCGACTCATAGACAATTTGGCAGAGAGCACAAAACAAGGGCCAATACACCAAACTGAAGATAAGGTACCGACGATGGAAGTGGACTCAGTACAAAACAAGCCCGTCACCACACCCATTACGAGCTTACCCGCAACAAAGCCGAGAGAAGACATCAGTACGAGGGCAGTAATGGACGTGGAGGCAGCTCTAAAGGAGCCAATATTGGAGCCCACGGAGCCAACTGAGGATGAAAACTCACAAATAACCGAAGAAGAACCGGCCAAATCAGGCCCAGTCCTCATTGCCAAACCAGCCGAGCCACTTGAACCGGTCCTCATCACCAATCTGCCCGAAGAAGTCCCGGCCATACTTGACGAGCCAAGAGAAGTCCCGGACTTCACTGCCAAATCAGCCGAAACATGCCCGATCCTCACTATCGAAGCACCTGAGGCAGGCCTGGTCCTCATTACCAAAATGCCCGAGACAGACCTGGCCCTTGTGGTGGAGGTCCGCCAACTTGACCCCTTGTTCTCTAAGCATATTATGGCCTCCGAAGATGATGTGGTCCATGATGATACGGTGCTAGGCGAGTTGGAGACAAAACATGAGCCAGAAGAGCCAAAGATGGAGCACTAACTCGCCATGAGCCCAGAAAACTCACTCGTTCTAAAAAGGTCAATCATCTCTGCCACAAAGAAGAGGGTTAGCATGGGAGCATGCTTGAGGTCGCTTGGCAAAAGACTGAACTTCCAAAACTGCAAAGATGCCAACCGGCCATACATGAAGAAGCGGCAAAGGCATGGCCCCAAAGAATGGAAACCCGGAAGGAGAAGCAAGAGAGCTCGACTCGATGGACCAACAGCTATGGTCAAGGAAGCCTCAACTTCTCGGAGCTATGAAAAGAAGAACCTGCGGAACCAATGGAGAACCAAACCGAGCCCATCACTCCACAAGTTCTTTGAGCGGGATAAGAGAGCTGCCAAAAAGAAATTTGACCTCACTCACCCATGGGATCCGACCTTATGATCCATGATTGAGGTATTGTCGAGCCAACGACGTTAAACAAAGGCACTGGTCGGGAGGTAACCCGACACCTATCTTACTTTCAGTAATTTTATTTTCTGTCATTTAGTTTTTACCAATAAGTCGCTCTCACCCACTTGGTGCATAGAAGAAATGACTCCTTGTAGGAATTGGTTTTTGGAGCAAGATCGGATCAGCCAGGCCGCTTCCGTGCATTACCGGGCCTGCGCTGAGAGTTCAAGGCCCCAGCCGAACTCCCTCGATTATCCAACCTCATGCCATGTCGTTCACTCGACACTTTAAAGGGAGTTCTGTTCTTCCCTTTTCCTTAATGTCATTTTCTTCTCATATAATATCTGCTTGCATGGCTTTTGAACTAAGTCTTGCTGAAAGGCACGCCTTCGTTCAAAAGTGTGGGGTGAGAACCGCCTGTGTACATAAAATGTTTTTCTTTTCCTTTTTCTTTAATATTATCTTTTTGAAAATATGAACTTAAGAATGTGAAAAAGATAGATCATAATTCATGCATTAACCTTGTGAAAATTCAACTGTTTAAAAACTTGGAATGTAACTTCTCATTTGTCCCTTTGTGCTGAGATAAACTAGGGATGTGGAGTTGACATAAACTGCCCTAGAGAGGCTTGGCAAGCACTCGAAGGATCGAATCTAACTATATGGTTTTCGAAGTCAGTGGAGGCTGCACTTCGGGTTTCAGTGAAGATTGAAGTCATCTCCGCCATGCAGTGTTAATGCAAAAAGAAAAAAAAGGCAAGGACGGGAATCAGACCGTCCTATCTCTAGTCAAAGTAGCCGAGAAAATAGATGAGCGACCCTCATATTGACCCGCGCGAAACGGCAAGGATGAGAGGAGCGGGGAGGTATTTCTATATGCTCGCGGGCGATGATTTGACCTCCCAAAAAGGTTTGAGAAAATGGACTAGCAAGCCACAAAAAGGCAAAAGCTCAAAGAAGCAAATCAAGAGGCCAAAGGCCCAAAATTGTGAATGTTTTAACCGAACAAAAAGTGAAGTACTCAAAGAGTCAAATCAAAGGCCAAAGGCCGATTCACTACAAAAGCTGTCCCTCGCCAAAAGAAAATCAAAGACCAAACCATTGAAACCCGAACAGAATCACGTGCTAGAGAAAGCTACAAGAAAACCATATAGTGCGAGACGGTCCCGAGGATGCAGTCCAGGAGCCTGAAAAGGGCTATCTCCCGAAACATCCAAAATAATTTGCATCTCAGCACGGAGGTACAAGTATCAAGTTTCTTCTATTTATTTACACGGTTTAATTTGGTAATAAGTAGTAATGCATGAATTAGGATAAATCGAGTCCCACAGTTTAACTTTCATATTTTAAAAGTTTACTTAGTGCCGCCCTTTAATAGCATTGTTCGGGACGAACAACTAAAAGTGTGGGGTGATCTGATGGACCATAATTATACGAATCATAAACACAGTAAAACCCACCAAATTAGACTGTTTATCTATTTAACTTTTGCTTGTTAGTTCCGATATTTATCTACAGGGTATTTTGGAGACTAGAGAGAATACACGCTAAGGAGGAGTTTTTACGCTGAAAATATATTATGAGTCATTCCAAGGTCACGATCAGACGCCGACTGAAGAAATCTTAAGATCCTGACATTGAATTACTCAAAACAAATCCAACCGAGTAGCAACCAAAGTTAATCCGGAGCTGAAATACACCGATAGTTTTGTGAAAACATCACAAAACTCACAAAACCTCCACCTTTCCTCCTTGTAACCGGCGGCTTTTGCTCCATCCAACCTCCTTATGCCACCTAGGGGGGCGGCTCCTCCTCCATGACCGGCCACCGGCGGCTTTGAGGAGACCATGGCTTTGTGCCATGTGTCCTCCTCCTCCTCCACACGTCTCCTCCTCCCATGGCTATAAATACAACTGATGGACCAAAGTTATACGAGTCAGAAACACAGTAAAACCCCCTTAATTAGACTATTTGTCTATCTAACTTCTACGTGTTAGTCCCGATATATTTCCACAGGGCATTTTAGAGACTGAAGTGAAAACACGCTAAGGAGAGGATTTTATGCTGAAAAGATAACAAGAGTCAATCCAAGGTCAAGATCATATGCCGACTGAAGAAATATCAAGGATCCTGACGTTGAATTGACCAGAACAAATTAATCAGAGGAATCAGGAGTGGAGTCAAGACAGCCCGGAGAAGAAACACATTGACAGTTTTGTGAAAAGACTACACAAAACTGTACAAACTCACACATTGGGCAAGGATGACCGGCCACTTGAAGAAGTGGTGGCCAAGGGAGGAGCTCCTCCCCCTTGGGCCACCGCCTACCGGCGGCTCTTGGTGGTGGTGACCGGCGGCTTTTGGAGCTCCTCCACATGTCACCACCACCTTCCTCCTCCTCCACCACTCCTCTTCCTCCATGTGTGGCCATCTCCTCCATCCATTTTCTCCTCCAATCAAAATGCAACACTTACCACCCATCTCCACCACCCATCTCCTCCCCTTTGGGCTATAAAAGGAGGAGCTCCTCCTCCTCATTTCACACACCAAAATCCAATTTCACTTCTCTTTCTAGAAGTTGTAATATTTGTAAAGTTGTAATTTTGCTTTGGAAATAAAGGAAAGCTCCCTTGGCGCTTCAACGGTTGTAAGTATTTCTTCGTATTTATTCGACTGTTTTATTTCCTTAGTATAATGTTTAGCGCGATGAATAGTAGCTAAACTTGTAGTTCGATCTAAGGGGCGCACTTGTATTATAAAATGTTTTAAGACTATTAACTTAGTGTCTAGTCTTAGTATTCAAAACTTGTTCTATGTGCCATATATAGTCAGAGTTTCCAAGGTTGAGTGGATGCTGTAACAAGCAAAGCTCTTCTGTGGGAATTCGTGATCATACTCAGGTAGTGGAAGCTGTAACAAGCAAAGCTATCTAAGGAGTTCGACTCATCCTAAATCCCATCTGGTCGAGCGTAACTGTGAGATCAGGTGGATGCACCCAGGCTAGCATACCTTAGGGTATTGGCGCTAGACTGAAATAGAACAGGAGTTGCATTAAACCGTTGTTGCAAGTCTTGAGCTGTAACTAGCCTCGATTCACCGTTTGAATACTTAGATGATTCACTAATGGTCAATGATAAACAGGATATAATACAAGTCCCCTGAAACCGAACATTTCTCTTAATCATTAAAATAGTAATTACTTTCCAGTATTAAAATCAACCAACCAACCAATCAATCAATCAAAATAGCTGGTAGCTTTAAAACCAACCAACCGACCTTAAACACGTTCCCACGCTGCGTAATCCCCCCCGAAGAACAATTATTCCCCTAGTTCCCTTGGGTTCGACCCCTACTTACCAAGTACTACCCAGTAGTATAGTTGCGAGTAGCGGACTATTATAAATTTATTTGCACAATCGCTTTGACGACGAGCGGTTCTGTCAAATTGGCGCCGTTGCCGGGGAACTAGTCATCGGATAACTGTTCTTCCCTCCCCTTTCTTTTTCTTTCTTTTTCCTATGTCATTACCCGTTACGCATGCATGGACAACGCGATTTCTGCCCCTGTTCGGAGGAACGGAGGGAGAAGACCCTGTACAGCACTGCCGAAACTTCCACCAAGTCTGCCACAACATCAAACCTGAAAACGAAGTGTTAGAAGAGTTTAAGCTGAAATGCTTCAAATTCTCTCTAACCAACTTCGCCACGATATGGTACTACACATCCACCGCTTGCAGTGCAGAACGTTTTGTAGACCTCTGCGTTCCGTTCCTGAAAGAATTCTCCCCACCTTCCTTACGCCAAGAAACCCGCGAGAAGATCCTGAACCTTCAACAATCCCGGGATGAGACTTTGGACGAATACTACATAAAATTCGATGCCATCGTCTCAAGCTGCCCGCACCATGGATTTACGAAGAAAATTCTTCTCCAAAAATTTCTTCGTGGGATGTGGTCCGAAGAGCTGGGAAGAGTCAACGAAGCTATGAGAAGGTCTGCCGCAAACCTCACCATTGCAGACATGTGGTACCTGATAACTGGCCTAGCCGCTGCCACAAGACGAGTTCCCCACACTGACGAGGAAATGCAGACAGAAGAAGCTGACCCTGAGGCTGACAAAGAAGAAACCACCGAGCCGTCAGAAGAGACTCCCGAACCATCCGAGGAATCAGCCATGGAAAGCACCGGAAGCAACGAAGTAGAAGTCCAGAATACCACCGACGAACTGTCTATTCCATACCCGACTATCATTACCCAGGCAGCTGAAACTATCTACGACCAGTTCTTCACGAACCAACATTACGAGGCAGAACCAAGCCTCATGAGGCCTTCCCGACTTTTCCCCTTAATTAATGAGCAAGTCGCCGCAAACTATGCGATCCAAGAAGAAGCTCAAAGGAGAATGGGAAAAGGGCCTGAGCAGAATGACTCCTACATGGAGCACGCTTTCGCCATGACTGGACAAGGCAGCACTAAACAGGAGAACACCCAGTTCAAAAAGCTGATAGTGAAAGGTCCCTCGCCTTCTCAGAGACGTTGGAAGGAGATACCATCAGAACTGGACCCAAACCCGTCATCTGCTAAAAAATCAGGAAGACTCACCGCAAGAATCAAAGTCGGTGGAATCAAGAAGTTTGACCTCAGCCACCCATGGGACCCAAACCAATGAACCACAAACGAGGTATCGTCGAGCCAACGACGTTAAACAAGTGCACTGGTCGGGAGGTAACCCGACACTATCTTACTTTTCCGCACTTTAATTTCTGTCATTTAAATTCAGTATTTAGTTTTAAGCTTGCATGACTTTTGAACTAAGGCACGCCTTCGTTCAAAAGTGGGGGGTGAGAACCACCTATGTACATAAATAACATGCAGCTGTTTTTCTTTTTTAATAAGTACCTTTTTGAAAATATGAACTTAAGAATGTGAAAAAGATAAATCATAATTCATGCATTAACCTTGTGAAAATTCAATTGTTTAAAAACTTAGAATGTAACTTTCCATTTGTCCTTTGTGCTGAGATAACTAGAGATGTGGAGTTGATAGAAATGCCCTAGAGAGGCTTGGAAAGCAATCAAAGGATCAGATCAAACTATATGGTTTTCGAAGTCAGTGGAGGCTGCACTTCGGGTTTTCAGTGAATAATTGAAGTCAACTCCGCCAAGAAACATCTATGCAAAGGCGAGGACGGGAATCAGACCGTCCTCTCTCTAGTCAAAATAGCCGAGAAAATAGATGGGCGACCCTCATCTTGACCCGCGCAAAACGACAAAGACGAGAGGAGCGGGGAGGTATTTCCATAGGCTTGCGGGCGATGATTGGACCTCCCAAAAAGGCTCGAGAAAATGGACTAGCAATCACAAAAGGCGAAAAGCTCAATGAAGCAAATCAAAAGAGGCCAAAGGCCCAAAATTGTGAAGGTTTTAACCGAGCAAAAGTGAAGCACTCAAAAAAGTCAAATCAAAGGCCAAAGGCCGATTCACTACAACAAAAAAGCAGTCCCTCGCCAAAGAAGAAAATCAAAAAGGCTCAACTCACTGAAACCTGACTCGAATCATGTGCTAGAGAAAGCTACCAGAAAACCATATAGTAAGAGACGATCCCGAGGTTGCAGTCCAGGAGCCTAAAAAGGGCTATCTCCCGAGACATCCAATATAATTTGCATCTCAGCACGGAGGTACAAGTATTAAGTTTCTTCTATTTATTTACGCAGTTTAATTTGGTAATAAGTAAGCAATGCATGAATTAGGATAGATCGAGTACCACAGTCTAATTTTCATATTCCATAGCCAAACTTAGAACTTACGCCCTTTAATAGCATTGTTCGGGACGAACAACTAAAAGTGGGGGGTAATCTGATGGACCAAAGTTATACGAGTCAGAAACACAGTAAAACCCCCTTAATTAGACTGTTTGTCTATCTAACTTCTACGTGTTAGTCCCGATATATTTCCACAGGGCATTTTAGAGACTGAAGTGAAAACACGCTAAGGAGGGGATTTTATGCTGAAAAGATAACAAGAGTCAATCCAAGGTCAAGATCATATGCCGACTGAAGAAATATCAAGGATCCTGACGTTGAATTGACCAGAACAAATTAATCAGAGGAATCAGGAGTGGAGTCAAGACAGCCCGGAGAAGAAACACATTGAAAGTTTTGTGAAAAGACTGCACAAAACTGTACAAACTCACACATTGGGCAAGGATGACCGGCCATTTGAAGAAGTGGTGGCCAAGGGAGGAGCTCCTCCCCCTTGGGCCACCGCCTACCGGCGGCTCTTGGTGGTGGTGACCGGTGGCTTTTGGAGCTCCTCCACATGTCACCACCACCTTCCTCCTCCTCCACCACTCCTCTTCCTCCATGTGTGGCCATCTCCTCCATCCATTTTCTCCTCCAATCAAAATGCAACACTTACCACCCATCTCCACCACCCATCTCCTCCCCTTTGGGCTATAAAAGGAGGAGCTCCTCCTCATTTCACACACCAAAATCCAATTTCACTTCTCTATCTAGAAGTTGTAATATTTGTAAAGTTGTAATTTTACTTTGGAAATAAAGGAAAGCTCCCTTGGCGCTTCAACGGTTGTAAGTATTTCTTCGTATTTATTCAACTGTTTTATTTCCTTAGTATAATGTTTAGCGCGATGAATAGTAGCTAAACTAGTAGTTCGGTCTAAGGGGCGCACTTGTATTATAAAATGTTTTAAGACTATTAACTTAGTGTCTAGTCTTAGTATTCAAAACTTGTTCTATGTGCCATATATAGTCAGAGTTTCCAAGGTTGAGTGGATGCTGTAACAAGCAAAGCTCTTCTGTGGGAATTCGTGATCATACTCAGGTAGTGGAAGCTGTAACAAGCAAAGCTATCTGAGGAGTTCGACTCATCCTAAATCCCATCTGGTCGAGCGTAACTGTGAGATCAGGTGGATGCACCCAGGCTAGCATACCTTAGGGTATTGGCGCTAGACTGAAATAGAACAGGAGTTGCTTTAAACCGGTGTTGCAAGTCTTGAGCTGTAACTAGCCTCGATTCACCGTTTGAATACTTAGATGATTCACTAATGGTCAATGATAAACAGGATATAATACAAGTCCCCTGAAACCGAACATTTCTCTTAATCATTAAAATAGTAATTACTTTCCAGTATTAAAATCAACCAACCAACCAATCAATCAATCAAAATAGCTGGTAGCTTTAAAACCAACCAACCGACCTTAAACACGTTCCCACGCTGCGTAATCCCCCCCGAAGAACAATTATTCCCCTAGTTCCCTTGGGTTCGACCCCTACTTACCAAGTACTACCCAGTAGTATAGTTGCGAGTAGCGGACTATTATAAATTTATTTGCACAATCGCTTTGACGACGAGCAGTTCTGTCAACAACCCCCCCTCATTTGTAAACAACATCCCAAAAAATCAAAACACTTCTCTCTCTAAGATTTGGTACTTTGTAAGCTTTTGTTCTATATCTATAATACTCTTGTTGGTTCTTGAGTATTATAGTTCGGTCTTGAGTACTCTTGTCGGTTCTTGTAGTACTCAAGCTTGTCTTTACTATTCTTGAGTACTCTTGTCGGTTCTTGAAGTACTCACCCCTTTCCCTTACTTACTGTCTTTCAAAAACCGTAAGTACTTAGCTTCGGTTGAATGGGTGTACTTGTATCATAAAATGTTTTAGGCCATATTTTAGTGCCTCTTCTTTGTATTCAAAACTTGTTCTATGTGCCATATATTAGGTTAGAACTTCCAAGGTTGAGTGGATGCTTGGAATGGCAAAGCTCTTTCGTGGGGTTCGTAAACATACTCGGATAAGTGGATGCTTGGAATGGCAAAGCTTATCTGAGGAGTTTGACCTCTCTAAAACACCATTTGGTTGGTCGGGAATGACTGATCAAATGGATGCACACAGGCTAATATACCTTGGAATGGGGTATTAGTCTAAGTAGAACAAGTGCTCTACGACCTTGGAATGGGCTAGACAGTGTGGCAAATCGAGTGCTTGGAATGGCCTTGATACACGTTTGAATACTTAGAAGGATCACCAAAGGTCAATGATAAACAGGCTATGATACAAGGCCCCCGAAACCGAATGCTTTCCTTAAATTCAAACACCACCTGCATTTACTTTCTTAGTATAAACTGCTCTATCAACTGCTCACGTTCCAGAAGGCTTGCCAATCACGCATCACCCGCTGTAAGTCTTCTACTTTTATTTTCAGTACTTTACTTTTCTGTCATTTACTTTTCCGCACTAAAAACCAAAACCAACCAACCAATCACTTACTTTTCCGCACTAAAACCTCAATCAACTTAAAACACGCTCCCTCGCTGTACAATTCCCTCAAAGAATAGCTTATCCCCCTAATTCCCTTGGGTTCGACCCCTACTTACCACTTGCTACCCAGTAGTAAGGTCACGAGTAGCGGAATACAAATTTGCTTTTGTACATAGAACACCGCACCTTAACGATAGTGCGGTGGGCTCCGTCAATCGTCTTTCTCCTTTTCCACCTTTTGAGTTTGAGGGTTAGGGACCTCTTCATCTAATTATTCAATTTCGGCACTAGCTTGGCCTCCAAGATCAAAAGAGACTTTCTTCTTTGGCCTTTGTTCATCCTCTAGCTCCTTACCACTTCTCAAAGTCACCGCATTACAATGCTCTCTTTGCCCTTGCTCGGGTCTAGCCGGCAATTTCCCTTGTGCCCGTGTAGATTGAAATCTTCCCCTGGTAGATGAGATGTTGTTCTGGTCGAGACCCAGAGCAAATCTTAAAACAACTTATGCGCTAAAACAAGTAATGCGGAAATAAAACGACACGCAAAGTTGTTACCCAGTTCGGCGTTAATGAGCCTACGTCTAGGGGGCGTTCTCTAGCCCGGTGGATAGCAATTCACTATTATTGAGTATTGCGAGTACAGGGTTTACCGTTTACAGAATCCCTCTTAAACAACCTAAGCCTCGGACACTCTAGTAATTGCAATCTAGGTCTCCCCCTAGAATGATTCTCCGTGAGAATCAGAGCCTTCTCCCGAATGCGCAGTAACGGAACTTCAGTGCGAGCCTTCAGCTTCGTCCTTCGATCAATCTGTTGAGCACCAATGCAGATTGATCCGAGCGCCTTCGAGTAACCATTGACGGTTAGTTCTCCAGCCGTATACGTGCATCGTGAACAACCCGTTATGATTGATTCACCGCCGTTTGCCTCCTCCTCCCTTCAATGAGTATGAGCGTGTATTGTATCTCCGTGAGTGCTACTAATAACCGAGTATTAGCACTCCTTATATAGAGCGGTCGAAACCCTAAAACAATAAGGATTCCTAAACTAAACCGCCTCTATCATTAGGAAATCTTTCATAATCTCTTGCGCATATCTCTTGTAGATAATCCTCCGTTCGAATCTTCAAACTAGATTAAGCAACCTTCGATTATCTTCTCGACTGAAATAGCTTCAAGCGCAAGCAACCGACTCCAAGGATATTTCCAATAATCCATAAGCACCTGACTTGACAAATATGATTTTAGGAAACTCACTGCTGCGTCAGAGATGTGCTAGGTCGGCTTAGACAAGTTTCCAAATCTGAATTTGGAAACTTCCAACTTCTGTCCACTGATGTGCAACCGCCTTGATCTTCCAACAGTCGACTAGGTTTCCTAATCTGATTTAGGAAACACTTCTTCTGCTTAAACTTGTCCTAGGACAGTTGTCTCTTCCAGTCTTGAACAACATCTAGAACAACTATACTAAGTTTTGCCAAACTACATGCCATATAAACTAACAATCTCTCCCTTGGCATTTTTGGCAAAACTACCTATTGAAGCTACCTGTACTACTAATACAGTTGAATCTTTAAGGAGATTTCAAACTCCCTAGCTGTGCTACTAACTACGCTATCAACTGAATCTTTGAGGAGATTTAAAACTCCGTACAGAATTAAAGCACACACGAATCTTTTTAAGGAGCTTTCAAACTCCAAACATGTCTAACACTCTAGCACAACCGAATCTTTTAAGGAGCTTTCAAACTCCAAACTTTACTCCCCCTTTTTGCCATAAAGTGACAAGGGAGTGCAAAAAAAAATACGAGTTCAACAATAAAGCCAGAGTTCATCAAAATAAAATAAATTGTTTTTAGAGGAGAGTGCATCACCAGAACTAGTAGTCAGATTCCTCATCACTGGGCTCATCACAAGCCGATTCACCATCATCTTCTTCCTCCGGATAGCGCAGGCTCACCAAAAGCTTTGTGATCTTTTTCTTTCTGGCCATGAGCAGCACTATTCTCTCACTCGCATTAGCTAACTCTTCTTCAAGATGTGTGATCATCCTCTTCCGAGAGACAGCATGGACATGAGCACTTGATGCATCCAGAGATTGCCCAGACAACTTCTTCTTAGGCTTGATAGGGTCGTCTAACTCCAGATCCACAATATGAGAACCAGAAAAGTGCTTGTGATCTGCAAGAAACACCTTTGGATCTCCAGTCAACTTGTCCTGATTTGTTAAGATATCTGGATGTTGTCCCACTACAAGTTGGTGAATCAACGAGGGGAAACCAATTGGATGATTTACTTTGACAGAAGATGCATGGCTAGCAATTTGATCGAAGATGAGACGTCCAAGATCAATCTTCTTCCCAGCTCCAAGAGTCTTCAGAATGGCACCCAATGTATGACCAAGAGTAGTATGATGATTATTCGGCAACCAGTTATGAACAGCAATGCTGTGAAGCAAGGAGTGCTTCGAAGACAGCTCTTTCACCGGGAAAGTCATGGTGAACCACCTTGAACGGGTACCGCCAGTAAGAGCAGCAGCAACTTTGTGCCAATTAGGGTTCTCTCCAATATTCAAAGCTCCTGCTTCAATCCCAAAATAATCATTGATACCATCTGGTGTAATGACCACCTTCTTGTCTCTTACACATGCCATTCCAAAAGTAGAGTTTTCAATATCTGCAAAACCTTCTGGTAGGTTAGCGATAACTTCCCTTACTAGACTTGCTGCAAAAGGTTTAGCCATTGCTACTGATGGCCACAGATCCACTCCTTTGATCAGACTAACTATCTCCTTTGCCGCATACTTGTCGGCATCCAACACCCTTTCAGCCACGATCTTCCTCTTCTGAACAAAATCCCACTTCTTAGCATGAACATCTGACACAAACCACACACCATTCATCACAACTCCAGATTCAAACTGGACTTTCTTCCCTTTTTCTTTAACATTGCCAGTAGAAGAACTTGACTTAGCTTTCTTTGCAACTGGTGAAGCAGCCTTCTCAAGACCAGATGCTTCAACGTCATTTGTTTCTTCGACAACTGTAGGAGTGGGAACCTTTCTCTTCTTTGGCACAGTGCCCTTTGTCTTAGCAGCAGGTTTTGACTTGGCGACTTGTTCCTTACTTGCTGGAACATCCTTCTGAACTTTCTTTAGCAATTTTGACATCTTGAGGGAACCATCTCCAGATTCCTTACTCTGCTTCTCCATCTCTTCATTCTCAGCAACTAGATCTGGGTGATTGGTCTCACCTTCTTCAGCAACTTTAGAAGAGAACTCTTCTTCAACATATTGCTCAACAGCATCAAACAGACTTTGGAGAGACACATCAACTTTGTCAGACTCCTTATGAGAGGCCTCTTCTTCTTCATCGACCGACACTTTGGCATCTTCTTTTGCAGGCTCAGCTTGTACCTCTGCACTGGAACTCTCAGCAGCTTCTGGAACATCTTCACCAGAATTTTCAGTAGAAGCTATACTCTGGTTGTCTTGACTCACTTCCTTTTCTTCAGACCCAGAATCATGGTGTTCATCAATGGCAACTTCTTGATTACCAACACCCTCATCTTGTTCACTAGATTTTTCATCATCAGACTCAGACACGATAACCTTACGCTTCACAATCCTAAACTTCTCCTTCACAGGAGTTTTCTTACAAGCAACCATCTTAACCCTTGTACCTTTCACCACAGGAGAGCTCTTTTCTAGCACACCGGCTACAACCTCTGACTTTTCTCCAACAACTACTGAACTAACCACAGATACACCAGGCAAACTAGAACTACTCGTATTAACAGATTTGGGAGTATTTGAAGGTACCTCTTGGGTCGACTTCTTCACTGGTTCTTTGTCTATAGAGGGCTTTAAAGCAGATGCCTTTTTGGAGACTTCCTCCGGAATGCTTTTAGGAATCTTCTTTTCCTTTGCCTGGACAACGGTTTCCATCTCTTTTACCGATTTGTCCAACTTTTTCTTCTCAGGAACTGGAACTTTAGGAATCTTTGGAACAGTCGTCTTCTCTACGACATCAGATGTTGATTTTCCTGTGGGAACTGATTCACTTGCCACTTTAGGGTTTTCTTTGAGAATCTTGGGTGCTACAACCGATTTTGATGATGTATCAACTGACGCTGCTTTGGAGACCTTGTTCTTCCTTGTGGCCACCATTGTAGAACTTCGTCAAGCTTCGTCTAGGGTTTCGTCAGGAGAGAAAAGCAGCGAGATACGAACAGTTGATTTTGCAAATAATTTTTGGAAATAAAATTTAGATTTTGGCAACCCATACAGCTTCTGGAGACTCCCCTGGCTGCCACGTCACATACACGAATAAAAAGAATATTTGAATATTTTTGAATACTTCTGGAAGACCGAACGTTTCTTCTTGGACCAGCACCTTTCCTCCACGTCAGCCCTAAACATATCACCTTCTGGCTCTGGCTGACTGACCTGAGCTGGGACAACTTAGTTGTTGGTGACACACAGACCCGCATAGGATCTAGGTGTCTGAAACCTCGTGTTGTTCAAGCCTCTGATGAGGGATTCTAATTGCTGCTTTATCATCTCTTGTTCCAGTCTGTATTGTTCCAGAATTGACTTCTTCCACAGCTTCTTGGTGTAACAACCCTCAATATCATCTTCTCTCAGTATCATCTTCTTCCACAACATCTTGGTATAACAACTCTCAAAGTGAGATCCCTTCATGCTGTGTTTCCTTCGAACAAAGCCACGGTTGCGGCAATCAATCCATGCTGTGGATGTCTTCACACGATGACAGCAGTTCATGACCCTTCGTCTAACATACTTGAAGAGAGACGACTTCATAGTGGCTGGGACACAAGTGCACCTACCTAGAGTATGAGACTGCATCTGACTGAATGGAGTCTTTATGTCTTTCTTCAGCATATATGGGGTCATGGCAGTGGGTAGACCAGAATCAACTAAGTAGCAGTTGTTTGAGGTTCTCCTTCCAGTGAGAACAATTTGATTCTGGTTGTTCTGCACGATACAATTGTCCCGAGTGAACTGGACCTGGTTATTCCCATCGCACAACTGGCTAATGCTAATCAGATTTGCCTGTAAGCCTTCAACAAGAAACACTTCGGTTAATCTAGGTAGACCTGGAACATTCAATGTTCCTCTTCCAACAACTCTGCCTTCTATTTCAGCTCCAAAAGTCACAGTTTTGCCGTTTATCCATTCTATTTTAGTTAGAAACCCCGGATTTCCAGTCATATGTCTAGAACATCCACTGTCGAAGTACCATCTTTGCTTTTCTGGAAGAAACGTTGAGCCGAAAGCTGCGAGACATGTTTCTTTTTGTTTAATTCTCCAGATTTGTTTCATGGGTGGTCTTGACACTTCATGAAGCTGATCCATCCTCCTGATAAAGTTGTGGAGTTCAGGGCATCTTGACTTGAGGTGTCCTACTTGGTTGCAGTTGAAACACCTTCTTTTGTCTTGCCTCTTTGAGCGGAAACCAGCTAACAGTCCTTGTGGGGGAAGTTCCTCTGAAACAACCCGTGAGCTAGACCCAGATTTGTTTAGATCTTCCAGGGTTTTGACAGGGGCTTCCTTGTCTGTCTCAATCTCAATTTTCAACGCATCTATAGTGTTAAGTAGAATTACCTCTTGACGTTTCGATGCGGCATTCTTCTTCTTTAGATTAGACATGTCTTCTGAATGATTACCTTGACTCCTTTTGATCTGCACCTTCAGGGATGAGATAGTAGCAAGGAGTTCAGCCTTCTGAGCATACAGACCATCTCGCTCATCTTTTACTTTAACTACTTGAGCCTGAAGGTCGATGATAGTTTGTTGAAGTTCCACCTTCTGAGTGACAAGAACTGCGGCATCTTCCCATAATTTTTCTTTTTCTTTTGTCAAGTCTGTTAGATTGTTGTGGAGTATCTTGTTCTGCTCAACTTCATTTAGCCATTCCTGGAACAACTCCTTGTACTTGATAGCAAAGTCTTCGTCAATGATTTCTTCATTATTACTGCAGCTTAAGTACTGTGTGGTATTTTCCGAAGATGACTCTGACCCAACCTCGTTGCTTGTCTCCCCTTCATTGTTGACATAGGAAGTTAGGGCGACAAAATTATTAGTTTCACCCTCCTGATCAGATTCACTATCACTCCAGCTGACAGCATATGCATTCTTCTTCTTCTGCGTATTGATACATTCAGCCCGAATATGTCGATAGCCATCACATTCTCTACATTGTATCCCTTTGCCTTTGTTATCAGTATCGGAGTTTTCAGATTGGTTCCTCTTAAAAGTTCTGTCATTCTTCTGGAATCTTGACTTAGATGACTGACTGGACTCAGTCCCTTTACCGTACTGCCTTCTCATAAATTTCCCAAAGTTATTGGCAAACATGGCATACTGTTGTTCTGACGCATCGTCTGTCTTGTCCTTAACAACTTCAGCCTTTAGACCAACACTGGAGACTTTTGTGAGACGGTCTTCTTCATTCATGTCTATCTCATGGGTCTGCAGGGAACCCATCAGTTCATCTAGTCTCATGGTTTTTACATCATTGGCTTCCTTGACGGCAAGAGCTTTCATGGCGAACCGCTTTGTGAGGGATCTCAACACCTTTCTCACCAGTGTTTCCTCAGTCATTGGTTCTCCTAGCGCGAATGCTTCGTTAGAGATGTCAAGAACCCGAGTATTGAAGTCAGCAATGGTCTCATCCTCCTGCATTCTCAGATTTTCGAATTTTGATGTGACCATCTCCATTCTAGAGATTTTAACTTTGGTTATACCTTCATGAGCAGTTCGGAGAATGTCCCAAGCCGTCTTTGCAATCTCACAGGTAGAGATCATCTTGAAATTCTTTCCATCAACTCCAGAGAATATGGCATTCATTGCTTTAGAGTTCGCCACTTCAGCTTTCTTTTGAACCTCAGTCCACTTGTCTTTAGCAAGAAGGCTAACCTTACCTTCTTCGTCGGTAGCCACTGGGTGAGTCCATCCTTGTTCAACGGCTTCCCATACTGATTCGTCTTGAGACTTTAGAAATGCCTTCATTCGTACCCTCCAATAGCCATATTTGTTTCCTTCGAGCAGAGGAGGTCTCGTGATGTTCTGCCCTTCTCTTAAATCCATCTCACCAACCTTCGGATCTTACTCTGTGTGTCGAGTATTTTCTCTGATACCAATTCAAATCTTCCCCTGGTAGATGAGATGTTGTTCTGGTCGAGGTCCAGAGCAAATCCTAAAACAACTTATGCGCTAAAACAAGTAATGCGGAAATAAAACGACACGCAAAGTTGTTACCCAGTTCGGCGTAAACGAGCCTACGTCTGGGGGGCGTTCTCTAGCCCGGTGGACATCAATTCACTATTATTGAGTATTACGAGTACATGGTTTACCGTTTATAGAATCCCTCTTAAACAACCTGAGCCTCGGACACTCTAGTAATTGCAATCTAGGTCTCCCCCTAGATCTTCACTCCCGCTCCGTATCCACCAGAATGATTCTCCGTGAGAATCAGCGCCTTCTCCCGAATGCGCAGTAACGGAACTTCAGTGCAAGCCTTCAGCCTCGTCCTTCGATCAATCTGTTGAGCACCAATGCAGATTGATCCGAGCGCCTTCGAGTAACCAGTGACGGTTAGTTCTCCAGCCATATACGTGCGTCGTGAACAACCAGTTACGATTGATTCACCGCCGTTTGCCTCCTCCTCCCTTCAATGAGTATGAGCATGTATTGTATCTCCGTGAGTGCTACTAATAACCGAGTATTAGCACTCCTTATATAGAGCGGTCGAAACTCTAAAATAATAAGGATTCCTAAACTAAACCGCCTCTACCATTAGCAAATCTTTCCTAACCTCTTGCGCATATCTGTTGTAGATAATCCTCCGTTCGAATCTTCAAACTAGATTAAGCAACCTTCGATTATCTTCTCGACTGAAATAGCTTCAAGCGCAAGCAACCGACTCCAAGGATATTTCCAATAATCCATAAGCACCTGACTTGACAAATATGATTTTAGGAAACTCACTGCTGCGTCAGAGATGTGCTAGGTCGGCTTAGACAAGTTTCCAAATCTGAATTTGGAAACTTCCAACTTCTGTCCACTGATGTGCAACCGCCTTGATCTTTCAACAGTCGACTAGGTTTCCTAATCTGATTTAGGAAACACTTCTTCTGCTTCAACTTGTTCTAGGATAGTTGTCTCTTCTAGTCTTGAACAACATCTAGAACAACTATACTAAGTTTTGCCACACTACATGCCATATAAACTAACATAGATGATTCGGCTTGTTGGGCTATTTGGTTCTCGAGCATTTTGTTGTGGGTTTCCAACCTCTCAAACTGGGTTTACATGTCTTCGAATTTAGCTTGAACGTCTCTACTTGCCTTCTCTTGTTGAGCAAGGATTTTAGCCAACATTGCTTCCACACCGGAGGGTTCATTTGAAATTTGTGGAGGAGGGTCAACTCGTTGATAGGGTTTTTGAGCTTGAGCTTCATATTGTTGTTGCCCTTGGTTGGTATTGATTCTTGGGCGGGAAACCTTGATTAGTGGACGTAGGCTTAGGACCAAATCCGGGAGGTGTAGTGCCAAAATCGGGGCAAGTGGGATTTGTGGTCTTGTATGAAAAGTTTGGGTGATTCTTCCAAACCGAGGAAAACCTTGGCGTAGTACGGTTGTATTGAGGATCTTGCCCTTGAGTGGCACTAGCTCCATAGTCTCTACCTTGGCTTGTGACAGCACTGCCTTGTCGCGAGGCAATGTGCACAAATAAATTTATATTCCGCTACTCGTGACCTTACTACTGGGTAGCAAGTGGTAAGTAAGGGTCGAACCCAAGGGAATTAGGGGGATAAGTTATTCTTTGAGGGAATCGTACAGCGAGGGAGCGTGTTTTAAGGTTGATTGGGGTTTTAGCGGTTATAACTAAGTGACCTTTTTTTGGTTGTTTTGGTTTTTTGTGCGGAAAGTAATTTACAGAAAAATAAATACTGAAAAATAAAAAGAAAGACTTACAGTGGGTGATGCGTGATTTGCGAGTCCTCCGGATGGTGAGTGCGGTTGATTAAGGCAGTTATACTAGGAAAGTAAATACAGGGGGGTTTTGAAAATTAAGGAAAGCATTCGGTTTCGGGGGCCTTGCATCATAGCCTGTTTTATCATTGACCTTTAGTGATCCTACTAAGTATTCAAACGTGCATCAAGGCCATTTCAAGCGCTCGATTTGCCACATTGTCTAGTCTTTTGCAAAAGTGTTCGAAAGTGAATCAAGGCCATTTCAGGCACTCGACTTGCAACACTGTCTAATCTTTTGTAAAAAACGTAGAGCCCTTGTTCTACTTAGACTAGCACCCCATTTCAAGGTATACTAGCTGATGGACCATAATTATACGAATCAAAAACACAGTAAAACCCACCAAATTAGACTGTTTTTCTATCTAACTTCTGCTTGTTAGTCCCGATATATTTCTACAGGGTATTTTGGCGCTTAGAGAGAAAACACGCTAAGGAGAGGATTTTACTCTGAAAAGATGTTACGAGTCATTCCAAGGTCAAGATCAGACGCTGAATGAAGAAATCTCAAGATCCTGACATTGAATTACTCAATTCAAATCTAACCGAGGAACAACCAAAGTCAGACCGGAGTGAAATTGGACTGATAGTTTTGTGAAAAGACTGCACAAAACTCACAAAACTCATCCTTATCTCTTAATGACCGGCGGCTTTGGGAAGAAGAGATGACTCATGGGTGGCCAAGCCACCTCACCCCTTCCTTCTCCCTTCCACAATCGGCGGCTCTCCTCCATGGTGACCGGCCACCGGCGGCTAAGCCTCCCCCCCATGTGGCTTCTCCTCCTTGCTCCTCCTCTCCCTATGTGATAAGTGTATGGCTCTCATCCCTCTCCCATGGCTATAAATACAAGCCAATTCCTTTGTAAATCATACAATTCCAAAATCAATAAACACTTATCTCTCTACATTTTGTTACTTTGCAAGTTTGGTTTGAAATTATAATACCCCTGTTGGTTCTTGAGTATTATAATACTGTAGAGAATACTCCTGTTGGTTCTTGAGTATTCCACCCCCTCTCCTCTTACTGTTTTCAAAAACCCCCGAGTATTTAGCTATGGTATCCACCTCTATGGATATTCGTAGCTAAACTCTTTATTCGGTTAAAGGGGTGTACTTGTATTGTAAAATGTTTTAGACCCTGCACTTAATGTCGCTTTGTGTTCAAAACTTGTTCTATGTGCCATATATAGTCAGAATTTCCAAGGTTGAGTGGAAGCTGCAACAAGCAAAGCTCTTCCGTGGGAATTCGTGAACATACTCAGTAAGTGGAAGCTGTAACAAGCAAAACTTATCTGAGGAGTTTGACTTATCTAAAAAACCATTTTGGGAAATCGTAACAGAAGATCAAATGGATGCACATAAGGCTAAGATACTTCGAAAGAAGGAATTAGTCTAAAGTAGAACAAGTGTTTTAAACGATGTTGCAAGTCTTGCGCTTAGAAATGGCCTCGATTCATCTTTGAACACTTAGTATGATCATTAGCGGTCAATGATAAACAACTATGATACAAGGCCCCTGAAACCGAATATTTTCTTCAGATTACAAAACCCCCCTGTATTTACTTTTAATATTAGTATAACTACAATCATCAACCGCTCATCTTCCGGAGGACTCGCAAATCACGCATCACCCACTGTAAGTCTTTCTTTTTTACTTTTCAGTATTTATTTTCTGTAATTTACTTTTCCGCACTCAAAACCAAAAACAACCTTAAGATGCAAGCTTCTCGACTTTTCCCCTCGATCAATAGACAAATCGCTGAAAACTATGTGATCCATGAAGAGGCTGAAAAGAGAATGGGAAAAGGGCCTGAGCAGAACGACTCCTCGATGGAGCATGTTTTCGCCATGACTGGACAAGGCAGCCCTAAACACCAGAAAACCCAGTTCAAGAGACTAGTTGTAAAGGGTCCCTCGCCTTCTCAGAGACGTTGGAAGGAGAAATCACAAGAACAACGGGAACAGGACCCAAGCACATCGTCTCACAAGAAATCAAGAAAAGGCAAGGCAAGAAGCAACACAGAAACAGTGGCCAAATTTCACCTGAGCCACCCATGGGACCCCAACCAGTGATCCAGGAATAAGGTACTGTCGAGCCAACGACGTTAAACAAGTGCACTGGTCGGGAGGTAACCCGGCGCTATCTTACTTTCTGTCTTTTTATTTTCTGTCTTTTAGTTTTTATCAATAAGTCGCTCTCACCCACTTTGTGCATAGAATGATTTGACTATTTAGGAATTGGTTTTTGGAGCACGATCGGATCAGCCAGGCAGCTTCCGTGAACTACCAGGCCTGCGTTGAGAGTTCAAGGCCCCAGCCGAACTCCCTCGATTATCCAGCCTCATGCCATGTCATTCGACACAAAAAGGGAGTTCTGATCTTACCTTTCCTTAATATCATTTCCTTCTCGTAATTGTCTGCTTGCATGGCTTTTGAACTAAGTAGTGCTGAAAGGCACGCCTTCGTTCAAAAGTGTGGGGTGAGATCCGCATGTGTACATATATAAATAACATGTTTTTCTTTTTTAGTGTTATCTTTTTGAAAATATGAACTTAAGAATGTGAAAAAGATAGATCTAAAATTCATGCATTTACCTTGTGAAAATTCAACTGTCTAAAAACTTAGAACGTAACTTCTCATTTGTCCCTTTGTGCTGAGATAAACTAGGGATGTGGAGTTGATAGAAATGCCCTAGAGAGGCTTGGCAAGCAATCGAAGGATCGAATCAAACTATATGGTTTTCGAAGTCAGTGGAGGCTGCACTTCGGGTTTCAGTGAAGATTGAAGTCATCTCCGCCATGCAGTGTTTATGCAAAAAGAAAAAAAGGCGAGGAAGGGAATCAGACCGTCCTCTCTCTAGTCAAAGTAGCCGAGAAAATAGATGAGCAACCCTCATCTTGACCCACGCGAAACGACAAGGATGAGAGGAGCGGGGAGGTATTTCCATAGGCTTGCGGGCGATGATTGGACCTCCCAAAAAGGCTTGAGAAAATGGACTAGCAAGTCACAAAGATGCAAAAAGCTCAAAGAAGCAAATCAAGAGGCCAAAGGCCCAAAATTGTGAAGGTTTTAACCGAACAAAAAGTGAAGTACTCAAAGAGTCAAATCAAAGGCCAAAGGCCGATTCACTACAAAAGCAGTCCCTCGCCAAAAGAAAATCAAAGTACTCAAACCATTGAAACCCGAACCGAATCACGTGCTAGAGAAAGCTACAAGGAAACCATATAGTGCGAGACGGTCCCGAGGTTGCAGTCCAGGAGCCTAAAAAGGGCTATCTCCCGAAACATCCAGAATAATTTGCATCTCAGCACGGAGGTACAAGTATCAAGTTTCTTCTATTTATTTACACAGTTCAATTTGGTAATAAGTAAGTAATGCATAAATTAGGATAAATCTAGTACCACAGTCTAATTTTCATATTTCAACAAACTTACTTAGTGTGCCGCCCTTTAATAGCATTATTCGGGACGAACAACTAAAAGTGTGGGGTAATCTGATGGACCATAATTATACGAATCAAAAACACAGTAAAACCCAACAAATTAGACTGTTTGTCTATCTAACTTCTACTTGTTCGTCCCGATATATTTCTACAGGGTATTTTGGCGCTTAGAGAGAAAACACGATAAGGAGAGGATTTTACGCTGAAAAGATGTTACGAGTCATTCCAAGGTCAAGATCAGACGCTGAATGAAGAAATCTCAAGATCCTGACATTGAATTACTCAATTCAAATCCAACCGAGGAACAACCAAAGTCAGACCGGAGCGAAATTGGACTGATAGTTTTGTGAAAAGACTGCACAAAACTCACAAAACTCATCCTTATCTCTTAGTGACCGGCGGCTTTGGGAAGAAGAGATGACTCATGGGTGGCCAAGCCACCTCACCCCTTCCTTCTCCCTTCCACAACCGGCGGCTCTCCTCCATGGTGACCGGCCACCGGCGGCTAAGCCTCCCCCCCATGTGGCTTCCCCTCCTTGCTCCTCCTGTCCCCATGTGACAAGTGTATGGCTCTCATCCCTCTCCCGTGGCTATAAATACAAGCCAATTCCTTTGTAAATCATACAATTCCAAAATCAATAAACACTTATCTCTCTACATTTTGTTACTTTGCAAGTTTGGTTTGAAATTATAATACTCCTGTTAGTTCTTGAGTATTATAATACTGTAGAGAATACTCCTGTTGGTTCTTGAGTATTCAGTAGGATTGGGAATACTCATGTTGGTTCTTGAGTATTCCACCCCCTCTCCTCTTACTGTTTTCAAAAACCCCCGAGTATTTAGATATGGTATCCACCTATATGGATATTCATAGCTAAAATCTTTATTCGGTTAAAGGGGTGTACTTGTATTGTAAAATGTTTTAGACCCTGCACTTAATGTCGCTTTGTGTTCAAAACTTGTTCTATGTGCCATATATAGTTAGAATTTCCAAGGTTGAGTGGAAGCTGTAACAAGCAAAGCTCTTCCGTGGGAATTCGTGAACATACTCAGTAAGTGGAAGCTGTAACAAGCAAAACTTATCTGAGGAGTTCGACTTAACTAAAAAACCATTTTGGGAAATCGTAACAGAAGATCAAATGGATGCACATAAGGCTAAGATACTTCGAAAGGAGGAATTAGTCTAAAGTAGAACAAGTGTTTTAAACGATGTTGCAACTCTTGCGCTTAGAAATGGCCTCGATTCATCTTTGAACACTTAGTATGATCATTAGCGGTCAATGATAAACAACTATGATACAAGGCCCCTGAAACCGAATATTTTCTTCAGATTACAAAACCCCCCTGTATTTAGGCCCTGTCCACATTGACTTGTTTTTTTGACTTGTAAGTTAAGATAAGTTAAGATCAGTTAAGACAAGTTAAGATCAGTTAAGACAAGTTAAGATCAGTTAAGACAAGTTAAGATCAGTTAAGATAAGTTAAGATCAGTTTTAACATACCATCATACTATTCACCATCATCATACCATCATCATCATACTATTCATCATCATACCATCATCATCATACTATTCATCATCATACCATCATCATCATCATCATACTATTCATCATACCATCATCATCATACTATTCATCATACCATCATCATCATCATCATACCATCATACTATTCATCATACCATCATCATCATCATCATACCATCATCATCATCATACTATTCATCATACCATCATCATCATCAGTATATTACTCATCATACCATCATCATCATCATACTATTCACCATCATCATACCAACATACTATTCATCATACCATCATCATCATCATCATACCATCACACTATTCATCATCATACCATCATCATCATACTATCATCATCATACCATCCTCATACTATTCATCATCATACCATCATCATCATCATCATACCATCACACTATTCATCATACCATCATCATCATACTATTCACCATCATCATACCATCATACTATTCATCATACCATCATCATCATACTATTCATATCATCATCATACCATCATACTATTCATCATACCATCACACTATTCATCATACCACCATCATCATCATCATACTATTCACCATCATAATATTCATGATACCATCATACCATCATAAAATTACTATTCATCATACCATCATAATATTACTATTCATCACCATCATCACCCCCATCATCATCATCAGTATATTACTATTCATCATCATAAAATTACTATTCATCATACCATCATAAAATTACTATTCATCACCATCATCACCTCATCATCATCAGTATATTACTATTCATCATCATAAAATTACTATACATCATACCATCATAAAATTACTATTCATCACCATCATCATATTACTATTCATCATCATAAAATTACTATTCATCATCATAATAATATTACTATTCATCATCATAAAATTACTATTCATCATCATAAAATTACTATTCATCATCATCATAATAATACTATTCATCATACCATCATCATCATACTATTCACCATCATCATAATATTACTATTCATCATCATCATAATATTACTATTCATCATACAATATAAATTTCAGATCAGTTAAGACAAGTTAAGATCAGTTAAGACAAGTTAAGATCAGTTAAGATAAGTTAAGATCAGTTAAGATAAGTTTAGATCAGTTAAGATAAGATAAGACACTATAAGTTTCAGTCAAAGTGGACACACCCTTACTTTTAATATTAGTATAACTACAATCATCAACCGCTCATCTTCCGGAGGACTCGCAAATCACGCATCACCCACTGTAAGTCTTTCTTTTTTACTTTTCAGTATTTATTTTCTGTAATTTACTTTTCCGCACTCAAAACCAAAAACAACCAAAAAAGTCACTTAGTCATAACCGCTAAAACTCAATCAACCTTAAAACATGCTCCCTCGCTGTACAAATCCCTTAAAGAACAACGTATTCCCCTAATTCCCTTGGGTTCGACCCCTACTTACCACTTACTACCCAGTAGTGAAGTCGCGAGTAGCGGAAAATATAAATTTATTTGCACAGAGAACATTGCACCTTAACGACAGTGCAGTGGGCTCTGTCACTAGCCTATGTGCATCCATTTGGATTGTCTTTTCCGATTTATCCAAATGGTGTTTGAGAGAGATCGAACTCCTCAGATAAGTTTTGCCATTTCAAGCATCCACTTACCCGAGTATGTTTATGAACTTCCACGGAAGAGCTTTGCCATTTCAAGTATCCACCCAACCTTAGAAGTTCT
Organism: Rhodiola kirilowii; assembly: GCA_033675215.1. Classification (NCBI taxonomy): domain Eukaryota; kingdom Viridiplantae; phylum Streptophyta; class Magnoliopsida; order Saxifragales; family Crassulaceae; genus Rhodiola; species Rhodiola kirilowii. The sequence goes on along the minus strand of CM066203.1, from coordinate 50,808,630 downwards.
GACCTAAAATATGGCACATAGAACAAGTTTTGAATACAAAGAAGAAGCACTAAGAGTATAGTCTAAAACATTTTATAATACAAGTACACCCCTTCAACCGAATGAAGAGTTTAGCTACGAGAGGTGGATACCATAGCTAAGTACTTACAGTTTTTGAAAGACAGTAAGTAAGGGAAAGGGGTGAGTACTTCAAGAACCGACAAGAGTACTCAAAAATAAAGAAAAGCTTGAGTACTCAAGAACCAACAGGAGTACTCAAGACCGAACTATAATACTCAAGAACCAACAGGAGTATTATATATTGAAAACCAAACTTACAAAGTACCACAATTTCCAGAGAGATAAGTGTTTGATTTTTGGAATTGTGGGATGTGTTACAAATGAGTTTGGCATTGGTATTTATAGCCAAATGGGGAGAGAATGGAGGGTGGAGATGGCTTTCATCCAAGGGAGGAGAAGGGAGGAAGAAGGTTGTGGTGGAGGAGGAGACAAGTGGCAAGCTCTTGTGGTGTGTGGAGGAGCCGCCGGTTGCAAGGAGGAATTGGAGGAGGGGAGGTGACTTTGGTCACCTCCTCCACAAAACCGCCGGTCACCATGGAGGGGAGGGGAGAAATGCCACCCATGAGTCATCCATTCCACCCAAAGCCGCCGGTCATCAATGGATAAGAGTGAGTTTGTGTGAGTTTTGTGATGTTTTTACAAAACTATCAGTCCAATTTTGCTCCGGTCTGACTTTGGTTGCTCCTCGGTTGGATTTGTATTGAGTGATTCCACGTCAGGATCTTGAGATTTCTTCATTCAGCGTCTGATCGTGACCTTGGAATGACTCGTAATATCTTTTCAGCATAAAATCCTCTCCTTAGCGTGTTTTCTCTCTAGTCTCCAAAATACCCTGTAGATATAAATTGGAACTAACAAGCAAAAGTTAAATAGACAAAAGGTCTAATTTAGTGGGTTTAACTGTGTTTATGATTCGTATAATTATGGTCCATCAGCTTGCACCCGCATAATTTGCTTCTTCATATCTAACTCTTTGTCCATCCCTTTGAACCAAGGGACAAGAATTTGTCTCATGCTCATAAACCTCACAAATATCACAACCTTGATTTGTTGAAGGTTCTTTCTCCGGGTGTTTCAACTTGAAGACTTCATCCGAGAGGTTCTCAAAGTCCTTCCTCAAGGCATCATAGTCACTTGTGCTAACCGCCTTCACTTCATGCCTCTCATGTCTCCTTCTTGGATTCCCTCTTTCACTTCCCCACATGAAGTAGTTCTTTGTGATCTTCTCTATCACCGCATATCCTTCATGTGGTTCAAGATCCATTATAGCTCCTCCCGAGGCGGTGTCAAGTGGAAGTCGCGAGGTACCATCAACACCGTGATAGAAGGTGTGGAAGACTAGGAGATCGTCTAGGTGGTGATGGGGGCAAAACCTTTGGTACTCTTTATATCTCTCCCAAGCTTCATAGAGATTTTCCCCATCCATTTTTGCGAAGGTTGTAATTTGATTTCTATAGAACGCCGTCTTGGAAGGAGGAAAATACTTATTGAGAAATGCTATGGCGGCCCTCCCAAGTGGTGAAACTATCCGGGGTTTGGCTTCTTAACCAATCTCTTGCTTTCCCCGTGAGGGAGAAAGGGAATAACCTCAAATGCTTTGCATCTTCGGAGAAGCCATTTATCTTGAAAGTGGCACACACTTCAAGGAATGTAGTCAAATGAGAGTTTGGGTCCTCATTGTCTCTCCCAGCGAATTGGTTGGATTTGACCATTTGGATTGTGGAGGTTTTCAAATCAAAGTCCCGGTTGTCAACTATCGGTACAAGGATTGGGGAACGGTATCCATAAGCCGTAGGAGTGACATAAACCTTAAGAACCCTTCTAGCTTGAGGGCCTTGTGGTAGTCGAGCGGGAGGTGAAGGAGGAGGAGGAAGTCCATCTCTATTATCTCCCATGGCTTGATGAGTGATTCCTTGAGCGTTCGAGGTAGTTCCTTTGTCTTTGGTTGCCTTACTCCTTGTAGGGTAGGGGTTAACGAATTCTTTTATCGGTTGATTCAAATCTCTATCCACAATTTGAGTAAGCTTCTTTGTCTTTGGTGGCATAAACGAGATTTCCCTACATAAGGAGAACAATTAAGACAAGTGAGAATAGTGTCACTACTACAGAGAAGAGCTTATGCAACGGTTATTTGGACCCTTATGCAACGGTTCATCATCCGTTGCATAAGCTACCGTTGCATAAGGTCATGACCTTATGCAACGGTTCAAGGAAAACCGTTGCATAAGGTCGTGACCTTATGCAACGGTTTTGAGGAAAACCGTTGTATAAGGTCATGACCTTATGCAACGGTTTTGAGTAAAACCGTTGCATAATGTCATGACCTTATGCAACGGTTTTGAGCATAGAACCGTTGCATAAAGTACGAAAAAAATCTGGTAAATTTTGGCTATTTTATAGCTCAAATCCAGTTGTAAAATTAAATACAAATTGCAAACAAATGTAATTTCCTGTTACTCATTTTCCAAACATCAAAATACTTTCATTTCATTCAAAATACAACTATTCATTACACCATTCATACAACTTTACATAACAATCAAATGCATGAGGAATCACTGATATCACATAAAAAATAATCTCGAAGCCTTTAGTAGCTCACATACAACAGGTATACCCATAACAAGAACCAAAGAAGTCGATACTTGCAGAGTGCAACGGCTTCTGCGACTCCGATACTTGCAGCAAGAACCAAAGAAGTCGATACTGAGGAAAGCAGCTTTTTTCCTTTAGCATCACCTGCATCAAGTTTTAAATTGCGTCTAAGTCAAACAAAATAATCTTCACAGCTCAAGAAGTGTGTACCCAAGTAGAGCTTGCGAATCAAACACCATAAACTAATCTTCATAGCTTTAATTTAACCAAGAAAAATTCTAGTGTGTGAAGTGAATGATTACCTTGATAACAACTGAAGTTACTCCTCTGTCGACACAAAAGTATGTCCATGATTTGCGAGCATACTGCTCCGAAAACTTCCTCATAAGTACACTGCATGACCCGTAACCAACATTAACTACCACACCGCTGATTAAATGCCAACAAATCGTTCACGTCAAAGTGTCAAACATTCCAATCTAATTCCAAAATCCAAATGCACACCACATACCACTTTCTTGACACACAAATTCAAACACCAGGTTCTGATTCCTACACAGAAATTTAGCATATCTTCCCCATAAACTCAATGGATGCCAAACACAAGCCGCACACATTTAAGCAACAATCAGCCATACGCACCAAAAGCTCCTCTCAAATCCTCCTTACAAATTCAAGCACAAATTCACACCTATTCAAAAATTAGGGCTAACAAACCAAACCATCTCAAAACCAATCATCCAGACACAAATGCAATACACATAACCAAACCAAACCTACAAATTCTCAAGCAGCGAGATTACACAGTACCTTGACAGCGGACCGCGAGGCGGCGATAAGGGCGAGCGGATACGGCTGTGAACGCAGGGATTGCCAAGCTGTATGAAGACAAGCGGCGCAGAGGCTTCGTCTCCGCCGGATCTGGAGGAAGATGTTCATCATTTCGCCCTTTCGAATCGAAATCCAACATCCCTAGAATCTCTTGCTTCTGTATCTAACAACTCCAAACCGATGAGAGTGAAGAGCGGATGAAGCGAAGAGCGGACGACTGACGAAGAAACAATGTGTTTTAATTTTAGGGTTTAGTATATGCAACGGTTAACACAAAACCGTTGCTTAATGTTATTCCTTATGCAACGGTTTATGTAAAAAACCGTTGCATAAGGTAGACTTTATGCAACGGTTCTTAAAACCGTTGCATAAGGTCATGACCTTATGCAACGGTTCAAGGAAAACCGTTGCATAAGGTAGACTTTATGCAACGGTTCAAGGAAAACCGTTGCATAAGGTCATGACCTTATGCAACGGTTCAAGGAAAACCGTTGCATAAGGTAGACTTTATGCAACGGTTCTTAAAACCGTTGCATAAAGTTTACCTTATGCAACGGTTCTTAATAACCGTTGCATAAAGTATATCTTATGCAACGGTTCTTAAAAACCGTTGCATAAAGTCTACCTTATGCAACGGTTTTTTACATAAACCGTTGCATAAGGAATAACCGTTGCATAATAAGAAATTTGAACCGTTGCATAAACTCTTCTCTGTAGTAGTGGTGGAAATAAGCTCAAGAATCACAAGTAGCAAGGTAAATAAAAAAACATGGAATAGTCGGAGTACTAAATGATTCTTCCTAGGGACAATCTAGGTATTGCTCCCCGGCAACGGCGCCATTTTGACAATGTAGTTTCTAAGCACATACAATAGTCAAAAACAATTTATATTTTGACTGGTAAGTCCGGTGTCTAACCCAAGGGAGCAAACGTGATTATACACTAGGTGGATCAAGTTTTCTACTCGGCTATTCCTTGGAATCAATGGTGAGAGTGATTATTAATTAAGAAACAAGTAATGAAATGTTTTCAAGGGGATTCAATTCAATTAAAGAGAGTTTCGAGGGGTTACTCCCCTCCTTGGCAATTTCCCAACGATCATGTACACAAGAGTTAATTTATCTGTTAGGGGTTGATTGATTCAAACCTAGCTTGAGCTAAGGTAGACTAACTGTCGTGTGATCTATCCTAGTCAAGCCATCACAGATAGAACCTCACTTCGTCAAGATATTGACTCACTCTATAGCATTATTGTCCTTGGAATGTCTCCCTAAGGTAATGAATGCTATAGGCATTAAGCTTTAGTTAACCACATACCCATACATTTACTTTCATAAACACGAGGTATGTTCATTTACACATTATCCAAATCATCACTAAGATCTTTCAACACTTAGATCACGATTCTAGGGTAGACATGTCACTTAGGCATTTTATCAAACACTTAGCAACATGTCATGAGTATAACATATAGTGAAAATGAAATCAACTCCATAGATTGCAAATAGAATGTGTATACATGATCATTGAGTACCAAGGAGGGTTATAAATCCCTCAAAACACAAGGAGACTACTCACACATCATGTAAGACAACATGATGTGAGTAGGGTTTAATAACGAGAATAGAAGAGGAATAGAATAGTGATAGAGTCGCACAACGAAAGCTGATGGAATAGGGAAAACCCTAATTCTGTATTTTAATTCAACGAAAACTGCCAATGAAGGCTACAGAAGTTTGTTTAAATAGGAAAAGAAGCTGCCTAAAACGAAAATTACCAAAAACCTAAAACTGCTAAAAATCGAAAAATATCTAAAAACATTAAAAATTCAAAATAAAATAGTAAACGACTCCGGATTGCCAAAAAACACCATACATCATGAGCGAAGCTCGTGATTTTGGATCGTCACGTCGTTACGCTCAAACTAGGGTATTATGGGCTGAAATCGGACATCGGGAACTCGAATCCTGCTAACTTGCGCCGGAAGCCCAAATTCTGCTAACGTGCACCCCGGGCCGCCGAAAGTCCAATATTTGCCAATCTGCCTGCATCATCCCCTCCCAGGTCGAGAAGATTCGTCCTCGAATCCGCAGCCGGTTCTGTGTCTGAATCTGCGTCAACAAAGGGGATTAAGTGTTTAACATTGAACACATCCGATGTATTCACATTGTTGGGGAGTCGAAGGCGATAAGCGTTGGAGTTGATTTTTTCTACAATCTCCACTGGACCGATTTTGCGCGCTGCCAACTTGTTGTATTCATGAGCTGGATAGCGGTTCTTGGTCAGCACGGCCCATACAAGATCACCCACTTCGAATTCAACTGAACGTCGTTTAGCATCGGCACTTGCCTTATACTTTGCTGTATTTAGCACCATCTGATCATGGGTCCGTTGGTGGGTCTGTTGGATCTGATCAATGAGCTCCTCGGCAGTCGCGTGTACGCGAGTCTTGTTAGGCAAGTTCAGTAAGTCTGAAGGACCGCGGGGAATAAGGCCATACACCACCTGAAATGGGAAAAAACTTGTAGTTCGGTTAACAGCATGGTTATGTGCAAACTCTGCCTGTGGAAGACGTTGATCCCATGCTTTCGGATGATCACCCACCAAACAGCGTAACAGATTGCCCAAAGAGCGGTTGACAACTTCAGTCTGCCCATCTGTCTAAGGATGATAAGCACTGCTGAACGTGAGCTGAGTATTCACCATACGCCATAAACTGCGCCAGAAGTGGCTCACAAATCGAGTATCCCGGTCGGACACTATGGATGCCGGCAGACCATGAATACGGTAGACCTCACGGAAAAATAATTGGGCCACAGCCACTGCGTCAGATGTTTTCTTGCATGGAATGAAGTGTACCATCTTCGAAAAACGATCCACAACTACAAAGATGGAGTCTGCACCGCGCTGAGTGCGAGGGAGTCCGAGGACGAAGTCCATGCTTATATCAGTCCATGGCTGGGTTGGAATAGGTAATGGCATGTACAAACCCGCATTAGTTGAAGTCCCTTTAGCTGTCTGACAAACCGTACAACGAGCCACGAAACGTCCAACCTCTTTTCGCATGGATGGCCAAAAATAAGAAGTAGCCAGCAGATGGAAAGTGCGGTCACGACCCACATGACCTTCACAATGAAGATCCTGAATCAGCTGAAGTCGAAGGCTACAATCCGGGATGCAAAGTTGGACTCCACGAAACAAAAATCCATCTTCCAAGACGAAGTCAGATGTCTCGCCCTGTTGTAATGACACAAGGACTTGCGAGAAATATGGGTCAGTAACGTAGAGGTCCACGAAAGAGTCAAAACCAGGTACCTCAAGGCGAAGTTCGGACAGTAGGTTGTGTCGCCGACTCAGGGCATCAGCCACCCTGTTAGTAATACCTGCTTGATGCTTGATAACAAAAGTGAACTGCTGCAAGTAGGAAATCCAGGAGGCGTGTCGGTGAGAGACCTTATCTTGGCTGCCAAGATACTTCAGTGCGTCATGATCAGTGAAAAGCACGAACTCACGCTGAAATAGATAATGTCGCCAGTGCTTGATTGCTTGTACCACAGCATAGAACTCCACGTCATATGTGCTGAACCGAAGCTTAGCACCCGATAGTTTTTCACTGAAGTAAGCAACTGGACGTCCATTCTGACTTAAGACCGCGCCAATACCTGTCTTCGATGCATCACTATGCAGCTCAAAAGGGAGGGAAAAGTCAGGGAGTACCAAAATCGGGGCTGAAGTAAGGCGTCGCTTGATCTCCGCAAATGCCTCAGCTGCCTCAGGAGTCCAAAGAAACTTCGTGCCCTTCATGCAGTCAGTTATTGGGGCCATCACACCGCTGAAATGAGGGATAAAGCGTCTGTAGAAGGAGGCCAGGCCATGAAAACTACGGACTTCAGTAATAGATGTCGGTTGGGGCCACTGTTTAATAGCTGCAATCTTGGACGGATCTGCGCAAAGGCCAACACTGGAAACCACATAACCCAAAAACTGAACAGAATCAGTTAAAACGAGCATTTAGCAGAAGCAGCATAAAACTGATCACGACGAAGAACCAATAGGACCTCCCGTAGGTGACGAAGGTGATCAGCAGCAGATGAACTATAAATCAGAATGTCATCAAAGTACAAAACAACAAACCGTCCGATGAAAGGTCGTAAAGCTTGGTTCATAATCCGCATGAAGGTACTGGGTGCATTTGACAGGCCGAACGGCATTACTAACCACTCGAACAACCCCTCTCGCATTTTGAACGCAGTCTTCCATTCATCCCCTGGTCTGATGCGAATCTGGTGATATCCACTCTTCAAATCCAACTTGCTAAACACGCAAGCACCACTCAACTGATCAAGTAAATCATCCAAACGTGGAATGGGAAATCGATACCTGACCGTGATTTTGTTGATAGCACGACTGTCAACACACATGCGCCACATACCATCCTTCTTCGGAGTTAGTAAGGCCGGCACAGCACAAGGGCTCAGACTCTCTCGAACATGACCCTTAAGGAGAAGATCCTCCACTTGTCGTCGCAACTCTTCATGTTCTTTGGGACTCATACGATAGTGTGGACGATTAGGCAATGCAGCGCCGGGTACAAGGTCGATCTGGTACTGAATGTCACGGAGTGGGGGAAGCTCAGATGGCAATGAATCAGGAAACACATCCGCAAATTCCGTCAAAAGGGCTTGGATACTGGGGTGTATCACCACATCATGGCTAGAACCCTGCAATGCACAGCAAAACAATACAAAAACTACTCTAGAATCTTGCATTGCCTCTTGGAATGGTACTCGTGACAACAGAGTAGTCACAGGCAAACTCCGACTAGTGGGGACACCACGCGGTTGGGTGGGTACAAGTAAGATCTTCTTACCCCGAAAGAGAAAAGAATAGGTGTTAGCTCGACCATCATGTAACACCGAACGATCAAACTGCCACGGACGGCCTAACATGATGTGACACGCGTCCATAGGAACTACATCGCAGTAAATTTCATCCGTGTAAGTTGCACCAATCGCAAGGGACACCAAGACCCGCTTCGAGACAGTGACATCAGTATTCTTGCTCAGCCACGCCAGCTTGTAAGGCTTGGGATGAGGTTCACTTGGAAGGGCCAGTTTAGTCACCGCCGTCTCGGAAATCACGTTCTCACAGCTGCCTGCATCAATGATGAATGTGCACACCTTTCCCCCGATTGTACATGAGGACTGAAAGACATTAGTACGCAACCACTCAGAATGGTCAGTGGCACGAGGACTCAGAAACGTGCGTCGCACCATCAACACAGGGCCAACATCTCCGGAAACAACTTCTTCCTCCAATCCATCATCGCCATAGTCATCAAAGATTGGTTCGCCTTCCACTTCAGGTCTATCATCGGGGCCATCTTGCGCTAACAGGCCGCGAGAACTCGACCCTTTGGGACACGCAGATTGTCTATGGCCCGGCTCGCCACAACCGAAACAACGAAAATTACCCCCAGGTTGAGGTTGTGTTGGTTTAGCGGCAGGAGGTCGTGCTACTGGGTTTGTGGAACCACGGTTAGGTGGGGCTGGATTTGTGGAGCTAGGACTCGGAGTCTGGCGAAAGCCACTTGGTCCACGCCTCATTAGCTGCTTCTCAGCTTGCAAAGCACGCTGATGTGCCTCAGACACAGTTGCCGGATCAAACATGTTAAGGACATCCTGCAATTGAAGCTTCAACCCACCAATATAACGAGAGACTAACTGCATGGGGGTCTCACGCACATCTGTACGAGCCAATAATTGATAAAAATCACCACTATACTCCTCCACTGAAGGAGGGCCTTGCCTCAAATTCTGAAACCGTTGATACAACTCTCGTTCAAAATTGTATGGTAAAAATGCCCCTTTGATATGTTTCACAAATTTCTGCCAAGTCACAATTTTACCCTTACCTTGACGGACACGAGATTTCTTCAATTGTTGCCACCAAGCTTGCGCCCTACCACGCAAGTGGAAACTGACCAACGCCACACGTCGATCCTCAGGAACCTCCTTGAAGTCAAAGACTTCCTCCACTTGGGACAACCAATCAACGAACTCCTCAGCCCGAAGGCCACCATCAAAGTCTGGAATGTCAACTTTAAACCCAATCTCCCATCGTCGGTCACGCTGATTTTCCACTCCTTCATCCGCAAACGGATTGTGTTCAGACGCCACCACGCCCTCAGAACGATTGGTCTCAACCTCCTCCAAACGTCGCGTCAAGTGTTCAACTTGTCGCCGTAAATCAGCGGTCTCACGGTCTCTAAAGTCAGCAATATCACGAGCTGCAGCACCTCCTCGTGGTCTACCTCGAGCCATCTCAGGATCACCGTAGTCTGATACCAATATGATAGAGTCGCACAACGAAAGCAGATGGAATAGGGAAAACCCTAATTCTGTATTTTAATTCAACGAAAACTGCCAATGAAGGCTACAGAAGTTTGTTTAAATAGGAAAAGAAGCTGCCTAAAACGAAAATTACCAAAAACCTAAAACTGCTAAAAATCGAAAAATATCTAAAAACATTAAAAATTCAAAATAAAATAGTAAAATATCGTCACGTCGTTCCGCTCAAACTAGGGTATTATGGGCTGAAATCAGACATCGGGAACTCGAATCCTGCTAACTTGCGCCGGAAGCCCAAATTCTGCTAACGTGCACCCCGGGCCACCGAAAGTCCAATATTTGCCAATCTGCCTGCATCAAATAGGATGATTAATCCTAGTAAACTCCCTTGATCTTCGATCCTCCTTGATTGGATGATGATGGATGACCTTGATTTTATCTATTTTCCTTGTCTTTTTCCCCCAAGATGACAGATTGGTAGGTCAAAACCCCCTCTTTCTATTCATAGTCTCGGCAGATATTTCGCACTGTAGCAGTCCCAGTCGATCGACTGGCTGATGCTGGTGTCCCAGTCGATCGACTTGAGGAGAAAAGGGGTGCCTGCTGAAGTAATTTCCTAGTCGACCGACTGAGAGTTCAGTCGACCGACTCGATTGGTCAATCTTGGAGAGCCTCCTGAGGTGTTCATCAACTCGACCAACTGAAGGTCCAATCGACCGATTCGATTGAGAAGCTTGGTGATCCTCCTGAGGTGCTCGCCAACTCGACCGATAGGAAGTCCAGTCGATCGACTCGATGGGCGAGTTTTGAGCACTTCTCTGTTTGTGCATCCAGTCGATCGACTGGTGCAAGGGAAATTCCCAGTCGGCCGACTGGAGCTCCTTTCTGCCAAAATTTTACTCAAGTCTCCGATTTTTCCTCGAGTTTTCGTATTTGGGTTTTAACACCGGGGTATCACGTTTTGTACCTGAAACGTACGAAAAGAGATCAAATGACATCAGATTATCGCTGGAAACGAACTAAAGCTATAAGGAGAAACGGGTATTAATAAGTCGAAACTCGACTTATCAGGCCTTAGTGCCTGGTTCGTGTATGTTTTCTTGTTACAATAAAAAAAAGTATACAACATCTCCTATCAAAAAAAAGTGTACAACATCCAAACTTCAACTACTCATACATACCAACTACATGAAGAGAGCTAACACATTTTTATTTCTCTTCTTTTATGAGGGTGATGGATGTGCATGAATTGGTATATAAATAAAATGATCCCAATCCATGCCAAACAAAGAAAATGCATCAAACTTATAAGAGCTACAGAAACTTAGACAGACCCAAATAGGAAGATCCTAATAAGTAACTTAGATGTATATGTTCATGAGAAATAATTCAACAACCAGCTCTGATCATTCATGTCATGACCAAGTAGCTGGCTGACCCATTCCATATTTAAACCATCTTGCTCTTGGCCATTTTCGTTAATTTGCTCGCCTGTTCTTGACTTGGCATTAGAGCATGGAGCAACCATTTCGTTACTCGCCGCCTCATGCTTTATCACGACGCTTTGCTCCACGAAATTATCATTTGCCAATTTGTCTGTCTCGAGCGTTTTTGCAGCTGATGCAGTATTGGTATTACCTTGGTTAGTATCATTATGCTTGTTAAGCTGAATTTGCTTTGCTTTCTTGCTCAAATGAGAGTTCCAGTAGTTCTTGATCTCGTTATCCGTTCGACCGGGAAGCCTCCCAGCAATCAAAGACCACCTAATATTTGTGTCCAATTTTTTTAAGAAAAAATTCCAAAAATAAAATCCAAACCGTAAGAAATTAAATCCTTCTAGCCAGCCTCATATATATACCTGTTACCAAGCAGCTTGTGGAGTCTGAGGATCAAATCCTCTTCCTGAGCAGAAATGTTCCCTCTTTTGATATTAGGCCTCAAGTAATTCATCCACCTCAATCTGCAGCTCTTGCCACATCTGTTGAGTCCAGCTTTGGTTGCAATGGATTTCCATCTTTTGGGGCCTTGGGTTTCAATCACTTGAGCTAGTCTCTGGTCCTCTTCTGGTGTCCATGCGCCTCTATTATTTGCCATACTTGCTCTGATAAATGCCTCAACCTTTGTAGGTGGATCCAGTAAACCAGCAACACTGAGTGTCGAGGGAGAGAGTTAATTTATTATGAAGTCTGGTGTTGGAGAGAATGACAGTGTGAGAGATCAGAACTTAGAAGTGAGGCTTGTTTGATATTTACATCTCTTGAGAGAAACAAATGCGAATATATAGGGGAGCACTCTATTGAGGCATGGTTGGTAGAATGAGGCAGTGAGGCACGTTGTGAGTCACTCATTTTGATGATGTGGCAGGGAATAGTGCAGGAATAGTTTTTGCTTTTTGCTTTTGATTGATTTTTTGTAGTGGGACACGTGGCGCGCTCACAAAGCACGGGGTAGATGTGTGGCTCAGATCGTGCCTCACTGTCTCATTCTAATTTGGGTGCCTCATTTGAACGCCCCTCTGTGAATATATATATATATATAGGGGGTTCAAGTGTTATGAGTTGTTAGAGTGTTATGTGTTACTTTATTGTGCACCTTTAGATCTTTTGATCTAAAGGTCCAGATTTCATCTTGCACTTTTGTCTTTTAGGTAAAAGACAAAAGTGCAAGATGACAAACAACTTGGTCACTTTTTGACTTTCATTTTGCACCTTTAGATCATTTGATCTAAAGGATGAGATTGAAGTAACACATAACACCATAAAACACACATAACATTTGAACACTCCTCTATATATATATATATAGAGGAGCGTTCAAATGAGGATCGCTACAGTAATGTGAGACACGTGAGGCACGATCTCAACCACACATCTAACCCCCCGTGCATTTGTGGCGCGACACGTGTCCAAATAGTAAAACCCACTAACTTTTGAAAAGTCAACAATTGCGGCTGTGCCACGTGGCTTCGCCACGTGCGTCCGATCAACTCCACAGACGGCCGAGATCGTGCCTCACTGTCTCATTCTTACAACCATGCCTCAACCGAGCGCCCCTATATATATATATAGTTAGGGTCAGGTTCGGGTGAGAACCACTGTTTAAGTTAAGAACTGAGAACAGACGAACTTTAAGCTTTTTTTCATAAACTTTAGGAAGTTCGTCACGAACTCTCCTTGAAAAAATCATCGGTGCTTTTAAACAAGTTCGTGACGAACTCCCTAAAGTTTATAGAAAAAAGCTTAAAGTTTGTCTGTTCTCAATTCTCAACTTAAACAGTGGTACTTACTTGATCCGCTCCCTATATAGGGTCCCTATATATCTAAATAGCCTTGTTGAATTTTTTTTCTTCTTGGAAAAATAGGGATGCATAACTAATACGTGAATTATACGCAAGATTGTCAGTTAAGGTCTATTCTGCTGAACTTAAAATTCAACTTTTCTAGTATAGATCTGTATAGTCAGTTTAGTAGAATTCAATTTAATACAGTTTAACACATAATTTTACAAAGAGAAAAATGACAAAACTGATTTGAAATACAGTTATATATATGTCGTCATATTCTTTATTTACATGAACCATGTTCTAATGTTTGAAACGCTTTAATGTCGTGTAAGGTATTCCTAATCAGGTATTCCAGATATATTAATCATGAATATGAAAGACCCATTAATTAGAGACTTCCATGTTAGATTGTGGCTATAGCCGACAACAAAGGAACATTAAGCATCTAGAGATTTCACAAAGGTCCATCATCGTGATAATGAACCCCTAGAAATTATGAGAATAGAAGCACTAAATAGATATGTAATCGGTCGAATTCTTGACCAAATAATCTCACCATTCGATGATGGATTAGTTCAATTATTCGTACATTTTAGTGTTATCTAAAGGTTTTTCCTAGTGTTTCAGGTTTTTTCCACTCATGGGTTCGATTGAAGCTTGAATGGACGAAGATGGGATACTACGGATCCCGTGTCTTGTACCCAACTCTCATGTGATCAATGGAAACGCTCTTCATTATTGCAATTCGAGTATTCAATTTCATTATGCTTAATTTTATCGTTTTTGCAAGTGTTACATTGAATTAGATGTTTGAATGCTAATAACCAAAAGATGGATGGGTCTGAGGTAATTAACCTGATCGCATGAAATTGATATTATGTCATGGTAGCTACGCTTGTAGTACATGAATTAATAGGAAAGTTGATGTTTTCATCTTAAAAGCTTTATGCTTATAAATCGAAATCGTTGATAATTCGTGGATGGGCGCCGTTCAACGATCTAGATTAATTTAGACAATGATCCATGGATGGGCGGCTTGTCTGATGTTATTTTTGTTTATTTCCATACTCGATAGCATGATTGAATCGCGTAATATTATTGCATGATCTGTGGGGTTGGCATGGGTAAATTAGTTTGATCCTGAGATTCTTTCTTTGATCAGATCAACCTTTATAATTCTCTGCATTTAATTTTAGGAAATTTGTTAAACCAGCTTTTCTGTCATTAATCGGAATAGCTGAATAGGTCACTTGTTAGCTAGTATACGCACGTTATTCCTTGGATCGACCCTTGGCTTAACAAGGTTTATAAATTGTTTTCTACTACAGCTTGAACCCTAAAACTTATAACTTGACAACTATAAAGTGTTACAAAATACGCTTGTCAATATGTGCAACACTGAACTGGATCAAGACACATATCCTTAGTTTGAAGAAGAATTTCTTGTTAGTTGGAACGATAATAGTACTTAGAAGATCATAGCCAGAGGAGATAGGACAATAGCTCAAAGTAAGAAGAAAGGAACGATGAACCATATGAGCAAAGTCCGAGAAAGCAACACTATTTCAGGTGCGAATTTTATGCCGATTCAGGATTATCGGCGTCATGATCACATAAATGAGAAAGGGAAGGATTCGTGAGTTGAAGGTGTGACACTACCGCTATTATGTGTTGTTAAAGATAAAGAAAAATGTGATTATTTTCAGGTAGGAGATTATTGGATTGTGGAGCATTTTTGCCCAGTTAGATTAGTGTTTCTATTCCTAATTGGATTAAGATTTCTATTCACACTAGTAAATCTTTCTTCTCTTATTTGAAATCATGTTGAATTGTATCTAGCATTTTATAGTGAAAACTCTAGTTTGGTAGTGCCTCCTAACATAGTTAGGATTGATGACGAACTGAGTGAAAAACTATTTTATACTCACATTCGTTTTTCTCTCAACGCTGCTTGGATATTACTCCCCCGTCCCATATTTTTCTTCTCACTTTTCTTTTTGGGCGTCCCAAAATTTTCTTCCCATTTCCAAAACTTACCATAAATACCCATTCACATCACACTCACAACCACCTTATTTAATCATTTATCTTCACACAGATTGTACTTGCAATGATGAAATTGTACTTGCAAATACATTCACAATAACTTACTATATTATTTTTCTTAAAACCTGTGCAAAATCATAAAGGGGAAGAAAATTATGGGACGGAGGGAGTAGTAACAATTGCTTCCTGTAGTTCACTTGAGACAGTGAACAAAACTATTGCATGCTTAGGAAATCACTTAAAGTCCAGTAAATTTTTGCAAGATAATTAAACAAACACAAATTTAGCCTAAACACAACAAGATCCAGTTAAGTTGTCGACAACATAATTGAGAAATCCAACCTCTACTTGTGAAGAGTATGTACAAAATTGATCTTTAATTTGTTTTACACTCTAACACCTAATGAGTTTTTAATAAGAAACAGCCAAGCCAGAGATTAAGAATTGTTTTGGCTATTAGTGGTTTAGTTATTGGTTGTGGGATTCACATTGTCCTTTGTTGTGTTTTTGTTCAAACTGGTTGTCATATTGTCTTTAATAATGTAAAGAATATTGTGACAAAGTGACACTTGAGATTTTGTTGTGACTAATAGGGTACACCACATGGGACATATTCCCCCTTTTCCACCGTGTTCATTATTTTCCAAGATTTTTTTTCTTTAGATATTATTGTATTCGATAAACAAAAGAAGAACAAAATAAATATAAATCAGTGAAGGCCAAATATAAATGGTATCTTTCTTTTTAGTATAACATCGAACTAAAACACGAATCGCATTATTAGGCTTCATTCCGTAGCAGAACAGATTTAACTGTCATTCGAAAAGCGTCATAGCCAGTGACGGTTCAGGGGGTCCAAGGACCCTCAAGAATTTTGAAATTTTTTTGCAGCTGGGAGGATTTGAATCCAAGCCTTCTTAATATTAGGTTCAATCTCTACCGATTGAGTTATTTTGGGTTTATGGTTTAACTCGTTAAGACAAATATTTGAATATATTAAGTAAAATGCATATCTCCTCCATCATCTGCTCCTTCTTCACTACCGTATAAAAACAAATTTGGGACCCCCTGCCGAGAGTCGCTGGATCCTCCACTAGTCATAGACACATAACGTAACTAATCACCTGTATTATGATGTATGTGTACAGTATCGAACTGAAATACGAAACGCACTATTAGCATCATTTCGTCACACAACAGGATTAAGACCCAACTTGAGTAATGTGTATTTTGTATTTATGTGTACATCATGAAATCTAGTTGTCGTATTCAATACGAGATCCAGATGGTGTTCGAACTAGACTCGAACAGTTATCTAACAGTCACCGAAACAGAATGATGCAGGCACACACGATATGATATCTAGTTTGGCAACTGCCTACTCTGGGGGGGCTTCTCACACCCTAAAGGGTCACAAATCTTTGTTTAGAGCTACAATTGGACTTACGCTTACACAACTCCTCGTTTGTAATCACCTAGCCTCTAACACTCTTTCCTTCAGATTTGCGATCTCAACTCTCCCTCGATCCCCTATAGGTAGGACGAGACTTCCTCTCGACCTAGTCTTGGACCTCCCAAAAGTCCAGTCGCCTTCTCTCGAAACCGTGTCTTGATCACCGTGTGTGTGCGCTTAGTTGTTCAGCAAGAACAGTCTGATCAGCACACTGAACAGACTGCTTCTTCGTCGTTGATATTCTTATTTGGAGTGATCAGCCGGCCGTCGCTCCTCCTCCTCTAGTCAAGATCACTTGTTTTCTATTTCTCAAAAAGCGATCCTGATCAAGGTAACCCTACCCTTGTATTTATAGTACACGACTGATTCCTAGATCAGTTACGATATTCAATCTCGAGTAATTAGGAAATCTTTCCTAAATATTCTCAAGCTTCCAAATCTTTTATCTTCAAGTATCTTTTAAATATCCACTTGATAATCTTGGCATCTTGATAATGTAGCTCGAATATCTTGCCAACCAATCTGATCTTCAATCGCCTCCAGTCTATAACCGACTACAATCTGCATGTCTTCTATATTAGGAACTTCGCAGATTATGAAACTTCCGTGCGTCTGTTCCACGTTGTATGCAAGTTCCAATCTTTGATTGAACACCGCCTTGACTCCTGCTGGAACACTCTGAAGACGTTTTTCCAAAACTCATGCCATTCGAAGGAACAACAATCTCCCCTTGGCATTTTTAGCAAAACCAAATCATCTAGTTTTAACTACCTAGACTTCAGAGACTCGTACTGGTAAGATTGAGGGAACTAAGTCGTCCTCAAAATTACTCCCCCTTTTTGCCACAAAACTGGCAAGGGGTGTTCAAAATAAGAGTTCAACCACAAAGTACGACAATAACAGTATTTCTAACAGTACGACAGAAATTAAAAAGGTTCAAGAGTCAAGTTCAGATGAAAGTTTGGTAGTGTGGACCTTCACATGGAAGAACTTTCATCTTTTTCACTAGCACTTTCATCAACTGCTTCATCTTCATCATTGCTGGATATCTCAGCACACACACCAATTTAGTGATTCTTTTCCTCTGCTCTTGTTCTGCTTCTAGAATGATCTCCAGTTCCTTCAGCATTCTTTCTGTTTCAGCGCGGGGCATCTTCTCGCCAGCAGCAGTTCTCCTCATTGAAGACTCAGGAGCATCTCTCCTCTTTAGTTCGGAGTCCTTTAGATCATTAACATATCGACCCTTAAACAACTTATGGTCAACATTTAACTTTTGCGGCGCTTTCGAAAGGCTGTCTTGGGATGTATTCAGCTCTAGATGTTGATTAATGATGAGCTCATAGATGAGGGAAGGAAACACAATCTGGTGCAGGTGGAGGTGGCATGCTCAGCAATCTGTTGGAACATAAGTCTGCCCATGTTGAAAAGCAATCGGTTCCCAATTCGATAGAGCAGCTGTCCCATGTCTTTGCTGACTGTAGTTCTGTGAGAGGTCGACTTCCAGTTCACAATTGCGACGAAGAAGAGCATTGAATAAAAAGTAGTTAGATCTACCACTGGAAGGGAGCTCTCTGCCCAAAATGGGTATGAACCGGTCGTTATACATTTAGCAATCTTGTCAAAATCACTTTCCTCCTCCTCCTGAGCCGGATCATTCATTGCATAGTAGACATTGATGATTTTTGGGTCAAGGACTACCTTATTTCCTCGCTTAAACCTTACTCCATAGTCTTTGTCGCCAATTGATGGACCATAATTGTATGAATCATAAACACAGTTAAACCCATCTAATTAGACGCTTTGTCTATTTAACTTTTGCATGTTAGTTCCGATATTTATCTACAGGGTATTTTGAAGTCTAGAGAGAATACAGGCTAAGGAGGAGTTTTAAAGCTGAACATGAATTACGAGTCATTCCAGGTCACGACCAAATTCTGACTTTCAAGAACCTGACGTGGAATCACTCAAAACAAATCCAACCGAAGGTCAACCAGAGTCAGTCCGGAGCTGAAAGGACCGATGGCTTTTGGGGAAAAGATCACAAACTCACATCCACCTCTCCCCTCATGCCACATGGGTGGCGGCTAAGGGCTCTTCCTCTCCTTCCTTGCCATGTGGCCGGCGGCTTTTGGGAAGGATGAGTCACTCCGATGGCTTTTGGCTCTCCTCATCCCTTGTGACAAGTGGCTTGCTCTCATTCACATCCATCTCCTCTCCATGCCTATAAATACCCATGCTCCTTCCCCTTGTATCATCATCCCATCTCATTCCAACATCACAAGTCCTCAAGTGACTTATCTCTCTAGCGTTTTTGGGCACAATCATGTAAACACTTTCCTTTCGAATCGAAGTTGGATCTTGAGCACTCTTATCAGTTTTTGTAAGTACTCACTTCTTTACTTTACTGTCTTTCAAAGTACTTTACTTTCCTGTCTTTACTTTCAAAAACTTTACTTTACTGTCTTTCAAAAACCTTTACTTTTCAACGCACTTAGCTATGATGTCCTGTTCCATGGATATTTGTAGCTAAACCCTTCATTCGGTTGAAGGGGTGTACTTGTATCATACTATGTTTTAGACCCTTCTCTTAGTGCCTCTTAGTGTTCAACTTGTTCTAGGTGCCTTATACTAGGTCAAAATTCCATTGGTTGAGTGTATGCTCGGAAGAGCAAAGCTCTGCCATGGGTTCGTGATCTTCCATGGATAAGTGGAGGCTCGGAAGAGCACATCTTATCTGTGGAAGTCAACCTCTTTAAAACACCATTTGATTTATCAGGAATGATGATCAAATGGATGCAAATACTAGAACAAGAGTTCTTTGTCTTGTAAAAGACTAGACGGTGTGGCAAGTCATGTGCTAGGAATAGCCTTGATTCACTTTTGAACACTTAGTATGATCATTAGAGGTCAATGATAAACGAAAATATGATACAAGGCCCCGGAAACCGAATCTTTCCTTTAATTGTAATATCAACAGTTACTTTACCTTTCAGTACTAAAAACCAAAAACAACCCCCCAACTGCTTTATTTAATCCCCCCTTTTTGAAAGAATAAGTATTCACCTGACTCCCTTGGGTTCGGCCCGTACTTACCACTGACTACCCAAAATAGTTAAGTTGCGAGTATCGGAGATATAAATTTGTTTTTGCACAGAGAACATCGCACCTTAACGACAGTGCGGTGGGCTACGTCAAAACTGGCGTCGTTGCCGGGGAGTTAGCCTTTGATTAGCTGTTCTTCTCTTTTGCTTTTCTCTTTCGAACTCGCTTCTGCACAACCATGTCTCGTGAAGAAAGCCACCATGACTATCAGGATGACGACGAGGTTAATCTGTTCAATCGAAATAATGAGGCACCGCCTCAATTTCCAATTCTCGACGATCCAGAGCAACTCTTCTGAAACCAAAGAGCTCGTGATAGGAATGCCATCCTAAGGAACCAAGGACCACCCGAAGGCCGAAATGAAGCTGGCCCAGCGCAACAACCCTCTAGACATCCACCACCCCCGCAATATCGACGAGAGCCAAGACGTGAACCCGTCTTTGATGACTACTACGGGGATAACAACAACTTCCGTGAACCTACTATGGGAGAACTGTCGGCACCAGATTTTAGAAATCAGACGTGGTGCATTTACGAAGGCCCTGAGCTAGAAAACATCGCCATCAACACTTCAGTGGCCCACAACTTGCGAAAGTTCTCAGGAACTCGTGGAGAATCAGCAACGACTCATCTCCAACGCTTACATGGCACTTGCCAAAACCTAAAACCCAATGGCGTGAACGTAGACGACTTTAAGCTAAAAGCGTTCTACTTTTCCCTCACTGACTCAGCGAACGACTGGTTTCTTTCATTGCCTTCCGGTAGCATCAGAACATGGGCTCAGATGCAGAAGAAGTTCTTAGACAAATACTACCCAGCAGGAAGAGCAATGCAAGTAAAGAGGCAACTGCAGGACATCAAGCAAGGGCCCAATGAAACCATGTACGACTACCTGGAAAAGTTCAATCGCCTGGAGAGAAGCTGCTATACCCTTGGACTGCCCGAAAAACTCATAATCGAGTACCTCATTGATGGATTAAGGCCCTTAGACAAAATGCTTCTGGATGCCTCAGCTGGAGGATCCATGATGAATCTATCACTGAGTGGCATAAGGAATCTCATCACCGACGTTGCTGAAAATGCCCGATTCAGAGAAGAGACAACTCGGCAGGAAGAATTTTCCCAAACGAAGAATGTGGCAAAGGCTGAAACACCGATGAACTCTATGCCAGAGGAGATGAAACAAATAAAGGAAATGATGATTCAAATCCTACGAAGGCAGCCAGTTCAGATAAAGCCTTGCGAGTTTTGTAGTTCTACGGACCACAAGACTGACGCATGCCCGACACTGATAGTAGAGGAATCGGAAGAAGTGAATGCAGTGGTAGGATACCAAGGATACAACAACCACAACAGCAACGATAGAGCAGAACCAATCCGGCAGTATAATCAAGCAACCAATCCAAGCTGGCGAAACGACAACCATCCTCCTAGGGAGACACAACAAGCCGCACCACAATTAGCTCAGTCATTCTACCAACCTCCCCACCGGCAGTA
This sequence comes from Rhodiola kirilowii, assembly GCA_033675215.1. Taxonomy (NCBI): domain Eukaryota; kingdom Viridiplantae; phylum Streptophyta; class Magnoliopsida; order Saxifragales; family Crassulaceae; genus Rhodiola; species Rhodiola kirilowii. Next base: position 50,787,413 of record CM066203.1, on the reverse strand, counting down.
CAACAAGAACGCTCCATCAGCAGGCCAATATCAGCAGAGAGGATCAAATCAATACCCGACGAGCAAATATCAGCAGAAGGGAACGAATCAATACCAATCCAGCTTAAATAATCAGCAAGGACCAAGCAAGTCGCTTGAAGACACAATGAAGGAGCTCACAGGAAGCGTAAATCAATTGGGGACTTCGCTACACCAATAGCAGGCAAAAACTGACGGGGAAATTTCAGAATTGACCAAACAAATGTCCCAGCTTGCCACCGCAATGTCCGTGCTCACTAATGAACCAGGCAAACTACCTTCACAAACCATCCAAAACCCAAAGGCGAATGTCAGCATGATAAGGAAGTCAAACATGAAGGTAGCACTGGAAGAAACAGCACAATCCATAACTTACAAACTTACGAGCAAACACTTCACCCGTAGGCACCATCCTGATTGGAATCAAGAAGAAGACCGACCCAATGATGGCAAAACGTGGGTCACGCATGCTGACAATGGACGTTATACATTCACGGTTAGCATGACACCTCCACCGATTACACACTTTAACATACCGGCATCTCGCTGGAATGACAATGACTCTAATGGTCTCAGATGGGATTCCCCAACTAACATCTATGCATCAGAACAAAACATTTACCTAGAAGATCGGGAGTTAAAAGGGCCCGATCATACAAATCCAGAGCCAAAGGATGAGCAGAATGGCCCGATAATGGAAAGATCCCTCACTTCAGATCAGGAGTCACAACCGGAAAGGGATAAGGACCCAGGGGCCTTCACAGTCACCTGTGGTATTGGTGAAGCCCAAATTCACAAGTGCTTAATCGATCTTGGGGCTGCCGTCAATGCCATGCCTTACTCCTTATATTACTTATTGGGGCTTGGCCCATTGAAACCACCAAGGTCAAATATCGAGTTGGGAGATAGATCATGTATCCGACCGGTTGGAGTGCTTGAAGATCTAATACTCCATGTGGGAGAGCTCGTCGTTGCTGCAGACTTTTATGTAATACAAACGGGAGAGACCAGCAAAGACGACCCTCCAACACTTATTTTGGGACGACCTTTTCTCTACGCCACCAAAGCATGGATCGACATGGGAAAGGGCTTGTTATCACTTGCATTTGGCGGCAAAATTTCAGATTTCTACATCGATAATTATGATGGTCGCCCAAGGACAAGGAAACCACCAGACATTGTACCTATCTCGGATCTCAGAACACAGATTTCTGACCTGCCAAGAGAGACCGAGAGAGTGACAAGACCATCAGCTATGGTCAAAGGTCCCTCGCCTCCTCAGAAACAATGGAAGGAGAAACCACCAAAACCATGGAGTTCTAACCCAAGCACATCATCTCACAAGAAATCAGGAAAAGGCAAGGCTAGAATCAACGCAGGAGCTGCGGCAAAATTCAACCTGAGCCGCCCATGGGATCCAAACCTGTGATCCCCATGCGTCGAGCCAACGACGTTAAACAAAGGCACTGGTCGGGAGGTAACCCGACACCTATCTTACTTCCAGTCATTTATTTTCTGTCATTTAGTTTTTACCGCAAGTCGCTCTCACCCACTTTTTGTATAGAAGGAATGTCTAACATGAAGGAATCAGTTTTTGGAGCAAGATCAGATCAGCCAGGCAGCTTCCGAGAATTACCGAGCCTGCGCTGAGAGTTCAAGGCCCCAGCCAAACTACCTCGATTATCCAGCTCAAGCTATGACGTTCCATGACACAGTAAAAGGGAGTTCAGTTCTTCTCTTTTCCTTAATGTGATTTCCTTCTCTTGTATATATTTGCATGACTTTTGAACTAAGTCGTGCTGAAAGGCACGCCTTCGTTCAAAAGTGTGGGGTGAGAACCACCTGTGTACATAGTTAATTAACATGCTTTTTCTTTTCCTTTTCCCTTAATACTATCTTTTTGAAAAAATGAACTTGAGAATGTGAAAAAGATAAATCTAAATTCATGCATTTACCCTGTGAAAATTCGACTGTTTAAAAACTTAGAATGTAACTTCTCATTTGTCCCTTTGTACTGAGATAAACAGGGGATGTGGAGTTGATATAAACTGCCCTAGAGAGGCTTGGCAAGCACTCGAAGGATCAAATCTAACTATATGGTTTTCGAAGTCAGTGGAGGCTGCACTTCGGGTTTCAGTGAAGATTGAAGTCATCTCCGCCGTGCAGCGTTTATGCAAGAGGTGGGACGGGAATCAAACTGTCCTATCTCTAGTCCTAGTAGCCGGGAAAATAGATGAGCGACCCTCATCTTGACCCGCGCGAAACGGCGAGGATGAGAAAGAGCGGGGAGGTATTTCCATATGCTTGCGGGCGACGATTGGACCTCCCAAAAAGGCTGAGAAAATGGACTAGCAAGTCACAAAGAAGCAAAAGCTCAAAGAAGCTAATCAAAGGCCAAAGGTCAAAATTGTGAAGGTTTTAACCGAACAAAAGTGAAGAAACTCCAACTCAATATCAAAGGCCAAAGGCCGATTCACTACAAAAGCTGTCCCTCGCCAAAAAGAAATCAAAATGCTCAACTCAGTGAAACCCGAACCGAATCACGTGCTAGAGAAAGCTACAAGGAAACCATATAGTGCGAGTCGATCCCGAGAATGCAGTCCATGATACTGAAAAGGGCTATCTCCCGAAACATCCGAATTAATTTGCATCTCGGCACGAAGGTACAAGTATCAACTTGAAGTCGTCTACGTTTACGCCATTCGGTTTTAAGTTTTGGCAAATACCATGTAAGCGCTGGAGATGGGCCATTGCTGACTCTCCATGATTTCCTGTGAACTTTGGTAAGTTGTGGGCCACTGAAGTGTTGATGTTGATATTTTCCAGCTCAGGGCCTTCGTAGATACACCACAGCTGAATTCTGAAATCCGGTGCATTGAGTTCTCCCAAATTAGGTTCGCGGTAATGGTCGTTATCCCCATAGTAGTCATCAAAGACGGTTTCGCGTCTCGGTACTTGTCGAGGGCGTGGGGGTGGTGGATATCTAGGGGGTTGTACTGGACCAGCTGCATTTCGGTCCTCGGGTGGTTCTTGGTTTCGTCTGTTAGCTTCCCTATCACGAGCTCTTCTATTTCTGATGAGTTGTTCCGGATCGTCGATAAATGGAAGCGGTATCTCATCATTTCGATCGTACAGGTTTATTTCTTCGTCATCCTGGTAGTCATGGTGACTTTCTTCGCGAGACATGGTCGTTTTGAAGTGCGTATCGATTCGAACAACTTATCCGATTAATTAACTAACTCCCCGGCAACGGTGCCAATTTGACAATTCGCTTGTCGTCAGAGCAAATTGTACAAATAAATTTATAAACTCCGCTACTCGGGACTACTGGGTAGAAGTGGTAAGTAGGGGTCGAACCCAAGGGAATTAGGGGGATACGTTGTTCTTTTACTAACAGGGACGTGTTTTAGGATGATTGAGATTTTAGCGCGAGTAATTAAACTACTGTTTTTGGTTTTTTGGGTTTTTTGTGCGGAAAAGTAAATACAGAAATTAAATACTGAAAGTAAATACTGAAAGTAAAGAGATAAGGGTTAGAAGACTTACAGTGGGTGATGCGTGATTGCGATTCCTCCGGTTGTTGAGCGGTTGATGGTTGTGGTTGATCGGGACAGTTATACTAGGAAAGTAAATACAGGGGGTTTTTGTGATTGAAAGAAAGTATTCGGTTTCAGGTACTCTTGTATTATAACATGTATATAATAAACCGTTAGTAACTTCTCTAAGTATTCAAAGATGAATCGAGGCCCTTTCGTAGCGCAAGACTTGCAACATCGTTTAAAGCAACCCTTGTTCTACTTCAGACTAATTCCTCCTTTCGAAGTATCTTAGCCTTCTGTGCATCCACCTGATCTCACAGTTACGATTGACCAAGTGGTGTTTTAGATAAGTCGAACTCCTCAGATAAGCTTTGCCCTTTCGTAGCATCCACTTACCCGAGTATGTTCACGAACCCCACGGAAGAGTTTTGCCCTTTCGTAGCATCCACTCAACCTTGAAAATTCTGACTATAAATGGCACATAGAACAAGTTTTGAATACAAAGAAATGAAACTAAAAGATATTACAACATTATATAATACAAGAAAATACCTTCCACCGAATGAAGAGTTTAGCTACGAATATCCATGGAGGTGGATACCATAGCTAAATACTGGGGGGTTTTTGAAAACAGTAAGAGGGAAAGGGGTGGAATACTCAAGAACCAACATGAGTATTCCCAATTTCCTACTGAATACTCTAGAACCAACAGGAGTATTCTCTATAGTATAATACTCAAGAACAAACAGGAGTATTATTTCATAAACCGAACAAACTTACAAAGTAACCAAACTTAGAGAGATAAGTGTTTTGTGTATGGATTGATGATACAAATGAGGAGGAGGGCTCTCATATTTATAGGCTAGGAGGAGGAGGATGAAGGGTGGAGATGGAGCCATGTGCATTTGCATCCAAGGGTGGAGGAGGAGGGGAGGAGCATGTGGAGGAGAGGCCACCACTTGTCATCTTCTTGTGGTGGAGCTCAAAGCCACCGGTGGCTTTTGGAGAGGAGGAAGGAGGAGCCGCCACTTGGAGGGAGGAGAGTGGAGGAGGGTGGTTGTGAGGGGGAAGCCGCCGGTCACCATGGAGGAGGAAAGGGAGGAGCAACCCATGAGTCATCCTTTTCACCTAGTGACTCATCCTTCTTCCTAAAGCCACCGGTCATCCTTGTACATGGATGAGTCTTGACGGTTTTGTACTGTCTTTACAAAACTATCAGTCCAATTTCACTCCAGGCTGTCTTTGATAATTCCTCATTTGGATTTAATTTGAGTAATTCATCGTCAGGATCTTGAGATTTCTTCGTTCAGTGCTTGATCTTGACCTTCAATTGACTCCTGATATCTTTTCAGCATAAAATCCTCTCCTTAGCGTGTTTTCACTTTTATCTCTCAATTGCCCTGTGGAAATATTTCGGGACTAACACGTAGAAGTTAGATATACAAACAGTCTAATTTGGTGGGTTTAACTGTATTTATGATGCATACAATTATGGTCCATCACTTACACAACTCCTCGTTTGTAATCGCCTAGCCTCTAACACTCTTTCTTTCAGATTTGCGATCTCCGCTCTCCCTCGATCCCCTATGGGTAGGACGAGACTTCCTCTCGACCTAGTCTTGGACCTCCCGGAAGTCCAGTCGCCTTCTCTCAAAAGCGTGTCTTAGTCACCGTGTGTGTGCGCTTGGTTGTTCAGCAAGAACAGTCTGATCCGCACACTGAGCAGACTACTTCTTTGCTGTTGATATTCCGACGTAAAATGATCAGTCAGTGGTCGCTCCTCCTCCTCTACTCAAGATCACTCTCGTGTTTTCTATTTCTCAAAAAGCGATCCTGATCAAGGTAACTCTAGCCTTGTATTCATAGTACACGACTGGTTCTTAAATTAGTTAGGATATTCAATCTCGAGTATTTAGGAAATGTTTTCTAAATATTCTCAAGCTTCCAAATCTTTTATCTTATATTAGGAACTTCCCAGATTAGGAAACTTTCGTGCGTCTGTTCCATGCTATATGCGAGTTCCAATCTTCGGTTAAAAACCTCCTTGATTCATGCTGGAACACTCTGAAAACGTTTTGCCAAAACCCATGCCAATCGTAGGAACTGTTAGAGAATAAATGATTCTCATCAGATACTCATTGCATATATCCGGTATATTCTCTCATTATTCTGCTTACCATACACATCTCTCCTGTAGTGTATTACGTATTCGTCAAACATCAATACACAATTCATATTCATAACATGGTATCAGACGCTCTGGTTTGATAATATTTTTTTCTCCGTTCCATTTGTCCACAACCGCCGGTTCTCCCAGCCGCCACCGCCGCTCCTATACAAAGTCATCGTCGAGGCCGCTGCACTTGCCGCCGTTATTGATCAATCTGCCTCCGCCGCTATCTACCCACCCGCTACTGCTAATGTTGATGTGTCATGGTCTGCTCAGACTACACCTACTCGCTGTTACAACTCAGGTCTCTCAAATATGAGATCTGCTCGGCCATCGCTGACCATTGTCGCCGACACCACGCCCGTATCCTCGCAGTTGGGTTTGCTGTCACCAGATCTACCGTCGCTGCTTCCGTTAATCATCAGATCCATTCCTGTTTGAGATTTTCTCAAAATCACCGACTTCTGCAATTTCACGAAGAAGCGGCGTCGGTGCCGTGTTACTGCTCATTAGGGTTTGAGTATTTTAATATTTTTTTCTTTTCTTCAAAAAAAATAAAAAAAGAAAAAGAAAAGTCAAATAGGTCAACAGTCATGCCTAGTCAACATCCAGCCAGCGTCCATTCAGTGCCTTGTCAGCACAGTTAACTATTTGACCAGTCAACAGTCACACTTTGACCAGTCAGCAGTCCACCTTTGACCAGTCAACGGTTCAAAAAAAACTAACTAACCCATTAGGTCTTCTCTTGTGTCCACAGGTACTGTTTCTATCCTCGTTGTCCGGTGATCTTTAAGGGCACATATTTTTCAGAATGGATATATCACATGCGTCTCCACATGCGTGGTCAACGTCTTTCGGATTTTCTTATCGGAGAGCTCCCATGTCCACCACGTCCCACCCTGCCTACGATGCCTGTTCTTCCTACAGATGCCTCTGACAAGGATAAGCAGAAAGCTTCACCAGATTTTTACGATGCCATGGAATCCTTCCATAACCAGTACACTACCTTTCGAACATGGATGGATGAAGATGCTCGCTCCTCGTCTATTATTGTGGCGAGTATGGAGGTATCACTTTCTTCAGATATTGTTTGTTTAGAATCAGCTCAGTTGATGTGGGCCCATCTTCAGGAACGCTATGCGCCCACGGGTGATTGTCTATTCTTGAGTGTTGTTCATCGGGAGCTGTCGTTCCAACAGGTAAATGCCACCATAGATGAGTTTTATGACCAGATGTCCACAGTATGGCGCCAGCTTGATTCTTTGGAACCGAAACTTTGTCCTACCTGTCCGAATTGTCAGAATGTTAAGTCTCATCGCCAGTTTCATCGCATTTATGATTTTCTGACACGTCTTCGGGTTAAGTTTGAGCAAATCCGATCTCAACTTCTGGCTCGTCATCCCCGGATGAACATATTAGATGTCCTTACAGCTGTCTGGAATGAAGAAATTCACCTTCGTAATGCGGGTTTACTTTCTACACCATCTATTTTGGTTGTTCGTACCTCATCTTCCACATCGCCTGGTCTTGCCTCATCAAATGTCAGTGTTTCGGAAACCCTGTCTAGGGGTGAGCACCCTCATTGCACCTATTGTAACAAGGAAGCATATTCAGCTTATTATTGTCACAAGAAGAAGAGAGATACTGATGCACGCCGTGGTGGCATCCCTCCGAAGAGTTCTAGAAGTGGTTCCTCAACATCCTCAACTACTGACGGATCTGGTACTTCTGATGCTGAAGAGATCCTCACACTGTTGCGTCGTATGTCCATCTCTGCCCAGTCAGGAGCTGCTGGTTCTGCTGCTGTGTCCTCAGCCTTTACGAGGTCACCACCCAAATCATCAGGTATATCACCATGGATCCTTGACTCTGGTGCTTCATTTCATATGACTTCCGATTCTACATGTCTTCAGTCTGTCAGTCCTTTACTTACTCCTTTATCAGTTCAGACCGCTGATGGCACTTCATTGTCTGTCGTTGGAAGAGGCACTCTCTCATCTTCTTCCTTTAGTGTCCCTTCAGTTTTGTTCGTTCCCAAATTGGTCATGCAGCTCATTTTTGCTGGTCAACTCACTAATAATGGTTGTCGTATAATTCTCGACTCTGATTCTTGCTGCGTTCAAGATCGCCGCACGGGGACTCTGGTTGGTACTGACCCTTGGCGTCGTGATTCCCAACATCTTTGGGAGCTTGACTGGTTTCGTCTTCCTTCCGCTGCCTCTAACAGTTCTTCCGCTTCTGCCTCCATTGCCTCTTCGGTCGCCTATTTTGCTCAATGGCATCACCGATTGGGTCACATATGTGGCTCTCGTTTGTCCTCATTGGTTCGTCGTGGTCTTTTAGGATCTGTCTCTGGTGATACATCCTTAGATTGTTTGGGTTGCAAACTTGGAAAACAAATTACTCTTCCTTATTCTACTAGTGAGTCAATTTCTCAGCGTCCATTTGATCTTTTTCATTCTAATGTTTGGGGTTCGGCTCCCTTTGTTTCAAAAGAGGGTAATGGCTATTATATTTTATTTATAGATGATTTCTCTCGTCACACGTGGATATATTTTATGTCCTCTCGTAGTGAGGTTTTATCTATTTATAAAAATTTTGGCACCATGATCCGCACTCAGTTTGACTCTCCTATTCGCGTTCTTCGTGCTGACTCAGCTGGAGAATATCTATCTTGTCACCTTCGCCAGTTTCTAGCTTCGCAGGGGACACTCTCCTAATTTTCCTGCCCAGGCACTCACGCGCAAAATGGCATTGTTAAGCGCAAGCATCGTCATCTCTTGGAGACATCTCGTGCTCTTTTACTTGCCTCTAGTGTTCCTGTTCATTTTTTGGTAGAAGCTGTCTCGACAGCCACTTACTTGATAAATATTCAGCCGTCTTCCGCCCTTCACAGGGACATTCCAGTGGAACGTCTTTTTGGTCGACATCCTGAATATTCTCGTCTTCGTTTGTTTGGTTGTTTGTGTTATGTCTTAATGGCACCTCGAGAGCGCACTAAATTGACTGCTCAGTCCATTGAGTGTGTTTTCCTTGGTTATAGTAATGAACATAAAGGATATTGTTGTTGGGATCCAGTTGCGAGACGAATTCGTATTTCGAGAAATGTGACCTTTGATGAGTCTCATCCCTTCTATCCTCGTCCTTCCTCAGATTCCTCATCCACTTCCTTAGTCGAGCCCCTCTCATTTTTGACTTTTCCCGATTCACCATCTTTCGTTCCCTCTCCCACTATATCCCATTATCCACATGCCTACACTCATCGTTCGGGTGTTGAGGTTTCCGAGCTTCCTTCTTCATCCATTGTGCCTTCTTCACATGTTGCACCATCTTCTTTTGTGGTACCATCTCCATTTGACATATCACCGCCCTCTGATGTGTCATCTCCACCCATTGTGCCATTACCTTCTGATGCGCCATCCTCTCCCGTCATACCATCTCCTCCAGTGCATCCATCACGGTATGCTCTTCGAGATCGCCAGTCCATTCACCCTCCGACACGTTATGATGTCGCTGCCACTACTCTTGCTGAGCCGACCTCCTATCGTGATGCTATCCTTCACCAGGAGTGGCAACATGCGATGGTAGAAGAACTGGCCGCCTTTGAGCGGACTGGTACTTGTGAGGTGGTTCCTCTCCCATCTCATGTTCATCCTATCACGTGTAAGTGGATCTATACAGTGAAGACCCGCTCTTATAGTTCCCTTGAACGCTATAAAGCTCGTGTAGTGGCTTGTGGTTTTCAACAAGAGTATGGGCGTGACTATGATGAGACGTTTGCGCATGTTGCCCACATGACCACCATTCGCACCCTTCTTGTTAATTCCTCTGTCCGTGAGTGGTCTATCTCTCAGCTTGATGTAAAGAATGCTTTTCTTAACGGTGAGTTGAGAGAAGAGGTTTACATGAGACCACCACCAGGATATTTTATCCTCGACGGCATGGTCCTTCACCTTCGTCGCTCCCTCAATGGTCTTAAGCAAGCCCCTCGAGCTTGGTTTGAGTGTTTTTCCTCTGTTGTTACCGCTGCGGGCCTCACCGCTAGCGGTCATGACCCAGCCTTGTTTATCCGTACTTCCACTCGTGGACAACACTCCTCCTCCTTTACGTTGACGATATGCTTATCACTGGTGATGACCCTCAGCATATTGCCCTTGTCAAAGAGCGCCTTAGTACTCATATCCTTATGAAGGATCTCGGTCCTATTCGGTACTTTCTTGGTATTGAATTCTCCTCTACTCCCGAGGGATTCTTCCTATCTCAAGAGAAGTATATTCGCAACCTTCTCAATCGGGCGTCTCTTAGTGACCAGCGCACTGTTGATAATCCCATGGAACTTAATGTTCACCTACGTCCCACCGATGGTGACCCTCTTAAGGACCCTACTCGTTATCGACATTTTGTTGGCAGTCTGGTATATTTAGGATTCACTCGTCCAGATATTTCATACCCTGTCCATATCTTGAGTCAGTTCGTTTCTGCTCCCACTCATCTCCATTATAGTCATCTCCTTCGTGTCCTTCGATATCTCCGTGGATCCATTTCTTGCCATCTTTTCTTCCCTCGCTCTAGTTCTTTCCAGCTCCGAGCATATTCTGATGCGACATGGACTAGTGATCACTCTGACCGTAAATCGCTTTCTGCCTATTGTGTATTTCTTGGTGGTTCTCTCATTGCCTGGAAGACAAAGAAGCAGACAGCAGTTTCCCGTTCGAGTGCTGAGGTGGAGTTACGAGCGAGGGCGTTATTGACGACAGAGGTTACTTGGCTTCGGTGGTTACTTGAGGATTTTGGGGTTACTGCTTCTGGACCGACTACCCTCTTCTCTGACAGTACAAGCGCTATTAGTATTGCTCGCGATCCAGTGAAGCATGAGCTCACTAAGCGTATTGGTGTCGATTCTTCGTACATGAGGTCACAGGTACATGATCAGATTATTGCTCTTCAGTATGTTCCTTCGGAGATCCAGATTGCAAATTTCTTCACGAAGGCACAAACTAGAGCACATCACAGCTTCTTTCTCTCCAAACATAGTCTTGTTGATCCACCATGAGTTTGATGGGGGGTGTTATAGAATATATGATTCTCATCAAATATTCATTGCATATATCTTGTATATTCTCACATCTATCCTGTACTGTATATATTAACGTATTCGTCACATATCAATACACAATTCATATTCATAACAGGAACAACACATCATTATATGGTAAGATGGACTTCATTCGTACGTCCACTAAACCCAGGGGCAGAACTAGGGTGTCCTCGGGGTGACATATGTCACCCCCGGATTTGTTCAAAAAAACTTTTTTAAATATAATTTATTTTAAATGTATTTAAATAAATTAATTTAAATATGTACAATAAAATAGAAATTAGCACAAAAACAACAAAATTTATATAAGACAGTTCATAAATCTTTTCCGACTGCAGTGTCATCGTTAGCCGTCACACATCGGCGTCCGTCGTCATATCCGAGAGCTAATTCATATGATTATTTTTTCGTCATGGATCTAATAAATTATTTCAATAAGAACTCTTTGTGAATCTGAGGTTGATTGTAATTAGGGTTTCATTATAAATTAGGCAATCAAGCTTTTTGAAACAACAATTTTTTTAATAATATGATCTATTTTTGGGTGTCACCCCTGTTTCAAGGATTGGGTCCGCCCCTGACAAAACCCTAGTATTAAACCAATTTCAAGGGCTGGGTCCGCCCCTGACTAAACCCTAGTATTGAACCAACATTGTTCACCCAACTTGACTAAACCGATGTATTAAGGCTGAAAGCAACATGAGAAAATGAACCATGCATCACAGGTGCTGCTGGGCCACAACCATATTTAGCAGTAGCATATGCACTAATTAACTGTGAAATGTACAGTATCAGTAGATAATGTCTCCCCAACACTATGAGATTTTTTAATCAGTGTATGATAATGGGGCAATCATTGAATTGTAGAACGATCAAAAGGCAATAATTACCTAACCAGCATATAATAATTATAAAATGGAAGACATTTGAAGGAAATATATTTCTGAACGATCATGCATTGCTTCATATTTGATGATGAGCTTGGATTTTCTTTTTTGCCACGTTTTCCAACTTTGTTTTGTACTTTATCATGTTCAAAGTTTAATTTTCAAGCTTAATCGACTCAACACCGATAGTGCCGAATTCGTAGAGATGACAATGTCAAGCTCTTTCAACATTGAACTAATTCGACACTGATAGTGCGAATATCGCCGGCATTAATGCCAAGATATATTGAAATATTAGGATTCGTGTTATACCTACCCTTATCAAAAAAAATTATACTTTAACACGATAAAATACAAAATAAAATTTGGAAACGTGGAAAAACAATTTTCATATTAGAGCTTGTGGACTATATATTATATCTGCCACGATCATATTATAAGACTTGTTGCCTACACGTCCGTTACCAAGGTCACAAGCAAGCAGGGGCTCTTGTTGCCTACACGTACGTTACCAAGGTCACAAGCAAGCATGGACGGAGCCAGGATCAAAAAGTAACTGGAACGAACGAAAAGAATAATAATATGATGAAAGAAATTTGGTTCGAAACTTAATGAAAGCTTAATCTTCACACCAAAATATTAATACTATTTAATTAATATATAATTTACCTTTTAGGATTTTATTATTCCCAAAATAAGAAATTCTATAAAATATAGCTGAAAAATATATTCTTGAGCAATATTATTCCCAAAACTTATTGGCAGTGATTCAGTGACTCAGCTAGGAGATGCAACAGTTCAACCTCAAGTGAGATCTGTTCCAGAGCAAGTGCTAGTTGAAGAATCAGCTGGTTTGCCAACTCAGTCCGATAATGTAGATGTGCAGATGAATGTAGAACTGGTTGAGTCCCCTCAACCTAACGAGGTCCCAGTCAATGTACCAAGATGTGCAGATGATCTTCGTTATTTTGGTCAGGTGAGGAGTGTATCAGATGCATCAGTCAATGTGGAAACACTGGTTACTCCAGACATAGAAATGGGAGATGCCATTCTGGCGAATCCAAAGTCTGTCACCTCAGCGCATGATGCTCAAGACTCCTTTCCCTTGTCTGAACTCCAGAGAGCTGAGAAGGTAAAGGTTAAGAAGAAGGTTTTGTTTCAAAATCCAGTTGAACAAGAGGTCGCCAGCCAAGCAGAAGGAAACCACTGTGCAAGATGAGCAAATGTCTCCAAGAAAAGGAAACGTGAGGTTCCAATATCAGTTTAAGCAGACGCTAGCCAATGTGAAGCAACCAAACCTGTTTCATCAAATGCTCCAGCTGGTACTGTCAAGAATGGCGTATAGGGACCGTGACCAAGTGCAAACCGTTTAATGACCATGACCAAGTGCAAACCGTTTAATGACCAGTTGGTTCGTGAAGGTATTGCTAATCTCCCTCCACAGTTTGGTGTGATTGGAGACAAAGACTATGGGGTAGTCTACGTTTGAGGAAGACGAGCTGAAATCAACCCAGATCTTATTGACACTTATTTCCAGATGGATGATCCTGAAGTTGATGAGGAGGAACTCGACTATGACAAGATTGCTGACACCATTACTGCGGGTTTGTTTCCTTGGTGGCCGGAGACTGCTATTCCTACGGCAGACCTGACAACCTTCTACTCAATGCTCTTCTTCATTGTCATTGTCAATTGGATGCCGACCTCCCATCGTTCCTCAGTCAGTAAGGACATGGCTCAGCTACTGTATCAAATTGGGAACAAGATGCTGTTTAATCTGGGCAGGGTCATGTTCAATCAGATTGCAGAACATGCCACGTCGACCCGAAGCCTTCACCAGATTATGTTCCCGTCCCTCATTTATGAACTGATTCTCTACCAAGCTCTGGAACTGAAAAATCCAAATGATCGTCTTACCAAGGCCCCGCTGAAATTCTCCGTCGATCACAAGCTCTTCAAAGGACGTCATGTGAATGATCTCAAAGAGCCGGGTTAGAAAAGGAAGGACATCCCAGAGACGTCAAGGCGAGGAGGAGCTAAGATGGGTCGTGATGAGAGGAACAAGCTGATAAAAGAACTGGATACCATCATTGCAGCCGACAAGGAGCAACGCAAGCGCATCAACAAGCTGGCTCGTGCTCTTCGCTACCTGAGCGATGATGAGGATGATGATGCCGAGACCGATGGAGATTCTGATGATGAGTCGTCTACTTAAAGGTCCATGAATTCAAACTCTCTGAACTGTGTTTTGGTTGAACTTTTGTACTATTTGGTGCTTGTTCTGGCACATTTTGTTTTACTGTTCAAACTAGATTGGACCCCTTGCCAGTTTGTGGCAAAAAAAGGGGAGTATTTTGAGGTGACCAATTTCTGTTCCCTCAAGAGTTTCTAAAGTCTAGATAGTCAGATAGATCTAGTAGATTCGGTTTTGCCAAAATGCCAAGGGGGAGATTGATGTTCCCTTAAGTGGCATGTATTTGGCAAAACGTCTTTAAACAGTTCGAGAAGGAGTTCAGGGGGAGTGCGAACGCATTCTGGAACTAAAGTACAGCGTGGAGCAGACGCAAGAATGCGATCCGGAAAGTTCTGAAGATCGACGATCTTTTCGATTGAAGTCGGCCAGCGAAGAAATCGAGATTCAGATAATGAATATCATCTCATCGGATTGGAGCTCGGAAGGGCTGACTTGTCGTGGAAGATATCTTAATCTTCTCAAAGATTGGATTAAGGATATACATCGAATATTTAGGAATATTTCCTAAATATTTGATGAGTATATCTGGAGCAGATTAGGAGATCGCCCATGCATATAAATAGATCACTAGGGCGCCCATAATCCGCATCGCTTTCAAAAAGAACAAACACACGAGTGCATCTTGTGATCGGAGAAGAAGAGAGCGACAGCCGACTGTTCTTTCCCCACTGGAAAAACATCGGCGCTGACAAAGCTTGTTCAGTGTGCTGTTCAGGTTGTCTGAGTTTAATCGTACCGTTGCACACACCAGACACAATCACGGGCTTTTGGGAGAAAGTCATCGAGCTTCGGGAGAAGATCGAGCAGCGTTCGGATGGGAGGTTCGGACAAAGGGGATCGAGGGGGAGTCGAGATCGTAAATCTGACTGTAGCTTGAAGAGTAGCTTGAACAGGTTACAGAATTTCAAGTTTCAATCATGAGCTTGTGTTTGCTGGTTTGTGTGGTTCAACTGGAATACATGCCCTGTGGAGGAGCTTTTCACTAGCAGCATCGTTAGGCGTGGAGGAGGCTATATTCTTATCAGATTGTTTGGAGGCCATAAATGCTATTATTAGACGCAAGCGTGGAGCGATCTCAAAGTTGGACTTGGTGGATAGCTGCTTCTCAATGCTGGATAGGCATCAAAGGTGGAGCATAGAACATCTGTTCCGGAGCGACAACAAAGAAGCGGATATATCATTGCAAAACGAGCGAGAGAAGATTGCTGGGTCTGGAACAAGGTGGATGCGCTGCCATGGATTACTAGAGATCTCAGAGGATTGCAGGACCAACATGGAAATGGAGGATGATATGCTCGGCAGAAACCTGGGAGTTGGCTTTGGATTTAATATTCTTAGCTGCAGTCCTGTTCTCTCAAGTGTTGTCTTTAGTTTAGGTATGTGCAGCTGTATTTGTGGCTCTCGTGTCTTTCCTGTGTTGGTTCTTGTTTTTGAGCTGCTTAAAATATTTGGTCACTCTATTTGTGCTATGTAGACATCTCATGAAGATTTTATGTTAGAAAAAAAAACATTGTTCTGACATATTCGCATCAGGAGTACGCTTTACGCATTTTGATCACAGTGACTGTTACGAATTATAATAATTCTTGAATAGCTACGCATTTGATTCGATTACTACGAATATTATCTTACGTATTTTGATTCAGTTACTCCGAATATTATCCTACGTATTCTGATTCAATTACTACAAATATTATCCTAGGTATTTTGATTCAATTACTACGAATTTTTACTAGTAATCTATGCATTTTGAAATCAAGGTTCATGTGGTACGAATTTTGGCTACTATACTACGAATTATAAACTAAGGTCTTCTTGATTCATGAATTATGTAAAGACTACGAATTATGTTCACTGGACTACGAATTATGTGAATAATACTACGCATTATATGAACTAGACTACGGAATTTAAGTACATGAGCTGCATATTTGGTATGAAGAATTATTAAAAGAATTGAAAACCAAAATACTACAAATATGAAACCAGGAAAAGGTTGAAACTGAAATCTCCCCTTAGTAGATGAGATGTTGTTCTGGTCGAGATCCAGAGCAAATCCTAAAACAACTTATGCGCTAAAACAAGTAGTGCGAAAATAAAAACGACACGCAAAGTTGTTACCCAGTTCGGCGTTAACGAGCCTACGTCTGGGGGCGTTCTCTAGCCCGGTGGACAGCAAT
The DNA here is from genome assembly GCA_033675215.1 of Rhodiola kirilowii. Classification (NCBI taxonomy): domain Eukaryota; kingdom Viridiplantae; phylum Streptophyta; class Magnoliopsida; order Saxifragales; family Crassulaceae; genus Rhodiola; species Rhodiola kirilowii. The sequence continues at coordinate 50,771,267 of CM066203.1, read as the reverse complement.
TCACTATTATTGAGTATTGCGAGTACAGGGTTTACCGTTTACAGAATCCCTCTTAAACAACCTGAGCCTCGGACACTCTAGTAATTGCAATCTAGGTCTCCCCCTAGATCTTGCTCCCGCTCCGTATCCACCAGAATGATTCTTCGAAAGAATCAGCGCCTTCTCCCGAATGCGCAGTAACAGAACTTCAGTGCGTGAACCTTCAGCTTCGTCCTTCGATCAATCTGTTGAGCACCAATGCAGATTGATCCGAGCGCCTTCGAGTAACCAGTGACGGTTAGTTCTCCAGCCAATTACGTGCATCGTGAATAACCAGTTATGATTAGTTCACCGCCGTTTGCCTCCTCCTCCCTTCAATGAGTATGAGCGTGATTAATATCTCTGTAAGTGCTGACTAATACCTAAGCATTAGCCTTACTTATATAGGCGATGGAAACCCTAGATCGAATAGGATTTCTAAGCTAAACCGCCTCTATCTATTAGGAAATCTTTCCTAATCTTTTGCGCATATTTCTTGAAGATAATCCTCCAATAACTATCTTCAATCTTAAATAGGCAATCTTTGATTATCTTCATAGCAAGATAGCTTTATGCGCAAGCAACCTCCAAATCGACTTCTTAATATCTTCGATATGGGTAAGCACCGACTTGTCAAAACTGATCTCGGAAATATCCTCAAGCAAGTTGTGCTACGTCGGCTGAGACAAGTTTCCAAATCTAAATTTGGAAACTTCCAACTTCTGTCCATGCACCTGCAACCGCCTTAATCTTCCAACGGTCGACTGTGTTTCCAAATCTGAATTTGGAAACATTCCATTTGCTTCAACTTGTTCCAGGACAGTTGTCTCTTCCAGTCTTGAACAATAGCTAGAACAACTATACTAAGTTTTGCCAAACAACATGCCATAAAACTAACAATCTCCCCCTTGGCATTTTTGGCAAAACTACCTATTTGAAGCTACCTGTACTACCAATACAGTTGAATCTTTGAGGAGATTTCAAACTCCCAAGCTGTGATACGAACTAAGCAATCAACTGAATCTTTGAGGAGATTTCAAACTCCGAAAAAATAAAAGATCAAACGAATCTTTTAAGGAGATTTCAAACTCCAAAACATGTCCAACAGACTAGCACGAACGAATCTTTTAAGGAGCTTTCAAACTCCAAATTTACTCCCCCTTTTGCCATAAAGTGACAAGGGAACACCACGACTTCACAAGATGCAGATAATACAAAATACCTTGAAGATCCTTTGAAACTCAGTCCGTCCATACAGCCTCCAAGTCAACCTATCACGTATAGACGTGAGAGAACCGGTTGACCACCGTGATCCGAAATAACTTAGTTGTCAATGACACACATACCCAGAGAGGATCTAAGTGTCTCAAACTGAAGATTGTCCAAAGCTTTTGTGAATATGTCTGTAAGCTGTTTCTCCGTTGATACGTGGGTCAGGGTGAGTGTCTTCTTTTCTACAAGTTCCCGAATGAAATGATGCCTGATATCGATATGCTTTGTTCTAGAATGTTGTACCGGATTCTTAGATATGTTGATGGCACTCATGTTGTCACAGTAGAGAGTCATCATACCTTGTTTTACCCCGTATTCCTCTAGCATCTGTTTCATCCATACCATTTGGGTACAACAACTTTCGGCTGCAATATATTCTACTTTAGCTGTAGATAATGATATACTATTCTGCTTCTTACTGAACCAAGAGACCAGATTGTTTCCTAGAAAGAAACATCCTCCAGAGGTACTTTTGCGATCCTCTGCATTCCCAGCCCAATCTGCATCACAATAGCCTACCAGACATGCGTTAGTATCCTTGGTGTACCATAGACCATAGTCGGCTGTTCCACAAACATATCTGATAATTCTCTTCACATTCATCAGGTGACTCTCCTTGGGATTAGCTTGGTATCTGGCACAGACACCAACCGCATGAGCAATGTCTGGTCTACTGGCTGTTAGGTATAGAAGACTGCCAATCATGCTTCTGTACAAGGTTTGATCCACCTTCGCACCAGCCTCATCTTTTGTGACTTTTACATGAGTTGCAGCGGGGGTTCTCTTATGTGTTGCTTTCTCCAGATCAAACTTCTTGATTAGGTTCCTTGCATACTTGCTTTGGGAAATAAAGATACCGTCCACCTTCTGTTTGACTTGTAATCCATGGAAGTAACACATCTCTCCCACCATGCTCATCTGGAATTCGCTCTGCATTTGTTCAACAAACTTGTCTAACAGCTTCTGACTGCTAGAGCCAAACACAATATCATCCACGTAAATCTGAGCAATGATAAAATCGGGCCCTGAGTGTTTCACAAACAGCGTCTTATCGACTCCTCCTCGCACATAGCCATGAGTGACCAGGAAATCAGTAAGCCGCTCATACCAGGCTCTGGGCGCCTATTTGAGACCATAGAGAGCCTTCTTCAGGTGATACACATATTCCGGATGGTGAGGGTCTTTGAACCCCTTTGGTTGAGCAACATAAACTTCTTCATTTAGCACCCCATTCAGAAACGCACTCTTTACGTCCATCTGAAACAACTTGAATTTTAGGTGGCACGCTAGAGCTAAAAAGAGTCGGATGGCTTCCAAACGAGCAACCGGAGCAAACGTCTCATCAAAGTCTACTCCTTCGATCTGAGTATAGCCTTGAGCAACAAGTCTTGCCTTGTTTCTGGTGATGTTCCCGTGTTCATCAGATTTCTTCTTGAAAATCCACTGCGTGCCAATAATGTTCACGTTATCAGGACGTGGAACAAGATCTCACACATCATTTCGCTGAAATTCACCAAGTTCTTCTTGCATGGCAACAACCCAGTATTCGTCTTTGATGGCTTTCTTGATGTTCTTGGGTTCGATAGTAGATATGAAGCATGCAAAACCAGCCCAATCTCGAAAATTTACTTGTTTACCTCTAGTTGTGATGCCGTCAGTTAGATCACCGATCACCTCACTGATGGAATGATTCTTCTCGATGGCTCTTGAGGGATGAAAGACTCGTGGAGAATCAGGGGGTGTTGGAGGAGAATCCGTATTATCATTTTCTCCTGGCTGATTGTCAGTCGATGCAGGAAGGTTGGGATCTGCATCAGAGCTGACCGTTGTGGTGGGACAGGTGGTTTCAGAATGTTCTGGAGGTGAAGGAACATCATCATCATCTGCAGCACTTGTCTCAGATGCTCCTGGCACAACATCTTGTACAACCACATTAATGGATTCCATGACGACTCCAGTGCGCTTATTGTAGACACGATATGCCATGCTGTTAGAAGAATATCCAAGGAAGATTCCTTCATCACTTTTAGGGTCCAACTTCTGCAGATACTCTTGATCTCTGAGAATAAAGCACTAGCTCCCGAAGACATGGAAGTACTTTACTGTAGGTTTTTTACCTTTCCACAACTCGTAGCAAGTCTTCTCTGTTCCGGATCGAATCATGACTCGGTTAATGACATAGCATGCTGTATTCATTGCTTCCGCCCAAAACTTTAAAGGAACCTTCTTTGCGTGAAGCATAACACGAGTCATCTCCTGAATGGTTCGATTCTTCCTTTCTACAACTCCATTTTGTTGAGGGGTAATTGGAGAAGAGAATCGTTGAGTGATCCCTCTTTTTGAACAGAACTCAGCAAGAGCAGCATTCTCAAACTCTTTCCCATGATAACTTCGTACTTTTATTATGTGCTCATCTTTATCCTCTCTTTCGCGTTCCAGCCGAGTGCAAAGTTGAACAAAAGCATGAACAGCATCTGATTTTTCTCACAAGAAACAAGACCAGGTGAACCTGGTGAAATCGTCAACACAAACAAGAACATACCTTTTCCCAGAATAGCTTTCCACTTGCATAGGCCCCATTAGATCAATGTGAAGTAGTTTCAGGGGTATGCTTGTATTGATCTGAGTGGTGCTCTTGTGGGGAACTTTGATTTGTTTTCCAATCTGACAGTCTCGGCAAACAATGCTAAGTTCTCCTTGAGCTCTGGGTACGCCTCGAACAAGCCCTTCTGATGTAATCTTCTGTAGTGTTCTAAGATTCACATGACCCATTCGCTGATGCCATAAGTTCATCTCTTCAGTTCTGCTCAGTAAGCATGTTGCTTCCGCATTGGGTTTACCAAGGTTGAGAAGATAGCAGTTATTCGATGACCTCCTTCCAGTGAGGACTGTTTCATTATTCTTGTTTAACACCACACACTCATCTTGTGAGAATTGGACATGATGCTCTCTGTCGCACAACTGACTGATGCTAATTAGATTAGCCTGCAAACCTTTGACAAGAAGAACTTCTTTCAATCTGGGGAGACCTTGAACATTTAAAGTTCCTTTCCCAAGGACTCTGCTTTCAACACCATCACCAAACGTTACATTCGAACTTCCTTTGCACTCCTCTATATTAGTCAGAAACTCGGAGTTGCCAGTCATATGTCTCGAACATCCACCGTCAAAGTACCATTTTTCTTTCTTTAGATGACTGGTAGTACTGAAGGCAACATAGCAAACTTCACTTCTTTGCTTAGCTCTCCAAACTTGCTTCATTCGTGGTTTCTGAACTTGTTTCACCTTTCTGAAGGACATATGAAACTCATGACATCTTGCCATAATGTGTCCCACTTGATTACAGAAGAAACATCTTCGTCTGTCTCGCTGTCTTGTGGGATGCCGTGTGGCAAACCAAGATAATTTTCTTCGTGGGAAATGATTGGCTGGAACAAATTTTGGTTCTGGCTCAGCAAAAGGTTTTCTTTGTGTACGATGTTCAGCTGGAACAAGTTGTGGTAGCGGTTGTGGCACAGCCTTAACAAAAGCCGTCTTTCCGGAGCTTGATCCTCGGGTAAATCCAAGCCCTTTATGACCACCCCCTATCCTTTGTGCTCCCAGAATAGAGTCTAGATCTTTTGTTCCAGAGTTCAGCATTTTGACTGTCTTTTTCAAGTGATTCAGCTCTTCTATTGTCGCCTCATGAGCAAGTTTGCCTGTTTCGATTTCACATTTGAGGGTATCAATAATATCAATAAGATTTACCTCTCTTCTTTTCAGAGTATCATTTTCTTCCTTTAGGTCATCTGTAACTCCTGAATGATCTCCTTGATAGTCTTTACTTTGAAGTTTCAGGGAAGATATAACTGCCAGTAACTCCGTTTTTTGAGAACTTAGCTCAGCTCTTTCGTTTGTTGCTTCCATCAACTGGGCTTTGAGAGCAGTGATTGTCTGTTGATGATTTAGGTTTAAGGTGCTAACCTCTTTCTTGAGCTTCTCCTTTTCTGCTGTTAGATCTCCTAGTGAGTTTTGTAGTTCTATTTTTCGCTTGATTTCAACCAGCCACTGTTGATATAGATCTTTGTAGTTGTTGGCAATTTCCTCGTCAGTAATTTCATCATTGTCACTGTAGCTGGAATATAGAATGTGCTCTTCAGGTGATTTCATGGTCTCCTCTTCTATGCTTTGGTCTTTTTTGGTTTGACACAGCTGGTAAGAGCAATAAAGTGGTTGGTTTCCCCCTCAGAATCACTATCACTCCAATTCACAGCATATGCGTTCTTTTTCTTCTGTGTGCTAATACATTCTGCCCGGATATGACCAAAGCCTTCACATTCTCTGCATTGGATCCCTTTGCCCTTGTTCTCGGATAAGGAGTCTTCAGCACTATTTTTCTTGTAATCTTTTTCTTCTTTCTGAAACTTGGTTCTATTATTCTTCTGGAATCTTGAGTCAGATGACTGACTGGACTCAGTCCCTTTACCGTACTGCCTTCTCATAAATTTCCCAAAGTTTTTGGCAAACATGGCAAACTGTTGTTCTGACGCGTCGTCTGTCTTGTTTTTAACAACTTCACCCTTTAGACCGACGCTGGAGACTTTTGTAAGACGATCTTCTTCATTCATGTCCATCTCATGGGTCTGCAGGGATCCCATTAGTTCATCAAGTCTCATGGTTTTCACATCATGGGCTTCCTTAACAGCAAGAGCTTTCATGGCGAACGGCTTTGTGAGAGATCTCAACACCTTTCTCACCAGTGTTTCCTCGGTCATTGGTTCTCCAAGTGCGAATGCTTCGTTAGAGATGTCAAGGACCCGAGTATTGAAGTCAGCAATGGTCTCATCCTCCTGCATTCTCAGATTTTCGAATTTTGATGTGACCGTCTCCATCCTAGAGATTTTTACTTTGGTAGTACCTTCATGAGCAGTTCGTAGAATGTCCCAAGCCGTCTTTGCAATTTCACAGGTAGAGATCATCTTGAAATTCTTTCCATCAATTGCAGAGAATATGGCATTCATTGCTTTAGAGTTCGCCGCTTCAGCTTTCTTTTGAACCTTAGTCCACTTGTCTTTACCAAGAAGGCTAACCTTACCTTCTTCGTCGGTAGCCACTGGGTGAGTCCATCCTTGTTCAACAGCTTCCTAGACTGATTCGTCTTGAGACTTTAGAAACGCCTTCATTCGTACCCTCCAATAACCATATTTGTTTCCTTCGAGCAGAGGAGGTCGCGTGATGTTCTGCCCTTCTCTTAAATCCATCTCACCAGCCTTCGAATCTTACTCTGTGTGTCGAGTATTTGCTCTGATACCAATTGAAATCTTCCCCTAGTAGATGAGATGTTGTTCTGGTCGAGATCCAGAGCAAATCCCAAAACAACTTATGCGCTAAAACAAGTAGTGCGGAAATAAAAACGACACGCAAAGTTGTTCCCCAGTTCGGCGTTAACGAGCCTACGTCTGGGGGCGTTCTCTAGCCCGGTGGACAACAATTCACTATTAATGAGTATTGCGAGTACATGGTTTACCGTTTACAGAATCCCTCTTAAACAACTTGAGCCTCGGACACTCTAGTAATTGCAATCTAGGTCTCCCCCTAGATCTTTGCTCCCGCTCCGTATCCACCAGAATGATTCTTCGAAAGAATCAGCGCCTTCTCCCGAATGCGCAGTAACAAAACTTCAGTGCGTGAACCTTCAGCTTCGTCCTTCGATCAATCTGTTGAGCACCAATGCAGATTGATCCGAGCGCCTTCGAGTAACCAGTGACGGTTAGTTCTCCAGCCGATTACGTGCGTCGTGAATAACCAGTTATGATTAGTTCACCGCCGTTTGCCTCCTCCTCCCTTCAATGAGTATGAGCGTGATTAATATCTCCGTAAGTGCTGACTAATACCTAAGCATTAGCCTTACTTATATAGGCGATGGAAACCCTAGATCGAATAGGATTTCTAAGCTAAACCGCCTCTATCTATTAGGAAATCTTTCCTAATCTTTTGCGCATATTTCTTGAAGATAATCCTCCAATAACTATCTTCAATCTTGATTAGGCAATCTTTGATTATCTTCATAGCAAGATAGCTTTATGCGCAAGCAACCTCCAAACCGACTTCTTAATATCTTCGATATGGGTAAGCACCGACTTGTCAAAACTGATCTCGGAAATATCCTTAAGCAAGTTGTGCTACGTCGGCTGAGACAAGTTTCCAAATCTAAATTTGGAAACTTCCAACTTCTGTCCATGCACCTGCAACCGCCTTAATCTTCCAACGGTCGACTGTGTTTCCAAATCTGAATTTGGAAACATTCCATCTGCTTCAACTTGTTCCAGGACAGTTGTCTCTTCCAGTCTTGAACAACAGCTAGAACAACTATACTAAGGTTTGCCAAACAACATGCCATAAAACTAACAGCATTGTTCGAGACGAACAACTAAAAGTGTGGGGTGATCTTATGGACCATAATTGTATGAATCATAAACATAGTTAAACCCACCAAATCAGACTCTTTGTCTATTTAACTTTTGCTTGTTAGTTCCGATATTTATCTACAGGGTATTTTGAAGTCTAGAGAGAATACAGGCTAAGGAGGAGTTTTAAAGCTGAAAATGAATTACGAGTCATTCCAGGTCATGACCAAATTCTGACTTTCAAGAACCTAACGTGGAATCACTCAAAACAAATCCAACCGAAGAGCAACCAGGGTCAGTCCGGAGCTGAAAGGAGCCGATGGCTTTTGGGAAAAAGATCACAAAACACACTCACCCACTCCCTTGCCACCTATGGACGGCGGCTAAGCTCACAATCCTCTCCTCTATGGACATGTGGCCGGCGGCTTTTGGGAAGGATGAGTCACTCCGATGGCTTTCTTCTCCTCCTCTCCCATCTTGCCAAGTGTTGGCTCCTCATGGCTCCTCTAAGCCTATAAATAGAACCCTTCAATGCCTTTGTAAAATCACATCCTCATCCCACAATCACATTCCAAAATCACAAACACAATTCACTTATCTCTCTAGCTTTTGTGGGAACAATCATGTAATCGCTTTACTTTGGAATCAAAGCTTGATCTTTAGCACTCTCAACGGTTTTTGTAAGTACTCTCTTCTTTACTTTACTGTCTTTCAAAGTACTTTACTTTCCTGTCTTTACTTTCAAAAACTTTACTTTACTGTCTTTCAAAAACCTTTACTTTTTCAAGTACTTAGCTATGATGTCCTGTTCCATGGATATTCGTAGCTAAACCCTTCATTCGGTTGAAGGGGAGTGCTTGTATCATAAAATGTTTTAGACCCTTCTCTTAAATTCTTCGTTGTGTTCAAAACTTGTTCTATGTGCCACATATTAGGTTAGAACTTCCAAGGTTGAGTGGATGCTTTAAATGGCAAAACTCTTCCGTGGGGTTCGTGAACATACTCGGGTAAGTGGATGCTTGAAATGTCAAAGCTTATCTGAGGAGTTCGACCTCTTTAAAACACCATTTGGATTGATCGGAAATGATTGATCAAATGGATGCACATAGGCTAGTATACCTTGAAATGGGGTGCTAGTCTAAATAGAACAAGTGCTCTATGACCTTGAAATGGGCTAGACAGTGTGGCAAGTCGAGTGCTTGAAATGGCCTTGATACACTTTTGAACACTTAGTATGATCATTAGAGGTCAATGATAAACGAAAATATGATACAAGGCCCCTAAAACCGAATCTTTCCTTTAATTGCAATATCAACTGTTACTTTACTTTTGAGTACTAAAAACCAAAACCAACCCCCCAACTGTTTTATTTAATCCCCCCTTTTCGAAAGAACAATTAATCCACTAATTCCCTTGGGTTCGACCCGTACTTACCACTGACTACCCAAAATAGTTAAGTCGCGAGTATCGGAGATATAAATTTATTTTTGCACAGAGAACATCGCACCATAATGACAGTGCGGTGGGCTCCGTCACACTGCATCATCATTGATCACATCATCTCTGGTGGCCGTGATCTGCATAAAACATGAAGGGTTAGGCAGGGGCTTCTCGGCCATAAGGATCTGGTCTTTCTCGAGCAGCTCTTCGGTGAGGACCGGGCCTGCCGTGATTTTCTCGGTTAGTTCGGCAATGAGGTCCGGGTCTTCCTCGTACAGGTTGGAAATGAGGACCGAGCCTGATGTGGCTGGTTCTTCTTCGGTCATCCGCGGGTCCTCATTCTCTGTCGGCTCCGTGGGTTCTGTTCTGGGCTCTTCTTCACCGACCCTTGCACTGTCTTCTCTAAGCTTTCTCCTCTTAGCGTGAAGCTTGGATACGGCCTGGACCATGTAGGACAGTTGCCTTGATAGTTCGGCTAAGGCTTCATTAGTTTCGGCCTGGGTTTGGTCCACCATGTTGGCCAACTATTGGATGCTACCTGCCAACTCTTCCACATCGCCTCTAGCGGCTCGGTCTGATCTTGTTTTGTTCTTGACCTCTCGGCCAAATCATCTATCAAGTTCCAAAGATCATTCATGGTCAAGTTCATTATCGACCCTCCCGCTGCAGCAACATTGAGCCTATTCCACTCATGTGGCATCATTCCACCGAGAAACCTTTGAAGAAGATCGAAGTTCGTGAATCCATGGTGCGGGCAGCTTGTCACAAGGGAATCGAAGTACCATAAGTACTCGTCCAATGTTTCCTCCCGGGATTGCTCAAGGTTGATGATCTTCTCGCGGATTTCAAGTTGGAAGGATGGTGGGGAAAACTCCTCATCATTCCAGGGCTCTCTTCTGTTGTACGACGACATGGCAAACTGCAAAATAAAAGAAAAACAAATAGAACAACTTTTCTGATTTCACGACTCCCCGGCAACGGCGCCAATTTGACAGAGCCTTGTCGTGAGGCAATGTGCAAAATAAATTTATAAGTCTGCTACTCGTGACTTAGGTGCTGTTTGATAGAGCTGAAAAAAAACTTTATTTAACTTTATTTAACTTTACTGAACTTTATTTAACTTTACTTAACTTTATTTAACTTTACTGAACTTAAAAAAAAAATTTTTTTGGATAAAGGTGTTTAATTTAAGTTTTTAATCATGTTAAACTACAAAATTAAAATCTGAAAAATTTAATTTAATTTAATTTAACTTAATTTAACTTTATTTAACTTTATTTAACTTTACTTAACTGAAAAACATGAAATTTAAGCTCTACAGAACAGGCGCTTACTATGAATTAGTAAGCGGTAAGTAGGGGTCAAACCCAAGAGAGTCAGTGTGGATTAGTTGTTCTTTGAGGAATTTGTACAGAAATTAAGTGTGATTGGGGTTGGTTGTGGTTTTAGTACTGAAAGTAATACTGAAAAGTAAATACGTAAAGTAAATTGCTGGAACAGTCGAGTTCAATATCAACCGAACAACATACTTTTGGTTTATCGCACGCTGTATTTCAAGCGCAATACGTGCCAAATGTATGTTGGGTTGATGTTGAATAAGTCTGTAGTGAAAGTAAAGTACGGAAAGTAAATACTGAAAGTAAATGCAGAAAGTAAATTGAGGGAACAGTCGAGTTCAATATCAATTCAACATAATTTTGGTTTGTTGCACGCTGTATTTCAAGCGAAATACGTACCAAAATATTATGTTGGATTGATGTTGAAAACGTCTGTAATGAAAGTAAAGTGCGGAAATGTAAATTGCTGAAAGTAAATGACAGAAAGTAAATGTGCTGAAAAGTAAAGTGCGGAAAGTAAATGTGCTGAAAAGTAAAGTGCGGAAAGTAAATGTGCTGAAAAGTAAATTGCGTAAAAGTAAAGGTACTAAAAATAAACAGTTGATAATAGGACTGAAAGTAAAGTGACAAGTTGTGTTTTAATCAAAGGAAAGGATTCGGTTTTTTAGGGGCCTTGTATCATAGTTCCGTTCATCATTGACCTCTAATGATCATACTAAGTGTTCAAAGATATATCAAGGCCATTTCTAGCACTCGACTTGCCACACCGTCTAGTCCTTTTCAAGACATAGAGCACTTGTTCTAGTTAGGCTAATTCCTTCTTTCGAAGTATCTTAGCCTATGTGCATCCACTTGATCAATCATTTCCGATCAACCAAGTGGTGTTTTAAAGAGGTTGAACTCCATGGAAAAAGCTTTGCTCTTTCGAGCCTCCACTTAACCCTGTATGTTCACGAATCCCATGGAAGAGCTTTGCTCTTTCGAGCCTCCACTCAACCATGTATGTTCTAACCTAATATATGGCACATAGAACAAGTTTGAACACGAAGAAGCACTAAGAAAAGGGTCTAAAAATGGTTTTATGATACAAGCACACCCCTTCAACCGAATATAAGCCTTAGCTACTTGTATTCATGTCAAGGAATACAAGTAGCCGTGACTTGAACAAGGAAAACAACAAGAAACCGAAAAGAAAACAAGGAAACCGAAATTTGACAAGGAAAACAAAGGAGAGCCGTCGCTCTAATAAGAAAAGTAAAGTGATCGTGAGCTTTTTCTAACAAAAAAACAATAGCTTTAACTACTTGTATTCATGTCAAGGAATACTAGTTTTGGCTAGAACAAGGAAAACAAGTGACAATGAAAACCGACAAGAAAGTAAAGGAAAACAACACGAAAGTAAAGGGAGAGGAGCTCCAAATCAAGTGCTTGCTGGAAAGTAAAGAGCTTGGAGCTCAAGAACAAGTGCTAGAAAGTAAAGGAGATCACAAGAACAAAGCAAGAACAAAGAACAAAGTGTGTTTGTATTGAAAGTGAAGAGAAGAGAGTTAAGCTCCCTTCTCTCTAAGAACTTGTGGAATTCGAAACTTGGACTAAGGACCCTTATTACATGAGGCAAGGCCTCTAAATTTATAGGCTTAGGAAACTTGGGGGCTAAGTTTGGGTGAGAAATATCCCAAAGGCAAAGGATTTTGATTGGTTCTTCCAAAAAGCACACTTCTTGAACTTATCTCTTGCACCTCCTCAAGCAAAATGACTTGGCCACTTGTGCACTTGTGATTGATTCTCCAAAGGGAAACTAACCAACTTGGTTGAGGCTTGGGCAAGTCACTTGGACTTGGTTGTGGCTTAGTTTGTTCCCAAAGGTCAACCGAAGTGAATAGTAAGGCCAACCGGGAAATAAGTAGTTTGGATTTAGTTGGACTTCCCCGGAATGTGGCCGGAGCAACAAATGACCGGAGCATGGTGGTGGTTGGATGAGCTTGATCGGAGCATCACCGGAGGTTCGCCGGAGCATGGCCGGAGTTCGCCGGCATATGGCCGGAATCTGCCCGGAATCTTGGTCGGAGCTTCTTGGCTTTTGGAGAGTCTATTCTGAATGACAAAGTCATTCTAAGATGATCTCAAGAAGGATGCTAAGCCAGATTCTGCCCGGAACATGGTCGAAATCCCAAATTGGCCGAAATTGCCCTATTTTGGCCTTGACCGGGCTTGAGCTGGTTCCACTCGGGCGTTTTGTCTGGGAAGTGAGATTGTCCGAGTTATTGGGCATTTAAAACACTTTGGTTGAGCCAGATTTTCCAGATTCCATGGTTTGGTCGAGCGACTTGGTTTCAGTGCCTATGCGTGCGGGGCCTTTGCTTTTTAACTGGGCCAACTGCCAATCTGCCCGAGCATTCTCCTTGGTTTTCTGACACTGTCCACCTTATTTTCCATTTTGATCACTTTGCTCGAGGTGGATTTGTCAGATCAGCTCGTTTGCCCGGGCAACTTGAATTCAGTGCTAGACAGCTCGGGCGTGGCCTGGGCGATGCCTGGGCGGGGACCTGGTTTCTCGGATGCGGGCCTCGGCACTCCCGGATGCGGGCCTGGTTTTCTCGGTGCTGGCTCTCGGACAGGGACCTGGGCGGGGACCTGGTCTTCTCGATTCTGGTTCTCGGTCAGGGACCTGAGGTTCTCGGTACTAGGCCTGGGTACCCGGCTGAGCTCTCTCGGTCCTCGGCTGGGGTCCTCGGTCCCTGGTTGGTTTTGCTCGGGCCCTGGTTGATTTTCCTCGGGCCCTAGTTGCGACTTCTAGGCCAGAAATGCTTGGTGTGCTTTTTGGGCTCAAATCTCCCTTTTTAGGCGTGTTTCCTCTTTAGACTCCAAAATAGCCTATATACACAAAATGGCATTAACAAGCACTTGTTCGCATGACCAAATGTCTAATTTGGTGGGTTTAACTGATTCGATGAATCGTATAAATACGCGCCATCAATCACACGTGTCCATTGTCGTCCAGCCAACCTTAAAGCCGGGTCCCATACATTGAAGCCCAATTTTTTTAACAGTGCAAGGGGGGTCAAAGCTGAAAAAATTAGTGCAAAACATTTATAATATGGTTAGTATAAACAAACTACACAAATTGATGTACAAGGCACAAAATTACTCACTTGTCATCCCCAGATGGAGTGATCCAAGGCCGCGTATCATGTGGCATCGAACTCAACAGTGTCTCCTCACTGTGTCCGCCACTGGTCGACGTCCCTCCTCTAACGAACTCTAGCCGAATTGCATCATCATGATCGTCATCGTCTGCCAAAGTTTCGGCCATTTATACGTCATCCTCGCCAACCTCCCTGTTCCCCGGCGTCATATTCACTTCTGCCAAAAGTTCCTCGAAGTTGTAATCATCCACTTCTGGTAAGTTTGTGTCTGCACATGATCCAAGGTAGGATCCGGTACATGCATTGAAGGCCTGTAGTCATCTGGACTTGGAAGTCTATCCTCGGATGACGCCAGTGTACGTTGCCTGTCCTCATTCCCTCGATGTTGACTGGTGTCCTCAGTCTAATGCTGATGTTGCATGTCCTGACGCAATTGTCTTGGTTGGCGTACATCAGTTAGCCGTGTTTGGGATAGAGTCCCATCACCTCTACCAGCATTAGTTTTGCCTTTACCGTGTCCATTGCGCTTGAGTGGTGCCATTTACCCTGGCACAAAATTTAAAAGTTTATATTGCAGTTTACACAATGTTGTCAATCAAGCAAACACACATTGTTGTTGTATCAACATTTTATACCAAAGCAATGTACACCAGATTTTTTGTAATCCAAATTGTATCAAAACTGTGACATTAAGTGTAACATTTTACAAAAGGACGATAAACTTGCACAGATCGATTGTGAGTCCCAAATCATTCATATCTGACCAAGTACAGCTATCATAGAGGCCATAAACACGAGTTGGAATATTTTTGTACATAACTCAGACACACAAACACAGAAGACCAGACCATGAACAAACAAAAATTTATTTTGAAATCCGACACACGCGCATGTCATTTCCCACACCTTTGATACAATCTGTGTTCGAATAAACAGATAAACGAAGCCTAATAAGGAGAAAGACACAAACTTTATACGACATACAAACAACAAGTATCCGAAGTACTGAAATGAAGCTGACAGAAGACAGACGATGTATTTTCCATACCTGGTCAAAGAACTTTGCTTATGCAATCCGTAGGTCTTCGGGTTGCAGAACTCGGTGGCGTACAGCGGATGATTGTGTTCGAAGACGGATATATGATGGTTTTCCCTTGCGCATGTAATTTCAAATGGACCAAACAAATTCATATTACTCTATATTAGCGAAATTTTCCTTAATTGCAAAGGCGGGTGAATACGGCGGGGTTTTTTAGATTGTCCTACGACAGCGCTTAATTACATAGACGTTGTAATTATTATAATATGACAGCGCTTTTTCCATTACGCGCTGTTGTATATTTTACCTTTTAGGGCGCTTATATGTAAGCGCTCTAGTTATAATTTTTTCACAGCGCCTATATTTAATAGGCGCTGTCGTAGATTTTACTTATTAGGGCGCTTATTACATTAATCGCTGTCATATTATAATATTAACGGCGTATATTTAATTAAGCGTTGTCGTAGGACAATCTTATAAAAAAGATATCTGGTGACTTATCATTTTTTTTCGGATTAAGCATTTATTTAAAAAGTGTATACACATTAAGCGCTGGTGACTTATAATTTTCTTTTCAGAAAATGTCATTCGACTAAACATTCCATACATTTGCTTTTTCTAAAACAAAAATAATGATCGAAATTTAAAATTTTGCCCTTCCATTTTCATTCACAAATTATTCAACATGTAAAACACACGAAAGCTTCGGTATTTGACATATCTTCAGTCACTCACGACGATTCGCTAGAATAATCTTTGGTATCTAGATTTTCAACTTCGTGGTCGTCGTTGTCGTCGTCTTCGGTATCGTACTCGTAAACCTCCTCATCAGCGAGGTTCCCCAACGCTCCGCTTACGTTGTCCAATACAGGCATTTCAGTTCCATTTTCACCCTCATCTTGGAACGGAACATTTGCTACATCCATGTCGATTGCGTTTGTTGGTTTCACAGGGAAAATTGCAACCCACCCCTGATTATTTTGTCCTGCTAATCCCGGGAACGTCACATAGTAAACTTGCACAGCTTGCTGAGCAAGAATGTAAGGGTCGTACTGGGGCTAGGGTCTATGGGTGTTCACGATGACAACCCCGTTAGACAGGTATGACCTAACAAACTGAGGGTCGTACCAACGACACTTGAACAAGACAACTTTTAGTCGATGGTTGGTTCTACATCTCATATGAATTATTTCTTCAATCACACCGTAGTAGTGTGTACCCTCTGTTCCTTTCACGTAAACATGGCTGTTCACCATGTTCCGGCCTTCGCCGTGACTTTCAATGTGAAATTTGTAATTATTCACTTTGTATGTAGCCGAACATGCAATGTCGGATTGAAATCCAGAGTACAATTAGTGAATCCACTGTGGCAGTGGTAATGTGAAATTATGTCCCCTGTTCAAGCTTGTGTCTAGGGTACTATTGCAACAGACATTGAACTCTTTGCACACCAGTTCAACTGACAGTTCAAGGTATGGCTGTGACACCCCTTGGACACCTCTCGTAAAGATCCAGCAGTTAGTGAAGATAACTGAAGCACACACACAGTTAACAGACCTTGGACTCTACCAGAGAGTGTTCCAACAGACTATTTAAGCAGTATATCAAGCAGTACCGGGAACCAAGGTAAAAGAAACGAAACAGGAGCACACACGGTATGTTACCCAGTTCGGCCTCGCCTACTCTGGGGGGTTTCCCACACCCTATAATGGGGCACAAATCGTATTACGAGAATTAGAGCTACAAGTGGTCTTACTCTTACACAACTCTGAGTTTGTAATCGCCTAGCCTCTAACTCTCCGTCTCTCGGATTTGCGATCTCGGTTCGTCGCTACTCCCCTCGATCCCCTGTGGGTAGGGCGAGACTTCTCTCTCGGCCTAGTCTTGAACTTCTCGGAAGTTCAGTCGTCTCCTCTCAAAGACGTAACTTGATAGTTGTGTGTGTGAACTTTGTTGATCCTCCAACACAGCCTGAACACCACACTGTGCAGACTGTTGCTTCAGGGCTGATAATCCGATGTGGAATAGCCAACCGTCGCTTCTCCCCCAATCTCACAAACTCTCGTGTTTAGCTTTTTCTCTCGGGAGGCGCGCACATAAGGATGCCCTAGCATTGTATATATATGCTTGAGCAGAGCCCTAAACTGATCACAATATGTCGTCAAATAATTCGGAGATGTTGCGAAATATTTGCTGAATATTCGATCTATCTTTAAAGATGACTTCCACCCCAAGCCATCCGATATTCCCTCAGCCGATCTGCTATCAAATCTGCGTATATTTGATTGCACAGTTCTTTGATGATAATATGTCGTTTGGCTCCCATCAGATAGCTTTGTCGACATCTTCGGGATTGCAATCAATTAAGATATCTGCTTCAATCTCGTCGCTGACAACTTCTGCATAAGATATCGTCTTCGACAAGTTAGACAGGAGGTTTCCAATTTTGGCAAGGAAATCTTAGAGTGACCTCTCGAAGGATCTATGTCGTTGCTGACTGATACCAAGGGGAAAGATTCTCAATCTTTAGTATCTTCAGAATAGACCGTATCTTGATCATGCGTCTTCTGTACGCTGAACTTCTGTTCCACTATCTGATTGAACTCTAGCTTGAACTATCTAAAGATGTTTTGTCAAAGACATGCCAACCATGAGAACATCAATCTCCCCCTTGGCATTTTGGCAAAACCGAATCTATCTTTAGACCGAGACTACTCCCCCTTTTTGCCACAAACTGGCAAGGGGTCCAACCGATTTCATCCAGTCAATTAATCAGCGCAAGCTGAGAGAGCACTTACGACTCTTTGGTATCTGAAATCTGGTCAACTCCCCCTCGAACATGGCCTGGGACATGGGTACATTCTGTGAGACTGTCGGACCAAGGTGTCTTAGTAGCTGTTCGAATCCCTGAATGAGCTCTACTTCCTTGAGTAGAATATAGTCAGAGCTGCTGTTAGGGATGACTCCCTTGGGACTGACGACTTATTGGGTAGCCTCTTAGGGATGACTTTCTTCTACTCTTTCTTTCACTTAGTTGCTGCATCTGTACCGACTAATCACATTTCATGCTCAGATCCTTTAGTTGATACACTGGGTGGAGCAGCTCCTGGGGCACTCCTCTTCCTTTGCTTGGATGTACTTGCTCCCCCTGCATCTGTACTCGTGCTATTCCTCTGGGTGGATACTTCTGTCGAGTACGATTGGATGGTCACTTTCCTCTTTGGTTTCTCCTTATCAGTACTCTTTTTAGTTCAGCCATTGACATTGAGTTCCGATTTCCCTCAAAAACTCCATTATCTGGTCTCTAGTCACGGAACACTCCTTCAACAGCTGTCTTCTCAGTAGCCCTGTCGATGTCTAACTTTTCTGAAATCTTGACACGCTCATCTCCTTCATGAGTGATAGTGCCTTCCTTGTGCGAGTTTTGGATAGTCTTATCAAGGTCCATGTACATTAGGCTCGTCATCTTTCTGAACCTTCTGATCCTCAACCATATTGAAGTATACTCAATATCTGTCTCTCTTTGACATCAAGTCAGGAATGGCTGGGGGATCCACCATCGTATGGGCATCCTCCGTAACGTCATCATGTACCCTTCCGGTCCCTTAAATTTTCTTTGGATAAGAACTATATGACATTTGAGGTAAAACTGTCTCACCACCCTATACCATAGTCGAGACTGCAACATCTGGCACATTTTCCTCCAAATCTACAATCTGGGCTACTGGAGACTGGTCACCTTTTGTCTCAACACGATTTGAAACCTTCTAGTTTAGCAACTCATCAGTAATATCATCAATATCCTTGAGCGGCGCATCCAGGTCTTCATTCTTGTAGGGTGTATGGGACTCTTCAATTACATTACCCAATTGCTTCGCTTGTAGTCCTCCACTTGCATTCTCATTCTCCTGCTTATCAGGATCACACTCTTCGTCCTGCGGACTTACCCATCTTCTGCAGAGCCGGTCACAGACCCTGTAACAGGTTTCTATACATTCGGCTTATATCTACTGCTTTGTCACCTTTAGCTCACTCAAACTTGACCACACGTTCGTACTTCCTTCTTGGTGGTCTGACAGCAAGCCTTGGAGGAGCAGAGGAGATTGCCTCATTTAGGATCACGAAATCGTCTTTTCTCATTTCAGGTAGATATTCCCTTCCTTTCCTTCTGTTCCAGCTTCCTATTGATAGGTGGTCAGCCCAACTGTTTGAGCTGGTGTTCTGCCTGTGACTGACCCCTGTCTGGAACACTTAGTTCTTTATAACACACAGACCCAAGGAGGATCTGAGTGTTTCAAACTGGGCGGCATCAAGTGGTTTGGTGAATATGTCCGCCAATTGCTTGTCTGTTGTAACGTGCGTAAGAGTAACCACCTTCTGTTCAACCAGCTCTCGGATGAAGTGATGTCCGATGTCTATGTGTTTCGTCCTGGAGTGTTATACTGGGTTCTTTGAGATACAGATTGCGCTCATGTTGTCACAGTACAGGGTCATTCTCTTCTTGTTTAACTCCGTATTCCGACAGCATCTGCTTCATCCATAGAAGTTGAGTGCAGCTGCTTCCTGCTGCTATGTATTCGGCTTCAGCCGTAGACAGTGAGATGTTGTTTTACTTTTTACTGAACCACGAGATGTGGGTTGGTGTCCTTGGTATACCATATTCCAAAATCAACAGTCCCGCATACATACTTTATGATTCTCTTAACTTGTAGGAGGTGACTTTCCTTGGCGTCTGCCTGGTATCTTGCACACACGCCAACGGCATATGCTATATCTGGTCTACTAGCTGTCAAGTACAGGAGGCTTCCAATCATACTCCTGTACAACGTCTGATCGACCTTTGTTCCAGCTTCGTCTTTGGTTATCTTTAAGTGAGTAGCGGCTGGAATTCGTTTGTGACTAGCTTTCTCAAGGTCAAATTTCTTTATCAGATTCTTGGCATACTTACTTTGAGAGATGAAAATGCCGTCTTCCTTCTGAGTCACCTGGAGTCCTAGAAAGTAGTTCATTTCCCCAACCATGCTCATCTTGAACTCCTTCTGCATCTGTTCAACAAACTGATCCACCAGGTTCTGGGTGGACCCAAACACAATATCGTCAACATAGATTTGTGCGATAATAAAGTCTGACCTTGTGTGTTTAACGAACAGGGTCTTGTCCACTCCCCCTCGCACATATCCATGATCGATGAGGAACACTGTGAGACACTCATACCAAGCTCTGGGTGCTTGCTTGAGACCGTATAATGCTTTCTTCAGGTGGTACACTGATGCTGGGTGATGCAGATCTTCAAATCCTTTCGGTTGAGCGACGAAAACCTCCTCATTCAGAAGTCCGTTTAGGAAGGCACTTTTGACATCCATCTGGAACAGTCAAAACTTTAAGTGACATGCCAGAGCAAGCAGTAGGCGAATGGCTTCAAGGCGTGCAACCGGAGCAAAGGTTTCCTCAAAGTCTATCCCTTCTATTTGAGTATATCCTTGTGCCACTAGGCGAGCTTTGTTTCTTGTGATGTTTCCCAAAGCGTCGGACTTGTTTTTGAAGATCCATTTTGTACCAATGACGTTGACCCCATCAGGTCTCGGAACCAAATCCCATACATCGTTTCTAGCAAATTCTTCCAGTTCTTCCTGCATAGCGAGGACCCAATACTCATCAAGTAACGCCTCCTTTATTTTTTTAGGCTCGATTGATGAGAGGAAACACGAGCAAGCAGGCAATTCTCTGGAGTTGCTCAGAATTCTGCGAGTTTGAACTCCGTCACTAGGTGAGCCAATAACTTCAGAGATTGGGTGATCCCTGGCAATTCGTCGAGACGGTTGTAGCGTAGTAACATTTTCTCGGGGGTTGGCAGTAACAGCTTCGTCAGAGGGATGATCTTCAGTGGAATTGTCAGGCGATCCTTCAGTCGATTCATGCTCAGTCTGCTGGGATGATGGTTGAGTTGCAGGGGCTGTGCTGGTGCTGTCCTCAGCATCGTCCGGGACCGCCTGTACGAACACTTCATCCTTTACTCTGACATTTATAGATTCCATGATTGATCCTGTGCGCTTGTTGAAGACCCGATATGCTCGACTGTTTGAGGAATACCCAAGAAAGAACCCTTCATCACTCTTCGCATCCAGTTTTTGTCGGTACTCCCGGTCGTTCAGAATGTAGCACTCACTTCCAAAAATGTGGAAATATTTGACAGTGGGCTTCTTTCCTTTCCAGAGTTCATAGCAGGTCTTCTCCGTTCCAGTGCGTATAGTGACTCGATTTATAATGTGACATGCTGTGTTCATAGCTTCGGACCAGAACTTCAAAGGGACCTTTTTTGCATGGATCATCACCCGGGCCATCTCTTGAATGGTACGGTTCTTTCGTTCCACCACTCCATTCTGCTGAGGGGTGATTGCTGACGCAAACTGATGAGCAATTCCATGCTTCGTGCAGTAGGCACTCATAGTAACATTCTTGAATTCTGTGCCATTGTCACTCCTGATGGATATCAGTTTTTCCCCTTTGTCTTCCCTTTCTCGTTGGATAAGAGTAGCCAGCTCTATGAATTGTTGAGCAGCTTCCGTCTTGTCTCGAAGGAACCTTGTCCAGGTGAATCTGTTGAAGTCGTCAACACAGACCAGGACATACTTCTTCCCTCCATAGCTCTCAGTTTGCATTGGTCCCATCAAGTCCATATGGATCAGTTCCAGAGGTCGGTTGGTGCTTATTTGAGAGACCTTGGGGTGTGATGTTTTTGTCTGTTTCCCGATCTGACATTCTCCACACATCACATCCTGACTTCCTTTGACATTTGGTATTCCCCTGATGAGTCTAGATGAGCAGAGTTTTTTCAATGTCTTGAGATTCAGATGTCCCAACCGTCTGTGCCAAAGGGACATCTCATCTGCTTGACTAGACTGACAGGCTATTTCAGTTTCTGTTCCAGACCCTGTTCCATCAGATCCGATGAGATAACAGTTGTTGGCTGCTCTGCTTCCTTTCATCAATATTCCCCCATCATTGTCGAGAACTTGGCATGAGTTTTGAGTGAACTTAACATGGTATCCTCCGTCGCAAAGTTGACTTATGCTGATCAGGTTCACTTTCAGTCCTTCAACTAGGAGAGTGTCTTCGAGGACAGGTAGATCCGGAACCTTCAATGTCCCACAGCCGATTACCTGTCCCTTTCCTCCGTCTCCGAAGGTGATGAACTGCTTCTTAATTACAGGTTGAATCTTCATAAGAAATCTGGGGTCTCCTGTCATATGGGCCGAGCATCCGCTGTCGAAGTACCAGCGATCTTTCTCCATGTGACTTGAAGAGCTAAACGCAACCATGCAAACATCTTTACTTCTGTAAGTTTTGGTGTCTGTCATCTTGAACAGTTTCAGGATCCCACTCAGTGTGTCGAGTGTTTGCTCTGATACCATTTGAAATTATGTCCCCTGTTCAAGCTTGTGTCTAGGGTACTGTTGCAACAGACATTGAACTCTTTGCACACCAGTTCAACTGACAGTTCAAGGTATGGCTGTGACACCCCTTGGACACCTCTCGTAAAGATCCAGCAGTTAGTGAAGATAACTGAAGCACACACACAGTTAACAGACCTTGGACTCTACCAGAGAGTGTTCCAATAGACTATTTAAGCAGTATATCAAGCAGTACCGGGAACCAAGGTAAAAGAAACGAAATAGGAGCACACACGGTATGTTACCCAGTTCGGCCTCGCCTACTCTGGGGGGTTTCCCACACCCTATAATGGGGCACAAATCATATTACAAGAATTAGAGCTACAAGTGGTCTTACTCTTACACAACTCCGAGTTTGTAATCGCCTAGCCTCTAACTCTCCGTCTCTCGGATTTGCGATCTCGGTTCGTCTCTACTCCCCTCGATCCCCTGTGGGTAGGGCGAGACTTCTCTCTCGGCCTAGTCTTGAACTTCTCGGAAGTTCAGTCGTCTCCTCTCAAAGACGTAACTTGATAGTTGTGTGTGTGAACTTCGTTGATCCTCCAACACAGCCTGAACACCACACTGTGTAGACTGTTGCTTCAGGGCTGATATTCCGATGTGGAATAGCCAGCCGTCGCTTCTCCCCCAATCTCACGAACTCTCGTGTTTAGCTTTTTCTCTCGGGAGGCGCACACATAAGGATGCCCTAGCATTATATATATATGCTTGAGCAGAGCCCTAAACCGATCAAAATATGTCGTCAAATAATTCGGAGATGTTGCGAAATTATTGCTGAATATTCGATATATCTTTAAAGATGACTTCTACCCCAAGCCATCCGATGTTCCCTCAGCCGATCTGCTATCAAATCTGCGTATATTTGATCGCACAGTTCTTTGATGATAATCTGTCGTTTGGCTCCCATCAGATAGCTTTGTCGACATCTTCGGGATTGCAATCAATTAAGATATCTGCTTCAATCTCGTCGCTGACAGCTTCTGCATAAGATATCATCTTCGACAAGTTAGACAATAGGTTTCCAATTTTGGCAAGGAAATCTTAGAGTGACCTCTCGAAGGATCTGTGTCGTTGCTGACTGATACCAAGGGGAAAGATTCTCAATCTTTAGTATCTTCAGAATAGACCGTATCTTGATCATGCGTCTTCTGTACGCTGAACTTCTGTTCCACTATCTGATTGAACTCTAGCTTGAACTGTCTAAAGATGTTTTGTCAAAGACATGCCAACCATGAGAACATCATAATGTTTCGCCAAGCTCCCAAACCTGAACAATAACATATTTGGAAATGCATTATGTAATTGTTAGTACATTTTAATGAGCGCTACATAATGAAACGAATTTAAGTTGATTAATTCGACTTACAGTGGAACACAGCCAATCTGGAAAGTCCGTTAATATACCATCATATATTTGCTGATCATTGAATTGCGGGCGTCTTCGTCTTAAGTCGGTCTCAAATAACGCTAAATATTGTTCAAGTTCGGGCGTGTTGCTAATGATGTAATGAGTTGCTTTTTTCAATTCCCGGCTATCTAATTCCCTTCGTTTAATTTTTCTACCACCGACTCCTGGGTAATTGTAGATAGAAATCTGCGGATCTTTGAAATCTGATGTCGCTACTTTATTACGTTGTAAGCGTACCCCCGTCGTCGTTGTTAACTTCGGTTCTAGGTAGTCAGATCCCAAATACGAAGTCTCAAGCTGAATGTACGCGTTAACAATATTGGCTTCCACCTCTGCTATGTTTCCCTTTTGTCCCAATTGTTTAAGACGGTATATGAAACGCTCAAACGGATACATCCAACGGTAGTGTACTGGTCCTCCAAGTAAAACCTCATCAGCCACATGAATTGGTAGGTGTTACATAGAGTCAAAAAATGAAGGGGGAAATATTGTCTCCAGCTTACATAATGTGACCGCTATGTTTTTCTACCAGTGTTCTATCCGCTCTTTGTGAAGTGCAGATGCACATATATCATGGAAAAATGTACACAACTCGAATACAGCTTCCCAAATCTTGTTTGATAGAAAACCCTTGAAAGCAATCGGCATGAGTCGCTCTATGAATACGTGTGCGTCGTGTGACTTGTATCCTACTAGTTTTAGTGCAGTCAAATCTACCTTATTTCCCAAATTAGATGAAAATCCATCCGGAAACTTAAGAGACTTCACCCAAATAAGCACAAGATTCTGTTGTTCTCTTGTAAGCTGATATTTACCCTTTTTCGCTACCAAACTACCATCACGTCGTGTCTTCAGTTCCAATTCTGGTCTTCGACAATACAACCTGATATCTTTTCTGCACTTCACACCATCATCCTTTGTTTTTCCCTTCACATCCATGATGGTATTGAATAAATTCTCAAAAACATTCTTCTCAATATGCATGACGTCCAGGTTATGTCTAAGCTTCACGTCCACCCAGTAAGGTAGTTGCCAGAATATTGATTTTTTGGTCCAGTTGTGTTCCACTCCGTATCCTTCCAAAACTTCATTGATATGTTGTTCCCATATATACTTCAAGTTTTGTACCCGATCATAAACTTCTTGAGCTGATCAAAATTGGACTGGATCATCAAAGTCGATTCGATCTCTGTAAAAATGCCTTCCATCATCTCGATATGGGTTATTTGCTGATAAAAAACGACAGTGACATCCAAAGTATGAAACTTTTCTACCATTCTTCAACACGAATGTCTTTGTGTCTTCCATACAATAGGGGCAACCAAGTTTTCCTTGAGTTGACCACCCCGATAACATTGCATATGCAGGGAAATCGGATACAGTCCACGTGAGAGCTGCCCTCAACGTAAAACTCTATTTCCGATTAGCATCGTAAGTGTCGATGCCAGCATTCCAAAGACGTACCAAGTCATCAATAAGAGGCCTTAGATATATGTCCAAATGCTTCTTTGGATTAGATGGCCCATGGATTAGTATAGTTAACCAAATAAATCTCATGTTCATGCACAACCACGGTGGTAAGTTGTATGGTGTTACCATGACAGGCCAAACAGAGTACTGTTTAGTTGACATACCCCATGGATTAAATCCATCTGTACATAATCCCAATCTGACATTACGTGCATCCGCTGCAAAGTCTGGATGGCACTGATCAAAATGCTTCCAAGATTCCCCGTCCGATGGGTGAACCATGCGATGCACGTCTGATCTGGGTGTAGCGTGCTAGCACATTTCTGTCGCCAGACCTTCCGATAAAAAAAGTCTCTGTAGACGCAGTATAATCGACAAGTAAAACATTTGGCATCTCACAATCCGTTGATACGATGATGAACTTTCCGCTCGTCTGGGACGATGATATCTTGGTTCTGAGCATATGCGACATGCGGTTATACTTTCGTCACAGCCATAGTAAATCATACACCCTCCTACACAAACGTCGATCCGTTGGTACCCCATTCCAAGATCAGCTACGAGTTTCTTTGATTGTTTGAAAGAAGAAGGGATATTGTTCTCCCCCCAATTAGATTTTTCATCATGCCACATACGGCGTTAAATGCTCCTTCGGATAATCCATAGGACGCTTTTGTTGCCAGCATTTTCAAGTTAATCGAAAGCTCCGTCTCGGTCGTGCATCCTTCGTAAGCTGGGTCTGAACATGAATTAAGGAGATTGTAGAATCAATTTGCTTCATAATTCTCTGTTTGATGCTCACCAAAGTTAGACGACTCATGTATATCAGCATGACTGGCGTTTTCATAAACTATGTCCGGGGAGGGGGGTTGATCATGATTTGAATTTTCTTCTTCATAATCAAGTACTGGGTCACCCGTGATCGGGTGCGGTATGGTTGAGTAATTATTTACGTACTCCGTTTCCACTAAATCTTCCCCGTGTAGGGTCCAATTGAAGTAGTCTGGTGTGAATCCATATTTGTACAAATGTTCCTCCATCATTCTTTTATTGATGAATCACCGGTTTTTGCAGCGCATACATGGACAACGGATTTTGTTGTCGTTATCTATGAAAGTGTTTGCCTCGGCTGTTTGAATAAAATTATTGACTCCGGCGATGAAAACATCATTGGGCAATGAAAACATCATTGGTGTATGACTCCCCATGAGCCCGTTCTTCGTACATCCATCTCTGTCCGTGATATAAATATGCCATTTACATTATATGTAGTATGATTTAAACTGAAACTGAAATATAGTACCTCACGTCGTGACTGGGTTGCAGCAATTATCAGCACGGGTGCATGGTCCAATTTTCCGATGCCATAAATCCTTGGACATTGCATATAATAGAGATCTTGTAATATTCAGAAATTTGATTGTATGCGTGTATATAGAAAGATGGTTGGAATACGCCAGTCTAAATACAGCTATCTAATGCCTTATGTTATACTGTTAGGAAAATATTAAGATTTTATGGACGGATTAGTAATGGAATGTTGATGATAAATATTACGTCAATACAGCGGTTCCATTCCGTCATAGAGCGGATTTTAATATAAGCGGTACAATTATTTATATATATTATTGCGCTTCGAAGTAGACGCTGTTGTATCTACCCAACAGCAGCGCTTAATAAAGAGAGCGCTGTTGTACCCCAACAACGACAACGCGTAATTAAATAAGCACTGTGGTACTTTTGACATCTTCTCAAAATATAAACGTTCTTGTTGGCGGTACAGTGACGGAAAACAGATGGAATTTAGAATATCTAATGCTGCGAGATTTTACTTTAAATGATCTTCTTTGATTCTTATGCTGGTCAGTCAACGATACTATTTGATTATGTTTCATGACAAGCTCTTTTCTGTTCTTATTTGTCTTGTGCATAATTTGTCCCTCACATTGAGCGAATAATTCCGAATAAGACGGTAGGAGAACAGAATGGGGTTGATCAAGAAATATAACCAAACAATATGGTTGACTGACAAATACAAGAAATCTGAAATCTACTTGTCTTAGTCAAGACGAGTTCCAGATGGTGTTCGAACTACGTCTCAAACACTTGTTTGACAGTTTCAGGTTGTGTTCTAATAGATACTGGAACACCTTAGCAGATAGAACGTAAACAGCACAAAATAGGAGCACACACGATATGATAACCCAGTTCGGCTTCTCCTACTCTGGGGGGTTTCCCACACCCGAAAAGGGACACAAATCTTATTGCGAGTTTAGAGCTATTCGTGGACTTACACTTACACAACACCTTGTTTGTAATAGCCTAGCCTTTAACACTCCGTCTCTCGGATTTGCAATCTTGGTTCACCGCAGCTCACCTCGATCCCCTATGGGTAGGACGAGACTTCCCCCTCGACCAAGTCTTGGACCTCCGAGAAGTCCAGTCGCCTTCTTCCCAAGACGTGTCGTGATCACCGTGTGTGAGTGTGCTTGATAGTTCTTCAAGAACAGCCTGAACAGCACCCTGAACAGACCGTTTCTTCGCCGTTGATATTCCGGTGTGGAATACTGAGCCGGCCGTCGCTCCTCCTCCAATCTCACGAATGCTCTCTGATGGACCATAACTGTATGAATCATAAACACAGTTAAACCCACCAAATTAGACTCTTTGTCTATTTAACTTTTGCTTATTAGTTCCGATATTTATCTACAGGGTATTTTGAAGTCTAGATAGAATACAAGCTAAGGAGGAGTTTTAAAGCTGAAAATGAATTACGAGTCATTCCAGGTCACGACCAAATTCTGACTTTCAAGAACCTGACGTGGAATCACTCAAAACAAGTCCAACCGAAGGGCAACCAGAGTCAGACTGGAGCTGAAAGGACCGATGGCTTTTGGAAAGATCACATTTCACTCCACCACTCCCCCTCTTCCACCTAGGCCGGCGGCTATCCATGGGAAATGGACATGTGGCCGGTGGCTTTGCCTTGTGCCACCTCACTCCGATGGCTTTTGGGTGTCTCCTCTCCCTTTGTGACAAGTGTCTTGCTTCTCATCCACATCTCCTTCTCATCCTAGCCTATAAATAGAGCTCCCTTCCCTTTCCAATCCAAGACAACAAAGACAACAAAGAAAAACACATCTTATCACAAGTCACTTATCTCTCTAGATTGAGAGCACAATCATGTAAGCACTTTACTTTGGAATCGAAGCTTGATCTTTAGCACTCTTAACGGTTCTTGTAAGTACTCTCTTCTTTACTTTACTGTCTTTTCAAATCGAAAACTTTACTTTCCTGTCTTTACTTTCGAAAACTTTACTTTACTGTCTTTCAAAAACCTTTACTTTTTAAAGCACTTAGCTATGATGTCCTGTTCCATGGATATTCGTAGCTAAACCCTTCATTCGGTTGAAGGGGTGTGCTTGTATCATACAATGTTTTAGGCCCTACTCTTAGTGCCTCTATGTGCTCAAAACTTGTTCTATGTGCCACATATTAGGTTAGAACTTCCAAGGTTGAGTGGATGCTTGACAGAGCTAAACTCTTCCGTGGGGTTCGTGAACATACTCGGGTAAGTGGATGCTTGAAATGGCAAAGCTTATCTGAGGAGTTCGACCTCTTTAAAACACCATTAGGATTGATCGGAAATGATTGATCAAATGGATGCACATAGGCTAGTATACCTTGAAATGGGGTGCTAGTCTAAATAGAACAAGTGCTCTATGACCTTGAAATGGGCTAGACAGTGTGGCAAGTCGAGTGCTTGAAATGGCCTTGATACACTTTTGAACACTTAGTATGATCATTAGAGGTCGATGATAAACAGACTATGATACAAGGCCCCTAAAACTGAATACTTTCCTTTAATTGTAATAACAACTGTTACTTTACTTTCAGTACCTTATCAACTGCTTACTTTTCTTCAAGACTTGTCCATCAAGCACATTACTTTTCAGTACCAAAAACTAAAACCAACCCCCAACTATTTTATTTAATCCCCCCCCTTTTCGAAAGAACAACTATCACCTAATTCCCATGGGTTCGACCCGTGCTTACCACTGACTACCAAAAATAGTTAAGTCGCGAGTATCGGTATTATAAATTTATTTTTGCACAGAGAACATCGCACCTTAATGACAGTGCGGTGGGCTCCGTCAAAATTGGCGCCATTGCCGGGAAATTAGAATCAATTGTTCTTTCTTTTTCTTTCAAACTCGCTTTTGTATAACCATGTCTCGCGAAGGAAGCATCCATGACTATCAAGATGACGATGAGATCAATCTGTTCGATCGAAATAACGAGGCACCGCCTCAATTTCCAATTCTCGACAATCCAGAGCAACTCTTCCGAAACCAAAGATCTCGTGATAGAAATGCCATCCTAAGAAACCAAGGACCAGCGCAACAACCTCCTAGACAACCACCACCCCCGTAATATCGACGAGAACCCGTCTTTGATGACTACTACGGGGATAACAACAACTTCCGCGAACCTACTATGGGAGAACTGTCGGCACCAGATTTCAGAAATCAGCCGTGGTGCATTTACGAAGGCCCTGAGCTAGAAAACATCGCCATCAACACTTCAGTGGCCCACAACTTGCCAAAGTTCTCAGGACTTCACGGAGAATCAGCAACGACTCATCTCAAACGCTTACATGGCACTTGCCAAAACCAAAAACCCAATGGCGTGAACGTAGACGACTTTAAGTTAAAAGCGTTCTACTTTTCCCTCACTGACTCGGCGAACGACTGGTTCCTTTCATTGCCTTCCGGAAGCATCAGAACTTGGGCTCAGATGCAGAAGAAGTTCTTAGACAAATACTACCCAGCAGGAAGAGCAATGCAAGTAAGGAGGCAACTGCAGGACATCAAGCAAGGGCCCAATGAACCCATGTACGACTACCTGGAAAAGTTCAATCGCCTGGAGAGAAGCTGCTGCACCCTTGGACTGCCCGCGAAACTTATAATCGAGTACCTCATTGATGGATTAAGGCCCTTAGACAAAATGCTTCTGGATGCCTCAGCTGGAGGATCCATGATGAAGCTATCACTGAGTGGCATAAGAAATCTCATCACCGACGTTGCTGAAAATGCACGATTCAGAGAAGAGACAACTCGGCAGGAAGAATTTTCCCGAACGAAGAATGTGGCAAAGGCTGAAACACCGATGAACTCTATGCCAGAGGAGATGAAACAAATAAAGGAAATGATGATTCAAATCCTACGAAGGCAGCCAGTTCAGATAAAGCCTTGCGAGTTTTGTAGTTCTACGGACCACAAGACTGACGCATGCCCGACACTGATAGTAGAGGAACCGGAAGAAGTGAATGCAGTGGTAGGATACCAAGGATACCAAAACCACAACAGCAACGATAGAGCAGGACCAATCCGGCAGTATAATCAAGCGACCAATCCAAGCTGGCAAAACGACAACCATCCTCCGAAGGAGACACAACAAGCCGCACCACAATTAGCTCAGTCATTCTACCAACCGCCCCACCGGCAGTACAACCAGAACGCTCCATCAGCAGGCCAATATCAGCAAAGAGGATCAAATCAATACTCGACGAGCCAATATCAGTAGAAGGGAACGAATCAATACCAATCCAGCTCAAATAATCAACAAGGACCAAGCAAGTCGCTTGAAGACACAATGAAGGAGCTCACAGGAAGCATGAGTCAATTGGGAACATCGCTAAACCAAAAAAGCACAAACTGCAGCCCTACTGGCAAAACAACAACGAGGACCCGCAGCTTACAAACCTACAGCCAAACACTTCAATCATAGGTGCCATCCTGGTTGGAATCAAGAAGAAGACCGACCCATCGATGGCAGAAAGTGGGTCACGCATAATGATAATGGGCGCTATGCATTCACCGTTTGCATGACACCACCGCCAGTCACACGCTTTAACGTACCACCATGTGGGTGGGATAACAATAAAGACTTAGACTCAGACGATCCTAGATCGGGCCTCGGAATCGAAAAAATCGGGGTTCGAGACTCATCCTACTCCATGAAAATCATTGCCTCCAAAGATCCTGCGGCCCAAAAGAACAAAAAAGAAAAAAGATTGGAGCCAATGAAGGAACAAAATGACCTGATAGCGAAAAAGAACGTCACTTGGAGTCATGAGGTACAACTGGAAATGAATAAGGACCCAGGAGCCTTTACTGTCACCTGTGTTATCGGCGAAGCCCAAATTCACCATTGCCTTATTGACCTTGGAGCTGCTGTCAATGTTTTGCCCTTCCATCTATACTGCTCATTGGGGCTTGGTCCATTGAAGCCACCAATGATATCCCTCGAGATGGGGGACAAGTCGTGTGTCCGTCCGGTTGGAGTATTTGAAGATCTAATACTCAGTGTGGGAGAGCTTTTCGTTGCTGCAGACTGTTATGTAATACGAACAGAAAATGCCAGCAAAAACGACCCTCCAACAATCATATTGGGACGGCCATTCCTCTACGCTACCAAAGCAAGGATCAATATGGGCAAGGGCTCATTATCGCTTGAATTTGGCGGCAAAATTGCACATTTCTACATCGATAATAATAATGGCCGCACAGATACGAAGAAACCACCAGACATCATAAACACATCTGATCCCAACGCACTAGTTCCTGACCAACCAAGAGAGACCGAGAGGGTGACTAAACCAGCAGCTATGGTCAAAAGAACCTCACCTTCTCGGAAGAATCGGAAGAAGCGGAAGAATAGGAAGACGAAACCACCTGAACGATGGGAACAGGACCCGAACTCATCATCCCACAAGAACTCAGGGAGAGTCAAGGCAAGAACAAAAGTAGGCACTCCACAACACTATGACCCGAGCCACCCATGGGATCCAAACCTGTGATCCCCATGCGTCGAGCCAACGACGTTAAACTAAGGCACTGGTCGGGAGGTAACCCGACACCTATCTTACTTTCAGTAATTTTATTTTTTGTCATTTAGTTTTTACCGCAAGTCGCTCTCACCCATTTTTTGTATAGAAGGAATGTCTAACATGTAGGAATCGATTTTTGGAGCAAGATCAGATCAGCCAGGTAGCTTCCGAGAAATTACCGGGCCCGCGCTGAGAGTTCAAGGCCCCAGCCAAACTCCCTCAATTATCTTTCCACAACATGAAACGACACCGTAAAAGGGAGTTCAGCTCTTCTCTTTTCCTTAATGTCATTTCCTTCTCTTGTAAATATTTGCTTGCATGACTTTTGAATTAAGTCGCGCTGAAAGGCATGCCTTCGTTCAAAAGTGTGGGGTGAAAAACCACATGTGTACATAGTTAGTTAACATGCTTTTTCTTTTCCTTTTCCCTTAATATTATCTTTTTGAAAATATGAACTTGAGAATGTGAAAAAGATAGATCATAATTCATGCATTTACCTTGTGAAAATTCAACTGTTTAAAAACTTAGGATGTAACTTCTCATTTGTCCCTTTGTGCTGAGATATACAGAGGATGTGGAGTTGATATAAACTGCCCTAGAGAGGCTTGGCAAGCAATCGAAGGACTGAATTTCACTATATGGTTTACGAAGTCAGTGGAGGCTGCACTTCGGGTTTCAGTTAAGTCAGAGTCAACTCCGCCATGCAGCGTTTATGCAAGAGGCGGGACGGGAATCAAACCGTCCTATTTCTAGTCAGAGTAGCCGGGAAAACAAATGAGCGACCCTCATTTTGACCCTCGCAAAACGGCGAGGATGAGAAAGAGCGGGGAGGTATTTCCATATGCTCGCGGGCGATGATTGGACCTCCCAAGAAGGTTGAGAAAATGGACTAGCAAGTCACAAAGAAGCAAAAGCTCGAAGAAGCTAATCAAAGGCCAAAAGCCAAAGTTGTGAAGGTTTTAACCAAACAAAAGTGAAGAAACTCCAACTCAATATCAAAGGCCAAAGGCCAAGGGCCGATTCACTACAGAAGCTGTCCCTAACCAAAAAGAAATCAAAATGCTCAACTCAGTGAAACACGAATCAAGTCAGGTGCCAGAAAAAGCTACAAGTTAAACCATATAGTGCGAGTCGGTTCCGAGAATGCAGTCCAGGAGCCTGAAAAGGGCTATCTCCCGAAACATCCAAATTAATTTGCATCTCGGCGCGAAGGTACAAGTATCAAGTTTTTTCTAAGTATTTACACGGTTTAGTTTGGTAATAAGTAAGTAATGCATGAATTCGGATAAATCTAGTCCCACAGTCTCACTTTCATATTTAAAAGTTTTTACTTAGATTGTGTTCCGCCCATAAATAGCATTGTTCGGGACGAACAACTAAGAGTGTGGGGTGATCTGATGGACCATAATTGTATGAATCATAAACACAGTTAAACCCACAAAATTAGACTCTTTGTCTATTTAACTTTTGCTTATTAGTTCCGATATTTATCTACAGGGTATTTTGAAGTCTAGAGAGAATACAAGCTAAGGAGGAGTTTTAAAGCTGAAAATGAATTACGAGTCATTCCAGGTCACGACCAAATTCTGACTTTCAAGAACCTAACGTGGAATCACTCAAAACAAGTCCAACGGAAGGGCAACCAGAGTCAGACCAGAGCTGAAAGGACCGATGGCTTTTGGAAAGATCACATTTCACTCCACCACTCCCCCTCTTCCACCTAGGCCGGCGGCTATCCATGGGAAATGGACATGTGGCCGGCGGCTTTGCCTTGTGCCACCTCACTCCGATGGCTTTTGGGTGTCTCCTCTCCCTTTGTGACAAGTGTCTTGCTTCTCATCCACATCTCCTTCTCATCCTAGCCTATAAATAGAGCTCCCTTCCCTTTCCAATCCAAGACAACAAAGACAACAAAGAAAAACACATCTCATATCACAAGTCACTTATCTCTCTAGATTGAGAGCACAATCATGTAAGCACTTTACTTTGGAATCGAAGCTTCATCTTTAGCACTCTTAACGGTTCTTGTAAGTACTCTCTTCTTTACTTTACTGTCTTTTCAAATCGAAAACTTTACTTTCCTATCTTTACTTTCGAAAACTTTACTTTACTGTCTTTCAAAAACCTTTACTTTTTAAAGCACTTAGCTATGATGTCCTGTTCCATGGATATTCGTAGCTAAACCCTTCATTCGGTTGAAGGGGTGTGCTTGTATCATACAATGTTTTAGGCCCTACTCTTAGTGCCTCTATGTGCTCAAAACTTGTTCTATGTGCCACATATTAGGTTAGAACTTCCAAGGTTGAGTGGATGCTTGACAGAGCTAAACTCTTCCGTGGGGTTCGTGAACATACTCGGGTAAGTGGATGCTTGAAATGGCAAAGCTTATCTGAGGAGTTCGACCTCTTTAAAACACCATTTGGATTGATCGGAAATGATTGATCAAATGGATGCACATAGGCTAGTATACCTTGAAATGGGGTGCTAGTCTAAATAGAACAAGTGCTCTATGACCTTGAAATGGGCTAGAAAGTGTGGCAAGTCGAGTGCTTGAAATGGCCTTGATACACTTTTGAACACTTAGTATGATCATTAGAGATCGATGATAAACAGACTATGATACAAGGCCTCTAAATCCGAATACTTTCCTTTAATTGTAATATCAACTGTTACTTTACTTTCAGTACCATATCAACTGCTTACTTTTCTGCAAGACTTGTCCATCAAGCACTTTACTTTTCAGTACTAACAACTAAAACCAACCCCCGAACTGTTTTAACTAATCCCCCCTTTTCGAAAGAACAGCTATCACCTAATTCCCTTGGGTTCGACCCGTGCTTACCACTGACTACCAAAAATAGTTAAGTCGCGAGTATCGGTATTATAAATTTATTTTTGCACAGAGAACATCGCACCTTAACGACAGTGCGGTGGGCTCCGTCACTCTCGTGTTTTCTTTTCTCTCCGGAAGCGATGCAGATTGTGGTTGCCCTAGCCTTCTATTTATATGCAAGGGCGCTCTCCAAATCTGCTCCAGATAACTCATTAAATATTTAGGAAATATTCCTAAATATTCGATGTGTATCTTTATCCAATCTTTAGGAAGAATATTCAAAGACTTCCTTGCCAAGTCAGTGACAGATGCTTGTCGTCACAGCAAATGTGCAAATAAATTTATAGTGCGCTACTCGCGACTTAACTACTGGGTAGCAAGTGGTAAGTAGGGGTCGAACCCAAGGGAGTCAGTGTGGATTAGTTGTTTTTACGGGATTGTCACAAAAGTAAATACAGTTGGGGGTTGGGTTTGAGTGTTTTGGGAACTGAAAGTAAATTACAATAATTAATAATGGACTGTGAGGAAAGTATTCGGTTTTAGGGGCCTTGTATTATAATTGTTTATCATCGACCGCTAATGATCATACCAAGTGGTCAAGATGAATTGAGGCTATTTCTAGCGCAAGACATGATCATGCTAAAAGTTCAAAGATGAATCGAGGCTATTCCTAGCACAAGACTTGCAACATCATTTAAAACACTTGTTCTAAGCAAAACTAATTCCTCCTTTCGAAGTATCTTAGCCGTAAGTGCGTCCATTTAATCCCTTTCGCCCAGTTTTTAAATGGTTTTTAGAATAGTCGACCTCTTCAGATAAGTTTATCCATTTGGTCCCTTTGGTCCAGTTTCCAAATGGTCCACTTACCCGAGTGTGATCACGAATATCTAAGGAAGAGCTTACGAATTTGGACCCCTATGGTCACATTTCCAAATGGTTGACTTGACCTTAGACATTCTAACTTTTATATATGGCACATAGAACAAGTATCGAACATAAAGGTATACTAAGAGTAAAGTCTAAAACATTTATAATACAAGTACACACCCTTAAACCGAATAATTAATTTAGCTACTAATCATGGCAGTGGTTATCATAACTATGAACTTGGAAATAAACAACAGTTTAGCAAGACAATTAAATAAATAAAAGAAGACTTACAAAACCGTTGAAGCGCCAAGGATCAAGCTTTGATTCCCAAAGTAATATTACATGATTAATATTACATGATTAGTGCCCAAAATTCTAGAGAGATAAGTGAATTGTTGTGGTGGTGATGATACAAATGAGGAGGAGGAGCTCCATATTTATAGCCATGGAGGAGGAGGATGGAGGGTGGAGATGGTAGCACATGGCAAGCATCCATGGAGGAGGAAGGAGGAGCCACCACATGGCAAGCATCCATGGAGGAGGAGTGGAGAGAAAGTTTGGAGGTGTATGGCTTGGATGGAAACACATGGAGGAAGAGGAGTGGTGGAGCCACCATGTGAGGAGGAGCCGCCCATGTGAGGAGGAGGCTCCTCCCCTTCTAGCCGCCCATGTGAGGAGGAGGGGGGGAGGCCACCCATGAGTCATCCTTGCATATGGATGAATCTTGACGGTTTTGTACAATCTTTACAAAACTATCTGTCCAATTTCACTCCAGGCTGTTTTTGATAATTCCTCATTTGGATTTAATTTGAGTAATTCATCGTCAGGATCTTGAGATTTTTTCGTTCAGTGCTTGATCTTGACCTTCAATTGACTCTTGATATCTTTTCAGCATAAAATCCTCTCCTTAGCGTGTTTTCACTTTAATCTCTAAAATGCCCTGTAAAAATATATCTGAACTAACAAGCAAAAGTTAAATAGACAAAATGTCTAAATAAGGGGGTTTTACTGTGTTTCTGATTTGTATAATTATGGTCCATCAGTCAGCCACGCCGCCTTTAATCTGATGTGTAGATATTCATTCGAATATCTCCTGCTCGAACTCTTCGCTGACCGACTTCAGATCGAAATATTCTTATCAAATATTTTGAAGATACTCCTAAATATTTGATAGATATTCAATCTCTTCCATATCCAATCTTTGAAGATGATCACGAGATTTTTTCCTCGATAAGCCAGCCAAACCGATCTTCAATATGATATTCTCGAATCCAAGTTGATGTCGATGCCCTAGTGACAGGCGTCGTTTGACCTGCAAATTTAAATTTATAATCTCCTTGCGAGAAACTAGTGGGTTAGTACAGTGGCAAGCAAGGGTCGAACCCAAGGGAGCTAGATAGTTACTACTTTGTTCTGTAAGAAGATAAGGAAAGACAATTGGGATTGTGAGAAATTAGGAAACAGTTCAAAAAAAACGAAATAAACGAGCGAATAAATATCAGAGAGAAATATTCAGGCTAGGGTTTCTTAATTTTGACTTGTTTTATCCTTGACTTCTAAATATCGTATTTCTAATTCCTAAGTGTGGTTACTTCCATTCCAAGTTATAACCTAAAGTAGGGTCTTTCCGGACGCCTACACCACACGCTAGACCTAGCAATTTAATACTCCATTCCAAGATATATTAAATTAGTGCGCTATTTGTTTGTAGCTCTCTAGTATCAAACAAACAGTAAATAAGGGATTTATATTGTTCGACTAAGTCTAACCTTTCCGAGTATCAACTTAGTTTCACAATATAAATTGAGGTAATAAGCACAAGGTCTAGTGGAATAAAGAAATAAGCATTACGATTCAAGTCTCAAAACATACGTCACGATATTCGAAACCCTGACCCGAATAATGGGTTTAGTTACACATAGTCATGAATAACATAATGCAAGTAATAAAAGAAACGAGTAACTTCACTAAGAACCGAGGAGGAGAGAACCGACCGTGAGTCACGGCTGAGCAAGGTGGAAGACCGGCGGTGCAAGTGGCGGAGCAAGGAGGCCGAGAGGTTTGGCCGAGAGCTTTGAGAGGAGAGACTCGTGTGTGTTGAGGGATGATTCTTTGGTCTTGTGAGCTCCTCTATATATAGGGTTTTGAGAAGACCTAAAGTTCCCAAAATAAGCCAAGAGATAATTAGGCAATATTTCCATATCTTCTTGCTTTATCTTCAAGCTATCTCTTTGCTTGGGAATTAAGTTATCTTGAACCTTCCAGAATATTCCAAAACCCTAGATGTAAGTTTGCCCTAATTCCACATTGCTTTTGGGCCGGAGTACTGTTCATGGCCCAAAACACTGTTCACCGCCGGAAGTACTGTTCACGGCCCAAAAACACTGTTCACTACCGGAAAACACTGTTCACTGCAGGAAGTACTGTTCATCCATTCTGCGCATCTGTTTTGACTTCGGCTCTCGATTTGACCTTCCAAACGACCTCGGATGCTCTCGGTGTGAACTAGAGAGTTGTAGGGAATTGAGTCAGCTACGCAACGCCATGTAGCTCGTATTTTTCTGATCAAAGGTCCATTCCCAGCGCTCCGTCGAGCGTCCAAAGGTCTGATCTGCCATTGTGGTGTTTTTGGCATAAAATGCCGTCTTTAATGCACGTTTCCTCCTAGAGCTTTCGAAACACCTGAAATACAAAACTATACTAAAAAGTAACTGTTCGCATACAAAAGTATCGGAATTGATGGGATTTAATGACTCGATGAGTCGTATAAATACGGCTCATCACCTAGCCTTCTATTTGTATGCATTGGCGGATCCGAATCAGCCCTAGGAAATCTGTCAAATATTTAGGAAATATTCCTAAATATTTGCTAGATATATTTCCTCCAATCTTCAAGAAGATCTCTTACTTTCTCTCCAAGACATTCCGAATCTTCTTCTAAATAGATATGAGAATATCTATTTGAATATGTGATCTTCTAATTAATCGCTGGTCGACTTCAACCGAACAGATATTTGATCGTCCAGATTAGGAAACGTCTTATCTTCAGATCTGTTGTATGCGAGTTCCAGTAGTCGGTTCAACACTCCTTGAACTCTTGCTCGAACTGTCTAAAGCCGTTTTGCCAAAGCCATGCCATTCATGGGAACATCAATCTGCCCCTTGGCATTTTTGCAAAACCAAATCTACGCTTTAGACACAACTTGAGGAACCAGAACAGTTACCTCAAACCACTCCCCCTTTTTGCCACGAACTGGCAAGGGGTCCAATCGAGCAACCTGGTCTCTTCGGCAACTGGAATCTTGTCAACTCCCCCTCGAACATAGCCTGGGACAGTGACACATGTTGTGAGTCTGTCAAACCATGGTGTCTCAGCAGCTGTTCAACCATAGGTCAGCAACTGATAGGTTTTTGATGATCTGGTTTCTCCATCAGAGATTCTAGGCTCACTTTCTCACTCTCCATGCTTGTGTCATCCTTGGAGTATTGTTCTGCTGCAACTTTCTGCGCACAACCATGAACTCATGACCCCTTGGCTTGATGTGCCCCTTCTTGTGACAGTACCAACAGGTTCTTGAGTATCATCTTCATTCACCGTTAGAACTCTTCATGTTAGCCAGAGGGTACCTGTTCATCTCTCTGTTCACCGACTGTTCAGCTTTGACAAACTTAGTCTTTCCTGAACTGCTCCCATCAGTGTAGCCAATGCCTCTATGTCCTCCACTCATCCTCCGGGACTTCAGAATTCTATCTAGGTCTTTTGATTTAGATTTTAACATCTTCACTGATGTCTTGAACTAATTCAGACTCGTCCTTGACGCTGTTCCACTCTTCAGATACATTAGTCTTCCGCAACACATTTTTCTATCCTTCTTCGAAGATCACCAGAAAAAAAATCATCTCAAATGTCCTTAGTGACCCCATGAGCTCGTCAAGCTTCATTTGCTTCATCATCATTGAGATATCGCAGAGTGTGCACCAATTGGTTGATTCTTGACATCTGCTCCTGTTCGACCTCCAATATGATCTCCACCTCCTTCAGTAGTTATCCGCGTTCAGCTCTGGACAACTTCTCACCAGCAGCTCTCCTTATGGAAGACTCAGGTGCATCCTTCCTCTTCAGCCCGGGGTCCTTCAGATCATTCTTATGTCGACCCTTGAACAGCTTGTGATCAACTACCAACTTCAACGGAGCACTTGACAGTCTGTCCTGGTCAGTCTTCAAATCTAGATGTTGGTTGATGATCAGCTCATAGATAAGTGATGGGAAGATTATCTAGTGTAGAGACTTTGTAGAATGGCGTGTTCTGCAATCTGGTCGAACATAATTCTTCCCATGTCAATGAGCATCCCGTTTCCAATCTGGTAGAGCAGCTGTCCCATCTCCTTGTTGACCGTGGATCTATGAGATGTAGGCTTCCAGTTGACTATGGTGATGAAGAACAATATCAAGTAGAACAGAGTCAGATCTGCAACTGGGATGGAACTATCTTCTCATTAAGCAGCCTTTCAGGGATGATCTTTCTTTTCTGCACTGCCTTCCAATTGGCTGCTGCTTCTTTACTGGCACACCATACTCCATTTTTCATACTTCCATTTGGAACATGGGCAGGAACAGGATCTGGACTATACCTTTTCCTCTTCTTAGACGCACTTGCTCCCCCTGCGTATGTGTTCCCGTTCATCTTGATAGTTACCTTAGATGAGCATGCTTGGAAGGTCACTTTCTTCTTGGGTTTCTTCTTTTCAGATTTCTTGAGCTCTGCCAGTAAAACGGTGTCCTAATTCTCCTTCTGAGTATTCTCGTTCTTAGCCTCTTCAAGATCAGAAAGAGGGACGAAGTCCTGAGCATCCTTCATCTCAAAATTAGGAATAGCTGGGGGGATCCACCACCACATGGGCATCCTCCACAAAATCATCATGTAACCCTCCTTGCACAACGTGCGGTGCTTTAATTGACTCACCCTCTGGGACTGCATCAGAACTAGAGGACTCTTGGGGTAAAACTGTCTCACCACCTTGATGCATATCTGAGACAGCATCATCTGGCACCCTTGCTTCCTTCTCAACCCCTACGACCTGGGCTCCTGAGGACTGATCAGCTCTTGTCTCAATAGGTATTGTAACCTCCTCTTTTTGCAACTCATCAACAACATCATCAATGTCCTTGAACAACACGTCCAGTTCTTCATCATTGCCGGATGCATGAGACTCTACCATCACATTACCAGATTGCTTAGCTTGCTGTTCTCCACTTGCATCCTCATTCTTCTGCTTATCAGAACCACAATCTTAGCCCTACTGGATTCACCTTCTTCTACAGCATCGGCCACAGAATATACAGTAGGTTTCAAACCCTTCGGCTTCTCATTAACAACTTTGTCACCCTTATAGCTCACTAAATCTTTACCAATCGCCCGTACTTCCTCATCAACAGAATTGAGTGTAGTAGCTTAGAAGTGAGAACAAGGGATTACCTTATTGAGGGGTGGTTCAGCCATTGCCTGATATTCCTTCGCAGTCTGTACACTCCCTTTAGTTGGATTAGGATCAGCCTTTGATGCCTTTGAAGTAACTTCTTTCAGAGCATCTGTTCCAGCCCTCTTCATGATAGGTCAGCCCAACTGATTTGCTGGGGTTCTGCTCTTGGTTGACCTCCTTCTGGAACATTTAGTTGGCGATAACACACAGACCCAAAGAGGATCTAAGTGTTTCAAACTGAGCGGCGTTTGTCATGTGTTTCGATGTGATGACCTTCTTCTCCACTAGCTCTCTGATGAAGTGATATCTGATCAGGGAGTGTTGTACTGGGTTCTTGGGTAGAAACTTCTTCACCCGTTCCACTCGGTGTTCAGACTGATTCTACTTCATCCATAGGAACTGAGTGCAGCACCTCCCTGTAGCGATGCTCTCTTGCTCCCTGCAGTGATGCTCTCCTGCTCTCCCAGCATCTGGTCAACGTGTGTTCTAGGAAGGTGTTTCATCTCTCCCACCATGATCAGCTGGAGCTCCTTTTGCATCCGTCTCACGAACTGTCCAACCAGCTTCTGTGTACTCGTGACGAACATATGCTGCTTCTCTACTCCCCCTCGCTCATAGCCATGGTCGATGAGGAACGTCTCGTACCATGCTTTGGGCGCTTGTGTGCGTCTGTACATAGTCTTCTTCAGTTCGTGACTATGCGCAAGATGATATGACATCCATGCTTCAGATCTGGTGAACTCTCCCAGTTCCACGTGAATGGCCACCACCCAAATCTCATCAATAAATGCTTTGATGACATTTTTCGGACTAGATGAACAGGCAGCCAGCTCTCGACACTTGATCTCATTCGCTCAACTCTTAATTCTCCATGAGGGTTGCAGCGCAGGAGGATCGTGAAGTGTCCCAGCTGGAGTAGGTGTGGCTTCATCAGCTGGACCTCCCTCTGCAACTATAGACTTGGTCTGAATGGGTGTTTCAGACGATGTCCCACCTCTAACTTTATCACCTTCTGGAACTGAGTTTATGGAAACTTCATCTTTCACCTTTCCAGAGGAGGACACCATACATGTCCCTGGCAATTACATCTCATGTATCGTGTTTTTCGGACAGACAGTGGCATCTCCTGTTCCAACTGTGCCTAGAAGGTAGCTTTTGTTTGATGACCTACTTCCTTCCATCAGTGTGTCTCCATTCCTATCCAGTACTTGACAGGAATCACGAGTGAATGTAACAGACTGTCCTTCATCACACAATCTACTGATACTGATCAGGTTCACCTTTAACCCATCCACTAGGTGGATATCCTCGAGCTCAGGTAGATTCGGAACCTTCAATGTCCCATAGCCGATCACCTGGCCCTTCCCTCCATCTCCAAAAGTGACAAACTGACGCTTGCGAATAGGTTTAACATTGATGAGATATTGAGGATTACCTGTCATATTAAGATAAACTTCTTTGCGGATGTGCAACTCAGCATTCTTTCTACTTAGCCCCACGACAGATGCTCGTCGTTAGAGCAAATGTGCAAAAGTTAATTTATAAGTCCACTACTTGAGATTTCACTATTGGGTAGTAAAGCGGTAAGTAGGGGTCGAACCTAAGGGAATTAGTGGATAGTTGTTCTTTGAGGAATTTGTACAAAAATGTAAGTGCGATTGGGGTTGATTGTGGTTTTAGTACTGAAAAGTAAATTACTGAAAAGTAAATGACTGGAAATAAAGTGCGTAAA
This sequence comes from Rhodiola kirilowii, assembly GCA_033675215.1. Taxonomy (NCBI): domain Eukaryota; kingdom Viridiplantae; phylum Streptophyta; class Magnoliopsida; order Saxifragales; family Crassulaceae; genus Rhodiola; species Rhodiola kirilowii. Next base: position 50,728,492 of record CM066203.1, on the reverse strand, counting down.
GTAAATACTGAAAAGTAAGTGCGGAAAATAAAGTGCTGAAAATAAGGGCGTAAAAGTAAAGTGCGTAAAGTAAATTGTTGGAACAGTCGAATTCAATATCAACTGATCAATATACTTTTGGTACTGGCTGCACGCTATAAGCGTAATGCGTACCAAAGATATATTGGGTTAATATTGAAAGCGTCTGTATTAAGCGTACTGAAAGTAAATGATTGAAAAGTAAATGTGCGAAAAGTAAATGACTTAAAAGTAAATGTGCGAAAAGTAAAGTACTGAAAGTAAATGTACTGAAAGTAAACAGTTGATGATAGGACTGAAAGTAAGGTGACAGGTTGTGAATTGATTAATGGAAGGATTCGGTTTTAGGGGCCTTGTATCATAGTCCGTTCATCATCGACCTCTAATGATCGTTCTAAGTGTTCAAAGATGTATCAAGGCCATTTCTAGCACTCGACTTGCCACACCGTCTAGTCCTTTTCAAGACATAGAGCACTTGTTCTAGATAGGCTAATTCCTCCTTTCGAAGTATCTTAGCCTATGTGCATCCACTTGATCAATCATTTCCGATCAACCAAGTGGTGTTTAAAAGAGGTTGAACTCCATGGAAAAGCTTTGCTCTTTCGAGCCTCTACTCAACCATGTATGTTCACGAACCCCATGGAAGAGCTTTGCTCTTTCGAGCCTCCACTCAACCATGTATGTTCTAACCTAATATATGGCACATAGAACAAGTTTGAACACAATAGAAGCACTAAGAAAGGGGTCTAAAATGTTTGCATGATACAAGCACACCCCTTCAACCGAATGAAGGGTTTTGCTACGAATATCCAAAGAAGTGGATACCATAGCTAAGTGCAACAAAAGTAAAGCAAATCAAAAAGAAAACAAGGAAAACAACAGGAAACCGAAACAAGAGCAAGTGAAAGAGAATAACAAGTAAAGGAGAGGAGCTCCAAATCAAGACAAGGGAAAGTAAAGTGTGCTGCTGGAAAGTAAGAGCTTGAAGCTCAAGAACAAGTGAACAAAAGCTTTGAAAATCAAGAACAAAGTAAGAACAAAGTGTGTTTGCATTGAAAATGAAGAGAAGAGAGATAAGCTCTCAAATCTCTAAGGTTTGTGGCACACGAATTCTAAGGCTTAAGGCCTCTATTTATAGGCTAATGAAGACTTGGAGGCTAAGTTTGCATTGAGAAATATCCCAAAAGCTAAGGCATTTGATTGGCTCTTCTTATGACACCATTTGGGATATTTTAAGCCAAAGCCACCTCTTGCTCTTATCTCTTCCATGATCCACGAATTTCCCACTTGTGTTCGTGTCATCCAAAGCTAACTAGCTTGTTGAGAAGGAACCAACCGACTTGGTTTTAGTTGAAGCCCAACCGGATTCCAAAACCAACCCGAAGTGAATAGTATGGCCAACCGGACAAGAATTAGTTTGGATTTGGTTGGACTTCGCCGGAGTGTGGCCGGAGCAAGAAATGACCGGAGCATGGTTGTGGTTGGATTGAGCTTGATCGGAGCATCGCCGGAAGTTCGCCGGAGTTTGCCGGAATATGGCCGGAATCTAGTCGGAGCTTTGGTCGGAGCTTCTTGGCTTTTGGAGAGTGTATTTTGAACGACAAAGTCATTATAAGATGATCTCAAGAAGGAAGTGTGGCCAGATTCTGCTTGGAACATGGTCGAAATCCCAAATCGGCCGAAATTGCCCTTGTTTAGCTTTTACCGGGCTCGGTGCCTTGACATTGCGTTCTTGACCTTTGGGCGATGGTTCTAGCATGTTGAAGTGATTTTAATACTGGTCCAAGAAGGTTTCTAAGCCGGAATATGGTCGGAGCATGGTCGTTCCCAAGAATGGCCTAGAACTCGGTCCCTTGGCCTAGGATGGCTTGAATTTTGGACCATGCGTTCCTTGCCTTTTGAGTGTGGATTTTGGAACGACAAACTTCATGGAAATTGAATGCTCGAAGTGGTTTGGTCGGAATGCCGCCGGAGATAGGCCTTGGCCTATGTTCTTCCTGCCGGGCCTGGTTTTCTCGGCACTCGGACGCAAGCATCCGGACTTTCTCGGATGCGGGCCTCGCGCTCTCGGTACTCCCGGCTCGGGCACTCGGCACTCTCGGCACTCGGGTCCGGCACTCCTCGGACGCGGCCTGGCAAACCCGGATGCAAGCGTCCTGCGATCCCGGCTGGCCCGGCTGTGAAACTCGGTCCTGGGTGCGACTTCTTGGCCAGAAATGTCTTAGCGTGCTTTTGGGCATAAATCTCCCTTTTTAGGCGTGTTTCCTCTTTAGACCCCAAAATAGCCTATATACACAAAAAGGCATTAACAAGCACTTGTTCGTATGATCAAATGTCTAATTTGGTGGGTTTAGCTGATTCGATGAATCGTATAAATACGCGTCATCACCCCACCAAGCCTCCAGGATGTGTTTCTCTATTTTTCTCCATCTCAGCTTTCAGAATCGATAAGGTGTCTAGCAGTTTCACCTTCTGTGCAAGAAGTGACGAGTGTTCTTGATTCATTCCAATCGTCTCGTGCTTCAAAGCAAATATTTCCTCCTGGTGTTCCACCTTCTGGGCAACGAGAAGTTCAACCTCCTTCCACTTTTTATCTTTTTCTTCTGTCAGGCTTGCCACTATTTCTGTGAGCTTCTTGTTCAGGCCAATCACCAATAGGCACTTTTCATAGAGTTCCTTGTACGTCTCGGCCGAGGTCTCATGAGCAAGTCCTTCGTCATCACTGCTTGAAGCATCGTTAATAGGCTGTTCAGACACTGTACTAGAATATGGATTTTCACTTGTCTCACTGCCGTCTTCAATAGTGACTATATGTCCGACGAGATTGACATTCTCATGTTCTTCTTCCTCATCATTAGATTCACTTTCTGGACCCTCATAGGCTATTCTGAGAATATCCCATGCTTCCTTGGCCACCTCACATTCAGCAATCAGTTTGAACACATTCTCGTCCACTCCATAGAATATTGCATTCAGGGCCTTTGAATTCCCAACAGCCGCTACATCATCTGCTTCAGACCACAGGGCTTCAGGTTTTGGCATAACAACTCCTTCAGGGTTTTCCATCATGGGTTCTGTCCATCCTATCATTACAGCTCTCCAAGCCCTTTCATCGAGGGATTTTAGAAAGGCTTTCATCTTGGATTTCCAATAGGCATAATTCGGCCCTTCGAGTAACGGTGGTCGGTTATTGCTCTGTATGTCGAGTGCCTGCTCTGATACCAATTGAAATCTACTTGTCTTAGTCAAGACGAGTTCCAGATGGTGTTCGAACTGCGTCTCGAACACTTGTTTGACAGTTTCAGGTTGTGTTCTAACAGATACTGGAACACCTTAGCAGACAAAACCTAAACAGTACAAAATAGGAGCACACACGATATGATAACCCAGTTCGGTTTCGCCTACTCTGGGGGGTTTCCCACACCCGAAAAGGGACACAAATCTTATTACGAGTTTAGAGCTATTCGTGAACTTACACTTACACAACGCCTTGTTTGTAATAGCCTAGCCTCTAACACTCCGTCTCTCGGATTTGCAATCTCAGTTCACCGCAGCTCACCTCGATCCCCTATGGGTAGGACGAGACTTCCCTCTCGACCTAGTCTTGGACCTCCGAGAAGTCCAGTCGCCTTCTTCCGAAGACGTGTCTTGATCACCGTGTGTGTGTGTGCTTGATAGTTCTTCAAGAACAGCCTGAACAGCACCCTGAACAGACCGCTTCTTCGCCGTTGATATTCCGGTGTGGAATACTCAGCCGGCCGTCGCTCCTCCTCCAATCTCATGAATGCTCTCGTGTTTTCTTTTCTCTCGGGAAGCGATGCAGATTGTGGTCACCCTAGCCTTCTATTTATATGCAAGGGCGCTCTCCAAATCTGCTCCAGATATCTCATCAAATATTTAGGAAATATTCCTAAATATTCGATGTGTATCTTTATCCAATCTTTAGGAAGAATATTCAAAGACTTCCTTGCCAAGTCAGCCACGCCGCCTTTAATCTGATGTGTAGATATTCATTCAAATATCTCCTGCTCGAACTCTTCGCTGACCGACTTCAGATCGAAATATTCTTGTCAAATATTTCGGAGATACTCCTAAATATTTGATAGATATTCAATCTCTTCCATATCCAATCTTTGAAGATGATCACGAGATTTCTTCCTCGATAAGCCAACCAAACCGATCTTCAATATGATATTCTCGAATCCAAGTTGATGTCGATGCCTTAGCCTTCTATTTGTATGCATTGGCGGATCCAAATCAGCCCTAGGAAATCTGTCGAATATTTAGGAAATATTCCTAAATATTTGCTAGATATATTTCCTCCAATCCTCAAGAAGATCTCTTACTTTCTCTCCAAGACATTCCGAATCTTCTTCTAAATAGATATGAGAATATCTATTTGAATATGTGATCTTCTAATTAATCGCTGGACGACTTCAACCGAACAGATCTTCGATCGTCCAGATTAGGAAACGTCTTATCTTCAGATCTGCTGTATGCGAGTTCCAGTAGTCGGTTGAACACTCATTGAACTCTTGCTCGAACTGTCTAAAGCCGTTTTGCCAAAGCCATGCCATTCATGGGAATATCAAAATCAAAAAAGATCTTTAAAAGAAAAAATTCGCAGCATTATAAATAATACTGTTGGTAAAATTGAAACAGGGGATTGTAAGGGATTGTAAGCGTGAATATAGAAATATCAAATATGGTATGAATACATCCAAGTTTTGAACATGTTCATATTTATAAGAATTTTTTCCATCAAAAAAGCAGCAAGATGCCGTCATTATTGTTGGATTTGACGCATCCTTACTGAAACCTATCTATTAAATGGGAAGTGACGTTTGGCATACCAATTACGACCAACTTCTTTAATTCATCGATCTTTCTAGAAAACAAAGTTTCGTCGATTTTTCATGAACTTTCCGCTCATTTTGACGGATGAATAAGGTAATGCAGACGGAATGGCTGCAGTTATTGAAAACTTTGATTAATGTCCACCGACTACGAATCGTCACAACGTACGTATAATACTTAATTTACAATTGTTTCGAAAATGCAAGAGATAACGACCATTAATATGTTTAATGTTTAAAACAAATTACAAAATTATTTACACGTGTGAAAATATTTCCAATTATATTCAAATTCCCAAATATAAGTATATCACAACACTTTACAATTGTTATCACACTCTTCGTTTATGTTTCATTTTGTATTATATATATACTCTGGCCGGTTTTAAAATTTCATTAATACGTAAAAAATTAAACAACTTAACGGAGAGTTAACTTCATTACGGATGTTCAACATCAACAACATACAAGCGCTTATTTCAAATGATTCCCAACGCTAATTTCATAAACGCAACAGTCACGGTCATTCATTTCCGGGTGACACACGGGAGGATGGCTGGTTGACAGAACCGCTTGTCGTCAAAGCGATTGTGCAAATAAATTTATAGTCCGCTACTTGCAACTATACTACTGGGTAGTACTTTGTAAGTAGGGGTCGAACCCAAGGGAACTAGGGGAATAATTGTTCTTCGGGGGGATTACGCAGCGTGGGAGCGTGTTTAAGGTCGGTTGGTTGGTTTTAAAGCTACCAGCTATTTTGATTGATTGATTGGTTGGTTGGTTGATTTTAATACTGGAAAGTAAATTACTATTTTAATGATTAAGAGAAATGTTCGGTTTCAGGGGACTTGTATTATATCCTGTTTATCATTGACCTTTAGTGACTCTACTAAGTATTCAAACGGTGTATCAAGGCCATTCCAAGCACTCGATTTGCGTACACTGTCTAGCCTATTCCAAGGACGTAGAACACTTATTCTATTTAGACTAATACTCCATTCCCGGTTATATTAGCCTATGTGCATCCATTTGATCAATCATTCCGATCAACCAAATGGTGTTTAGGATGAGTCAAACTTCTCAGATAAGCTTTGCCATTCCAAGCATCCACTTATCCGTACAAGTTTACGAACCCCCATGGTGAGCTTTGCCATTCCAAGCGTCCCCTCAACCATGGACATTCTGACTTAATATATGGCACATAGAATAAGTTTTGAATATTTAGACTAGACACTAAGTTTAATAGTCTTAAAACATTTTATAATACAAGTGCGCCCCTTAGACCGAACTACTAGTTTAGCTACTATTCATCGCGCTAAACATTATACTAAGGAAATTAAAGACAACAGTTAAATAAATTAATACTAAGAGAAACTTACAACCGTTGAAGCGCCAAGGGAGCTTTCCTTTATTTCCAAAGCAAAATTACAACATTACAATTATTACAACTTCTAGAGAGAGAAGTGAAATTGGGATTTGGTGTGTGAAATGAGGAGGAGGAGCTCCTCCTTATATAGCCATGGGAGGAGGAAGAGATGGAGGCAAGTGTTGCATTTTGATTGGAGGAAGAAATCAAGGGAGGAGATGGCCACATGTGGAGGAAGGAGAGGAGGAGGAAGGTGGTGGTGACATGTGGAGGAGGAGCAAAGCCGCCGGTCACTACCACCCAAAGCCGCCGGTAGGCGGTGGTGGAAGGGGAGGAGCTCCTCCTTTGGCCACCACTTCTCCAAGTGGTCGGTCTTCTTGCCCAAATGTGAGTTTTGTACAGTCTTTTCACAAAACTGTCAATGTGTTCCTTCCCCGGTCTGTCTTGACTCCACTCCTGATTCTTCTGATTAATTTGTTCTGGTCAATTTAACGTCAGGATCCTTGATATTTCTTCAGTCAGCATATGATCTTGACCTTGGATTGACTCTTGTTATCTTTTCAGCTTAAAATCCTCTCCTTACCGTGTTTTCACTTCAGTCTCTAAAATGCCCTGTGAAAATATATCGGGACTAACACGTAGACGTTAGATAGACAAACAGTCTAATTAAGGGGGTTTTACTGTGTTTCTGACTCGTATAACTTTGGTCCATCACTGGTCAACTTCTTGGTCATCTTCACATTGGGGTGGCTTTGAAGAAGTGCTGTATCTACTATTCTCCTCGTCATGTCTGTATTTTTCCATACTGAAACTATGCTCTCCTAAACAGTTCGAGCCATTATCACAAGGATAAAATGGATCCTGAGCTGAACAAACATATCCTTCAGAACCGCTTGATTCCTCTTCAGACGGCGTGTTGCAAATAAACGTTCAGCCGCAGAATTCGTACTCATTATATGAAATTGTCGGGATGAAATGTTAAAGACAAGATAGTAATGTTACTTATAGGGTGGACGATCCATGATTCCGTCTTGTTTCAGCTATTAGTTCGTTATGTGTGTAATAAGGTTTTATTAAGATATGTTTAATTTGAAAAAATGAATCGGGACAGCGCTTATTTTATTAGGCGCTGTTATAATTCAAGTAACAACAACGGTTTAATAATATACGCTGTCGTTAAATACAGTATAACAGTGTAACAAATAAACGCTGACGTTACTTACATTATAACGGCGTGTAAATAATACACGCTGTTATAAAGTATGTAATGGCAGCGTTTATTTTTTAGGCGCTGTTATACTGTATTTAACGACAGCGTATATTATTAAACCGCTGTTGTTACTTGAATTATAACAGCGCCTAATAGAATAAGCGCTGTCGTAGAGCTAAACTAGGTTTATTAACTTACCCACCAACATAACTCCACATTTTCACTCGCTCGGATACTCGGATTCACCTCGCCTTCGAATTGTTACTGCCGACTTAGCCCGCCGAAGCATACAAACAGATTTGTCAGTCCACGATATAACTCCACGGGTATATACGGTTTTTTAAGTTCCCGTTTACACTTGCGTCCATGTCGTCGTTCAAGTAAATCTATATGTTTCCGACTGACGTTCTGATTTAACCTTAAGGTTTGATTGGATTTTGTTACGATAGCCAGTTGTTGAGATTCGATTATTGTCCGTATTTGAATAATCTGAATCCTGATGTTTCACCCCTACTGTCCCAACTCGTGGATAAGTCATATGCAAACTTATTTGTAGTACTAAAGTATGTTCGTGTAAGCTCCGATATGTTAGGGATTTGGTTTTTACATTGCAATAACGGTTCCTAACGCTTGCATAAGGCCTCACAATGTAATAAGTTGTGTTTTTTGTTACTTTTTCAAGGAATATGGCTAGCAATAGTGCCACGGAGGGAGGCTCGTCATCAAACCATAAGAATAGGGGGCCAACCACGATGAAAAATTTTATCGATCAACATAAAGATGGGACTAAGGAGCATGTGACGGTTGAGCTGGATGGAACAATTGCCGGTAAAAAGAGGACGTCATTCAGGACATTCATTGGTAATTAAATATGATGTTATGTAATTGTTTACGTAATGAATAACAAGTGCTACTGCGTTGACAAAAGTAATTAATATATTATGCATATGCAGGGACAGTTGCTAAATCTCGAGTGCCAATTACATACGAAAATTGGAAGTTGGTGCCCAGAGAGCTAAGAGATTCTGTGTGGGACGAGACACTGGTATGTTTTGGCGATGAAAAACAAATGTGAATTTCTGCATGTAACAAATTATTAACAAATGTTTGTTTTCATTTGTAGAGATATTTTGATGTGCCCCAAAATGACAGGACTATTAAGTTGAGGAAGAAGGAGATGCGAGTGGCTGGGAATATGTGGAGAAACTTCAAGAGCGAACTTGCAAACCAGTACATATATGGGTCCAAACAAGGACATGACCCAAGAGTGAAGTATTCGTACATTAGTCCGGAGGACTGGGGGCGGTTCGTGGAACAGCGCTCGACTCCCGAGGCACTGAATACTAGGGAGAAGAACATTGCTCGCGCCAAATCAAACAAGTTCCAGTATACATTGTCTCGAGGCGGGTACATTAAGGCTAAGGAGGATATTGTCACAGCGAAAAAAGCAAATATGGAGGCTCAAGGGTTAACATCGTCTGGGGATGAGCCTGTAATCCACATTGAGAGGCATGAGGTATGGTTGAAGGGTCATATCCGAAAGAATAAAGAGTACGTGAACGAGTCGATGAGGGAGGTGGCTGAAAAAATGGTAAGTTACTTGTACAGAGCATAAAAGTTCTGAACTTCATGACTCATTTGTGATTATGATTGATGTAAAATGATTGGTAACAGGTACAATTAGAAGAGCAAGTCGCACAGGGATTATTTACATCCCAAGGTCGAAGAGACATTTTGACGGAGGCCACAGGAAAGGATGAGTACCCTGGACGCACGCGTGCGGTCGGTAGTTACGTAGGTTGGAAGGAGGTATTCGGGAAGCAGTCCTCTTCATATTCATCAACACGGTCCACAGTTACATCGCAAGCTCTGACGCTCTATACACATGATGGTGGTACCAATCCAGACCCCTTTGGAGATATACCTGAGGTATTATGCTTATTCTTTTAACGAGAAACACATTAAAGTGTATGGTGTTCATGCATAATGTCGACCTTTGCTGAATTTTTGGTCAAACATCAGGTTGGGAAGAAATGCTTAATACATGTGGACGACTGATGCGGGATTGCGACTCGTGGCAATTGGCAAAGTGATGGAAGGACGAATTGTGCAATTTCAAGAGTTGAATGAAGATATGGTGAAGGTGATGGTAGACGAGGCGATTAAAGGATGGAGGGAGCTCCCAAAAAGGTTTGGGAATATGGAGAAAGTGTCGGATGCAGTGGGTGGTTTCGTGGGATGGCCGAAGTATCTAGTACGCATTGATCAAAAGGTTACTACGTATATTCATATCTTCCCAACTAAACACCTATTTGATATTGTCATATGTACACATAATCGAACGATGTTATTCATTTTGAACAGGGATACGATGAGTTCAGATATTTCAAAATGCTAAGCTCCAGTATCGACAACGACATGCTTACCAGAATGAAAATGCATTGTCGCTTTCTTCACAAACACGCTACCCATATGGACAAGTCAACCAACTATTCGGTTTACGTTAGTAGCAAAGTGTTTGGTGATGATAGCTTCATCCATTTGAATCACAGTTGCATTACTGAGTTCACAAAATTAGAAGCTTTGGGTGCCTCATCTGCAGAAGTTTACATGAAGTAAGTATTGGTTTCATATTAAATTGATTTCTGAAAGTTTATAAGATGTGTACTAATTAAATCAAATGACAGCAGATTCATATACGAAATGATACAATCGGGCATACGGTTTGGATTCTTCAGACCAAGTTATATGACTCCGTCCGTATCATTCGATGTCAGGGTCGAGTTCTTCCTGAAGAGATTAAGAATGCCTGACTACGAGCATAATTTTTGCTACTTCCTTCCTTACGTAGATGTGAAAGAGTGAGTTTCTATTTGATATTATTTTTTGATTGTCTTGTTTCAATGTGGTGGCTATATCACTAATCTTCATTGGTTACGGTAAATCTATGTTAGGTATTATTGGATGTTAGTTGTCCTATTCCCAAAGAAGCGAGTGGCCCTTTGGCTCGATCCGCTGGACAAGGCACCGCGGCCAGATGCGGTGAATTTTGTTAACACGTAAGTAATATGGTGGTGCATTGTAGTTAATTACCTTTATAACATCACTTCACAAATTTTGTATGTAAATATTACCTTAATGCTGCAGGAGCATGAGTCTGTGCTTCAAGATCCCGTCAGGTGGCGACGTAGATTGGAAGACTGTGACGGTATAACTCTTAACCTATAATAGTTGGTATACAACTTAATATTTTATTAATTAATAACGTTCAATGATTATATATTCATTCGTATTTTAGGTCCCGCATCAACCCCCGGACACTGAAGTGTGTGCCTATTATGTCATGCAATATATTCTGGACATAATCAAGTTCGTCCAGGACACAAATGAGATGTTTGAGGACGACATGACACAAGTAGGTGCATAGTAAAATTTATTTATGCGTTAACAATTGATCTCGCGGTCACAACTAATCTTTATAATTTTGTTTTCGTATAGTGTTTCCCTACAGGGCTACGACCATATGATGACGCAATGTTTGATGATATGAGGGAGCACTTTGCCGAGGGTTTGATTACTTACATACAACAAGCGTATCACCATGCAATATAAACTTGAATGATTATAAATTTTGATTATATAAAACGTGTTTTTGTTTATGTTTCAAATTCGGCCATTACAACACATAGTCATGTCACTCATTATTGTTCATCTATTTTTGTGACATAGACGTGTCAACCAAATAAATGTAAATGAAGCAATTTAAAAGCACGAAAAGTAATTTATAAGCAATTTATGTAATAAGCAATGTATAAGCAATTTATTGTATAAATATTTATACGTATATCTAAGCAATTTATATTCGTAGTTGAAAACCGCTTAAAAAAAGCGTCAGTTATGATAGCGCTTATTACATAAAGCGCTGTCTTATGTACAATGGATGACAGCGCTTTATATAATAAGCGCTGTCATAACTGACTGAAAAGTTGTTTTTATTACTTTATCATCTAATATAAAGTTGTTTTAACGTTTAATCAATTTGCGTTATACAAATGATTTCAAATATACTGTGTTATATAAAAAAGAGGCATTTATCAAGGTGTTAATTGTCAATTTACGTTAGGAATTCATTTGGAAAGCTATTTAATTTATTTAATTCATGGAATACAAAGTTATCACTGATTGATTTATAACAAGATCACGAGGAGTCCAACATAGTGTCGCTTTACGGGTTGGTTGGCAAGGACAAGGACAAAAGTGAATTCCGTCCAGTCCTTCGCGTCCTACGCATCCTACGATGATCAGTGACGATGATTTCGCATCTCCTCATAAAATTATCCCGAATGACACTTTCATATTGTGCATCCCAAGTAGATATACGCTACAAGCAAATCATTTGTAATACCCGTTAATTTGTGTCATCCAAATGAAAGTAAAACATTTTCTGAGTTACTGCTTTGTACCTGAAACTCCTCGAACCAAATGTCCTTGCAGCTTTCTGGAATCATCCTCCATGATGCCCACGTTGCATTCCAACACTTTGAGATGCATTCTTGAGCAATCCTTCGATGAACAGCGAATGGGAAGAAACTGTTACAAAAGTGGGGATTACATAACGGAAGCAGTTATGATGTACAGTCAATCTGAAGAGAACAATAGTAAGTGGTTACGCGTGTCTGCCAATAGGTACAACGTGATCTCTACGGGCAAGTGAATTTTCAGCGAAACTCACACGGTCAAATGAAGGAGACATGTTGACGATTGGAAGAAAGTAGATACTTAATGAATGGGTGGGACTTCAAGAGTTCTCATATATATATAGCGCAATAATGAAGTTTGCATAATTTATTCCGGTCACATACCGTCCATTTTCCGTCACCTGTTGACGGAAGTAACATGTTATGTTGACGAACATTAAGGAACGGTCTATAATTAACGGGAACTTTGTAACGGAGTATTGACGGAAATGTGACGGAAATTTGAAACTTATACTGGAAATGGGATGAAGATGATTCTGAAGAATTTGCCCTTCAGTGAGACGAGTTTCTTACAAGATAACATAAATATTTACGGTTGTCTTGTGAGAAATACATCTCAATATATGACGGAAGAGAAACTCTTCAGAATCATCTTGCACCCAATGTCCAGTATACGTTGCAAAATATGTGTGCTTCAAAATAAAAAAAATTTTAGAATAACAAAGTGTGTTGGGAATAGCAAAGTGTGTTGAGAATTGCTAAGTGTGTTGAGAATAGCAAAGTTTTGTCAAATTGTTTTCAAAATAGCAGTCTTATTTATAGGGCAAAACTTAAATCTAAGATTCCGTCATTCTTCCATTGCATTTCCCTCGCTTTATAACAGAATAGTAATTTACGATATGCAACAGCGCTTTATAATAAACGCGCTGTTGTCAACTCACATACAACAGCGCTTAATGTCAACTACCATACAACAGCGCGTTTATTATAAAGCGTTGTGGTCAACTCCCATAACACAGCGGACAAAATGAATATTTTACAAACGGACAAGTGACGGAATTTGGATGCATTTATATTGACGGGACACGGACGGAATCGTGACGGAAGAATTGAAAATGTTTACTCGACGAAATAATACCGGACATTTGACGATGGAAATAGACGGAAATATGACTGTCAAGGCACGGAATTATTGTAAATTGTCTTTGCCGAATTAATGACGGAAGTTTGACGGGATTAAATTGACGACATTGTGATGGAGTATCAACGGTATGTGGTTTGTGACGGAATTACGTCGGCAATTTGACGATTTATTTACCGCCATTTTGTCTGTCGCCGTTTTTACGACGGAAATTTGTGTCGGAAATTTTTGCAAAATTTGTAGTGTCCCCTCATTTGTAGATGTGCCCCACCAATAGAAAAAAATGACATTGTGCTAAGCTTGATCGTACATAATGCAAATAACTTCCTTGATGACAAGAAAAACATGAGAGGTTAAAAGTAACAAGTGACATACAAGGTCATGCAACGCAAGTATTAGAAAGAGAGCATCACAAGTCACGTGGTAACATCATGGCATTAGTTACATAGAATTCAAACACGGAAGGTAAATCACACCCTTCAAAATATGCACATAGGCACTAAGGGCAACATCATTATTCATAGATAAATTAAAGGGTGCTGTGGAGGGGCTTGGCAATGTGAAGTGGAATTGGAGTAAGTAGACCTCACTCCACACTTAAAATTTGGCCCACTAATCACATATTTCACATTTCATATTTAGAGCCTAAGCCACTCAAAACCATGCCAAACATTTGAACATAAAGAGCAAGAATGAATGACTAACAAACCGGGTTACCTCCTGCGAGAGCCAAGTTTTTCCCGTCTTGGCAAAGACGTAGCAAAGTGCCCCATAGAATCACTCGTTGAGAAGTCCTTTGCAAGGATCCCTTCATACGGGGCCTTGGGTTTGGTCGTGTCAATCCACCTTCAAATCCTATTTGAATTTCCTCCCATCAAGTCTACAATGGACTTTCCTTTGGGAGCATGACCCCTTCGAGTATGAAGATCCCTTAAAAATTAAGGGTCCATGGAAGCTTTTCCGAATAATAACTAGAAATAGGGCAAGAAGCTCCAAAACTTGTCTCGAGACATCATGGTGAAGAAAGGGTCTTCAAAACTCGTCTCAAGCTTGACGGGCACACCTTCCTTTAGTTTTTAATGATGTCCATGGGTGCCCAATCCTCAATATTCCTCTCTATACCTTTGTCTTCTTGCGTGCGAGAATGCCCTTTAGCTTGGTCCATGTAAACCTCAACAAAGTCTTTATACCCTTCAAATCCTTCTGTCTCCATATGCTCTTCCTCTATCTTATCCTCAACAAGAAGTTTGGGTTCACATTTAAGCTCGCTTGTACCGGGAGGGAGGAATTCTTCTTCATCAATGAAAGGTATTTCCTCAGTGTAAGAGGCATCATCATTGAAGAATTCCTCATTGGAGAGCGAAGGCGTTGGTGGAATGGTGAACTCTTGCATATTCTCACTTGAATGGTCTTGAGATGTGCTAGTAGCGTAGGATACTTCACTTATGTGTTCCATCTCCTCCTCGTTGCAAGGTTCACTGTCCCGCTCTTCATTAAAAGCTTGGGTCGCGACTCTCCAAAACATATCTTCCCCTTTTTAACCCCATTCTTGCCTTGAGGCATTAGATTCAAGGACTTCTTCTTCGTATACCTCCTCTTCCCCATCCAAGTTCTCATTTTAAATTGTTCTTTGCCCAAATATAGCGTCAAATATTTTGTAGTGAGCTCTCCTCTCTATTAATTCATCCAATTGAGCTTCGATCTCTTGAAAGTCTTGTTGTTGAGCTAAAAGGATTTGTTTGATCTTCAAATTAACTCTATCCTCCTTCTCTTGGTCGGAAAGGATCTTCTCTTTGCTTGCTAGAAGCCTGGCAATCATGGATTCTAAATTGGAGGGCTCACTTGAGGGTTGAGGAGGTTGAGGGTATTGAGGGTAGGAGTGTTCAACTTCAAAGCGTTGGCCATCATTCTAATTTGGAGTGGAATAATTTGTTTGATAGCCAAGTTCTTGAAAATAAGAATATGGTTGCTCCTCCTCTTGGTAGTATTCTCCATTAGCAAAGACTCGTTGGTTGTAGGGGTCCATCCTCGCAAAACAAGATAGAGTAAGTTAGTAAGGGATATGAGAGAAAAAGAAGAATATACAAGTATAAGAAAAAGAAAAAAATATTCACAAGAATAGTCGGAACTTCCACACAATCTAATCTAGGGATGTGCTAACTAGTTGCTCCCTGGCAACGGCGCCATTTGACGAACTAAATTCTTTTTAGCCTCTAGAATAGTATCAATGAAGAGAGGATCAAATGTAGTGAATCAAAACATTTATAATGACCGGTAAGACCGGGTCAACCCCAAAGGAGCAAGCCAAGCACATGCACTACGTAAGATGGTGTTTCCGTTCGGCTATTCTAAATCAAAAATGTATGGGAGTATGTCTAAATCCTAAATGGCGAGTAATTAAGGATAAAAGATAGATAAGAGGTGTTTCAGGGGTTACTCCCCTCCTAGGCATTTTCTCAATGATCACATGCACGATGTTCAAACATTTCATAGTAGTTAAATAGTTTAGAACCTTCTTAGCTCGAACCTCACTCAATCGAGGATATCGGTTCATTCCATTGCATTATCATCCTATGAGTGGGAGATAAATACAATGAACATACGCACTAATTCACTTCCTACCCATGCATTGTAGAAAACCTAGCTTAGACAAAGATATACAAATTCTCATGTGAATCTAATCCTATTCAAACTCCTTTAATTAGAACCTCACTCATTGGAGGATGTTGATTCACTCTATATCACTATTATCCTTGAAATGTCTTCCTAAGGTAATAAGTGAAATAGGCATGAAGGACTAGTTAGCAACAAATGCATGTGTTTACTTTCCGTAATACACTAGATAGGATCACATTCTCTATTATCCAAATTATTCCTAAGGTCGTTAGATTCTTAGGTCTTGTTTTAAGATTCAACATGTTACTTAGGCATTTTATCAAACACTTAGTAACATGACATGTATAAAGTGCATAGAGAACATGAATTTAACACCATTCGATGAGATTAATTGGTGATTCGCTTATTGACTAACTCCAATGAATTAAACATTCAATCCTAGTCAAGCATCCATATCCTAAGGTTCATTTGCATGATTAAGACATAGATCATTTTCTCCATCCTAGAACGATTCCCTAGGGTTTCCAAGTCCAAGGTTCAAGTTTTAGACTAAGTTGTCACTTAGGCAATTTAAGAAACACCTAGAGTGCATAACATTCATAACACAAGAGAAAATGAAATCTACAATCATCCATATGAATATCAATGTATATTTGTGATCAAAGAGTACCAATGAGAGTCATAAGATCGTGAAAATACAAGATCACTACTCACATATCATGTAAGACAACATGGTGTCAGTAGGGTTTATAGAACACAACAAGTAGAATGGAAAAGATGTAGAGGAAGGAGGATTGTCAATCCTTGAACTCCCTTTAGTCTTCTCTTCTTTCCCTTAGTTGGATGTTTTGATGATTGATGACCTTGGTTGAGCCTCTTTTCCAATCTTCTGCTCTCCAAAAACCTCCACACCTATGTCAAAAACCCCTCTTTCTATTTATAGCCTCGAGGGGAATTTTTGAAGCAGCAGAGTTCAGCCCGTCGGCTGGATACTCAGCTGACCGACTCAATGTGGCCGAATGTCATCAAGTTTTGCTCCTTTAGTCAGCCGGTCGGCTGACACTTCCCTGGGCTTTTTCATGATCGTAACGTCCGAATTGGATCTTGGCGTAAACTAGAATGTTGTAGCCCTTTGGCGTAGCTTTCCAAC
This sequence comes from Rhodiola kirilowii, assembly GCA_033675215.1. Classification (NCBI taxonomy): domain Eukaryota; kingdom Viridiplantae; phylum Streptophyta; class Magnoliopsida; order Saxifragales; family Crassulaceae; genus Rhodiola; species Rhodiola kirilowii. Next base: position 50,711,657 of record CM066203.1, on the reverse strand, counting down.
AAGTTAAAAATCAACCAATTCGGACACCGTATGCGATCTGTGCATGCAAAATAAGCCGAAAGGTCAATCTGCCTATTTTGTTCTAAATCTTCGGTTTTCCCCGAGTTTTCGTATTTAGGTTTTGACCTTGAGAGAGACTTGTTTTCTACCTGAAACGTAGAGATAGAGGTCAAATGACATCAAAATATTGTCGGAAATGAACGAAAGCTACAGTGAAATATGACCATTAATCAGTCGAAAACTCGACTGATCACTACTCGGTAAAGGTGCCAAGATGGCCTGAGCTCCAAGTGTCAAAGATGTACCGATGATTTGGGTGGATGTGTGCGGATTCTATGTACCAGATGCTTGCGGATCCGATCAAGATACTTTGCTAAGAGCTTCGGAGATCAATATTTATGTACTAAATGATAAAGTTCATATGCATTGTAATATTCCTAGTTGTATCCGCCCACTATCAAAAAACGTACGAATATATTAATAAGTGCATTAGCGTTTAAGTGGACCACTGTGAATTATGATTTATAAATTACAAATAAATGACCCACTGGATACGTTTAGTCTAAGTCCACCCAATTATGCACATTCACATTCAATAAAATTAATAATTATAATTTTTTTGATAATAGTTGGTTTTGTGCAAATCTAACTCTTTTGTTTGCTCGATTAGGATGCTGGTCCCATGGTTGAGATGTTTGTCAATAAATTTGTAAGTTTCAAGTTCAATGGTGATCACACATTACTCAAGAATTTGATGGTGTTTGTAGAGTTCAAGAGTGCGCACATTGATATATCGCTAATGTATGAAATTTGGATTGGAAAAGAAGTCTAACTTACGCTTCAGTTAATAGAAAAATATACCAAAATAGTATTGATATGTAGGATTAAGATCAGGTACAAAGTCAAATTTTGGTACAAAATACAAAATTCGTCAAAATCATTTTATAATTCGTCAGTTTATTTTATAGTTCGTCAAAATTATTTTATAGTTCGTCACTTTTCGAGCCGAAAAATGAAAAAGATGAACCGAAAAATGAAAAGACGACATAGTTCGTCAGTTTCATTTTATAATTCGTCACCAAGAAAAACACCAAAATATTAAGATTTAATCACATCCATTCAAATCACAAGATCAAGGGCTATGATTAGTTTGTATTTTGTACCAAAAAATCAACTTTGCACCTGATCATTTTCCTCAATATGAATATATAAACATGTAATGCACCCATCGGTAAAAAAACAACCATTTACCTCGTGGTACACTTATTTATCTGAGTCTAGCCCAAGACATTAATTATTGGTCGACAGCAGAGTGGATCACGTAAGATGAACGGTGGAGATCGGATAATATCCCTAGTTAAGTGCAGTAATTAAGTAATTAATTACTAATTAATGAGACGCATTAACAACCCTAGATAAGTTCGAGGATTATGTTTTCTTGACTGATTATATGACATTCAAATTTATTTATTAATCTGTCTTTAAATTTTAAATAAATTATTATTGGCATTTCAATGTCTTAGTTAATGTGCTAGTTGAAGTTTATTTATGAGTTAAATTAATGTGCATCAATTTTATAAAATTTTACATAAACAGTTGCACTTCCCGATCCCGCTCTACTTACCTATACAATGATTTTGAATGTTCGAGTCTTCAAGAGCTTCTATTCTTCTATTCATACCTTTGTTCAATACTTTTTTTTGCAATAAATTTAACAAATCCTTTGTGATTCCACAACTTGGATAATTATAATTTGGTTAAAGTATACAAAGATCTTATGGAGACTGTTCTTGATCTAATCTACTTAAATTTATAAAAATATAATAAGTTTGAATTATTTACTAATAATTGACTTGATGAATGTTGGAATAGTATTTAAAAAATAGGAAAAAGATTTAGCGCTACGCTACGCAGCAAATGCTGGAGCACCAAAAACGAAGTCATTTTCATAAAAACAATATCATTCTATTTATAGTAATTTTTAAAACATATCAAAGTGATATTGTTCTAACCGAAACGACGCTATTTTTGTGCAGTACTGGATTCAAATCCAAAATAGCATGTATGTTTATTAAAATAGCATTATTAACCGACATAATTTAATTTTAACATCATATATATGTGATGTAAATAAGGTTTATATACCTTTATATTAGATTGTATCTTTCTTAACTAATAGTACCTAGTTGTAGCTGGTAATAAGTAAAACAAAGTCTTGCGTAAATATTAAAAGGCCATGTAGGGTTGATCATGTGGAAGAATTTAGGGCAAGGCTGTACACTGAAATCAAGGTTTTATCGACAGGGCTACCGGTTTTTCAGTAACCAACGACTTTGTATAATTAGTTGACCACTACAACCATGTTCAAACTCTGGTTATTAAGGTTGAGATCTCATCTTGAAAAACCAAACCCATAAGTGAAGAAAACCAACCAAAGTGGTGGCACACTGGAATAGAAAAGGTATTTGTTCCTCATCATCTCAACCGTACATACTACACAACACTAAATTATACAGCGTTTTAAAAAACCGCTTATGAACTATTTAGCAGATAACCGTTGCATAATATATTCACGCTTATGTAGCGTTCGATCTCAAAATAACCCTTCGAAAAATAACCGTTATGGAACAATTGAACAAATAAATGATGCATAAAGTGAGACTTTATTAGTGAAGTATGCTGTCGAGTTGTGACATAACTTTACTGCGATGGTTAGAAATGGTGCGGATATTTTTACATCTTATATTTGAGATATCGGTTAAATGAAAGAAAAAGAAGAAGAAAAGTTAAGCAAAATACAAACACATGAATAATCATTGAGGCCCCCAGTAACAAAAAGAAGCCACTACTTCAAAGTACAACACATCCAAATTTCAACTTCAACTTACTCAGACATACCAACAAACATGAAGAGAGCTAACACATTTTTATTTCTCTTCTTTTATGAGGGTGATGGATGTACATGAATTGGTATATAAATAAAAACCCAATCCATACCAAACAAAGAAAATCCATCAAACTTATAAGCTAGAGAGAAACTTAAAAAGACCCCAAAAAGAAGATCCCCTAATTAGTAAATAAATAGGTTAATTGTGTAGCAAGAGTGTGAAAGCTAAGAATATGTTCATGAGAAATAGTTCAACAACCCGCTATGATCATCCATGTCATGAGCCAGGAACTGGCTAACCCATTCCATATTTAAACCGTCTTGCTCTTCGCCGCCATTTTGGCTGTTTTGCTCTTCTGTTCTTGACTTGGAGTTAGAGCATGAAGCAACCATTTTGTTACCCGCCTCATGCTTTATCACGACGCTTTGCTCCATGGAATTATTCTTTGCCAATTTGCCTGTTTCCTTGAGCGTTTTCACAACTGATGATGCAGTAATGGTATTACCTTGTTTAGTAACAACACTAAGCTTGTTAAGCTGGCTGATTTGCTTTGCTTTCTTGCTCAAATGAGAGTTCCAGTAGTTCTTAATCTCGTTATCTGTCCGACCGGGAAGCCTCCCAGCAATCAAAGACCACCTAATTTGTCCAATTTTTGTAAGAAAAAATTCCAAAAACAAAATCCAAACCGTAAGAAATTATTTAATCATTTTTCTAGCCTCACATAAATATATACCTGTTACCAAGCAGCTTGTGGAGTCTGAGGATCAAATCCTCTTCCTGGGCAGAAATGTTCCCTCTTTTAATATTAGGCCTCAAGTAATTCATCCACCTCAATCTGCAGCTCTTGCCACATCTGTTGAGTCCAGCTTTGGTTGCAATGGATTTCCATCTTTTGGGGCCTTGGGTTTCAATCACTTGAGCTAGTCTCTGGTCCTCTTCTGGTGTCCATGCGCCTCTATTATTCGCCATACTTGCTCTCATAGACGATGCCTCAATCTAGCAAGAGTGATATAGTGTCGAGAGAGAGAGATAGATAGAGAGTTAATTTATTTTGAAAGTGTGGTGTTGGAGAGTGGTAGTGAGAACTGTTTGATATTAGTGTGTTAATGTTCTTCTTCTGTGGAGTGTGGCTGAGTAGACAGCCTGTGCTGGAGTATTTAAATCTTTCGAGAGAAACAACAGCAAACAAAATAAAATAAAATACATATATTTGTTGAATTTTTTTCTTCTTGAAAAATTGGGTTTGCATAACTATAATAAGTAAGCGAAAGGATCATATGAGAAATGCCATCTTTGGTGAGAAATAAGAAAAATTAAAAACCATCCGATTTGTCATCCTACGGTATTGATTTGTCCAATATATTTGCATCTATTTTAGGAATAAAATTTAGAATTGGGTTATTTGCATCATTCGACTTTACTAATATTAGTTAAGATCCTATTTTATCGCACACGTTCGTGCGATTTGGTTTCAATCTACGCTAATTATGTTTCAACTCGAAACTCGTTCGAACTTGATTTCTTAACCTCTCCGTTCTACGTCCCCGTGTGAAGCATGAGCACATCCGTCGATACCATTGCAGGTAATTAATTGGTTAGTTTGTTCAAACATCACATAACCGTTTTTATTAGAATGTTATGAGTCAATATTAATCGACCCGTCGATTTTGTAACTCGGAAGTTTCGGCACGCAAAAGCCATCGTCGCATCTGTTAATTCAAATTCGTTACTGTCATCGCATCTGTTAATTCAAATTCATGTTAATTGAAATTCATGTTCTGGGCATGTAATTTTCTGAGCATGTAACAACATCACAATCACCTGTCATCGCATCTGTTAATTTAAATTCATGTTCGGAGCATTCGACTAAAATGCGTAAATTAACACATATATTTCGTATCGCAGTGTGCATGTGAACGACCATGTAACTGTTTAATTTGTAGGTGTCTACAAATCGTAGCAGTCTAAGTTGTATAAAATGCGTAGAGTATTACATATAATTCGTAGCGCAGTGACACGGTTGAACTGAGCATGTAATTTTAAAATGCGTAGATGTGTAACTTAAATTCCTATGGACTAAAATGCGTAGATTTATACATAATTCGTATCGCAGTGTACAGGTGAACGGTCATGTAACTGTTAACCCTACACGGACAACATCACCAAAACAAGTGACTCCAGTGCTTCATAAACAACGAGGACGTCCCAGGGATCACACCATACCCAACAAGATGAGGATACAGGTGTAGCGGAAGAAGTGATGTAAAAATTAGATGCTGAAGATGAGGAGATGATCAATGTCTTTTTGATCCTTGAGTTCTAAAAGTTCTTCACCTCATTGTATGTTCTTCCAGGCAAATGTTTTGCTATTTGAGCTCATCTGCACAAATAGGAAATAAAATGTAATTAAGAATGTATGAGATTTTTTGATTTTTTTTTATGATGAAGAATGTATTAGATTTGAATGTAGATGGAAGGGGTAGCTAGCGAGTATATCCTAAATGCTACGCATTTATGACTCATTTGCCAGCAATATAATGCTACACATTTTGATTAACTTAAACAGAATTGTATTGTAGTTCAAATAAAACATTACAAACAAACAGTGCTACCAATGTTATGTGCAAAGCTACGGATTTTATACACAAGACTACCTATTTTGATTTAAGAACTACGAATTTTATACAATGCTACGAATGTTATATACAAGACTACCAATTTTAATACAAGAACTACAAATGTTATATACAAGTTTACCAATCTTTTTCTAAATTACCAATATTTCAATCAATTTTGATACAAGAACTACAAATGTTACAACAACATAAGTAAACAAACGAACATGAACCAAAATGGCCGGCAAGTCCCAAAGTGCAGCAATATTCAACGCATCAAAAAGCTATCACTGATTCGCAGCTCTATCACCATACATTGCAAAAGTCATGTGAGGATAATCTACTTAGCAGCATCCTGAATTATTCTCTTCTTTCGTCGTTAACTGATTGATTTTTGTGCCACCTTTTGATCCGGGATCGGAGTGCATCATCAGGGATCAAGTCATGTGAGGATAGTACTGCTTTTTTTGTTACTGGGCATTTTCGGCAGCCAAGATAAATGTGGAAATATGCTTCTATGAATCTCCTCGATCTCTCGACTCTCTGAAACACAAATCTGGTCAAATAAGTGACTCCAGTACTTCATAAACATAAATTTACAATTACAAAACAAGGATATGACATTCACGAATTATTTTGTTTCGAAATTTGGTACCAATTATGCATATGACATTCACGAAAACAAGCATGAATGAGCTAACTTCGTGAGATTAATGGAGTCCAAAAACATCAATGCTGTATGCATAAGCAACTGAAACATCCACCCTATAATGCGTAGCATATAGAAAAAATTGGTAATCATGGATAAAAGTTGTTAAATTGACAGATTCATGAAAAAATGCATTTCTTGACAGTCAGTGACTTATACAGCGGTGGGTATACATATATTTGTATAAAATACTACGCATTTTAACATCAGTTGAAGTATTTCATAAAACCTTAAATTCGTAGACACATTTGTGTATGTGTACCCTAAGATTCGTAATTCCAAACGCAACATTCGTAGGCACCACCGTAATTATATTAACTCTACGGAAACCCTAACATTCGTAAACACAGCTTCAACATTCGTGGACATCACCGTAATTGAATTAAGTTTCCGGCATAAACCCTATAATGCGTTTACGGCGTACCGTAAACTTGGTTGGCTTTCTTCCGCTCCGCCATTAACCCTCGTCTTCAGTCAACCTTTCGTCGCCCTTGGTCGGGTATTTTCGCAGAGAATCGCTCCTGTATTGCGATTGATATGAATTTCGGATTTTTAATGATATTCGGTGCTTGATTAGCGGGACGATGGTTTAGAATGATTTTCAGTTCCTAATTTGCCCCTCAACCATATTTAGTAATAAAATAATTACGAATTTGAATGAGAATAAGTAACAATCTTAACCGTTTATTAGTTTCATCCGATGGTTCTTAAAATTTCTTATTTCTCATCTAATAACCCTTCTCACATGATCTCAACTCAATAAGTAAATGATACACAACATTGTCAACTAAGGGTCTGTTGAACTTAATTTAAATTCAATTTTTTAAATTCGGTTCAATATAATTCAGTTTACAGTTCAGTTCAATACATTTCCACACATAGTTTTAAATAGAGAAAAATGGCAAAAACCTATTTAAAATACATTTAACAATGGGTATTGGAAATTTATGCATGTGAATGAATTTTGTGCAAAGTGAATCTATTTTGTTTCTTAGTATACAAAATTTTTGAAATTTATTTTGTTGATTATTAAGAAAAAAAATTGTTTCTCATTATTTCTTTTTCTCATTTGTAATTTATTATTTTGATAATAAATGTTTGTGATTATGAAATGTTTTAGAAATAGACCAATTGTTAACTATGGCGGACCAATATTATCGGAATTTTTAACACATCAAATGATATGTTAATGCTGAATATAATTAAATAGGCAGATTTCAAACGAAGTTACCGAACAGAAAAGATATGCAATACAGAATAAATCCAATTAAAAACTAATAGCAAATCGGAGTGGATCGAATCGCGTTCGATGTGTCCTTAAAGCAAGATTGCCGCCCTACTGTTGCTGGGACTCGTTGGCAGTATGCTTCCCAGGATGAAACGATACTCGGCAAACTCACCGAAGTTGTTTTTGTGTGTTTGAAGTGAAGAACGAACCTCAATTAATTTTTGCAAAACCGCACCAAGCCGACTCAATCGATGCTGCATTCGTGTCCCGTACGATGCGGGCGCACACATTAGAAGCCAAATCCGACGTCGTCGTCGACGGATGATTTCTCATTCGATATGATTCCGATTTTGGCATTCCACATTTGATTTCATACCTCTCAATACAAGGTATTTTAATCCGATTTTTATCAATACAGTTTGAGGTGTTCTTCACGCTCAAATTAGGTTTCAAAATGGGGCGCGCCACCATTTTCTTCACACATTTTTCAACATATTCAAATAGAGGTACTATGGAGTCGCTTGATAGTAATTTCCCGGCATGGAAGATTCAGATAGAGGATTCCCTATATGGTAATGATTTGCCTATCTTTCCATGAGAAATTAGAAGCTATGAACAACGACGAGTGGAAATCGTTGGACAGAAAAGTGATGAGCAATTTTTTTAATGTTTTCAAGAGACACCGCACATCACACAGTCAAGGTAGAGACGATAAAAGAGAGGATGAGCATTATATTTGTGTTGTATGAGAAATTACCATCTGCGGCAAAAAAGTTCTTCTCGTGCGGCGAGTTTTCATGTCAAGAATGACAGAGGATGCAACATTCGCTAAACACTTAAGCGACTTTAGTATGATAATCACACAGTTCAATTCAATTTATATTAATTTTGAGGATGAGGTGCAACAATGATTTTGTTATCCTCTTGAGAGGAAGGTTACGTATATGTAAGTTCTTCTGCAGAAGGTAAAGGTTAAGCTTGATAACATTAGAGATCTGATTATTAGCGAAAAAAAGTGTTGAACGAAGGTGGATTCTACTTCAAGAACTAGCATAAAATGCTTAAAATGTAGGCAAGTTGGAGAGTACTCCAAGAAAATAAGGATCGTTGCCCTCGTCGTGATCACATGAATGAGAATGGGAAGGGTTCGTTACTCGGTGGTGATTGTGTCTTCGGGAAGAAAAAAAGTTCAATTTTTCTAATGTAAGATTTAGAAGGAATAGAAGTTAAAGCTACGCTCGACTTCAACTGGGTTTGAAACGTGAGTCGAAGGTATGACACTGCAACTTTTTTTTGGTGTAGGAAGAAAAACATTTTTGCCCTGTTATTTTAGTTAGCTTAGGATTTTTTTGTCCAATTACATTAGTGTTTCTATTCCTAATATGGGATTAAGATTTTTCTATAATTCTATTCACACATGTGAATCTTTATTTTCCTTATTTATTACCATGTTAATTATTGTATTTGTTTCTAGCATCTTATAGTGAAAAACTCTAGTTTCATAGTGTCTCCATTAGTAGTATGGTTGGTGACGAACTGAACCAAAAAAGTATTGCGTCCTTACGTTCGTTTTTCTCTTAACGTTGATTGGATATTTGTAACAATTGCTTCTCTAATTCACTTGAGACATTGAAGAAAACAATTTTGTAGGACAATTCACGTAAACAAATACAAATTTAACCTATACCGAACGATCCAGTTAAGATGTGGACAACATAATTGAGAAATCCAACCTCTACTTGTGAAGAATCTATACAAAATTGATCTTTAATTTGTTTTACACTCCAACACCTAATGAGTTTTGAATAAGAAAAAGCCAAGCCAGAGATTAAGAAATCTTTTGGCTATTAGTGGTTTAGTTATCGGTTGTGGGATTCACATTGTCTTTTGTTGTGTTTTTGTTCAAACTGGTTGTCATATTGTCTCTAATAATGTATAGAATATTTTCACAAAGTGACACTTGAGATTTTGTTGTGACTAGTAGGGTACATCACATGGGACATATTCTCCTTTCAACCTTGTTCATCATTTTCCAAGATCAAAAGTCTCAATTTATGATTTTAACCCAACTTGATTCACATGTATTTTGTATGTATGTGTAAATTATTATATTGTAAGATGGATTTCATTCTTACATCCACTAAACCCTAACATTATGCCAACTTTGTTCATCCAACTTCATTTTTGTTTTTTAAAATAAATTATCTTTATGAAACGCGAGAAATGGACAATCTTTGCAAACTCGTGTCTTTAGATGCATACGGAGGGGCTTGCATCATAATCTCCTGATCATTTGATCAAGATTGCGACCGTTTACGACAAGAAAAAAACTCATTATCAACTGCAATTTCTGTTGAATTTACATATAAAACCAACAAAAATATCTGTTTGTTGGTTATAACAAAAAAAACTACATTTTCAGCGGATTGTTTATGTTGATTATAATTCTAATATAAATTTACTAATATACCCTCAAACTTACTAACAAGTGATTTTGAATTTATTTATAACACAAGTTTCTGTTAATTATATATACTACTACAAAAATGAAGGATGCTAAAATCAGTAAATAATGTATAAGTTTAACTCGTTGGTAGTAATGAAAATTTTGTACAATCACCACCAATTGTCGCTGCCCACCCCCTCATCGGTCACCGGACAACCGCTTCCCTCCCTACACTGGTCGCCGCCACCCTCCTCTGCCCGCGCCCACGGTTGTCGTCATTCGTCCTTCGTCAAACAACTACAACCCGCCCAGTCACCGGTCGTCGTTACCCTCCGCTGCCCGCATCCACGTCGGCCTCCGGTCACCGCTTGGACCCACGTCGGCCATCGGTCCCTAACCGCTCCTCTTAAAAATACTTATTAAATTTTGTACTTAGTAGGAATTGACCATAAGCCCCCTCAAACATAACACACATCTAATCACTGGGCTTAATAAGTTATCTTGTTCAGTTTTTTTGACATATGTATATATGATTTACTTATGGATCACTAAGCTACAATACCTAAATAATAACTTACCTATTAAAATTAAATTAAAACAATAAAACCATATTTCACACCATGCTCAAAAAACATTATTTGATTTTTATTTTAAACTAAAATTATAATCATATTCTACCATATGCGTCCAACTCGTCTTTCATTTTTGTCATAACTTTGATCGTTCTACAATTGAGGCTTATTGAATTATATATTATTGTAGTGAATCTAATTGATTTTGGTCATCATATTAATTGATAAGAAGTGATCAAATTTATTATCACATTTTTAAGTTTGTGTGATGATTTGCTTAAGTCATCATTCATTTTGGTCGTAAATGAACATATTTTTATAGTAGACAGTCTTTTGTGAACTAGTTTTGTTAACAGCATTATCTTCATCATTACTAGCATATAATATACAATCTCAACGGGTTTACTTCTAACTCAATTTTGATAATTTTATATAACTATTATCAACAAATAATTTTACATTGCATTTAATTTGTAGCTTATACCATATAAATCGCAGTGCATTTATTTCTAACCAAAATTTTAACGTTTTATATATATAATATCAACAAAATATTATTTAATTCCATTTTTAGTCACCAAGACACCCTCTTAAAAGTGAAGTATGAGGCTATTATGTCATGCAATACAATCATGACATAATAGCATTCGTTCAAGCTAACTGCAAATCATGTGGGGACGACCTCAGGTAAGTAAGAAAATTCCGAGAGTTGATTGATCGTTTACCAATTTGGGGTGCACAAACTTACAAATGTTGTATATTTTTCAGTGTTTCCCTAGTGGCCAACGACCCTATGATAACAATGTGCTAGATGCTATGAGGGATGACTTTTCGACTGAATTGCTTAGTTACACGCGGCAAATTCCAAGGGTATAAACATTAAGATTCTTGTATAGTTCGAATGTTATTGTAAGACTTAGATGTGTTAAGTATCAAAATATTGAACGAGTATATGAACTTGTGTCGAGCATATTGAATGCAAATGTATTGTTGTTTTGATCAAACGAATATAAATGTATAATTGTGTTGACCAATATAGATCAAAATGGTGTATTATTTGTACAGGGGATATAGGATTGATCTTAATTAAACCTGTCAAATTTTTGTTCGGCAAAAGACAGCGCTTCATGGTTAACCGATGTCTATAGCGCACCATAGACAACGATCCTTAACCAAGTGATGTCTATTGTCTCCACATTAGACAACACTTATGTCTTTTAAAGTGTTGTCTAATGTGGAGACAATAGACAGCGCTTCCCTTGAAAATCGCTATCTAAAGTCGAGACATTAGACAACGGTGCAATACACAGCGCTTGACGAAGCGCTGTCTAATAATGCTTAAAATAAGCGCGGTCTAAAGCGCGTTCTGTAGTAGTGATATTTTTCGTCGATTTAATTTGTAGCTTATAACACATAAATCTCAACGGATTTATTTCCAACCAAAATTCGAAGGTTTTATGTATGTATTATCAACAAAATATTTTCCGTCAAATTTAATTTGTAGCTCATAATATATAAATCTGAACATTTCAACCACTATTTGAATGTTATATATATAGAAGAGCGATCAAATGAGGCAGACATTGGTAGAATGAGGCAGTGAGGCACGATCTCGGCCATCCATCTAACCCCCTCATTGGTAGATCGTGCCTCACTACCTCATTCTAATTTGGGTGCCTCATTTGAACGCTCCTCTATATATATATAGGGGAGCACTCGGTTGAGGCAGGGTTGGTAGAATGAGGCAGTGAGGCACGATCCGAGCCGTTGATCGACTCGATCGGATGCACGTGGCGAAGCCACGTGTCACGGCCGCCATTTGCGTTCACACAACAAGTGTGAGTGGGATTTGAGTGGGACACGTGGCAACGACACAAAGCACGGGGGGTTGATGGACGGCTGAGATCGTGCCTCACTTGCCTCATTCTAATGAGGCCTGCCTCATTTGAACGCTACTATATATATATAGAAGAGCGATTAAATGAGGCAGGCCTTGGTAGAATGAGGCAGTGAGACACGATCTCAACCATACATCCAACCCTCCCCCCCCCCCCCCCCCCGTGCATCTGAGGCACGCCACATGTCCAAACGTGTTCACACTACTTTGTAGTGTGAACGCAAATGGCGGTTCATGACATGTGGCTTCGCCACATGCGTCCGATCAAGTCTATTAACGACTCGGATCGTGCCTCACTGCCTCATTCTACCAACCCTGCCTTAACCGAGTGCTCCTCTATATAGGGGGGCGTTCAATTGAGGACACCAATGGAAATGAGGACATAGGGACAAATCTCAAACAATTAGATCAAATGATCCAAAGGTGCATAATGAGTCAAAAAGTACTTTTTGGGAGTTATGCGATTTTGTCTTTTAGGTAAAAGACAAAAGTGCATAAGACAAACAACTATAACTTTTTGGATTTGTTATGCACCTTTGGATCAAATGGTCCAAATTAGTCCCTACGTGCTCACAAAAAACACATGTCCTCATTTGAACACTCATATATATAAGGGGGCGTTCTTTTGAGGATATCAAAATTTGTGAGGTCGTGGGGACAAATCTAAAACCATTAGATCAAATGATCCAAATGTGCAAAATGAGTCAAAAAGTGCCCTTTTGGAGTTATGCACTTTTGTCTTTTAGGTAAAAGACAAAAGTGCAAAATGACAAACAACTTTAACTATTTGGATTTATTATGTACCTTTGGATCATTTGATCAAATGGTCCAAAATTGTCCCTACACCCTCACCAAAAACACATGTCCTCAAAAGAACACCCCTATATATATAGGGGAGCACTCGGTTGAGGCAGGTTGTAGAATGAGGCAGTGAGGCACGAGTAGTGGCTTGACACGTGGTGCAAATAGTGTTCAAATAGTGTCCAAATAGTAAAAGCAGTGTGAACACAAATTTCCTATTACGGCGGCTGTGACACGTGGCGCGCCCACAATGCACAGGGGGTTTGATGGACGCACGAGATCGTGCCTCACAGTCTCATTCTAATTTTGCTGCCTCATTTGAACGCTCCTATATATATATGGGGGGCGCTCAAGTGTTACACCTCCTTAGAGTGTTATGTGTTATGAGTGTGTGATTGGTTGATATGTGCCATGTGGCACGTTGTGAGTGGTGCCACCTCAAAAGCATGGGGGTAGTGGACATGTGACTTGCATGTGCCATGAATAGTGGCTTATGTGGCGCAATCTGATTGGCTGGAGTTGTAACATTTGAACGCCCATATATATATAGGGGCGTTCAAATGTTATGTGTTCTTATTGTGTTATGTGTTACATGATTTTGCACCTTTGGATCTTTTGATCTAAAGGTCCAGATTCCATCTTGCATTTTTGTCTTTTAGGTAAAAGACAAAAGTGCAAGATGACAAACAACTTTGTCTATTTTTGACTTTTTGACTTTCATTTTGCACCTTAAGATTATTTGATCTAAATGCTGAGATTGATGTAACACATAACACAATAAAATGGGTGTAACATTTGAACACTCCTCTATAGGGGCGCGCTCAAATGAGAACTCTTCTTAGGCTAAGAACATGAGAATTATTTTGCACCTTTGGATCAAATGATCTAAGGGTGTAGATTGATTCTGCACTTTTGTCTTTTAGGTAAAAGACAAAAGTGCAGAATAGTAAAAGCAGAAAGTGCATAGTAAAAAGCAGAAAGCGCATAGTAGATGACGTGGTGCATTTTGGACCACTCATTTCAACAAAATGAGTGGCTGAGAATGATTCTCATGTTCTTAACCTAAGAGGGTGTTCTCATTTGAGCGCATCTCCTCCTCTATATATATATATAGGAGTGTTCTTTGAGGACACTCAAATTTGGTGAGTACGTAGGGACTAATATGTGCCATTTGATCAAATGATCCAAGGCTCCACATTGCGCCACGTGTCCCACTACCTCACAAAGCCACACATGTCACTCACATGTCCAATGGGCCCCGTGCTTTGTGAGGTAGTGGGACACGTGGCGCAATGTGGAGCCTTGGATCATTTGATCAAATGACCCATATTTGTCCCCATGACCTCACTTTTGGAGGTGTCCTCAAAAGAACACCTATATATATATAGGGGCGTTCAAATGTTATGTGTTGTTAGAGTGTTATGTGTTACATGATTCTGAGCCAATCATTTTTTCAAGGAACCAATCAAAAGCAAGGAACACGGGCTTACGGTGCACCCTCACAAGCACGGGGGGTTGTGTGGGTGAGGGTGCACCGTAGTGCCCGTGTTTCTCGCTTCAGATTGGTTCCTTATTTTTCATTAACCAATCAGAATCGAGATAACACGTAACACAATAAGAAGCTTGTAACATTTGAACGTCCGTCTATATATATATATATATATATATATGGGGAGTTCAAGTGTTATAGGTTGTTAGAGTGTTATGTGTTACTTTATTTTGCACTTTTAGATAATTTGATCTAATGGTGGAGATTTCATTTTGCACTTTTGTCTTTTAGGTAAAAGACAAAAGTGCAAGGTAAAAGACAAAAGTGCAAAATGACAAACAACTTTGTCTATTTTTAACTTTTTGACTTTCATTTTGTACCTTTAGATCATTTGATCTAAAGGCTGAGAGTAGTGCAACACATAACACAATAAAAGGGGTATAACATTTGAACACTCCTATATATATATAGGAGTGTTCAAATGTTATGTGTGTTTTATGGTGTTATGTGTGATCTAAAGGATGAGATTGAAGTAACACATAACACCATAAAATACACATAACATTTGAACAATCCTATATATATATAGGAGCACTCAAATGTTAACCCCTTCTTAGGGTGTTAACCTATTTACTCATTGTGATTGGTTGGATGAGTTTCATCCAACCATTCACGACGTGCCACGTGTCCCACTACCATACACATGCCCAAATGGGCCCGTGCTTTGTGAGGTGGCGCGTCCTGAATGGTTGCATGAAACTCATCCAACCAATCTCAATGAGTTAATAGGTTAACACCCTAAGAGGGGTTAACATTTGAGCGCGCCACCATATATATATATAGAGGAGCGCTCAAATGTTATAGCCTTCTTAGAGTGTTATGTGTTACGAAGCTTCTGATTGGTTATTGAAAATCAAGGAACCAATCAGAAGCGAGGAAATATATATATATATATATAGAGGAGCGCTCAAATGTTAACCACTTCTTAGCATGTTAACCTATTAACTCATTGTGATTGGTTGGATGAGTTTCATCTAACCAATCACAATGAGCCACGTGTCCCACTCACCCAACTCCTCCACTCACATGTCCAATGGGCCCCGTGCTTTTGAGGTGGCGCGTCCTCATTGGTTGGATGAAACTCATCCAATCAATCACAATGAGTTAATAGGTTAGCATGCTAAGAGTGGTTAACATTTGAGCACGCCCCTATATATATATATAGCGGAGCGCTCGATTGAGGCAGGGTTGGTAGAATGAGGCAGTGAGGCACAACGTGAGCCACTCATTGTGATGACGTGACAGTGGAAAAGTATTTGTTGGTGAGAATTTATGAAGGGGTAATTTGGGGTTTTATGGGTATAATGATTTTGAAAAATCTGACAGGTTTCTGATGAGAGAGACTCTCTAATTTGGAGATTTCTCTTTCCTCACCATCTTCTCTCTCCTACGAATAAACCTATTTTCTCTCATCTGCGTTTTAGTCGAAATCCATTTTTTCAGTCGATACCCTTTTCAATTGGAGGTTCAGTGAGATTTGGGAACGTCGACTTAGGTCATCAAGAACACCATGAGATCTGGGATATCCGATGGAGCTTTGAGGATCGAGTCGAGGCACGTTTCCATCATTTTTTGACGGATCGATTCAGTGGGTATTGTAGTGGATATGCAGATTTGGGTATTGCAGTGGATCGATTCCGACGTCTCCGGCCGAAACCCAATATCATCTCCACGGTTTTGATTTGGGCATCCAAAACATCAGGTTCCCATTTTTTGTTTGCTATCGAGTTTTTTGTCTCTATTTCGATTTACACAAAGACAATAATTTTCGATTTAGGTTTGAGATTTGTGATGATGATGTTAATCCGTCTTTGGCTTGAGATTTGTGATGATGATGTTAATCCGTATTTAGGCATACTTGAAATTTGTGTATTTGTATTTTCAGGGGTAGAAAGATGAATAGAGATAGGAAATTTTTGGGATGTTGAGAATTGAGATTTGCGATGTAATTGATCAAACGTGGAATTCGACAAAGGGTGTAGGTTGTTTGATTAATTTATTTATGCTGGACTCTTAAAGTTTTTCGCTTGAGATTTACGAACATGATGCTGGTAAGGTGTTGGTGATCTGCATGTTTATGTAGAGTGATCATAATCAGTTTCCAATTTGATTTTTTTTAAAGGTTGCCGCTGTTGGGTGCTCCCGAGCTCCTTGATTCGTGAAACTTAAGTTTCTTTATGGAATTTGCATTTTTTGTGTGCCAAGGATATTGTTTTAAATGGTTTATTATCTCATGATGATGATAAATAAATCAGGACCATGGGCTTGTTTTAGTATTTCCAATGGACGAGACTCGATTAGAGTTGCATCTGTTAGAGACAACCAACTTGTTGTGTTTGTTTGTTTGTTCATACCATATAAATAAGACGAGTTCAGCCATATGATTTGTGTCGAGATTGTGTATTTTGGTTTGAAAATGGAGCGTGGACTAACTCTGTTATGTGATGACTTCTCAGGGAGGCGACGTAGGCACTCAATACAGATCAGGGATATACTACTACAACGATGAGCAAGAAAGGTTGGCCAAAGAGTCATTAGATTCCAAGCAGAATGAAATGAAGGGTAAGAAGATTGTGACTGAGATCCTACCTGCTAAGAGATTTTACAGAGCTGAAGAGAGTACCATCAACAGTATCTCGGCAAAGGTGGACGCAATGGTTAGAAACAGTCTGCTCAAAAGGGATGCAAGAAATGTCTTATGCTTACCCGGGTAGTCTGACTTGGATGAAGCAGCATGTATGATGCTTGCCTGCTGTTTGTACTCAGCCATGAATTGGCTATTTGTTAAGTTTAATGTCATGTTTAAGCAGGTTGTTAACATATTTTGTATGGAATGTATGGTGGTGTCTTTGTGTTTGGCGGTCAATGAAGATGGCATAGGCCATTTGAGACTTGCTCATAATCCTTATATGATTAAGGATACCAAGGGTGTATTCAGCTGATGATGGGTGTTGCGTCACTCGGAGGTACATTGTGTCTGTTCTTTTTGGAAACTAGGTTATATAACTACATAAAACCAGAACATGTGTTAGTAACGAATGTGCATTCGTGATTGTAAACGAGCGGACATTCAATTGTGTTATTAAGAAACGAGCGTGCATTCAACCAGAACATGTGTTAGTAACAAAAGTGCATTTGTGAATGTAAACGAGCGTGCATTTATTTATGTTTTTTTAAACGAGCGTGCAATGATGATAATTTTTTAAGCGTGGAAACGAACGTGCCTTTAAATGTGTTTTTAAGAAACGAGCGTGCAGTGATGGAAATGTTCTAACCAAATAAACGAACGTGCATATAATTGGGTTTTTTAGAAACGAGGGTGTAGTGATGAAAAATGATTTAACAGTTTCAACGAAGGTGCATTCAGGTAATTGAAACATAGAATTGAAGATGAATTTTGGCAATTTAATCGGTCCATTGCAGCAACAGATATAAATGTTACATATATCAAAACGAAGGTGCAGATGGGTGTGCATTCCGAAACGAAGGTGCAGATGTGTTATCAACAAGGGTGTAATGACATATCAAATAAAGGAATTAAATGCAATTTATTCTGAGACGTTTCATTTATAAAAAATGAACATAAGTAGAATATAATAAATGAACATAAGGTGCAGATGTGTTAATTGATTGATTGAAACGAAGGTGCATTCAATTAAATTTATAATATGAAGGTGCAGATGTGTTATCAACAAGGGTGTAATGAGTATTGACATATCAATATTACTACTTAATAATAATTTCGTTTTGATATGTCATTACACCCTTGTTGATAACACATAACACCTGTCGTATGATATGTCATTACACCCTTGTTGATAATTCGTTGAAAAAACATCGTTAATTGATTGATTGGATGAGTAAAGAACTTGGCAGTTTCATTTTGTGTACTCCTAGCCAAAACAGCCACATGGTTAAGTCCCAGAATTTTGTGTACATGGTGTTTATGTGTTGACATATGATAAACGAGTGTGCATTTAGGCATACAGATGCTTCAGTAAACGAGCGCGCATTCAGCTTTAAATAACGAGCGTGCATTCAGGCATAATAACGAGCGTGCATTTAGATTTAAATAACGAGCGTGCAGATGGGTGCAGATGTGTTATCAACAAGGGTGTATTGAGATATGAAAACGAAAGTGCAGATGGGTGTACATTCCGAAACAAAAGTGCAGATGTGTTATCAACAAGGGTGTAATGACATATCAAATAAAGAAATTGATTGCAATGTATTCTGAAACGAATGGGTAAATGTGTTACCAACAAGGGTGTAATGACCTATCAAATAAAGAAATTGAATGCAATTTATTCTGAAATGATTGTGCAAATGTGTTATCAACAAGGGTGTAATGACATAGGAAATAAAGAAATTGATTGCAATTTAGTCTGAAACGAAAGTGCAGATGTGATATCAACAAGGGTGTAATAACATATTAAATAAAGAAGTTGATTGCAATATATTCTGAAACAAATGTGCAGATGTGTTATCAACAAGGGTGTAATGACATATGAAATAAAGAAATTGATTACAATTTATTCTAAAACAAAAGTGCAGATGTGTTATCAACAAGGGTGTAATGACATATTAAATAAAGAAGTTGATTGCAATTTATATGAAACGAATGTGCAGATGTGTTATCAACAAGGGTGTAATGACATATCAAATAAAGAAATTGATTGCAATTTATTCTGAAATGAAGGTAGAAATGTGTTACCAACAAGGGTGTAATGACATATCAAATAAAGAAACGGATTGCAATTTATTCTGAAACGAATGTGCAAATGTGTTATCAACAAGAGTATAATGACATATCAAAGAAAGAAATTGATTGCAATTTATTCTGAAACGAATGTGCAAATGTGTTATCAACAAGGGTGTAATGACATATGAAATAAAGAAATTAATTACAATTTATTCTGAAACGAATGTGCAGTGTGTTATCAACAAGGGTGTAATGACGTACGAAATAAAGAAATTGATTGCACTTTATTTTGAAACGAATGTGCAGATGTGTTATCAACAAGGGTGTAATGGCGTATCAAATAAAGAAATTGATTGCAATTTATTCTGAAACGAAAGTGCAGATATGTTACCAACAAGGGTGTAATGACATATCAAATAAAGAAATTGATTGCAATTTATTCTGAATCGAATGTGCAGAAGTGTTATCAACAAGGGTGTAATGACATATCAAATAAAGAAATTGCTTGAAATTTATTCTGAAACGAATGTGCAAATGTGTTATCAACAAGGGTATAATGACATATCAAATAAAGAAATTGATTGCAATTTATTCGGAAACGAATGTGCAAATGTGTTATCAACAAGGATGTAATCGTATGAAATAAAGAAATTGATTGCGATTTATTCTGAAACGAAAGTGCAGATGTGTTATCAACAAGGGTGTAATGACATATCAAATAAAGAAGTTGATTGCAATTTATTCTGAAACGAATGTGCAGATGTGCTATCAGCAAGGGTGTATTGAGATATCAAAACGAAGGTGAAGATGGGTGTACATTCCGAAACGAAAGTGCAGATGTGTTATCAACAAGGGTGTAATGACATATCAAATAAAGAAATTGATCCTAATTTATTCAGAAACGAAGGTGCAGATGTGTTACCAACAAGGGTGTAATGACATATCAAATAAAGCAATTGATTGCAATTTAGTCTGAAACGAATGTGCAGATGTGTTATCAACAAGGGTGTAATGACATATCAAATAAAGAAATTGCTTGCAATTTATTCTGAAACGAATGTGTAAATGTATTATCAACAAAGGTGTAATGACATATCAAATAAAGAAATTAATTGCAATTTATTCGGAAACGTTTCATTTATAAAAAATAAACAAGGGATGGAGGTTACATTACGTGAAATGAAAGTACATCTTTCAACGAAGGTGCATACTGATGATAATAATAATATTGCATTAGGATAAATGAAGGTGCATCATAACCAAAATAAGGTATAGTGAAACATGGTTAAAACACTGCATTATTGCACAACGTTTTTGATACTTTAATACCATTTTAATACCAATGTACAAATACTGGAATTTTTTAAAACTATAATGTACAACATTTTTGCTGATTTAATACCAGTTTAATACCACTTCACAAACACTACACTAAATTAAATTTGAATTACATCCAAGCTAAAAAACTTGAAAAAATTTGAAAGCCACAGCTTTCTGCAGCGACTTCTCACAAGGAGGAACACCCCATAACCATCAATGCTCACAACCTTCGCAATCTTCTTTTTCTGCAACAAAATTCAGTAAGTGTTTATCGAGATTTGTATTATCAACTCCCGATTAATCAAGCATCAAAAACTTTCAAGTAAAGTATTAGAACATAACACCGTAAACAAAGCAATAAACTTGTAAACTCAGCAGCGTGATGCTAAACCTCAAGTTTATTCACAATGGTAGCAGCATCATGTGTGATAAATAAATTATAATAAGCAAGACCACCCGCAAGGACTTGAACCAAACTTGCTGGGCAGCCTCTGCACCAAAAAACCCCAACAACTCGGACAATGGTAGCAGCTATCAATTCCAAACCAATTGCAGCAAACATGTACTGTAGCCTCTTCATCGTCACTGTCTGAGAGGTCTTCAGCTGGGAGTTCCAAGTGAGATGGAACTGGTTCACTGGTGTTACTGCATTAACCCAGAGTTGTGACGAAAGCCACAAAGTTGGTGGTTTCACCTCCTTCTTTTTCTTCGTCTGACTCACTGTCGCTGAAGCTAGCGACCATTGCCTTCTTCTTCATGAGAGTATTTTCACATTGTGAAGCAATATGACCAAAACCCCTGCATTCATGGCACTGAATTTATTCCTTTCCTTTGTCAGAAGGGTCTTGTCTCATGTCTATGGACCTTGACCTGCCGGTTTTCCAGTTTCGGAAGTTATTTGATGAAGGCTGACCTTGTTCTGGTCCACATCTGTTTATTTTCCGTACCATTCTGCCAAAATTCCGAGCCATCATAGCCAGTTGTTCAGTAGTGTAGCCACCGTCCAGTTTGTCTTCAGACATGTCTGCTTTTAGGGCAATTCCCTTCACTTCTCTGGGTTGAAAATCATGATTGATCTCGTAGGTTCTGAGAGAACCCATCAGCTCGTCCAGCTTTAGTTTGGCGATGTCGTGCATTTCCTCTATGGCCGTGACCTTCATCGCAAATCTCGGAGGGAGTGATCTTAAGACTTTACTGGCGAATCTTTCTTCATCGATGGGTTTCCCTAGAGCAGAAGCCTCGTTAGCCAGTTCCAAAACTCTGGTGTTGTACTCAGTGATGGTTTCACTTTCCTTCATCTTCATCTCTTCAAACCTGGTTGTGACAGCCTGCATGCGAGAGTTGCGAACTTTGTCTGTGCCTTCAAAAGCTGTTTGGAGGATGTCCCATGCTTCCTTGGCCACTTCACAGTTGATGATTAGCTTCATGACGTTTTCATCTACTGCAGAAAAAATTGCGTTCATCGCCTTTGAGTTTCCCATAGATGCTTTATCCTCCTCTTTTGTCCACAGTGCTTCTGGTTTCGGAATCGGTTCTCCAGTGAGATTGTTCATCATAGGTTCAGTCCAACCTTTCAGGACAGCCTTCCATGCCTTTTCGTCTAGCGATTTCAGAAAGTATCTCATCACGGGCTTCCAGGTGGAATAGTTTGTTCCTTCAAGCAACGGGGGTCTGGTGATGCTTTGTCCTTCCTTCAGAGTCATCTTGAACAGTTCAGGATCCCACTCAGTGTGTCGAGTGTTTGCTCTGATACCAATTGAAATTATATCCCCTGTTCAAGCTTGTGTTCAAGGTATAGTTGAGACAAACCTTGAACTCCTTTCACAACAGTTCAGCAGACAGAACAAACAATAGGAGCACGCACAGAATGATAACCTAGTTCGGCCACGCCTACTCTGGGGGATTTCCCACACCCTAGAAGGGACAACAAATCTTTATTACGAGTTAGAGCTTATATGTGGACTTACACTTACACCTTGTAATTGCCTAGCCTCTAACACTGCGTCTCTCAGATTTGCAACCGAGGTTTACAGCAGTTTACCTCGATCCCCTTCGTCCGAACCTGCAGTCCGAACGTTCTCGACCTTCTCTTGAAGCTCGGATGCTTTCTCTCGAAAGCTTGTTCACCTTTGTTGTGTGCGGCAGTTTGATCGCTTCCAGGCAGTCTGAGTTGCACGTGATTAGACTGCTCTTGCACCGATGAGTTTCCAGTGGGGAAACACAAACGGCCGTCACTTTCTTCTTCTCCAATCGATAGGGTTTGGTCGTGTATATTTGATCTTTGAAAGCGATGCAGAATAAGGACGCTCTAGCATTGTATTTATATGCTTGGACGAAACCCTAATCTTCACAAGATAATCCCATCAAATATTTAGGAAATATTCCTAGATATTGATGTATATCTTTCTCAACTCGGTTGGAAGAATATACGAAGTGTTCTTGCCCAAGTAAGCTATGCCGCCTTCAATGTAGATATTCATTCGAATATCTCATGTTCGAATAAGTCGCTGGCCGACTTTAACTCGACGATATCTTCACTGTCCAATATCCTTCCGGGAAATATCCTTGCGGCTGTTCCACGCTGTTCATGAGTGCTAGGATATGTTCGAACTCCCCCTGAACTCCTGCTCGAACTGTCTAACTATGTTTTGTCAAATACATGCCACTCAAGGGAACATCAGAAAAGATAGTGGGGCAAGTGTCATGTTTCCATTGGATGGATAAAGATGATGTGTCTGAATGAGTGGTTGAGATGGTGCCTCACGTGGCTCATTCTTAGGAGGGCTGCCTCATTTGAACGCTCTTCTATATAGGCACCAAAATTAGAATGAGGCAAGTGAGGCACGATCTGAGCCACACATCTAACCCCCCGTGCTTTGTGGGCGCGCCACGTGGCAAATAGTAAACCCACTACCAATAGTAGTGTGAACACAAAAATGGCGGCTGTGAACGTGGCTTCGCCACGTGTCATAATGAGTGGCCCAGATCGTGTCTCACGTGCCTCATTCTATCAACCCTGCCTCAACCGAGTGCTAATATGAGGAGCGATCAAATGAGGCACCAAAATTAGAATGAGACAAGTGAGGCACGATCTGAGCCACACATCTAACCCCCCGTGCTTTGTGAGCGCGCCACGTGGCAAATAGTAAACCCACTATCAATAGTAGTGTGAACACAAAAATGGCGGCTGTGAACCTGGCTTCGCCAGGTGTCACAATGAGTGGCCCAAATCGTACCTCGCGTGCCTCATTCTACCAACCCTGCCTCAACCGAGTGCTCCCCTATATATGTAGGAGCGTTCAAATGTTACACCTCCAGCCAATCAGATTGTGACACGTAAGCCACTATTCATGGCACATGCCAGTCACATGTCCACTACCCCCATGCTTTTGAGGTGGCGCCACTCACAACGTGCCACGTGGCACAACTCAACCAATCACATTCACATAACACATAACACTCTAACCACATATAACATTTGAACGCCCCCTATATATATATATATATAGACGGACGTTCAAATGTTATAAGCTTCTTATTGTGTTACGTGTTATCTCGATTATGATTGGTTAATGAAAAACAAGGAACCAATCAGAAGCGAGGAACACGGGCACTACGGTGCACCCTCACCCACACAACCCCCCATGCTTGTGAGGGTGCACCGTAAGCCCGTGATCCTCGCTTCTAATTGGTTCCTTGAAAAAATGATTGGCTCAGAATCATGTAACACATAACACTCTAACAACACATAACATTTGAACGCCCATATATATAGGGTTGGTAGAATGAGGCACGTGAGGCACGATCTGGGCCACTCATTGTGACACGTGGCGAAGCCACGTGAGTTGAGCCGCCATTTGCATTCACACTACTGTTGGTAGTGGGTTTACTATTTGGACACGTGGCGCGCCACAAATGCACGGGGGGTTAGTTGTGTAGTTGAGATCGTGCCTCACTTGCCTCATTCTAATTTGCTTGCCTCATTTGATCGCTTCTCTCTATATATATATGTATTATCAACAACATATTTTCAGTTGAATTTAACGTGTTGCTTATAACACATAAATTCCCATCATACTTATTTCCAACCGAATTTTGAAAGTTTTATATATTTTATCAACAAAATATATTCCGTTAAATATATCGATATTTATAACACATTTTCTTGTAGTGCTAGACATCTACTCCCAGTGGCGGATCCAGGGCTCTCGATAGGGGGTCCCCAAAAAAATTCTGATTGTGGTAAAAAATTTAAATATAAAATATATTTTAATTATTTATAATAAAATTTATACTACTTGAAGTTAATTTTAATCAATAAATAAATATTATATTTTATCTTTATAGCTTAGTGATCGAAAAATAAGTCAATCAGTGTGAGAAAAAGTAAATAATATGAAGATGTGTGTGATTTAATAGAAAAATATACTTAATTGAACTGAAAATCAAAATATCAACTTCAAATTCATATGTAGTTTTAGTTAAGTGTGGACATAAAAACTTCATAGATGATTTGGTAGAATTGGAACATAAAACTATAGGAGTCTAGGTTTCGATTCTCATCGGGGAAAGTTTTTTTACAAAAATCAAGAGGGTTCTGGGCCCAAGCCGTCCTTGGAACCGCCACTTGTCTACTCCTTCTGTAAAGATAGATTTTTTTTTATGATAGGTGGATAAAATAATTCATAGCATTTCATTACATATCGCGACAACATAAACATAAACATGTATTAGGGTTGAAAGCAACATGAGAAAACGATCCATCACCGGCACTATGAGATGTACAGTACAAGCAGTAGGCCACAACCATATTTAGCAGTAGCATGCACTAAATGTGAAATGTACAGTACAAGCAGATAATGTCTCTCCCCAACACTGAGATTTCTGAATCAGTGTATGATAACGGGGCAATCATTGAATTGTAGAACGATCAAAAGACAATAATTACCTAACCAGCATATAATAATTATAACATGGAAAAACATTAAAGGAATATATTTTCTGAACGATCGTGCATTGCTTCATATTTGATGATGAGCTTGGATTTTCTTTTTTGCCACGTTTTCCAACTTTGTTTTGTACTTTACCATGTTCAAAGTTTAATTTTCAAGCTTAATCAACTCAACACCGATAGTGCCGAATTCGTTGAGATGACAGTGTCAAGCTCTTTCAACATTGAACTAATTCGACCCAGATAGTGCGAATATCGCCGGCATTAATGCCAATATATATTGAAATACTATGATTCGTGTTATACATACCCTTATAAAAAAAAATTATACTTTAAACACGATAAAATACAAAATAAAATTTGGAAACGTGGAAAAACAATTTTCATATTAGAGTTTGTGGACTATATATTATATCTGCCACGATCATATTTTAAGAGTTGTTGCCTACACGTACGTTATCAAGGTCACAAGCAAGCAGGGACGGAGCCAGGATCAAAAAGTAAATGGGGCGAACGATAAGAATAATAATATGATTAAAGAAATTTGGTTCGAAACTTAATGAAAGTGCCGAATTCGATGACAAAGCAAAAAATAGTAAAATTAAAAATGATATTCTTTTCTAAGTGTTGTTGTTTTTTTTATGAATGGGTACAATACAATGATTCATAACATTTCGATGCATAGTACATATATATAGATCTTTGAAGCTATATCTCTTGACAGGATCCCACAGTTATTGGTACATATATCGGTATTTTGAAGCATAGGCCAGGTCCGACACTTTTACATTCTTTAACATTTGAAGCACATGTCACATCATCGAACACCTTTACCATTGCAAGACAGGTAGGAAGACTCAAACCCGAGGTGTAAGGAATCATGTATGACTCCTTAAACAACAGGTTACCACCATGTTGGCTTTTCTATTTGTTGTTTTAAGACGACGTCATCTAAAAGTTCAACCTCTTATTTTTTTTAGATTTTATTTATAAATTATAACCATAAAATGGTAGTATAACAAAACGATAGAGTTTTCAGTT
Organism: Rhodiola kirilowii; assembly: GCA_033675215.1. NCBI lineage: Eukaryota > Viridiplantae > Streptophyta > Magnoliopsida > Saxifragales > Crassulaceae > Rhodiola > Rhodiola kirilowii. Next base: position 50,684,938 of record CM066203.1, on the reverse strand, counting down.
GTTAACTGTAAATAATAAAATTTTGGTAATGTCGAATTACATTTTATCTGCAAAGGTGTGAACTAACCAATAAACCGAGACCATCTCTATATGCCTTGAAACCAGTCCAAACAATGTCGCGTGGAGATTAAAGTGCCTTTATAAACTGTGTAGTGTGACATAAAGATTAGATTAAAGATGAACAATTATTGTGGCCTTTTGAGTTCTTCACAGAATCACAGTCAAAACATGTAAAATGTGGTGAGGACAATTAAAACTTTTTTTTGATGATGGGTGGTGGGTACAACAATCAGAACATTACAATGCATATGACATCTTATCTTTTAGTATATATATATATATATATATATGGGCGCGCTCAAATGTTATAAGCTCTTAGAGTGTTATGTGTTATCTTGAATGTGATTGGTTGAATGGGTGTGATACCTCACAAAGCACGGGGCTCATTGGACATGGTGAGTGGATGTGTATGGTAGTGGGAGAGGTGGCGCGTTCTGATTGGTTGGATGAAACTCATCCAACCAATCAAAATCGAGATAACACATAACACTCTAAGAGCTTATAATAATTGAGCACTTCTCTATATATATATATATATAGAGAGAGAGAGGAGCGCTCAAATGAGGCCACTCACTGTTGGTGAGGTCGTGAGGCCCCAATCTTAACCACACATCTAAACCCACATGCTTTGTGTGTGCGTCACGTGTCCCACTACCAAAATTCATCAATAGTACAAAGTAAACAGTAAAAAGCAAAACACTATTTTCTGTACCTTTAAATCTCAACCATTAAATCAAAATGATCTAAAGGTGTGAGATTGGGCCTCACGACCTCACCAATAGTACCTAACCTAATTTTAGCAAGGAATCGTGATCGGATCCGAAATCATCTAGTATATTTCTCCACTTTTTGAAGTGAAGGCCACGTTCGGCACATTTACCATGCATGAATCTGCACATCCACCCCAAATCATTGGTAAATTCTTTGACATTTAAAGCTCAAACCACTTTGGGCACCTCTACCGTCGGAAGACATCCACGCGCGAGAGGGAATAGGAAGCATCACGCGTATGGCGTCAAGAGGAACGCATCCACGAGGGATGTAGGAAGTATTCACGCGAGAGGCGAAACGAGGAAGATGAAAAAGAAAAGAAAGCTAGAAAGAGCTAAGCCAAGCCGACCGACTCCCTCTCTCCAAGCGGTTCATCGTCGCATATGCTCTTCTGGATTTAGCTTACCGTGTAGTTGAATTTCGATGTTCAATTTTTTAGTGTAAACTGAGCGACTATTTTATGAAAGGTGGTACCGAAAATTGCAGTGCTTGGTGGTGTTCGAAGTCTAAATTAGGTGTCTAATTTCTGGTGTGGCTGTTTCGATCTTTTTTTTTTGATAGTGGAATTGTGGGGTGAAGTGAACCTTAGGATTGTTTTGCTAAATTATTATTTATTAATTAAAGAAAAAGTTAAATTATTAAATAAAAATAACTATGTGATTAATTTCAATTTGTTTAAAAATGACATTTGTTTTAATTAGAATTGTTTGGTTTAATTACTGAGGAAAAAGATCAGGTGCAAAGTTGATTTTTGGTACAAAATACTAACTAATCATAACCCTCGATCTTGTGATTTGAATGGATGAGATTAATTCCTGATTTTTGAAGCAATTTCTTGGTGAAGAATTATAAAATGAAACTGACGAACTATGTCGCCTTTTTCATTTTTCGGCTCGAAAAGTGACGAATCATAGGTTCTCTACTAGGCCTTTCTATTCTCACCTTTTCTCCACCATTCTTCAAAGTCAACTTCCATTTTCCTAAATCAATTTTAAAACCGGCGGTGGCAAAGAAGGGTCGCCCAAGGATCAAGGAAGAAGTGCAATTGTCCCCCAAGTCGATCACCACAAAGTCGCATAGTAGGTAGAATTCATCAACCTTGATTGGAACATTCTCAACTACCCCCAAGGGTGTCTTGTAGTCCCATCCGCAAGTTGTAGTGTGATTTTAGCAGATTTTACCCCTTTCAATCCAAGCTTGCGGTAGGTGGCTAGGGGCATAACGCTCACACTAGCCCCAAGATCAGCTAGTGGACTTGTGAAGTTCATGTCACCTATCGAGCAAGGGATAGTGAATTTTTTGGAATCTTTTGCCTTTTTGGGAATTTGCTTTGAAAAGAGGGCACTACATTCGTGGTTGAGGGGATGGGGATCATCTTATTCAATGGTCCTCTTGTTGGACAATATCTCTTTTAGGAACCTGTTGTAGAGCGGGGCCTTCTTTATGAGCTCATGAAATGACAAGTAGACGTATAGCTTATTTAGCATTGCGGTGAAGACCCCAAACTCCTTGTCCAACTTGGTGGGCTTTACAAGCCTTTGAGGGAAAGGAATTGGCGGAGAATAAGGCTTGAGTTCCTCTTTTCCCTTCTTGGTTTCTTTTGCCTTGTCGGTTGAGGGATAGTGACCACATCTTCTATTTCTTCTTCTTTGGCTCTAGCTTGGCCGGTGGGTTTTTGAGGCAACATATTAGTTTTCTTTTGTCGAGTGTCCTCTAATAATGTCCCACTCCTAAGGGTCTTTGCCCCATAATGTTCTTTGTATGGAATTTTTGGGGAAGAATTTTCACCAAGCTCTGCCATATCATCTTAATCACTTCCTAGCAATTCATCCTCAAACGACCCCTCGTTTTCAATATAGATGGCATTGCAATACTCCTTTTGGTCATGCTCGGGTGGAGCCGGTAATTTCCCTTGTGCTCTTGTAGAGGACTCGGCTCGTTGGGCTATTTAGTTATTGAGCATCTTGTTGTGGGTTTCCATCCTTTGGTTGGTTTGTCTCATTTCCATCAATTGAGCTTCCATCTCATCTTGTTTAGCGTTCATCTTCTCTTGGTGAGCAAGGAGTTTAGCCAACATTGCCTCAACACCGGAGGGTTCATTTGAAGTTTAGGGAAGGTGGTCTACTTGTTGGTATGGCTTTTGAGCTTAAGCTTGATATTGTTGGATTTTGGTTCCTTTGAAGTAGAGTTGTTCCTTGGCCTTGGTATTGGTTCCTTGGTTGGAATTGATTCCTCGATTGGAAAGCTTGATTGTTTGAAGTAGGTCTAGGACCAAAGTTGGGAGGTGTAGGATTTGTGGTCTTGTATGAGAAGTTTGGATGATCCTTCCAAGCCGATGAAAACCTTGGCGTGGTGTGATTGGATTCGGAGCTATGGCCTTGAGGGGCACTAGTGTTTGCTTCTTCATACCCATATCCATTCTCATCCTTTTGAACCAAAGGGCAAGAGTTGGTGTCATGCTCATAGACTTCACAAATGTCGCAACCTTGGCTCTGTGAGGGATCCCTTGCCAGATGTTGTAACTTTCCCACTTGTTCCGATAAATCTCCCAATACCTTAATCAATGAATCATACTCATTTGAGCTTATGGCCTTCGCTTCATGTCCTCCTCCTTTCCTTCTTGGGTTTCTGAAATTCTATCCCCTATTCAAGCTAGTGTTCAAGGTACAGTTGAGACAGACCTTGAACTCCTTTTATGATGATACAGCAATCAGAGAAGATATCTGAGACACACACAGTTGACCAGTACCGAACTCTACCAGGTAGTGTTCCAACAGTTGTTTAAACAGTTTATCAAGCAGTACCGGAAAATAAAGGAGAACGGGAGCACACACGATATGTTACCCAGTTCGGCCTCGCCTACTCTGGGGGGTTCCCCACACCCTAAAAGGGACACAAATCGTATTACGAGAATAGAGCTACAAGTGGTCTTACTCTTACACAACACCTTGTTTGTAATTGCCTAGCCTCTGATTCTCCGTCTCTCTGATTTGCGATCTCGGTTCACCGCAGCTCCCCTCGATCCCCTACGGGTAGGACGAGACTTCCCTCTCGGCCTAGTCTTGGACCTCTCGGAAGTCCAGTCACCTTCTCTCAAAAGTGTAGCTTGATAGCTTTGTGTGTGTACTAAGTTGTTCCTCAAGCACAGCCTGAACACCACACCGATCAGACTGTTGCTTTGGCACTGATATTCCGATGTGGAATGGCCAACCGTCGCTTCTCCCCCAATCTCACGAACTCTCGTGTTTATCTTTTCTCTCAGGAAGCGACGACTAATCTGGATGCCCTAGCCTTCTCTTTATAGGCATTGGTGAAGCCCAGTTCCGATCTGAACATCCTGTCAAATATTTCGGAGACAATATTTGCAGAATATTCAATATTCATCCAATCTTCAAAGATGACTTCCACCCCAAGTTATCCGATACTCTCTCAGCCAATCTGCATAGATTTGATCGCCTATCTGATCTTCGGTGATGATTTATCGATCGGCTCTAATCAATTAATCTCGTCGACATCTTCGGGACTCCAATCAAAAACCAATCTCGTTGACATCTTCATGAGATATCTTCTTCGAAAAATTTGCCAGTCGGTCTTTAATTCTGGTAAGGAAATATTTGAATGACATCTCGAATATTTGTTTCTTCACTGACCGACTCCAACCGAAAAGATCTTCAGAATCTTCAGAAGAAACCGAATCTAGATCATGCAAAAGAATCCGGGTCATGCGTCTTTTGTACGCCGTACTTCTCTTCCAGTTATGTGTTTGAACTGCTGATTGAACTGTCTAAAGCCATTTTGCCACAGACATGCCAATCATGGGAACATCAATCTCCCCCTTGGCATTTTGGCAAAACCAAATCTATCTTTAGACAGGAACTACTCCCCCTTTTTTCCACAAACTGGCAAGGGGTCCAACCGAGTTCAACCAGCCAATCAATCAGAGCAGGCAATCAGAAGGAGCACTTTAGCCTGGGACAGTGACACATCCTGTGAGTCTGTCAGACCATGGTGTCTCAGCAGCTGTTCGACCACGGCTCAGCAAATGACAGGTTTTTGATGATCTGGTTTCTTGAACTGACTCAGCTTATCCAGTACTGCCGCGTGGTAGTCCTTCTCCAGACATACCTCCCTTTGGCTCATGGCACCATGTCTTTTCTTCAAGCAGGACAACAACTCTCTCCGTCTTCTTTATCATCACTGGGATATCACAGAGCGCACGCCAATTTATTAATTCTTGTCCTCTGCGCTTATTCGACCTTCAGTATAGTCTTCACCTCCTCTAGTAGCTGTCCGCGTTTAGCTCGGGACAACTTCTCACAAGCAGCTCTCGTTATGGAAGACTCAGGTGCGTCCTTCCTCTTCAACCCGGGGTCCTTCAGATCATTCTTATGTCGACCCTTGAACAGCTTGTGGTCAATTACCAACTTCAATGGAGCACTTGACAGTCTGTCCTGGTCTGTCCTCAAATCTGGATGCTGGTTGATGTTTATCTTATAGAAGTGATGGAAAGATTATCTGGTGCAGAGACTTTGTAGATATGGCGTGTTCTGCAATCTGGTCGAACATAATTCTTCCCATGTCAATGAGAATCCTATTTCCAATCTGGTAGAGCAGCTGTCCCATCTCCTTGATGTCCATGGTTCTATGAGATGTAGGCTTCCAGTTGACTATGGCGATGAAGAACACCATCGAGTGGAATGTGGTCAAATCTGCAACTGGGATGGAGGTGTCTTCCCACCGAGGGTATGCTCCAGCCGTTAAACATCTTGCAATCTTGTCATAGCTCTCCTCTTCCACCACCTCGTAAGAATCATCCATTGCGAAGTACACATTGATGATCTCAGGATCAATCTTCACCTTCTTTCCTCTGACAAAGACTATGTCGTAGTCTTTATCATGGGCAATAGCTTCTCTCACCAACTATTCATTAAACTGTTTGCATCTTTGGACGGTCCAAAATCAGATCAATCTCCTTCAAGAGCTGAATAATCTCCTCTCCTTTGTACTTCTTCTCAGCAAGCATCCTCTTAGATCTTTCTTTTCTGCACTGCTTTCCACTTGGCTGCTGCGATTGTACTGCCAAACCGCACTATATGCTTAGTCACTCTAGTTGGTCCACTAGGTGGAACAGAACCTGGAACACTCCTCTTCTTTTTCTTGGATGCACTTGCTCCCCCTGCATCTGTTCTCTAACCATCCTTCTTGAGTGATAGTCCTTTCCTTCTACAAATCTTGGACAACCTTATCAAGGTCCTTGTACACTAAACTCGTCATCTTTCTCAGAGGGGTCTCAATCTTTTGACCCACACCAACATTGAAGCATCGTCATTAACAGACTTTCTTTATTACAAAATCAAGAGTAGCTGGGGGATCCACCATCACATGAGCATCCTCCACGAAATCATCATGAGTCCTTCCAGTGCTTCAATCGACACACTCTCTGGGACCGCACAAGAACTAGAGGACTCTTGAGGTAACACTGTCTCACCACCTTACTGCATATCTGAGACAGCATCATCAATATCCATGTCTTCATCCTTGCCGGATGCATAGGACTCTTCCATTATATTGCCAGATTGCTTAGCTTGCAGTTCTCCACTTGTATCCTTATTCTTCTGCTTATCAGAGCCACACTCTTAGCCCTGCTGACTTTACTTCCTTCTTAACAGTATTGGTTGCAGTGGCGTGGGATGAGCAGAGGGGATTGCCTCATTTAGGGTTGAGTAATCGTCTGATTTTCCATCGCAAACTGCACACTTTCTTCAGTTGGATTGCGATCAACCTTTGGTGCCTTTGGGAACGGTTCTTTTCAGATCTGACACTGCCTCTTCTTTACCTTTGTTTTATAATGACATAGGTCTGAATTCTGAATACATAAGAATGTAAATCTCTAGGTATGTACCTTCTGTTCCAGCTTCCTGTTGATAAGTGGTCAGCCCAACTGTCGAGCTGGTGTTCTGCCTGTGACTGACCACTATCTGGAACACTTAGTTCTTGATAACACACAGACCCAGGGAGGATCCGAGTGTCTCAAACTGAGCTGCATCAAGAGGTTTGGTGAAGATGTCCGCCAATTGCTTGTATGTTGTAACATGCGTGAGAGTAACCACCTTTGGTCAACCAGCTCTCGGATGAAATGATGTCTGATGTCTATGTGCTTCGTCCTGGAGTGTTGCACTGGGTTCTTCGAGATACTAATAGCGCTCATATTGTCACAGTACAGGGTCATCTGTTCTTGTTTAACTCCGTATTCAAACAACATCTGCTTCATCCATAGTAGTTGAGTGCAGCTGCTTCCTGCTGCGATGTATTCTGCTGCGATGTATTCTGCTTCAACGGTTGATAGTGAGATGCTGTTTTGCTTTTTGCTGAACCAGGAAACCAAGTTATTTCCTAAGAAAAAACATCCTCCAGATGTGCTCTTTCGATCTTCAGCGTTTCCTGCCCAGTCAGCATCGCAGTAACCAACCAAATGAGGGTTGGTGTCCTTGGTATACCAGATTCCAAAATCAGCTGTCCCGCATACATACTTTATAATTCTCTTGACTTGTAGGAGATGGCTTTCCTTTGGATCCGCCTGGTATCTTGCACAAACACCAACGACATATGCTATATCTGGTCTACTGGCTGTCAAGTACAGGAGGCTTCCAATCATGCTCCTGTACAGCGTCTGATCGACCTTTGTTCCAGCCTCGTCTTTGGTTATCTTTATGTGAGTAGCGGCTGGAGTTCGTTTGTGACTTGCTTTCTCAAGATCAAATTTCTTTATCAGATTCTTGGCATACTTGCTTTGTGAGATGAAAATGCCGTCGTCCTTCTGAGTCACCTGGAGTCCTAGAAAGTAGTTCATCTCCCCAACCATGCTCATCTTGAACTCCTTCTGCATCTGTTCTACAAACTGATCCACCAGTTTCTGGGTATTGGACCCAAACACAATATCGTGAACATAGATTTGTGCGATAATAAAATCTGACCTCGTGTGTTTAACGAACAGGGTCTTTTCCACTCCCCCTCGCACATATCCATGATCGACGAGGAACACAGTGAGGCGCTCATACCAAGCTCTGGGTGCTTGTTTGAGACCGTACAAGGCTTTCTTCAGGTGGTACACAGATGCTGGGTGATGCGGGTCCTCAAATCCTTTCGGCTGAGCAACATAAACTTCCTCATTCAGAAATCCGTTGAGGAAGGGACTTTTGACATCCATCTGGAACAGTCAAAATTTCAAGTGACATGCCAGAGCAAGCAGTAGGCGAATGGCTTTAAGTCGTGCAACCGGAGCAAAGGTTTCCTCAAAGTCTATCCCTTCTATCTGAGTGTATCCTTGTGCAACAAGGCGAGCTTTGTTTCTTGTGATGTTCCCTGATGCATCGGACTTGTTTTTGAAAATCCATTTTGTGCCAATGACGTTAACCGCATCAGGTCGTGGAACTAGGGTCTGTTTGATTGAGCTTAAATTTATGTTATGTTAATTTAATTTATGTTAATTTCTGTTAATTTATGTTATGTTATGTTAATTTATGTTAATTTATGTTATGTTAATTTATTTTATTTTATTTTAATTTATTTTAGTTTATACCAACCTAACATTACATCATCATCATACCATCATCATGTCATCACCATCATCATCATCATGTCATCATGATCATCATCATGTCATCATGATCATCATTATGTCATCATGATCATCATCATGGCATCATGATCATCATCATGTCATCATGATCATCATCATCATCAACATGTCATCATGATCATGATCATCATCATGTCATCACCATCATCATCATGGCATCATCATCATCATCTCACCATCATCATCATGTCATCAACAACAACATCATCATGTCATATTACTATTCATCATCATCATCTCACTATCATCATCATATCACTGTTCATCATAGTACTGTTCATCACATCACTATTCATCATCATCATCTCACTATCATCATCATATTACTATTCATCATATTACTATTCATCATATTACTGTTCATCATCATCATCGCACTATCATCATCATCTCACTATCATCATCATATTACTATTCATCATATAGTACTATTCATCATATTACTGTTCATCATATTACTATTCATCATATTACTATTCATCATCATCATCTCAATATCATCATCTCAATATCATCATCATATCACTGTTCATCATATTACTGTTCATCATATTACTATTCATCATATTACTATTCACCATCATCATCATGTCATCATATTACTAATCACCATCACCAGCATGTCATCATCATCATATTACTATTCACCATCATCATCATGTCATCATCATCATCATCATATTACTATTCACCATCATCATATTACTATTCACCATCATCATATCATCATCATCATCATATTACTATTCATCATATTACTATTCATGATGATGATGATGATGACATGATGGTGATGATGATGACATGATGATGATGATGATGATGATGACATGAAGATGATGGTGGTAATATGATGATGGTGGTAATATGATGATGGTGGTAATTTATGTTATGTTAATTTATGTTATGTTATGTTATGTTAATTTATGTTAATTTATGTTATGTTGTGTTAATTTATGTTAATTTATGTTATGTGGTGTTAAAATGGTTTATATAATACAAATTTAAAGCCAAAAAAACAGAGCCTAAATCCCATACATCATTTCGAGAAAATTCTTCCAGTTCCTCCTGCATGGCAAGGACCCAATACTCATCAAGTAATGCTTCCTTTACATTTTTCGGCTCAATTGAGGAAAGGAAGCACGAGCTAGCAGACAATTCTCTGGGGTTGCTCATATTTCTGCGAGTTTGGACTCCGTCACTTGGTGATCCAATAACTTCAGATATTGGGTGATCCCTGGCAATTCATCGGGAGGGTTGTAGCGTAGTGACATTCTCCTGAGAGTTGACAATATCGGTTTCTTCAGATGAGGGATTTTCAGGGAAGTTGTCAGAGTTGCCTTCAGTCGGGTCATGCTCAGTCTGCTGGGATGATGGTAGTGTCTCAGGTACAGTGCTAGTACTGTAGTCAGTGTCGTCCGAGACAGCCTGTACGAACACTTCATCCTTGACTTTGACATTTATAGATTCCATGACTTATCCTGTGCACTTGTTGAACACCCGGTACGCTCGACTGTTTGAAGAATACCCAAGAAAGAACCCCTCATCACTCTTTGGATCCAGCTTCTGTCGGTACTCCCGGTCGTTCAGAATGTAGCACTCACTTCCAAATATGTGGAAATATTTGACAGTGGGCTTCTTTCCTTTCCAGAGTTCATAGCATGTTTTCTCCGTTCCAGTGCGTATAGTAACTCAATTTATGATGTGACATGCTGTATTCATAGCTTCGGACCAGAACTTCAGAGGAATCTTTTTGGCATGGATCATCACCCGGGCCATCTCTTGAATGGTACGATTCTTCCGTTCCACCACTCCATTCTGCTGAGGGGTGATTGCTGATGCAAACTGATGAGCAATCCCGTGTTTCGTATAGTAGGTACCCATAGTAACATTCTTGAATTCTGTGCCATTATCACTCCTGATGGACACCAGTTTTTCACCTTTGTCTTCCCTTTCTCGTTGGATCAGGGTAGCAAGTTCGATGAATTGTTGGGCAGCTTCAGTCTTGTCATGAAGGAACCTTGTCCAGGTGAATCTGGTGAAGTCGTCAACACAGACTAGGACATACTTCTTTCCACCATAGCTCTTAGTTTGCATTGGTCCCATCAAGTCCATATGGATCAGTTCCAGAGGTCGGTTGGTGCTGATTTGAGAGATCTTGGGGTGTGATGCCTTGGTCTGTTTCCCGATCTGACATTCTCCACACATCACATCCTGACTTCCTTTGACATTTGGCATTCCTCTGATGAGTCCAGATGAGCAGAGTTTCTTCAATGTCTTGAGATTCAGATGCCCCAACCGTCTGTGCCAAAGGGACATCTCATCTGTTTGACTAGACAAGCAGGCTGTTCCAGCACCTGTACCAAAACCTGTTCTAGCAAAGCCGATGAGATAACAATTATTGCCTGCTCTCCTTCCTTTCATCAATATTCCTCCATCTTTGTCGAGGACTTGGCACGAGTTGTGAGTGAATTTGACATGATATCCTCCGTCGCATAGTTGACTTATGCTGATCAGGTTCACTTTCAGTCCTTCAACTAGGAGAGTGTCTTTGAGGATAGGTAGATCCGGAACCTTCAATGTCCCACAGCCGATCACCTATCCCTTTCCTCCGTCTCCGAAGGTGACGAACTGCTTCTTAATAACAGGTCGAATCTGCGTAAGAAATCTGGAGTCTCCTATCATATGGGCAGAACATCCGCTATCGAAGTACCAGCGATCTTTCTCCATGTGACTTGAAGAGCTGAACGCAACCATGCAAACATCTTTACTTCTGTAAGTTTCCATGTCTATCTTCCACTCATGAACCGTGCTCGAGGGTAGCTGTCCTTGCTGTGTAGTCATCTTGAACAGTTCCAGGATCCCACTCAGTGTGTCGAGTGTTTGCTCTGATACCATTTGAAGTTCTATCCCCTGTTCAAGCTAGTGTTCAATGTAAAGTTGAGACAGACCTTGAACTCCTTTTATGATGATACAACAATCAGAGAAGATATCTGAGACACACACAGTTGACCAGTACCGAACTCTACCAGGTAGTGTTCCAACAGTTGTTTAAACAGTTTATCAAGCAGTACCGGAAAATAAAGGAGAACGGGAGCACACACACGATATGTTACCCAGTTCGGCCTCGCCTACTCTGGGGGGTTTTCCACACCCTAAAAGGGACACAAATCGTATTACGAGAATAGAGCTACAAGTGGTCTTACTCTTACACAACACCTTGTTTGTAATCGCCTAGCCTCTGATTCTCCGTCTCTCGGATTTACGATCTCGGTTCACCGCAGCTCCCCTCGATCCCCTATGGGTAGGACGAGACTTCCCTCTCGGCCTAGTCTTGGACCTCTCGGAAGTCCAGTCACCTTCTCTCAAAGGCGTAGCTTGATAGCTGTGTGTGTGTGTACTACGTTGTTCCTCAAGCACAGCCTGAACACCACACCGATCAGACTGTTGCTTTGGCACTGATATTCCGATGTGGAATGGCCAACCGTCGCTTCTCCCCCAATCTCACAAACTCTCGTGTTTATCTTTTCTCTCAGGAAGCGACGACTAATCTGGACGCCCTAGCCTTCTCTTTATAGGCGTTGGTGAAGCCCAGATCCGATCTGAACATCCTGTCAAATATTTCGGAGACAATATTTGCAGAATATTCAATCTTCATCCAATCTTCAAAGATGACTTCCACCCCAAGTCATCCGATACTCTCTCAGCCAATCTGCATAGATTTGATCGCCTATCTGATCTTTGGTGATGATTTATCGATTGGCTCTAATCAATTAATCTCGTCGACATCTTCGGGACTCCAATCAAAAACCAATCTCGTTGACATCTTCATGAGATATCTTCTTCGAAAAATTCGCCAGTCGGTCTTTAATTCTGGTAAGGAAATATTCGAATGACATCTCGAATATTTGTTTCTTCACTGACCGACTCCAACCGAAAAGATCTTCAGAATCTTCAGAAGAAACCGAATCTAGATCATGCAACAGAATCCGGGTCATGCGTCTTCTGTACGCCGTACTTCTCTTCCAGTTATGTGTTTGAACTGCTGTTTGAACTGCTGCTTGAACTGTCTAAAGCCGTTTTGCCACAGACATGCCAATCATGGGAACATCAGTTTCCCTTTCACTCGCCCACATAAAATAGTTCTTGGTGATCTTCTCGATTATCTCAAATCCTTCCGGAGGTTCAAGCTCCATTATGGCTCCTCCTGCAGCGGTATAAGGTGCAAGCCGCGAGGGACCATCTACTCCATTGTAGAAGGTATGAAATAAGAGCCATATATCTATATTATGATGTGGGCAACTCCTTTGATATTCTTTGTATCTCTCCCAAGCTTCATAGAGCATCTCTCCATCCATTTGCACAAAATTCGTGATTTAACTACTATAGTAAGCCGTCTCGGATGGAGGGAAATACTTGTTGAGGAATGCCGTTGCAAGCTCTTCACAAGTAGTGAAGCTAGCCGGTGTTTGGCTCCTAAACCAATCCTTGGCTCTTCCCGCAAGTGAGAAAGGGAACAACCTCAGGTGTATAGCATCCTTTGAGACTCCATTGATCTTAAAAGTATCACAAATCTCAAGAAACAAAGTCAAATGAGAGTTTGAATCCTCTTGGTCTCTCCCCGAGAATTGGTTGGATTGAACCATTTGGATTGTGGAGGTCTTCAAGTCAAAGTTTCGGTTGTCCACCGTGGGAACTAGGATTAGAGATCGGTAGCCATAAGCATTGTGAGCTACATAATCCTTGAGGGCCCTTCTAGCATGAGGGACTTGAGGAAGTTGAGGGGGAGGAGGAGGTCTCCCTTCAATGTTCAAGGTTGGTATTTGTTGAGAGGTTGAGGATGATCCTTTTGCCTTGGTTGCTTTACTCCTTGTGAGGTAGGGGTTCAAACCTTTGTCAACAATCTCGCTAGATTTCTTAGCCTTAGGGGGCATATAAGGAATCACACCTACAAGGAGAAAACAAACGAGACAAGTGAAGATGATTGATGGACCATAATTATACGAATCAAATACACAGTAAACCCCACCAAATTAGACTGTTTGTCTATCTAACTTCTACTTGTTAGTCCCGATATATTTCTATAGGGTATTTTGGCGCTTAGAGAGAAAACACGCTAAAGAGAGGATTTTATGCTGAAAAGATATTACGAGTCATTCCAAGGTCAAGATCAGACGCTAAACGAAGAAATCTCAAGATCCTGACATTGAATTACTCAGTACAAATCCAACCGAGGATCAACCAAAGTCAGACCGGAGCAAAATTGGATTGATAGTTTTGTGAAAAGACTGCACAAAACTATCAAAACTCATCCATGGACCAAGTGACCGGCGGCTTTGGTGAAGAAGATGACTCATGGGTGGCCTTCCTCCTCCTCCTCCTTATGACCGGTGGCTTTGGCTTGGAGGTGGCCAAAGCCACAAAACTCCCCTCCATTTGGACTTGCTACCGGCGGCTATGGGGAGAAGCCACAAGAAGTTGACATGTGTGGCCTTCTCCTCCACAAGCTCCTCCCCATCTCCTCCTCCCTTGGATGCAACACCACATTCCACCATCTCTACCCTCCATTCTCCTCCCCTTAGCCTATAAAAGGAGCTCATCCCCTCCTCATTTGTATCATCCAAAAATCAACATTTCACTTCTCTCTCTAAGTTTGTGTTACTTTGTAAGTTGGGTTTATGAAATAATACTCCTGTTGGTTCTTGAGTATTATAATACTGTAGAGAATACTCATGTTGGTTCTTGAGTATTCAGTAGGAATTGGGAATACTCCTGTTGGTTCTTGAGTATTCCACCCCCTCTCCTCTTACTGTTTTGAAAAACCCCCGAGTATTTAGCTATGGTATCCACCTCTATGGATATTCGTAGCTAAACTCTTTATACGGTTAAAGGGGTGTACTTGTATTGTAAAATGTTTTAGACCCTGCACCTAGTGCATCTTTGTGTTCAAAACTTGTTCTATGTGCCATATATAGTCAGAATTTCCAAGGTTGAGTGGAAGCTGTAACAAGCAAAGCTCTTCCGTGGGAATTCGTGAACATACTCGGGTAGTGGAAGCTGTAACAAGTAAAGCTATCTGAGGAGTTCGACTTATCTAAAACACCATTTGGGAAATCGTAACAGAAGATCAAATGGATGCACATAATGCTAAGATACTTCGAAAGGAGGAATTAGTCTGAAGTAGAACAAGTGTTTTAAACGATGTTGCAAGTCTTGCGCTTAGAAATGGCCTCGATTCATCTTTGAACACTTAGTATGATCATTAGCGGTCAATGATAAACAACTATGATACAAGGCCCCTGAAACCGAATGTTTTCTTTGAATTACAAAACCCCCCTTGTATTTACTTTTCTAGTATATCTGCAATCATCAACCGCTCATCTTCCGGAGGACTCGCAAATCACGCATCACCCACTGTAAGTCTTTCTTTTTATTTTTCAGTATTTATTTTCTGTAATTTACTTTTCCGCACTCAAAACCAAAAAACAACCAAAAAAAGTCACTTAGTCATAACCGCTAAAATCTCAATCAACCTTAAAACACGCTCCCTCGCTGTACAAATCCCCTAAAGAACAACGTATCCCCCTAATTCCCTTGGGTTCGACCCCTACTTACCACTTACTACCCAGTAGTGAAGTCACGAGTAGCGGAAAATATAAATTTATTTGTACAGAGAACATTGCACCTTAACGACAGTGCAGTGGGCTCCGTCAAATTGGCGCCGTTGCCGGGGAATTAGCCGTCGGATAAGTTGTTCTTTCCCTCCCATGTCCTCATGACGCAACCCCCTTCATATGCATGGACAACAAGACATCTTCCTCTGTTCGGAGGTACGGATGGAGAAGACCCAGTACAACACTGCCGAAACTTTCACCACGTTTGCCACCTCATAAAACCTACAAATGAAATGTTAGAGGAATTTAAGCTTAAATGCTTCAAATTTTCTTTAACTGATTTTGCGACGATCTGGTATTACACATCATCCGCTAGCAGTGCAGTACATTTTGTGGACCTCTGCGTCCCATTCCTGAAAGAATTCTCCCCTCCATCCTTACGACAACAACCCGCGAGAAGATCATGTGCCTCCAACAATCCCGGGATGAGACCTTGGACGAATACTACACGATCTATGACACCATCGTCTCAAGCTGCCCGCACCATGGATTCACGAAGAAAGTTCTGCTTCAAAAATTTCTTCGTGGGATGAAGGCCGATGATCTGACAAGGATTAACGAAGCAATGAGGAGATCAGCCAGGAACTTCTCCCTGGCAGACATGTGGAACCTCATAGATAACCTGGCCGCAGCCACAAAACGAATACCCCAAGCTGACGGAGGCATGCAGATAGAAGAGGCTGGACCAGAGACAGACGAAGAAGAAACTCCCGAGCCATCAGAAGAAACTCCTGAGCCATCAGAAGACTGGGATATAGAAAGTGTCGGGAGCAACGAGGAAGTGTCAGCAATGGAAGAAGTCCAGAATACCACCGACATGCTGCCAAAGCCATACCCAGCTATCATCACCCAAGCGGCCGAAACCATCTATGACCAATTCCTCACAAACAGACACGACGAGGCAGAACCGAGCCTCAAGATGCAAGCTTCCCGACTTTTCCCCTCGATCAATAGACAAATCGCTGAAAACTATGTGATCCATGAAGAGGGTGAAAAGAGGATGGGAAAAGGGCCTGAGCAGAACGACTCCTCGATGGAGCAATTTTCGCCATGACTGGACAAGGCAGCCCTAAACACCATAAAACCCAGTTCAAGAAGCTAGTGGTCAAAGGTCCCTCACCTTCTCAGAGACATTGGAAGGAGAAATCATCAGAACAAGGGGAACTGGACCCAAGCACATCTTCTCACAAGAAATCAGGTAAAGGCAAGGCAAAAACCAACACAGGAACAGTGGCGAAATTCGACCTAAGCCACCCATGGGACCCCAACCAGTGATCCAGGAATAAGGTACTGTCGAGCCAACGACGTTAAACAAGTGCACTGGTCGGGATGTAACCCGACACTATCTTACTTTCTGTCTTTTTATTTTTTGTCTTTTAGTTTTTATCAATAAGTCGCTCTCACCCACTTGGTGCATAGAATGATTTGACTATTTAGGAATTGGTTTTTGGAGCACGATCGGATCAGCCCGACAGCTTTCGTGAATTTACCGGGCCTGCGCTGAGAGTTCAAGGCCCCAGCCGAACTCCCTCGATTATCCAGCCTCATGCCATGTCATTCGACACAAAAAGGGAGTTCTGATCTTACCTTTCCTTAATATCATTTCCTTCTCGTAATTGTCTGCTTGCATGGCTTTTGAACTAAGTAGTGCTGAAAGGCACGCCTTCGTTCAAAAGTGTGGGGTGAGATCCGCATGTGTACATAAATAAATAACATGTTTTTTTCTTTTTCTTTTTAAATATTATCTTTTTGAAAATAATGAACTTAAGAATGTGAAAAAAATAGATCTAAAATTCATGCATTTACCTTGTGAAAATTCAACTATCTAAAAACTTAGAACGTAACTTCTCATTTGTCCCTTTGTGCTGAGATAAACTAGGGATGTGGAGTTGATTGAAATGCCCTAGAAAGGCTTGGCAAGCAATCGAAGGATCAAATCAAACTATATGGTTTTCGAAGTCAGTGGAGGCTGCACTTCGGGTTTCAGTGAAGATTGAAGTCATCTCCGCCATGCAGTGTTTATGCAAAAAGAAAAAAAGGCAAGGACGGGAATCAGACCGTCCTCTCTCTAGTCAAAGTAGCCAAGAAAATAGATGAGCGACCCTCATCTTGACCCGCGCAAAACGACAAGGATGAGAGGAGAGGGGAGGTATTTCCATAGGCTTGTGGGCGATGATTGGACCTCCCAAAAAGGCTTGAGAAAATGGACTAGCAAGTCACAAAGACGCAAAAAGCTCAAAGAAGCAAATCAAGAGGCCAAAGGCCCAAAATTGTGAAGGTTTTAACCGAACAAAAAGTGAAGTACTCAAAGAGTCAAATCAAAGGCCAAAGGCCGATTCACTACAAAAGCAGTCCCTCGCCAAAAGAAAATCAAAGTACTCAAACCATTGAAACCCGAACCGAATCACGTGCTAGAGAAAGCTATAAGAAAACCATATAGTGCGAGACGGTCCCGAGGTTGCAGTCCAGGAGCTTAAAAAGGGCTATCTCCCGAAACATCCAGAATAATTTGCATCACAGCACGGAGGTACAAGTATCAAGTTTCTTCTATTTATTTACACAGTTCAATTTGGTAATAAGTAAGTAATGCATGAATTAGGATAAATCTAGTACCACAGTCTAATTTTCGTATTTCAACAAACTTACTTAGTGTGCCACCCTTTAATAGCATTGTTCGGGACGAACAACTAAAAGTGTGGGGTAATCTGATGGACCATAATTATACAAATCAAATACACAGTAAAACCCACCAAATTAGACTGTTTGTCTATCTAACTTCTACTTGTTAGTCCCGATATATTTCTACAGGGTATTTTGGCGCTTAGAGAGAAAACACGCTAAGGAGAGGATTTTACGCTGAAAAGATATTACGAGTCATTCCAAGGTCAAGATCAGACGCTGAACGAAGAAATATCAAGATCCTGACATTGAATTACTCAGTACAAATCCAACCGAGGATCAACCAAAGTCAGACCGGAGCAAAATTGAATTGATAGTTTTGTGAAAAGACTGAACAAAACTATCAAAACTCATCCATGGACCAAGTGACCGGCGGCTTTGGTGAAGAAGATGACTCATGGGTGGCCTTCCTCCTCCTCCTCCTCCTCCTCCTTATGACCGGTGGCTTTGGCTTGGAGATGGCCAAAGCCACAAAACTCCCCTCCATTTGGACTTGCTACCGGGGCTATGGGGAGAAGCCACAAGAAGTTGACATGTGTGGCCTTCTCCTCCACAAGCTCCTCCCTATCTCCTCCTCCCTTGGATGCAACACCACATGCCACCATCTCCACCCTCCATTCTCCTCCCCTTAGCCTATAAAAGGAGCTCATCCCCTCCTCATTTGTATCATCCAAAAATCAACATTTCACTTCTCTCTCTAAGTTTGTGTTACTTTGTAAGTTTGGTTTATGAAATAATACGCCTGTTGGTTCTTGAGTATTATAATACTGTAGAGAATACTTGATGGACCAAAGTTATACGAGTCAGAAACACAGTAAAACCCCCTTAATTAGCCTGTTTGTCTATCTAACGTCTACGTGTTAGTCCCGATATATTTTCACAGGGCATTTTAGAGACTGAAGTGAAAACACGCTAAGGAGAGGATTTTAAGCTGAAAAGATAACAAGAGTCAATCCAAGGTCAAGATCATATGCCGACTGAAGAAATATCAAGGATCCTGACGTTGAATTGACCAGAATAAATTAATCAGAAGAATCAGGAGTGGAGTCAAGACAGACCGGGGAAGGAACACATTGACAGTTTTGTGAAAAGACTGCACAAAACTGTACAAACTCACACATTGGGCAAGGATGACCGGCCACCACTCAAGGAGGTGGCCAAGGGAGGAGCTCCTCCCCCTTGGACCACCGGCAACCGGCGGCTATGGGAGGAGAGACCGGCGGCTTCACTATTCCGCCACTTGTCACCTCCTCCTCCTCCTCCCTTCTCCTCCCTTCTCCTCCCTTGGATCAAATGCACATGTCCACCATCTCCACCACCCATCTCCTCCCCTTTGGGCTATAAAAGGAGGAGCTCCTCCTCCTCATTTCACACACCTCAACTCAAATTCACTTCTCTCTCTAGAAGTTGTAATAGTAGTAATGTTGTAATTTTGCTTTGGAAATAAAGGAAAGCTCCCTTGGCGCTTCAACGGTTGTAAGTTTCTCTTAGTATTTATTTCTTTAACTGTTGTCTTTAATTTCCTTAGTATAATGTTTAGCGCGATGAATAGTAGCTAAACTAGTAGTTCGGTCTAAGGGGCGCACTTGTATTATAAAATGTTTTAAGACTATTAAACTTAGTGTCTAGTCTAAATATTCAAAACTTATTCTATGTGCCATATATTAAGTCAGAACGTCCATGGTTGAGGGGACGCTTGGAATGGCAAAGCTCACCATGGGGGTTCGTAAACTTGTACGGATAAGTGGATGCTTGGAATGGCAAAGCTTATCTGAGAAGTTTGACTCATCCTAAACACCATTTGGTTGATCGGGAATGATTGATCAAATGGATGCACATAGGCTAATATAACCGGGAATGGAGTATTAGTCTAAATAGAATAAGTGTTCTACGTCCTTGGAATAGGCTAGACAGTGTACGCAAATCGAGTGCTTGGAATGGCCTTGATACACCGTTTGAATACTTAGGAGAGTCTCTAAAGGTCAATGATAAACAAGATATAATACAAGTCCCCTAAAACCGAACATTTCTCTTAATCATTAAAATTAGTAATTTACTTTCCAGTATTAAAATAAACCAACCAACCAATCAATCAATCAAAATAGCTGGTAGCTTTAAAACCAACCAACCGACCTTAAACACGCTCCCACGCTGCGTAATCTCCCCGAAGAACAATTATTCCCCTAGTTCCCTTGGGTTCGACCCCTACTTACCAAGTACTACCCAGTAGTATAGTTGCAAGTATCGGACTATAAATTTATTTGCACAATCGCTTTGACGACAAGCGGTTCTGTCAAATTGGCACCGTTGCCGGGGAACTAGTCATCGGATAACTGTTCTTCCCTCCCCTTTTTTCTTTTCTGTTCATCTCTCTATGTCATTACCTGTCACGCATGCATGGACAACGCGATTTCTGCCCCTGTTCGGAGGAACGGAGGGAGAAGACCCTGTACAGCACTGCCGAAACTTCCACCAAGTCTGCCACAACATCAGACCTGAAAACGAAGTGTTAGAGGAATTTAAGCTGAAATGCTTTAAATTCTCTCTAACCGACTTCGCTACGATATGGTACTACACATCCACCGCTTGCAGTGCAGAACGTTTCGTAGACCTCTGCGTTCCGTTCCTGAAAGAATTCTCCCCACCTTCCTTACGCCAAGAAACCCGCGAGAAGATCCTGAACCTTCAACAATCCCGGGATGAGACTTTGGACGAATACTACATAAAATTCGATGCCATCATCTCAAGCTGCCCGCACCATGGATTTACGAAGAAAATTCTTCTCCAAAAATTTCTTCGTGGGATGAGGTCCGAAGAGCTGGGAAGAGTCAACGAAGCTATGAGAAGGTCTGCCGCAAACCTCACCATTGCAGACATGTGGTACCTGATAACTGGCCTAGCCGCTGCCACAAGACGAGTTCCTCACACTGACGAGGAAATGCAGACAAAAGAAGCTGACCCTGAGGCTGACAAAGAAGAAACCACCGAGCCGTCAGAAGAGACTCCCGAACCATCCGAGGAATCAGACATGGAAAGCACCGGAAGCAACGAAGTAGAAGTCCAGAATACCACCAACGAACTGCCTATTCCATACCCGACTATCATTACCCAGGCAGCTGAGACTATCTACGATCAGTTTTCACGAACCAACATTACGAGGCAGAATCGAGCCTCATGAGGCCTTCCCGACTTTTCCCCTTAATTAATGAGCAAGTCGCCGCGAACTATGCGATCCAAGAAGAAGCTCAAAGGAGAATGGGAAAAGGGCCCGAGCAGAATGACTCCTACATGGAGCACGCTTTCGCCATGACTGGACAAGGCAGCCCTAAACAGGAAAACACCCAGTTCAAGAAGCTGATAGTAAAAGGTCCCTCGCCTTCTCAGAGACGTTGGAAGGAGATACCATCAGAACTGGACCCAAACCCGTCATCTGCTAAAAAATCAGGAAGACTCACCGCAAGAATCAAAGTCGGTGGAATCAAGAAGTTCGACCTCAGCCACCCATGGGACCCAAACCAATGAACCACAAACGAGGTATCGTCGAGCCAACGACGTTAAACAAGTGCACTGGTCGGGAGGTAACCCGACACTATCTTACTTTTCCGCACTTTAATTTCTGTCTTTTAAATTCAGTATTTAGTTTTAAGCCTGCATGACTTTTGAACTAAGGCACGCCTTCGTTCAAAAGTGGGGGGTGAGAACCACCTGTGTACATAAATAACATGCAGCTGTTTTTTCTTTTTTAATAAGTACCTTTTTGAAAATATGAACTTAAGAATGTGAAAAAGATAAATCATAATTCATGCATTAACCTTGTGAAAATTCAACTGTTTAAAAACTTAGAATGTAACTTTCCATTTGTCCTTTGTGCTAAGATAACTAGGGATGTGGAGTTGATATAAACTGCCCTAGAGAGGATTGGAGAGCAATCAAAGGATCAGATCAAACTATATGGTTTTCGAAGTCAGTGGAGGCTGCACTTCGGGTTTTCAGTGAATAATTGAAGTCAACTCCGCCATGAAGCATCTATGCAAAGGCGAGGACGGGAATCAGACCGTCCTCTCTCTAGTCAAAATAGCCGAGAAAATAGATGGGCGACCCTCATCTTGACCCGCGCAAAACGACAAAGACGAGAGGAGCGGGGAGGTATTTCCATAGGCTTGCGGGCGATGATTGGACCTCCCAAAAAGGCTCGAGAAAATGGACTAGCAATCACAAAAAGACGAAAAGCTCAATGAAGCAAATCAAAAGAGGCCAAAGGCCCAAAATTGTGAAGGTTTTAACCGAGCAAAAGTGAAGCACTCAAAAAAGTCAAATCAAAGGCCAAAGGCCGATTCACTACAACAAAAAAGCAGTCCCTCGCCAAAGAAGAAAATCAAAAAGGCTCAACTCACTGAAACCCGAATCGACTCACGTGCTAGAGAAAGCTACCAGAAAACCATATAGTAAGAGACGATCCCGAGGTTGCAGTCCAAGAGCCTAAAAAGGGCTATCTCCCGAGACATCCAATATAATTTGCATCTCAGCACGGAGGTACAAGTATTAAGTTTCTTCTATTTATTCACGCAGTTTAATTTGGTAATAAGTAAGCAATGCATGAATTAGGATAGATCAAGTACCACAGTCTAATTTTCATATTCCAAAGCCAAAATTAGAACTTACGCCCTTTAATAGCATTGTTCGGGACGAACAACTAAAAGTGGGGGGTAATCTGATGGACCAAAGTTATACGAGTCAGAAACACAGTAAAACCCCCTTAATTAGACTGTTTGTCTATCTAACGTCTACGTGTTAGTCCCGATATATTTTCACAGGGCATTTTAGAGACTGAAGTGAAAACATGCTAAGGAGAGGATTTTAAGCTGAAAAGATAACAAGAGTCAATCCAAGGTCAAGATCATATGCCGACTGAAGAAATATCAAGGATCCTGACGTTGAATTGACCAGAATAAATTAATCAGAAGAATCAGGAGTAGAGTCAAGACAGACCGGGGAAGGAACACATTGACAGTTTTGTGAAAAGACTGCACAAAACTGTACAAATCTCACATTTGGGCAAGATGACCAACCACTTGAAGAAGTGGTGGCCAAAGGAGGAGCTCCTCCCCCTTCCACCACCGCCTACCGGCGGCTTTGGGTGGTGGTGACCGGCGGCTTTTGCCCCTCCTCCACATGTCACCACCACCTTCCTCCTCCTCTCCTTCCTCCACATGTGGCCATCTCCTCCCTTGATTTCTTCCTCCAATCAAAATGCAACAGTTGTATCCATCTCCTCCTCCTCCCATGGCTATATAAGGAGGAGCTCCTCCTCCTCATTTCACACACCTCAACTCAAATTCACTTCTCTCTCTAGAAGTTGTAGTATTTGTAATGTTGTAATTTTGCTTTGGAAATAAAGGAAAGCTCCCTTGGCGCTTCAACGGTTGTAAGTTTCTCTTAGTATTTATTTATTTAACTGTTGTCTTTAATTTCCTTAGTATAATGTTTAGCGCGATGAATAGTAGCTAAACTAGTAGCTCGGTCTAAGGGGCGCACTTGTATTATAAAATGTTTTAAGACTATTAAACTTAGTGTCTAGTCTAAATATTCAAAACTTATTCTATGTGCCATATATTAAGTCAGAACGTCCATGGTTGAGGGGACGCTTGGAATGGCAAAGCTCACCATGGGGGTTCGTAAACTTGTACGGATAAGTGGATGCTTGGAATGGCAAAGCTTATCTGAGAAGTTTGACTCATCCTAAACACCATTTGGTTGATCGGGAATGATTGATCAAATGGATGCACATAGGCTAATATAACCGGGAATGGAGTATTAGTCTAAATAGAATAAGTGTTCTACGTCCTTGGAATAGGCTAGACAGTGTACGCAAATCGAGTGCTTGGAATGGCCTTGATACACCGTTTGAATACTTAGGAGAGTCACTAAAGGTCAATGATAAACAGAATATAATACAAGTCCCCTGAAACCGAACATTTCTCTTAATCATTAAAATTAGTAATTTACTTTCCAGTATTAAAATCAACCAACCAACCAATCAATCAATCAAAATAGCTGGTAGCTTTAAAACCAACCAACCGACCTTAAACACGCTCCCACGCTGCGTAATCCCCCCGAAGAACAATTATTCCCCTAGTTCCCTTGGGTTCGACCCCTACTTACCAAGTACTACCCAGTAGTATAGTTGCAAGTAGCGGACTATAAATTTATTTGCACAATCGCTTTGACGACAAGCGGTTCTGTCAAATTGGCGCCGTTGCCGGGGAACTAGTCATCGGATAACTGTTCTTCCCTCCCCTTTTTCTTTTCTGTTCATCTCTCTATGTCATTACCTGTCACGCATGCATGGACAATGCGATTTCTGCCCCTGTTCGGAGGAACGGAGGGAGAAGACCCTGTACAGCACTGCCGAAACTTCCACCAAGTCTGCCACAACATCAGACCTGAAAACGAAGTGTTAGAGGAATTTAAGCTGAAATGCTTTAAATTCTCTCTAACCGACTTCGCTACGATATGGTACTACACATCCACCGCTTGCAGTGCAGAACGTTTCGTAGACCTCTGCGTTCCGTTCCTGAAAGAATTCTCCCCACCTTCCTTACACCAAGAAACCCGCGAGAAGATCCTGAACCTTCAACAATCCCGCGATGAGACTTTGGACGAATACTACATAAAATTCGATGCCATCATCTCAAGCTGCCCGCACCATGGATTTACGAAGAAAATTCTTCTCCAAAAATTTCTTCGTGGGATGAGGTCCGAAGAGCTGGGAAGAGTCAACGAAGCTATGAGAAGGTCTGCCGCAAACCTCACCATTGCAGACATGTGGTACCTGATAACTGGCCTAGCCGCTGCCACAAGACGAGTTCCTCACACTGACGAGGAAATGCAGACAAAAGAAGCTGACCCTGAGGCTGACTGATGAGCCGTATTTATACGACTCATCGAGTCATTAATTCCCACCATTTCATTCACTTTATTATGCGAACAGTTACTTTTTAGTGTTGTTTCGTGTTTCAGGTGATTTGGAAGCTCTAGGAGGAATCACATTCAAAATATGGCTTTTGGAGCCAAAAACACCACAAGGACCCGAGACCCGCAGGCTGGCCGTACTCAGAGAATGAGGCAAGTGTCGTTTGACACTGGAGGATCCAATCCATGATCGGAGACCAGCAGTTTGTAGCTCGTATGTCAGGCTATGACTCAGGCAAAACCAATTGGATTTTCGACCAACAACCAAGCAACGCTCGGGGCATGAATCTGTGAGGCCGACCAGCGTTCCATCAGGCCCAGGCGCCCAGGCGCGTCCGCAGGCTGGTCGTGCTCGGTGAAAGAAGCACCCGTCGTTTGGAGAAGGTCCAGCCCAGCACAAATCGGACCACACCATGGTATTGCCCATATGTCAGGCTACACCTCAGGCCAAACCCAAGTGAATTTCGAGCCACGAGCAAGGAACGAAGGGAGCAAGAACCCATGAGCACGATCAGCGCAGATTTCAGGACTTAGCCAAATTTCAGGGCCTGTTTTCCGGCTGGCTGAGATGTCAACTTTGAGAGCCGCTCCGGCCTAATCCGTCCACACAATGGGGTGATTTCAAGGTCCTAGCATCAAGTATACATGTCCAGCTAGTGCCCCAAACCAAGAGACCGGCCAGAAGAGTGTCCGAAGGTGAGTCAAATCAGCCCCAAAGTACCCAGTCCGATCAGCCCGTGCATCCGAGCACTTCAGCGCTGATCCATCTCCAGCCCGGCCATGCGAGCGTGCCTCCGAGCTCCAGCTCGGCCATCCGAGCTCCAGCCGAGCGGGCATGCGAGCGTGCCTCCGAGCGGGCATGCGCCTGGCCATGCGAGCTTGCATCCGAGCTCCATGCGTCCGGCCATTCGAGCATTCCAGCCTTATCCCATCCAATCAAAGTCCAGCAGCCGGCCCAATGTGCATGCGATGCTAGGGTTTCGTAGCTTATTCACCAAGTTAGGGTTTCTCAAACCCTATAAATACAGGAGATCCTGCAGTCTTCAAACCATCCGAAAATCACAGAGAAATCCATCGATCTCAGTCTTCCTTGCTTCAGCCGTGCCTTGCTCCTCCTGTTCTTCATCTCGGTCAATTAGTGAAGTCTCTTCCTTTTATTATTTGCATTGTTTACTTATGTCGATGTGTAACTAATCCAATTATTCGGGTTAGGGTTAAATAATTGTGACGATTGTTTTGAGATTCTGTTCTTCAACATTATTCATGTTTTCTATTTAGTTCTTGTGCACATTATTAGTTTGAATTTATTAGGTTAAGGGGAGATCCGAAAGGGTACAACTTAACATAGTAATCCTTACTATCTTTTCACTGCTTATTTGATACCGACCCAGTTAGAATAAGTAGTTGCACGAAACCTAATATAACCAGACCAGGAGTATTAGGTTTGCTAGAATTAAACGGTTATAACCAGACCAGGAGTAACCCTAAGAAAGCTAGAATAAATACTTAGAAATTAAGGATAAACGAAGTCACAATTGAATAATACCCTAACCTGAATATCTTCTCTGATTGATAAATCCCTTAGCAATTTTCGTGCCTTCTTAGTGTTCACTAACCAATACTTTCACTCTAGTTTCTTGCTTTTCTCCATTACAGAACGAAGTAGTAACCATCTAGCTCCCTTGGGTTCGACCCTTGCTTACCGCTGTTCTAATCCACAGTTCGAAGTGAGGAAAATATAAATTGTTTTTGCACAGGTACGACGACAGCCTGTTCAAAATGGCGCCGTTGCCGGGGAGCTACGCACGGTGAAATTTGTTCTTCTTTTCTTTTTCGTTTATTATTATTTCTTGCTTATTTCGAAATTTGCTATTCGGTGACTTCTATAATTTAAAAACCCCAACTGTTCGATTTTTGTTTCCAATTTCTTTTGATTTCGTTTTCTAGCTCTCAGAGGGTCCTGTCACCAAGACTTACGAGTCTAAGGAAATTGGGTTTTAAGTGGGACCGCTGTGACCCCTCCAATTTCCTGGGGACCCTTTGTTGCTAGTATGTACTTGCTATTCGGTGCCATGCTAGCTTGCACGTTTTTCTGATTCACTTGCAGATTCGACATGACTTCCTACTACGGAAGTGAGCCGTGGAATTATGGGGAGTACTATCCACCACCCTCCCGACAAGAAGTCCGAGAAATGATCATGCACCTTGAGCAATCCCGGGATGAAACTTTGGATGAGTACTTACGGTACTTTGATTCCCTTGTGATAAGCTGCCCGCACCATGGATTCACAGACTTATTTCTTCTTCAAGTGTTTCTCGCCGGGATGTTACCACATGAGTGGAGTTGGCTCACTGAGGAGGCAGGATGCTCGGTCTATGACATGACCATAAGTGCTATTTGGGACTTGATAGACGATTTGGCCGAGAGATCAAGACCAATACAAGATCAGACCGAGGCACTAGAGGACAAAGAGAAGGAGTTGACAGCTAGCATCCAACAGTTGGCCAACATAGTGGAGCAATCTCGGGCCGAAAACAAGAGAGACTTGGCCGAGTTATCAGGAACATTGTTCGACTTGAATCAGATCGTGTCCGAGTTGATGAGAAAGCAGGAAGAAGATGTCGGTACAAAAACAGAGGAGGACATGGCAGAGGCTCTAATAGAACCTATCTTGGAGCCCATAGAACCGGCAGAAGATGAGGACCAATGGTTGAAGGAAGAAGAGCTCCAGTGGGACTACCCCGAATGTTTGGAAGAAGACATCCCGCTGGCACCTCAGGAAGAGCCGACCGGGCCACTCGAGTCAGACCTCATTATCAAGCTGCCCGAGACATGCTCAGACCTCATTACAGACCTACCCGAGGCAGAACCGGTCAAGGCAACCGAGGAAATCAAGGTCACATCCATTGAAGGTTCTCCCTCAGTAAAGGGCGCGGACGCCTCTACAATTTATGCACGGACGTATGAAGAATTACCAGTAAATCAAGGGACGTCCGCGGTGGTTGAACAGGAGACGTCCGCGGGAAGCATTGACTCCGGTAAGGACCCAGGCATTCTCACCCGCGATATTGATTCTTATATTTTGTAGACGGGAGATGCCAGTGCTCACAGCCCTCTTACACTCATTCTGGGACAACCGGTCATCTCGGACACAAGGACCAAGAATTATGTTGGAACAAAAAGGTTGTCGCCTATGCTTGCTGGAACGAAATCAAACTACCATGTTGACAGGGGTTCTGACCATCCATACATGAGGAAGAGACCGAGACATGGCACGTTTGGATGGAAACCAGGATGGAGAAGCACTAGAGCCCGACTCGATGGACCAGTGACTATGATAAAGGTGGCCTCGCCAGCTCGGAAGGATGTGAAGGCAAATCCGCCTGATCATTGGAAGGCAGTGCCAAGTGGACAGCTTGAGGAGCACTATGGACGAACAGAAGGAGAGACAGGGAAGAAGTATGACCTCACACGCCCATGGGACCCTAACTTGTGATCCTACAAGAGGTACTGTCGAGCCAATGACGTTAAACAAAGGCGCTCGCAGGGAGGCAGCCCTGCATGGTTTGCACGTCTTTACATTTCAGTTTGTTTATTTACTTACTATGTTTGTTTTGAGTCATTATTGTCACATTGTACCTTGGAAAGGAATCGGTTTCATTTTGCAGGGATTGGACTTAGTCGGCCGGAAAATTCTCTTGGAGCTACGCATTTTAGCCCCCGGACTTGATCCGAGTTCAGCCGACCACCGTCTACATCCCAGGGGAGTCTCGTTCTACCCTTTTCCTTTCCTTATCTATTTATCGCATGCATTTGTGTGTCTAGATTTAAGTCGTACCGTGAGGACACGGCTTATTTCAAAAGTGTGGGGTGGGAGAGTCAGTATTGAGTCAGCACGTTTATTTCCTGCACCCTGCACAGAGTCAGCACGTTTTGGGTCAATTTTAAAATTTCTGTACATGATACTTCACTATTTCCTAGACTTGCAGTATTGGATAATGATTAGGTGAAATAGATATAGCCGATTTTACATGCATGTCTTTAACGAACCTTGATTTGTGCGACTAACATGTGATCTTAAAATCTTTACGTGCCTTTGTTAGTTGAGATAAACAGGGATGTGGAGTTGATAGAAATGCCCTAGAGAGACTTGACAGATCATTCAAAGACCGAACTCAGGATGTATGGTTATGTAGAGCTCGTGGAGGCTAGCACTTCGAGACGACATAAGTACGAGTCTGCTCCGCCACTGCGGCACCCTTGCGGTTGGTCGGGACGGGAAAACTTCACACCGTCCAAGCTCTAGTCCAAGTGGCCGAGAAAATAGGCAAGCGACCCTTGACTTGACCCGTGTCAAAAGGACGATGATGAGTGAGAGCAGGAAGGTTTCTAATCCGAGTAACCGGGAAAATAGACGAGCGACCCTCGGCTTGACTCGCGTCAAAAGGAGAAGAAATCACGGTTCGAGCAAGTCACAATCCGCACTACAAAAGTTCAAATCCATCATCATTGTGAAGGTTTACACCGAAACAAGTGAAGAGTACCACTGATACATCAAAATCAGACACTATAGCTGACCGAAAAACACTCAACACTTTGAAGCTCGAATCAATCACGTGCAAGAAAAAGCGGCAAAGCATAACCATATAGCAGCGAGTTCAAGTCCGAGAATGAGGGTTCATGGGTCTAAAAGGGCTATCTCCCGAGACATCCGAATTGATTTGCATCTCGACCCAAAGGTAACACGTATCTTTAACCCATGTTTTAGCACAAAGATATTAGTAGTGAGCATGCATAACAGGCGAGATCTAGAGTAATTAATTCATGTCCATGTAGCTCGTCTAGGATAACCGAAGCATTGTGGTGTTTACATTATTCGTTCCTCTTATGACCTAGTTCTTGTTCGGGACGAACAAGTTTAAGTGTGGGGTGGTTTGATGAGCCGTATTTATACGACTCATCGAGTCATTAATTCCCACCATTTCATTCACTTTATTATGCGAACAGTTACTTTTTAGTGTTGTTTCGTGTTTCAAGTGATTTGGAAGCTCTAGGAGGAATCACATTCAAAATATGGCTTTTGGAGCCAAAAACACCACAAGGACCCGAGACCCGCAGGCTGGCCGTACTCAGAGAATGAGGCAAGTGTCGTTTGACACTGGAGGATCCAATCCATGATCGGAGACCAGCAGTTTGTAGCTCGTATGTCAGGCTATGACTCAGGCAAAACCAATTGGATTTTCGACCAACAACCAAGCAACGCTTGGGGCATGAATCTGTGAGGCCGACCAGCGTTCCATCAGGCCCAGGCGCCCAGGCGCGTCCGCAGGCTGGTCGTGCTCGGTGAAAGAAGCACCCGTCGTTTGGAGAAGGTCCAGCCCAGCACAAATCGGACCACACCATGGTCTTGCCCATATGTCAGGCTACACCTCAGGCCAAACCCAAGTGAATTTCGAGCCACGAGCAAGGAACGAAGGGAGCAAGAACCCATGAGCACGATCAGCGCAGATTTCAGGACTTAGCCAAATTTCAGGGCCTGTTTTCCGGCTGGCTGAGATGTCAACTTTGAGAGCCGCTCCGGCCTAATCCGTCCACACAATGGGGTGATTTCAAGGTCCTAGCATCAAGTATACATGTCCAGCTAGTGCCCCAAACCAAGAGACCGGCCAGAAGAGTGTCCAAAGGCGAGTCAAATCAGCCCCAAAGTACCCAGTCCGATCAGCCCGTGCATCCGAGCACTTCAGCGCTGATCCATCTCCAGCCCGGCCATGCGAGCGTGCCTCCGAGCTCCAGCTCGGCCATCCGAGCTCCAGCCGAGCGGGCATGCGAGCGTGCCTCCGAGCGGGCATGCGCCTGGCCATGCGAGCGTGCATCCGAGCTCCATGCGTCCGGCCATTCGAGCATTCCAGCCTTATCCCATCCAATCAAAGTCCAGCAGCCGGCCCAATGTGCATGCGATGCTAGGGTTTCGTAGCTTATTCACCAAGTTAGGGTTTCTCAAACCCTATAAATACAGGAGATCCTGCAGTCTTCAAACCATCCGAAAATCACAGAGAAATCCATCGATCTCAGTCTTCCTTGCTTCAGCCGTGCCTTGCTCCTCCTGTTCTTCATCTCGGTCAATTAGTGAAGTCTCTTCCTTTTATTATTTGCATTGTTTACTTATGTCGATGTGTAACTAATCCAATTATTCGGGTTAGGGTTAAATAATTGTGACGATTGTTTTGAGATTCTGTTCTTCAACATTATTCATGTTTTCTATTTAGTTCTTGTGCACATTATTAGTTTGAATTTATTTGGTTAAGGGGAGATCCGAAAGGGTACAACTTAACATAGTAATCCTTACTATCTTTTCACTGCTTATTTGATACCGACCCAGTTAGAATAAGTAGTTGCACGAAACCTAATATAACCAGACCAGGAGTATTAGGTTTGCTAGAATTAAACGGTTATAACCAGACCAGGAGTAACCCTAAGAAAGCTAGAATAAATACTTAGAAATCAAGGATAAACGAAGTCACAATTGAATAATACCCTAACCTGAATATCTTCTCTGATTGATAAATCCCTTAGCAATTTTCGTGCCTTCTTAGTGTTCACTAACCAATACTTTCACTCTAGTTTCTTGCTTTTCTCCATTACAGAACGAAGTAGTAACCATCTAGCTCCCTTGGGTTCGACCCTTGCTTACCGCTGTTCTAATCCACAGTTCGAAGTGAGGAAAATATAAATTGTTTTTGCACAGGTACGACGACAAGCCTGTTACTGACAAAGAAGAAACCATTGAGCCGTCAGAAGAGACTCCCGAACCATCCGAGGAATCAGACATGGAAAGCACCGGAAGCAACGAAGTAGAAGTCCAGAATACCACCAACGAACTGCCTATTCCATACCCGACTATCATTACCCAGGCAGCTGAGACTATCTACGATCAGTTCTTCACGAACCAACATTACGAGGTAGAACCGAGCCTCATGAGGCCTTCCCGACTTTTCCCCTTAATTAATGAGCAAGTCGCCGCGAACTATGCGATCCAAGAAGAAGCTCAAAGGAGAATGGGAAAAGGGCCCGAGCAGAATGACTCCTACATGGAGCACGCTTTCGCCATGACTGGACAAGGCAGCCCTAAACAGGAAAACACCCAGTTCAAGAAGCTGATAGTAAAAGGTCCCTAGCCTTCTCAGAGACGTCGGAAGGAGATACCATCAGAACTGGACCCAAACCCGTCATCTGCTAAAAAATCAGGAAGACTCGCCGCAAGAATCAAAGTCGGTGGAATCAAGAAGTTCGACCTCAGCCACCCATGGGACCCAAACCAATGAACCACAAACGAGGTATCGTCGAGCCAACGACGTTAAACAAGTGCACTGGTCGGGAGGTAACCCGACACTATCTTACTTTTCCGCACTTTAATTTCTGTCTTTTAAATTCAGTATTTAGTTTTAAGCCTGCATGACTTTTGAACTAAGGCACGCCTTCGTTCAAAAGTGGGGGGGTGAGAACCACCTGTGTACATAAATAACATGCAGCTGTTTTTTCTTTTTTAATAAGTACCTTTTTGAAAATATGAACTTAAGAATGTGAAAAAGATAAATCATAATTCATGCATTAACCTTGTGAAAATTCAACTGTTTAAAAACTTAGAATGTAACTTTCCATTTGTCCTTTGTGCTAAGATAACTAGGGATGTGGAGTTGATATAAACTGCCCTAGAGAGGAATGGAGAGCAATCAAAGGATCAGATCAAACTATATGGTTTTCGAAGTCAGTGGAGGCTGCACTTCGGGTTTTCAGTGAATAATTGAAGTCAACTCCGCCATGAAGCATCTATGCAAAGGCGAGGACGGGAATCAGACCGTCCTCTCTCTAGTCAAAATAGCCGAGAAAATAGATGGGCGACCCTCATCTTGACCCGCGCAAAACGACAAAGACGAGAGGAGCGGGGAGGTATTTCCATAGGCTTGCGGGCGATGATTGGACCTCCCAAAAAGGCTCGAGAAAATGGACTAGCAATCACAAAAAGACGAAAAGCTCAATGAAGCAAATCAAAAGAGGCCAAAGGCCCAAAATTGTGAAGGTTTTAACCGAGCAAAAGTGAAGCACTCAAAAAAGTCAAATCAAAGGCCAAAGGCCGATTCACTACAACAAAAAAGCAGTCCCTCGCCAAAGAAGAAAATCAAAAAGGCTCAACTCACTGAAACCCGAATCGAATCACGTGCTAGAGAAAGCTACCAGAAAACCATATAGTAAGAGACGATCCCGAGGTTGCAGTCCAAGAGCCTAAAAAGGGCTATCTCCCGAGACATCCAATATAATTTGCATCTCAGCACGGAGGTACAAGTATTAAGTTTCTTCTATTTATTCACGCAGTTTAATTTGGTAATAAGTAAGCAATGCATGAATTAGGATAGATCAAGTACCACAGTCTAATTTTCATATTCCAAAGCCAAAATTAGAACTTACGCCCTTTAATAGCATTGTTCGGGACGAACAACTAAAAGTGGGGGGTAATCTGATGGACCAAAGTTATACGAGTCAGAAACACAGTAAAACCCCCTTAATTAGACTGTTTGTCTATCTAACGTCTACGTGTTAGTCCCGATATATTTTCACAGGGCATTTTAGAGACTGAAGTGAAAACATGCTAAGGAGAGGATTTTAAGCTGAAAAGATAACAAGAGTCAATCCAAGGTCAAGATCATATGCCGACTGAAGAAATATCAAGGATCCTGACGTTGAATTGACCAGAATAAATTAATCAGAAGAATCAGGAGTAGAGTCAAGACAGACCGGGGAAGGAACACATTGACAGTTTTGTGAAAAGACTGCACAAAACTGTACAAATCTCACATTTGGGCAAGATGACCAACCACTTGAAGAAGTGGTGGCCAAAGGAGGAGCTCCTCCCCCTTCCACCACCGCCTACCGGCGGCTTTGGGTGGTGGTGACCGGCGGCTTTTGCCCCTCCTCCACATGTCACCACCACCTTCCTCCTCCTCTCCTTCCTCCACATGTGGCCATCTCCTCCCTTGATTTCTTCCTCCAATCAAAATGCAACAGTTGTATCCATCTCCTCCTCCTCCCATGGCTATATAAGGAGGAGCTCCTCCTCCTCATTTCACACACCTCAACTCAAATTCACTTCTCTCTCTAGAAGTTGTAATATTTGTAATGTTGTAATTTTGCTTTGGAAATAAAGGAAAGCTCCCTTGGCGCAAACGGTTGTAAGTTTCTCTTAGTATTTATTTATTTAACTGTTGTCTTTAATTTCCTTAGTATAATGTTTAGCGCGATGAATAGTAGCTAAACTAGTAGTTCGGTCTAAGGGGCGCACTTGTATTATAAAATGTTTTAAGACTATTAAACTTAGTGTCTAGTCTAAATATTCAAAACTTATTCTATGTGCCATATATTAAGTCAGAACGTCCATGGTTGAGGGGACGCTTTGAATGGCAAAGCTCACCATGGGGGTTCGTAAACTTGTACGGATAAGTGGATGCTTGGAATGGCAAAGCTTATCTGAGAAGTTTGACTCATCCTAAACACCATTTGGTTGATCGGGAATGATTGATCAAATGGATGCACATAGGCTAATATAACCGGGAATGGAGTATTAGTCTAAATAGAATAAGTGTTCTACGTCCTTGGAATAGGCTAGACAGTGTACGCAAATCGAGTGCTTGGAATGGCCTTGATACACCGTTTGAATACTTAGGAGAGTCACTAAAGGTCAATGATAAACAGAATATAATACAAGTCCCCTGAAACCGAACATTTCTCTTAATCATTAAAATTAGTAATTTACTTTCCAGTATTAAAATCAACCAACCAACCAATCAATCAATCAAAATAGCTGGTAGCTTTAAAACCAACCAACCGACCTTAAACACGCTCCCACGCTGCGTAATCCCCCCGAAGAACAATTATTCCCCTAGTTCCCTTGGGTTCGACCCCTACTTACCAAGTACTACCCAGTAGTATAGTTGCAAGTAGCGGACTATAAATTTATTTGCACAATCGCTTTGACGACAAGCGGTTCTGTCAGGAAGCAATCAAAAGATCAGATCAAACTATATGGTTTTCGAAGTCAGTGGAGGCTGCACTTCGGGTTTTCAGTGAATAATTGAAGTCAACTCCGCCAAGAAGCATCTATGCAAAGGCGAGGACGGGAATCAGACCGTTCTCTCTCTAGTCAAAATAGCCGAGAAAATAGATGAGCGACCCTCATCTTGACCCGCGCAAAACGACAAAGACGAGAGGAGCGGGGAGGTATTTCCATAGGCTTGCGGGCGATGATTGGACCTCCCAAAAAAGGCTTGAGAAAATGGACTTGCAAAACCATAAAAAGGCGAAAAGCTCGAAGAAGCAAATCAAGAGGCCTAAGGCCCAAAATTGTGAAGGTTTTAACCGAAAAAAAAAGTGAAGCACTCAAAAAAGTCAAATCAAAGGCCAAAGGCCGATTCACTACAACAAAAAAGCAGTCCCTCGCCAAAGAAGAAAATCAAAAAGGCTCAACTCACTGAAACCCGAATCGAATCACGTGCTAGAGAAAGCTACCAGAAAACCATACAGTAAGAGATGATCCCGAGGTTGCAGTCCAAGAGCCTAAAAAGGGCTATCTCCCGAGACATCCAATATAATTTGCATCTCAGCACGGAGGTACAAGTATTAAGTTTCTTCTATTTATTTACGCAGTTTAATTTGGTAATAAGTAAGCAATGCATGAATTAGGATAGATCAAGTACTACAGTCTAATTTTCATATTCCAAAGCCAAAATTAGAACTTACGCCCTTTAATAGCATTGTTCGGGACGAACAACTAAAAGTGGGGGGTAATCTGATGGACCAAAGTTATACGAGTCAGAAACACAGTAAAACCCCCTTAATTAGACTGTTTGTCTATCTAACGTCTACGTGTTAGTCCCGATATATTTTCACAGGGCATTTTAGAGACTGAAGTGAAAACACGCTAAGGAGAGGATTTTAAGCTGAAAAGATAACAAGAGTCAATCCAAGGTCAAGATCATATGCCGACTGAAGAAATATCAAGGATCCTGACGTTGAATTGACCAGAATAAATTAATCAGAAGAATCAGGAGTGGAGTCAAG
The DNA here is from genome assembly GCA_033675215.1 of Rhodiola kirilowii. Taxonomy (NCBI): domain Eukaryota; kingdom Viridiplantae; phylum Streptophyta; class Magnoliopsida; order Saxifragales; family Crassulaceae; genus Rhodiola; species Rhodiola kirilowii. The sequence goes on along the minus strand of CM066203.1, from coordinate 50,649,033 downwards.
ACAGACCGGGGAAGGAACACATTGACAGTTTTGTGAAAAGACTGCACAAAACTGTACAAACTCACACATTGGGCAAGGATGACCGGCCACCACTCAAGGAGGTGGCCAAGGGAGGAGCTCCTCCCCCTTGGACCACCGGCAACCGGCGGCTATGGGAGGAGGGACCGGCGGCTTCACTATTCCGCCACTTGTCACCTCCTCCTCCTCCTCCCTTGGATCAAATGCACATGTCCACCATCTCCACCACCCATCTCCTCCCCTTTGGGCTATAAAAGGAGGAGCTCCTCCTCCTCATTTCACACACCTCAACTCAAATTCACTTCTCTCTCTATAAGTTGTAATATTTGTAATGTTGTAATTTTGCTTTGGAAATAAAGGAAAGCTCCCTTGGCGCTTCAACGGTTGTAAGTTTCTCTTAGTAATTATTTCTTTAACTGTTGTCTTTAATTTCCTTAGTATAATGTTTAGCGCGATGAATAGTAGCTAAACTAGTAGTTCGGTCTAAGGGGCGCACTTGTATTATAAAATGTTTTAAGACTATTAAACTTAGTGTCTAGTCTAAATATTCAAAACTTATTCTATGTGCCATATATTAAGTCAGAACGTCCATGGTTGAGGGGACGCTTGGAATGGCAAAGCTCACCATGGGGGTTCGTAAACTTGTACGGATAAGTGGATGCTTGGAATGGCAAAGCTTATCTGAGAAGTTTGACTCATCCTAAACACCATTTGGTTGATCGGGAATGATTGATCAAATGGATGCACATAGGCTAATATAACCGGGAATGGAGTATTAGTCTAAATAGAATAAGTGTTCTACGTCCTTGGAATAGGCTAGACAGTGTACGCAAATCGAGTGCTTGGAATGGCCTTGATACACCGTTTGAATACTTAGGAGAGTCACTAAAGGTCAATGATAAACAGAATATAATACAAGTCCCCTGAAACCGAACATTTCTCTTAATCATTAAAATTAGTAATTTACTTTCCAGTATTAAAATCAACCAACCAACCAATCAATCAATCAAAATAGCTGGTAGCTTTAAAACCAACCAACCGACCTTAAACACGCTCCCACGCTGCGTAATCCCCCCGAAGAACAATTATTCCCCTAGTTCCCTTGGGTTCGACCCCTACTTACCAAGTACTACCCAGTAGTATAGTTGCAAGTAGCGGACTATAAATTTATTTGCACAATCGCTTTGACGACAAGCGGTTCTGTCAGGAAGCAATCAAAAGATCAGATCAAACTATATGGTTTTCGAAGTCAGTGGAGGCTGCACTTCGGGTTTTCAGTGAATAATTGAAGTCAACTCCGCCAAGAAGCATCTATGCAAAGGCGAGGACGGGAATCAGACCGTTCTCTCTCTAGTCAAAATAGCCGAGAAAATAGATGAGCGACCCTCATCTTGACCCGCGCAAAACGACAAAGACGAGAGGAGCGGGGAGGTATTTCCATAGGCTTGCGGGCGATGATTGGACCTCCCAAAAAAGGCTTGAGAAAATGGACTTGCAAAACCATAAAAAGGCGAAAAGCTCGAAGAAGCAAATCAAGAGGCCTAAGGCCCAAAATTGTGAAGGTTTTAACCGAAAAAAAAAGTGAAGCACTCAAAAAAGTCAAATCAAAGGCCAAAGGCCGATTCACTACAACAAAAAAGCAGTCCCTCGCCAAAGAAGAAAATCAAAAAGGCTCAACTCACTGAAACCCGAATCGAATCACGTGCTAGAGAAAGCTACCAGAAAACCATATAGTAAGAGACGATCCCGAGGTTGCAGTCCAAGAGCCTAAAAAGGGCTATCTCCCGAGACATCCAATATAATTTGCATCTCAGCACGGAGGTACAAGTATTAAGTTTCTTCTATTTATTTACGCAGTTTAATTTGGTAATAAGTAAGCAATGCATGAATTAGGATAGATCAAGTACCACAGTCTAATTTTCATATTCCAAAGCCAAAATTAGAACTTACGCCCTTTAATAGCATTGTTCGGGACGAACAACTAAAAGTGGGGGGTAATCTGATGGACCAAAGTTATACGAGTCAGAAACACAGTAAAACCCCCTTAATTAGACTGTTTGTCTATCTAACGTCTACGTGTTAGTCCCGATATATTTTCACAGGGCATTTTAGAGACTGAAGTGAAAACACGCTAAGGAGAGGATTTTAAGCTGAAAAGATAACAAGAGTCAATCCAAGGTCAAGATCATATGCCGACTGAAGAAATATCAAGGATCCTGACGTTGAATTGACCAGAATAAATTAATCAGAAGAATCAGGAGTGGAGTCAAGACAGACCGGGGAAGGAACACATTGACAGTTTTGTGAAAAGACTGCACAAAACTGTACAAACTCACACATTGGGCAAGGATGACCGGCCACCACTCAAGGAGGTGGCCAAGGGAGGAGCTCCTCCCCCTTGGACCACCGGCAACCGGCGGCTATGGGAGGAGGGACCGGCGGCTTCACTATTCCGCCACTTGTCACCTCCTCCTCCTCCTCCCTTGGATCAAATGCACATGTCCACCATCTCCACCACCCATCTCCTCCCCTTTGGGCTATAAAAGGAGGAGCTCCTCCTCCTCATTTCACACACCTCAACTCAAATTCACTTCTCTCTCTATAAGTTGTAATATTTGTAATGTTGTAATTTTGCTTTGGAAATAAAGGAAAGCTCCCTTGGCGCTTCAACGGTTGTAAGTTTCTCTTAGTAATTATTTCTTTAACTGTTGTCTTTAATTTCCTTAGTATAATGTTTAGCGCGATGAATAGTAGCTAAACTAGTAGTTCGGTCTAAGGGGCGCACTTGTATTATAAAATGTTTTAAGACTATTAAACTTAGTGTCTAGTCTAAATATTCAAAACTTATTCTATGTGCCATATATTAAGTCAGAACGTCCATGGTTGAGGGGACGCTTGGAATGGCAAAGCTCACCATGGGGGTTCGTAAACTTGTACGGATAAGTGGATGCTTGGAATGGCAAAGCTTATCTGAGAAGTTTGACTCATCCTAAACACCATTTGGTTGATCGGGAATGATTGATCAAATGGATGCACATAGGCTAATATAACCGGGAATGGAGTATTAGTCTAAATAGAATAAGTGTTCTACGTCCTTGGAATAGGCTAGACAGTGTACGCAAATCGAGTGCTTGGAATGGCCTTGATACACCGTTTGAATACTTAGGAGAGTCTCTAAAGGTCAATGATAAACAAGATATAATACAAGTCCCCTAAAACCGAACATTTCTCTTAATCATTAAAATTAGTAATTTACTTTCCAGTATTAAAATCAACCAACCAACCAATCAATCAATCAAAATAGCTGGTAGCTTTAAAACCAACCAACCGACCTTAAACACGCTCCCACGCTGCGTAATCCCCCCGAAGAACAATTATTCCCCTAGTTCCCTTGGGTTCGACCCCTACTTACCAAGTACTACCCAGTAGTATAGTTGCAAGTAGCGGACTATAAATTTATTTGCACAATCGCTTTGACGACAAGCGGTTCTGTCAATACTCCTGTTGGTTCTTGAGTATTCAGTAGGAATTGGGAATACTCCTGTTGGTTCTTGAGTATTCCACCCCCTCTCCTCTTACTGTTTTCAAAAACCCCCGAGTATTTAGCTATGGTATCCACCTCTATGGATATTCGTAGCTAAACTCTTTATTCGGTTAAAGGGGTGTACTTGTATTGTAAAATGTTTTAGACCCTGCACCTAGTGCATCTTTGTGTTCAAAACTTGTTCTATGTGCCATATATAGTCAGAATTTCCAAGGTTGAGTGGAAGCTGTAACAAGCAAAGCTCTTCCGTGGGAATTCGTGAACATACTCGGGTAGTGGAAGCTGTAACAAGCAAAGCTATCTGAGGAGTTCGACTTATCTAAAACACCATTTGGGAAATCGTAACAGAAGATCAAATGGATGCACATAAGGCTAAGATACTTCGAAAGGAGGAATTAGTCTGAAGTAGAACAAGTGTTTTAAACGATGTTGCAAGTCTTGCGCTTAGAAATGGCCTCGATTCATCTTTGAACACTTAGTATGATCATTAGCGGTCAATGATAAACAACTATGATACAAGGCCCCTGAAACTGAATGTTTTCTTTGAATTACAAAACCCCCCTTGTATTTACTTTTCTAGTATAACTGCAATCATCAACCGCTCATCTTCCGGAGGACTCGCAAATCACGCATCACCCACTGTAAGTCTTTCTTTTTATTTTTCAGTATTTATTTTCTGTAATTTACTTTTCCGCACTCAAAACCAAAAAAAAGTCACTTAGTCATAACCGCTAAAATCTCAATCAACCTTAAAACACGCTCCCTCGCTGTACAAATCCCCTAAAGAACAACGTATCCCCCTAATTCCCTTGGGTTCGACCCCTACTTACCACTTACTACCCAGTAGTGAAGTCGCGAGTAGCGGAAAATATAAATTTATTTGTACAGAGAACATTGCACCTTAACGACAGTGCAGTGGGCTCCGTCAATGATGTATATGCTCAAGAGACAATGTTATTAAAAAGCAAACAACAAAAGAAAAACATGGAATAGTCGAAGTACTAAATGATTCGTCCTAGGGACAATCTAGCCATTTCTCCCCGGCAACGGCGCTATTTGACAAGCTATTTTTAATGACCTCTAAAATAAAGTCAAGCAAAAGAGGGTTGGTAGTATGTCAAAACATTTATAGACCCGGTAAGACCGGTGTCGAAACCAAGGGAGCAATTGGATTGTACGCTAAGATTTATCAAATTTTCCACTTGGCTATTCCTACGAATCAATTATGAGATGGTTTTCAAGTCAACACTAACAATGAAATGGTTTCAATGGGTTTTAGTTCAATTCAAAGAGAGTTTCGTGGGGTTACTCCCCTCCTTGGCATTTCCTATGATCACGTATACAAGAATTACGCACATTCAAGGTATCAAATAGTTTAGAACCTAGCTTGCGCTAAGGTAGACCAACTTTCTTGTGAATCTATTCGTAGTCAAGCTCTCTTAATTAGAACCTCATTAAATCGAGAATGTTGGTTCACTCTATAGCATTTATTAGCCTTGGAACATCTCCCAAGGCAATAAATACCATAGGCTTAGGGGACTAGTTCGCTTCATATCCATGCATTCATCATCATAAACACTAGCTAGATATGATCATATTTACTACATCCAAACCTATCTTAAGGTCATATACTTCGGTCAAGTTTGGAGATCAACATGTCACTTACGCATTTCATCAAAACACTTAGTTGCATGTCATAAATGAAGAGCATAGTAAACATGAATTTAACACCATATACTATTAAATCAAAGGTATGTATACATGATCAAGAGTACCAAGGACGGCAACACCCTCAAAACACAAGGGGACTACTCACACGTCATGTAAGACAACATGGTGTGAGTAAGGTTTAGAGAAAACAATCAAAAGGAATAGAAAAGATGAAAAGAAAGTAGGATTGTTAATCCTTGAACTCCCTATTAATCTTCCTTCTTCTCCTTTGGTTGGATCCTCCTTGATGACCTTGATTTGATCTCTTTTTCTGAGTATTTCCCCCCTAATAAGCCAGCTCCCTAGGTCAAACATGTCACATTCTATTTATAGCCTCTGGTAGAATTTTTACTGAAACAGGTCCAGTCGATCGGCTGGTGAAGGCTTGATTCCCAGTCGGTCGACTGGTGGCTAAAATACAGTCTCTTCTGTGGTGATCATCCAGTCGACCGGTTGGATTGGCCAACCAACCGACTCAAAACAGGGAGATTGTTATCCTTTTGAGGTCCTTCCAAGTCAACCGGTTGAACTTCCCAGCAGACCGACTCGAGGTTGAGCAATAATTCTGAGGCTTCTTTCTAGTCGGTTGATTAGCAAGTCCAGCCGATCGACTCGATGTGGGAGGTTTATCAGCACTTTGAAGCTTCTTTCCAGTCAGTCGACTGGCGGGTGTAGCCGACCGACTCGATGTGGGAGGTTTATCAGCACTCTGAAGCTTCTTTCCATTCAGTCGACTGGCTGTTTAGCCGACCGACTCGATGTGGGAGGTTTATCAGCACTCTGAAGCTTCTTTCCATTCGGTTGACTGGCGGGTTCAGCCGACCGACTCGATGTGGGAGGTTTATCAGCACTCTGAAGCTTCTTTCCAGTCAGTCGACTGGAAGGTGTAGCCGACCGACTCGATGTGGCTTGCTTGCTTCCTGTTCTGCTCTTTCATCCAATCGAACGATTAGTTCATCGGAGATTTTCAGCCGATCGGCAGAGTCCTTTTTTCCCACATTTTGCTCAAATCTTTGGTTGTTCCCCGAGTTTTTGTATGTAGGCTTTGACATTGAGGAGGGCCTTCTACCTGAATGTAGGGAAAGAGGTCAAATGACATCAAAATATCGTCGGAAATGAACCAAAGTTATAGTGAAAACGGCTATTAATAAGTCAAAAACTCGACTTATCAATTTGATGAACGAAAAAAGCAAAATGATGGTTTCGATTGATTGTCAAATTATTGTTTACAAGTGGAGTAAGGAAAATGATCAGGTGCAAATGTACAAACTGCAAACCGACGAATCACGGTACACTTTCTACGGATTATGCCATAATTCGGGAAAGTTACATATAATTCGTTGGATAAAACTATGACATAGTTCGTATGAAGTGTATCATAATTCGTCGATCTGTAGTTTGCAACAAAAATCTGATTTGCCATGATGTTGACTCATCAAGTTTTGAAAGTATTTTTAATGGATGTGATGGTGAACTTAGGATTTTAATTTCAATACACCAAAGATCCATGAACAATGACAGTGAAAAGACCAGCCCAAATGTAACAGCCCATGCTCACGTATTTGGGTCAAAACTTTTAATGGGCAACAGAACAGCAATCAGTTGATGCTGATATTCTCAAATCTCCAAATCAAACACTTTGTAGTTGGTACTTATGTTAAGCATTTTGAACCACAAGACACTGCTTTAATATCATTTTACAACATATTTTATAAGCTTAATGAATATATTTTAAGGATTAACATTTGGTTTAAGTCTGCACATTTAGCCTTAAGTTTGAACTTTACAAAATTTTGACTCCGACTCGTGTTTCGACCTTCTAAACGATCTCGCCTACTCTCGATGTGAACTAGAGAGTTGTAGGGCTTTGAGTTAGCTACACAACGATATATAGGACGCCCCATTGGATTTTTTTATTTGCTCCCAGCACTCTTTTAAAGTAGCGGATGTCTAAAATTGAATTAAAATTATGATCACAAAACAATTGAATTAAAATTAATTACGAAAAGACTATACTGTCCCTCGGTATTCAATTACAAAATTTCGGCGAATTCGCCACATGTCAACTTTTAGGAGGTTTAGAGTTTATATTTAAAAAAGTCTTATTTATACCGAAACCGCACTCTTTTAGCTAATGTCTCATTGAGAATGGATTAAATACAAACCCTATCTTTTTATATAAATTACAAGCCACGGGGTAATATAGTCTTTTCCAATTTCTGGGTTTAGTCAGTAGTTTAGCTAAATGTTCAGTGATATGGCTGAATCGTTAATTTTCGCTTCAATTCATCAAAAAAATTTATTTACTGAACATTTTGCTTTTCAAGGTTTTCACGTATTTTGGCTAAATGTTCCATGTTATAACTAGACAATGTCCATAAAATATTTCAAATTGTCCACGTATTTTGTAAATTTTCCAGTGATTTTAACTAAATGTTTAGTGATTTTAACTAAATGCTTAGTGATAATGCTTAATGTCCAGTGAATTGTACACGTACTTTGTGAATATTCATTGATTTTAACTATAATGTTCTTGCAAAGCAAAATGTTCCGTGAATGAAAATTTATTTTTCGATGAATTGAAGCGAAAAGTAACCATTTTTAATGTTCTGTCGGTTTATTTTTTTAACATCGTTTTTATATATGAATTTTTTCAAAATCTAAATGATTTGTAGTTTATATAAATAAATGAGATTTATATGTGACCCTACCCATGGGCCATGCCTCATTAAACTTTATTGAATACGGCATAAAATTGAAAACACTATTAATTACACATACTAATAATCTTTGTTCATACTTGTTAAAATAAATTACTGGATCGGCGACTGAACATTCTTAGGTATTACACATATGAATATGTTTTGAGTCTTAAGCTCTAAGGAAAGGTTGTTCGATAATACACATGAATATGTTTTGAGTCTAAGGAAAGGTCATTGGCCTCGTCACTCGTGCTCGGCCGCCTCCATTTAGGCATTTACTAAGGTGGCCTCAGGAGAAAAGGACTGAAGAGTGAGACAAGAGAAACACGATCCATTAATGCATGTAGTAAATGGTGTATCTATTAAAAATTGAAGTACTAAACAGTTACTGATACCTTTTTTTTGATAACACAGTTACTGATACCTAACTTCAGATCTCATACATACACTGGTGACTAGCCTCGTCCAACAAAAAACAGTGATAGACATTTCTTTTGGATTTGACTTTAAGTTCTTTTTTTTTTGGATACATGAGTTAGTGTTGTTAGTGTTAGTGTTAGTGTTAGTGTTAGTGTTAGTGTTAGTGTTAGGTGTTAGTGAGGATTCGAACCCAAACACCACAAAGTGTTGAGCGGGCAGGCCACCACCAGGCTAAACTAAAAGTCAATCCAAACTCATCCAAGAGACCAAGACAAATTAAACTAAGGTAAGCTAAACTAAACTCACATAAGCTCATTTATGTCAACATAAGTTAAACTAAACCAAGCTAATTACAAGTCAAACTAAACTAAATTAAGTAAAGTTAAATAAATTTAAAATGAGCTATTATTTTCATTTCATTGACATTTATAAAATATGTTTTAACTCATTTAATTAAATATTTTATAACTGCTAAAAGAAATATAAAATTATAGTACAAAGTTTTTTAATCGTTTAACAAAAATATCAAAGTTTGTGCTTGTTTTTTTTTACATATTTAAAAGCATCAAACTAAATAATTTTTTTATTGTATCAAACTAAACAAATTAAGTATATGTTACTCGTAACTTTAAATTATTAAACTTATATTTATTTTTGGTAATATTGATTTGATGTTAACTAATTTAATTATAAAAAGGTAATTACTTTCTTTATAATAAGATAATTTAAAGTAAAATTCACCTAAGTTAAACTGAGTTCACCCAATACAAACTAAGCTACGCTAAGCTCAACTACTCACATAAGCTCACTTAACACAAATTAAGCTCACCTAAACTAAACTAAGCTCACCCAATACAAACTAAACTAAACCAAACTCCTAAGCTAAAATCCAAACCTTAAAGAACAGACCTATAGTTTGTATCTTATTTTAATTACATGACAAATAAAACAAAAAATTATTTTCCCTTTAAGTTTCTTTCATCTTCAAACTCCCCATAAACAAAGTATTCAACTTTGGTCCCATGAGACATCAATTGTGAAATTTTTTAAAGAATTAGTTCTTATAACAACGCACGCTACCTACATATAATATAGTTGACAATTGTTTTTTTTTTGTTATTGAACAATATAGTTAGACAATAGTCCATATATGAGTCGTCCTTAACCTCTACCCAAATGCTATACTTTCACTTCTTTTTTTGTTGTTGATAAAACACCTGACAGCATGCTTACTCGCCAAGCAGTCTGCTACCTGATTTGATTCTCTGAAGATGTGATGCACAGACCATCCGGGATTGGATTGAAGAAGATTAAGAGAGGAGGGAAGTCATGAGAAGCACCACTCACCCACTCCCTTGCCAATCAAAACAACCTTGCAAACCTCCAAAGAATTTACCTCGAAGATGGCCCTCGTAACTTTGAAATTATTAGCCAACTCCAAACCTCGTAATAATGCTCGGCCTTCAACTTCACTTGCACAAAAGCAGCGATCCTCCTGATCCGCCCAAGTCCACAAAACCGTGCCCAGGTGGTCTCTCGCAACAATCCCAACACCTGCCTTCCTAGCTAAGCCATTCCAAGAGCCGTCCGAATTGATCTTGATGCAACCATCATCAGGGGAGACCAGCAACCATCAATATTGGCATTCTCCATGGGCCTTGGACATAATTGTATAGCAGGACATGTGAGCATACTTCTACTGACTACACCTGCTACTTTTGCACACCAACTATCCAACTCGTGCCACACCCTGTTTCTATTCTTCCAAGACACCCAAGCCACCACCAACAACATCCTGCGATCCTCCTCCGAGCAACTAGTAAAACAGCTTCAGATCTAATCCGCTGGATCAGCTCCCGGTCTAGCAATGCTGTTAGAATCTAGACCCAGTTCCCTGTATACTACACGAGCCCACCAGCAATCCCTTACCACATGAAGGGCTGTCTCATTCCTGCACCCACAGAGCTTACATCGACCATCCAGAGAAATTCCCCTCCTCCTTAGGTTCCATGCATCGGGTAAACAATTGTGAAACAACCTCCAGCAGAATACTTTTACCTTGCTAAGAACTTTACAGCCCCAAATCCTTTTCCAAAATCTGTGTACTTCTCTATTATCAGATTGTTCATCCATCATCACTACTTCGTCCGCTCTAGTTTCCTTAAGCACCTCATAAGCCGATTTAACCGAGAAAGCCCCGTCACTGGTATGCCTTCATCTACAAGTATCTCCATCATCCTCCCACCAAATGCCCCAAGAAACACATGCATACCTCTCATAACTCCCCGCCATACATGTGAAGGATTGGAGCCCAGCCTAGCACTCATGATATTCCCCCCTCCACAATATTTAGCTGATAAAACCTAGGACATTAAAAGCTGAGGGCATTTCACTATTCTCCAAGCTATCTTCATCAAGATAGCCTCATTGAAAATGCTTAGATCTTTGAAGCCCATCTCACCTTCGCATTTCTTCTTTTGCAGGGTGTTTTGACTCAGCCAACTAATGCTCTTATTTCCTTTCTTTGCCCACCAGAACTGTTGAATCATTTTTGATAGTTCGAAGATCAATTTCTTAGGGAACTGATAGACCGACATCATATTGACCGGCATTGCTTGGATGACTGCTTTCACTAACACCTCTCTGCCCGCTGCCGATAGCAGCTTGCTCTTCCAATCTTTCACTTTCCTCCATATCTTCTCCAGAATACTCTTGAAGGCTTCCGTCTTCCTCTGGCCAACCACCAATGGCATCCCCAAATATTTAGAATGACAAGGAACTTGGTGGATTCTGAAAATGTTACAGACCTGCCTCCTCACATCAGCTGGAGTATTTCGTCTAAAACACACCTCCGACTTCTCAAAATTTATCCTCTGGTCTGAAATTCCTTCATATTGACTGAGCACGCTCTTAAGGCAACTGACTTCTTCCCTATCAGCCTTGACGAAGAAGATAGAATCGTCCGCAAATAGGAGATAAGTGGCAGTAGGGGCCTTTCTGCAAATCTGAACCCCGCTGACTTTCCTACTTACAACTGCCTGATGCATTCTAACATTTAGCAGTTCTGTGCGAAACAAAAAGAGATCGGGGAAAGAGGATCCCCTGCCTCAATCCCCTTCCCGGCTTGATGACAGCAGACAGCTTATCGTTAACTTTGACTTAGTATGAAACAGAGTTCACACACAGCATCACTCTAGCTACCCATTTGCCCGCAAAGCCCAACTTCAATAATAATCTCTCCAAAAACAACCACTCTACTCGGTTATAAGCTTTACTCATATCGACTTTAATTGATGCATAGAAGTTTTTATCATCTCTCCGACTCTTCAAATAATGCGATATCTCATGAGCAACTACAATATTATCAGATATAATGCCCCTTAATAAAAGCACTCTTGAAGGGATATATAACTTGATAAAGAATCGGCTGAAGCCTCATGGCAAGAATCTTCATGATAATCTTTATTGCCACTGTACAGAGGCTAATTGGCCTCCAATCTTCCATCCTGTCTGCGTCCTTCTTCTTAGGGATAAGGGCAATTAGAGTTCTGTTCATCCCTCCAGGAAACCCTCCACCCAGAATCGTCTCACCTCCGGAACTACACTGGTCTTTATCTTCTCCCAAAATTTCTGATAAAACACTGCTGGAAAGCCATCAATGCCTGGAGCCTTTAAGGGGCCTAGCAAAAAGACTGTCATCTTTGTCTCCTCCTCTGAAATGTCTCACAGCAATTCAGCATTCATATCATCTGTAATACAAGCTATCACATCCCCCAATTCTGCATCCATCACTTCCACACTTCTGGAAATAGAATACTGGAAAATGTTACAGAAGTACTCTGTGACAATATTCATAATCTTTTCCTCCCCCTCTTGAAGAATCCCTTGAGAGTCCTTTAACTGTGTGATTCAATTCTTCTGCTTCCTATGACTCGCTTTGGCATGAAAATACTTAGTGTTTCTGTCTCCATGCTCCATCCACATCACTCTCGACCTCTACATCCACAATGTTTCTTCCCTCACCATCCAACGATCCAGCTCTTCAGTAATCCATTGTTCCCTCTCCACTGTATATGGGTTCCTATCTTCCTTCCTGATGTCCTCTAACTCCTTCTTGAGGGACTTTATTCTCCTTTGCACATTACCAAAGGAAGCCTGGTTCCACTCCTTCAATTTCTCTTTACATCTCCTCAACTTGCATTTCCAACCTCCAGTCATAGACTCAGCCTCATCCCAAAACTCATTCATCATTCCATTAAAGTCTGGATGGTCAAGCCACATCACCTCGAATCGGAAAAGCTTCTTGTTCCTCCAAACACAACTACTATCTGTATCAAGAGCCAATAATTGATGATCCGAGGCATGAATTTGAACATGCTTGACCATTGATCTTGGAAATCTACGCCTCCAGTCAATAGTTGCCACTACTCTATCCAGCCTCGCACGCACCTCCACTTCACCTTCCCTTAGATTCGAGTAGGTAAAAGGATATCCCGAATATCCAAGATCAGCCAACTCGCATTTATCCAACACCCTCCTGAAGTTCTCTATTTACCAATTTTGTCTGGCTCTGCCTCCCTGCACTTCCGAAGGACAAGCCACCTCATTGAAATCCCCAATGACCAACCATGGGAGCCTCCTACACTCACCCAATCTTCTAAGCAAATTCCACCCCAACACCCTATTACCAACCGCTGACTCTCCATAAAATAAAGTCAGTCAAAACTCGCCCTGTTCCTCAATAATAGCATCTATATGATTACAAGAGAAGCTTAAAATCCTGACCTCCAAACTCTCATCCCACAAAAGCGCCAGACCCCCCAACTGCCCTCTACAGCTCACAAACAACCCATTACGAAACCCTAACTTCCATCTTACCCAATCACCCTCTACCTCCTTCTTCCTTGTTTCCATTAAGCACACAATTTGGGGAGAGAACGCCCTAATTGCGTCCTTCAATGCTCGAACTGTTCGAGGCCTTCCCAAGCCTCGACAGTTCCAACTGAAGAGTTTCATTGTCCCCGGCGGGGCTGGAAGCCAGCCTCCGCTGATCCCTCTCCATTGATGTTGTTTGTAACTACCACCGGAACATCGAACATAGCCCAATCGCCTACTCTAAGAGCTCTCCCATCACCACCGTAAGGATGGTATCGCTTCCTCACCACGTCAACATACCTACTTTCACTGACCTCCGATTGACCTTTCCGTCTACTTGGAAGCTTCCCAGGCCTTCCTCCCAAACCACCAAGATGACGACTTCCTCCACCCATCATCACTTTTGGTCCAGCCCACTGCCCATTCGGCCCATTTGTCAGGCCCAATCCTACCTTCTCACCTAGATTTGGACTAGGGTTTGTCATATTCAAACCATCTCCCCCTCGAACATTACAACCTCTTTCAAAGGTCTAGCCCCAACTGTCCTCTGTACCCCCGTGATGGACCAAAATTATACGAATCATAAACACAGTATAACCCCCTTATTTAGACATTTTGTCTATTTAACTTTTGCTTGTTAGTTCAGATATATTTTTGCAGGGTAATTCAGAGCTTAGAGAGAATACACATTAAAGAGGAGCTTTTAGAGCAGAAAAGATGTTACGAGTCAATCCAAGGTCAAGATCATATGCCGACTGAAGAAATATCAAGGTTCCTGACGTTGAATCACTCATAACAAATTAATCAGAAGAATCAGGAGAGGAATCAAGATAGCCCGGGGAAGAAACACATTGACAGTTTTGTGAAAAGACTGCACAAAACTGTACAAAACTCATACATGGGCAAAGTGACCGGCCACTTGGGCAAGAGGTGGCCAAAGCCACCCCTCCTCCTCCCTCCACCACCGGCAACCGGCGGCTCCTCCACCCATGGTGACCGGCGGCTTTTTGCTCCTCCACATGTCTCCTCCTCCTTGCTCCTCCTTCCTCCTCCCTTGGATCAAAAGACATGTGGTGGCTCCTCCACCCTCCATTCTCCTCCTCCATGGATGGCCTCCACATGCAACCATCTCCACCCTCCATGGCTATAAAAGGAGGAGCTCCTCCTCATTTGAAATCATCCCTCACTTGTAAAAAAACACTTCTCTCTCTAAGTTATGTATTTGTAAGTTTGGCTTTGGAAATAAAGGATAGCTCCCTTGGCGCTTCAACGGTTGTAAGTATTATTTCTAGTATTTATTCAACTATTTATTTCCTTAGTTATAATGTTTAGCGTGATGAATAGTAGCTAAACTAGTAGTTCGGTAGAAGGGGCGCACTTGTATTATAAAATGTTTTAAGACTATTAACTTAGCGTCTAGTCTTAGTATTCAAAACTTGTTCTATGTGCCATATATCAAGTTAGAGTTTCCAAGATTGAGTGTAAGCTGTCACAAGCAAAGCTCTTCCGTGGAAATTCGTGATCATACTCGGTAAGTGGAAGCTGTCACAAGCAAAACTTATCGAGGAGTTCGACTTATCTAAAACACCACTTGGTCAATAACGTAACTGGGAGATCAAGTGGATGCACTTACAGCTAAGATACTTCGAAAGGAGGAATTAGTTTTGCTTCGAACAAGTGTTGCTTTAAACGATGTTGCAAGTCTTGCGCTACGAAAGGGCCTCGATTCATCTTTGAATACTTAGATAATTCACTAAAGGTCAATGATAAACAGGATATAATACAAGGCCCCTGAAACCGAACATTTCTCTTTAATTATAAACTGTAATTTACTTTCCAGTATTAAAACCAACCAACCAACCAATCAATCAATCAATCACTTAGCTGGTAGCTTTAAAACCAACCAAGCGACCTAAAACACGCTCTCTCGCTGGACAACCCCCTCAAAGAACATCTATTCCCTTGATTCCCTTGGGTTCGACCCCTACTTACCACTTGCTACCCAGTAGTATAGTTGCGAGTAGCGGACTATTATAAATTTATTCTTGACGTTTGCACATAACGACTGTGCATCCATCAAAATTGGCGCCGTTGCCGGGGAATCAGCCATCGAATAAAGTTCTTTGAATCGTTACGCGCTTCAAAACAACCATGTCTCGCGAAGAAAGTCACCATGACTACCGGGATGACGAAGAAATAAACTTGTACGATCAAAATGATGAGGTACCGTTTCCATTCGTCGACGATCCGGAACAACTCATCAGAAACTGAAGAGCTCGTGATAGGGAAGCAGTCAGAAGAAACCAAGAATTACCCGAGGACCGAAATGCAGCTGGTCCAGTACAACCTCCTATCCATCCCCCACGACCACAACCTCAACCTCGATACATACCAAGAAGAGAACCCGCTTTCGACGACTAGTACGGGGACAACTACTACCGTGAACCAACTATGGGCGAGTTAAATGCCCCTAATTTCGAGACACAACCGTGGTGCATCTATGAGAGCCCTGAATTAGAAAACATAACCATCAACGCATCAGTGGCGCACAGCCTGCCAAAATTCTCAGGAGCTCAAGGAGAATCTGCCACAACTCACCTCCAACGCCTACATGGCATTTACCAGAATCTAAAGCCCAATCGAGTGAATATGGACGACTTCAAGTTAAAGGCGTTCTATTTTTCCCTCATAGACTCGGCAAGCGACTGGTTCCTTTCATTGCCTTCCGGAAGCATCAGAACATAGGCTCAGATGCAGAAGAAATTCTTAGACAAATACTATCCGGCTGGAAGAGCAATGCAAGTAAGGAAGCAACTACAGGAAATCAAACAAGGTCCCAATGAAACCATGTACGATTACCTGGAAAAGTTCAATCACCTAGAAAGGAGCTGCTGTACCCTTGGATTGCCCGAGAAACTCGTCATAGAGTACCTCATTGATGGATTAAGACCCTTGGACAAAATGCTCTTGGATGCCTCAGCGGGAGGATCCATGATGAATCTATCATTAAGTGGCATAAGGAATCTCATCGCCAACGTTGCTGAAAATGCCCGATTTAGAGAAGAGACTACTCGTCAAGATGAATTCTCTCGATCAAAAAAGGTAGCACAAGCCGAGACATCAGTAAACTCTATGACTGAAGAGATGAAACAGTTAAAGGAGATGATGATCGAGATCATACGTAGACAGCCAGTTCCGGTAAAACCTTGCGAGTTCTGTGGTTCTACAGACCATAAAACTGACGCATGCCCAACACTGATAGAAGAAGAACCGGCGGAAGTGAATATAGTGGGAGGATATCAAGGACACAACAACAACAACGACAGAGCTGGACAAAACAGACAGTACGGTCAAATATCCAACCCAGGCTGGCGTAACAACAACAGCTATCCTCAGACGGAGACACAACCAGCTGTCCCTCAACTAGCGCAGTCATTCTACCAACCACCCCACCGACAATATCACCAGAACGCTCCATCGGCAGGCCAATATCACCAAAAAGGGCCAAATCAGTACCAAGCCAGCCTGAGCAATCAGCAGGAACCAAGCAAGTCGCTCAATGACACGATGAAGGAGCTCGTGGGAAACATTAATCAATTGGGTACTTCACTACACCAGTACCAGGCAAAAACTGACAGGGCAATTTCAGAATTGACCAAACAAATGTCCCAGCTCGCCACCGCAATGTCAACACTCACTACTGAACCTGGCAGACTTCCTTCACAGACCGTCCAAAATCCTAAAGCGAACATAAGCATGATAAGGAGGTCAAACATGAAGGTTACTCTAGGAGAAGTAGCACGGTCCCCAACCTACAGACTTACAAACAATCACTTCAACCGTAGGAGTCGACCTGATTGGAATCAAGAAGAAGACCGACCCAATGATGGCAAAACATGGGTTACGCATGCTGACAATGGACGGTACGCGTTTACTGTTTGCATAACACCGCCGCCGATCACACACTTTGACATACCAGCATCTGGTTGGGACTCCCCAACTAATATTTATGCTTCGAAGCAAAATATTAAAGGGTCCGAGTATGCAAATCCTAAGCCAGGGAGTGGGCAGAATAGTCCAACAATAGAAAGAGCCCTCACTTCAGATCATGAGCCACAACCGGAAAGAAATAAAGACGCTGGGGCCTTTACAATCACCTGTGGTATTGGTGAAACCCAGATCCATAAATGCTTAGTCGATTTTGGGGCTGCTGTCAACGCCATGCCTTCTTCCTTGTATTACCTACTAGGACTTGGTCCGTTGAAACCACCTTGATCAAATAACGAGCTAGGAGATAAATCATGCATCCGCCCGGTTGGAGAACTGGAAGATGTAATACTCCATGTGGGAGAACTTGTCGTTGCTGCAGACTTCTATGTAATACCAACAGAAGGAACCTGCGAAGACGACCCACCAACAATAATATTGGGACGACCATTCCTCTACGCCACTAAAGCAAGAATCGATGTGGGCAAGGGGTCATTATCACTTAAGTTCGGCGGCAAAATTGCACACTTCTACATTAATAAGAGCCGCCCGGACACAAAGAAATCGCCAGACATAACACCTATCTCAGATCACGGTGCACAGTTTTCTGACCTGTCATTAGAGACCAAAAAAGTATCAAGACCAGCAGCTATGGTCAAAGGTCTCCCGCCTTCTCAGAAACAATGGAAAGAGAAAACACCAAAACCATGGAGCTCTTACTCCAGCAAGAAGTCAGGAAGAAGCAACACTGGAACGGTGGCGAAGTTTGACTTGAGCCACCCATGGGACCCAAACCAGTAATCCACAACGAGGTACTGTCGAGCCAACGACGTTAAACAAGTGCACTGGTCGGGAGGTAACCCGACACTATCTTACTTTCCGCACTTTTAATTTCTGTCATTTAAATTCAGTATTTAGTTTTAAGCTTGCATGACTTTTGAACTAAGGCATGCCTTCGTTCAAAAGTGGGGGGTGAGAACCACCTATGTACATAAATAACATGCTTGCTGTTTTTTCTTTTTTTAGTAATAGTATCTTTTTGAAAATATGAACTTAAGAATGTGAAAAAGATAAATCATAATTCATGCATTAACCTTGTGAAAATTCAACTGTTTAAAAACTTAGAATGTAACTTTCCATTTGTCCTTTGTGCTGAGATAACTAGGGATGTGGAGTTGACATAAACTGCCCTAGAGAGGCTTGGCAAGCAATCAAAGGATCAGATCAAACTATATGGTTTTCGAAGTCAGTGGAGGCTGCACTTCAGGTTTCAGTGAAAATTGAAGTCATCTCCGCCATGCAATGCAAAAGGCGAGGACGGGAATCAGACCGTCCTATCTCCGGTCAAAGTAGCCGAGAAAATAGATGAGCGACCCTCATCTTGACCCGCGTGAAACGACAGTCAAAGTAGCCGAGAAAATAGATGAGCGACCCTCACCTTGACCCGCGCGAAAACGGCAAAAACGAGAGGAGCGGGGAGGTATTTCCATAGGCTTGCGGGCGATGATTGGACCTCCAAAAAAGGCTAAGAAAATGGACTAGCAAAGCCACAAAAAGGCGAAAAGCTCGAAGAAGCAAATCAAGAGGCCAAAGGCCCAAAATTGTGAAGGTTTTAACCGAACAAAAAGTGAAGAACTCAAAAAGTCAAATCAAAGGCCAAAGGCCGATTCACTACAAAAAGCAGTCCCTCGCCAAAAGAAAATCAAAGTACTCAAACCATTGAAACCCGAACCGAATCACGTGCTAGAGAAAGCTACCAGAAAACCATATAGTGCGAGACGATCCCAAGATTGCAGTCCAGGAGCCTAAAAAGGGCTATCTCCCGAGACATCCAATATAATTTGCATCTCAGCACGGAGGTACAAGTATTAAAAATCTTCTATTTATTTACGCAGTTTAATTCGGTAATAAGTAAGCAATGCATGAATTAGGATAGATCGACTACCACAGTCTAATTTTCATATTTCAAAGCCAACTTAGAGTACAGCCCTTGAATAGCATTGTTCGGGACGAACAACTAAAAGTGTGGGGTGATCTGATGGACCAAAATTATACGAATCATAAACACAGTATAACCCCCTTATTTAGACATTTTGTCTATTTAACTTTTGCTTGTTAGTTCAGATATATTTTTGCAGGGTAATTCAGAGCTTAGAGAGAATACACATTAAAGAGGAGCTTTTAGAGCAGAAAAGATGTTACGAGTCAATCCAAGGTCAAGATCATATGCCGACTGAAGAAATATCAAGGATCCCTACGTTGAATCACTCATAACAAATTAATCAGAAGAATCAGGAGAGGAATCAAGACAGCCCGGGGAAGAAACACATTGACAGTTTTGTGAAAAGACTGCACAAAACTGTACAAAACTCATACATGGGCAAAGTGACCGGCCACTTGGGCAAGAGGTGGCCAAAGCCACCCCTCCTCCTCCCTCCACCACCGGCAACCGGCGGCTCCTCCACCCATGGTGACCGGCGGCTTTTTGCTCCTCCACATGTCTCCTCCTCCTTGCTCCTCCTTCCTCCTCCCTTGGATCAAAAGACATGTGGTGGCTCCTCCACCCTCCATTCTCCTCCTCCATGGATGGCCTCCACATGCAACCATCTCCACCCTCCATCTCCACCCTCCATGGCTATAAAAGGAGGAGCTCCTCCTCATTTGAAATCATCCCTCACTTGTAAAAAACACTTCTCTCTCTAAGTTATGTATTTGTAAGTTTGGCTTTGGAAATAAAGGATAGCTCCCTTGGCGCTTCAACGGTTGTAAGTATTATTTCTAGTATTTATTCAACTGTTTATTTCCTTAGTTATAATGTTTAGCGCGATGAATAGTAGCTAAACTAGTAGTTCAGTAGAAGGGGCGCACTTGTATTATAAAATGTTTTAAGACTATTAACTTAGCGTCTAGTCTTAGTATTCAAAACTTGTTCTATGTGCCATTTATCAAGTCAGAGTTTCCAAGGTTGAGTGGAAGCTGTCACAAGCAAAGCTCTTCCGTGGAAATTCGTGATCATACTCGGTAAGTGGAAGCTGTCACAAGCAAAACTTATCGAGGAGTTCGACTTATCTAAAACACTACTTGGTCAATAACGTAACTGGGAGATCAAGTGGATGCACTTATAGCTAAGATACTTCGAAAGGAGGAATTAGTTTTGCTTAGAACAAGTGTTGCTTTAAACGATGTTGCAAGTCTTGCGCTACGAAAGGGCCTCGATTCATCTTTGAATACTTAGATAATTCACTAAAGGTCAATGATAAACAGGATGTAATACAAGGCCCCTGAAACCGAACATTTCTCTTTAATTGTAAACTGTAATTTACTTTCCAGTATTAAAACCAACCAACCAACCAATCAATCAATCAATCACTTAGCTGGTAGCTTTAAAACCAACCAACCGACCTAAAACACGCTCTCTCGCTGGACAACCCCCTCAAAGAACATGTATTCCCCTGATTCCCTTGGGTTCGACCCCTACTTACCACTTGCTACCCAGTAGTATAGTTGCGAGTAGCGGACTATTATAAATTTATTCTTGACGTTTGCACATAACGACTGTGCATCCATCACCCCGCTGTCAGCTCAGCAGTACCCAACGGGATTTCTGTATCACATACCGTACCTCTGTCCACCTCTCTTGCAGCATCCTCATCAGTTTGACCTTCGTTATTCTGCCCATTGATGTGACCTTCCAAGACCTCCACCTCGCGCCTGTCCATCAACTGCTTCTGGAGAATTACTGCACGCGCCTCCCGCCTGACCTCCTCTCTAATTTCACTTTCCTTCTCCTCCACCGTCATCCCTGCTCCCACATTCATCAGAGGAACAGTAGTCGCCTTTTGGTTATCGGCCCTCAACCATTTGCCAAATCTCTATTTATTGGGGTTATGTTCGCTCTCAAAGTCACACTTATTTGACTCATGAGTCAGCCGCTCACACTTGAAGCACAACATAGGAAGTCTCTCATACTTATAATCGATCCAAACTGGTTCTCTATCTTCCTCAGCTAAGAAGACTCCATGGAGGATTGGCTTGTCAACTTCTATCTCCAATCTAAATCTATCCCATTTCCGCCTCGATGTCTCCTTATTCTCATCATGCTTCTCCTCCTTAACTACTTTGCCAACCAGATCTGCAAGCTCACGTGGTGTATTACTCTCACTGTATTCAACAGGTATATTATGTATTTGCACCCACATTCTGATAGTGTTGGAGTTATAGTTCGTTGGTATCGAGCCATTACGCCATTTCTCAACAGTAACCGCCCACCCCATAAACGTCCAGGGTCCACCCTCCAGAACCCTGCGTTGTTCCTCTTCGCTTCTAAGCTTAACTACCATCTTGTTATATAATATCTCCTGATATTCAAGCTAGTCCTTAATATTCCATGTCATTTTGAGAGCAGTAAGCATAGCCGTAGTGTTAAAGGGGTTCCCATTGCACAGTTTAAGCACCACTGCCCACCTAAAACTCTCCTCCGCTTTTTCCGAATATCTTTTCTAATCGTCACCGCCAACTTGCCTTGTATACGATTTGACAATATCTTTACTTCAGATTCCATTCACCAAACTTATAGAACAGTGTCAGCTTGAAAACAAGGATGTGAAAACACCAAAACCACCGTAACAAAGCACACGTAAAGAAGAAAACAGGAATAAAACCAGCTAAAGCAAAGCCAAGCTGAAACTCGGGCCCTCACACAAGAGAGAAAGGTTTTTGATTCACTTTTTTGTATCCTATACTTTCACTTTTGATTAGTGCTGGGTTCGGTTCAAAAACCGAACCGAACCGACAAAAACCGAACCGAACCGAATTGTCGGTTTAGTGAAAAATGAAACCGAAAACCGAACCGATTTTTCGGTAAACCGACATTCGGTTTCGGTTCGGTTCGGTTTTACCGAAATTGTCAGTTTTTGTCGGTTTCGGTTCGGTTTTGTTGGTTTTTGTCGGTTCGGTTTGTCGTTTTTATCGGTAATTGTCGGTTTTTGTCGGTTTTTATCGGTTTTGTAGGTTCGGTTTTTCGGTTTTTGTCGGTTTTATCGGTTTTGGTCGGTTTTTGTCGGTTCGGTTCGGTTTTATTTCGGTTCTCAAAATGAAAACCGAAACCGAACCGAAATAAGTCGGTTCGGTAAGAAAAACCAAAATTTGGTTCGATTTTGGATTCGGTTCGGTTTTGGTCGGTTCGGTTTCGGTTCGGTTCGGTTTTTCGGTACAAAAACCCAGCCCTACTTTTGATCATCCATTATTTATGCTCCAATGTATAAGTAGTTCTCAATATTTGACTTGGGTGTCAAAATATCCCAAGATGAGTCTTATCATAGTCGACATTTACCCTAATATGCTCTATCCCTTTTATGTACTTTGTCCATTAAGTCTTAGGCATGATAATGTTCACTAAAATAAGATCATACTGATCTGTCCTCTTTTCTAGACCTTGATCTCTTACCTGTCCTACCCAGCAATTCAATCATATTTTAAATTTTTTTACTTCAAATTATGTTTGAACACATCCTATTCGACTTTATCCTACCCTGATATGATTCTGCCCATAGGTTACCCACCGACTATAAAAAATTTATCTTGCTCTACTCTGGTTGCACACTACGTCATTGGGCCAAGAAAAATGATGCTACATTGCGCCAGGAGGGCAGGATTATCCTTACACTACCACATTGACGACTCCTACTCCAACTGTTGAATCTTGAGAAGAAGAATAAATTATTCTTTTCCAAATTTTCATGATAATGAAAGCTAGATTTTTATTGTCTTCCCAAATCACATTTGCCTAGCTCTCTCCTATAGACTTCTGACAAGTTGGTACGTCAGTGTTTTAAAAGGTGAAACAACTTCATGGAATTGAAAGCATGGAATAACACATGCATGCCTTCATTAAGAAAAAGATTTTGCCCTAAGATTTAATTTGATTCTCTGACTTATATACAGTTGGGTTCCATTGAGTATTTGAGTTTGTTCTTCATTAAATGCACTCACTGGCCGGCAGAGGAAATCTACCAGGCATCGCTGACATTAAGGTAGATATCTCAACAGATCTTTCTTGAATTGGGTAGCATTATTATAAGTATAAGGGTATATTTCTTTTTTTTAAAATATTAGTTTGTTCGATGAAGAAGAGAAGCACAAAAATAATTAGGCCATCAAAATTGAAAGTTTGTATCTTTCTTTTTACTACAAGACCGAATTGAGACACCAATTATAATTTTAGCTGTATTAAAAGAAAAGAGAGAGACAGAGGGGTGACCAGTATGAATAATTTGTACTGTATATAACAAATATAAAGACAGTAACTCAAACAACCAAATATAAAGATAACTTAAAAGTCTACTAAGATTGAAAGGGATATTATAGTCGAATTGATTGAGCTCTTAATTCGTGATCAAGAGGTTAGGAATTCATTTGACCCGAAGTGATATATTCTTCTCTCATATGTGACTGTGAGGAAGTGCAATTAGTCCCACTTTTGCGATGACATGTGATTTGACTTTCAGGATATGTATAGAAATGTAATGTATAGGCCGTCTAATGATATATAGAAGTTCGATAATTTTACTTTTTTATTGAAACAATATGACAATTTGAAGCACAAAATTATACTTTTCCCAATAATAATGTAAGAGAGTTGTTAAACATGTGCATATAAAAGTTGAAAAGGAATAAGATCATGTCGGCCCCTTATCTAATAAACTTGAGTTGGGCTCTCCAGTAGGTCGCCGGGTTTGGTAGAGCTAGGTAAGATCTGAGTTCATCCCACGTTAAATATGGAGGGTCAATCCGAATTGGGATTCGAGCAAGGACGAAGTCACCTGGTGGGCTTATCGGGCTGCAGTCCGTGTAGATTTCAGCACAGTTTTTTTTTTAAAAAAATTTTAGGTTTGCAACTCGGGATCTGCAACTCTACAAGCTGCGACTGTGGGATTCGAGAGGTGCGACTGCGAACCGCGAAGTGCGATTGCGAAGTGCTGCGACTGCGACTGCAAGGCCTGACTCCTGAGTGTCGATTGTGGAAGACTCTATTCTTCCAAGTTCCATCGTCCATCACACTTTGCTGCGTCTGCGAGAGTGCGACTTGTTACGCTTTGCTTGTTCAAGGTTGAGAAGTTGATGTATCATGTGCTTTGTATGAATATGTATTCTTTTTTTGTATGAATAAATCATGTTGATTGCTGACTTTCTATTTCTGTGTATGAAAAATTTGCTGCTGAATTTCTGTATGTATCAAGCAATTTGCTGCTGAATTGGCTTTCTTTCTGTATGTATCATGCAAATTGGCTTTCTTTTTGTATGTATCAAGCAATTTGCTGCTGAATTTCTATGTATTCTATTTCTATATGAAAAATTGTTGCCGAATTGTAGCTGAATTGCAGGCTTGCAGGCTGCAGCTGTCGAATGTTTATTGAACATCAGGTGCTGCAAACTTTGATGCTATTGCCTTTTGTTAGATTAGAATCCGACATTTAGAATTTGCACAATCCTTATTGTTAAGTAACGATGTTGTGTCAAGTATTTCTTGTATTATCTAACAGTATTTAACCATGTATCGTATTATTATAGGTGTATTGATGGATAAAAGAAAGCCTAAACGTTTGAAGAATATATTTTTCGTTCTTTCAAAGTGATGTTTCTCCAAGTGCAAGTGCTAGTGAGAGCATTTATCATGAAATTGGAAGTGGAAGTGGCCCGAGAAGTCGACATATTTTAGGGGCAAATCAACCTCACTTAAATGTTATCGAAATACTTGGGACGGAGGTCAGTATTGAAAATTTTATAGGAACAGTGGCATTGCTTGAGTATTCTATTGAAAATTTATCCCACTGGGTTCCAAACCTATAAAAAAATTTACGTCACTAACTTATAGCCCTGGTAAGTTTGAATTCCTAGCTTCGTCTCTGGATTCGAGGGTTTTCATCATCCTTAGGATCACTGTAGGTTCGGTGTTTTAGAGTGGTTATTGATGGGAAATCAGGCACAACGGTAAACAAACACATCGGAATAACCTTCGTTTGACAAAACTTTCACAACTTGAATGAACCTTTGAGGATGCAAATATATAGGATACTTCAACGGAAACAAAAACTAGTAGACAAGTGACCACAGACGAGACACTGAAATTTTACGTGAAAAACCTTTCAAAACAAGAGTAAAAACCATGGGACCTCTTAGCAGCTTAAATGCACTATCACCAATATGAGAGAGCAATACAAGTCTTCTCCAGATATACTAGAGGCATACAAACATCATATACTTGGAAGAAGTCACATCAAGATATATAATAATCTCACCCAAAAATACTTAACTTCCACACTTTTAAAACCAATCCCCACCGTTGAAAATGAAGCCAAGACGCTGTGAAGCTACTGCCAAAATTTCAGGACGATCTGACGGTTCAATCTCTGGGAAACGACTGATCTTTATGGCTGTATAGTGCAAATCCAAAAATACTCTTTTTAATCTCAATCATGTTGGAATGTCTTTCTTCACTTCTATTTATAACCAGAAGCTAGGGTTTTAGATACCTAGCAATGGGACTATGTTGGGCTCTTTCTTATGGGTCAAAAACCCCCCACAAAACTCAACAAATCTCCCCCTTTTTACTATGAGGAAGAGACCGACATGCCGACGATCAAGCAACACTTCTTGAGCTTTTCCCTTGCCCACTTAAATTTCTTATTGTTGGGTTGTTGAGCCTGATTAGATTATTGGGTTGGTTCAGTTTAGGAAGTCCATAAAATTGGCAGTGAGGTTTTGGGTTTCTATTTCCTAATTAGATAACTAGGATTTAGATGGTTACCCTATTTATACCCAACTTGATTATTGTAATTGTATCCAACATCATAGTGAAGAAATCCTGGCTTGGCCAGTGCCCCAGACGTAGTCACGATGTAGTGACGAACTAGGTATCAAAGTTTGGTGTCCTTGTATTGTTTATTTGTTTTTCTCTCGGCATCACTGCTTGCGAGATCCTAACAACTGGTATCAAGAGCTCGGGTTGTAGCAGTCATGCAGAGAGATGAAAAACATCTGGTGGAGAAATTCGATGGGTCGGATTTGGGGTTATGGAAGATGCAGATTGAGGATTACCTGTATGGTAGTGAGTGGTACCTACCTGAAGACGGCAAGAGACTAGAGGGTACGAAGGACGGCGAGTGGGAGCTGTTGGACAGGAAGGCGATGAGCGCGGTTCGTTTATCGTTGTCCAAAGACGAAGCATACCATACGGTCCGGGCAAAGGAGATATTGGATCCGCGGACTGCGTTAAAGAAGATTTTGCTATCAGTTGGGCAGCAGGATGAAGACGAAGACGGATTTGATGTAACCTGAAGCGCTTCTTTGCCTTTAGCGTGAAAACCTTCCGGCTGCTCCATGTAGATTTGCTTGTCCAAATCACCGTGAAGGAAAGCTCTTTTGCCATCCATTTGATCAATTTCAAGATCAAGGCTAGCTGCTAGACCAAGAACAACGCGTTTAGAACTCATCTTCACACTGGAGAGAAAATCTCATCAAATCAATACCTTTTATTTGACTGAAGCTTATAACCACTAATCGGGCTTTGTACTTGGATCTTGAAGTAAGCTCACTATTCTTCAATCTGTAGACCCACTTTTTCTTAAGGGCTTTCTTACGACAGGCAATTTCACCAGTTCAAAAGATTATTCTCATTCAAGGAAGTTGACGTGTAGTATTTTGAGCGTCAAGAATAATTTATAATGCAGGTAAGTACCGGATCGTCCAAGGGAGCAAGTTTAAACTTATGCACTATGTAAGGTTGAGCTTATATTTATCCTAGCCGGAATCGAGTGTTTTGTTTGGTTTTAAATCTAAAATAAACAAGTAAGAAAAAGTTTTAACGAACTTCGAGAAGTATTTTAGGGAACTACTTCACTTACCCAACATTAGAATCGAGTTATTAACTAGCATGCAAGGATTTTCCTATATTGATTGGAAAATAACCGCACAATCCAAGTAAGAATCTCACCCTTTTGGCGCTATTGGTTCAAATTGGAGTTGTACCTTAAACTACGAACCTCACCCTTTCGACGATATTGGTTTGAATCAAGTAACTTGCTGATGTTTACCACCTCTTGTCGCGTAAACATGGGGACTCCTTGTCGTAAAACTAGCCTTTTCCATTACAAACTTGGGCTACTCTCGTAGTCACCGAGCTTGTAACGTGTATTTTACTTAATAGTTTGACGTTTAGCCTTATCCTTTCGGCGCTATTGTCTTAACGTCTCAAAGCAATGTACTTAAGCATTTTCTCAAACACCTAGTATGCATGGCTGGGTTTTAAGCGATAAGTAAAATAAAAATCATGTAAAACAATCCAAATCATGCAAACATTAATTTATTAAATAATTCATAGTTGACTAAGGTTTGTAGGATCCCAAAATATAGGTCACTACTCACTATCCATCGTCACGGAAATACAAATCATGTTTTGTTCGATACGAAAATTACAAAGAGAAAAAGGAATTACTACACCCTTCAAATTGATTTCGCTAATCCGATCAAAATCCTTGCTTTTCCGTGGCCCCTTCTCTCTTTTCCATTGTCTCCTCGTCTCTAGGCGTGAATGGATGTGGAGAATAGGTTCAGAATGTTCTAGAGGCCACTGCTCTTCTTTTTGTTCAATTTCCTTTTTTTCATTTGTTTCCAAAGACCTAGTAAAAATTGATTTTTGGCCAATTCGGTCTGTGTCACCTAATAAGTGACACAAATGACATGGTAAATTCCAGAGAGCTGAATTTCCTAAGTTTCGCTTGACCTGTGTCGCTTGTGGCAACTAATTTGGGTGACACTAGCACAGATTGAGATGGCTTCTTGCGCTCAAGTTCTGACATCCTTAACGGCTGAATCGGCTCTAGGTGCCAACTATAAAATTGTAGCCCTTCTTCTTAGCTTTACAAGAAGTTATAGATCAATGGCTTTGGACACCATATGAGCTCTGAGCGTCCGCGACAAGTAGTTTTGTCAATCCACCTACTTTTGTCATGTTTTCACCCAAATTTCCACAAAACGCTTTATTTTGCCTTGAAGTCATTTTTCACCTGAAAAGCATTAAAACATAAATTGAGAGCTCAAATAAATAAGGAAGATGATCAAAAATTGACTAAATGTGGAGCATAAATATAGTACAAATTTATGATCATCAAAACACTCCACACTTGGAGTTTGTTCGTCCCGAACAAACATGAACTAAATCCTTTAAAATTCTAGGCTACCCTACAGGACGAGTTGTAGTCTCGTGAGAGTTTTCAGAAAAGGGAATACTCACAAATCCCATATGCAACTAGCTAATATGCATGAACAAGATTCCTCATCAATCTCGGCAATACGCAACGAATACCCCATGCACATCAACTAAAATAGTAATCAAAGACTAACTCTTTTTCAAAAGAATTTTGAACCACCAATGACTCTACAAAGATGCACATTCAAAGACAATCAATATTAGAGTTATCAAATGTCTAACCTAACAATTCATTCAACCTTTTCACAAGATACTCAAAACATGAATGTTAGAAACATAGAAACCGTGCCAATCGCGTGCCTATGCTATCAAGATGGATAGTTGACGGAGCCCACTGCACTGTCGTTAAGGTGCAATGTTCTCTGTGCAAATAAATTTATATTTTCCGCTACTCGCGACTTCACTACTGGGTAGTAAGTGGTAAGTAGGGGTCAAACCCAAGGGAATTAGGGGGATACGTTGTTCTTTAAGGGATTTGTACAGCGAGGGAGCGTGTTTTAAGGTTGATTGAGTTTTAGCGGTTATGACTAAGTGACTTTTTTGGTTGTTTTTGGTTTTGAGTGCGGAAAAGTAAATTACAGAAAATCAATACTGAAAAGTAAAAAGAAAGACTTACAGTGGGTGATGCATGATTTGCGAGTCCTCCGGAAGATGAGCGGTTGATGATTGTAGTTATACTAATATTAAAAGTAAATACATGGGGGTTTGTAATCTGAAGAAAACATTCGGTTTCAGGGGCCTTGTATCATAGTTGTTTATCATTGACCGCTAATGATCATACTAAGTGTTCAAAGATGAATCGAGGCCATTTCTAAGCGCAAGACTTGCAACATCGTTTAAAACACTTGTTCTACTTTAGACTAATTCCTCCTTTCGAAGTATCTTAGCCTTATGTGCATCCATTTGATCTTCTGTTACGATTTCTCAAACTGGTTTTTTAGATAAGTCGAACTCCTCAGATAAGTTTTGCGTGTTACAGCTTCCACTTACCGAGTATGTTCACGAATTCCCACGGAAGAGCTTTGCTTGTTACAGCTTCCACTCAACCTTGGAAATTCTGACTATATATGGCACATAGAACAAGTTTTGAACACAAAGCAACATTAAGTGCAGGGTCTAAAACATTTTACAATACAAGTACACCCCTTTAACCGAATAAAGAGTTTAGCTACGAATATCCATAGAGGTGGATACCATAGCTAAATACTCGGGGGTTTTTGAAAACAGTAAGAGGAGAGGGGGTGGAATACTCAAGAACCAACATGAGTATTCCCAATCCTACTGAATACTCAAGAACCAACAAGAGTATTCTCTACAGTATTATAATACTCAAGAACCAACAGGAGTATTATAATTTCAAACCAAACTTGCAAAGTAACAAAATGTAGAGAGATAAGTGTTTATTGATTTTGGAATTGTATGATTTACAAAGGAATTGGCTTGTATTTATAGCCATGGGAGAGGGATGAGAGCCATACACTTGTCACATGGGGAGAGGAGGAGCAAGGAGGAAAAGCCACATGGGGGGGGGGAGGCTTTAGCCGCCGGTGGCCGGTCACCATAGAGGAGAGCCGCCGGTTGTGGAAGGGAGAATGAAGGGGTGAGGTGGCTTGGCCACCCATGAGTCATCTCTTCTTCCCAAAGCCGCCGGTCACTAAGAGATAAGGATGAGTTTTGTGAGTTTTGTGCAGTCTTTTCACAAAACTATCAGTCCAATTTCGCTCCGGTCTGACTTTGGTTGTTCCTCGGTTGGATTTGAATTGAGTAATTCAATGTCAGGATCTTGAGATTTCTTCATTCAGCGTCTGATCTTGACCTTGGAATGACTCGTAACATCTTTTCAGCGTAACATCCTCTCCTTAGCGTGTTTTCTCTCTAAGCGCCAAAATACACTGTAGAAATATATCGGGACTAACAAGCAGAAGTTAGATAGACAAACAGTCTAATTTGGTGGGTTTTACTGTGTTTTTCATTCGTATAATTATGGTCCATCAGATTACCCCACACTTTTAGTTGTTCGTCCCGAATAATGCTATTAAAGGGCGGCACACTAAGTAAGTTTGTTGAAATATGAAAATTAGACTGTGGTACTAGATTTATCCTAATTCATGCATTACTTACTTATTACCAAATTGAACTGTGTAAATAAATAGAAGAAACTTGATACCTGTACCTCCGTGCTGAGATGCAAATTATTCTGGATGTTTCGGGAGATAGCCCTTTTTAGGCTCCTGGACTGCAACCTCGGGACCGTCTCGCACTATATGGTTTCCTTGTAGCTTTCTCTAGCACGTGATTCGGTTCGGGTTTCAATGGTTTGAGTACTTTGATTTTCTTTTGGCGAGGGACTGCTTTTGTAGTGAATCGGCCTTTGGCCTTTGATTTGACTCTTTGAGTACTTCACTTTTTGTTCGGTTAAAACCTTCACAATTTTGGGCCTTTGGCCTCTTGATTTGCTTCTTTGAGCTTTTTGCGTCTTTGTGACTTGCTAGTCCATTTTCTCAAGCCTTTTTGGGAGGTCCAATCATCACCCGCAAGCATATGGAAATACCTCCCCGCTCCTCTCATCCTTGTCGTTTCGCGCGGGTCAAGATGAGGGTCGCTCATCTATTTTCTCGGCTACTTTGACTAGAGAGAGGACGGTCTGATTCCCGTCCTCGCCTTTTTTTCTTTTTGCATAAACACTGCATGGCGGAGATGACTTCAATCTTCACTGAAACCCAAAGTGCAGCCTCCACTGACTTCGAAAACCACATAGTTTGATTCGATCCTTCGATTTCTTGCCAAGCCTCTCTAGGGCATTTCTATCAACTCCACATCCCTAGTTTATCTCAGCACAAAGGGACAAATGAGAAGTTACGTTCTAAGTTTTTAGACAGTTGAATTTTCACAAGGTAAATGCATGAATTTTAGATCTATCTTTTTCACATTCTTAAGTTCATATTTTCAAAAAGATAACACTAAAAAAGAAAAACATGTTATTTATTTATGTACACATGCGGATCTCACCCCACACTTTTGAACGAAGGCTTGCCTTTCAGCACTACTTAGTTCAAAAGCCATGCAAGCAGACAATTACGAGAATGAAATGATATTAAGGAAAGGTAAGATCAGAACTCCCTTTTTGTGTCGAATGACATGGCATGAGGCTGGATAATCGAGGGAGTTCGGCTGGGGCCTTGAACTCTCAGCGCAGGCCCGGTAGTTCACGGAAGCTGCCTGGCTGATCCGATCGTGCTCCAAAAACCAATTCCTAAATAGTCAAATCATTCTATGCACCAAGTGGGTGAGAGCAACTTATTGGAAAAAACTAAATGACAGAAAATAAAAGACAGAAAGTAAGATAGTGTCGGGTTACCTCCCGACCAGTGCACTTGTTTAACGTCGTTGGCTCAACAGTACCTCATTCCTGGATCACTGGTTTGGATCCCATGGGTGGCTCAGGTCGTATTTCGCCACTGTTCCTGTGTTGGTTTTTGCCTTGACTCTTCCTGATTTCTTGCTTGGGTTGGAAACTCCATGGTTTTGGTGTTTTTTCTTTCCATTGTTTCTAAGAAGGCGGAGGACCTTTGACCATAGCTGCTGGTCTTGTTACTCTTTCGGTCTCCTTCGGCAGGTCAGAAATCTGTGTACCGTGATCTGAGATAGGTATAATGTCTGGCGGTTTCTTTGTATCCGTGCGGCTATTATCAATGGAGAAATTTGCAATTTTGCCGCCGAACTTGAGCGATAATGAGCCCTTGCCCACATCGATCCTTGCTTTAGTAGCGTAGAGGAATGGTCGTCCCAAGATTATTATTGGAGGGTCGTCTTCGCTGGTCTCTCCCGTTTGTATCACATAGAAGTCTGCAGTAATGACGAGCTCTCCCACATGGAGTATTACATCTTCTAGCACTCCAACCGGACGGATGCACGATTTATCTCCTAGCTCGATATTTGACCTGGGTGGTTTTAATGGACCAAGTCCTAATAAGTAATATAAGGAGGAGGGCATGGCGTTGACAACAGCTCCAAGATCGACTAAGCACTTATGAATCTGTGCTTCACCAATACTGCAGGTGACTGTGAAGGCCCTGGGTCTTTATCTCTTTCCGGTTGTGGCTCGTGATTTGAAGTGAGGGCTCTTTCTATTGTCGGGCCATTCTGCCTGTTCCTTGGCTTAGGATTTGTATAATCGGATTACTTAATATTTTGCTTCGAAGCATAAATATTAGTTGGGGAGTCCCACCTTAAATTGTTACTGTCATCCCATCCAGATGCTGGTATGTCAGAGTGTATGATGGGTGGTGGTGTTATACAAACGGTGAATGCGTACCGTCCATTGTCAGCATGTGTAACCCATGTTTTGCCATCATTGGGTCGGTCTTCCTCTTGATTCCAATCAGTGCTTGTTCGTAAGTTTGTAAGTTGGGGATCGTGCAACTTCTCCTACCATCGCCTTTTCATTTGACCTTTTTATCATGCTAAGATTCGCCTTTGGGTTTTAGATGGTTTGTGAAGGGAGTCTGCCAGGTTCATTAGTGAGTGTTGACATTGTCGTGGCGAGCTGGGACATTTGTTTGGTTAGTTTTGAAATTGCCCTGTCAGTTTTCGCCTGGTATTGGTGTAGCGAAGTACCCAATTGATTAATGTTTCCTGCGAGCTCCTTCATCGTGTCATCGAGCGACTTGCTTGGTTCTTGCTGATTGTTCGGGCCGGTTTGGTACTGATTTGGTCCTCTTTGCTGATATTTTCCTGCCGATGGAGCGTTCTGGTTATACTGTCGGTGGGGGGTTGGTAGTATGACTGAGCTAGTTAAGGGACAGCTGGTTGTGCTTCCTTCTGAGGATAGTTGTTGTTATGCCAGCTCGGGTTGGTTGCTTGACCATACTGTCTATTTTGTCCAGCTCTGTCATTACTGTTGTTGTTGTATCCTTGGTATCCTCCCACTGCATTCACTTCTGCCGGTTCCTCTTCTATTAATGTCGGACATGCGTCAGTTTTGTGGTTTGTAGAACCACAGAACTCGCAAGGTTTTATCGAAACTGGCTGCCTTCGTAGGATTTGAATCATCATCTCCTTTAGCTGCTTCATCTCTTCAGGCATAGAGCTCATCGATTTTTCAGCTTTTGCCACATTTTTTGTCCGGGAGAATTCTTCCTGCTGAGTTGTCTCTTCTCTGAATCGGGCATTCTCAGCAACGTTGGTGATAAGATCCCTTATGCCACTTAATGATAGATTCATCATGGACCCTCCAGCTGAGGCATCCAGGAGCATTTTGTCTAAGGGTCTTAATCCGTTAATGAGATACTCGACGGTGAGTTTCTCGGGTAGTCCAAGGGTATAGCAGCTTCTCTCCAGGCGGTTGAATTTTTCCAGGTAATCGTACATGGTTTCATTGGGTCCTTGCTTGATGTCCTGCAGTTGCCTCCTTACTTGCATCGCTCTTCCTGCTGGGTAATATTTGTCTAAGAACTTCTTCTGCATCTAAGCCCATGTTCTGATGCTTCCGGAAGGCAATGAAAGGAACCAGTCGTTTGCCGCGTCAATGAGGGAAAAGTAGAACGCCTTTAACTTGAAGTCGTCTACGTTCACGCCATTTGGTTTTAAGTTTTGGCAAATACCATGTAAGCGTTGGAGATGAGTCATTGCTGATTCTCCACGCGTTCCTGAGAATTTTGGTAAGTTGTGGGCCACTGAAGTGTTGATGGCGATATTTTCCAGTTCAGGGCCTTCGTGAATGCACCACGGCTAAATTCTGAAATCTGGTGCCGAGAGCTCTCCCAATGTAGGTTCACGGTAGTTGTTGTTATCTCTGTAGTAGTCATCGAAAGCGGGTTCTCGTCTCGGCACGGTACTGGACCAGCTGCATTTCGGTCCTCGGGTGGTTCTTGATTTCTTCTGATTGCCTCCCTATCACGAGCTCTCCTGTTTCTGATGAGTTGTTCCGGATCGTCCACAAATGGAAGTGGCACCTCATCATTTCGCTCGTATAGGTTTATCTCGTCATCATCCTGATAGTCATGGTGGCTTCCTTCGCGAGACATGGTTGAAGCACGTATTGATTTAAAGAACTTATCCGATGGCTAATTCCCCGGCAACGGTGCCAATTTTGACGGAGCCCACTGCACTGTCGTTAAGGTGCAATGTTCTCTGTGCAAATAAATTTATATTTTCCGCTACTCGCGACTTCACTACTGGGTAGTAAGTGGTAAGTAGGGGTCGAACCCAAGGGAATTAGGGGGATACGTTGTTCTTTAAGGGATTTGTACAGCGAGGGAGCGTGTTTTAAGGTTGATTGAGTTTTAGCGGTTATGACTAAGTGACATTTTAGGTTGTTTTTGGTTTTGAGTGCGGAAAAGTAAATTACAGAAAATAAATACTGAAAAGTAAAAAGAAAGACTTACAGTGGGTGATGCGTGATTTGCGAGTCCTCCGGAAGATGAGCGGTTGATGATTGTAGTTATACTAATATTAAAAGTAAATACAGGGGGGTTTTGTAATCTGAAGAAAACATTCGGTTTTAGGGGCCTTGTATCATAGTTGTTTATCATTGACCGCTAATGATCATACTAAGTGTTCAAAGATGAATCGAGGCCATTTCTAAGCGCAAGACTTGCAACATCGTTTAAAACACTTGTTCTACTTTAGACTAATTCCTCCTTTCGAAGTATCTTAGCCTTATGTGCATCCATTTGATCTTCTGTTACGATTTCCCAAAATGGTTTTTTAGATAAGTCGAACTCCTCAGATAAGTTTTGCTTGTTACTGCTTCCACTTACCGAGTATGTTCACGAATTCCCACGGAAGAGCTTTGCTTGTTACAGCTTCCACTCAACCTTGGAAATTCTGACTATATATGGCACATAGAACAAGTTTTGAACACAAAGCGACATTAAGTGCAGGGTCTAACACATTTTACAATACAAGTACACCCCTTTAACCGAATAAAGGTTTAGCTACGAATATCCATAGAGGTGGATACCATAGCTAAATACTCAGGGGTTTTTGAAAACAGTAAGAGGAGAGGGGGTGGAATACTCAAGAACCAACAGGAGTATTCCCAATCCTACTGAATACTCAAGAACCAACAGGAGTATTCTCTACAGTATTATAATACTCAAGAACCAACAGGAGTATTATAATTTCAAACCAAACTTGCAAAGTAACAAAATGTAGAGAGATAAGTGTTTATTGATTTTGGAATTGTATGATTTACAAAGGAATTGGCTTGTATTTATAGCCATGGGAGAGGGATGAGAGCCATACACTTGTCACATGGGGAGAGGAGGAGCAAGGAGGAGAAGCCACATGGGGGGGAGGCTTTAGCCGCCGGTGGCCGGTCACCATGGAGGAGAGCCGCCGGTTGTGGAAGGGAGAAGGAAGGGGTGAGGTGGCTTGGCCACCCATGAGTCATCTCTTCTTCCCAAAGCCGCCGGTCACTAAGAGATATGGATGAGTTTTGTGCAGTCTTTTCACAAAACTATCAGTCCAATTTCGCTCCGGTCTGACTTTGGTTGTTCCTCGGTTGGATTTGAATTGAGTAATTCAATGTCAGGATCTTGAGATGTCTTCATTCAGCGTCTGATCTTGACCTTGGAATGACTCGTAACATCTTTTCAGCGTAAAATCCTCTCCTTAGCGTGTTTTCTCTCTAAGCGCCAAAATACCCTGTAGAAATATATCGGGACTAACAATCAGAAGTTAGATAGACAAACAGTCTAATTTGGTGGGTTTTACTGTGTTTTTGATTCGTATAATTATGGTCCATCAATAGTCCATGGGCTAACGATACAAAACTCATTTCCAAGTCTTAGGAGCTAAGTCCAATAATCCGTAAGGAAAGAGGAGTTTAACACTTGATTTCCAAAACTATCTCAAACAAAGTCATGCTCACGTACTAGTACAAGAGTCATCCCTCTACTCAAATCGCAATGCATACATAGAAAAAGAAAAGATGGAAAGTACATTGACAGACTTAAGTGTGTGCCTCATCTTTTTTTTCTCTTTTTTTCAAGGCATTTTGCCCACGATATGCTTCACGAAATTTTCTTTTGATAGCTTGCCTTATTTTGGCTTGTGCTTGCATATACAATTTTTTTTGGGGTCAAATTTTCACCCATATTGACTCTACACTTAAGATTTGGCAATGTACTAAGGATATAAATGACGTGTGCATACAATGTGAAAGAACAAAGATCACCTAAGAGAATTGACTGAGTTTTCAAAGAGAAGAAAAGTATTCACGCTTACTAATTTTATGTTCAAGTGATGCAAAAAGGTTGCCCAAATTATTATATACACAAAAGATAACAACAACATTGACGCGTATGAATTATTCACTCATAAAAGTCATGGCGATCCAAGATTCAACATCAAGTCGATATTAATTGAAGCTAAATAGTTGAGTAATGGGGATATGTGAATGCCTTGGAAAATCGAGTACTCAAATGTAAGCTAGCGCATAAAATGTGCAAGTGCGTAGACATGGATGATTTCAATAGAATGCACTACACACCCACTCCACACTTAAGAGAAAGCTTAGTCCCTAGCGACAAAAATATAGAACTAAAAAGTATAGTGCAAGGGGCTTCTCCGAAATTGTAGCTCAAAGAGTGTGATTCATAATTTGCCCAGTCTTTCCCGCGTATGACATTCAAATCTGTAAAACAAATAAGTGACCACTACATAGAAATTATTAGAACATGTCACAAGTATAATGCGTATTGACGGATGCACAGTCGTCGTGTGCAAAAATCAAGAATATATTTATAAGTCCGCTACTCGCGACTTCACTACTGGGTAGCAAGTGGTAAGTAGGGGTCGAACCCAAGGGAATGAGGGGGATAGTTGTTCTTTGAGGAATGTACTGAAAGGGAGCGTGATTTTAGGAGGATTGAGGTTTTAGCGATGAAAAGTGAGTGGTTGGTTGTTGGTTTTAGTTTTAGTACAGAAAAGTAAGTGGGTTGGTCGTGATTTTAGTGCAGAAAGTAAAGTACTGAAAGTAAAGTACTGAAAGTAATTGCTTGAAAAAGAAGACTTACAGAGAGTGGGTTGCTTGAAGGGCAAGTCTTGCGAAAAGTAAGCAGTTGATATTTAGACTGAATGTAAAGTGCAGGTGATGTTTTAAGTTAAGGAAAGTATTCGGTTTTAGGGGCCTTGTATCATAGTCTGTTTATCATTGACCTCTAATGATCATACTAAGTATTCAAAAGTGTATCAAGGCCATTCCAAGCACTTGATTTGCCACACTGTCTAGTCCATTCCAAGACATAGAGCACTTGTTCTATTTAGACTAAAACCCCATTACAAGGTATATTAGCCTTGTGTGCATCCATTTGATCAATCATTCCCGATCAACCAAATGGTGTTTTAAAGAGGTCAAACTTCTCAGATAAGCTTTGCCATTCCAAGCATCCACTTATCCGAGTATGTTTACGAACCCCACGGAAGAGTTTTGCCATTCCAAGCATCCACTCAACCTTGGAAGTTCTAACCTAATATGTGGCACATAGAACAAGTTTTGAACACATAGAGGTAATAAGAGTAGGGCCTAAAACATTTTATGACACAAGTACACCCCTTCAACCGAATGAAGGGTTTAGCTACGAATATCCATAGAGGTGGATATCATAGCTAAGTACTTGAAGGTTTTCGAAAGACAGTAAAGTAAAGGGAGAATACTCAAGAACCAACAAGAGTAAACTCAAGAACAACTAGAATACTCAAGAACCAACAGGAGTATTATAGATTTAAAACAAGTGTTTACAAGAGTAGTGCCCAAAATCTAGAGAGGAGCTAGAGCTTTGTGATGGATGATGTTTTGAAATGAGGATTTTGGGATGATTTACAAAGGGAAGGGATGAGTTCTATTTATAGCCAAGGGAAGGATCTAGATCACAACACATGGCACAAAATGGGAGGAGAAGCTCTCAAAGTCGCCGGCCCATGTGGCTTTTCTCCCCAAAGCCACCGGTGGTGAGTCACCAAGGAGGAAGAGCCGCCGGCTAGGTGGAGGAGAGAAGAGAGTTTGTGTGATTTTGTGACTTTTTCCAAAAGCCATCGGGTCCTTTCAGCTCCGGACTGACTCTGGTTGCTCTTCGGTTGGACTTGTTTTGAGTGATTCCATGTCAGGTTCATGAGATTTGTATAGTCGGAGTCTGGTCGTGACTTGGAATGACTCGTAATTCTTTTTCAGCTTAAAAACTCCTCTTTAGCCCGTATTCTCTCTAGACTTCAAAATACCATGTAGATAAATATCGGAACTAACAAGCAAAAGTTAAATAGACAAAGAGTCTAATTTGGTGGGTTTAACTGTGTTTATGATTCATACAATTATGGTCCATCAGATCACCCCACACTTTTAGTTGTTCGTCTCGAACAATGCTTTTTAAGGGCGGAACACAATCTAAGTAAAAACTTTTAAATATGAAAGTGAGACTGTGGGACTAGATTTATCTTAATTCATGCATTACTTACTTATTACCAAACTAAACCGTGTAAATACTTAGAAAAAACTTGATACTTGTACCTTCGCGCCGAGATGCAAATTAATTTGGATGTTTCGGGAGATAGCCCTTTTCAGGCTCCTGGAATGCATTCTCGGGATCGACTCGCCCTATATGGTTTCCTTGTAGCTTTCTCTAGCACGTGATTCGGTTTGGGTTTCACTGAGTTGAGCACTTTGATTTCATTCGAATGAATATCTACATAATAGTTTTAAGGCGGCAAGGCTGACTTGGCGAGGAAGTCCTCGTATATTCCTCTCTCCGATTTGAGAAAGATATACATCAAATATTTAGGAATATTTCCTAAATATTTGATGGGATTATCTGGAGCAGATTTGGAGATAGTCCTGGAATATAAATACAATGATATAGCATCCATAATCTGCATCGCTTTCAGTATCAAATACACACGAGTATACCCTATCGATTGGAGAAGAAGAAAGCGACGGCCGTGTGTTTTTCCCCACTGGAAATTCATCGGTGCAAGAGCAGTCTTATCAACGTGCTACTCAGACTGCCTGGAAGCGATCCAACTGCTGCACACAGAAAAGGGTGAACACGCTTTCGAGAGAAAGCTACCGAGCTTCAAGCGAAGGTCGAGCAAGTTCGAACTGGAGGTTCAGACGAAGGGGATCGAGGAGAACTGCTGTGAACCTCGGTTGCAAATCTGAGAGACGGAGTGTTAGAGGCTAGGCAATTACAAGGTGTAAGCGTAAGTCCACGGGTAAGCTCTAAACTCATAATAAAGATTTGTGTCCCTTCTAGGGTGTGAGAAACCCCCAGAGTAGGCGAGGCCGAACTGGGTTATCATTCTGTGTATGCTTCTGTTATTTGTTCTGTCTGCTGAACTGTTGGGAAAGGAGTTCAAGGTCTGTCTCAACTGTACCTTGACCACAAGCTTGAACAGGGTGTAGAATTTCAATTGGTATCAGAGCCGGCACTCGACACACTGAGTGGGATCCTGAACTGTTCAAGATGACTCTGAAGGAAGGACAAAGCATCAGCAGACCTCCGCTGCTTGAAGGATCAAACTATGCCACCTGGAAACCCATGATGAGATCCTTTCTCAAATCCCTAGACAAAAAAGCCTGGAAGTCAGTCCTAAAAAGTTGGACTGAACCAATGATGAACAATCTCACTGGAGAACCTGTTCCGAAACCAGAAGCCTTGTGGACTGAAGAGGACGACAAAGCATCCATGGGAAACTCAAAAGCGATGAATGCAATCTTTTCCGGAGTAGATGAAAAAGTTATGAAGCTAATCATTAACTGTGAAGTGGCAAAGGAGGCTTGGGATATCCTCCAAACGGCATATGAAGGCACGGACAAAGTTCGCAACTCCCGAATGCAGATTGTCACAACCAAGTTTGAAGAGATGAAGATGAAAGAAAGTGAAACTATCTCTGAATATAACACTAGAGTTCTGGAACTGTCCAACGAGGCTGCTGCACTAGGGAAACCTATTGAGGAAGAGAGGATGGCCAGTAAAGTCTTAAGATCACTCCCTCCGAGATTTTCCATGAAAGTCACTGCCATTGAGGAA
Source organism: Rhodiola kirilowii (assembly GCA_033675215.1). Lineage (NCBI taxonomy): Eukaryota > Viridiplantae > Streptophyta > Magnoliopsida > Saxifragales > Crassulaceae > Rhodiola > Rhodiola kirilowii. The sequence continues at coordinate 50,608,482 of CM066203.1, read as the reverse complement.
ATGCACGACATCTCCAAACTGAAACTGGACGAGCTGATGGGTTCTCTCAAAACTTACGAGATTAATCACAATTTCCATCTCAGAGATGTGAAGGGAATCGCCCTAAATGTAGACATGTCAGAAGACAAACTGGAAGCTGGCTGCACCACTGAGCAACTGGCTATGATGGCTCAGAACTTTGGCAGAATGGTGCGGAAAATCAACAGATGTGGTCCAGAACAAGGTCAGACTTCATCAGCTAGTTCCCGAAACTGGAAAACCGGCAAGTCAAGATCCAGTGATATGAGGCAAGACTCCTATGATAAAGGAAAGGAAGAAATTCAGTTCTATGAATGCAAGGGTTTCGGTCATATCCAATCTCAATGTGCAAATACTCTCATGAAGAAGAAGGCAATGGTCGCTAGCTTCAGCGATAGTGAGTCAGACGAAGAAAAAGGAGGAGGTAAAACCACCAACATTGTGGCTTTCAACACAACTCTAGAAGAATGCAGCAATACCAGTGAAGGAGTACCATCTCAGTTGGAACTCCCGGCTGAAGACCTCTCAGACAGCGACGATGAAGAACTCACGCAGGAGTCTCTGGCACAGACATATAAAGATCTGTATGAGAAGTGGCTGCTACTGATCAAAGTCAACAAAAAGCTGAATGACACAGTTGGAAGCATTACCATAGAAAAGGACAAGGTCTGGCAGGAGGTCGAGATACTGCTTACACAGAAGGTAGAGCTCGAAAGCATGGTAAACTCTCTAAATACTCAACTAGCTGAGATGAAACAGGAAAGATTGTGTCTGCTTGCTCAGAAAACTAAGCTCCTAGGTACTGTCTCTTCGCTGAAAATCGACATGGAGAAGGATCGTGAAACTTATCCTGTAGGCACAGTGGGTCTAAGGAAAATCATCACAGATCTGAAGCGAAAGGAAGTGTTCCAACTAAGGAGGGTAGAACAGCTGGAACTTCAGCTGGAATCTGAAAGAATGGATCATTCTACAATCGAGAAGGAGCTAAATCACCTCAAACAGTCGGTAAGAATGCTAAACTCTTGCACTAAAGACTTAAATGATATTCTCAAGTCTCAAAGAATGGAGTCTGGACATCGAGGACTTGGGTTCACTGATGAAGGAAGCTTAAGAGGTACAGAGTTTGTTAAAGCGAAACCAGTGGCTGAACAGAACCCAGCAAAAGCTGAAACAGAACCAGAGACAGAAGGTGAATCGGCACCTGGGGGAAAAGGTGACATAGTACCCAAGACCTTACCTGAGACAACACCCAAGACAGAAAGTAGATCTGGACCAAGGAAAGAACACAGCTGGTAAAAGAAGGACTCACAACAATCACATCAGCTCGTACTCGAAACTGAGGAAAGACTCCTGCACATGCTGGTACTGCTACCAGGTTGGACACACCAGACCGAAGTGTCACCTGTTTCTTGCTGAACGTCGAGCATACCAACAACAGACCAAACCTCGACAGAAATAGGTCTGGGTACCAAAGGTAAACCAGACGGTATGCATGGTGGCCTGTTGCTCCTAAAGTCACATAGTGCAAGACAGTTGGTACTTCGACAGCGGATGCTCCGCCCACATGACAGGTAACTCCAAATACCTTACTCATATTAGACCTGTTGAGAAGATGTGGTTTGTCACCTTCGGGTATGGTAGAAAGGGTAAGGTGATCGGCTACGGAAAACTGAAGGTTCCGGATCTCCCTACACTAGAGGATACCCTCCTTGTTGAAGGTCTGACAATGAATCTTCTTAGCATCAGTCAATTGTGCAACGATGGACACTATGTATCATTCTCTTGCGACTCATGCCTCGTCCTAGACAACAATGGCGGTATTCTGATGAAAGGAAGAAGGGGTGCAAATAACTGCTATACCATAGGGATGGGTATGATACGTCTGATGGGAGTCAAGAGCTATGGAAAACAACAGGTTGCTCTAGACTGGGTACACGCCAAACATCGATTTATGCGAGGGGGAGTGAATAAGTCCCTGCACACAAGGTCTGATTGGAGTAACGCACAAATCTATGCTAAAAAATGTACCAGGAAACAGATGGACCAGGGGGTGCCACAGTTGCAGAAGGAGTTCGTCCTATATCCACAGAAATATGCCAGGAACCAGACAAGAAAACATGAATACGGAGGGCAACAGATGGGGATAACTCCGAAGCATCTCACAACGGACGTGCAATTGACCAAAACCTTCATCAATTCACACGGCATTTCACAGCTTGGAACACCCAGATCCTCCTTGGGTCTGTGTGGTGTCAAGAACTAAGTGTTCCAGGCAGTGGTCAGTCAGAGGCGAAATTCCAGCAAAACAGTTGGACTGATCACTTATGCAAGAGAGCTAGAACAGAAGGTGACTTTTCAGAAATTGAATATCTTTTAAAATATTTCAAAGATTTGTTCATGCCGTTATGAGGAAAGAGAGGTTTTTTTTGGACAGTTTTGGGAAGTTGAAACGACCGACTTCGATTTGAAAATCAAATCAGTTTGGTGTGCGTCTCTACTCTCTTCCTTCCGAAACCCTATAACGTCTACCGACCTCAAGATCTTTCAATCACACTTTCGCTCGATTGCAATGGTGAACACAAGAAAATCTTCAAAATCAGGTGCCAAATCCACAGAGAAGAAGAAGGAGATCATGGAGGCTTCCAAGGCACTGGCGGCAAAGCCCAGAGTTCCGAAATCAAAGGTTGAGAAAGTGAAAAAGGCGTTGCCTTTACTTGCCGACGCTACAATCCTGCCTAAAGCCAAGATTGTTGTTGAAGGAACAGCGTCAGAAAACCCTCCCACCAGAATAATGGAGAAGAATGGACCAGAACCTGTTGCAAAGCAGAAGACGGTGTCCTTGCCTGTCGCGGAGGCTTCGTCCAAACCCTCCGATGCCATTCCGACATCGCCAAGTGTTATTCCTCCACCGGCTGCTTACCAGTCTGAGGTAATTCCTAAATTCCAGACTGTTTCTTCCATTTCTGCAACTGTTGCCTCTGTTGATAATATGGTGGAAGAAGCAGTGTGTCCAGTGTCTGAGAAGGGTGGTGAAGCTGGTAGGGCTGTGATTGGTGACGAAGCCATTAATAATGTGAAAGATTCTGGTGTTGATAGTAAGAAGGGTGCGTCCAATATGATTAATGATTGTGGTGAAGCCAGTAGGGCTGTTATTTGTAAAGATGCTTCTGATCCCATGAAAGAAGCAGAGCTCAGCTTCCTTATGTCTAAGGGTACTGGTGGTTCAGGAGTATGAAGAGAAAAGATTCATGCTTCTGGGTATGTTCGTCCGGGAGGTTTTCGGAGGAAGAAGGGGACTCGTCGGATTGCATCTCCAAGATAGTGTCTGGCCAAGACCAGTTCAATCAGAGGGAGGCTCACTGCAATTTTAGACTCAGAGTCTGAACGGCTTCTTGAACCCTCTAGCAAGAGGATTATGTCGATTGAAGAAGGATCTGAAGAACATTCAGGAAAAAAGATTGACGCTTCAGGTGGTGAGCAGCATGAGGTGCAAGATGATACTATGATAGAAGATCTTGATCGTGATATAAAGGACAAAGATCTGGATAGTGTGCTCAAGGATATTGATGATTTTGTTGAAAATCTGCAAAAGGAGGAGTCTGTACCAGTAGTGCCAAGATCAGATCTGCCTTCAGAAGTCTTGGTTGTAGGAGTTGAAGACTCTGCACTTGCCCTCAACTTAGATGCCTTGAAGAAGGCAAGTGTTCCAACAGAGGAACCAGGTGTTCAGCCAGAAGTTGAGACAGGTGGTGTTCCAGTGGCAGTTGCTGCTGAAGAGAAAGTGGTCGACCCAGTTGTTCAAGATGATCTTCGTAGTGATCATATGCAGGAAGATGGTTCATCCATTCGTGAGGATGCTACTAAGCCAGATTCAAAGGAGGTTACTCTTTCGGATGATGACCAAGACCTTGTTCCTCTTGTCAATCTCAAAAAGACAAAGAAGGACAAGGAAAAGAAGAAGGTGGCTTTTGAAAGATCTGCTAACGAGTCAGCCCTAGATAATGCAAAGGTGGACAACATGGCAGGAGGAGCTGATACATCTAAGAAAAGAAAACGTGAAGCTCCGTTCTCTGTTTCAGAGGATGCTGGGAGATGCAAAGTCCCATCTCCTGATTCTGATACTGCTCCAATTGGCTTGGTTAAGAAAGGAATTTGGTTTTCTAGTCGAGATGCGGTGAGAAAGTGGTCATGCGTACTGAAAAGAAAAAATCATACCAGAAAGGGTCCTAGAGGAGTCCCACTACAGAGGGAAGGAAGTCATTGATGTACTGAAGGAAACGGACCTGTTCTGGACCCTGAACAGATGCAAACCCTTCAACGAACAGCTGGTTCGTGAGGACATGGTAAATCTTTCCCCTCGATTTGGAGTTATCGAAGAAGCAGAATGTGGGGTCTTCTTTGTTAGAGGAAGGAAGATCAAAATTGATCCGGAGCTTATAAATGTTTATTTCTACATGGATGACCCGGTTGTTGATGAAGAGGAGTCAAATTTTGAGAAGATTGTGAGCACCATCACCGCAGGCTCGGTTTGGTGGCGGCCTGATTTTGTAGTGCATACAGCTGAGCTCTCCATGTTCTATTCAATGCTATTCTTCATTGCGGTGTTCAACTGGAGACCCTCAACTCACTGTTCAACGGTCAACCGGGACATGGCTCAACTGATTTATAAGATCAAGAACAAGCTGAAGTTCAACCTGGGTAGAGTTATGTTCAAACAAATCGCTGACCATGCTACTTCAAAGTGAACTCTTCACCAGATATGCTTCTCTTCCCTGATCTATGAGTTGATCATCCATCAAGCTCCAGATTTGAAGTCCTTGACTGACCATCTCTCCAAGGCTCCTAGCAAGTTCATTGTTGATCACAAGCTGTATAAAGGCCGTCACGTGAACGATCTGAAGAGGCCAAGTCAGAAAGGAAAAGATGTCCCAGAGTCATCGAGTCGAGGGGGAGCTCGGATGAGTCGTGACGAGAGGAGTAAGCTGCTCAAGGACCTGAATGTCATCATTGAAGCGGACAAGGAACAACGCAGGCATATCAACAAGCTTGCTCAAGCCCTCAGCTACCCAAGTGAAGATGAATCTGATGATGCAAACACTGAGGATGACACTGATGATGAGTCGTCAGCATGAAGGTCTTTCATTCCAAACTCTCTGAACTCTGTTTTGTTTAAAACTTTCGTATTATGTGCTTGTTCTGGCATTGTTTGATTGGCTGTTCGAACTTAGATTGGACCCCTTGCCAGTTTGTGGCAAAAAGGGGGAGTATTTTGAGAGGAGACAATTTTTGTTCTCTCAAGGTTGTCCAATGTCTAGATAGATAGATCTAGTTCTCTAGTAGATTTGGTTTTCCCAAAATGCCAAGGGGGAGATTGATGTTCCCTTAAGTGGCATGTATTTGGCAAAACGTAGTTAGACAGTTCGAGCGGAGTTCAGGGGGAGTTCGAACACATTCTGGGAATACAGTACAGCGTGGAGCAGATGCCAAGAAGGTTTCCGGAAGGTTCGAAAGATCGAATGTCAGTTCAATCTGATGTCGGCCAGCGAAGAATTCGAACAGCAGATATTCAAATGAATATCTACATAACAGTTTTAAGGCAGCAAGGCTGACCTTGCGAGGAAGTCTTCGTATATTCCTCTCTCTGATTTGAGAAAGATATACATCAAATATTTAGAAATATTTCCTAAATATTTAATGGGATTATCTGGAGCAGATTTAAAGATCGTCCTGGCATATAAATACAATGCTAGGGCATCCATAATCTGCATCGCTTTCAGTATCAAATACACACGAGTATACCCTATCGATTGGAGAAGAAGAAAGCGACGGCCGTGTGTTTTTTCCCACTGGAAATTCATCGGTGCAAGAGCAGTCTTTTCAACGTGCTACTCAGACTGCCTGGAAGCGATCCAACTGCTGCACACAGGAAAGGGCGAACATGCTTTCGAGAGAAAGCTACCGAGCTTCAAGCGAAGTTCAAGCAAGTTCGAACTGGAGGTTCGGACGAAGGGGATCGAGGAGAACTGCTGTGAACCTTGGTTGCAAATCTGAGAGACGGAGTGTTAGAGGCTAGGCAATTACAAGGTGTAAGCGTAAGTCCACGTGTAAGCTCTAAACTCGTAATAAAGACTTGTCTCCCTTCTAGGGTTGAGAAACTCCCCAGAGTAGGCGAGGCCGAACTGGGTTATCATTCTGTGTGTGCTTCTGTTATTTGTTCTGTCTGCTGAACTGTTGGGAAAGGAGTTCAAGGTCTGTCTCAACTGTACCTTGAACACAAGCTTGAACAGGGTGTAGAATTTCAAAATGTGAACTCAATCCCTTTGAAAGTGTTATGCTTTTTAGGATGTAGGGATTGTAGGAGCTCCTTGCTAATGGTCTAAAAAAGTATGGTAAGAAGGTCCAAAACTTGTCTCGACACGGCGTGATGAAGAAAGGGTCTTCAAAACTCATCTTGAGCTTGATGGGCACACCGTCTTTGAGTTTCTCAATAACTTCCTTGGGTGCCCAACCCTTTAACTCCATCTCAAAACTTGCATGCTCTTGTATGTGAGGTTGCTCTCTTGTAGCATCCATGTATACGTCAACAAAGTCTTCATACATTCCAAATCCTCGTTGCTCAATGTGCTCTTGCACTATTTCATCCCCATCAATTGATTGAAGCTCACCTTCAAGCTCACTTACCACTCGTGGAGGTGAAAGTGTCAGAAAATTATATTCTTCTATACTTGAATCATCTTCATATATCTCTTTGATAGCTTGGCCGGGCTTCTCAAAAGAAAAATTCAACACTTTATCCTCACTTGATTCAAATACTACTTCTTCGGAAACCTCTTCTTCATCATCCAAGTTCCTATTTTCAATTACTTGTTGCGCCAATTTGCTGAACACTTAGTTTTGGGGAGCGAGTTCATCTAAACGCTGGATCACATCTTGGAAATTTTGTTGCATGTTCATATTGTCTTGGGCAACCTTGGCTTGGTAAGCTTGAAGCATGGCTAGCATTCACGTGTTGGAGAGTCCATTATTAGGTTGAGGAATTTGAGGATATTGGTGGTAGGAGTCTTCTTCAAATGAACATTGGCTATCATACCAATTTAGAGAGTAGGAATGTGTTGGATATTCGTTTTCACCCCAATAAAAGTTTGGTTGCTCCTCCTCTTGGTCATCCCAATTTGGAGTGTAATACTTTGTTGGGTAGCCATGTTCTTTCCAATAAGAATTTAGTTGCTCCTCCTCTTGGTTGTATCCTTCATCGTACGCGACTTGTTGATTGTATGAATACATCCTCTCAAAATAAAAAGAACAAATCTTAGTAAGGGATCTGAGTAGAGAATATACAAAAGTAAAAAGAAACTATTTACAAGACTAGTCGAGATATCCACACAACTTAGGCTAACGACAAGTTAATGTGTTGCTCCCCGGAAGCGGTGCAAGTTTGATGTGTAGTATTTTTAGCGTCAAAAATAATTTGTAATGCCGGGAAGTACCAGATCGTCCAAGGGAGCAAGTTTAAACTTATGCACTATGTAAGGTTGAGCTTCTATTTATCCTAGTCGAAATCGAGTGATTTGTTTGGTTTTAAATCTAAAATAAACAAGTAAGAATAGGTTTTAACAAACTTCGAGAAGTATTTCAGGGAACTACTTCACTTACCCAACATTAAAATCGAGTTATTAACTAGCATGCAAGGATTTGCCTATATTGATTGGAAAATAACTGCAATCCAAGTAAGAACCTCACCCTTTCGGCGCTATTGGTTGAATTGGAGTTGTACCTTAAACTACAAACCTCAGCCTTTCGGTGCTATTGGTTCCAATCAAGTAAGTCGCTGATGTTTACCAACTCTCATCGCGTAAACATGGGGAGTCCTTGTCGTAAAACTAGCATTTCCCGTTACAAACTTTGGCTACTCTCGTAGTCACCGAGCTTGTAACATGTATTTTACTTAATAGTTCGACGTTTAGCCTCACCCTTTCGGCGCTATTGGCTTAACGTCTCAAAGCAATGCACTTAGGCATTTTCTCAAACACCTAGTATGCATGGCTGAGTTTTAAGCGCTAAGTAAAATACAAATCATGTAAAACAATCCTAATCATGCAAATATTAATTTATTAAACGATTCATAATCAAGTAAGGTTTGTAGGACCCCCAAAATATGGGTCACTACTCACTATCCATCATCATAAAAATAAAAATCATGTTTTGTTCGAAAAAAATATTACAACGAGAAAAAGGAATTACTACAACCTTCAAATTGATGTCGATAATCCCTTCAAGCTCAATCTTCAATCCGATCAAAATCCTCGCTTTTTCGTGGCCCCTTCTCTTTTTTCCTTTGTCTCCTCGTCTATGGGCGTGAATGAATGTGGAGAATAGGTTCAGAATGTTTCTGGCGGCTACAGCTCCTTTTTGTTCAATTTCCTTTTTTTCAGTTGTTTCCAAAAACCTAGCAAAAATTGATTTTTGGCCCATTCGGTCTGTGTCACCTAATAGGTGACACAAACGATATGGTAAATTCCAGAGAGCTGAATTTCCTAAGTTCCGCCTGACCTGTGTCGTTTGTGTCAAATAATTTGGGTGACACTAGCGCAGATTGAGATGGCTTCTTGAGCTCAAGTTCTGACATCCTTAATTGCTGAATAGGCTCTAGGTGCCAACTACAAAGTTGTAGCCATTCTTCTTAGCCTTCTAATAAGCTATAGATCAATGGCTTTGGACACCATATGAGCTCTAAGCGTGCGCAACAAGTAGGGATGTCAATTCACCTACTTTTGTCATATTTTCACCCAAATTTCCACAAAACGCTTTATTTTGCCTTGAAGTCAGTTTTCACCTGAAAAGCATTAAAACATAAATTGAGAGCTCATATAAATAAGAAATATGATCAAAAATTGATTGAATGTTGAACATAAATATAGTACAAATTTATCCTCATCAGAAGTCATCTCATCTTGCATAGCTTCAAGCCACTCATTCTTATGCTCATCTGCCATTGCCTCGGTATAAGACTGAAGCTCTACCCCATCAGTTAGTAACACATACTTCTTAGCAGGATACCTTGTAGTGGGATGAAGATCTCTCGAAGACTGCCTAACTAGAATAAATCAATAAGATCAATAGTATGTTGAGGAATTGTCTCCTCCTTCTCAACATCCTTGAAGAATTGATCTTCTACAAAAACTACATCTCTACTTCGAACAAGTTTCTTCTGAACTAGATCATATAATCTGTACCCATACTCATCTTGGCCATAACCAAGGAATACACATGGCTTATACTTGACATCAAGCTTCGACCTTTCATCTTTTGGGAATATGCACATACGCCTTACACCCAAAGACACGTAAGTGACTATATGAGACATCCTTACCACTCCAAACCCTGTCAGGAACATCAAAATGTAAGGGAAGACGAGGCGTTAGATTAATAACATGTACGATGTACTCAAAGCTTCACCCCAAAAGGATCTCGGCAACTCTGTATGTGAGAGGAAACATCTAGCTCGCTCAACCAATATTATGTTCATCCGTTCCACTAAACCATTCAGATGTGGTGTCTTTGGTGGAGTCTTTTGGTGCCGAATACCTTACTCTCTACAATAAGCATCAAAGGGGCCAATGTATTCACCTTCATTTTCTGTTCGAGTGCACTTGAGCTTCTTCCCGGTCTGTCTCTCAACTGAGGCATGAAACTGCTTATACACATCCAAAACTTGATCCTTTGACTTTAGTGTATAAACCCAGACCTTCCTGGAATGGTCATCGATGAATGTGACAAAATATGAGCAACCACCAATTGTTCTAGTCTTCATTGGACCATAAACATCAGAATGCACTAGATCAAGTATATTCTCCTTTCTACTAGGAGTATGACTTTTAAAGGCAACTCTAGTTTGCTTCCCTGCCAAATAGTGATAGCACATTTCTAGATAAACATCATGCACACTGCGTACTAACTTTCTCTTCGATATTAGAGACATCCCCTTTAATATGAGAGAGCAATACAAGTCTTCTCTAGATATACTAGAGGCATACAATCATCATATACTTTGAAGAAATCACATCAAGATATGGAATAATCTCACTCAAAAATTTGCTACTGTTCAAACCCCAAATACTCAACTTCCAGACTTGCAGAACCGATCTCCACCATTGAAAACAAAGGTCAAAACGCTGTGAAGCTACTGTCAAAATTTCAAGACGATCCGACGGTTCAATCTCTAGGAAACGATTGATCTTCGTGACTGTATAGTGCAAATCCGAAAATACTCTATTTAATCTCTCAACTCATGTTGGAATGTGTTTCTTCACTTCTATTTATAATCACAAGCTTTGGTTTTGGAAACCTAGCATTAGGCCTTTGTTGAGCTCTTTCCCATGGGTTAAAAACACCCGCAAAACCCAACAGTTATGTTGGGTTGGGATTGGGCTCGTGTCACGTGAGGCATATGCGACAAAATATTCATTTTATAGTTATTATTTTTATTTATTGGATAAATAGACAATACAAACCAAATATTGTGGTTTGATCACTGTCATATACTTAATTATAAATATAATAAAATACATAATAACCTAAATATCACATATTAGAGCACTTATTAGACTCTTCAAAATATTGGACGCAACAATAAATACGAAGATGTAATGAAGATGTAATGAAGATGAATGAAGCATGGGATTGAGTTCTGGAAAAAAAAACTAGTAATTAGAGATTCGAATTGGTTCTGGACCGATTTGGTTCTGGACAATCTATCTGATCGATAGAGATTCGAATTGCTGGCGAAACTTCGTGGCTACAAGGGCGAGAAAGGAGAGCTGGTTCTGGGGTGTCCTTTATTGATGTATTCCACAATCAAAAAAAAATTAATAACATTTTTTAAAAATTAAATATGGATTAGATCACTTTAGTGACGACATATGGGTATAAACGGGATATTAAACATATTTTTAGTAGACTAAATCACAAAAATATCGCGCCCAGATTTTCAATTACCTCTTTTACGTCATCACGAACAACGGTCCTAGGTTTTCGTATAGATTTGAAAGCCACAATTCTTTCCATGCAAACCAACATCGGAATTACGAACCCTACGCTTTGATTCACGAACTATGTCATCAACAACGAGCTAACAATGTAATCAAAATTGGTCACAGAATGGCTAACATTTAGCTAGATACGCGAGTCATACACTTAGTGGAATAGACAATCAATGTGACCAACAACAAATTAACAATGAGATCAAAACAATGGTGCTAAAAATTATAAAATCCGAGGTTTTAACCACGAATTATAAACTAGTTCTACCAGAAAAAATGGGTGTGAGATCAAAACTGTGATGCTCAAAATCACGAACTTCATGATTTAATCCATGAATTATAAACTCGTTCTATCAGAAGATGGGTGTGAGATCAGAAATGTGGTAGTCAAAATCACGAACGTCATGATTTGGTCCACGAATTATTAACTCATTATACCAGACAAAGTGTGATCAACCAGAAGACGGACGAAGATGTGCAATTAATCTTAGATCGCTTTGCAGTACCGAAATAAAAAAAAAATATATTGCCTAGGTTTTGGGTACATTTGTGTCGGCAAATCTAATATGGAAACAAAAATTTAGAATATTTTCATTGAGATGTCCCCAATTAAGATATATTATTACGATTAAATCAGTACCTTCAATTAAATTTAAAGACCGTAGATGAATTTAACCGAACGGATAAGGGAAGTTGTAAGTTCTCATGAATTGTATTGGTTCTAATATGATTTTTTCGTTAGCTCATACTAAGCAATAAATAAATATCAATTATGATTGGAAAAGTATGAGAAGTAAAATCTGATTTTCTCTTCAAAAATATTAAAACAAGTGTTGTTAATCGAAACCTAACCTCCAAACACTTCAAATCACAAGTGTTGTTAATCAAAAATTACGTAGTCCCTATCAAAAAGAAAAATTACATAGTCATTTAAATTTTAAAATTCATTTTTTTTATAATGGGTACAACAATTCAGAACACACAATGCATATGACTACAACATTATCATCTATTACATATATATTGAACTTTGAAGCTCTAGCAATGCATCTTGATCGGATCCGAAATCATGTGGTACATCTTTCTACTTCTGAAGCGCAGGCCAGGGTCGGACCTATTAGGATCGTTATGTACTCCAAAAGCACCTTTACCATGGATCTGCACATCCATTCCATCGGACATCGGTACATTCTTTGACATTTGGAGCTCAGGCCACCTTGGGCACCTTTACTGTTTCCAAGACACCATCACGAGCACAATTACTATTTCCAAGACACCACTACGAGGGAGCGATGGAGGAAGAACATACCCACGCTCGATTCGGGACGAGGAAGGCATCCAGAAGGGATATATGAAGCATCCACACGCGAGGCGGGACGTGGAAGGCATCCACTCGCCAGGCGGGACGAGGAGAAAGGAAGAGGAAAAGGAAGAAAATCTCACAAAATTGTGAGAAAAATTGGTGACTGTTGGACCCTTTGTGTTTTGATGATAACAAACACTTAACTAATAATCTACTTGAGTGTGCAGAAATCACTGTCTGAAAGGTAAGGCTACTGAACATCACTGAGAGAGAGCAGCACTGCGAGAGAGATGCGCTCTGTGTGAGAGATACACCGACATTCTGACCAGATCGGATCTTGGAAAAGATACTCAAAGATATATATATCGAAGATACAAGAGTATATGCGTGTAATATTTGATTAAGACTATTAATGCAAATATATACACGAGGTGATGTCAGTATATTCGACAGGAAGATTGAAGCCAGATTTGGTAAGCATATATGTGACATGGTTAAGATATGGAAATATCTTAACCGTATCACATCTGCGAGATAACAATCGGATCTATGATGGAGATCGACTTTGCCGACTTAAAGACACTATAAAAGGAAGAGAAGTCTTCAAAGAGAAGTTCGGCTTTTTGGAGATAGGAATCGGTGATCAAATAGAAGATCAATTCCGGAGCTGACGAAGTGCTGCTGTGTGCGGACAAGTGAAGACTGTGTTAGTTGATACTTTGAATTGAGTAGTCTTGTTAACTGTCACTGAGTGAGACAAGCTGTAACAAACTACAAGAATATTCCTTCATCAATAACACAGATCTTGAAGCCCTTCTGGAACTGTCCAGAAGGCAAGTGGTTTTTAGCCTGCTGCAAAGGATTGCAGTAAGGTTTCCACTCTAAATTGTGAGTACTTACTTTCCGTTCTATATTTCCTATACGAGAGTTTATTTCCGCTGCCATCTGTCTGAGGGATACCACTCTGGGATCTCCCTCACATAGTTGGCTAACCTAACGATCCAACAATTGGTATCAGAGCCGGGAAGCTCTAGATTGTGTGTTAGCCTTTGCAGGAAATCATGTCTAACGGAGGAGACTCGTTCTGGAAGCCACCAGTGCTTAGCCCAGAAGAGTATGACTGGTGGAAGGATCAGTTCGAAGCTCATGTCTGCTCAGTGGATGGGAAGATGTGGCGTGTGTTTGAAAAGGGCAACTTCCCTATTCTGGATGTGACAGATCCCGAAAAACCAAAAGAGAAGGAGAAGGACAAGTACACTGAAGCTAACTACAAGTCTCTCCAGCTGAACTCCAGGGCCAATAAGGTTCTGTACATGGCTCTCTCACCAGGAGACCAAGTGAAGATGGCTGTGTACAAGACTGCAAAGGAGCAGTGGGATGGGCTTTCTAGACTGTACGAGGGAAACCAGGACATTAAACGCAACAGAATCCTAGCTTCCACAAAGGATTACGAAACAGTCGAACAGCAACAGGACAAATCTCTGGATGACTTCTACACCAGATTTCAAATCATCGTCGCACAGCTAAACTCCCTGGATGAGGTACTCCCACAGTGGAAGGTAACTCATCAGTTCATGCAAGCTCTCAGCTCCAAATGGGACACAATTACTACTGCACTCCAAGCTCAGAAGGGGATCAAAGACATCACTCTGGAAGAGCTCGTGGCGAATCTGCAAAGCCAAGCTGGAATAGCAGAGAGGAAAATAGCCAGAAGACAAGCTGGAAAATCTCAAGCTATAGCATTGAAAGTTGAGAAGGCTCTGGACATCGCCCAAGTAAGCCTGCCATCTAAGAGTGAGGATGAGGAGATAGCTCTTCTCTCAAGGGCCTTCAAGATGGCAAACACAGGCAGAACACAGAACAGAGGTGTCTCTGGTGGAGGACGAAATAATCAACGGTGGAACAAAGGATCTGCCTCAGAGGAAGGCAAGACAAAGGTAGGAGGAAAGGAAGAAAGAACCTGCTATCACGGTCAGAAAAAGGGACATCTTGCTAAAGACTGCTACAGCAAAAAGAAGGGTGAACCACCCGCTACAAAGGAAGCTCATGCCATGTTTGCCGCCTGGAGTGACTCTGACGAGGAACAAAACGATAGGAAGCAAGCTAAGGAGCCATGTCTGATGGCAAACTCCGCAAACAATGAGGTAAATGAATCTGACTCTTTTATAGATCAAGTGTTCAGTGAATCTGACTTTGCAGAAACTATTGCTGAACTACTAAAGAAGATCACAAGCCTTAAGGAACAGATTGAAATCATGAAAGATGAACACGAAGACGACAAGGAAAACAATCGTCTCTGGTCAACCAAGGCTATGCGACTTGAGAGAGAAATAGAGGAGCATATCTGCAAATGCCCTACCTGTGACAGAAGGGACGCACAAATCATTGATCTAAGTGAGGGACTGAGGCGCATGAGAATTGACGACACCAGGACGGTAGGATCAATTGCTGAATCGGTAAGGACCCAGTTGGATAACGAGGAACTCCATCAGACTGTTGCTGATCTCAAACAAAAGGAGACGGAGAGAAAGAAAGTCTGGATCAGAGAACTAGAAGCCAAAAAGGTCAAGGAGGTAAGACAAGACTACCTAAGAAAATTTGCCAGACCTGGACTTGGGTATATCGAAGCGATGAAAGAAACTGATGAAGAGGCGGAAAATAGAAGGACTGTCAAAGGGAAGGGACCAATGACAGAAATCGGAGAGAGCTCCCATCAGCAGAGAAAGCCGGAACCCACAGGACAGTTAGGAAGAGCAGCCTCATCTCCGAGGAAGAGTCATCTCCATGAAAATGACTCTGGACCCTTCAAGGCTGGGAAAGCTTTTGAAATTTGGAAAAAGATGAGCTCCAACCGTCAACCGAGCGATTTTCAGACACGTGGGAACAGGAGACCAGTGCCCTTAGAGAGACACAAGAAAACTGGCAGTCTCTACTACCGTGTCTGCTGGCACTGTGGTCACTTTGGCCACTACAGAGCTGACTGTGAGAGATGGAGAAAAGCCAACGAGAAGAATTACAGCTATCAGAGAGAGGCCAGTACCGCTCATGTCCCTGGGAGAAGGGGTTCACCTTATAGAAGGAAAGACAGAGCTGAATGGGTTCATCCTCACCATGACACAGCTATCTGCGGACGACCCAGAACAACTCCCAGGAGAAGAATCAATCTCACTGATGACAACGACTCTCGTCCCTTAAAGTTCTCTTCTGCTGTTAAAATTATCCCAAAGCCCAGTAAGCCCAAGCTTGTCTGGGTTCGTAAAAACAGATTTCTCTCTTGCAGGATGGAGTGAGGAGCAAGCCATGGTATCTGGACAGTGGATGCTCCAAACACATGACGGGAGATCCAAGTTGGTTCATCTCACTCCAAGCCTATTCCGGAGACAATATTATCTTCGGAAACAAGAGCTCAGGTAAGGTAGTAGCTACATGAGAGGTAAGAATTTCAGAAACTATTAAAGTTCGACAAGTAAGTCTGGTTGAAAATTTGAGATACAACTTATTGAGTATATCACAATTGTGTCAACATGGAAGAAATCAAGTGATATTTAACTCTAATGACTGTGTTGTGAAGTGCATTGAGACAGGGAAAATAATTCTTCGAGGTGTCCGGGAGAATCAGATATATACAGTGGACCCAGAATTCATCCCAGACGGGGAGCTGTGTCTATCAAGCATCACTGACGACACATTGCTGTGGCACAAGAGATTTGGACATGCAAGCACGAGGCTGATTCATAAACTCCATCAAAATGAATTAGTGGTAGGTTTACCAAAGGTGGAAAGCTCGTTCGATCAGATATGCAGCGCCTGTGCCACAGGCAAACAGGTACGTACTTCGTTTAAGTCAAAACAATCATTGAGTGCTTCAGGTCCTCTGGACATGATTCACATGGATCTATGTGGTCCAATCACCGTCGTCAGCCGTGGAGGCAACATGTATATATTAGTCATCGTGGATGACTATTCCAGGTATACATGGACCATCTTTCTGAGTTCTAAAGATGAAACGTACTCTGAATTTGTGTCATGGCTGAAGCTAATTGAAAACAAAATGAATAAGAAATTAGTATCTATTCGTACTGACAACAGAACCGAGTTCCGGAATTCCCAGTTCATCTCCCTGTGCAGGACAGCTGGAATAGATCACAACTTCTCAGCACCACGAACTCCTCAGCAGAACGGTGTGGTAGAGAGAAAGAACAGAACATTGGAAGACATGTCTAGGACAATGCTGATTGCCAGTGGTGTTCCAAAGGGGTTCTGGGCTGAGGCAGTGCATGCGGCCAGCTACATACTAAACCGAGCCTCTCTACGATTTCTGATAGGGAAAACACCGTATAAGCTTCTGAGGGGAAGAAAGCCTAACATTGCTCATTTGAAAGTGTTTGGTTGCAGGTGCTACGTGCACAACAATGGAAAGGACAATCTGGGAAAGTTCGATCCGAGGAGCGATGAAGGCGTTTTCGTAGGATATTCAAGTCACAGCAGAGCATATAAGGTATACAATCCGAGACTGGAACGGGTGGAGGAAAGCATTCACGTCACCTTTGATGAGCGCGCCATGAGTGGACAACTGGTGAAGGATCCCTCCTCGCAGGATGACGGAGAACTTCAGTTCACTGACAGATCTGACCCCGACTGGGATCCTGCTCAATGTGAAGCCACAGAGCCCACTCAAGAGGTCACTCAAGCAGTAGCTCAGGAACCCGTCAAGAACCTAGCTGAAGATGCTCAGACAGATATAGCTACCCCTGAACATGTCCCTGATGTCCCAGAGACAGACATCATCACTGCTCCCCCCAACGAGGGAGGGTTGCTAATGACCCTCCTCCAGCAGGAACTACGGAGGAACCCAGAACTACAAGGAGTGAGAGAATTACTCAGCCCCCAACTTGGACGAGAGACTACCAGTGCTACTCATCGTAGAATCAGGTAGGTCTTGATGAACTGTGTCATTTCTGTGGATTTGCGTCTTTCGTCTCTCATGCAAAACCAAAGACGATTGCGGATGCGCTGAAGGATCCAGAATGGGTCAATTCCATGCAAGAGGAACTGCATCAGTTCGAAAGAAATAAGGTGTGGCGACTGGTCCTAGGCCTGAGGACAAGAATGTGATAGGAACAAAGTGGGTCTTCAGAAACAAGATGGACGACAAGGGAGTTGTTGTGAGAAACAAAGCCCGCCTTGTTGTGAAAGGGTACAACCAACAAGAGGGGATAGACTACGATGAGACATTCACCCCAGTCGCAAGGTTAGAAGCAATCAGACTATTAATTGCTTATTCGACTTACCATGGTTTTACTCTGCAGCAGATGGATGTGAAAATAGCCTTCTTGAATGGAGTTCTGAAGGAAGAAGTTTATGTCAGCCAGACACCAGGGTTCGAGGATCACTCTCACCCTGATCATGTCCACATCCTTGACAAAGCTCTGTATGGGCTGAAGCAAGCACCCCGCGCCTGGTATGAGAGACTGTCACAGTTTCTGCTATCCCACAGATACGTCCGAGGAGAGGTGGACAAAACACTTTTCCTTCTGAAGGAAGGGAAAGACACCCTGGTAGTTCAGGTATATGTGGATGATATCATTTTCGGTTCAACTAATCCTAAACTTCTCAAAAGGTTTATAGATTTGATGTCGAGTGAATTTGAGATGAGCATGGTAGGGGAGCTCAAGTACTTTCTTGGACTTCAAGTTGCTCAAGGAGAGGACGGTACCGGAATCCATCAGCAGAAGTATGTAAAGGAGATTCTGAAGAAGTTTGGGATGGAGTCTGCCAAGACGTGTGCCACACCGATGTCCCCAAATGACACCCTGACAAAGGATGAGTCCTCACCTCGGGTGGATCCAACTCTCTACAGGGGAATGATTGGTTCGCTGTTATATCTCACTACTAGTAGACCTGATATCTTATTCAGTGTTTGTCTGTGTGCAAGGTTTCAGGCTGATCCCAGGGAAACCCACGTGAAAGCAGTAAAAAGGATATTGAGATATCTGAAAGGAACAGATGAGTTATGCCTGTTCTATCCAAGGGGAGGTGAATTACGCCTGGAAGCATACACTGACGCAGACTATGCTGGGTGCAAGACAGACAGGAAGTCCACATCAGGGATGGCTCAATATCTTGGACCTTGTCTCATCTCTTGGGCCTCAAAGAAGCAGTCCTCAATTGCGCTATCTATTGCTGAGGCGGAATACATCGCCGCTGCTGCTTGCTGTGCGCAGCTGCTGTGGATCAGACAACAGCTAAGTGACTATGGTGTTACCACAAATTGTGCTAAGATCTTGTGTGATAACACTAGTGCTATTAACATTTCAAAAAATCCAGTGCAGTTCTCGCGTACCAAGCACATAGAGATTCGGTATCATTTTCTACGTGACTGCGTAGAAAAGGGAACAATTGAGATGGAATATTGTAGAACTGAGGAACAGATTGCAGACATATTCACAAAGGCTTTGCACAGAGAACCCTACGAGAAGCTGAGGCTCGAACTAGGTATGGTCTCTCTCCCTTAAAGCTAAGCTCAATTGTTGCTCCCTCAGTGACTGGCTAGACTAGATGCATATGAGTCACGTCTGATGGAGAGTCTAACATGAATGTTCTGTGCTAGTGAAAAGGTAAGTTGTGTTCATAATGTAGCCATGCATGCTTGCTATGTGATTGATGACTGCATTAGGGACTGAAAGACATGAAATTCTAATTTCTTTCTGCCCAAAAGAGACCTCCATATTTGATCCCACACTATAAACCAAGGAGGTACTCTAGACCAACCTTAGCCTATTGACAGGAGTCGTTGGTACCTGCAAATTTGAATTTATATTTTCCTTACTCTGGACTGTGGGTTAGTACAGCGACAAGCAAGGGTCGAACCCAAGGGAGCTAGAGTGGTTACTACTTTGTTCTGAAAAGGAAATAAAAGACAGTTGGGTAAAAGCAACAGTTTAAGAAACAGTAATAAGGCACGAAAATTGCTAAGGTGTATCAATTCAGAGAAGATATTCAGGTTAGGTTTTTATTCAATTGTGACTTTGTTTTATCATAGACTTCTAAATATCTAATTCAATGTTTAAGTGTGGTTGTCCTGACAAAGGTGACTTCCCAAGTAACCCGACAAAGGTGTTACGCCACGACCTAATTCCCCTAGGTTTAATTAACCCGACAAAGGTGTTAATTGCCCTAGTCGTACTACCTATCTAAACGACAAAGTATTAGATAGATGATTAATGTAGAAATATGCGCAACTAGATTTCACGACAAAGTATACGTCTAGTCTAACAATATTTCATGGAATTCATATACGAGAATTAGTAAAACATAGAATATAGCATTAAAATCCAAGTCTCAAAAACATGAGTCACAACTATTTAACCCTAACCCGAATAATTGGATTAGTTACACATGATCATGGAGAAACAATGCATGAATGAAAGGAAAATAAGAACTTCACTAATGACCGAGATTAGGGCCTGGACGCGGTGGGAGGAGGGGTTCTCGATGATTGATGCTCGATGGTCCATTATGCCTTGCATTGCACCTCCTTATATAGGGACTTGAAAACCCTAAAGTTCCCAAAATAAGCACAAGATAATTACGGAAATATTTCCATAATTATCTTTGCTTGATCTTCAAGCCACCGAAGATTTTCTAGAACAATCCGAAACCCTAGCATCGTAAGTTTGCACGTTGTGATATTGGGCCGAGAATGCATGGGTTGGACGTCCGGACGTGCAAAGGACTCGGCTGGCCGCTCGGATGGGCGCTGGAATGCTCGGATGGCCGGGCGCATGCCCGCTCGCATGGCCGGTCGGATGCCCGGGCTGAAGGTCGGACGCACGGACGTGTGCTGGGACGAAGCTCGGACGCATGCTTGGAGGGTCGGACATCCGGACGCATGGCCGGGCGCATGGCCGGGCGCATGGCTGGTCGGGGCTTGCGCGGCTGGAGCTCGGATGGAATGCGCCAAGGGCTCGGATGCTCGCCCGGATGGCCGGGCGCATGCCCGCTCGGATGGCCGGTCGGAGGTGCGATCGCATGGCTTGGACAGCCGGTCGGACATGCGGTCGGCTGGGCATTGGAATTCCTGGACATGGCCTGGGCGCATGGGACGCGACCTGATTTTATTCGGCCATCTTTTGATTCCCTCGGGCCATTCTTCATTTTTCTCGGCCATTCTTCATTTTAAGTGCATATAAACCGGCCATAAACTCCTTGTGATGTTTTTGGATCCAAAAGCCGTCTTTTGAATGCGATCCCTCTTAGAGCGTCCAAATTACCTGAAATGCGAAACAATACTAAGAAGTAACTGTTTGCATATAAAAGTACTGGAATTGGTGGGATTTGATGACTCGATGAGTCGTATAAATACGGCTCATCAAACCACCCCACACTTAAACTTGTTCGTCCCGAACAAGGACTAGGTCATAAGAGGAAATAAATGAAGTACGAACATCACAAAGCTTCGGTCATCCTAGACATGCTACATGGATATGAATCGGTTATTCTAGATCTCGCCTGTTATGCATGCTTGCTACTAATATCTTTGTGTGAAAACATGGGTTAAAGATACGTGTTACCTTTGGGTCGAGATGCAAATCAATTCGGATGTCTCGGGAGATAGCCCTTTTTAGACCCATGAACCCTCATTCTCGGACTCGAACTCGCTGCTATATGGTTATGTCTCGCTGCTTTTTCTTGCACGTGATTCATTCGAGCATCAAAGTGTTGAGTGCTTTTCGGCCAGCTATAGTGTCATCTGATTTGGAATTTCAATGATGCTTTCACATGAGAAACGTGTGGACTATCACAATGGTGGTGGATTTGTTGCTTTGTAGTGCGGATTGTGATTTGCTCGAACCGTGGTTCCTTCTCCTTTTGACGCGAGTCAAGCCGAGGGTCGCTCGTCTATTTTCCCGGTTACTCGGATTGGAAACCTTCCTGCTCTTACTCATCCTCGTCCTTTCGACACGGGTCAAGTCAAGGGTCGCTTGCCTATTTTCTCGGATACTTGGACTAGAGCTTGGACGGTGTGAAGTATTCCCGTCCCGACCAACCGCAAAGGTACCGCAGTGGTGGAGCAGACTCATACTATGTTGCCTCGAAGTGCTAGCCTCCACAAGCTCCACATAACCATATATCCTGAGTTCGGTCTTTAAATGATCTGTCAAGTCTCTCTAGGGCATTGCTATCAACTCCACATCCCTGTTTATCTCAACTAACAAAGGCACGCAAAGATTTTAAAATCACATGTTAGTCGCACAAATCAATTTTCACCAAAGACATGCATGTAATCGGCTCTATCTATTTCACCTAATCATTATCCAATACTGCAAGTCTAGGAAATAGTGAAGTAATCATGTACAAAAATTTAAAAAAATCATAGGAAACGTGCTGACTCTGTGCAGGGTGCAAGAAAATAAACGTGCTGACTCACTAACTGACTCTCCCACCCCACACTTTTGAACTGACGTGTCCTCACGGCTCGTCTTAAGTTTCAAGACACGGCGATGCATGCAATAAATATGAAAAGAAGAGAAGAGAAAAGAGTGGAACAATACTCCCCTGATGGTCGTGGAACGGGTATGGGGCTGTCCTGGCTGTGCGCTCGCACGGGTAATCTTGTGCGTTCGCACAATACTGACCAGAAGCATGAAATAGCTGTGCGTCCGCACACTGACCGTGCGTTCTCGTCCGTGGCTGGCTGAGATTCTGTGCGATCGCACGATGTGCTTGTGCGTTCGCATAAGACTAACCAGAAGCATGAAATATTCGTGCGATCGTACGATCTACCCTGCGAGCTCGCATGAACTGCTCCCTGCATGAAAATCATCTCCTTTCCCAAGTACCATGTGACAATAATGACTCATAAATAAACATAGTAAATAAATAAACTGAAATGTAAAGACATGCAAACCGTGCTGGGCTGCCTCCCTGCGAGCGCCTTTGTTTAACGTCGTTGGCTCGACAGTACCTCCTCTATGTGTCGGGAGGCTCGTCAAGGTCAATCTCATCAGTGGTGGTGTCGATCTCTCCATGGTAGTGCTTAACTCTCTGTCCATTGACCCTGAACCGATGGCCATCCTTGGGGTTTTCCAGCTCTAATGCCCCGTGATTGAAAACATGGGCGATCGTGTAAGGCCCCGTCCATCTGGACCTTAACTTCCCGGGCATGAGCCGTAACCGAGATGAGAACAAGAGCACCCGCTGTCCGACTTGAAACGTGCGCCTGAGGATGAATTTGTCATGATAGAGCTTGGTCCGCGCCTTGTAGTCTGTTTGGCTCTCGTAAGCCTCGAGGCGCAGCTCCTCAAGCTCACATAGCTGCAATTTCCTATCTAGCCCGGCTGCCTGCAAGTCTGGGTTGCACCTCTTGAGTGCCCAATACGCCTTGTGTTCTAGCTCCACTGGCAAGTGGCACGCCTTCCCATAGACCAACCGAAAAGGCGAGGTGCCTATCGGGGTCTTGTAAGCTGTCCTGTACGCCCACAATGCCTCATCTAACCGCTGGCTCCAATCCTTCCTAGTCGGTCCTACCATCTTCTCCAAAATTCCCTTAATTTCGCGGTTGGAGATCTCCGATTGCCCATTCGTCTGGGGGTGATATGCTGTGGAAGTCCGGTGATGAACATGGTAGTGCTTCAGTGTGGATGCCATGATGCGGTTGCAGAAGTGTGTCCCCTGATCACTGATAATAGCCTTAGGTACTCCGTACCTGCAAAAGATGTTAGTGCGCAAAAAGTCTACGACAGTTTTAGCATCAGCACATCTGGTGGCCTTGGCCTCTACCCATTTGGACACATAATCAACTGCAACTAAGATAAACTCAAAACCACATGAAGCAGGAAAAGGACCCATGAAATCTATCCCC
Organism: Rhodiola kirilowii; assembly: GCA_033675215.1. Taxonomy (NCBI): domain Eukaryota; kingdom Viridiplantae; phylum Streptophyta; class Magnoliopsida; order Saxifragales; family Crassulaceae; genus Rhodiola; species Rhodiola kirilowii. The sequence continues at coordinate 50,585,258 of CM066203.1, read as the reverse complement.
CAAATGTCAAACACGTCATTCACTAATATGGGGACCTGTGGCATCTCCTGTCTGGCCGAAATATTACCTACTCTCTGGCATCTATCACATCTCTTACTATGATCGTAGGCATCTCTAAAAACATGTGGCCAAAAGAATCCACTATCTAATATCTTCCTAGCAGTCCTCCTGGGGCCGAAATGACCACCACACTCTAACTCATGGCAAAAACTGATAACTGAAGCAATCTCATCATCGGGGATGCACCGTCTAAGAATCTGATCTACACCTATTTTCCACAAGTACGGATCATCCCACACATAGTATTTAGCATCATGCTTCAGTTTCAAACACTGTGCCCTAGAATATGAGGGCGGGAACTTACCTCCGACCAGGTAGTTCACTAGAGGAGCGAACCATGGCATCTTACCCGAAATAGCATACAAGTGCTCATCTGGAATGTCTCGGTAATCTGCCCGGCATCCTCCTCTCTGACAAGACGGCTCAAGTGGTCGGCCACTGTGTTCTCTATGCCCTTCTTGTCCCTGATCTCCACATCAAACTCCTGTAGGAGCAAGATCCACCTAATGAGCCTTGGTTTTGCCTCCTTCTTCGTCATCAAGTACCTAATAGCTGCATGGTCAGAGTAGACAACAACTTTAGTACATAACAGATATGATCTAAATTTCTCCAAGGCGAAAACCACGGCTAGCAGCTCCTTCTCTGTGGTCGAATAGTTCTTCTGGGCCACGTCCAGTGTCCTCGAAGCGTAGTAGATCACCACGGGCTTCTTGTCCACCTTCTGACCGAGAACTGCTCCTACAGCATAATCGTTTGCGTCACACATAATCTCAAAGGGCTGTGTCCAGTCCGGAGCTCTAATGATGGGCGTGCTGGTGAGGGCCTCCTTCAGCTCGTCAAACGCTGCCCTGCACTGATCTGTAAACTCAAAAGGAATGTCTTTCTACAAGAGGTTAGATAAAGGCAGCGCCTTTTTCGAAAAATCCATAATGAATCTACGATAAAAACCAGCATGCCCCAAAAATGACTTAATATCATGGACTGTGGAGGGATATGGCAGAGTAACAATCAAATCTATCTTAGCTTTGTCTACCTCTATCCCCTCATGTGAAACTATGTGACCGAGTACTACTCCATGGGTAACCGTAAAATGACACTTTTCATAGTTGAGTACCAAATTCATCGAAACACATCGTGCTAAAACTGTACTCAAATGATCTAAGCATGCATCAAAAGTGTCACCGTGCACAGTAAAATCATCCATGAACACCTCAATAAATGAACCTATCATGTCGGAAAAGATACTAGTAACGACCCGCTGAAAAGTACCAGGTGCGTTACACAAGCCAAAGGACATCCGGCGAAAAGCAAACGTACCGAATGGACATGTAAAGGTTGTCTTCTCCTGATCCTCGGGTGCTATGGGGATCTGGTTATAGCCTGAAAAACCATCTAGAAAACAAAAATAAGGCTTACCTGCCAAGCGGTCGAGCATCTGGTCAATAAATGGAAAAGGAAAGTGATCCTTGCGCGTAACTGCATTCAGCTTCCTGTAGTCTATGCACATGCGCCATCCATTCTTGACTCGTGTAGTCACCATCTCACCCTCGGCATTCTTCTCCACTGTGATTCCTGTCTTCTTTGGTACAACATGTACCGGACTTACCCACTGACTGTCTGAGATCGGGTAAATCACATCAGCATCCAGAAGCTTCTGAATCTCCTTCTGGAGCACCTCCATCATGATAGGATTCAATCTACGCTGAGGCTCCCTCGAAGGCTTAGCTCCATCCTCCAACAATATCCGATGCATACAAACTGACGGGCTGATTCCCTTGATGTCGGCTAGCGTCCATCCAATGGCCAGTTTGTGCTCGGTGAGCACTCCAATCAACCTGCGCTCCTGATCTGCCTCGAGCCCGCTCTTAATGATGACCGGCAGCGTGCTATCCTCCCCTAAGAATGCATACTTCAAGTGACTAGGTAGAGGCTTCAATTCCACTGTAGGTGCCTGCACAACAGAAGGCAAGCACACTTGTGATTTGAATAAACGAACTGCATTAACCTCGTACCTCGGGGTGAGTGGCTGGGTGATCTCTAGCTGGTCCAGTACGTCTAAGATGGCCTCTGTATGCTCATATGAGTCCTCTGGTGAGTACACTGCCTCCTCAATTACCTGCTCTAGTGGGTCGGTCCCTCTCTCTGGATGTATCTCCTGGACAAGGTCGTCCAAGGTGTCTAAGGCATGGACCGCCTCGTACTCTGTGGGATGCTTCATGGCCCTGAAGATGTCGAAACTGAACACTTCCCCCTCAACTTCCATGGAGAGTGTCCCACTGTCGCAATCTATCTTCATCTTTGACGTCTTGAGGAACGGTCGGCCGAGTAGGATGGGTGCATGATCGGTCGGGCCACTGTTCTCCATCTTGAGCACATAGAAGTCGGCTGGGAATACTAGCTCTCCCACCTGTACGAGTACATCCTCGATCTTGCCCTCGGGCTGCTTGCATGACCTGTCCGCCAACTGTATAGTAAGACCTGCAGGCTCAAGAGGTCCAATGCGCAAACAGGAGTATATAGAATAAGGTAGAACATTGATAGATGCACCGAGATCGAGCATGCAATTTTCTATCCTAATGTTACCGATCGTGCAGGGAATGGTGTATGTGCCTGGGTCACCGCATTTTGGTGGCACCTTGCGCTGAATCACCGCTGAAACATTCCTGCTCATAAGCTCCTCGTCTGGCTGGGTTCCTCGTCTCCTGTTTGTGCACAACTCCTTCAGAAACTTCGCGTATCTAGGGATCTGCTTGATGGCTTCAAGGAGTGGGATGTTGATTTCTACCTTGCTGAATAGCTCCCACACTTCCCTGTCCATCACATACTTCTTCGGAGCTCGAACCTGCACAGGAAAAGGCAAAGGTACCTGAACGTTACAATTCTCGGTAACTGGGACCGGGTCTGGCCGAGAGACTGGGGCCTCGTCCTCTGGATCCTGCCCGGCCAAGTCCTGGCTGTAGGTGTCGGATTCGGCCACTGCCTCTTCAGGCTCTGGGGGGCTTTCTTCCTCGGGTGGCCTAGATGCCCTTCGTCCACTCCTCAACGTGACTGCACTGACATTCCCCTTTGGATTCGGAATGGTCTGCGAGGGTAGTCGTCCAGCGTTCAGATTGCTTGCGAGGTCTGATACTGTCGCATTGAGCTGGGACATCTGTTTCTTCAATTCGGCAATGTCTCCTTTGGTTGTGGCCCAATCCTGGATCACGGCTGATGCCAGATCCTTTATCATGTCCTCGAGAGCTTTGTTTGAGCTCTGATTGTTCTGGCCCTGCTGGTTGTTGCTCGGTCCTCGGTGCTGGTACTGACTAGGCCCGTTTTGCTGATACTGACGATGAGGAGGCTGGTAGGGCTGCTGATTCTGCTGGGGTGCTCCCTGCTGTGGCTGCTTCTGGGTATGATGCTGAGGATAACTGTTCTTCCAGGGCTGTCCGTTGGCTCCTTGATTGTTCGTGGCTGTGCCGTATTGTTGGACTGGCCCTGGCCTGTTCCCATAGTTCTGGTAGTCGCCCACTGCATTGACCTCGGCCTGGTCATCCTCTACTATGGTAGGGCACTCGTCGGTCTTGTGATCCGTGGCTGCACAAAAGCCGCATGGCTTGACTGGAACTGGTGTCCTCATTATGACTTGTTGCATCATCTCTTTGAGCTGTCTGATCTCTTCGGCCATTGCACTAGATGGGGGCTCGACTTTAGACACGTTCCTGGTCCGGGTGTACTCTTCCTCTTTGTTGGACTCATCTTGGAACCGTTCACTTTCTGCTACTGCCATAATCTTACGTCTCACACCTGCTGGGGATAGGTCCATAAGGTTGCCTCCAGCCGAGGCATCTAGGAGCTTTCTGTCGAGTTTGCGAAGGCCATCTAGCATGTATTCTACGAGCAGCTTCTCTGGGAGTCCAAGATTGCAGCAGCTTTTCTCCAAGGTGTTGAATTTTTCTACGTACTCGTACATGGTCTCGTTTGGTCCCTGCCTAAGCTCCTGTAACTGGCGCCTGACTTGCATGGCTCGTCCTGCTGGGTAGTACTTGGTGAGAAACTGTTTTAGCATCTCCTCCCATGTATAGATGTTGTCTGAGGGCAAAGATAGAAACCAGTCCGTGGCGGAGTCAGTGAGTGAAAAGTAGAATGCCTTGAGTTTGAAGTCATCCACTGAAACTCCGTAGGGCTTGAGATTGTGGCAACTGCCATGGTAGCGCTTCAAATGCCCTGTAGCTGATTCTCCCTTTGCTCCCGCGAATTTGGGAAGATGATGGACGATTGAGGTGTTGATAGCTATTTCCTCGAGTTCTGGTCCTTCATAGATGGGCCATGACTGGTCTCTGAAGTCGGGGACCGAGAGCTCTCCCATAGATGGCTCCTCATGGTGATAATAGGCTTCTTCCTCGTACACTGGCTGTCTGAGTCGTCTGATGGGCGGTTGGGGCTGGACCTGATGTTGAACTTGTTGATGTGGTCGGACCTGTGGTCGAGCCTGAACTTGTTGTTGGACTGGTTGTCTAGCTGCAACCTGTTGTCGGGCTGGGACTTGTTGTTGTCGGGCTGGGACTTGTTGTTGTCGGGCTGGGACCTGTCCTCGGACCGGTCCTCCTGGTTGTTGTACTCCGGCTGCTGCTTGGTTTTGCCGGGCTGCTTCACGTTGCGCTCGCCTTTGATCGCGGACTAGCTGCTCCGGATCGTCGTAGATTACCTGCTCTTCGTTGTTGTTGTCGATTATTGGGGGGTTGTCATGGTTTTCTAGCTCGAACTGTTCGTCCTCGTATTGTTCGTTATTAGCAATTCCATTACCTGCGTGAGCTATGGTGCAAGAATAGCAAGCACCGAGTAGCAAACACCGAAATAACAGGAACAGACTAGCAACAAAGGATCCCCAGGAGAGTGGAGGAGTCACAACGGTCTCACTTAAAACCCACACTCCTTAGACTCGTAAGTCTTGGTGACAGGACCCTCTAGAAGCTAGAAATTGGAAATCGAGAGAATCGGAAAACAAAATCGAGGCAGTTGAATGGGGAATCACCGAATAGCAAATTCCGAAAATAGAAACAAGCAAAAAGTACGAAAAAAAGAAGAGAGAGAACAAATTTCACCTTTGCGTAGCTCCCCGGCAACGGCGCCAAAATTTGACAGGAGTCGTTGGTACCTGCAAATTTGAATTTATATTTTCCTTACTCTGGACTGTGGGTTAGTACAGCGACAAGCAAGGGTCGAACCCAAGGGAGCTAGAGTGGTTACTACTTTGTTCTGAAAAGGAAATAAAAGACAGTTGGGTAAAAGCAACAGTTTAAGAAACAGTAATAAGGCACGAAAATTGCTAAGGTGTATCAATTCAGAGAAGATATTCAGGTTAGGGTTTTATTCAATTGTGACTTTGTTTTATCATAGACTTCTAAATATCTAATTCAATGTTTAAGTGTGGTTGTCCCGACAAAGGTGACTTCCCAAGTAACCCGACAAAGGTGTTACGCCACGACCTAATTCCCCTAGGTTTAATTAACCCGACAAAGGTGTTAATTGCCCTAGTCGTACTACCTATCTAAACGACAAAGTATTAGATAGATGATTAATGTAGAAATATGCGCAACTAGATTTCACGACAAAGTATACGTCTAGTCTAACAATATTTCATGGAATTCATATACGAGAATTAGTAAAACATAGAATATAGCATTAAAATCCAAGTCTCAAAAACATGAGTCACAACTATTTAACCCTAACCCGAATAATTGGATTAGTTACACATGATCATGGAGAAACAATGCATGAATGAAAGGAAAATAAGAACTTCACTAATGACCGAGATTAGGGCCTGGACGCGGTGGGAGGAGGGGTTCTCGATGATTGATGCTCGATGGTCCATTATGCCTTGCATTGCACCTCCTTATATAGGGACTTGAAAACCCTAAAGTTCCCAAAATAAGCACAAGATAATTACGGAAATATTTCCATAATTATCTTTGCTTGATCTTCAAGCCACTGAAGATTTTCTAGAACAATCCGAAACCCTAGCATCGTAAGTTTGCACGTTGTGATATTGGGCCGAGAATGCATGGGTTGGACGTCCGGACGTGCAAAGGACTCGGCTGGCCGCTCGGATGGGCGCTGGAATGCTCGGATGGCCGGGCGCATGCCCGCTCGCATGGCCGGTCGGATGCCCGGGCTGAAGGTCGGACGCACGGACGTGTGCTGGGACGAAGCTCGGACGCATGCTTGGAGGGTCGGACATCCGGACGCATGGCCGGGCGCATGGCTGGTCGGGGCTTGCGCGGCTGGAGCTCGGATGGAATGCGCCAAGGGCTCGGATGCTCGCCCGGATGGCCGGGCGCATGCCCGCTCGGATGGCCGGTCGGAGGTGCGATCGCATGGCTTGGACAGCCGGTCGGACATGCGGTCGGCTGGGCATTGGAATTCCTGGACATGGCCTGGGCGCATGGGACGCGGCCTGATTTTCTTCGACCATCTTTTGATTCCCTCGGGCCATTCTTCATTTTTCTCGGCCATTCTTCATTTTAAGTGCATATAAACCGGCCATAAACTCCTTGTGATGTTTTTGGCTCCAAAAGCCGTCTTTTGAATGCGATCCCTCTTAGAGCGTCCAAATTACCTGAAATGCGAAACAATACTAAGAAGTAACTGTTTGCATATAAAAGTACTGGAATTGGTGGGATTTGATGACTCGATGAGTCGTATAAATACGGCTCATCACCTATCCTCGTGTGGAACGCTCCTATGAGCCCGTCGAAATGTTCCTTTCCCTGAGTTCTTCCACATGAGGTACGAAGAAAATAAATTTTGCTTGAAAGTTCTTAATTTTTTCTTGTTTGTGTGTGGTGTTATTTGTACCATTTGGGTAAAGTTGCACACCATACCAAAACCTTGTGTACCCATGAGACAGTAGGACTGAGCTATCACCATGAACGGATCACCTTTAGCTGGGAAACAATCTCATGGTATGAGGATGGGCAATTATGTCTTCTGGTAAAGTTGGCTCAGCCTTGGAAAGAGGTAAAATTGAATTGAGAGGTGAACAGTTTCTGCAGCAGGGAGGTGTCGCGTCGGTAACCTTTATGAGGAAACAAGCAAACTTTCTACTGACACGTGTCGCTACTCCTCAGTCGGCGCATGCCTTTTCGGCTGATTTGAAATCTGCAAGCTATTAATACGGAACAACTTTTGGAAGGGAAGGAAAGATGGCAATTGCTAAAACTTGAAGATGGTTTATTTTTGAAAGGAGGCGACGTTTGGGTTTTCTGTTGGCTCTCAACCTCTAGGGTTTTGCAAAAGGTATTTAAAGGAAGCAGACTGTGCGTTTTGTCTCATCACTCAGAGACTATTGCCTTCTCTTTCACAAAAATTCAGAAGTTTCGAAACCCTAAATCGATGGCATCCTCAAACCCTAAGTCAAGTGTCTCACCTACGGCCGCCGCTGAGATGGCTGCTCAGTTGATTGCAAGTGGTGTTAATCCTCTCAGCCTAGAGACTATCCTGCAATCGGTCACGCCGTCTGGCTCTGGTTCGGCCGACTCTACAGTGGCCAAAGAAGTGGTCCGATTTGAGGACCGTCTCGATGCTCTGCGAGCAGACTCCTCCTCCCAGCGCCCTGTTAAGAAGGAGACCTCGGTGGCTACCAGGTCAGCGGGCAAACGAACGAGGAAAACCGCCACTCCCTCCGCCCGAAAAAGTCAGAGAACTGCTTCGTCCTCTGTTCCACCAGTTGAAGAGGAGGCTGAGTCGGATGGAAGCGCAGAGGAGTCGGAGGATACCGGGAGAGGCTTTGCTCACGAGTTGGTGCTGAACAATGAATGGCTGGTGGAGAAAAGGTTGGGAGGGGTTGTTGAACTACTGGAGGTCCAAGGATGGGGCGCGCTGTTTAGAAAACCTGTTGTCGTGGATGAAAAATTGGTGAGGGAGTTTTATTCAAAACTGAAGGTTGTGGAGAAGGAAAAGGGAAAAGGAAATTGGGAGTTATTGGCTGTCATTGGTGGTGAGTCGTACTCAATCAGCATGAGGGAGTTGGCCACTGTTCTGGGGTGCCGAAAGGCGGGTATGCCACCTACTCCAAAGGTACGTGGCCAGGCACTGTGGCCAAGCCACAAGTGTTTGAACGTCTAGGGCTGGATGCCACGGCCAAGGGCCAGAGGGAAAACACTCATATGGATGTACTCCCTCGGATTCTTCACAGAATCCTTGTTTCAAATATCTCCCCGAGACGGGCCAAACATAATCTAGTCACCTTCCAAGATCTACTGCTGGTCGATCTAATCATGCAGAAGAAGCCAGTGAACTTGGCGTTTCAGGTTATGAAGCATATGGAGAACAACAAGGGCAACCCGTCCAACGGTCTACCCTTTCCAGGGTTTGTGAAGGTGATAATGAAGTATTGGGAGGTTTATCAACCGGAGTCGGAGAAAGTGCTTTCGTCTGCACTATGTGATGATCATATTATCAAGCTGGGGTTGGAATTCTCTGAGGGAGTTGGTTGGACAGTTCCTGCTGTGGCAGAGGAAGCTGATGATGAGGACGTCATTGAAGTGTCTCCTCTCAATGTTGCTGCTCCCGTCAGTGGTGACGAGGCAACCCCCTCTAAGGGCTTAAGTGAGGTGCTGGCGCTACTGAAAGTGCTTTGAGCAGAGGTGAAGGAGCTAAGGGGTGAGCTGAAGGAGGTAAAATCAGAGATGGTAGAGGCAAAGACCGAGTTGGTGGAGGTGAAGTCTGAATTGCAGCTCGTGAAGCAGAAGGTGGTTGACCTGGAGCTTGCAATAACAGTTGACTCGGGGGCAATGTTCGTGGCCGTCGAAGGGTTCTCAGGGCAAATGAAGGATCTTGCCACAAAAATTGTAGACCAGATGAAGGACTCGTTCACGATTGTGCCCTAGTCTGAACTGTCTCATGGAACCCCCCTCCTTGCCATCCCCACCCACATCAGCCCCCCCCCTCTTTTTTTGAACTTGTTTTTTTTTGAATTTCATGTATAAAACTCTATGCATTTTGAAATCTTTGCCGCTTGTGTGGTGTCTGAATGACACGCTTCTGACCTGCTGGCATGAATGAAATGTTTTCTTTCCATTACTCTGTGTTCTTATTTGCATATCTTTTTGATGATGCCAAAAGGGGGAAGAACTATATATGCATACACTAAGGGGGAAACCCGGTACCGACATTCAAGCGGATGCCTATCTGAGGGGGATTTATGCTAGCTAGACATTAAATAAAAACCTAGTGAATAAACTCTGAAATAACTAGATGTTCTAGGGAAACATAGATTGCCGTGTGATTTCTTATTTGTGAAGAAGTGTTTGTCATCATCAAAAAGGAAGAATTTGTTGGACCCTTTGTGTTTTGATGATAACAAACACTTAACTAATAATCTACTTGAGTGTGCAGAAATCACTGTCTGATAGGTATGGCAACTATACATCTCTGAGAGAGAGCAGCACTACGAGAGAGATGCGCTCTGTGTGAGAGATTGAAAGATCGCTCGTCGTCAAAGGAATTTGTGCAAATAAATTTATAATAGTCCGCTACTCGCAACTATACTACTGGGTAGTACTTGGTAAGTAGGGGTCGAACCCAAGGGAATCAGTGGGATAGTCGTTCTTTGAGGGGGTTTATCCAGCGAGAGAGCGTGTTTTAGGTTGGTTGGTTGGTTTTAAAGCTACCAGCTAATTGATTGGTTGGTTGGTTGGTTTTAGGACTGGAAAATAAATTACAATTTTACAATTAAAGGAAAGCATTCGGTTTCAGGGGCCTTGTATTATATCCTGTTTATCATTGACCTTTAGTGACTCTACTAAGTATTCAAACGGTGTATCAAGGCCATTCCAAGCACTCGATTTGCGTACACTGTCTAGCCTATTCCAAGGACGTAGAGCACTTATTCTATTTAGACTAATACTCCATTCCCTGTTATATTAGCCTATGTGCATCCATTTGATCAATCATTCCCGATCAACCAAATGGTGTTTAAGATGAGTCAAACTTCTCAGATAAGCTTTGCCATTCCAAGCATCCACTTATCTGTACAAGTTTACGAACCCCACTGTAGAGTTTTGCCATTCCAAGCATCCACTCTACCTTGGACGTTCTAACCGAATATATGGCACATAGAATAAGTTTTGAATACTAAGGAGAGACGCTAAGTTAATAGTCTAAAACATTTTATAATACAAGTCCACCCCTTCTACCGAATGAGGTGTTTAGCTACTATTCATTGCGCTAAACATTATAACTAAGGAAATAAAACAGTTGAATAAATACTAAGAATTACTTACAACCGTTGAAGCGCCAAGGGAGCTATCCTTTATTTCCAAAGCCAAACTTACAAATACATAACTTAGAGAGAGAAGTGAATTTTACATGTGAGGTTCTTATGAAAATGAGGGGAGGAGCTCCTCCTTATATAGCCATGGGAGGAGGAGGAGATGGCCACAAGTGTCCCATGGTGATTGGAGGAGAAAATGGATGGAGGAGATGGCCAACACATGGAGGAAGGAGAGGAGGAGCAAGGAGGAGCCGCCACCTATGGAGGAGCAAAAGCCGCCGGTCATGGTGGAGGAAAGCCGCCGGTAGCCGGTGGTGGAGGAGGAGGAGGGGGTGGCTTTGGCCACCTCTTGCCCAAGTGGCCGGTCACTTTGCCCATGTGTGAGTTTTGTACAGTTTTGAGCAGTCTTTTCACAAAACTGTCAGTGTGTTTCTTCCCTGGGCTGTCTTGATTCCTCTCCTGATTCTTCTGATTAATTTTTTATGAGTGCGTCAACGTCAGGATCCTTGATATTTCTTCAGTCGGCATATGATCTTGACCTTGGATTGACTCGTAACATCTTTTCTGCTCTAAAAGCTCCTCTTTAGTGTGTATTCTCTCTAAGCTCTGAATTACCCTGCAAAAATATATGTGAACTAACAAGCAAAAGTTAAATAGACAAAATGTCTAATTAAGGGGGTTATACTGTGTTTATGATTCGTATAATTTTGGTCCATCAGATCACCCCACACTTTTGGTTGTTCGTCCCGAACAATACTATTCAAGGGCTGTACTCTAAGTTGGCTTTGAAATATGAAAATTAGACTGTGGTACTTGATCTATCCTAATTCATGCATTACTACTTATTACCAAATTAAACTGCGTGAATAAATAGAAGAAACTTAATACTTGTACCTTCGTGCTGAGATGCAAATTATATTGGATGTCTCGGGAGATAGCCCTGTTTAGGCTCCTGGACTGCAATCTCGGGATCGTCTCGCACTATATGGTTTTCTGGTAGCTTTCTCTAGCACGTGATTCGGTTCGGGTTTCAATGGTTTGAGTACTTTGTTTTTCTTTTGGCGAGGGACTGCTTTTTGTAGTGAATCGGCCTTTGGCCTTTGATTTGACTCTTTGAGTACTTCACTTTTTGTTCGGTTAAAACCTTCACAATTTTGGGCCTTTGGCCTCTTGATTTGCTTCTTCGAGCTTTTTGCCTTTTTGTGGCTTGCAAGTCCATTTTCTCAAGCCTTTCTTTTGGGAGGTCCAATCATCACCCGCAAGCCTATGGAAATACCTCCCCGCTCCTCTCATTTTTGCCGTTTCGCGCGGGTCAAGGTGGGGGTCGTTTTCTCGGCTACTTTGACTGTCGTTTTGCGCGGGTCAAGATGAGGGTCGCTCATCTATTTTCTCGGCTACTTTGACCGGAGATAGGACGGTCTGATTCCCGTCCTCGCCTTTTGCATAAACACTGCATGGCGGAGATGACTTCAATCTTCACTGAAACCCGAAGTGCAGCCTCCACTGACTTCAAAAACCATATAGTTTAATCTGATCCTTTGATTGCTTGCCAAGCCTCTCTAGGGCAGTTTATATCAACTCCACATCCCTAGTTATCTTAGCACAAAGGACAAATGAAAAGTTACATTCTAAGTTTTTAAACAGTTTGAATTTTCACAAGGTTAATGCATGAATTGTGATCTATCTTTTTCACATTCTTAAGTTTATATTTTCAAAAAGATACTATTAAAAAAAAGAAAAACAGCTGCATGTTATTTATGTACACAGGTGGTTCTCACCCCCCACTTTTGAACGAAGGCGTGCCTTAGTTCAAAAGTCATGCAAGCTTAAAACTAAATACTGAATTTAAATGACAGAAATTAAAAGTGCGGAAAGTAAGATAGTGTCGGGTTACCTCCCAACCAGTGCACTTGTTTTACGTCGTTGGCTCGACGATACCTCATTGTAGATTACTGGTTTGGGTCCCATGGGTGGCTCAAGTCAAACTTTGCCACCGTTCCTGTGTTGCTTCTTGCTTTGATTCTTCCTGACTTCTTACTGGAGTAAGAGCTCCATGGTTTTGGTGTTTTCTCTTTCCATTGTTTCTGAGAAGGCAGGAGACCTTTGACCATAGCTGCTGGTCTTGTTACTTTTTTGTTCTCTAATGACAGGTCAGAAAATTGTGCACCGTGATCTGAGATAGGTGTTATGTCTGGCGGTTTCTTTGTGTCCGGGCGGCTCTTATCAATGTAGAAATGTGCAATTTTGCCGCCGAACTTAAGTGATAATGAGCCCTTGCCCACATCGATTCTTGCTTTAGTGGCGTAGAGGAATGGTCGTCCCAATATTATTGTTGGTGGGTCGTCTTCGCAGGTCTCTTCTGTTGGTATTACATAGAAGTCTGCAGCAACGACGAGTTCTCCCACATGGAGTATTACATCTTCCCGTTCTCCAACCGGGCGGATGCATGATTTATCTCGTAGCTCGATATTCGACCGGGGTGGTTTCAACGGACCCAGTCCTAGTAAGTAATACAAGGAGGAAGGCATGGCGTTGACAGCAGCCCCAAGATCGACTAAGCATTTATGGATCTGGGCTTCACCAATACCACAGGTGATTGTAAAGGCCCCAGGGTCTTTATCTCTTTCCGGTTGTGGCTCATGATCTGAAGTGAGGGCTCTTTCTATTGTCGGGCTATTCTGCCCATTCCCTGGCTTAGGATTTGCATACTCGGACCCTTTAATATTTTGCTTCGAAGCATAAATATTAGTTGGGGAGTCCCAACCAGATGCTGGTATGTCAAAGTGTGTGATCGGCGGCGGTGTTATGCAAACAGTAAACGCGTACCGTCCATTGTCAGCATGCGTAACCCATATTTTGCCATCATTGGGTCGGTCTTCTTCTTGATTCCAATCAGGTCGACGCCTACGGTTGAAGTGATTGTTCGTAAGTCTGTAGGTTGGGGACCGTGCTACTTCTCCTAGAGTAACCTTCATGTTTGACCTCCTTATCATGCTTATATTTGCCTTTGGATTTTGGACGGTCTGTGAAGGAAGTCTGCCAGGTTCAGTAGTGAGTGTTGACATTGCGGTGGCGAGCTAGGACATTTGTTTGGTCAATTCTGAAATTGCCCCGTCAGTTTTTGCCTGGTACTGGTGTAGCGAAGTACCCAATTGATTAATGTTTCCCGCAAGCTCCTTCATCGTGTCATTGAGCGACTTGCTTGGTTCCTGCTGATTGCTCGGGCCGGCTTGGTACTAATTTAGCCCTTTTTGCTGATATTGGCCTGCCGAGGGAGCGTTCTGGTTATACTATCGGTGGGGGGTTTGGTAGAATGATTGAGCTATTTGAGGGACAGCTGGTTGTGTCTCCTTCTGAGGATAGCTGTTGTTGTTACGCCAGCCTTGGTTGGATGTTTGACCGTACTGTCTGTTTTGTCCAGCTCTGTTGTTGTTGTATCCTTGATATCCTCCCATTGTATTTACATCAGCCGGTTCCTCTTCTATTAATGTTGGGCATGCGTCAGTTTTGTGCTCCGTAGAACCACAAAATTCGCAGGGTCTTACTGGAACTGGCTTTCTTCGTATGATCTGAATCATCATCTCCTTTAACTGTTTCATCTCTTCAGTCATGGAGTTTACTGATGTTTCGTCTTGTGCTACCTTTTTTGATCGAGAGGATTCATCTTGACGAGTAGTCTCTTCTCTAAATCGGGCATTTTCAGTAACATTGGCGATGAGATTCCTTATGCCACTTAATGATAGATTCATCATGGATCCTCCCGCTGAGGCATCCAAGAGCATTTTGTCTAAGGGTCTTAATCCATTGATGGACCAAAGTTATACGAATCATAAACACAGTATAACCCCCTTATTTAGACATTTTGTCTATTTAACTTTTACTTGTTAGTTCAGATATATTTTTACAGGGCATTTTAGAGATTAAAGTGAAAACACGCTAAGGAGAGGATTTTATGCTGAAAAGATATCAAGAGTCAATTGAAGGTCAAGATCAAGCACTAAACGAAGAAATCTCAAGATCCTGACGATGAATTACTCAAATTAAATCCAAATGAGGAATTATCAAAAACAGCCTGGAGTGAAATTGGACAGATAGTTTTGTAAAGACTGTACAAAACCGTCAAGATTCATCCATATGCAAGGATGACTCATGGGTGGCCTCCCCCCCTCCTCCTCACATGGGCGGCTAGAAGGGGAGGATCCTCCTCCTCACATGGGCGGCTCCTCCTCACATGGTGGCTCCACCACTCCTCTTCCTCCATGTGTTTCCATCCAAGCCATACACCTCCAAACTTGCCCTCCACTCCTCCTCCATGGATGCTTGACATGTGGTGGCTCCTCCTTCCTCCTCCATGGATGCTTGCCATGTGCTACCATCTCCACCCTCCATCCTCCTCCTCCATGGCAATAAATATGGAGCTCCTCCTCCTCATTTGTATCATCACCACCACAACAATTCACTTATCTCTCTAGAATTTTGGGCACTAATCATGTAATATTAATCATGTAATATTACTTTGGGAATCAAAGCTTGATCCTTGGTGCTTCAACGGTTTTGTAAGTCTTCTTTTATTTATTTAATTGTCTTGCTAAACTGTTGTTTATTTCCAAGTTCATAGTTATGATAACCACTGCCATGATTAGTAGCTAAATTAATTATTCGGTTTAAGGGTGTGTACTTGTATTATAAATGTTTTAGACTTTACTCTTAGTATACCTTTATGTTCGATACTTGTTCTATGTGCCATATATAAAAGTTAGAATGTCTAAGGTCAAGTAAACCATTTGGAAATGTGACCATAGGGGTCCAAATTCGTAAACTCTTCCTTAGATATTCGTGATCACACTCGGGTAAGTGGACCATTTGGAAACTGGACCAAAGGGACCAAATGGATAAACTTATCTGAAGAGGTCGACTATTCTAAAAACCATTTAAAAACTGGGCCAAAGGGATTAAATGGACGCACTTACGGCTAAGATACTTCGAAAGGAGGAATTAGTTTTGCTTGGAACAAGTGTTTTAAATGATGTTGCAAGTCTTGTGCTAGGAATAGCCTCGATTCATCTTTGAACATTTAGCATGATCATGTCTTGCGCTAGAAATAGTCTCAATTCATCGTTGAACACTTGGTATGATCATTAGCGGTCGATGATAAACAATTATAATACAAGGCCCCTAAAACCGAATACTTTCCTTACAGTCCATTATCAATTGTTGTAATTTACTTTCAGTTCCCAAAACACTCAAACCCAACCCCCAACTGTATTTACTTTCGTGACAATCCCGTAAAAACAACTAATCCACACTGACTCCCTTGGGTTCGACCCCTACTTACCACTTGCTACCCAGTAGTAAAGTCGCGAGTAGCGGACTTATAAATTTATTTGTACAGAGGACACTACACCTTAACGACAGTGCGGTGGCCCTCCGTCATCCATCAATGAGGTACTCGATGACGAGTTTCTCAGGCAGTCCAAGGGTACAACAGCTCCTTTCTAGGTGATTGAACTTTTCCAGGTAATCGTACATGGTTTCATTAGGACCTTGTTTGATTTCCTGTAGTTGCCTCCTTACTTGCATTGCTCTTCCAGCCGGATAGTATTTGTCTAAGAATTTCTTCTGCATCTGAGCCCATGTTCTGATGCTTCCGGAAGGCAATGAAAGGAACCAGTCGCTTGCCGAGTCTATGAGGGAAAAATAGAACGCCTTTTATTTGAAGTCGTCCATATTCACTCGATTGGGCTTTAGATTCTGGCAAATGCCATGTAGGCGTTGGAGGTGAGTGGTCGCAGATTCTCCAAGAGCTCCTGAGAATTTGGGCAAGCTGTGCGCCACTGATGCGTTGATGGTTACGTTCTCTAATTCAGGGCTCTCATAGATGCACCACGGCTGTGTCTCAAAATTAGGGGCATTTAACTCGCCCATAGTTGGTTCACGGTAGTAGTTATCCCCGTAGTAGTCGTCGAAAGCGGGTTCTCTTCTTGGCATGTATCGAGGTTGAGGTTGTGGTCGTGGGGGATGGATAGGAGGTTGTACTGGACCAGCTGCATTTCGGTCCTCGGGTAATTCTTGGTTTCTTCTGACTGCTTCCCTATCACGAGCTCTTCTGTTCCTGATGAAATGTTCCGGATCGTCGACGAATGGAAACGGTACCTCATCATTTTGATCGTACAGGTTTATTTCTTCGTCATCCTGGTAGTCATGGTGACTTTCTTCGCGAGACATGGTTGTTTTGAAGCGCGTAACGATTCAAAGAACGTATCCGATTGACTAATTCCCCGGCAACGGCACCAATTTGACAGATCGCTCGTCGTCAAAGCAATTTGTGCAAATAAATTTATAATAGTCCGCTACTCGCAACTATACTACTGGGTAGTACTTGGTAAGTAGGGGTCGAACCCAAGGGAATCAGTGGGATAGTCGTTCTTTGAGGGGGTTTATCCAGCGAGAGAGCGTGTTTTATGTTGGTTGGTTTTAAAGCTACCAGCTAATTGATTGGTTGGTTGGTTGGTTTTAGGACTGGAAAATAAATTACAATTTTACAATTAAAGGAAAGCATTCGGTTTCAGGGGCCTTGTATTATATCCTGTTTATCATTGACCTTTAGTGACTCTACTAAGTATTCAAACGGTATATCAAGGCCATTCCAAGCACTCGATTTGCGTACACTGTCTAGCCTATTCCAAGGACGTAGAGCACTTATTCTATTTAGACTAATACTCCATTCCCGGTTATATTAGCCTATGTGCATCCATTTGATCAATCATTCCCGATCAACCAAATGGTGTTTAAGATGAGTCAAACTTCTCAGATAAGCTTTGCCATTCCAAGCATCCACTTATCTGTATAAGTTTACGAACCCCGCTGTAGAGTTTTGCCATTCCAAGCATCCACTCTACCTTGGACGTTCTAACCGAATATATGGCACATAGAATAAGTTTTGAATACTAAGGAGAGACGCTAAGTTAATAGTCTAAAACATTTTATAATACAAGTCCACCCCTTCTACCGAATGAGGTGTTTAGCTACTATTCATCACGCTAAACATTATAACTAAGGAAATAAACAGTTGAATAAATACTAAGAATTACTTACAACCGTTGAAGCGCCAAGGGAGCTATCCTTTATTTCCAAAGCCAAACTTACAAATACATAACTTAGAGAGAGAAGTGAATTTTACAAGTGAGGTTCTTATGAAAATGAGGGGAGCAGCTCCTCCTTATATAGCCATGGGAGGAGGAGATGGCCACAAGTGTCCCATGGTGATTGGAGGAGAAAATGGATGGAGGAGATGGCCAACACATGGAGGAAGGAGAGGAGGAGCAAGGAGGAGCCGCCACCTATGGAGGAGCAAAAGCCGCCGGTCATGGTGGAGGAAAGCCGCCGATAGCCGATGGTGGAGGAGGAGGAGGGGTGGCTTTGGCCACCTCTTGCCCAAGTGGCCGGTCACTTTGCCCATGTGTGAGTTTTGTACAGTTTTGTTCAGTCTTTTCACAAAACTGTCAGTGTGTTTCTTCCCCGGGCTGTCTTGATTCCTCTCCTGATTCTTCTGATTAATTTGTTATGAGTACGTCAACGTCAGGATCCTTGATATTTCTTCAGTCGGCATATGATCTTGACCTTGGATTGACTCGTAACATATTTTCTGCTCTAAAAGCTCCTCTTTAGTGTGTATTCTCTCTAAGCTCTGAATTACCCTGCAAAAATATATCTGAACTAACAAGCAAAAGTTAAATAGACAAAATGTCTAATTAAGGGGGTTATACTGTGTTTATGATTCGTATAATTTTGGTCCATCAGAGATACACCGACATTCTGACCAGATCGGATCTGGGAAAAGATACGCAAAGATATATATATCGAAGATACAAGAGTATATGCGTGTAATATTTGATTAAGACTGTTAATGCAAATATATACACGAGGTGATGTCAGTATATTCGACAGGAAGATTGAAGCCAGATTTGGTAAGCATATATGTGACATGGTTAAGATATGGCATATCTTAACCATATCACATCTGTGAGATAACAATCGGATCTATGATGGAGATCGACTTTGCCGACTTAAAGACACTATAAAAGGAAGAGAAGTCTTCAAAGAGAAGTTTGGCTTTTTGGAGATAGCAATCGGTGATCAAATAGAAGATCAATTCCGGAGCTGACGAAGTGCTGCTGTGTGCGGACAAGTGAAGACTGTGTTAGTTGATACTTTGAATTGAGTAGTGTTGTTAACTGTCACTGAGTGAGACAAGCTGTAACAAACTACAAGAATATTCCTTCATCAATAACACAGATCTTGAAGCCCTTCTGGAACTGTCCAGAAGGCAAGTGGTTTTTAGCCTGCTGCAAAGGATTGCAGTAAGGTTTCCACTCTAAATTGTGAGTACTTACTTTTCGTTCTATATTTCCTATACGAGAGTTTATTTCCGCTGCCATCTGTCTGAGGGATACCACTCTGGGATCTCCCTCACATAGTTGGCTAACCTAACGATCCAACAATTGGTATCAGAGCCGGGAAGCTCTAGATTGTGTGTTAGCCTTTGTAGGAAATCATGTCTAACGGAGGAGACTCGTTCTAGAAGACACCGGTGCTTAGCCCAGGAGTATGACTGGTGGAAGGATCAGTTCGAAGCTCATGTCTGCTCAGTGGATGGGAAGATGTGGCGTGTGTTTGAAAAGGGCAACTTCCCTATTCTGGATGTGACAGATCCCGAAAAACCAAAAGAGAAGGAGAAGGACAAGTACACCGAAGCTGACTACAAGTCTCTCCAGCTGAACTCCAGGGCCAATAAGGTTCTGTACATGGCTCTCTCACCAGGAGACCAAGTGAAGATGGCTGTGTACAAGACTGCAAAGGAGCAGTGGGATGGGCTTGCTAGACTGTACGAGGGAAACCAGGACATTAAACGCAACAGAATCCTAGCTGCCACAAAGGATTACGAAACAGTCGAACAGCGACAGGACGAATCTCTGGATGACTTCTACACCAGATTTCAAATCATCGTCGCACAGCTAAACTCCCTGGATGAGGTACTCCCACAGTGGAAGGTAACTCATCAGTTCATGCAAGCTCTCAGCTCCAAATGGGACACAATTACTACTGCACTCCAAGCTCAGAAGGGGATCAAAGACATCACTCAGGAAGAGCTCGTGGCGAATCTGCAAAGCCAAGCTGGAATAGCAGAGAGGAAAATAGCCAGAAGACAAGCTGGAAAATCTCAAGCTATAGCATTGAAAGTTGAGAAGGCTCTGGACATCGCCCAAGTAAGCCTGCCATCTAAGAGTGAGGACGAGGAGATAGCTCTTCTCTCAAGGGCCTTCAAGATGGCAAACACAGGCAGAACACAGAACAGAGGTGTCTCTGGTGGAGGACGAAATAATCAACGGTGGAACAAAGGATCTGCCTCAGAGGAAGGCAAGACAAAGGTAGGAGGAAAGGAAGAAAGAACCTGCTATCACTGTCAGAAAAAGGGACATCTTGCTAAAGACTGCTACAGCAAAAAGAAGGGTGAACCACTCGCTACAAAGGAAGCTCATGCCATGTTAGCCGCCTGGAGTGACTCTGACGAGGAACAAAACGATAGGAAGCAAGCTAAGGAGCCATGTCTGATGGTAAACTCCGCAAACAATGAGGTAAATGAATCTGACTCTTTTATAGATCAAGTGTTCAGTGAATCTGACTTTGCAGAAACTATTGCTGAACTACTAAAGAAGATCACAAGCCTTAAGGAACAGATTGAAATCATGAAAGATGAACACGAAGACGACAAGGAAAACAATCGTCTCTGGTCAACCAAGGCTATGCGACTTGAGAGAGAAATAGAGGAGCATATCTGCAAATGCCCTACCTGTGACAGAAGGGACGCACAAATCATTGATCTAAGTGAGGGACTGAGGCGCATGAGAATTAACGACACCAGGACGGTAGGATCAATTGCTGAATCGGTAAGGACCCAGTTGGATAACGAGGAACTCCATCAGACTGTTGCTGATCTCAAACAAAAGGAGACGGAGAGAAAGAAAGTCTGGATCAGAGAACTAGAAGCCAAAAAGGTCAAGGAGGTAAGACAAGACTACCTAAGAAAATTTGCCAGACCTGGACTTGGGTATATCGAAGCGATGAAAGAAACTGATGAAGAGGCGGAAAACATAAGGACTGTCAAAGGGAAGGGACCAATGACAGAAATCGGAGAGAGCTCCCATCAGCAGAGAAAGCCGGAACCCACAGGACAGTTAGGAAGAGCAGCCTCATCTCCGAGGAAGAGTCATCTCCATGAAAATGACTCTGGACCCTTCAAGGCTGGGAAAGCTTTTGAAATTTGGAAAAAGATGAGCTCCAACCGTCAACCGAGCGATTTTCAGACACGTGGGAACAGGAGACCAGTGCCCTTAGAGAGACACAAGAAAACTGGCAGTCTCTACTACCGTGTCTGCTGGCACTGTGGTCACTTTGGCCACTACAGAGCTGACTGTGAGAGATGGAGAAAAGCCAACGAGAAGAATTACAGCTATCAGAGAGAGGCCAGTACCGCTCATGTCCCTGGGAGAAGGGGTTCACCTTATAGAAGGAAAGACAGAGCTGAATGGGTTCATCCTCACCATGACACAGCTATCTGCGGACGACCCAGAACAACTCCCAGGAGAAGAATCAATCTCACTGATGACAACGACTCTCGTCCCTTAAAGTTCTCTTCTGCTGTTAAAATTATCCCAAAGCCCAGTAAGCCCAAGCTTGTCTGGGTTCGTAAAAACTGATTTCTCTCTTGCAGGATGGAGTGAGGAGCAAGCCATGGTATCTGGACAGTGGATGCTCCAAACACATGACGGGAGATCCAAGTTGGTTCATCTCACTCCAAGCCTATTCCGGAGACAATATTATCTTCGGAAACAAGAGCTCAGGTAAGGTAGTAGCTACAGGAGAGGTAAGAATTTCAGAAACTATTAAAGTTCGACAAGTAAGTCTGGTTGAAAATTTGAGATACAACTTATTGAGTATATCACAATTGTGTCAACATGGAAGAAATCAAGTGATATTTAACTCTAATGACTGTGTTGTGAAGTGCATTGAGACAGGGAAAATAATTCTTCGAGGTGTCCGGGAGAATCAGATATATACAGTGGACCCAGAATTCATCCCAGACGGGGAGCTGTGTCTATCAAGCATCACTGACGACACATTGCTGTGGCACAAGAGATTTGGACATGCAAGCACGAGGCTGATTCATAAACTCCATCAAAATGAATTAGTGGTAGGTTTACCAAAGGTGGAAAGCTCGTTCGATCAGATATGCAGCGCCTGTGCCACAGGCAAACAGGTACGTACTTCGTTTAAGTCAAAACAATCATTGAGTGCTTCAGGTCCTCTGGACATGATTCACATGGATCTATGTGGTCCAATCACCGTCGTCAGCCGTGGAGGCAACAGGTATATATTAGTCATCGTGGATGACTATTCCAGGTATACATGGACCATCTTTCTGAGTTCTAAAGATGAAACGTACTCTGAATTTGTGTCATGGCTGAAGCTAATTGAAAACAAAATGAATAAGAAATTAGTATCTATTCGTACTAACAACAGAACCGAGTTCCGGAATTCCCAGTTCATCTCCCTGTGCAGGACAGCTGGAATAGATCACAACTTCTCAGCACCACGAACTCCTCAGCAGAACGGTGTGGTAGAGAGAAAGAACAGAACATTGGAAGACATGTCTAGGACAATGCTGATTGCCAGTGGTGTTCCAAAGGGGTTCTGGGCTGAGGCAGTGCATGCGGCCAGCTACATACTAAACCGAGCCTCTCTACGATTTCTGATAGGGAAAACACCGTATAAGCTTCTGAGGGGAAGAAAGCCTAACATTGCTCATTTGAAAGTGTTTGGTTGTAGGTGCTACGTGCACAACAATGGAAAGGACAATCTGGGAAAGTTCGATCCGAGGAGCGATGAAGGCATTTTCGTAGGATATTCAAGTCACAGCAGAGCATATAAGGTATACAATCTGAGACTGGAACGGGTGGAGGAAAGCATTCACGTCACCTTTGATGAGCGCGCCATGAGTGGACAACTGGTGAAGGATCCCTCCTCGCAGGATGACGGAGAACTTCAGTTCACTGACAGATCTGACCCCGACTGGGATCCTGCTCAATGTGAAGCCACAGAGCCCACTCAAGAGGTCACTCAAGCAGTAGCTCAGGAACCCGTCGAGAACCTAGCTGAAGATGCTCAGACAGAGATAGCTGCCCCTGAACATGTCCCTGATGTCCCAGAGACAGACATCATCACTGCTCCCCCAACGAGGGAGGGGTTGCTAATGACCCTCCTCCAGCAGGAACTACGGAGGAACCCAGAACTACAAGGAGTGAGAGAATTACTCAACCCCCAACTTGGACGAGAGACTACCAGTGCTACTCATCGTAGAATCAGGTAGGTCTGGACGAACTGTGTCACTTCTGTGGATTTGCGTCTTTCGTCTCTCATGCAAAACCAAAGACGATTGCGGATGCGCTGAAGGATCCAGAATGGGTCAATGCCATGCAAGAGGAACTGCATCAGTTCGAAAGAAATAAGGTGTGGCGACTGGTTCCTAGGCCTGAGGACAAGAATGTGATAGGAACAAAGTGGGTCTTCAGAAACAAGATGGACGACAAGGGAGTTGTTGTGAGAAACAAAGCCCGCCTTGTTGTCAAAGGGTACAACCAACAAGAGGGGATATACTACGATGAGATATTCACCCCAGTTGCAAGGTTAGAAGCAATCAGACTATTAATTGCTTATTCGACTTACCATGGTTTTACTCTGCAGCAGATGGATGTGAAAACGGCCTTCTTGAATGGAGTTCTGAAGGAAGAAGTTTATGTCAGCCAGACACCAGGGTTCGAGGATCACTCTCACCCTGATCATGTCCACATCCTTGACAAAGCTCTGTATGGGCTGAAGCAAGCACCCCGCGCCTGGTATGAGAGACTGTCACAGTTTTTGCTATCCCACAGATACGTCCGAGGAGAGGTGGACAAAACACTTTTCCTTCTGAAGGAAGGGAAAGACACCCTGGTAGTTCAGGTATATGTGGATGATATCATTTTCGGTTCAACTAATCCTAAACTTCTCAAAAGGTTTATAGATTTGATGTCGAGTGAATTTGAGATGAGCATGGTAGGGGAGCTCAAGTACTTTCTTGGACTTCAAGTTGCTCAAGAAGAGGACGGTACCCGAATCCACCAGCAGAAGTATGTAAAGGAGATTCTGAAGAAGTTTGGGATGGAGTCTGCCAAGACGTGTGCCACACCGATGTCCCCAAATGACACCCTGACAAAGGATGAGTCCTCACCTCGGGTGGATCCAACTCTCTATAGGGGAATGATTGGTTCACTGTTATATCTCACTGCTAGTAGACCTGATATCTTATTCAGTGTTTGTCTGTGTGCAAGGTTTCAGGCTGATCCCAGGGAAACCCACGTGAAAGCAGTAAAAAGGATATTGAGATATCTGAAAGGAACAGATGAGTTATGCCTGTTCTGTCCAAGGGGAGGTGAATTACGCCTGGAAGCATACACTGACGTAGACTATGCTGGGTGCAAGACAGACAGGAAGTCCACATCAGGGATGGCTCAATATCTTGGACCTTGTCTCATCTCTTGGGCCTCAAAGAAGCAGTCCTCAATTGCGCTATCTATTGCTGAGGCGGAATACATCGTCGCTGCTCCTTGCTGTGCGCAGCTGCTGTGGATCAGACAACAGCTAAGTGACTATGGTGTTACCACAAATTGTGCTAAGATCTTGTGTGATAACACTAGTGCTATTAACATTTCAAAAAATCCAGTGCAGTTCTCGCGTACCAAGCACATAGATAGTCGGTATCATTTTCTACGTGACTGCGTAGAAAAGGGAACAATTGAGATGGAATATTGTAGAACTGAGGAACAGATTGCAGACATATTCACAAAGGCTTTGCACAGAGAACCCTACGAGAAGCTGAGGCTCGAACTAGGTATGGTCTCTCTCCCTTAAAGCTATGCTCAATTGTTGCTCCCTTAGTGACTGGCTAGACTAGATGCATATGAGTCACGTCTGATGGAGAGTCTAACATGAATGTTCTGTGCTAGTGAAAAGGTAAGTTGTGTTCATAATGTAGCCATGCATGCTTGCTATGTGATTGATGACTGCATTAGGGACTGAAAGACATGAAATTCTAATTCCTTTCTGCCCAAAAGAGACCTCCATATTTGATCCCACACTATAAACCAAGGAGGTACTCTAGACCAACCTTAGCCTATCCTCGTGTGGAACGCTCCTATGAGCCCGTCGAAATGTTCCTTTCCCGGAGTTCTTCCACATGAGGTACGAAGAAAATAAATTTTGCTTGAAAGTTCTTAATTTTATCTTGTTTGTGTGTGGTGTTATTTGTACCATTCGGGTAAAGTTGCACACCATACCAAAACCTTGTGTACCCATGAGACAGTAGGACTGAGCTATCACCATGAACGGATCACCTTTAGCTGGGAAACAATCTCATGGTATGAGGATGGGCAATTATGTCTTCTGGTAAAGTTGGCTCAGCCTTGGAAAGAGGTAAAATTGAATTGAGAGGTGAACAGTTTCTGGAGCAGGGAGGTGTCGCGTCGGTAACCTTTATGAGGAAACAAGCAAACTTTCTACTGACACGTGTCGCTACTCCCTCAGTCGGCGCATGCCTTTTCGGCTGATTTGAAATCTGCAAGCTATTAATACGGAACAACTTTTGGAATGGAAGGAAAGATGGCAATTGCTAAAACTTGAAGATGGTTTATTTTTGAAAGGAGGCGACGTTTGGGGTTTCTGTTGGCTCTCAACCTCTGAGGTTTTGCAAAAGGTATTTAAAGGAAGCAGACTGTGCGTTTTGTCTCATCACTCAGAGACTATTGCCTTCTCTTTCACAAAAATTCAGAAGTTTTGAAACCCTAAATCGATGGCATCCTCAAACCCTAAGTCAAGTGTCTCACCTACGGCCGCCGCTGAGATGGCTGCTCAGTTGATTGCAAGTGGTGTTAATCCTCTCAGCCTAGAGACTATCCTGCAGTCGATCATGTCGTTTGGCTCTGGTCCAGCCGACTCTACAGTGGCCAAAGAAGTGGTCCGATTTGAGGACCGTCTCGATGCTCTGCGAGCAGACTCCTCCTCCCAGCGCCCTGTTAAGAAGGAGACCTCGGTGGCTACCAGGTCAGCGGGCAAACGAACGAGGAAAACCGCCACTCCCTCCGCCCGAAAAAGTCAGAGAACTGCTTCGTCCTCTGTTCCACCAGTTGAAGAGGAGGCTGAGTCGGATGGCAGCGCAGAGGAGTCGGAGGATGCCGGGAGAGGCTTCGCTCACGAGTTGGTGCTGAACAATGAATGGCTGGTGGAGAAAAGGTTGGGAGGGGTTGTTGAACTACTGGAGGTCCAAGGATGGGGCGCGCTGTTTAGAAAACCTGTTGTCGTGGATGAAAAATTGGTGAGGGAGTTTTATTCAAAACTGAAGGTTGTGGAGAAGGAAAAGGGAAAAGGAAATTGGGAGTTATTGGCTGTCATTGGTGGTGAGTCGTACTCAATCAGCATGAGGGAGTTGGCCACTGTTCTGGGGGTGCCGAAAGGCGGGTATGCCACCTACTCCAAAGGTACGTGGCCAGGCACTGTGGCCAAGGCAGAAGTGTTTGAACGTCTAGGGCTGGATGCCACGGCAAAGGGCCAGAGGGAAAACACTCATATGGATGTACTCCCTCGGATTCTTCACAGAATCCTTGTTTCAATTATCTCCCCGAGACGGGCCAAACATAATCTGGTCACCTTCCAAGATCTACTACTAGTCGATCTAATCATGCAGAAGAAGCCAGTGAACTTCAGGTTATGAAGCATATGGAGAACAACAAGGACAACCCGTCCAACGGTCTACCCTTTCCAGGGTTTGTGAAGGTGATAATGAAGTATTGGGAGGTTAATCAACCGGAGTCGGAGAAAGTGCTTTCGTCTGCACTATGTGATGATCATATTATCAAGCTGGGGTTGGAATTCTCTGAGGGAGTTGGTTGGACAGTTCCTGCTATGGCAGAGGAAGCTGATGATGAGGACGTCATTGAAGTGTCTCCTCTCAATGTTGCTGCTCCCGTCAGTGGTGACGAGGCAACCCCCTCTAAGGGCTTAAGTGAGGTGCTGGCGCTGCTGAAGGTGCTTCGAGCAGAGGTGAAGGAGCTAAGGGGTGAGCTGAAGGAGGTAAAATCGGATATGGTAGAGGCAAAGACCGAGTTGGTGGAGGTGAAGTCTGAATTGCAACTCGTGAAGCAGAAGGTGGTTGACCTGGAGCTTGCAATAACAGTTGACTCGGGGGCAATGTCTGTGGCCGTCGAAGGGTTCTCAGGGCAAATGAAGGATCTTGCCGCAAAAATTGTGGACCAGATGAAGGACTCGTTCACGATTGTGCCCTAGTCTGAACTGTCTCATGGAACCCCCCCTCCTTGCCATCCCCACCCACATCAGCCCCCCCCCCCCCCCCCTCTTTTTTTTGAACTTGTTTTTTTTTGAATTTCATGTATAAAACTCTATGCATTTTGAACTCTCTGCCGCTTGTGTGGTGTCTGAATGACACGCTTCTGACCTGCTGGCATGAATGAAATGTTTTCTTTCCATTACTCTGTGTTCTTATTTGCATATCTTTTTGATGATGCCAAAAGGGGGAAGAACTATATGTGCATACACTAAGGGGGAACCCGGTACCGACATTTAAGCGGATGCCTATCTGAGGGGGGACTATGCTAGCTAGACATTAAATAAAAACCTAGTGAATAAACTCTGAAGTAACTAGATGTTCTAGGGAAACATAGATTGCCGTGTGATTTCTTATCTGTGAAGAAGTGTTTGTCATCATCAAAAAGGGGGAATTTGTTGGACCCTTTGTGTTTTGATGATAACAAACACTTAACTAATAATCTACTTGAGTGTGCAGAAATCACTGTCTGACAGGTAAGGCTACTGAACATCTCTGAGAGAGAGCAGCACTGCGAGAGAGATGCGCTCTGTGTGAGAGATACACCGACATTCTGACTAGATCGAATCTGGGAAAAGATACTCAAAGATATATATATCGAAGATACAAGAGTATATGCGTGTAATATTTGATTAAGACTATTAATGCAAATATATACACGAGGTGATGTCAGTATATTTGACAGGAATATTGAAGCCAGATTTGGTAAGCATATATGTGACAGGGTTAAGATATGGAAATATCTTAACCGTATCACATCTGCAAGATAACAATCGGATCTATGATGGAGATCGACTTTGCCGACTTAAAGACACTATAAAAGGAAGAGAAGTCGTCAAAGAGAAGTTCGACTTTTTGGAGATAGCAATCGGTGATCAAAGAGAAGATCAATTCCGGAGCTGACGAAGTGCTGCTGTGTGCGGACAAGTGAAGACTGTGTTAGTTGATACTTTGAATTGAGTAGTGTTGTTAACTGTCACTGAGTGAGACAAGCTGTAACAAACTACAAGAATATTCCTTCATCAATAACACAGATCTTGAAGCCCTTCTGGCACTGTCCAGAAGGCAAGTGGTTTTTAGCCTGCTGCAAAGGATTGCAGTAAGGTTTCCACTCTAAATCGTGAGTACTTACTTTCCGTTCTATATTTCCTGTACGAGAGTTTATTTCCGCTGTCATCTGTCTGAGGGATACCACTCTGGGATCTCCCTCACATAGTTGGCTAACCTAACGATCCAACAGTGACCCCGAGATTCAAACTCGGAGTGTAAGGATCCATAACGAATTCCTTAACCAATATGCCACCACCCCTGTTGGCAAATTTTAAAATTCATAACAACATATTTTTTTTGATAAATTATATAATCTTAAACAACTGAAGAAATTAATTTAATTTCACATCATTGTCATTCATGGGATGATTCTACCAATAATACTATGAACATAGAAATTTGCAGCAATCAATAACTCAGCCATCACAAAATCTTAGTAAGTATATTTCATTTTCTTGGACACGATAGCATCAAATCTTTGGTGTTCCTATCGTATACGAAAAAAATAAACCCATGTATATTATATGATATACCTTTTTTTTGATTGAATATGATATACCTTATTGATGACTGGAATTTGATACGTATTGGGTTGATTGTATTCAATTATGGTTCATAGAAATGGACCAATCGGTTTATTGTGTTCGTCAATTGAGTAGACAATTTTCTCACTTCCAAAAATGATAGAATAAATAATACAACTATTAGACATTTTGTACAAAATTGACAAAAATAATGTACAAATAAACTGCGAGAATGTGTATATAGACAGAATATACAGCTGAACATGATATTCATGCAAAATATTAAAGAACATGAAATCGATACAATCAAACTAGAATTGTGATTAAGCATTATTGTGATTAGGACTAAACTTCTTGCTAGAATATGTATTTGAAGAAGTTGGATACTTAGATAAGGGAATGTCCGGACACCCAATTGGATTTTGCACTATTCCATAGATTTATGAATCCCATTTTTAGATTTAAAACTCAAATTCACTTTGTTAAATAATAAAGAATTTAAAACTCAACTCATTCATGAGGTTCGATTTATAGACACCTAGCTCGCCTAGGCCTCGCATAAAAGATAAAAATTACAAATTCGTCCGATTTATAAGCGTCTAATGGTTGCCTAAACCGGCCTAATTTTCGCCTAATTTTCGCCTAGGGTTGCTTACGCGCGGCCTAGACTTGCCTTGTTGTCGTCTAAACCCACCTAGGCACTGGCCAAATGACTGTTTTCTTGATTAAAACTAAAAAAGATATATTATAATAGTATTTATTTAATTATTAATTAATTAAAAGAATTTAAAATACAAAACAAATTAATCCTGATTATTCCCGATTAGGCTTCGAAGAATCTTTCCGTGATATTAGTATCTAGCGCTTTTTGTAACCTTGCGTGTGGTGCAACTGCACCTAAATGAATGTGCATTATTGGTATTTTTATTTTCATTTATTTTACTAACAATCGTTTAGGCACCTCACACATGAGTTAATTTTACGCACTCCTTCAAAAAAAAAATTGATGGGATGTACACATGTTTTGTACAAGATTACTGAAATTCTCAAACTAATCTAGTACATTAATCTTCATTGAAGCGCAGGCCTTGCGGCGTCTTTACTCATCCACTTCGAAGCATATCTTCGAGCAATCAACTGCCTGCGGGCGAAGCCTTTCTTCAGAGCCGTGGCGAAGGCGAAGCCACCTCGAGCACCTCCTGAAAGGGGAGGAAAGCACCTCCTGAAAGGGGAGGGAAACACCTCCTGTGAAGGGAGGAAATTCCTCACCAAATATTGATGCGAATGGTGCATTTGTGAGGAGTTGAACTCATGACCACTTAGTTATGAAGGCAAATGGTGAGCCAACTCGGCTACAACCCCACATGCTACGCACTCCTTCAAATTGAATCTCATTTGAGCCTTGCTTGCTGTTTGTATACTAGTGATGCCTAATTCACTAAATATTAGATTAATAGTAACGGCTAAAACTTATAGTTTATTCTTTTATTTCTTTTATTAGAAAATTGATTTTTATTGCAATTTAATTTACCATATAAGTTATACAAACCTGTTTAGCATTCAACTCTCATAGACATACTTTAACATAACTTGCATATCTCCCTCCAACATATCGGTTTAGAAACATTACATTTTAGCACTATCTAGCACACTTATTTATCAATTGAACCGCATGTCTATATTGAACTTTTTTTCCATTCCAAAGTTAGAATTTAGCGATATACGAACGTCCACAGCGCAACTTCGAAATTCCACCATCAGCATCTAAGTCTCGAAACATCACACATGCACGATAACACAACAGAAAACCTATAGGCAAAAAAAACCAAAAGCCAATAAAATAATTGTTACAGTCACCAATAATTAAACTAGCGACCGAATGTACGCTGACCAAAAAACCTCAACGATGCCAACAAGGGTGGTGGCTTGTTGGTTAAGAAGTCCACTTTAAGAGGTTGGATCCTTTCATCCTGGGTTCGAGTCCCGGGGCGACCAATTTTCTTCCTTATTTTTTTTCCTCTTCCCAGTCCCGCCTCGCGCGTGGATCCTTCCTACATCCTACATGGATATCTTCCTCTTCACGCCTCGCGCGTGATGTGCTCTTCCTCCCTTGTGGAGGCCTTCCTCTTCACGCTTCGCGCATGATGCGTCCTTTCTCCCATGTGGAGGTGTGCGGCAAAGGTGCCCAAAGGCCTGAGCTCCAAGTGTCAAAGATGTACCGATGATTTGGTGGATGTGTGCGGATTCGTGTTAAAGATGCCGAATGTGGCATGCGCTTCAGAAATGGATAGATGTATCAGATGCTTGCGGATCCAATCAAGATGCTTTGTTAAGAGCTGCAGAGAGCATCATGGGTAGTGGTCTAGCGGTCATAGTCTTGGTCGAATGATCATGAGGTCGACGGTCCGAATCTCCCTAGATGCACCGACATGAGTTTGGGGCATGTCCATTCCTTACTTATCATAGTGGAATTTAATTTTTTTTAAATAAAATAAAATAAAAACTGCAAAGATTAATATATATGTATTAGATGATAAAGCTCATGTGTAATGTATTGTTCTTAATTGTTGTACGGAGTACCATTCAATACCAAAAAAAACAAAAAAAAACCTCAATGATCGAGCAACCGTGATGGTTATATATAGAAATGCAATTTTTAGGTAGTAATTACTCATTATTTAGTTGTTCTTGTACCATAAATTAAATTAAGATTCATAAGTTGGGAGCATCAAAATCCAGCACAAGCAAATCAACAAGTCTATCTACCACAACATCAATCTCAAGCTGTGTCTACCTATAAATAAACCCACCTCACCTCACTACACAAAAAAGCCAGACATAGCTCAGCACCAGTTTCAGCCACTACTCAACTTAAGCAACAACATCTAAGATGATAACAAACTGAAAATTCTTCGTCTTCCCAACACCCAGAAATTCAAAAAAGATCAAACCTTTGAAGCTTCCGAAGAAGTTCTCGATCGGAAAAAATGATAGCGTATTTGGAGAGATTCGTCCAAGGAGGCGACCCAGATGTGAGAGAAAACGGCGACATTTCGACACTCTCCGAGGCTCTGGAACTCGACGGCTCCATAGATTCCGGCGAGTCTTCGTTATGTTTAGCGAGCAAGGATTTTGGTGGCATGGTGGCTTTAAAGCCCTTCGCTTTCGTCCGACCTTCGACCACGAACGACGTCGTCAGAGTGGTGAAAGAGGCTTCGCGCTGGCCTCATTTAACTGTCGCTGCTAGAGGCAACGGACACTCCATCAACGGCCAAGCTATGACCGACGGCGGACTCGTTATCGACATGCGCTCCTTGACCCAGACCGTGTTCCAGATTTCCGAAATCGACGGCTCCTTCTTCGTCGACGTGTCTGGCGGAGCATTGTGGGAGGATGTGCTGCTTCGCTGCGTGTCGGAATCTGGTCTCGCGCCGAGATCGTGGACGGATTACCTCGGATTGACGGTCGGCGGGACTTTGTCCAACGCTGGTGTTAGCGGCCAGAGCTTCCGGTTTGGACCACAGACGTCCAACGTCTCTGAGCTTGAAGTCGTCACCGGCCACGGCGATGTCGTCGTCTGCTCCGACACTGTCGATTCCGATTTGTTCTTCGGCGTTTTAGGCGGTTTGGGTCAGTTCGGAATTATCACCAGAGCAAGAATTCACCTCCAACAAGCTCCCAAAAAGGTTTGAAATTGACTCGGCTACAATCGATTTTTGCTTGCTTCAACTATTCAGAGTTTCGAAATTGCAGGTCAGGTGGATAAGATTGGTGTACGCAGACTTCACCGAGTTCACTCGCGACGCCGAGTACCTCATAACCCGACCCGAGTCCGACTCTTTCGATTACGTCGAAGGTTTTGTTTTTGTCAACAGCGATGACCCGGTCAACGGCTGGCCGTCTGTGCCGCTTGACCCGGACCAGCGGTTTGACCAAGTTCGACTCCCTCGCAGCTCAGCTACCTCCGTTTTCTACTGCCTCGAACTCGCCTTGCATTTCGACGACTCTGATCCCTCTTCGGTAAGCGTAACGACGTCGTTTCGTAGTTTTACCTCTCTTTTTTTACTGAATTATGCGCCGTCTGGCGTTGACCTTGTTTTGACCCGGGAGATGGGTCCGTATTGACCATATACGATCTCATGGGGGTAGAGGCC
The DNA here is from genome assembly GCA_033675215.1 of Rhodiola kirilowii. Lineage (NCBI taxonomy): Eukaryota > Viridiplantae > Streptophyta > Magnoliopsida > Saxifragales > Crassulaceae > Rhodiola > Rhodiola kirilowii. Next base: position 50,552,723 of record CM066203.1, on the reverse strand, counting down.
GTAATTAATTTCGTTATTTTCTGTATTTTTAATTTTAATGACACGTGTCGGGTTTTTGGAGAGGAGGTGTCCGGGTCGTTTGAGCTCTGGGAATCGACACAGGAACAAATAGCTTGATTCTGACTATACGGTGGGTTGATGGATCTTCCATTAGATTTTCTGACACGGATGTAAAACGACATGTCATTTCTGCGTTTTATTACCAAATTGGCAACGTACTTTCTAGCTTGTTCATATACTGCATTTGTGATATGTTCGTTCAGATGGGGGACCCCACGTGTCATTTAATGTTACAGCAGGGACCAAATCGTAATCCGAGATTCTCATCCCCATGCTGACGTCACTCTTCCTCAAAACAAAATTACTCTATGGTCCCCACTTTTCCACAATTTGACAAACTACCCTGTCCCTCTCACGAATCTTTTTGTTTCAATAATTACGATTTTCCACCCCTAAAGTTTCGCTTTTTCCCATTTTAATTTTGCAGGTTGTGAATAGGATAATTGGACGGCTGGGATTCGTCGACGGACTGCGGTTCGAGGTGGATGTGAGCTATGTGGACTTTTTGTTGCGCGTGAAGCAAGCCGAGCAGCAAGCCATGGCTAACGGGATGTGGGACGCGTCGCATCCGTGGCTAAACTTGTTCGTTTCGCATAACGACATCGTCGAGTTCGACCAGCATGTGTTTAAGAGCATACTTAAAGATGGAATTGGTGGGCCCATGTTAGTCTATCCACTGATTCGCAACAAGTAAGCCCACAACCGTCTTTATCTAAATTGTCTTCTTATATTATTTTCTTAAGTCCAAAATTAAAAATAATTTATCCCATTGTTCTTACTTCTTTTTTTTTGAAAAATTAGATCAGATATTTAATTTAATTTAATTTAGGTGAGTTTAGATTAATTTAGTTTATTTTTATTTACATGAGCTTAGATTAATTTAACTTAGCTTTAACTTATCTTATAATAATTAAACTTATAGAATTTTTTGAAATTTTACTCAAGTATGCTATATTAAATTAAATACTTTAGTTAGGTAAATGAAATAGCGTAACTTAGTTTAGATCGATTTAGATAAACTTTAATTATTATAGGTTATTTAATTTAAAGATAAGCTATAAAAACAGACCCTTGAGCATTTTTGTTGCCATGTCATGTAAACAATGAATTTCATTCATGTGGCCGCAAAGGACATGGACGGTCAGGTCCGGTTTGTCTAGAAGGGTATTTTTGTCATTTAAGTAATTCATTAACGTTTAGGGTTAGTGTCTAGCCATTTCAATTTTCATATACGACAAAAGGATGTATAACAGTGTTTTATATTCGCCAACCCACTACTATAGTGACATTTAAATGTGTATATCCTTTTCGAAAATGACATATTTACCCCTGAATTTCGGGTTTCTATAGTTCACATTCCTCGCTACAAGTTACAACAACATGATCATATAGTTAGTTGCATTACATTTTGGCATATGGCTGTGATTTGTTCTTTTGTGTTTTAATAGCGACATTTCCTAACATGTCTTTTGTCCCATTTACTACTCTGGCAACTTGGGATAAGATCTGTCGACTTATGTATCTTGATTTTGTACTCAGATTTGATTCTGCTTTCAATCCCCAGTTCATTATACAAACATGTCATGTCACGCGTGTTTGAACATAAATTTAGTTGCGCCATCTCATTTGTTGCTAAATACTTATAACTAAAATTTCAGTAATTTTGAGTCGATCATTATTTTTTTGGGTTCAGTTGGGATGAGAGGTCATCGGTGGTACTGCCCAAGTCGGAAATTTTCTACTTGGTGGCTTTATTAAGATCCAATCCTCCATACCCGGTTGGTCCATTGGTAGAGAGTCTAGTGGCGCAAAACCAAGAGGTGATCAAATGCTGCGTAGCGAACGGATTTGACTTCAAGATGTACTTCCCGCATTACAATTCGGATGAGGAATGGAAGAGGCATTTTGGGAACAAGTGGTCTTCTTTCGCTGATCGAAAGGGTAGGTATGATCCAAAGGCAATTCTTGCACCAGGGCAGAAGATCTTCAGGAGGAATAACAATCAAACTAGTGGCCAGTAAAACGACATGTGACAGTGTCGTGGTGCCAAACATCTGTCTGGCTGCTTGCCTTATTCTTTTCTCTTTATTTCAATTTGGATTGGTAGGGTCAATGTGAATTGGTATTGGTTTATCTTAATTAGCAAAAGAAAGAGAATGGGGAGTTAACAAGGTAAATGGAAATATTTTCTGCAATAAAAAAACTTAATTATTATCTAGAACAATAAAAAAAATGAAATTCTGATGCATGTATCAAGATGATTGTTAGATTATATTGAATAATCTAATATTTTGGATCATATTGTAAATGGTTTAAGATGTGTATACTATCATGGTATATAAGTCAATAATAAAGTGATCCCTTAGATAGTTGATTTCAGAGTATATAAATTAAAGTGGTCATGGAATATTAAACATATGTGTAGATACCGGTTCGTAAATAAGTTTCTTTTGAGGGGAAGGATTCGTAATTATGAAAACTTATAGCAGTTATGTACACTGCTATAAATAGGTAGTGATTTCCAGTTTCACGCACGCTCTCAGTCTTATTTTCTCTCTAATATTTCTGGCATAAGGTCGTGCGAAGAAACTGGAAGCTTCCACTACAGTGTTCCTGTGAAGAGTTGAAGCCTACGAAAAAACTATGGAATCAGGTCAGATTGTTTACTGTTCGGTTAACATGATTATGTGGTATTACGATTTTGGGGTACATGAAATTAATCTAACAATTGGTATCCGTCGCTCTCATAATTCATATACAATTGAGCACAAATCTGATATGTTCATTCATACTTGAATTGTTTATTGTTAAAATTGAATAAACATCATCTCTGCCTGGGTTCACTGCTCTTTATTCTCCGCTTTGTAAACTGGGTTGTTCCAAAACTCATCGGAAGTTGTCTATAATCGTCACGCAACTGCTCAAGTAACCGCGGTTTTGGCTCGAAAACTCACTCAGTAAGCAAAGGAGATGTTCATGTCGCTCAGATCTGGGCCAGCACACTTCTTTCAGATCGTCCTATGTCTCAAAGCTTGATGCGCGAAAAGTTATGTCTTTTGCGGTTGATGGCTTTGCATGCGACGGTTCTTTGATCTAGGCAAGCACGCTTCTTTCATATCGTCCTATGTCTCAAAGCTTGCGGTTCATGTCACTCGGATCTGGGCCAGCACGCTTCTTTGATCGAACTTGGTATCTGGCCCGGACTTTTGCGGTTGATGGCTTTGCATGCGACGCTACCAAAACCATGAACCTTTTGGATTTAGATCTCGGCCACCGACGAAATCTCACACTGATTTTTTTATTTTCGCTGTGTTTTGCTCGTTGGAATCAACGGAAGTACAGTAACTAGCTTGGGATTAAATTGCGAAGAATCGATCGTACCGGGAAGTTGATGAGTTACTGGATTGAAGCATTACTGCTGCGTTTAGTGCGCTTGATTCGGCTTTGAAGTTGCGATTGATTTGGAGGTCTCTAAGGCGTTTCATGACGATAAACTTAAAAGCGCAGTCACTAATTTAGTTTAATATTAATTTACAGTGGCGGATCCAGGACTGGATCGATGGGGGTGGACTTTAAGTAAAAATAAGAAAAAAATTGGCGATTTGACGGCGAACGTGGCAGTGGCGGATCTAGGGTTTAAAAACTAGGTGAGTGGAATTTTTTTTATTAATAATAGGTAACATTCTTGATAAGTTAAAAGACAATTCTTACATAGTATTCATCAAGAATTCATACATTACAAGTATATGATGCTCTATCTGAATTGCGCTCTACGATTTCCAATAGACTCGAAATGATCAACCGCTGTCTCTGAATTTCAAGGAATGGACATGTTCGTGCGGTAGTGAGTCTTCGACTTCTCTCGTCTTTCAGGTTTTTTTTCTTTTTTTGATTCATATGATTTCGACAAATAGATGTATGTTGAAGTCACCTACGATGATTTGATATTATGATTTGTATTGTTTTGAATTTCGCTAGTTTGGACCGCATGAATTAGGGTTTGTCGATTAGTGCTATTTTGACATTGAAATAAATTGTGTTACATTATGATTCTGATCTTTGATTAATATGATTTTATAGATGAAAACACCAACTATTAATTCGTTCTTTAAAAGAAAAACTACAAAAATAGCAAAAATGTTTAGCACGGATTCAATAATAGATGATTTTCGTGATTTGGAAACAGGACGATGAGTATAGGTTCATTTTTGTATTTAATTAATAAAAATAAATGCATAAATTCATATTTATTAAATTAAAAAAAAACTAATTATTCATATAGAAAACGTGCATGCTATTATAGAAATTTAAATATTTACTTCTATTTTTTATTTATATATTTCCTTAAAACTAAATAGATATGCTGTCATGATTTGATTAAGGAGAAGCTTGTTTAAAAATATATCTTTTATTAATAAAGAAAATATGAATGGATATAAGTGTAATATTCTAAACTAAAAGGACTTATGTCATATAAACGAAAATGAAAATGTTACTATTCATCATCTCTTTATGTCCCGTGAACTGAAAACCTTAATCCGCCGCCATGCGTTTCTTTCTCCGATCTGGTTCGCAATTGCAGCGGCCTGGAACAGTGTTTGGCAGCAAATGTGGGGGCGGCCGCTTGGGTAGCTGAGAGCACGAGCCAGCTTGTTGATCCATCGGCGCTGTTCTTTGTCCACAGCAATGATGGCATGAAGGTCCTTGAGCAGCTTGCTTCTTTCATCCCGGCCCATTCGTGCTCCCCCTCGACTCGACTCCGCCAGATCTTTTCCTTTCTGTTTTCTCTCCTTGAGATCGTTCACATGACGACCTTTATACAGCTTGTGGTCAACGCTGAACTTGCTGGGTGCCTTTGAGAGATGGACAGTCGAGGACTTCAAATCTGGAGCTTGATGGATGATTAACTCATATATCAGAGACGGGAAGCAAATCTGGTGTAGAGTTCTCATAGATGTAGCATGATCAGTGATCTGTTTGAACATAACTCTGCCCAGGTTGAACTTCAGCTTATTCCCTATCTGATAAATAGTTGAGCCATATCCCGATTGACCGTTGAACGGTGAATTGAGGGTCTCCAGTTGAACACCGCAATGAAGAATAACATGGAATAGAACGTGGAGAGATCATCCGTATGCACCACAGTGTCAGGCTTCCACCAAACTGAGCCTGCTGTGATGGTTTCTATCTCCCTTTCAAACTCTGATTCTTCTTCATCAGCAACTGGGTCATCCATGGAGAAGTAAACATTGATGAGCTCAAGGTCAAGCTTGATTTGCCTTCCTCTGACAAAGAAGACACCATACTCTGCTTCTCCAATGACCCCAAAAACCGAGGGGGAAGGTTTGCCATAGCCTCACGAACTAGCTGTTCGTCGAAGGGTTTGCATCTGTCCAACGTCCAGAACAGATCAGATTGTTTCAGCACTTCAATTAACTCCTTCCCTTTATAACTAGACTCCTCCAGCAGCTTCTCATGGATGATCTTCCTTTTCAGCACACAACTCCATTTTTAGCAGCATCACGATTGACAAACCAAACTCCTTTCTTGACCACACCAACTGGAACAGTATCAGACTCAGGGGGTGGGACTTCGCATCTCCTAGCATCCTCAGAGATAAGAATCGCAGCATCACGCTTCCTTTTCTTGGCTGGAGCAGCTCCCCCTGCCACGATGCCCACCTCAGCATCATTCTGAACTGACCCCTTTGTAGATTTATTAAAAGCCACCTTCTTCTTTCCCTTGTCCTTCTTTGTCTTTTTGAGATTGACAAGTGGAACAAGGTCTTGGTCATCATCTGAAGGGGTATTCTTCTTTGAAACTGGCTCATTAGCATCCTCACGAACGGATGCACCATCTTCCTGCACACTTTGAGCAATAACTGGGACGACCACTGTTTCCTCAACAGTAACTGCCACTGGAACACTGTCTGACTCAACTTCAGTCTGAACACTTGCCTCTTTCACTGCATCAAACACTTCTACCCCAACACCTTGGGCACGAAGTGAGTATTCTGAACTTTCCACTACCAGATCCTTCTCCTTTTCCAAATCTTTCATGACATCATCAATGTCTTTGAACATTCTTTCCAACTCTTCATCCTTTTCTGTAGGATCAGATTCTTCTATTATGGATTCCTTCAACACATCAGTCTTCTCTGATGGATTAACCTCCTCTGACACAGACTCAACAAGCTTACTGATTTGTTTGCCCTCTGATCCTCCAAGCTTCTCATCAGAGCCATCGTCAGAAGCCTCATTAATTACTAACTTCCTCTTCCCTGAGGAATTAAGACACTTCTCTGTTTCCTCATCTGACATTGCAATGAGCTTCTCTCTGATTGAGCTGATCTTGGCCAGACACTGTCTTGGGGAGACCACTCGGCGAGTCCCCTTCTTTCTCCGCAGACCTCCCGGACGAATATACCCAGAAGCATGGATTTTCTCCCTCCATACTCCTGATACACCGCCACCTTTAGACATAGAGATGTTGGGTTCTCCTTTATTCATGGAAACAGCACCTTCTTCACTGACAACAGCCCTACTGGCTTCACCACCAATCACAGCCCTACTGGCTTCACCACAGACAACAGACTTACCATCCTTCTCAACACCCATAATCACACCTTCCTCCAGCACAAAATTTTCAACAATCGGAATATTTGTAGAATCTGAAAGAACAGTTGGAAATACCTCAGATTGGGAACGGACTTGTGTCGAACCAACATCAGATGAGTCCACCGGGGTCGTCTGAGGAAGTTCAACGGCTGTTCCTCCGCCAGTCTTCTTGGCTTCGGTCAGTGCTTCAGTGTCTGAGTGTAAAGGAGACACCTTTTTCACCTTCGGCACTTTCGATTTCGGGATTCGGGGTTTCCCCGTCAGTGCCTTCGAAGATTGCATGCTCTTTTTCTCGGTGGACGAGACGCTTGCTTTTGACGATTTTCTGGTATTCACCATTGCAATCAAACGGAAGAATGATTTGAGAAAGAGAGAGTTTGAACTCAGCAGACGAACTAGGGTTTCCGAAGAGAGAAGAGACGCAGAGCAACTGTTTAGATTTTCAAATCAAAATCTTCTTTTTCAAAACGTAATTGGTCGCTTCAACTTCCTAAAACCGTCAACTCCTGTTTTCGAATAATGGCAAAAAAATCTTCAAGAATATTCAAAAATATATTCATTCCCAAAGCTGTTGTGTCTTCTGTTCCAGCTTTCTTCCTTAGGTGGTCAGTCCAACTGTTTAGCTGCAGTTTCGACTTTGACTGAACACCGTTGCATGTATTCAGTGTTTGACATCACGAAGACCCGAGAAGGATCTGGGTGTTCCAAACTGCGAAATGCTGTGTAAATTGCTGAAGGTCTTGGTTAATTCCACGTCCGTTGTCATATGCTTCGAAGCAATAGCCCTTTGTTGCTCTCCGTATTCACGTTTTCTTGTTCAGTTTCTGGCAAGTTTCTGAGGATACTATACGAACTCCTTCTGCAACTGTGACACCTTCTGACCGAACTCCTTCTGCAACTGTAACACCTTAAGATCCATCATTTTCCTGGTACAATTGTCAACATAGATTTGTGCGGTATCAGACCTCATGTGAAGGGTCTTCTCCACTCCCCCTCGCAGAGATCGATGTTTGGCTTGTACACAGTCTCGACCCATCGGATCAGACTCACCCCTATGGTATAGCAGTTATTTGCACCCCTTCTCCCTTTCATCACAATTCTGCCATTCTGGTCTAGGACGAGGCATGAGTCGCGAGAGAAGGACACATAGTGTCCATCGTTGCACAGTTGAGTGATGCTAATAAGATTCATTGTCAGACCTTCAACAAGAAGGGTGTCCTCGAGTGCAGGGAGATCCGGAACCTTCAATGTCCCACAGCCAATCACCTGACCCTTTCTACCATCCCCGAAGGTGACAAACCACATCTTCACAATAGGTCTAATATGAGTGAGGTATTTAGAGTTACCTGTCATGTGGGCGGAGCATCCGCTGTCGAAGTACTAACTGTCTTGCACTGTGTCACTTGAGGAACAGCAGGCCACCATGCATACCGTCTGGTTTGCCTTTGGTATCCAGATTTGTTTCTGTCGCGGTATGGTCTGTTGTTGGTATGCCCGTCGTTCAGCAAGAAACAGGCGACACTTCCGTTTGATGTGTCCCATCTGGTGGCAGTATTAGCAAGTGCGCCTATCTGTCCTTTCCATCACTGGTGAATGGTGATGGCATTGGACGGGTGTTCCACGGGTCTTTCCTCCACTTGATGTGCTGTGAGTCTTCTTCTAATCAGCTAGGTTTTTTCCCTTAGACTGTTTCACTTTCTGTTCAGGCAACTGATCCATCACTTGTGTAGTTTTAACAAAGGTAGTGCCTTTTGAGGTGCCTTCTTCAGTAAACCCCAAGCCTCGATGTCCAGACTCCATCCTTTGAGACCTGAGAATGTCATTTAAGTCTTTAGTGCCTGAGTTTAGCATCCTTACCGTTTGTTTGAGGTGATTGAGTTCCTTCTCGGTGGTTGAATGATCCATTCTCTCAGATTCAAGCTGAAGCTCCAGCTGTTCTACCCTCCGAAGTTGGAACACCTCCTTGCGTTTCAGATCTGTGATGGTTTTCCTTAGACCCGCCATGCCTGCAGGATGAGTGTCACGGTCCTTCTCCATGTCGACTTTCAGTGAAGAGACAGTACCCAGGAGCTCTGTTTTCTGAGCAAGCAGACACAATCTTTCCTATTGCATCTCAGCCAGTTAAGTATTTAGTGAGTCTACCGTGCATTCGAGCTCCACCTTCTGTGTAAGCAGTATCTCAACCTCCTGCCAGACCTTGTCCTTTTCCATGGTGATGCTTGCAACCGTGTCATTCAGCTTCTTGTTGACCTTGATTAGTAGCAACCACTTCTCATACAGATCTTTATATGTTTCAGCCAGAGACTCCTGCGTGAGTTTTTCATCGTCACTGTCTGAAAGGTCTTCACCCGTGAGTTCCAACTGAGATGGTACTCCTTCACTGGTAGTGCTGCATTCTCCTAGAGTTGTAACGAAAGCCACAAAATTAGTGGTTTCACCTCCTCCTTTTTCTTCGTCTGTCTCACTGTCGCTGAAGCTAGCGACCATTGTCTTCTTCTTCATGAGAGTATTTGCACATTGTGAAGCAATATGACCGAAACCCCTGCATTCATGGCACTGAATCTCTTCTTTTCCTTTGTCAGAGGAGTCTTGTCTCATATCTCTGGACCTTGACCTGCCGGTTTTCCAGTTTCGGAAGCTAGTTGATGAAGACTTACCTTGTTCTGGACCATGTCTGTTGATTTTCCTTACCATTCTGCCAAAGTTCTGAGCCATCATAGCCAGTTGCTCATTGGTGCAGCCCCCGTCCAGTTTGACTTCTGACATGTCCGCTTTTAGGGCGATTCCCTTCACCTCTCCGGGTTGGAAATCATGATTGATCTCGTAAGTTCTGAGAGACCCCATCAGCTCGTCCAGCTTTAGTTTGGCGATGTCGTGCATTTCCTCAATGGCCGTGACCTTCATGGCAAATCTCGGAGGGAGTGATCTTAAGACTTTACTGGCCAATCTTTCTTCATCGATGGGTTTCCCTACAGCAGAAGCTTCGTTAGCCAGTTCCAGAACTCTGGTGTTGTACTCCGTGATGATTTCACTTTCCTTCATCTTCATCTCTTCGAACCTGGTTGTGACAGCCTGCATGCGAGAGTTGCGAACTTTGTATGTGCTTTCAAATGCTATTTGGAGAATATCCCACGCTTCCTTAGCCACTTCACAGTTGATTATTAGCTTCATGATGTTTTCATCTACTGCAGAAAAGATCGCATTCATAGCCTTTGAGTTTTCCATGGAAGCTTTGTCCTCCCCTTCTGTCCACGGAGCTTCAGGTTTCGGAACCGGTTCTCCAGTGAGATTGTTCATCATGGGTTCCGTCCAACCTTTTAGGACAGCCTTCCAAGCCCTTTCGTCTAGAGATTTTAGAAAAGATCTCATCACGGGCTTCCAGGTGGCATAGTTTGATCCTTCAAGTAGCGGAGGTCTGGTGATACTTTGTCCTTCCTTCAGAGTCATGTTGAACAGTTCAGGATCCCACTCAGTGTGTCGAGTGTTTGCTCTGATACTAATTGAAATTTTATCCCTTGTTCAAGCTTGTGTTCAAGGTACCGTTGAGACAGACCTTGAACTCCTTTCACAACAGTTCAGCAAACAGAACAAATATAATAGCACGCACAGAATGATAACCCAGTTCGGCTTCGCCTACTCTGGGGGGTTTCCCACACCCTAGAAGGGACACAAATCTTTATTACGAGTTTAGAGCTTACACAGGGACTTACGCTTACACCTTGTAATTACCTAGCCTCTAATACTCTGTCTCTCATATTTGCAACCGAGGTTTACCGCAGTTCCCCTCGATCCCCTTTGTCTGAACCTTCTGTCCGAACGTGCTCGACCTTCTCTTGAAGCTCGGATGCCTTCTCTCGAAAGCTTGTTCACCTTTGTTGTGTGCAGCAGTTTGATCGCTTCCAGGCAGTCTGAGTTGCACTTAATTGCACCGATGAGTTTCCAGTGGGGAAAACACAGTCGGCCGTCGCTTCCTTCTTCTCCAATCGATAGGATATGCTCGTGTATGTTTGATATTGAAAGCGATGCAGATTATAGATGCCCTAGCATTGTATTTATATGCCAGGACGATCTCCAAATCTGCTCCAGATAATCCCATCAAATATTTAGGAAATATCCCTAAATATTCAATGTATATCTTTCTCAAATCGGTTGGAAGAAAATACGAAGACTTCTAGCCCAAGTCACCCACGCCGCCTTTAATGTAGAAATTCATTCGAATATCTGCTGTTCAAATAATTCGATGGCCGACTTCAAATCGACGAGATCTTCGCTGTCTAAATCCTTTCGAGAAATATCCTTGCGTCTGTTCCACGTTGTACATGAGTGCTAGGATATGTTCGAACTCCCCCTGAACTCCTGCTCGAACTGTCTAACTACGTTTTGCCAAATACATGCCACTCAAGGGAACATCACCGACCCTAAAACTAAAATTTTTAAAAGACATAAAACATTCATGGCCACCTATCAGATATAAATACTTTAAAGTTTATTATTACAGTTTTATTTTTCATTGCAAATCAATTACATATTCATATGTAGTGTGATATATCACGAGAACACAAATAAATTTTTATTCAGATGAGGTATAATATTTGAATCTCATTAAAAATCTAGTATTTTTATATTACTTATGAAATCGGGTAACCCGAGCCTCAACCCTAACCCGACCCAAAAATTATACCGGGTTGGTTAAGTGGACCCTAACCCAACATTAAGTGGACCGGGTCGGGTTTTCGGGTTGGGTCGGGTTTTGTCTACCCCTAGCGAGGATTATGATATTATGGAATAATGATAGGATCACTGTTAAGCAAGTGGTGAGATCTACTCATTTTATGCTGTGTGAGATTGAAGTTGGAGGTGAGCTAGCTTGGGTTGCCTTCGTCTATGCTAGTAATGACCAGAGGGAGAGAACTGATATGTGGAAGTATTTAGAGATGGATATGAGACACAAAATTGGCGCTTGGATTCTGTTAGGAGACCTTAACTGCATCATGGATCGCAAAGAGAAGCTGAATGGTAACAGAGTTTGTGACAGTCAGATTGAAGAGCTTAGAACTTTTGTGGACAAGGTGGAATTAAGAGATATTCATGCAGGTGGTTGTTACTTCACTTGGAATGATAAACACAAAAACCCACAGGAGAGAATTTGGTGTAAATTAGACAGAGCTATGGCCAATGCGCAATGGATTAAGCAATTCGAAGGCTCCTTCGCCATCTTTCAGGCGCCAGGCCTTCCCAATCACAGCCCTATTACAGTGTCTTGGGGGGGAGAGGAGAAAGCATCCAAGGTCTTTTAAATACTGTATTTTTTGGGAGGATTAAATGGGTATGAAGAAGTAGTGAAGGAGAGTTGGAACATGTCTAACGAGTGCAAGAATTTTTGAGAGTTGGAACATGTCTAACGAGTGCAAGAATCTTTTTATGGTTCAAGCAAAACTTAAAAGAATGAAGGGTATGATGAAACAGGAGTTCATGAAGGTTACCAAGGGAATGGATTCTAGAGTTAACGCAGCTAAAGACGCAGTGTTTAGAGCTCAAGAGAAGTCAAAATTTGCCCCAAATAATGCCTCTCTGATTGAGGAGGAGAAATGCAGAGCTCTGGAGTACAAGAAGCTCAAGCACAATCAGCTTCTATTCTATAAACAGAGGGCCAAGATTAGATGGGCCAAGAAGGGAGATGCTAATACTAGGTTCTTTCATTTTATGTGAAGAGCAGGGGAGAGCGTAACAAAATTAGAATGATGAAGACTAGGGATGATGATATCTCAACTGACCCTACTGTGATTAAGGAAGAGTTCACTAAACATTTTAAGAGAATCCTTACCCACTAGCAGTCTACTACGAATATAGATGAATCTACTGTCCACTCAGGTCCCCTGTTGGTAGCGGAGCAGTGCAGAAGACTTGTCAGGGAAGTCACAGATTTGGAGATTTGGCATGCAGTTAGTAATATTTGATCAGATAAGGCTCTCGGACCCGATGGTTTCTCCTCGGGTTTCTTTAAGAAGAACTGGTCTCTTATTGGTAGTGAAGTCTGCTCGAGTATTCGCCATTATTTATGACATAATGCCTTACCAGAGGGAATGAATTTGGCGTACATTGCGCTTATTCCTAAAGTTACCACGCCAGAGAAACCAGATGAGTTCCAGCCAATATCCTGCTGTAATGTTATGTACAAGATTTTATCGTCAGTGCTAGCAGGCGGACTTAAGGAGGTCTGCCGTCCATTATCAGTCAAGCTCAAATGTGCGTTTGTGGAGGATAGATCTATAATCGCTAACATTTGCTTAGCACAACAGCTTCTATCGTGGTGTGGTCGGAAGAATATTAGTGAGAGAGTCGCTTGGAAGATTGATCTTAGCAAAGCTTATGATTCCGTCAGTTGGAAGTTCCTTGATCATATGATGCGATTGCTGAAGTTTCCGAGGAAGTTCATGTCCTGGATGACAATGTGTGTTCAAACAGCTAAATACTCTATTTTGATCAACGGAGAGATGGTGGACTACTTTGAGGGGAAAAGGGGCCTCCGGCAAGGCGACCCTTTATCGTCGTTTCTATTTACTATTGTTATGGAGTATCTGTCGAGGGGATTGATGCTGTTATCTAAGAAAAAGGCTACTATTTCCATCCCAAGTGCCACAGGGTGAAGCTCTGTCATTTATTGTTCGCTGATGATCTCTTCTTATTTAGCAGTGGCAGATACTGCTCGATTTTGGCCCTAAAGAGCGATGTGGACCATTTTTTAACCGCCTCTGGCTTATCGATAAACTCTGGGAAGAGTCAAATTTTTGCAGGGGGTGTGGGAGAGGCCAAGTGTCGCTGGCTGGAAGATGTTTTGGTCACAAAATTACAAACTCTATCGGTGAAGTATCTGGGAATTCCTTTAAATGCCAAACGTTTGATGGCCACTGATTGTGTCGAGATGCTTGATAAGATGACTAAATGCCTCAACTCTTGGAGTGGAAGGTTGTTGTCTAGAGCAGGTAGGGCCGTGTTGATTAATTCTATTCTTCAAGCCATGGTATTTTACTGGGCTCGGGTCTTCATCTTCCCTAAGCAGGTTATCAGAGCCATGAATGCTATATGTGCTAATTTTTTGTGGAGAGGAGGTAACTCTAGAAAAGGAGGGCACCTGGTAGCTTGGGATGTGGTGTGCCGGCCAAAGGGGGAAGGAGGTCTAGGTATCAAAAACTTAAAGACATTCAATGATGCTTTGGTGATGAAGTAACTCTGGGACTTACAATAGAACAAACAAAACATGTGGGTAGATTGGCTCAAGGCCTATTGGTCTAAGGGGAGTGATTGGTGGCTGGACAGTGTTGACTCCAAGAGCTCTTGGATTACGCAAAGGCTTTCTTATTGCAAACAGTTAGGCAGATTGTGCACTAGCTCAGGGGATGGAGGAGTGGTTAGGAGTATTGATGAGAATGGTATCTTAGTGAGAGATACTTATGAGAAATTGAGGATGCATGGCAGCGGGGTAGAATGGGACTCCTTGGTGTGGAACAGCTTCAATGCGCCGAGGGACTCTGTTAACGCTTGGTTTGCTTGCCAAGATAGGCTAATGACTAAAGACAAAATTCTGGGAATGGGCGGGACTGTTGATCCAGGATGCGTGCTGTGTGGGAAGGTCGAGGAGAGTACAGACCATTTGTTTTTCATTTGTCCTATTGCTGCGGAGCTATGGCGTGAAGCTCTGAGGTTCGTAGGGGTGAGCAATGGCCCGTCACAGTGGCACTTGCTCATCCCGTGGTTCAAAGGGAGAAGAAAAGAGACGTTACAAACAAGGTTCATCGCTGCTGCTGCCACAAGAACTATGTATATAATTTGGAGCATGAGGATCAACAAACTTTTTGTAGGAGAAGAGGTGAATGTAACTACTAGTTGTAGGGAAATTATTGGGGGTCTCAAGATGAAATTGGGTGCCATTGAAGTTAGGAAGACTAGTGAGATAGATAGACAGTGGCTAGGTAGAATGGGCATGTTGCAATGATTTTGTTGGTGTTGCGTTGAGCTGTGTTTTAGGTGGGAGCTCTCTTTGGCCCTTTGTTTGGTAGTTTTCAGGTTTTGTAGTTGGGTTGTGTTGTTGGTCCCTCTTTTGAATGAAATTCACTTTTATTCAAAAAAAATGCATGACGGGTTTTGGATAGGAATATGTATGTAATTTACATGGATATTAATTGGCCCTAAGGAAAATTATTATCTAATGTAGTTACATACATATATGTGGTAATGACGTGTGATGATTGTCAGGATGAACTTGGTGTGAATGATTAGTACATCCAATGATGGTTATTTATTTGACACCGTTTATCATCAATGTTTGATTACTACAACAAGAGTACCACTTACAGTTAATAGTACTATCCAAAGATTTGTTGTTAATGTTGTGATGGGTATCTTGATATGTCATATTTATTTATTTTATGTGAGCTTGAAAACTGATTTAAGTATTTGTTCTCTTTCAGCTTACGTGTCTGCCACTTCAATTGCTGCCAACCTCAATAATATTTCCGTACTAAATGGGACGAACTTTAGGAGTGGAAAGAAAATATTAAGATTTTCTTGGGTAGCATGTATCTTGACTTAGCACAGCGAGAGGCGAAGTCGATTCATCTTGCTAATTCAAGAAGTGCATTTGATCGTCATCATTTAAGAATGTGGGAGCATTCTAATAGGATGAGTCTGAGGATCATTCATCGCGGCATTCCAGAGGCTTTCAGGGGTATAGTGCCTGATGAGATTTCCAGTGCCAAAGATTACCTTGCGGAATTTGAAAACCGTTTTGTAGAAAACGATAAGGCGAAAACAAGTGAGCTTTTAGCAAACTTGATTTCATTAAAGTACCCGGCCAGGGTAACGTCAGGGAGCATATTATGGAAATGTCTTAACTTACTTCAAAACTAAAGGCCTTAAAGCTCGAGTTATCTGAGAACCTACTCGTGCATTTGGTGTTAATCTCTCTTCCTTCAGAGTACAGTCAGTTGAGGATTTCTTATAACTGTCAGAGGGAGAAGTGGACTCTCAATGAGCTCATTTCGTTTTGTGTGGAAGAAGAGGAGATGTTGAAGCATGATGAAGCTGCTAATTCTAAGGTTCCAGTTTTCAGTACTCACATTACATGTCATTTCTGTGAGAAAACTGGGCACGTGAAGAAGAAATGTTCCAAGTGGGCTAAGTATATTGCTTGGCGAGTTAAAAGGGGATTGTATGATGCATCTATTTGGGAATAGGTCATGCGCCAGAGGAGGCAATGATGAATTGCAGATTATTAGCATTTGGTCATTTTGTTTGGATTTAATAGACATTCGTTGTATCGTCGATCATGCAAAACTTAATTTATATTTCCAAATTGAGCAAATTCAGTTATTATTGTTCATTTGGTGATAGTAAATTTATTTTATCTATTAAACTCTAATTTTTTGGGACCGATATGCATTATGTATATAATAATCTGCCCATGTTGGAATTTGTTCCATCATATAATAAATCCCCACATAAGACTTGAGACTTCAGTCACTGAACATGTTCAAATCGTTTAAGACTAAAGTTGAGAGACGACTCAATTTCAAAAGTAAAGGGAGTTGTATCTCATTGTGGTGGTGAAATCACGATAGATGTCACCATTCAGGTGAACAACGTCCAGGACCATTTGCTAGATACCTAGAGGAATGTGGAATCGTCCCTCAGTACACCATGCCAGGGTCGCCTAGTATGAATGGTGTAGCTGAATGATGAAATCAAACTCTTAAAGATATGGTAAGGAGTATGATTAGTCACTCGAACTTACCTGAAAGACTTTGGGGAGAAGCATTTAAGACAGCAGCTTATATCCTTAATAGAGTACCAACGAAAGCAGCTGCTAAAACACCTTATGGGCTTTGGACTGGTCGAAAACCAAGTTTAAGGCATTTACATGTTTGGGGATGTCCTGCTGAGGCAAGGCCTCATAGGCCTCATGAACGACAATTGGACTCCAAAACGGTAAGCAGCTACTTTATTGGCTACTCAGAGCGATCAAGGGGTTTTAAGTTTTATGATCCCACTACCAAATCTATTTTCGAGACGGGCACTACAACATTTTTCGAGGATGTTGAGTTTGGGGGGAGAAAGTAAGTAAGAAATATTGTTTTTTTCAAGAAGATGAGGAATCTACTGTTGCTCTTAATTATGTACATGTTCCTACACCTATCATTCATCAAGAAGCATGTTTTGATTCTCATTCAACAAACAGTATTATTCAACTTCAAACTGAGAATCAGGAAATTGCTCCTGAAGTACAAACTCAACAACCTGCGGAAAATGTGCCACTAAAGAGATCCATTAGAGAGAAGAGAAATGTAATTCCAGATGATTATGTCGTATATCTCCAAGAACATGAAGTAGAAAGTGGTGTGATGGAAGATGATCCAATCAACTTTCAACATGCCATGAAAACTTCTAACTCTCATAAATGGATTGAAGCCATGAATGAGGAGTTTAAATCCATGCAAGACAATAAAGTTTGGGAACTTGTCCCATTACCAGAAGGTTTGAAACCCATTGGTTCCAAATGGATATTTAGAACCAAGAGGGACGCAATAGGTAATGTGGAGAGGTATAAGGCACGTCTTGTAGCTAAGGGATTTAATCAAAAGGAAGGAATTGATTTCAAATAAACTTTTTCTCCGGTTTCTACGAAAGATTCTTTCAGGATAATCATGGCGCTCACGGCACATTTTGATCTTGAGTTATATCAAATGGATGTAAAGAAGGCATTTCTTAATGGAGACATTGATGAAGTGATCTATATGGTACAATCAGAAAACTTTGAGTGTGGAGACTTGACAACACTGCCTTGTCGCGAGGCAATGTGTGCAAATAAATTTATAAGTCCGCTACTAGCGACTTCACTACTGGGTAGCATGGTAAGTAGGGGTCGAACCCAAGGGAATTGGTGGATTAGTTGTTCTTTAATGAAGCTTACACATAAATTAAAGTGCGATTGGGGTTGGGTTTGAGTGGTTTATACAGAAAGTAAATTACAGTGCGTAAAAGTAAATGACAGAAAGTAAATGTACATAAAGTAAACAGTTGATATTTTAATGGAAGGAAAGGATTCGGTTAAGGGGTTTTATATCATATCATCGTTCATCATCGACTTCTAATGATCTTACTAAATGTTCAAAGATGTATCAAGGCTATTCCTAGCACTTGACTTGCCACACCGTCTAGTCTTTTTCAAGACATAGAACTCTTGTTCTAATATGTGCATCCATTTGATCAATCATTCCTGATCAACCAAATGGTGCTTAAAAGAGGTTGACTTCCACAGATAAGCTGTGCTCTTCCGAGCCTCCACTTATCCACGGATGTTCACGAATCCCATGGAAGAGCTTTGCTCTTCCGAGCCTCCACTCAACCAATGGTGTTCTGACCTAATATATGGCACATAGAACAAGTTTTGAACACAAAGAAGCATTAAGCAAAGAGTCTAGAAACGATTCATGATATAAGAAACACCTTCAACCGATTATAAGTCTTAGCTACTTGAATTCATGTCAAGGAATACAAGTAAGCCGTGGCTTTGAACAAGAACAAGTAAAGGGAGATGAGCTCCAAAGCAATAACAAAGTAAAGGAAAAGTAAGGAAGCCGTGGCTTTGTACCTACAACAAGTGGAGGAGAGGAGCTCCTAAGAAGGATCAAAGCAAGGGAAGTAGCTCCAAAATGAAGAACAAAGCAAGAACAAGTGAAGAACAAAATGTGTATTTAAAATGAAGAGAAGAGAGTTAAGCTCTCTATCTCTCTAAGGAATTCGAACAAGAGGAATGGGATGTGTTTACATAAGGCTTGCTCCTCTATTTTTAGGCTAGGAAACTTGGGAGCTAAGTATTGGAGAAGAAATATCTATGGGGAAGAAATATTCTTTGGCTTAAAAGATCTTAAAGCCACCTCACTTCCCTTCCCATGTGCCAAATGACTTGCCCTCTCCCAAAGCCGCCGCCCATGTGTCACTCTCCCATGGAAAGCCGCCGGCCATGAGGTGGAGGAGATGGTGGATTGTGATATTTGTTCAAAAGCCATCGGTTCCCTCACAACTCCGGTTAGACTTTAGTTGCCATTGGTTGGACTGGTTGGATTTGGCCGGAATTTGTCGCCGGAGCAAGAAATGACCGGAGCATGGTGGTGGTTGGATGAGCTTGATCGGAGCATCACTGGAGCTTTGGCCGGAGCTTCTTGGATTTTGGAGAGTGTATTTTGAATGAAAAAGTCATTCTAAGATGATCTCAAGAAGGATGCTAAGCCAAATTCTGCCCGGAACATGGTCGAAATCCCAAAACGGCCGATATTGCCCTTATTTGGCTTTGAACGGGCTTGAGTCCTCGGCAATGCGTTTCAGCTTTTGGGCGATGGTTGTAGCATTTTGAAGTGATTCTAAGATGAATGCTCGAGCTAGATTTGCTGGAACGCCGCCGGAAAGTGGTCGTGACCAGATTTGAAGTTTTGCTCGGGCGCAGGCCGATCGGGCTCGGACGCTGGTTTTCCTCGGGCCTTGGCTGGCCAGAAATGCTTGGTGTGCTTTTGGGCATAAATCTCCCCTTTTAGGCATGTTTCCTCTTTAGACCCCAAAATAGCATATATACACAAAAAGGCATTAACAAGCACTTGTTCGTATGACCAAATGTCTTAATTGGTGGGTTTAGTAGTACTTAATGAATCATATAAATATGCTCCATCAAATACCCCCACACTTAATCTTGTTCGTCCCGAACAAGTCTAGTCAAAGAGAGGAACAACACCCTAAGTCTTAGATGTAAATGTGAGATGTGAATCTAGACTTCACCTTAGCATGCATAACTTACTTGTTTCCAAACGAAATCGTGCTTACATATGAAAGTAACTAGATACTTATTACCTTTGAGCCGAGATGCAAATCAATTTGGATGATTGGGAGATAGCCACTGTTTAGGCCCTTGAACTGCACTCTTGGATCCGATCTTACTATATGGTTATGTTACTTGCTTCTTCTAGCACGTGATTGATTCGGGCAACTTGGGTTGAGCTCTTTTTCTTTGTTTGTGTGGTTGGACAGCTTTTGTAGTGATTTGGCCTTTGGCCTTTGATTTGACTCTTTGAGTACTTCACTTTTGCTTCGGTTTTGTTTTCACCAGTTTGGCTGATTTTTTCTTTTTTTTCTTTGAGCTTTGCTCCTTTGATGATTGCTGGTCCATTTCTTCACTTTTGGGAGGTCCAATCATAGCCCGAGAGCATATGGAAATACCTCCCCGCTCTTTCTCATCGTAGTCGTTTCGGCGCGGGTCAAGTTGAGGGTCGCTCACCTCTTTTCTCGGCTACTCGGACTAGAGATAGGACGGTTTGATTCCCGTCCCGCCTCTTGCATAGACGCTGCATGGCGGAGTCCACTCTTCACCAAGAATCCCAAAGCGTAGCCTCCACAATCTTCACATAACCATAAAGTAAGGATCCGGTCCCTTAAGTGCTTGTCAAGCCTCTCTAGGGCATCTCTTTCAACTCCACATCCTACATTATCTCAGCACACAAGGACAAGTAGAAAGTTAAGTTCGCATGTTTTTACATAATTAAGTTTTCACAAGGAAATGCATGAATCGGGTCTATCTATTTTCACATCATGGAAGTTTGTATTTTCAAAAAGTTTCAAAAAGATAAAAAGAAAACATGCGGACTAATATGTGCAAAGACTAACTATGTGCAAAGACTACTCAAATACCCCCACACTTTTGAACGAAGCCGTTCCTCTCGGAATGACTTAGTTCAAAAGACAAAAAGCAAGCAAATAAAGGGATGAGTATGAAAAGAAACGACATAAACATAAAAACTGTAATGACAGAAAAATATGCCGGGTTACCTCCCGGCAAGTGTCGTTGTTTAACGTCGTTGGCTCGACGGTACCTCACTCATGGATCATAAGTAGGGATCCCATGGGTGCTTGAGGTCGAACTTCCCCACGGCTGCCCTTTTGATTTTCCCAAAGAACACATATGGCAACGGGCTTAGTTCTGCTCTCCCTTGATCCGGAGGCTTCTTCTTCACATATCCCTGAAAAGGCGAGGATTCCTTGACCATAGCTGCTGGTCCATGGAGCCGTGCCCTTGTGTTTCTCCTTCCCGGCTTCCATTCCTTCGGCCCATGTCTTGGTCGCTTTTTCATGTCTGAATGGTCGGCATCCTTGCGGGTTTGGAAGTTCAGCATTTTGCCGTCAAGTGTAGGCGACGTTAAGCATGCGCCCATGCCAACCCTCTTCTTTGTGGCAGCGGTGATGGGTATTTTTGGAACAAGTGAATTTTCCAAGCCTCTCTGTTGAGTCATGGTGAGTGGGACCGGGGCTTTCTCGACTAGCCCATCCGTGAGGACCGGGTCTGTTTTGGGCAGCTCGGGCGCTTCGGCCAGCTCGGCAATGAGGTCCGGGACTTCCTTTGCCTCGTCAAGTAGAGCCGGGACTTCTTCGGGCAGATTGGTGATGAGGACCGGGCATGTCTTGGCTGGTTCTTCTTCGGTCATCCGCGGGTCCTCATCCTCTGCCGGCTCCGATGTAGGTTCTTCTTTGATAACCCTTGGCTTGAGCATCTCATTGATCAGATAATTAGTTTCTTTTAGACCCGCCTCTATTTCTGCCCATGCTTTCTCGGATCTGGCTTGACTTTGGTCCATCATGTTGGCCAGCTGCTGGTTGCCAGATGCCAGCTCCGTTGTAATGTCCTCGAGTGGCTTGGGCTGATCTTGTCTTGGTCTTGACCTCGCGGCCAAATCATCTATTAAGTTCCAAAGATCATCTATGTCTAAGTTGTTCATCGAGCCTCCTGCTGCATCATTTAGCCAATTCCACTCTTGTGGCATCATCCCATTGAGAAACCTTTAAAGAAGATCGTGGTTGGTGAATCCATGGTGCGGGCAGCTCGTCACAAAGGAGTCAAAGTACGCCAAGTACTCGTCCAAAGTTTCGTCCCGGGATTGCTCTATGTTGTTGATCTTCTCGCGGACTTCAAGTTCGAAGGGTGGTGGGGAAAACTCCTCTAGGAATTTGGTTTGTAGATCCCCATAATCACTTTCATAAGTTGCACATAAGTAATACCAAGCTATTGCAAAGTTAGTTAAGGAAAATTTAAAGCATTTCAGTTTGAACTCCTCTAGCGTTTCATCTTTAGGCTTCATGTGGCTGCATATGGAGTGGAACGTTTGTGTATGCCTCACGGGATCTTCTCCAATGTCACTTCCGAATTTGGGGAGACGGCTAAGCATTTCCAAGGTTCTCTGCCGTAGTACGAGGACATATTGAACTGCACAACAAAACAAACAAAAGAAAAACAAAAAGAACAACTATTCCGATTTCACAACTCCCTGGCAACGGCGCCAATTTGACAACACTGCCTTGTCGTGAGGCAATGTGTGCAAATAAATTTATAAGTCCGCTACTAGCGACTTCACTACTGGGTAGCAAGTGGTAAGTAGGGGTCGAACCCAAGGAAATTGGTGGATTAGTTGTTCTTTAATGAAGCTTACACATAAATTAAAGTGCGATTGGGGTTGGGTTTGAGTGGTTTATACAGAAAGTAAATTACAGTGCGTAAAAGTAAATGACAGAAAGTAAACAGTTGATATTTTAATGGAAGGAAAGGATTCGGTTAAGGGGTTTTATATCATGTCATCGTTCATCATCGACTTCTAATGATCTTACTAAATGTTCAAAGATGTATCAAGGCTATTCCTAGCTCTTGACTTGCCACACCGTCTAGTCTTTTTCAAGACATAGAACTCTTGTTCTAATATGTGCATCCATTTGATCAATCATTCCTGATCAACCAAATGGTGTTTAAAAGAGGTTGACTTCCACAGATAAGGTGTGCTCTTTCGAGCCTCCACTTATCCATGGATGTTCACGAACCCCATGGAAGAGCTTTGCTCTTCCGAGCCTCCACTCAACCAATGGTGTTCTGACCTAATATATGGCACATAGAACAAGTTTTGAACACAAAGAAGCATTAAGCAAAGAGTCTAGAAACGATTCATGATATAAGAAACACATTCAACCGATTATAAGTCTTAGCTACTTGAATTCATGTCAAGGAATACAAGCAAGCCGTGGCTTTGAACAAGAACAAGTAAAGGGAGATGAGCTCCAAAGCAATAACAAAGTAAAGGAAAGTAAAGGAAAAGTAAGGAAGCCGTGGCTTTGTACCTACAACAAGTGGAGAGGAGAGGAGCTCCTAAGCCAAGATCAAAAGTAAGGGAAAGTAGCTCCAAAATGAAGAACAAAGCAAGAACAAGTGAAGAACAAAATGTGTATTGAAAATGAAGAGAAGAGAGTTAAGCTCTCTATTCTCTCTAAGGAATTCGAACAAGAGGAATGGGATGTGTTTACATGAGGCTTGCTCCTCTATTTATAGGCTAGGAAACTTGGGAGCTAAGTATGGAGAAGAAATATCTATGGGGAAGAAATATCCTTTGGGCTTAAAAGATCTTAAAGCCACCTCACTTTCCTTCCCATGTGCCAAATGACTTACCCCCTCTCTCAAAGCCGCCCGCCCATGTGTCACTCTCCCATGGAAAGCCGCCGGCCATGAGGTGGAGGAGATGGTGGGATTGTGATATTTGTTCAAAAAGCCATCGGTTCCCCTCACAACTCCGGTTAGACTTTAGTTGCCTTTGGTTGGACTTGTTGGATTTGGCCGGAATTTTGTCGCCGGAGCAAGAAATGACCGGAGCATGGTGGTGGTTGGATGAGCTTGATCGGAGCATCACGGAGGTTCGCCGGATCATGGCCGGAGTTCGCCGGAATATGGCCGGAATCTTACCGGAGCTTTGGCCGGAGCTTCTTGGATTTTGGAGAGTGTATTCTGAATGAAAAAGTCATTCTAAGATGATCTCAAGATGGATTCTAAGCCAAATTCTGCCCGGAACATGGTTCGAAATCCCAAACGGCCGATATTGCCCTTGTTTGGCTATTGAACGGGATTGAGTCCTGGGCAATGCGTTCTCAGCTTTTGGGCAATGGTTCTAGCATTTTTAAATGATTCTAAGATGAATGCTCAAGCTAGATTTGCTGGAACGCCGCCGGAAAGTGGTCGTGACCAGATTTGAAGTTTTGCTCGGGCGCAGGCTGATCGGGCTCGGGCGCTGGTTTTTCCTCGGGCCTTGGCTGGCCAGAAATGCTTGGTGTGCTTTTGGGCATTAAATCTCCCCTTTTAGGCATGTTTCCCTTCTTTAGACCCCAAAATAGCCTATATACACAAAAAGGCATTAACAAGCACTTGTTCGTATGACCAAATGTCTTAATTGGTGGGTTTAGTAGTACTTAATGAATCATATAAATATGCTCCATCAAGACTCAAAGAATATGGTTTGTAAACTAAGGAAATCCATTTATGGACTCAAGCAAGCTTCTCGTCAGTGGTACTTTAAATTCTATCAAGTGATAATTTCGTATGGCTTTGAGGCAAACTTGATGGATGAATGTTGTGTACCCCCAAATTTTGTGGGAGTAAATTTATTTTCCTGGTCTTATATGTCGATGACATATTACTTGTCGCAAATGATGTGATGTTTCTTCATGACACCAAGAAATTTCTATCAAATAATTTTGAGATGAAAGATTTTGGTGAAGCCGTCCTTTGTATTAGGAGTCCAGATACACCGAGATCGTTCTAGGGGTATTTTGGGATTATCATAAAGGATATTTATTGAAAACATCCTTCAGAGTATGGCCTACAGAATTGCAAACCAGGTGATACACCAGTCGCTAAAGGAGATAATTCAGTCTCAGTTAATGCCTTGAAAATACTCTGGAAATTCAGGAATGTAGAAAAATCTCTTACACTTCGGCTATATAGAGATTTTTTTATGTATATTAAGATATGTACGAATTTGGTTATTGCGTACATTGTTGGTATGTCTGGCAGACATATAAGCAACCCATGGGTGGATCATTGGGCTGCAGTCAAGAAAATTGTTGGGTTCTTAAAGAGAACTATGAGACTATATGCTCACATACAGGAAATCGGATCGGTAGGAGATCATTATGTATTACGATTGCAATTTCAGAGGATGACTCTTTGGTGTGAGAGATCCACGTCATGTTGTGAGGCATCTAATTAGGGGAATATGACTACAAAATTTTGTCACAAGAATGCACATATAGAAGGTATTGAAAGACCATTAAGGATATTGTGAAAATAAAGAGGTAGTATATTCCAATAAAGTACAGGAGGGTGGTCATATTTCCATAGAGCACTTTGAGATAAAACTCCATGATTAGCACTCAAGATCTTTCACTATCGTACTGCTTATATGGGTGTAATCAAGTTTGAGAATATCTGGATTTAGTGGGAGTTTGTGTTGTGATTATGTTTTGCTCTATGCTGTATATGGATCCTATACATTTAAGTTCTGCAGAAATAAAGTGTACATTTGCACTCTGTTGTATTTTGGTTTAAGGATTGATCTCCGTAAAGTAAAGGGTGACCAGTTGGAAATGGACATGTGTAGATCACAGTTCATGTAATTTCCATGCTACACATCCATGATTGATCTGTGTCATTTGGTTGTACTAATATATGTGACAAGTTTGGTCCTATGTTAGTATAATTGATGGACGAGATTGTTTTCGGTTATACTCTATATGATAGTACATTTGATATCACTAAAGTTACACATCTAGTTGAATTTACAATTTATGATCCAGTGGGAGATTGTTAGATTATTTTGAATAATCTAATATTTTGGATCATATTGTAAATGGTTTAAGATGTGTATACTATCATGGTATATAAGTCAATAATAAAGTGATCCATTAGATAGTTGGCTTTAGAGTATATAAATAAGGTGATCATGGAATATTAAACATATGTGTAGATACCGGTTCGTAAATACGTTTCTTTTGAGGGGAAGGATTCGTAATTATGAAAACTTATAGCAGTTATGTACACTATGTCCACAGTATAAATAGGTAGTGGTCCCCAGTTTCACGCACACTCTCAGTTCTTATTTTCTCTCCAATATTTCTGGCATAAGGTCGTGCGAAGAAGAATTGGAAGCTTCCATTACGGTGTTCCTATGAAGATTTGAAGCCTACGATCAACTATGGAATCTGATCAGATTGTTTTACTGTTCAGGTTAACATGAATATGGGAGTATTACGATCCTGGGGGTACATGAAATTAATCTAACAATGATCACTCAGTTGGTGCTCCAACAGCTGGTTGAACTACTTGATAGAATACACTAATAAAATATAAATTAGAACACACGAGTTAATACTCAGTTTTGGCGTGAACAAGTCTATTTTTGACATCTTTTACAAGCCCGGTGGAAAGTAAATCTTTAATAATGAGTTTACAATACACCGGAGTTTACATTCACAACTCTCTCTCTCTCTCGTCTCTCTCTCCTCTCTCTCTCTCTCTCTCTCTCATCCCTCTCTCTCTCTTCTCTCTCTCTCATCTCTCTCTCTCTCTCTCTCCTCCTCTCTCTCTCTCTCTCTCTCCTCTCTCTCTCTCTCTCTCTCTCTCTTCTCTCTCTTCCTCTCTCTTCTCTCTCTCCTCTCTCTCTTCTCTCTCTCGTCCTCTCTCTCTCTCTCTCATCTCTCTCTCTCTCTCTCTCTCCTCTCTCTCTCATCTCTCTCTCTCCTCTCTCTCTCTCTGGGAATCGATGCATAATTAAGGACCCCAGCCATGTATTTATAGGATACTTGGCTGGGTATCTTTCCTAAGTGGTTTAGGATAAAAACCCTAACTGCCAAGATCTTTGGAAGATCTTAGAATATTTAGGGATTTGCCCTAGAAGTTAGCTTCGCCTTATCTTGATAATATTGTGCGTGATCTTATAGATTCTCCATGGATATTTCTCTTTAATCTTCTTAACCGACTTTGGACTCAAGGCCGACGTACGCGAATCTTGGAAACACTTTATTTGTGAAACTTTATTCTGCTCCAGTCTTGATCAACGCCTGAGTTTCACTTGGTCTTGAACAACTCCTTGTCCTCTACCTTGAACACCTTGCAGTCGTTTTAACAACATCATGTCATATAGAACTTACAAATTATATTAAGTAGCTATACCAACCAAAACAACTATATATATATAGATGAGTGCTCAAATGAGAACCCTTATTTTTTTGAGAACTTGAGACCCAAATCTTCACCTTACAAAATGCAAAATGCATTTTCCAAGATGAATTTTGGTGGTGGACACGTGTCCTATGTGCATTTTCCATGATGCATTTAATGCAAAGTTAAAGCCACCTTTTTTTACTTTACTTTTTTGACATGTGTCACATGCAGATTCAAAGATACATCATGTGATCTAATGATGGTGAGACTTAGATTCTCAAATTCTCGAATTTTTTAAGGGTTCTCAACCAAGCGCTATATTTTTTTTAAACCTACGTTACAACTTTTTTAACTCTCTTAACAACATGGGGAGCGCTCGGTTGAGAATCTCTAAAAATTCGAGAACCTCAGAACCCAAATCTCACCGTAGGATCAAGTTGCATCTTTGAATTTGGTGGTAACACGTGTGCTACTAACTTTTTTTCTTTCATTATGCAGTTTTAAGCATGCATTTTGCCTAGATTCATTTGAAGCTTTCGGAAACTGCAACTTAGGCAAAAACTAGTGCATTTTCAAAAATATATAACGAAGACCAAACTGCATAACGAATTGGTTCTCAAAGTTCTCGAAAAAAAGAGAGCTTCTCATTTGAACAATCCTCCTAACAACATTAAGGATTAGACAACTGTCAAACAGATTCGGCTTTACCCTTACACGAGTGAAGCCAAGACTTCGCCACATTTGGTTTAGGCATATTTAGTTAGTAAATTTAAAAGTAGAAAGGGCCCAAAATCAGTATAAAAAAAGGTCATATTAAGTTTTTTTTAAAGGCCCCAAATTTTGCCTAAATTTATTTTTATGCTTCAGGCCTCCATATGCGGTTGATCGATCTGCGCCAAACTCATGTCATAATATATATTTAAGAAGGTTTAAATCGTCAACCTCGTAATCAGTTGACTATTACTATGACCGCTTGAACATTACACCTTCTATTATTCAATAGGAACTTAGTAATCGGTTACTAGAGGATGAAAATTACTTCTAATAATAAGTTTCATTATTATGCGATTTAGGATCCAAGTGGTCTTTTCGTAGTAAAGCCACTACAATGATGAAAAAGGAAAAACAATATTTAGAATAGAATTACAAAAGGGATCGATATGAATATGGAATCAGATTCTCTTAACTTGATATTTGTTGTTTGCTTTCTTCAATGCCATTAGGATTTACGAGATTCACAGAAAACTACAAGATCGATCTGCACTTTACCTTTTTATTTACAGAATTATTTATTTATACTGAGTTACTGAAAAGAAAGTGCATAAAGCTAGTTGCGACTTTTGATGAAGAAAATACGAATTCAATAATTTAATTTATCGTGCAACCCGCCAAGCAAATCAAAGCACACTTAATCCCATGCAAAAATTTAGTCCACATGTGTTAATTTACGTGCCAGCTTTTGCATGGAAACTAATTACCATGGACAGGTTTCGAAATTACCACGACGAACTTTATCACCTTTTTTAATTGTCGAAGCCGCAAAAAGTAAATAGATGAACTGCACTAAACTACTAAAGTACATAATTAATTTGCAAAAGAAAAAAATATTAGAACCTATAAATCAAAATTGTTGTACATAACACGCAATATAATTAAATCAGAGAGCCGCCAACAAGGTGTTGGTCTGTTAGTTGAGGTATCGCTTGCAATCACTGACGGATCCAGAAGCTAATTGGAGGGGGGGTCCCAAATATGGATACCAATAAAAAAAATTTTTTTGATAAATGGTAGTCAAGATTAACCAATGCGTATACAAGTTTTAGTGCAATTTTTTTTAAAACTAAACATATATTAGTAAAGTTTCAAACTTCAAGGGTCAAAGCAAAAATTTTAAAAATCGGACTACTATTCATCATCTTCTCCAGGAAAGAACCCTAAATTGGCAGGCAATCTACTCGAATCCAGCAAAAACCTTCTCACACTAATCTGAACGAAAAGGAAAAGCAAAAGGAGACGATTCGAACGAAAAATTGATGGTTCGGACAACTAATTTGACCTGTGGAAAATACTATTTTTTTTCAAAAAAAAATTTATACTGAAATTCGAGAGGGGTCCCAGGACCCCCTGGATCCGTCCCTGCTTGCAATGCCTTAACTCTCAGGTTCAATTTCTGGTGACTGTACTATTTTTTTGTTGGCTTCTGTTACTACCCTTTAATTTTGTTCGGCCGTAGGCTTTTTCTTGTGCGTGCAAGTGTGCCGCAAAACTTTTGAAATGCGGAATTAGGTTAAGATTAGATTTTATTGATTGAGCAAAATGATACACAAGTGTTCAAGTGAGACTCATAGAACCCTAGGTTCTCACTCAGTCCAATATTACAAATCAAGCAATGAAAAACTCAATTTGACAACACAAAAAGTCTTCCCTGAATCTAGACGAACAATAGCCCTCAATCAACCAGCCGAAACCTCCACCGGAATCCCTCAGGCGACCCGATTTCCTGGCAGCGACTCAGGCGGCTTGAACAGGCAGACGACTCGTGCTCATGGCAGTGATTCCTCGCAGTCAACCTCGACTCACTCTCGGTTTATCAATCGCTGATACTCGACGTTCGAAATCACTCGTAATCGTTCTTGGAATAGAAATCCCCAAATCAAAAATCGGATGAACCCTAGAAACAAAACCCAGAAGCTTTTGTTCTAATTTTCCAGCTGAGTCAAAACGTGACCGTTTGGAGGTAATGGTATTAACGGCTTTCAGCACGTGTATCCGTTTAATGGAACGACGCTGTTTTACCTTCAGTTCAAACTCGAGCTTTCCCTCTTGATCCGCAACGCAGCCGTTTAGCATCCTACTGGGCTTGAGCGACGTCGTTTCGCTTAGGACTGTCTTGAGCTTAGAAATGGTTTGAGACTAAATCCCAGAACACCTGCAATTCCAACCCAGCAACAAACCAAAACCAAAAACACAAGTTTGCTAATATATAAACTTCAATATTCAATGCTTGATTCTCATTTGCTCAATCATCATATTTGGATTACTTAAACTCAACAAATGCCCTCCTAATCCTAATTTGACTAAACTTAACCATTTAAGGGACTAAACAACAAAACTGAACTGAAAACATTAACGAACTAAACTGAGAAAGAAAATACCAGACCTTACCATTCAAGCAGTCTTCAAATTCATGTCATTGAGCCAATATGAAGCATGTCTCTGCAAAAACAAAACTTGGCAGCAGTGACAATTTTAGTACCAAAATCTGCTGGATTTTTATCACCTAAGATTTTTCTGATTTTAAATTCTTTTGACTCAATCATGTCCCTAATGAAATGATATCTAACATCAATATGCTTAGATCTTTCATGATAAACTTGGTCTTTACACAAAAACAAGGCACTTTGGGAATCCATGAAAATAATAGGCATATAGATATTCTTATCAATTTCTTTTAAGATACCTTTCTACCAAATTGCTTCCTTAGATGCCTCAGTAGCAGCTATGTATCTTCCTCAGTTGTGGACCAGAGCTACAATGGACTGCAGCTTAGACTTCCAAGAGATGCAATTACCTGCCCAAGTAAAGAAACAACCAGTGGTGGCTTTCTTGTTATCCTTATTACTTGCATAATCACTATCAACATAGCCATACAACTCAGTTTTAGGAGCATGTGAACCATAAATCAATCCTAGGTTCTTAGTACCAGATATATACTTAAGCATGTATTTCATGGCAGTCCAATGTTTGTCCCCTGGATTGGGACATAAATCTGCTAAGTACACTAACACCAAATGCAAAATAAGGCCTAGTGCAAAGCATAGCATACATGATAGAACCAATAGCCATATCATAAGGTACTTTGCTCATTTTTTTGTTTTTCCGAATCAGTTTGCGGACAATCACTCTTAGACATGTCAAGATGCCCTCCTAAGGAGACTAGGAAGGTTTCGCATTTTTAAGTTGAAACTTATCAAGAACTTTGTCTCAAGTTGTCAGTTTGGGACAAAAACATAAGCCTCTTATTTCTATCCCTCATTATCCTAACACCAAGGATTCTTTGTGCAATATCCATGTCCTTCATTTCAAAACTCTCTTTCAGATCAGATTTTATAGCATTTACAGCAGTTCTGGATTCAGAAATGATCAACATATCATCAACATAAAGAAGGCACAAAAGCAAGGAACTTGGCATTTACACCTTTCAAATAAAGACAATGATCATACTTGCTTCTATAGAAACCAAGCCTAGTCATGCATGCGTCAAACTTCTTATTCCACTATCTAGGAGATTGTTTCAAACCATAGATAGATTTTTTTCAGATAGCATACAAAATCAGGGTGTTTTTTATCAACAAATCCCTTAGGTTGCTTCATAAAAATTGTTTCATCAGGACTACCATTCAAGAATGTAGTTTTGACATCCATTTGATCTATCTCCCAAATCATATACAGCAGACATAGCAAGCAATAACCTCATGGTCTTATATTTAACAACTGGAGCAAATATGTCGTTCTAGTCTATTCTCTCTTTTTGTGGAAAAACCTTTTCCAACTAGTCTTGCTTTGAACCTAGGAGGTTCAGCAGGACTGTTGCCTTATCTTATATTCTAAAAATCCATTTACAATCTATGGCCCTAGCATTTTTAGGCAAAGGGATTAAATCCCAAGTATCATTATCATGCATAGATTGTATTTGCTCTTGCATAGCATTAATCCAATCAGTGCTTGTCTAGAATTAACAGCAGATTCAAAAGTTTCAGGCACATCATGCTTGACAATTTCAGACACAAGAAGAGCATATTCAATCACATTAGCAAAACTGTCATTGTACCTTCTATTAGGAATCCTAGTTCTAGGTTCCTTATCTCTAGACAACTGACAGAACCGCTCTTCGTCGAAGCGATTTGTACAAATAAATTTATAAGTCCTCTACTCGCGACTTAACTACTGGGTAGTAAGTGGTAAGTAGGGGTCGAACCCAAGAGAGTCAGTGTGGAATAGTTGTTCTTTAATGAAGCTTATGCAGAAATTAAATACGATTGGGGTTGGTTTTGAGTGTGTTTTGGAACTGAAAGTAAATTACAACAATTGATAATGGACTGTAAGGAAAGTATTCGGTTTTAGGGGCCTTGTATTATAATTGTTTATCATCGACCGCTAATGATCATACCAAGTGTTCAACGATGAATTGAGACTATTTCTAGCGCAAGACATGATCATGCTAAATGTTCAAAGATGAATCGAGGCTATTCCTAGCACAAGACTTGCAACATCATTTAAACACTTGTTCTAAGCAAAACTAATTCCTCCTTGCGAAGTATCTTAGCCGTAAGTGCGTCCATTTAATCCTTTGGCCCAGTTTTTAAATGGTTTTTAGAATAGTCGACCTCTTCAGATAAGTTTATCCATTTGGTCCCTTTGGTCCAGTTTCCAAATGGTCCACTTACCCGAGTGTGATCACGAATATCTAAGGAAGAGTTTACGAATTTGGACCCCTATGGTCACATTTCCAAATGGTTTACTTGACCTTAGACATTCTAACTTTTATATATGGCACATAGAACAAGTATCGAACATAAAGGTATACTAAGAGTAAAGTCTAAAACATTTATAATACAAGTACACACCCTTAAACCGAATAATTAATTTAGCTACTAATCATGGCAGTGGTTATCATAACTATGAACTTGGAAATAAACACGAGTTTATAAATACAATTTAAATAAATAAAAAGACTTACAACCGTTGAAGCGCCAAGGATCAAGCTTTGATTCCAAAGTAATATTACATGATTAATATTACATGATTAGTGCCCAAAATTCTAGAGAGAAGTTAGAGAGAAGCTAGAGCTTCTCTCTCTAACTATGGAGTTGTGACTTGTGGTGGTGATGATACAAATGAGGAGGAGAAGCCTCATATTTATAGCCATGGGGAGGAGAAATGGAGGGCTAAGATGAGGGCACTTGTTGCATGGAGATTGGATGGGCAAATCAAGGGAGGAGGAGCCACCACATGGAGGGGCCAAAAGCCGCCGGTCAAGGAGGAGGAGGGTGGTGGCAGCCGCCGGTTGCCGGTTGCCTTGGGTGGAGGAGCTCCTCCCTTGGCCACCTCTTCATCAAGTCACCAAGTCATCTTGCCATATGTGAGTTTTGTACAGTTTTGTGCAGTCTTTTCACAAAACTGTCAGTGTGTTCTTTCCCCGGACTGTCTTGACTTCACTCCTGATTCTTCTGATTAATTTATTCTGGTCAATTTAACGTCAGGATCCTTGATATTTCTTCAGTCGGCATATGATCTTGACATTGGATTGACTCTTGTTATCTTTTCAGCATAAAATCCTCTCCTTAGCGTGTTTTCACTTCAGTCTCTAAAATGCCCTGTGGAAATATATCGGGACTAACAGATGGATGTTAGATAGACAAACAGTCTAACTTGGGGGGTTTTACTGTGTTTTTGATTCGTATAATTGTGGTCCATCAGAATACCCCCCACTTTTAGTTGTTCGTCCCGAACAATGCTATTAAAGGGCGTAAGTTCTAGGTTCGGATTTGGCATATGAAAATTAGACTGTGGTACTCGATCTATCCTAATTCATGCATTGCTTACTTATTACCAAATTAAACTGCGTAAATAAATAGAAGAAACTTAATACTTGTACCTTCGTGCCGAGATGCAAATTATATTGGATGTTTCGGGAGATAGCCCTTTTTAGGCTCCTGGACTGCAACCTCGGGATCGTCTCTTACTATATGGTTTCCTTGTAGCTTTCTCTAGCACGTGATTCGGTTCGGGTTTCACTGGTTTGAGTACTTTGATTTCTTTTGGCGAGGGACTGCTTTTTGTAGTGAATTGGCCTTTGGCCTTTGATTTGTCGCTTTGAGTACTTCACTTTTGTTCGGTTAAAACCTTCACAATTTTGGGCCTTAGGCCTCTTGATTTGCTTCTTCGAGCTTTTCGCCTTTTTGTGGTTTTGCAAGTCCATTTTCTCAAGCCTTTTTGGGAGGTCCAATCATCGCCCGCAAGCCTATGGAAATACCTCCCCGCTCCTCTCTTTTTTGCGGTTTTCGCGCGGGTCAAGGTGAGGGTCGCTCATCTATTTTTTCGGCTACTTTGACTGTCGTTTTCACGCGGGTCAAGATGAGGGTCGCTCATCTATTTTCTCGGCTACTTTGACCGGAGATAGGACGGTCTGATTCCCGTCCTCGCCTTTTGCATTGCATGGCGGAGATGACTTCAATCTTCACTGAAACCCGAAGTGCAGCCTCCACTGACTTCGAAAACCATATAGTTTGATTCGATCCTTCGATTGCTTGCCAAGCCTCTCTAGGGCATTTCTATCAACTCCACATCCCTAGTTATCTCAGCACAAAGGACAAATGAAAAGTTACATTCTAAGTTTTTAAACAGTTGAATTTTCACAAGGTTAATGCATGAATTTTGGTCTATCTTTTTCACATTCTTAAGTTCATACTTTCAAAAAGATAATACTATTAACTAATATATACAGGTGGTTCTCACCCCACACTTCTGAACGAAGTCGTGCCTTTCAGCAAGACTTAGTTCAAAAGCCATGCAAGCAGATATTATATGAGAAGAAAATGATATTAAGGAAAAGGAAAGACAGAACTCCCTTTAAGGTGTCGAGTGAACGACATGGCTCGAGGCTGGATAATCGAGGGAGTTCGGCTGGGGCCTTGAACTCTGAGCGTAGCCCTATCTGGCCTAATGTTGCACCCAAGTCCGATTCCTGAATAGTCAAATCTTCTATGCACCAAGTGGGTGAGAGCGACTTATTGATAAAAAATAAAAAGACAGAAAATAAAGTGCAGAAAGTAAGATAGTGTCGGGTTACCTCCCGACCAGTGCACTTGTTTAACGTCGTTGGCTCGACAGTACCTCAATCATGGATCATAAGGTCGGATCCCAAGGGTGAGTGAGGTCAAACTTTTTCTCGGCAGCCCTTTTGCTCCGAGAGGGTGAGGTTTCCTTGACCATAGCTGCTGGTCCAATTCGTCGTGCTTGCTTGTTTCTCCTTCCGGGTTTCCATTCTTTCGGCCCATGCCTTTGCCGCCTCTTCATGTTGGAATAGTTGGCACTTTTGCGAGTTTGGAAGTTGGGTTTTGTGCCTTCAAACATCGGCGACCACAGGCATGTTCCCATGTGAGGCCTCTTCTTGGTGGTAGCTACGAATGGTTGTCTTGGAATGATTGAGTTCCCGGGTGGTTTTCCTTGTTGAGTTGTGGTGAGTGGGATTGGGGCTTTCTCGGATAGTTCGGCAATGAGGTCCGGGACTTTCTCGGGTGCTCCGAGCGCAAGGACTGGGCCTGGCTTGATTTCTTCGGCCGCTTCAGCAGTGAGGTTCGGGACTTCTGTAGGCTCGGCAGTTAGGACAGTGATTTCCTCGGATGGATTGGTGATAAGGACCGGGTCTGATTGGGGCAGTTCTTCTTCGGTCATTTGCGCGTCCTCATCCTCAGTCGGCTCCTCGGGTTCAGCCGTGAATTGGTGCATCAATGCACTCAATTGCTGCATGTCTGTGACCAATTGCTGGGTGCTAGCTGCCAGCTCCTTTTCTGCCGCCCATAGTTCAGTTTTGGCCCTGATTTGTTGCATCGTGTTGTCCAACTGCTGGATGCTAGATGCCAGCTCCGTTATACCGTCCTCGATTGGCTCGGCCTGATCTTGGCTTGGTCTTGACCTCGCGGCCAAATCATTGATTAATATCCAAAGATCATCCACGGTTATGCCCATCAACGATCCTCCTGCTGCGTCATTTAGCCCTTTCCATTCATGTGGCAACATCCCATAGAGAAACTTTGTTTGAAGATCGAAATTGGTGAATCCATGGTGCGGGCAGCTCGTCACAATGGAATTGAAGTACCATAAGTACTCATCCAATGTTTCGTCCCGGGATTGCGTTATTTTGTTGATCTTCTCGCGGATTTCAAGTTCAAAGGATGGTGGGGAAAACTCCGCATTGTTCCAAGGTTCCATTCCGTAGTAGTACGACTTGGTGAATTGCATTATAAAAGAAAAAAAAGAAAAAGTAGAACAACTATTCCGATGCACAACTCCCCGGCAACGGCGCCAATTTGACAGAACCGCTCGTCGTCGAAGCGATTTGTACAAATAAATTTATAAGTCCGCTACTCGCGACTTAACTACTGGGTAGTAAGTGGTAAGTAGGGGTCGAACCCAAGAGAGTCAGTGTGGAATAGTTGTTCTTTAATGAAGCTTATGCAGAAATTAAATACGATTGGGGTTGGTTTTGAGTGTGTTTTGGGAACTGAAAGTAAATTACAACAATTGATAATGGACTGTAAGGAAAGTATTCGGTTTTAGGGGCCTTGTATTATAATTGTTTATCATCGACCGCTAATGATCATACCAAGTGTTCAACGATGAATTGAGACTATTTCTAGCGCAAGACATGATCATGCTAAATGTTCAAAGATGAATCGAGGCTATTCCTAGCACAAGACTTGCAACATCATTTAAAACACTTGTTCTAAGCAAAACTAATTCCTCCTTTCGAAGTATCTTAGCCGTAAGTGCGTCCATTTAATCCCTTTGGCCCAGTTTTTAAATGGTTTTTAGAATAGTCGACCTCTTCAGATAAGTTTATCCATTTGGTCCCTTTGGTCCAGTTTCCAAATGGTCCACTTACCCGAGTGTGATCACGAATATCTAAGGAAGAGTTTACGAATTTGGACCCCTATGGTCACATTTCCAAATGGTTTACTTGACCTTAGACATTCTAACTTTTATATATGGCACATAGAACAAGTATCGAACATAAAGGTATACTAAGAGTAAAGTCTAAAACATTTATAATACAAGTACACACCCTTAAACCGAATAATTAATTTAGCTACTAATCATGGCAGTGGTTATCATAACTATGAACTTGGAAATAAACACGAGTTTATAAATACAATTTAAATAAATAAAAAGACTTACAACCGTTGAAGCGCCAAGGATCAAGCTTTGATTCCAAAGTAATATTACATGATTAATATTACATGATTAGTGCCCAAAATTCTAGAGAGAAGTTAGAGAGAAGCTAGAGCTTCTCTCTCTAACTATGGAGTTGTGACTTGTGGTGGTGATGATACAAATGAGGAGGAGAAGCCTCATATTTATAGCCATGGGGAGGAGAAATGGAGGGCTAAGATGAGGGCACTTGTTGCATGGAGATTGGATGGGCAAATCAAGGGAGGAGGAGCCACCACATGGAGGGGCCAAAAGCCGCCGGTCAAGGAGGAGGAGGGTGGTGGCAGCCGCCGGTTGCCGGTTGCCTTGGGTGGAGGAGCTCCTCCCTTGGCCACCTCTTCATCAAGTCACCAAGTCATCTTGCCATATGTGAGTTTTGTACAGTTTTGTGCAGTCTTTTCACAAAACTGTCAGTGTGTTCTTTCCCCGGACTGTCTTGACTTCACTCCTGATTCTTCTGATTAATTTATTCTGGTCAATTTAACGTCAGGATCCTTGATATTTCTTCAGTCGGCATATGATCTTGACATTGGATTGACTCTTGTTATCTTTTCAGCATAAAATCCTCTCCTTAGCGTGTTTTCACTTCAGTCTCTAAAATGCCCTGTGGAAATATATCGGGACTAACAGATGGATGTTAGATAGACAAACAGTCTAACTTGGGGGGTTTTACTGTGTTTTTGATTCGTATAATTGTGGTCCATCAACAACACATTATCATAAACAACTTGTTCAGCATCATCAGCAATCACAGGTAAATTCTCAGGCTCAGTTTGATCAACATCAGTATTTTCCGCAAAAATAGCATTATGAGTAGCGGTATTAGTCTGAGAATTTCTAACCTCTCCCCCCACCTATCGAAAATCGATGAACCCTAGAAACGAAACCGAGAAGCTTTTGTTCCAATTTTCCAGCTGAGTCAAAACACGACCGTTTGGAGGTAACGATATTAACGGCTTTCGGCGCGTGTATCCGTTTAATGGAACGACGCTATTTTGCCTTCAGTTCAAACTCGAGCTTTCCCTCTTGATCCGCAACGCAGCCGTTTAGCATCATACTAGGCTAGAGCGACGTCGTTTCGCTTAGGACTGTCTTGAGCTTAGAAATGGGTTGAGACTAAATCCCAGAACACCTGCAATTCCAACCCAGCAGCAAACCAACACCAAAAACACAACTTTGCCAATATAAACTTCAATATTCAATGCTTGATTCTCATTTGCTCAATCATCATGTTTGGATTATTTAAACTCAACAACTTTGTTAGCGATAGTGAAGGTTTGAAGCTGCGCGCTACGGACGTTGATACATCGCTAAATTCTGAACTCTGATCTTTGGATGGGAATCGACATGAGAGACATGCACTTCAATTGATAGAAAATATACAAGATACTACTTATATGTAGTGAATAGTGATTGTGTACCGATTTGTAATGAATTCATCAATTAAAAAAATCAGAGTGCCCATCAAGAGCGTAGGCGAGGGATGGGTAGAATATGGTAAATATTGAGTTTGGAGTTTACCCGTTTTAAAGAAATAACGCTAAATTAGAAAAGTATAAGAAATGATTCTAAAATAATGTTTGAAATAAAAAGTTATTTATCCCTTTGAATGCCTATCAAGGGCTTGAATGCACGCAAAGAAAGTGAAGTTTGCGTTAAAAATGGATGAGACAATCTTTCAGTGTTATTAAAATTGCCTACGTGTCTTTGTAAGCTATTAAAATTACTAAAAAAAATTTCCAAAATACTCAAAAATTAAAAATTGAATGCCTTTTGTACTTAAGCTCTTAAATTGGTTTCCCAAGTTACTCACTTTTTCTAAGACGGTGTTGGTAACTGCGCCTTAGCTGCAAGTCGCTCTGACCAACGACGTCTTAGACCTCGTGTCTATTTTGCATCAAAATAAAGCTGAGCTGGCTTCAAATTGCCATCTAAGCATAAGGCGGTGCTATGAACAACATCCAAAATTAAGCTTCAGAAGATCGTCCAAGACCATTCCAATGTCCGATTCATCATCTCCAATTGTCCAATTCATCCCACACTACAATCTGGGGCGAGCCTCTAGGATCTACCTCATTGTGTATCTTCCAGGAGAAGGATCATCTAGATGAAAAAACCCTACTCACCCCATCTGACGGTTCACCAAAACCTCCATTTTGAGCAAGTATG
Organism: Rhodiola kirilowii; assembly: GCA_033675215.1. Classification (NCBI taxonomy): domain Eukaryota; kingdom Viridiplantae; phylum Streptophyta; class Magnoliopsida; order Saxifragales; family Crassulaceae; genus Rhodiola; species Rhodiola kirilowii. Next base: position 50,513,819 of record CM066203.1, on the reverse strand, counting down.
TGTTAATCAGGTTGTCGAAGCTCTGCCAGCGCTTCCTTCCAGTGTCGATGCCGGAGAGTAAGAGGTTGACGGCGTGGGTGAGGTCGGCGATAGTGTTGTTTGACAAGAGAGAATCTCTGGATGACCAGTGAACTCCGTCGTTGGAACCGGAGACGATATGGTTGTTGTCTTCTCATCGTTGGAAAAGACGAGGAGTCTGATTCTTCCAAGTGAGATAGGGTTGTTTATGTTGGCAACCCAGACGATGTTTTGAGTACCAGACTCCGAGGTATCTAGAGGTGGAGTTTGCAGGGGAGAAGAATCCTAAGATGAAGGTATTGGCGGAAGAGGAGAGGAAATCACCGTTTGTGAGTGGCTGGAAGCGAGTGAGATTGGTGAAGGTGGCAGCGTAGCCGAGTCGGTAGGGTTACAAGAGGCCGCAACCAAGGTGCTCGTACCACTTCACGCCAGAGTTTTAGGGCGTTGCTCCAAAGAGCGGCTTAATTGTAGACGTTGTTTATAGAAACAGTTTTTGCTTAGTTGGCAATTTGAAGCCAATTCATCCTTATTTTGACGACACGCTACTACAAACAGGGGATTATGCATCGGTTTTTTGAGAAATGATGTATAATGTTCGATTTTTTTGTTGGGATTTTTGGCTTGTAATAGTTCAAATTAACCTGAAAATTTGTAAATAAATTTCATAAATACACCTGCTCATATCCAAATCTTAAAATACTTTTTATTCAATAAAAATATAACATTTCATACATGATGTCACTTTTAATGTATAAAATTTATCAATTCATGTCAATTTTTACCCAAATTCAAGATCAACAAGGAACAAATATAAATTCTAAAAATAATCTATGGTGATATTATAAAAACAAAGATCTATGTCATTCTCAAAATGTTGTCCAGTTCTGGCATTTACAAGGAAGCCTAGCGCCTTCTCATCCCTCGCCCTCCACATCCGCCACCCATGGCACTTGCTGGAGCATCACACCTTTAATTCAAGATTGTCACAATAGCCAATAGAAGAATGAAATTGTCAAGTTGATGATACAAACATAATGCTGGTGAGTTGAATGAAAAAAATAAATAGAAGAATGAAATTCTCGTATTACTTTGGGATTCTTCAGTATCTCATAGTGCTCAGGCCTAGACATGGAGCATATGTTGCCGCATTTATAACATAATTTGAGAGCCTTGAGGAAATTTTGCTGAGAAACAGATCAAGCATGTTATTAAAAACTCTGTAAATCGAAAGCCGATTAAGAGAAATGTACTGAGGCAAAAGGGTAATGTGCTGCTACCTTTGGTGTCTAGCAACAAGCATCTTATACTTGGCAGGGTGCCTAGCATCCTTAATAATAGGTATCACATTGGTCCTCTTCTTGGCCATGTTCACTAAGTCTCTGCCACTCCTGTGTGAGAATTCAACTGCATACACTACTCCATTCTACAAAACCAAATACAAACTCAACCATTCAGCCAACACACATCCACAACGAAATTCATAAATAGTCAAAATATTCAACAGTTCACTATACATGAAAGACTGGTACGTACAGGTCCAACAATATCAGACACGTGAGAGAAAGTTGTTCCAAAAGCAGCTCCAAGGTACAATACACAAGCACCAGGTTTCTATACAATAAGCATCAACCAATTAATCACACATTGCAATCAAAAAAAATTAATCACACATTAAATATAAAAAATAAAACCAAATCAGCAAGCAAAGTAGAATATGAAACTCACAATCCAAATGTTGTCAACACCTCCAAGAATAGCAGCAGCGAGCTTGGATCTAAAGGAATTCCAAACCCTATATTCAGTCTTGGTTCCATCCTCATTCTACACAACAACATCATCACCAATAAACACACTTCCTACTAAAAAAACCACACAATATGCTGAAGCTAAAACCACGCAAGCTTCATTAAGACATTTCATCAAACACCTCTCTTACACCAATTTTTTTACCAGAACAAGTAAAACACTTTCTCAACGACGGGTGCAGGGGCATTACAAAAATACTAACAAACTAATGACAACTCAAACCTATCCCGGTGAACTCCACAGATGAAAAACATTTGGAATGAACTCAGACGATCTGTGATCCATAAACCTCATTCACCTTCTGCATCGCAACCACAGAAATCGAAAGCGACTGAAAGAACGCAACGCTGACCAATCTCGCGACGTCGCAACTCCAAATATTACCTGAAAACCTAAAGAACACAAACCGAAATTGAATGAAAAAGTGAGATTTTTAGACTGAACTAGATGCGAGGAAGGATGAATGATGAATGATCCTTGCAGAGCGAGAATGCCGACGACCATTATCGGTGAAGATTCTACGACGAAATGCGAAGACGAAGATTCTACGTCGACCAATCTCCCAAGAGCGGCTTTGGAATTTGGACTGAAGGAACTCTAGATGGCTACTTAGAAATACTGATTTCGTTGAGTTTATGCATCAGTTCGTGTAAAACCGATGCATAAGCTTAACATTATGCATCGGTTCTTCTAAATCGATACATAATAATGAGCTTATGCATCGGTAGCTTACCTTTATGCCTCGGTTTTGGTCGAACCGATGCATAAGCTTGACATTATGCATCGGTTGTAGCCCTAAGTGATGCGTAATGTCAAAACCGATGCATAAGCTCAAACACGGAACCGATGCATAATGTCCCGTCTGTAGTAGTGACACGAGGTCTAAGACGCTGTGGCGGCAAGTGCGGCTTATAGCTAAGACGTACGTCGTTACCAACATTGTCTTAGGAAAAGTGAATAAATTGGGAAACCAATTTGAGAGGAGTACAAAAGGAATTCAGTTTCGAATTTTGAGTATTTTGAGAAATTTTCTAAATTATTATCGATTGAATATAATTTCTAAAGGTGATGCGTGAGAAATACGTTACACAAATGTGACAAATCCAGTGTTTTCCTCTATTCTACAACCCAAAATTTGCATTTATTGCATTTAATATGTTTAAACTTTTAGGGTATAATTCAGTTAGACTAGACTAAATAGACTTTGAAGTTAGTGATTGAGGTGTGCCATCAGGGTGTGCAGTGAGAGTTGAGGAGTTGGTCTATAAAATCTTACGTCTGAATTTTTATATTGTAATAACTATTTTTTTTTGGTTTTGGTTTTTTTATGTCTTCATTTGTTTCTGTTTTTCCATATGCGTTCTCTTGTGATATCGTGCGGTCGTGCCGCCTCAAAACTTTAATGTCAATAGTGAAGTCCTAGAATTGTGCATTGGGGACGTTGATACATAGTTAGCATTTGATTCTTAGATGTGATGAGAAGTTCGATATGAGAGATATGTGCTTCAGTTAATAGAAAGTGTACTAGATAGCGCCCATATATATTGATTCTCTACCAACTTTTAATTAACTCATCAATTAAAAAATAAGTTAGGGATTGGGGTCCTTTCGAGAATCAAATAGATCATTTTTGTAACACTCCGAATTATGAATTGTCCCACATCAGCTTGGAGTTATGATTCTGATAGCTTAATAAGTAAGTTCACTAGCTAGCTTTCATGTCATCAACTTACCACGGTTTTTTGTGATGGACCTCACGTTATGGTGACCTGAAGGATGGTGGTGAAAAGAGACGTTGACGTAGTCAGAATCTCGAAAGGAATGGAAAGCGCTTAACCTAGAATAGATGATCGAATTCACAAGCGTGAACTCGAATGAAAACTCTAGAATCCACCAGAAAAGATAACTCTGAAATCCACCAGAAAAAATAGCAAAGCTAAAGTTTTTATTGAAATAAAAGTTGTATTTCTGAAATCCTAAAGAGGATTTAAATAGAAAAATATAAAACTAAATTTGGAAATAAAATCTAAATAAAAACTAAAATAAGAAACTAATAAAATAATATGAAAATTTCTAAAAGATTTAATTCCTAAATCTTTCTCAACCTCCTACATCATTCTCCTCCACTTTCAAAGAACTCGACCCCGAATTCTCTTCTGGATATAAAGCCTGGTCCGCATGGTACTTGTACATGTCTGCTACATTAAAGGTATTGGAAATATTCATGGAACTTGACAGCGCCACCACATAAGCATTATCATTGATCTTCCTTAGCACCTTAAACGAAACATACTTCCACGACTACAGCTTTCTGTAAGTTCCGACCAGAAACCTCTCCTTGAAGGAACACCATTACATCATCTCCCTCCTTGAACAATTTGATCATGCGGTGTTTATCGGCATCCGCCTTATTCTTCTGCCATGTTGCTTCCAATTTTACCCGAACTACCTCCTTAACATTCACAATCTCCTCGGCCATATTCTTGGCAGTCGCACTAGTCCCCACAACCCTGGGTAGCTTAATCAGATCAACCACGTGCTTCGGTGTGGAAGTATAAACTAGAGAGAAGGGTGTTTTTCCTATAGCTGAGTGTACGACGCTGTCGTATGCAAACTCCACCTGCGGTAGCGCTAAATCCCACTATTTTGGCTTATCTCCACAAACACTTCGAATTATATTTTCCAGTGTGCGATTGGTTACTTCAGTCTGCCCATCTGTCTGTGGGTGAGCGGTAGAACTCATATTCAGGATCGAGCCAAACATCCTCCATTAAGTGACCCTGAGAAACTTCGTATCCCTGTCCGAAGTGATGGACTGAGGAACTCCATGGAGACGCACCACCTCTCTGAAGAATAACTTGACAATATGGGATGCATCGGTAGTCTTCTTGCAAGCGATGAAGTGAGACATCTTGGAGAACCTGTCAACAACTACAAACACTGAATCCTCTCCTCGTTGGGTACGAGGTAAGCCCAACACAAAATCTATTGACAGGTCTTACCAATTATCATCCGAAATAGGCAAAGGTAAATAAAGAACAGTATTTTTGGACTGACCTTTGGATACCTGACAAGCGTAGCAATGCTGCACAATTGCTCCAGCGTCCTTCCTCAAATGCGGCCAATAGAACCTCTCCTCCAGGCTAGCAATGGTCTTATCACGGCCTAGATGACCGCTGAGCCCACCGCTGTGCAAGTCTCTAATCAATTTCTCTCGGAGAGACGAACAAGGGACGCGTAGTGGATCTCCTTTGAATAGAAAACCATCAATAATATGGAAGTCACCGCAAGGATGCTTCCCACTGCACTTACTCCACAACTCTTTAAATTCAGCATCATCCACATACAGATACTTGAGGCATTCCAAACCCACAACCTCCTGGGATAACGTAACCAATAAAGAAGTAGGTATTTCCCTGTCTCTCTTCTAGCTTGATCATTATGGCAAATCAACCAATAAACATGGCAGCTTTAGAGAGGGTTATTGCGGGTTTTACCGCAACCCTGACTGCTTTGACAAATCATGTGGCTGAGTTGACAACTAGAGTCGCTCAGAATAATGGAGGGAGGAGAGCCCAGAGGTAATCGCCGGTTAGAGTTCCTCGTGGTTAGCGTAATCGTGCGGTGGTCGATGAGGACTCAAGCTCGGCAGAGTAGTATCCTATGGTCGATGATGATAAAGAGGAGGAAGAGAACAGATATGATAATGATTATCAGGTGAAGGCTGACATCCCCTTGTTTCATGGAACCATGGGCGTGGAGGAGTTCCTCGATTGGTAGATTGGTGTCGATAGATTTCTTGAAGTCATGGGTGTCCAAAATAGTAAGCAACTGAAGATGGTGGCAATCCGGTTAAAAGGTCTAGCTGCTGTGTGGTGGGATAAACTCGTGATCCAGAGGAAGAGGTAAGGTACTACCTCGATCTGAACTTGGAGACGGATGAAGCAGTTGATGATGGAGCGTTTCTTACCTGAGGACTATGAGCCGATTTTATACAAGATGTATATTGACTATGTTCAGGGTAGTCGATCAGTGGCAGAGTATACTATTGAATTTTTACGTCTGTCTGAGCGTAATGAGCTAAAGGGGACAGAGAACCAGAAGGTGGCAAGATATATCAGTGGATTGAAGAGTTTGATCTAGGAAAAGATAGGTTGCAGATTGTTTGGTCAGTAGCAGCGGCGTCTAGGTTAGCACTGAAGGTAGAACTGATTGAGAGGAACCCTCTGGGGTTCAAGCATTCCATAGGTATCCACCTCACAGAACTTCGGAGGCAGTTGGCGACAAGGAGAAAAATGTGGTGGTGAAGGAACAACACGTTGAGAGTAAGAGTGTTGGCAGTCCTAGTGGTAGTTCTGGAGGCTCTCAACTGAATCGTGGAGCAGTTCAGAAACCACCCTACACTAAACCATCTGGTGATAAGTGTTATCATTATGGTGGACAGGGACATAGGTCAAATGTGTGTCCGCCCCGGAGGACCGTTGCTATTCTGGAGGAAGGAGAGACATATGAGCAGGACGAGGAGGACGAGTATGAGGGTGTGAAATTTACAAAGGAGGAGTCAACGGGGCCGTGAATATTGTGTTGTAGAGGGTTCTTTTGACCACACTGGATGAGGGACAGCACAAGAACCTCTTTAAGTCTCATTGCTCCATTCTGAATAAGGTGTGGAATCTGATTGTAGACAATGGGAGCGCGGAGAATCTGGTATCTCAGAAGCTGGTGGATCACCTGAAGCTGCCTACGGATCTGCATAAGTGGCCTTATGCACTTGGTTGGGTCAGCAAAGGCTCCCATATTCGTGTCTCTATTGGGAAGCAATATCGAGAAGAGGTACCATGTGATGTTTTTAATATGGATGTTTTTCATGTATTACTTGGGCGTCCTTGGCAGTATGATAACATCGTCACTTATAGAAGACGAGACAATGTGATGATGTTTACGTGGGGAAAGCATAAGATTGCAATGGCTCCTATTTTGAGTTTTGACAGGCAACCAAAAAAGCAGTCCAATTTTTTGGTGATGACGCACAGTAAGCAGGAGTTTAGTGCTTATGTGGAGGAGGCTTAGTATTTCTATGCATCGGCGATTAAGGGCGCTATGAGTGTTGTGAAGGAGGAGAAGAGTATAGCAGTCAAGAAAGTCGTTAAGGCTAGATTGAAGCCTACGAGGAAGAAGAACAAGGTTGATGCTGACAAGCGCGAGAGGGTAAAAGTTTTAAAGGAAGGTGATGATATGATGCACCCTCGCAAGCATGGTTCATTCAAGGCGGATGAGGTCATATATCCAGAAGAAAATTCGGGGTCGAGTTCTTTTGGAAGTGGAGGAGAATCTTGCAGGAGGTTGAGAAAGATTTAGGAATTAAATCTTTTAGAAATTTCCATATTATTTTAGCAACTTTCTTATTTTAGTTTTAGCAAGTTTCTTATTTTAGTTTTTATTTAGATTATATTTCCAAATAAATAAATAACCATATTATTTTAGTAGTTTCTTTCTCATTCGAATTCACAAGTGTGAACTCGAATGAGAACTCTGGAATCCAACAGAAAAGATAACTCTGGAATCCATCAGAAAAAAATAGCAAAACTAAATTTTTTATTCAAATAAAAGTTGTGTTTCTAAAACCATAAAGAGGGTTTAAATAGAAAAATGCAAAAGTTAAATTTGGAAATAAAATCTAAAATATGAAACTAATAAAATAATATGAAAATTTCTAAAAGATTTAATTCCTAAATCTTTCTCAACATCTGAAGTTTAAGACACAATAGGCTTATAACAACTCGGACGAACCTTCCCAATTGAATCGTTACAACCTTTATCCACTCAACTCAGGCAGAGAAAATAAAACCAAATCACTAATTTCCACAAAAACAATTAGTTAGAAGTTCCCCACACATCAAAAACAACGTTGTTAAATAAAGTGATTAATATATTGTCTAGTGTTGCAGACGACATGATTATGTGCTTGCGATAAGCAGACAATTTCTTTTATGATGCGCTAATTTCACACTTATACGAATTCATCGTGCATTGTCTTTATAATTATTTTACTAATCGGGTCATTAAAATTGTTATGCTACATTGTAGATGACAAATTTAACATTGTCGGGTCCAGCTAATGGTGACAACATAATGTTGTACTTCCTACATCAAAATATATGTATGCATGATTTTATTTGTAGAGTCCTTTTATGTTTTTTTTATGAGTGTGTCCCCCAAAAAAAAATTAAATCGAGAGGGCCATGCCGTTCCATTTTATAATGCAATTTGTGTCACATTTAATAATTGACAAACTTTGTTTATTAAATAAGATGCATTCCTATTTTGTATATACATTGTGGTGCCAAATTGCATCTCAGTTTGTAACTTTTCAGTGCAGATTTGAAGGTGCCAAATAAGATGCATTCCTATCAAATCCAGTGCTACTGCAATGGGGTACTTGGCTCCTGAGTACATTACAACTGGGAGGTTCACCGAGTACAGCAATGTATACGCATTCGGCACGCACTACTACAGAACTACCATTATGCATCGGTTCAAAAAAAACAATAGGCATCGGTTCATCGTTATGCATCGGTTTATAAGAAAACCGTTGCATAATGGTAACCATTATGCAACGGTTTTAATTGAACCGATGCATATTGTTAGTTTATGTAACGGTTTTTAAAAACCGTTGCATGTTACGATATGCATCGGTTCAGCTAAAACCGTTGCATAATAGTTACCATTATGCAACGGTTTTAGAGGAACCGATGCATATTGTAACCTTTATGCAACGGTTTATATAAAACCGATGCATATTGTGCAATAAAAGACTTAGGTTTTATTTTGAAATTCGGCATGATGCTTTTTCTGATAATCACTTGGAAACGGAGATCTAGTATGTCAACACGTCAAGCTGCTGAAGCATCCAGGATATGTGGATTTTATTGATGCAAATGTTAAAGGGAAGTTTTCTGAGGACGAAGCATCTAAGCTTGGTAAACTGGCCCTGGTGTGCACCCATGAGTTGCCTCACCACAGGCCGAGCATATGGCCAATGTGGTTCGGCAGCTGACTGAGTTACTCAGCAAGCCATGATTCTCAGTTACTTAATATAAGGCTAATGCTTAGCCCATCGCCCAATCAAAAAAAATGCTCAGCCCTGCACTACATCCCTAGGAGAAGTAATCACTACAAATTTTGTAAAAATTTCCGACACAAAATTCTGTTGTAAAAACGGCGACAGACAAAATGGCGGAAAATAAATCGTCACATTGCCGACGTAATTCCGTCACAAACCACATATCTTTGATACTCCAACACAATTCCGTCAACTTACTCCCGTCAAACTTCCGTCATTAATTTGGCAACGACAATTTATAATAATTCCGTCCCTTGACAGTCACATTTACGTCTATTATTTATATCGTCAAATGTCCAGTATTATTTCGTCTAGTAAACATTTTCAATGCTTCCGTCACGATTCCGTCCGTGTCCCGTCAATATTAATGCGTTAAAATTCCGTCATCTGACCGTTTGTAAAAAACATTCATTTGTCCGCTGTGGTATGGGAGCCGACAACAGCGCTTAATTATTAAGCGCTGTGGTATGGGATCTGACAACATCGCTTAATAATTAGGCGCTGATGAGTCGTATTTATATGACTCGTCGAGTCAATTAATCCCATCTATTTCGACATTTTTATATGCAAACATTTACTTTTTAGTATGGTTTTGCATTTCAGGTGTTTCGGAAGCTCTAGGAGGAAACGTGCATAAAAGACGACATTTTATGCCGAAAACATTACAATGTCAGATCAGACCTTTGGACGTTCGGCGGAGCGCTGGGAATGGACCGTTGATCAAAAAAATACGAACTACATGGCGTTGCGTAGCTGACTTAATTCTCTACAACTCTCTAGTTCACACCGAGAGCATCCGAGGTCATTTAGAGGGTCAAAATCAGAGCCAAAGTCAAAACAGATGCGCAGAATGGATGAACAGTCTCAGAGAGGACCGCGGACAATGTTCACTTTATGAACAGTACCCGCGGACGCTAATATGAACAGTACCCGTGGCTCTAAAATGTGCATGGTCCGCGGAAATGACATCAGCGACGCGTTTTGATGACGTCAGCGAGTCCGAGAATTGGAAATTTCAGCCCAAAAAAGACTTGGAAACCCTATGTCTTGCTATAAATAAGATATTTTGGGTTAGAGTTTTCATCATCCATCATTCAAGACGCCTCTGGAGAAGGCGGAAGCTTTCGACGAGAGAGAAGAATTTTCTACTTTCACTATGTGTTTTATTTCAATCATGTGTAGCTAAATTCCTAATTCAGTTTAGGGTTTCGCATATTGTGACTTGTGTTTTGAGATTCTATTCTTAATGCTATTTTATGTTTCTCTAGTTCTAGTGCTTATTCCATGAATTAATTTGTGAGGTTAAGTGGAAGCTTTGTCGCAAATCTTAATCAAACAATTAATTCTTATCGTTAATATCTACTGGAAACTTTGTCATAAAGATAGATCGTAACACCTAGATAAAATAATACATTTGTCGGATTATTGTGTTTAGGAAAGAACTAGAGGTCTAACACCTTTGTCGGGTTAGATTGTGGCGTATCACCTTTGTCGGGATACTTAGGTTGTTACCTTTGTCGGAACAACCACACTTAGAAACATAGGATTTGATATTTAGAAATCAATGATAAACATGTCACAATAGAAACCCTAAGCTGAATATTCTCTCTGATTGAAAGTCTTCAGTTATTTTTCTCCTTTGCACTCTTTTTGCTTACAATCCCCCTTTCAGGTGTTTATAGAGACAACTTCAACAACACCAGCTCCCTTGGGTTCGACCCTTGCTTGCCGTTGTACTAGGTTTCTCGCAAGGAAAATATAAATTTAAATTTGCAGGTCAAACAACGCCTGTCAAATTTTGGCGCCGTTGCCGGGGAGCTGCGCTTCGGTGAAGCTGTTTCTTTTTTGTTTTTATTTTCTGTTTGTTTTTATTTTTATTTAGTTATATTTCGTGCTTGCTACTTGTTTCACCATGTCTCGCGCAGGTAGTCAAGTTGGTGACGACCAGAACAACAACAACGAACTCGCTCCAATCAATGAAAACACATTTATACCTCCATTCTATGATGACCCGGAGCAACTCGTTCGAGATCGGAACCGTGCGGACAGGGAGGCTGCCAGAATGAATCAAAGGGCACCAGCAGCACTGACCGGTGCTGGCCCGAGGCAACCGCGACCACCTCCCCTAGCACCACTACAGCCGCCAGCCCCAGCAAGACAACAGCAACCACCTCCACCTCAGCAGCCTCACATCAGGGAAGAGTATGACGAAGAATACTACTACCAAGAGCCCACCATGGGGGAACTGTCTGCTCCAAACTTCCGAAATCAACCGTGGTGCATTTATGAGGGACCCGAACTTGAGGAAATAGCCATCAATTCGGCGGTCATCCATAACCTGCCCAAGTTCTCGGGACGCCAGGGAGAGTCGGCTACCGCGCATCCTCAGCGCCTCCATGGCATCTGCCATAACCTCAAACCATACGGAGTCGAATTGGAAGGTTTTAAATTAAAGGCATTTTACTTCTCTTTGATTGACACCGGTAATGATTGGTTTTTGTCTCTGCCTTCAGGTAGCATCCATACATGGGACCAGATGCAGAGGAAGTTTTTGAATAAATACTACCCAGTGGGAAGGGCGATGCAGGTTCGCTGGCAATTGCAGGACCTCAGACAAGGGCTGAATGAGACGATGTATGAATACGTGGAGAAGTTCAACACTTTAGAGTAGAGCTGCTGCAATCTCGAACTTCCCGAGAAGCTGATTGTAGAGTATATGCTCAATGGACTGAGAAAGCTGGACAGGAAGTTGCTGGACGCCTCGACCGGAGGAACCCTCATGAGACTTACTCCAGCCGGTGTGCGAAGAAAGATAGTGGAAGTGGCTGAGAATGCAAGGTTCCAGGACGAGTCCAACAACGAGGAAGAGTTCAGTCGGACTAAGAACGTCTCGCGGGTCGAGCCTTCATCCAGTTCTATGGCTGAAGAAATCAAGCAACTCAAAGAGATGATGCAGCAGGTCATCAGGAGGCAGCCGGTCCAAGTGAAGCCATGTGAATTTTGTGGTGCAACAAACCATAAGACAGATGCTTGCCCCAGTCTACAGGAGGACACACATTCCAACGTTAATGCAGCGGGTGAAGTTCAGAATTACAATAACCGTGCACCCCACCAGACTCAGCAGCAGCAGTACTACCGCCCACCATACCGCCAGCAATAGGGAGGATACAACGGGCCAAACCAGTACCAGCCACGAGCACAGTATCAGAACCAGGTAGGCCCGAGTCAGTAAAGCAAATCTCTAGAGGACATTGTTAAAGAGCTGGCCACCACGGTACAGCAAAATCAGGCAAAGACCGAGGGCACTTTAGCAGAGCTGTCTAAGCATATGTCCAACTTAGCCCAGACCGTTTCTGAGCTGAAGGGAGATTCAGGAAGGCTACCATCGCAGACAGTGCCGAATCCGAGAGGGAATGTCAGCACATTAGCAGTAGTGGATGTGGACGCAGCACTTAAGGAGTCTGCTTATTGGGTGAATAAGATGCTCGCGGTTGGTAGGCACATCGAAGCAGAAAATAGCAAAATAGTGGCCAACTCAAAACAAATCGCGGATGACGTGCACTTTAGCATCATCCGCGGTCCGCTAAAAAGCACAACGCTCGTGCCTGTAAAATATGAAGAGATCGTGATAGAGCAGTTGACCGCGGATGAAGAGCATGTTAGAGCCGCGGATCAAGAACAAGTTAACGGTCCACGGGAACACTTAAAGTGTTCATCACCCGCGACATGGTCTGAGATGAATTCCAAACCTGACCCTCCTTTATCGTTTTCTGTGTAGGTAAGAGCTCCGGAAGAACACATGATCGACAAGGATGAGCCGGGAGCCAGGCTGGAGGCAAGAGATGAACTTAAGGAACCAACGATGGAGCACCCGATTGCCACGAGTCAAGAGGCACCGACTGGAAAGTATAAGGACCCAGGTGCCTTCACAGTCACCTGCGGTATTGGTGAGACGCTAATACATCATTGCTTAATCGATTTGGGTGCTGCTGTTAATGCTATGCCTTACTCCTTGTATTGTTCCTTGAAACTTGGTCCATTGAAACCGCCTAAGTTGATAATAGAATTGGGCGATAAATCTTGTGTTCGTCCTATTGGTTTACTTTAGGACCTAACACTCCGTGTAGGAGACCTAGTTGTTCCTGCAGACTTCTATGTTTTGCAGATGGGAGATGATAGAGATGAGGACCCTCCAGCACTGATTTTAGGACGACCATTCCTCTTCGCCACAAAAACCAAGATTGACATGGACACAGGCTTGTTGTCACTTGCGTTTGGCAGCAGGACAGCAGATTTTTATATCTATGAGGATGGGGACCACTCGAGCACGAAGAAGCCGCCAGACATAGTGAACACATCGTACCTTGGTGCCTTACTTCCAGACCCACCAGCTGAGACCAGGCGTGCAACTAGATCAGCAGCTATGATCAAAGTGTCCTCGCAGACTGGGGAGGATGTGAAGGCAAATCCGCCTGATCGATGGAGAGGAGACACGAGCACATCATTACACGATGATTTTGGGCAGACTGAAGGAGTAGCTGAGGCAAAATTTGACCTCACACATCCATGGGATCCTAACTTGTGATCCCTAAAGAGGTATCGGCGAGCCAACGACGTAAAACAAAGGCGCTCGCAGGGAGGCAGCCCGGCAAATTTTTTCGTTTATTTTTATTTTTATTTTCATTTTCTATCTATTTGAGTTTTTAGTCATGTTTACACGTTGTCTTTTGGGAAAGAAATTTATTTGTGCAGGAAGTTGGCGTTTTTCACAAAGAGGATCGCGAGTGATGAACATATTACAGGCCGCGGACAATGAAGAGCATACACGTTGACCGCGGCACTTAAAATGGTCATGGTCCGCGGGAGTAGTTGACCAGCGCTGACTGACTCGTTTGACCAGAATTCTCATCTTCACACGACGAAACGAGGGGAGTACCTGTTCACTTTAATCTCTTCCTTTTCCTATATGTTTTTGTGTCTTGCATTGTTGTGTGTTTGAATTTAAGTCGTACCGTGAGGACACGGCTTGGTTCAAAAGTGTGGGGTGGGAGAGTCAGTCAGTTGTGTCAGCACGTTTATTTTCCTTGCATATGCACTGTGTCAGCACGTTTCATTAAAAAAAATTGAAAGCATGAAATCTCTCTTCTGTTCTTGAATATGCAGTATTGAATGTTGATGTGAAATAGATGAGCTGATTAAATGCACTTCTCTCGTGAAATTCAAATTATTCTTTTACTTGTGAATTTAACCCATTACGTGTCTTCTGAGGTGAGATAAGCTGGGATGTGGAGTTGATAGAAATGTCCTAGAGGGACTTGACAAAGCACTCGAAGGATCGGATTTCTATTTATATGGTTATATGGATTTTGTGGAGGCTAGCACTTCGAGACGACATGGTCAAGAGTCTGCTCCGCCACTGCAGTCCTTATGCGGTTAGGTGGGACGGGAAAACAACACACCGTCCAATCTCTAGTCCGAGTAGCCGGAAAAAGAGACGAGCGACCCTCGGCTTGACTTGCGTCGAAAGGACGAGGATGAGTGAGAGCAGGAAGGTATTTCCATATGCTTGCGGGCGATGATTGGACCTTCGTCAAAGAAAAGGAATCACGGACGAGCAGTTCACAATCAGTAGCAAAAAGAGAGAAAAATCAGTCAATTGTGAAGTTTTACACGCAACAAAAGTGAAGTACACCACTGTTATATCAAAAGCCAAGTCACTACAAAAGTTGTCCCAAAAGAACTCAAGCACCTTGAAGCTCTAACAATCACGTGCAAGAAAAAGCAAAGAAGTATAATCATATGACTAGAGTCCGGAACAGAGAGTGCAGATCATGGGTCTAAAGAGGACTATCTCCCAGACATCCGAATTGATTTGGATTCAGCTCCGAGGTAACATGTATCAAGTTAATTCCATGATTGAGCATGATGATTTGAGTAATGATTGAGCTATGCGTAGAAAAGCAAGTCTAGACTATCGACTCATATTCATGTGCATTTATTCAAGACATCGCAGAACGAGTGTGATGTCTTTTTGTTCCTTCTATGACTTAGTTCTTGTTCGGGACGGACAAGTCTAAGTGTGGGGTGGTTTGATGAGTCGTATTTATACGACTCGTCGAGTCAACTAATCCCATCATTTCGACACTTTTATATGCGAACAGTTACTTTTTAGTATGGTTTTGCATTTCAGGTGTTTCGGAAGCTCTAGGAGGAAACGTGCATAAAAGACGGCATTTTATGCAGAAAACATCACAATGGCAGATCAAACCTTTGGACGTTCGGCGGAGTGCTGGGAATGGACCGTTGATCAGAAAAATATGAGCTACATGGCGTTGCGTAGCTAACTCAATTTTCTACAACTCTCTAGTTCACACCAAGAGCATCCGAGGTCATTTGGAGGGTCGAAATCAGAGCCAAAGTCAAAACAGATGCGCAGAATGGATGAACACTCTCAGAGAGGACCGCGGACACTGTTCACTTTATGAACAGTACCCGTGGACGCTAATATGAACAGTACCCGCGGCTCTAAAATGTGCATGGTCCGCGGAGATGACATCAGCGACGCATTTTGATGACGTCAGCGAGTCCGAGAATTGGAAATTTCAGCCCAAAACAGACTTGGAAACCCTATGTCTTGCTATAAATAAGATATTTTGGGTTAGGGTTTTCATCATCCATCATTCAAGACGGCTCTGGAGAAGGCGGAAGCTTTCGACGAGAGAGAAGAATTTTCTACTTTCACTGTGTTTTATTTCAATCATGTGTAGCTAAATTCCTAATTCAGTTTAGGGTTTCGCATATTGTGACTTGTGTTTTGAGATTCTATTTTTAATGCAGTTTTATGTTTCTCTAGTTCTAGTGCTTATTCCATGAATTAATTTGTGCGGTTAAGTGGAAGCTTTGTCGCAAAGCTTAATCAAACAATTAATTCTTATCGTTAATATCTACTGGAAACTTTGTCGTAAAGGTAGATCGTAACACCTAGATAAAATAATACCTTTGTCGGATTATTGTGTTTAGGAAAGAACTAGAGGTCTAAAACCTTTATCGGGTTAGATTGTGGCGTATCACCTTTGTCGGGATACTTGGGTTGTTACCTTTGTCGGAACAACCACACTTAGAAACATAGGATTTGATATTTAGAAATCAATGATAAACATGTCACAATAGAAACCCTAAGCTGAATATTCTCTCTGATTGAAAGTCTTTAGTTATTTTTCTCCTTTGCACTTTTTTTGCTTACAACCTCCCCTTTCAATTGTTTACAGAGACAACTTCAACAACACCAGCTCTCTTGGGTTCGACCCTTGCTTGCCGCTGTACTAGGTTTCTCGCAAGAAAAATATAAATTTAAATTTGCAGGTCAAACAACGCCTGTCAGGCGCTGTGGTATGGGATTTTACAACAGCGCCTTTATTATAAAAGCGCTGTTTATATCGTAAATTACTATTCTGATTATGCGAGGGAAATGCAATGGAAAAATGATGGAATCTTGGATTTCGCTTTTTCCCTATAAATAAGACTTTGCTATTCTCAACACTCTTTGCTATTCCCAACACACTTTGTTATTCTCAAAAAAAAATTTATTTTGAATTACACAAATTTTGCAACGTATACTGGACATTTGGTGCAAGATGATTCTGAAGAATTTCTCTTCCGTCATATATTGAGATGTATTTCTTACAAGACAACCGTAAATATTTATGTTATCTTGTAAGAAACTCGCCTCATTGAAGAGCAAATTCTTCAGAATCATCTTCGTCCCATTTCCAGTATAAGTTTCCTATTTCCGTCACATTTCCGTCAATAATCCGTTACAAAGTTCCCGTTAATTATAGACCGTTCCTTAATGTTCGTCACCATAACATGTTACTTCCGTCAACAGGTGACGGAAAATGGACGGTATGTGACCGGAATAAATTATGCAAACTTCATTATTGCGATATATATATATGAAATTCTTGAAGTCCCACCCATTCATTAATTATCTACTTCCTTCCAATCGTCAACATGTCTCCTTCATTTGACCGTGTGAGTTTCGCTGAAAATTCACTTGCCCAAAGCGATCACGTTATACCTATTGGCAGACACGCGTAATCACTTACTATCGTTCTCTTCAGATTGACTGTTTTGATAACTGCTTCCGTTATGTAATCCCTACTTTTGTAACAGTTTCTTCACATTCGTTGTTCATCGAAGGATTGCTCAAAAATGCATCTCAAAATGTTGGGACGCAACGTGGGCATCATGGAGCATGATTCCAGAAAGCTGCAAGGACATTTGGTTCGAGGAGTTTCAGGTACAAAGTAGTAACTCAGAAAATGTTTGAACAGGCTGTCGTCGTACCTGTGCTAAAACAATTTATATTTTTCCTCGCTCTTGGCTGTGGGTTAGTACAGTGATGAGTAAGGGTCGAACCCTAGGGAGCTAGATGGTTACTACTTCGTTCTGTAATAGAGAAAAAACAAGAAACTAATGTGAAAGTAAAGGTTAGTGTAATAATCGAAAATTGCAAGGGATTTATCAATCAAAGAAATATTCAGGTTAGGGTATTATTCAATTGTAACTTGGTTTTATCATTGATTTCTAAATATCATGTTTCTAATTCTTTTAAACCTAATAATTCAATACTCCATTCCAAGATATATCAAATTAGTGCTCTATTTGTTTGTAGCTCTCTAGTATCAAACAAACAGTAAACAATGGATTTATATCGTTCAACTAAATCTAACCTTTCCGGGTATCAACTCAGTTTCACAATATTAATCGAGATAATTAGCACAAGGTTTAATGGAATAATAAAACAAGCATTAAGATTCAAATCTCAAAAACATAAGTCACAATTATTTAACCCTAACCCGAATATGGGTTTTAGTTACACATATTCATAATTAAATAATGCAGGGAAATAAAAGGGACAAGAACTTCACTATGAGATCGAGATTTCAAAAGCAAGGCACGGTGGCTATGGGCGGCGCACGGAGGAGGGTACGGCTGAGCAAGGCTGAGATCCGGCGGAGGAATGGAGAGCAGCAGGTGGTGCACGGCCAAGTGAAGAGAATAGTATTCGAATATGAGATGGGATGATTATGGATGGCAGCACTGCTCTTCTATTTATAGGGTTTGAGAAACCCTAACTTGGTCATAAAGCTACGAAACCCTAGCGTCGCATACAAATTGGGCCGGCTGCTGGACTTTGGAACTTGGACTTTTTTCCGAAGTACTGTTCATGGGCCGGAATTACTGTTCATCGGACACTGTTCACGCCGGAATCACTATTCACGCGGAGTTACTATTCACGCCGGAATCACTATTCACGCCGGAGTTACTGTTCACGAGCCGAAAAACACTGTTCACGGCCCTCCTTTGGTCTGATCTTCAATTGCGATGTTTCTGGCATGAAAATGCCGTCTTTTAAGCGTGATTCCTCCTAGAGCTTCCAAATCACCTGAAACACGAAACAACACTAAAAAGTAACTGTTCGCATAATAAAGTGAATGAAATGGTGGGATTTAATGACTCGACAAGTCGTATAAATACGGCTCATCAAACCACCCCACACTTAAACTTGTTCGTCCCGAACAAGGACTAGGTCATAAGAGGAAAAAATGAAGTACGAACATCACAAAGCTTCGGTCATCCTAGACGTGCTACATGGACATGAATCGATTACTCTAGATCTCGCCTGTTATGCATGCTCGCTACTAATGTCTTTGTGCTAAAACATGGGTTAAAGATACGTGTTACCTTTGGGTCGAGATGCAAATCAATTCGGATGTATCTGGAGATAGCCCTGTTTAGACCCATGAACCCTCATTCTCGGGCTCGAACTCGCTGCTATGTGGTTATGCTTTGCCGCTTTTTCTTGCACGTGATTGATTCGAGCTCCAAAGTGTTGAGAGATTTCGGTCAGCTATAGTGTCATCTGATTCGGAATTTCAATGATGCTGTCACATGAGACGTGTGGACTATCACGATGGTTGTGAATTTGTTGCTTTGTAGTGCGGATTGTGATTTGATCGAACCGTGGTTTCTCCTCCTTTTGACGCGAGTCAAGCCGAGGGTCGCTCGTCTATTTTCCCGGCTACTCGGATTAGAAACCTTCCTGCTCTTACTCATCATCGTCCTTTCGACACGGGTCAAGTCAAGGGTCGCTTGCCTGTTTTCTCGGCTACTTGGACTAGAGCTTGGACGGTGTGAAGTTTTCCCGTCCCGACCAACCGCAAAGGGTACCGCAGCGGCGGAGCAGACTCGTACTATGTTGCCTCGAAGTGCTAGCCTCCACGAACTCCACATAACCACATATTCTGAGTTCGGCCTTTGAACGATCTGTCAAGTCTCTCTAGGGCATTGCTATCAACTCCACATCCCTGTTTATCTCAACTAACAAAGGCACGCAAAATTTTAAGATCACATGCTAGTCGCACAAATCAATTTTCACCAAGACATGCATGTAAAATCGGCTATATCTATTTCACCCAATCATTATCCAATACTGCAAGTCTAGGAAATAGTGAAGTATCATGTACAAAAATTTTAAAAATGACTCGAAACGTGCTGACTCTGTATGGTGGGCATGCTGACTCAATACTGACTCTCCCACCCCACACTTTTGAAATGAGCCGTGTCCTCACGGCACGACTCAAATCTAGACACACAAATGCATGCAATAAATAGATAAGGAAAGGAAAAGGGTAGAACGAGACTCCCCTGGGGTGTAGACGGTGGTCGGTTGAACTCGGATCAAGTCCGGGGCTAAAATGCGTAGCTCCAAGGGAATTATCCGGCCGACTAAGTCCAATCCCTGCAAAATGAAACCAAATCCTTTCCAAGGTACAATGTGACAATAATGACTCAAAACAACATAATAAGTAAATAAACCGAAATGTAAAAGAATTGCAAACCGTGCAGGGCTGCCTCCCTGCGAGCGCCTTTGTTTAACGTCGTTGGCTCGACAGTACCTCTGTAGGGATCACAAGTTAGGGTCCCATGGGCGTGTGAGGTCATATTTCTGCTCAGCAACTCCCTCTGTTCGTCCAGTGTGCGCATCTAGCTGTGCGCTCTGCTCTACTCTCCAAGATTCAGATGGTTTCTTCCCCTTATAGCCTCGAGAAGATGTGGACATCTTGGCCATAGCTGCTGGCCTAGTAGTCTGTAGAGCCTGCTCTGGTGGGTCTGGAACTAGGGTGTCGTACTCTGATGTGTGCACAATGTCTGGCGGTTTCCTTGTGCGTGGACGATCGTCATCCTCGTAGACATAGAAGTTTGCTTCCTTCCCACCGCATGATAATGATAGTAGGCCTAAGTCCATGTTGATTTGAGTCTTCGTGTCGTAGAGGAATGGCCGTCCCAAAATCAGTCCTGGTGGCTCGCCCTTTCTGGAATTCTCCATCTGCAAGACATAGAAATCTGCAGGCACAGCAAGATCTCCTACCCGAAGGGTCAGATTTTCGAGAAGTCCAGTGGGGCGAACACACGACCTGTCTCCCAACTCTATAGATAGCTTAGGGGGCTTCAACGGACCGAGGTTCAGCGAGTAGTACAGAGAGTAAGGCATCACATTGATGGCAGCACCTAAGTCAATCAAGCAGTGGGGTATCTGGGTTTTGCCGATGCCACAGGTGACTGTGAAGGCTCCTGGGTCCTTATTCTTTCCTGGAGGTGTCTCATGGCTCGCTGTAGGTGACGGCCTCATCATCTGATCGGTTTGTGTTGGCCTGACCACCATCCTTGTTTCTGACTCAGCTTTCTCACACATCTGATCTCCACGAGTAACTATAGCATAAGAGGAACCGTGAGTTGTAGTGTCTTTGATGACAAGGGCCGGTGCTTCCTTAGGTATAAGCTGGCCGAATTCCTCTGTTGGTTTGATGGTCTCTTCAACTGCTGCATCCACCTTAATCACCTCAACTAGGCTGACGTTTCCTCTCGGGTTTTCAACTGTCTGTGAGGGGAGTCGTCCTGCGTGTAGACTAGCTGCGAGGTCTGAGACTGTAGTAGTGAGCTGGGACATTTGCTTCTTCAAATCTTCTATGTCTCCTTTAGTCGTGGCCCGATCCTGAATCACAGCTGATGCCAGATCTTTTATCATGTCCTCGAGAGCCTTGTTGGATGAGCCTTGATTGCTCAGACCTGGCTGATTACTGTTCTGTCCTCTCTGCTGGTACTGATTTGGTGCATTCTGTCCAGGCGTATTTTGCCGAAACTGATGATGAGGATGCTGGTAAGGCTGCTGGGTCTGCTGAGGTGCATTCTGACGTGCTGTCTGCTGTTGCTGGTTGTTGTTCCTCCAGGTTCCTTGATTTGGTGCTGCTGCGCCATACTGCTTGACTGGGCCCGCCTGGTTGCCATAATTCTGATAGTCACCTATTACGTTGACCTCGGCCTGGTTGTCCTCTAAGATGGTCGGGCACTCGTCTGTCTTGTGGTTTGTGGCTGCGCAAAAGCCGCATGGCTTAGTCTCGACTGGTTGCCTCCTGATCACATGTTGCATCATATCCTTCAGCTCCTTGATCTGTTCGGCCATGGCACTGACTGAGGGTTCAACCTTTGACACGTTCCTTGTTCGGGCATATTCGTCCTCCCTTGTAGATTCATCCTGGAACCGCTCACTTTCTGCTACTTCCATGATTTTTTGTCGGACTCTGGCTGGGGTCAAGTTCATGAGGTTGCCTCCAGCTGAGGCCTCTAGTAATTTCCTATCCAGTCTGCGGAGTCCATCCAGCATATACTCAACGACTAATTTCTCTGGGAGCTCAAGATTGCAGCAGCTCTTCTCCAAGGCTAGGAATTTCTCCACATACTCGTACATGTTCTCGTTTAGGCCTTGTTTGAGCTCTTGCAACTGTCTCCGGACTTGCATTGCGCGGGCTGCTGGATAGTATTTGCTAATGAATTTCCTCTGCATTTGCTCCCATGTGTAGATACTACTAGAGGGCAACGAATAGAACCAGTCTGTAGCAGTGTCCGTAAGTGAGAAGTAAAATGCCTTCAGTTTGAAGTCATCCACCTCGGCTCCGTATGGCTTTAGGTTCAAACATATCCCGTGAAAACGTGTCAGGTGAGATGTGGCTGATTCTCCCTTGGTTCCAGAGAACTTGGGTAGATGATGGATGACTGAGGTGCTGACTGTTATGGCTGCGAGGTCTGGTCCTTCATAGATAGGCCACGTTTGGTCTCTGAAATTGGGAACCGAGAGCTCGCCCATGGTAGGTCCTTCATCTTCGTCTTCCACATCGTCTCTGACTACTGGCTGGCGTGGGGGTCTCTGAGGTGGTGGGTATGGATGTTGTGGATGGTATGGCAGTGGTGGATATGTTTGTGGATATTGAGGGTATGGCGGTTGTGGGTACTGTGGATATGGTGGTGGTGGATATTGCTGATATGGTGGGTACTGAGGGTACTGTGGGTACTGTGGTTGGGGTTGGTTCTGTTGTTGGTTCTGAGGTTGTTGTTGTTGGAACTGTTGAAACGGTTGAAACTGTTCAGGGATAGCCCCCCTGATTTCGCCATGCTGTACTCCTTGTACATTCTGGTTGACTTCTTCGTTAATGTGACTGTTGTGACTGTTGCCACCAACGCTGCTTCCTGCATGAGACATGTTACAAGAAATAGCAAGCACGGGTCTAGCAAACACCGTAATAGCACAGACAGACTAGCAACAAAGGGTTCCCAGGAGATTGGAGGGGTCACAGCGGTCCCACTTAAAACCCAAAATCCTTAGACTCGTAAGTCTTGGTGACAGAACCCTCTGAGAGCTAGAAATTGGAAATCGAAAAGAATGAAAATCAAAAATCGAGCAGTTG
The DNA here is from genome assembly GCA_033675215.1 of Rhodiola kirilowii. Lineage (NCBI taxonomy): Eukaryota > Viridiplantae > Streptophyta > Magnoliopsida > Saxifragales > Crassulaceae > Rhodiola > Rhodiola kirilowii. Next base: position 50,491,067 of record CM066203.1, on the reverse strand, counting down.
AAATTGAAATATCACCGAGATAAGCAAATTTCGAAATAATGCAAAGAGAAAAATAAACGAAAAAGTAAAGAAGAACAAATTTCACCGTGCTTAGCTCCCCGGCAACGGCGCCATTTTGAACAGGCTGTCGTCGTACCTGTGCTAAAACAATTTATATTTTTCCTCGCTCTTGGCTGTGGGTTAGTACAGTGATGAGTAAGGGTCGAACCCTAGGGAGCTAGATGGTTACTACTTCGTTCTGTAATAGAGAAAAAACAAGAAACTAATGTGAAAGTAAAGGTTAGTGTAATAATCGAAAATTGCAAGGGATTTATCAATCAAAGAAATATTCAGGTTAGGGTATTATTCAATTGTAACTTGGTTTTATCATTGATTTCTAAATATCATGTTTCTAATTCTTTTAAACCTAATAATTCAATACTCCATTCCAAGATATATCAAATTAGTGCTCTATTTGTTTGTAGCTCTCTAGTATCAAACAAACAGTAAACAATGGATTTATATCGTTCAACTAAATCTAACCTTTCCGGGTATCAACTCAGTTTCACAATATTAATCGAGATAATTAGCACAAGGTTTAATGGAATAATAAAACAAGCATTAAGATTCAAATCTCAAAAACATAAGTCACAATTATTTAACCCTAACCCGAATATGGGTTTTAGTTACACATATTCATAATTAAATAATGCAGGGAAATAAAAGGGACAAGAACTTCACTATGAGATCGAGATTTCAAAAGCAAGGCACGGTGGCTATGGGCGGCGCACGGAGGAGGGTACGGCTGAGCAAGGCTGAGATCCGGCGGAGGAATGGAGAGCAGCAGGTGGTGCACGGCCAAGTGAAGAGAATAGTATTCGAATATGAGATGGGATGATTATGGATGGCAGCACTGCTCTTCTATTTATAGGGTTTGAGAAACCCTAACTTGGTCATAAAGCTACGAAACCCTAGCGTCGCATACAAATTGGGCCGGCTGCTGGACTTTGGAACTTGGACTTTTTTCCGAAGTACTGTTCATGGGGCGGAATTACTGTTCATCGGACACTGTTCACGCCGGAATCACTATTCACGCGGAGTTACTATTCACGCCGGAATCACTATTCACGCCGGAGTTACTGTTCACGAGCCGAAAAACACTGTTCACGGCCCTCCTTTGGTCTGATCTTCAATTGCGATGTTTCTGGCATGAAAATGCCGTCTTTTAAGCGTGATTCCTCCTAGAGCTTCCAAATCACCTGAAACACGAAACAACACTAAAAAGTAACTGTTCGCATAATAAAGTGAATGAAATGGTGGGATTTAATGACTCGACAAGTCGTATAAATACGGCTCATCAATGTTTTACTTTCATTTGGATGACAATAATTAACGGGTATTACAAATGATTTGCATGTAGCGTATATCTACCTGGGATGCACAATATGAAAGTGTCATTCGGGGTAATTTTATGAGGAGATGTGAAATCATCGTCACTGATCATCGTAGGATGCGAAGGACTGGACGGAATTCAATTTTGTCCTTGTCAACCAACCCGTAAACTGCAGAATGTTGGGGTGCTTGTGACCTTGTTATAAATCACTCAGTGATAACTTTGTATTCCATGAATTAAATAAATTAAAGTGCTTTCCAAATGAATTCGTAACGTAAATTGACAATTAACCCCTTGATAAATACCTCTTTTTTATATAACATAGTATATTTGAAATCATTTGTATAACGCAAATTGATTAAACGCTACAACAACTTTATATTAGACGACAAAGTAAAAAAACAACTTTTTCCGTCAGTTATGACAGCGCTTATAACATAAAGCGCTGTCATACATTGTACATAAGACAACGCTTTATGTAATAAGCGTTGTTATAATTGACGCCTTTTTTAAGCGTTTTCCAACTACGAATATAAATTGGTTAGACATACGTGTAAATATTTATACAATAAATTGCTTACAAATTGCTTATTTCATAAATTGCTTATTACATAAATTGCTTATTACATAAATTGCTTATAAATTGCTTCATTTACATTTATTTGGGTGACTTGTCTATGTCACAAAAATATTCGAACAATAATGAGTGACATGACTAAGTGTTGTAATAGCCGATTTCGAGTTGTAAACAAAAACACGTTTTTATATAATCAAAATTTATAATCATTCAAGTTTATATTGCATGCTGATACGATTGTTGTATGTAAGTAATCAAACCCTCGGCAAAGTGCTTCCTCATATCATCAAACAATGCGTCATCGTATGGTTGTAGCTCTATAGGGAAATACTATACCAAAACAAAATTATAAAGATTAGTTGTGACCGCTCAATCAATTGTTAGCGCATATTAAATTTTGATATGCACCTACTTGTCTCATGTCGTCCTCAAACATTCCATTTGTGTCCTGGACGAACTTGATTATGTCCAGAATATATTGCATGACATAATATGCACACAGTTCAGTGTTCGGGGGTTGATGCGGGCACTGAAATACAAATGAATTTATAATCATTGAACGTTATTAATTAATGAAATATTAAGTTGTATACCAATTGTTATAGGTTAAGCAAATACCGTCACAGTCTTCCAATCTACGTCGCCACCTGACGGGATGTTGAAGCAGAGACTCATGCTCCTACAGCAATAAGGTAATTTTTACATACAAAATTTGTAAGTCATGTTGTAAAGGTAATTAACTACAATGCACCACCATATTACTTACGTGTTAACAAAATTCACTGCATCAGGCCGCGGTGCCTTGTCCAGCGGATCGAGCCAAAGGGCTACTCGCTTCTTTGGGAATAGGACAACTAACATCCAATGATACCTAACATAGATTTACCGTAACCATTGTAGATTAGTGATATAGCCACCACATTGAAAAAAGACAAAAACGGTAACAAATAGAAACTCACTCTTTCACATCTACGTAAGGAAGGAAGTAGCAAAAATTATGCTCATAGTCGGGCATTCTTAATTTCTTCTGGAAGAACTCCACCCTGACATCGAATGATACGGACGGAGTCATATAACTTGGTCTGAAGAATCCAAACCTTATGGCCGGTTGTATCGTTTCGTATATGAATCTGCTGTCATACAATCTAATTAGTACAAATCTTATAAACTTTCAGAAATCAATTTAATATGAAACCAATACTTACTTCATGTAAACTTCTGCTGATGAGGCACCCAAAGCTTGTAATTTTGTGAACTCAGTAATGCAACTGTGATTCAAATGGATGAAGCTATCATCACCAAACACTTTGCTACTAACGTATACCGAATAGTTGTTTGACTTGTCCATCTGGGTAGCGTGTTCGTGAAGAAAGCGACAATGCATTTTCATTCTGGTAATCACGTCGTTGTCGATACTGGAACTTAGCATTTTGAAATATCTGAACTCATCGTATCCCTGTTCAAAATGAATAACATCATTCGATTATGTGTGCATATGACAAAGTTATAGGTGTTTAGTTGGGAGATATGAATATACGTAGTAACCTTTTGATCAATGCGTACTAGAGACTTCGGCCATCCCACAAAACCACCCACTGCATCCGAAACTTTCTCCATATTCCCAAACCTTTTTGGGAGCTCCCTCCATCCTTCAATCGCCTCGTCTACCATCACCTTCACCATATCATCATCCAACTCTTGAAATTGCATGATTCGTCCTTCCATCAATTTGCCAAGTGCCACGATTACCAACCCCGCATCGGAACCAGCGTCCACATGTATTAAGCATTTTTTTCCAACCTGATATTTGACCAAAAAATCAAACAGGTCGACATTATGAATGAACACCATACACTTTAAAGTGTTTCTCGTTAAAAGAATAAGCATAATACCTCAGGTATATCTCCGAAGGGGTCTAGATTGGTACCACCGTCATGCGTATGAAGCGTCAGCGCTTGCGATGTAACTGTGGACCGTGTTGATGAATATGAAGACGACTGCTTCCCGAATACCTCCTTCCAACCTACGTAACTACCAACCCCACGCGTGCGTCCAGGGTACTCATCCTTCCATGTGGCCTCCGTCAAAATGTCTCTTCGACCCTGGGACGTAAATAATCCCTGTGCGACTTGCTCTTCTAATTGTTCCTGTTACCAATCATTTTACGTCCATCATAATCACAAATGAGTCGTGAAGTTCAGAACTTTTATGCTCTGTACAAGTAACTTACCATTTTTCAGCCACCTCCCTCATCGACTCGTACACGTACTCTTTATTCTTTCAGATATGACCCTTCAGCCATACCTCATGCCTCTCAACGTGGATTACAGGCTCATCTCCAGACGATGTTAACCCTTGAGGCTCCATAATTGCTTTAATGTACCCGCCTCGGGACAATGTATACTGGAACTTGTTTGATTTTGCGCGAGCAATGTTCTTCTCCCTAGTATTCAGTGCCTTGGGAGTCGAGCGATGTTCCACGAACCTCCTCCAGTGCTCCGGACTAATGTACGAATACTTCTCTCTTGGGTCATGTCCTTGTTTGGACCCATCTATGTACTTATTTGCAAGTTCGCTCTTGAAATTTCTCCACATATTCCCGGCCGCTCGCATCTCCTTCTTCCTCAACTTAACAGTCATGTCATTTTGGGGCACATCAAAGTATCTCTACAAATGAAAACAAACATTTGTTAATAATTTGTTACATGCAGAAATTCACATTTGTTTTTCAACTTCAAAACATACCAGTGTCTCGTCCCACACAGAATCTCTTAGCTCTCTAGGCACCAACTTCCAATTTTTGTATGTAATTGGCACTCGAGATTTAGCGACTGTCCCTGCATATGCATATTCTATTAATTACTTTTGTCAACACAGTTGTACTTGGTATTCATTACGTAAACAATTACAGCAGAGCATATTTTATTACCAATGTATGTCCTGAATGATGTCCTCGTTTTACCAGCAATTGTTCCATCCGGCTCAATCGTCACATGCTCCTTAGTCCCATCTTTATGTTGATCGATAAAATTCGTCATCGTGGTTGGCCCCCTGTTCTTACGGCGGGTTGATGAAGAGCCTCCCTCCGTGGCACTATTGCTAGCCATATTCCTTGAAAAATTAACAAAAAACAAAACTTATTACATTGCGCAGCCTTATGCAATCGTTCAGAATCGTTATTGCAATGTAATACAAATCCCTAACATACCGGGACAAACACGAACATACTTTAGTAATACAAATAAGTTTGCATATGATTTATCCACGAGTTGCGACAGCAGGGGTGAAACATCAGGATTTGAATTATTCAACTACGGACAATAATCGAATCGACTTTGAAGGGCTATCGTAACAAAATCCAAACAAATCTAAAGTTAACTCAGAACGCCAGTCGGAAACCTATAATAGTATTTGAATGGCGACATGGACGCAAGTGTAAATGGGAACTTTAAACCGTATATACCCGTGGAGTTATACTGTGGACTGACAAATCTGCTTGTATGCTTCGGCGGGCTAAGTCGGCAGTAACAATTCGAAGGCGAGGTGAATCAGAGTATCCGAGCGAGTGAATAGTTGGAGTTATGTTGGTAGGTAAGTTAATAAACCAAGTTTAGCTTTTTAACAGCGTTTATCATTTAGGCGCTGTTATAAGTCAAGTAACAACAGCGGTTAAATAATAAACGCTGTCGTATCATACATTATAACAGCGCCTAAATGATAAACGCTGACGTTATGTACTTTATAACAGCGTTTAAATAATAAACGCTGACGTTACTTAAAGTTTAACAGCGCCTCTTCTAAAAAATGCTGTGGTAAGTTTTATATAACAGCGTTTTGATTAAAAACGCTGTCCAGTTCATTTTTCAAATTAAACATATCTTAATAAAACCTTATTACACACATAACGGACTAATAGCTGAAACAAGACGGAATCATGGATCGTCCACCCTATAAGTAACATTACTATCTTGTCTTTAACATTTCATCCCGGCATTTCATATAATGAGTACGAATTCTATGGCTGAACGTTTATTTGCAAACACGGCGTCTGAAAAGGAATCAAGCGGTTCTGAAGGATATGTTTGTTCCGCTCAGGACCTATTTTATCCTTGTGATAATGGCTCGAACTGTTTAGGAGAGCATAGCTTCGGTATGGGAAAATACAGACATGACGAGGAGAATAGTAGATATAGTACTTCTTCAAAGCCACCCCAATGTGAAGATGACCAAGAAGTTGACCAGCCATCCCCCCATGTTTCACCCGGAAATGAATGATCGCGACTGTTGCGTTTACGAAATTAGCGTTGCGAATCATCTGAAATAATCACTTGTATGTTGTTGATGTTGAACATCCGTAATGAAGTTAACTCTCCGTTAAGTTGTTTAATTTGTTCCGTACTAATGAAATTTAAAAAACGTAATGTATATATATAATACAAAATGAAACCGAAACGAAGAGTGTGAAAACATGAAAAGTGTTGTGATATACTTTTATTTGGGAATTTGAAGATAATTGGAAATATTTTCGCACGTGTATTTAATTTTTCAATGTGTTTTAAACATTAAACATATTTATTGTCGTTATTACTTGCATTTTCGAAACAATTGTAAATTAATTATTGGACGTACGTTGTGACGATTCGAAGTCGGGTGAAATTAATCAAAGTTTTCAATAACTGTAGCCATTCCGTCTGCATTACCTTATATATCCGTCGAAATGACGGAAATGTAACGGAAAATCAACAAAATTTTGTTTTCTAGAAAGATCGATGAATTAAAGAAGGCGACCGCAATTGGTATGCCAAACGTCACATCCCATTTAATAGATAGGTTTGAGTAAGCATGCGTCGAATCCTACACTAATGACGGAATCTTGATGCTTTTTTGACGGAAAAATTTCTTATAAATATGGACATGTGCAAAACACAAATGGAATCATACCATATTTGATATTTCTATATTCACGCTTACAATCCCCTAATTCAATTTAACCAACAATATTGTTTATAATGCTGCGAATTTTTCCTTTTAAAGATCTTTTTGATTTCTTGTGTTTGTCAGTCAACCATATTATTTGGTTATATTTCTTGATTAACCCCGTTCTGTTCACCTACCGTCTTATTCGGAATTATTCGCTCACTGTGAGGGACAAATTCTACACAAGACAAATGAGAATAGAAAAGAGCTTGTCATGAAACATAATCAAATAGTATCGTTGACTGACCAGCATAAGAATCAAAGAAGATCATTAAAAGTAAAATCTCGCAGCATTAGATATTCTTATTTCCGTCTATTTTCCGTCACTGTACCGTCGACAAGAACGTTTATATTTTGAGAAGACGTCAAGAGTACCACAGCGCTTATTTAATTACGCGCTGTCGTTTGTGGGGTACCCCAGCGCTTATGTAATTAAGCGCTGTTGTTGGGTAGATACAACAGCGTCTACTTTGAAGCGCAATAATATTTATAAATAATTGACCGCTGATATTAAAATCTTCTCTATGACGGAATGGTACCGCTGTTTTGACGTAATATTTATCATCCACATTTCATTACCAATCCATCACTAAAATATTAATATTTTACAAACAATATAAAAAAAGGCATTACACTGACGTATTTAGACTGGCGTAATCCAACCATCTTTCTATATACACGGTTACAATCAAAGTTCATATTACAAGATCTCTACTGTATGCAATGTCCAAGGATTTAAGGCATAGGAAAATTGGACCAATCACCCGTGCTGCTAATTGCTGCAACCCAGTCACGACGTGAGGTACTCTATTTCAGTTTAAATCATACTACATATAAGTATAAATGTCATATTTATATCACGAACGGAGATGGATGTACGAAGAACATGCTCATGGAGAGTCATACACCAATGATGTTTTCATCGCCGGAGTCAATAATTTTATTCAAACAGCCGTGGCAAAAGGTTTCATAGATAACGACAACAAAATCCGTTGTCCATGTATGCGCTGCAAAAACCGGCGATTCATCAATAAAAGAATGATAGAAGAGCATTTGTACAAATATGGTTTCACACCTGACTACTTCAATTGGACCTTACACGGGGAAGATTTAGTGGAAATGGAGTACGTAAATAATTACTCAACCATACCTCACCCGATCACGGGTGACCCAGTATTTGATTATGAAGAAGAAAATTCAAATCATGATCAAGCCCCCTCCCCGGACATAGTTTATGAATTTGCCAGACATGCTGAAAATGCTGGCAACAAAAGCGTCATATGGATTATCTGAAGGCGCATTTAACGCCGTATGTGGCATGATGAAAAATCTAATTGGGGGGAGAACAATATCCCGTCTTCTTTCAAACAATCAAAGAAACTTGTAGCTGATCTTGGAATGGGGTACCAACGGATCGACGTTTGTGTAGGAGGGTGTATGATTTACTATGGCTGTGACGAAAGTATAACCGCATGTCACATATGCTCGGAACCAAGATATCATCATCCCAGACGAGTGGAAAGTTCATCATCGTATCAACGGAATGCCAGATGCCAGATGTTTTACTTGCCGATTATACCGCGTCTACGTAGACTTTTTTTATCGGAATGTCTGGCAACAGAAATGAGCTGGCACGCTACACCCAGATCAGACGTGCATCGCATGGTTCACCCATCGGACGGGGAATCTTGGAAGCATTTTGATAGGTGCCATTTAGACTTTGCAACGGATGCACGTAATGTCAGATTGGGATTATGTACAGATGGATTTAATCCATGGGGTATGTCAACTAAACAGTACTCTGTTTGGCCTGTCATGGTAACACCCTACAACTTACCACCGTGGTTGTGCATGAACATGATATTTATTTGGTTAACTATACTAATCCCTGGGCCATCTAATCCAAAGAAGCGTTTGGACATATATCTAAGGCATCTTATTGATGACTTGGTACGTCTTTGGAATGTTGGCATCGACACTTACGATGCTAATCGGAAACAAACTTTTACGTTGAGGGCAGCTCTCATGTGGACTGTATCCGATTTCCCTGCATATGCAATGTTATCGGGGTGGTCAACTCAAGGAAAACTTGGTTGCCCCTATTGTATGGAAGACAGAAAGACATTCGTGTTGAAGAATGGTAGAAAAGTTTCGTACTTTGGCTGTCACCGTCATTTTTTATCAGCAAATCACCCATATCGGGATGATGGAAGGCATTTTAACAGAAATCGAATCGACTTTGACGGTCCAGTCCAATTTTGATCAGCTCAAGAAGTTTATGACCGGGTACAAAACTTGAAGTATATATGGGAACAACATATCAATGAGGTTTTGGAAGGATACGGAGTGGAACACAACTGGACCAAAAAGTCAATATTCTGGCAACTACCTTACTGGGTGCACGTGAAGCTTAGACATAACCTGGACGTCATGCACATTGAGAAGAATGTTTTTGAGAATTTATTCAATACCATCATGGACGTGAAAGGAAAAACAAAGGATGATGGGGTGAAGTGCAGAAAAGATATCGGGTTGTATTGTCGAAGACCAGAATTGGAACTGAAAACGCGCCGTGATGGTCGTTTGGTAGCGAAAAAGGGTAAATATCAGCTTACAAGAGAACAACAGAATCTTGTGCTTATTTAGGTGAAGTCTCTTAAGTTTCCGGATGGATTTTCATCTAATTTGGGAAATAAGGTAGATTTGACTGCACTAAAACTAGTAGGATACAAGTCACACGACGCACACGTATTCTTAGAGCGACTCATGCCGATTGCTTTCAAGGGTTTTCTACCAAACAAGATCTGGGAAGCTGTATCCGAGTTGTGTACATTTTTCCGTGATATATGTGCATCTGCACTTCACAAAGAGCGGATGGAACACTGGCAGAACAACATAGCGGTCACATTATGTAAGTTGGAGACAATATTTCCCCCTTCATTTTTTGACTCTATGGAACACCTACCAATTCATGTGGCTGATGAGGTTTTACTTGGAGGACCAGTACACTACCGTTGGATGTATCCGTTTGAGCGTTTCATATACCGTCTTAAACAATTAGGACAAAAGGGAAACAGAGCAGAGGTAGAAGCCAGTATTGTTAACGCGTACATTCAGCTGGAGACTTTGTATTTGGGATCTGACTACCTAGATCCGGAGTTAACAATGACGACGGGGGTACGCTTACAACGTAATGAAGTAGCGACATCAGATTTCGAAGATCCGTAGATTTCTATCTACAATTACCCGGGAGTCGGTGGTAGAAAAATTAAACGAATGGAATTAGATAGCCGTGAATTTAAAAAAAGCAACTCATTACATCTTTAGCAACACGCCCGAACTTGAACAATATTTGGCGTTATTTGAGACCGACTTAAGATAAAGATGTCCGCGATTCAATGATCAGCAAATATACGATGGTATATTAACGGACTTTCCAGATTGGCTGTGTTCCCATGTAAGTCTAATTAATCAACTTAAATTCGTTTCATTATGTGGGGCTTATTAAAATGTACTTACAATTACATGTTAATTAATGAAATATTATGTTCAGGTTTGGGAGCTTGGCGAAACATTACCACTGCCACAGTGGATTCACTACGTGTCCGCTGGATTTCAATCCGACATTGCATGTTCGGCTACATACAAAGTGAATAATTACAAATTTCACATTGAAAGTCATGGTGAAGGCCGGAACACGGTGAACAGCCATGTGTACGTGAAAGGAACAGAGGGTACACACTACTACGGTGTGATTGAAGAAATAATTCATATGAGATGTAGAACCAACCATCGACTAAAGGTTGTCTTGTTCAAGTGCCGTTGGTACGACCCTCAGTTTGTTAGGTCATACCCGTCTAACGGGGTTGTCATCGTGAACACACATAGACCCTACCCCCAATACGACCCTTACATTCTTGCCCAGCAAGCTGTGCAAGTTTACTACGTGATGTTTCCGGGATTAGCTGGACAAAATAATCAGGGGTGGGTTGCAATTTGCCCTGTGAAACCAACAAACGCAATCGACTTGGAGGTAGCAAACGTTCCGTTCCAAGATGAGGGTGAAATGGGAACTGAAATGCCTGTATTGGACAACGTAAGCGGAGCGTTAGGGAACCTCGCTGATGATGAGGTTTACGAGTACGATACCGAAGAAGACAGCAACGATGACCATGAAGTTGAAAATCTAGATACCGAAGAAGATTCTAGCGATTCGTCGTGAGTGAAGGAAGATATGTCAAATACCGGAACAACGTGTGTTTTACATGTTCAATAATTTGGGAATGAAAATCAAAGGAACTTTTTAAATTGCGATCATTATTTTTTGTTTTAGAAAAATGCAAATGGATGGAATGTTTCCTCGAATGATATTTTCTGGAAAAAATGATAAGTCACCAGCGCTTAATGTGTATATGCTTTTAAAATAAACGCGTAATCTTAAAAAAACGATAAGTCACCAGATATTTTTGTTTTTAAGATTGTCCTACGACAGCGCTTACTTAAATAAACGCCGTAATTATTATAATCTACAACAGCGCCTATTAAATTTAGGCGCTGTGGAAAACTGGTAACTAGAGCGCTTAAATTTAAGCGCCCTAATAGGTAAAATATACAACAGCGCTTATTCCATTAAGCACTGTCATAATATAACAATTACTGCGTTTATTTAAGTAAGCGCTGTAGTTAGGGGTGGGCTCGGTTCGGTTCGGGTCGGGTTCGGTCTTTTTGAAAGTGAAAACCGACCAAAGCCCAATTTTCAGGTTTCGGGTCGGTTCGGTCATTTTCGGGCTTTTTTGGCGTTGTTTGGTTTTTTTTTTGGGCTCGGTTCGGGCTTTTTTCAGGTTTTCATGATTTTTCGGTCTTTTTTCAGGTTTTCACGATTTTCGGTCTTTTTTCGGGCTTTTTCTGTAAATTGACAGAAAACACATATTTTCGGTTTGGTTCGGGCTTTCGGTCCGAGAAAAATGAAAAACCGAGACCGAACCGAATCTCACCATTCGGTTCGGGTTTTTTCGGTTCGGTTTTCGATCCGATAAAAACCGACCTGTTTGGGCTTTTTCGGTTCGGTTCGGTTTGGTTTTCGGTTTTTCAGGTCTGGACGCCCACCCCTAGCTGTCGTAGGACAATCTAAAAAACCCCGCCGTATTCGCCCGCCTTTGCAAGTAAGGAAAATTTCGCTAATATAGAGTAATTGGATTTTGTTTGGTCGATTTGAAATTACATGCGCAAGGGAAAACCCTCATATATCCGTCTTCGAACACAATCATCCGCTGTACGCCGCCGAGTTCTGCAACCCGATTTTGGCCGATTGCGCATAAGCAAAGTTCGTTGACCAGGTATGGAAAATACATCGTCTATCTCCTGTCAGTTTCATTTCAGTACTCTGGATACTCGATGTTTGTGTGTATGTCGTATAAAATTTGTGTCTTTATCCTTATTAGGCTTCGTTTGTCTGATTGTTCGAACCCAGGTTGTATCAAAGGTGTGGGAAATGATATACGCGTGTGTCGGATTCCTAAAGCAATTTTGAATAGTTCCTGGTTTGGTCTTCTGTGTTTGTGTGTCTGAGTTCTGTTAAAAAATATTCCAAATCGTGTTTATGGCCTCTGTGATAGCTGTACTTGGTCAGATATGGATGATTTGGGACTAACAATCGATCTGTACAAGTTTATCGTCCTTAGGTAAAATGTTACACTTAATGTCACAGTTTTGATACAATTTGGATTACAAAAAATCTGGCATACTGACGAAGCCCACTACACTGTCGTTAAGGTGCAATGTTCTCTGTGCAAATAAATTTATATTTTCCGCTACTCGCAACTACACTACTGGGTAGCAAGTGGTAAGTAGGGGTCGAACCCAAGGGAATTAGGAGGATACGTTGTTCTTTGTGGGATTTGTACAGGATGGGAGCATTTTTTAGGTTTGATTGAGATTTTAGCGGTTATGACTAAGTGACTTTTTTGGTTGTTTTTTTGTTTTGAGTGCGGAAAAGTAAATTACAGAAAGTAAATACTGAATTTAAAGGAAGAAGACTTACATTGGGTGATGCGTGATTGGTGAGTCCTCCGGTAGATGAGCGGTTGGTGATTGCAGATGATCGAGCAATTTATAAAAGTAAATACAGAGGGTTTTGAATCTCAGGAAAGCATTCGGTTTCAGGGGCCTTGTATCATAGCCTGTTTATTATTTTAGTAACCTTTCTAAGTATTCAAACGTGAATCAAGGCCATTCCAAGCACTCGACTTGCAACACTGTCTAGCCTTTTGCAAAAGTGTTCGAAAGTGAATCGAGGCCATTCCAAGCACTCAACTTGCAACACCGTCTAGTCTTTTGCAAAAGTCGTAGAGCACTTGTTCTACTTAGACTAATACCCCATTCCAAGGTATATTAACCTGTGTGCATCCATTTGGTCTTTCATTCCCGAGCAACCAAATGGTGTTTTAGAAAGGTCAAACTCCTCAGATAAGCTTTGCCATTCCAAGCATCCACTTATCCGAGTATGTTTACGAACCCCACGGAAGAGCTTTGCCATTCCAAGCATCCACTCAACCTTGGAAGTTCTAACCTAATATATGGCACATAGAACAAGTTTTGAATACAGAGAAAAGAAACTAAAAGAATTAAAACATTTTATGATACAAGTACACACCCTAAACCGAATAAAGAGTTTAGCTACGAATATCCATGGAAGAGGATATCATAGCTAAATACTCGGGGGTTTTTGAAAGACAGTAAGAGGAGAGGGGGTGGAATACTCAAGAACCAACAGGAGTACGAATACTCAAGAACCAACAGGAGTATTCTCTACAGTATTATAATACTCAAGAACCAACAGGAGTATTATAATTTCAAACAGTTATAATACTCAAGAACCAACAAGAGTATTATTTCATAAACCAAACTTACAAAGTAACAAACATTTAGAGAGATAAGTGAGATGTTGATTTTTGGATGATACAAATGAGGAGGAGGATGGCTCCTTTTATAGCCACAAGGGGAGGAGATGGATGGTGGAGATGGTGGCATGTGGTTTTGCATCCAAGGGTGGAGGAGGAGGAGATGAAGATGTGGTGGAGGAGCCACCACATGTCACATTCCCATGGTGGCTTGAAAGCCGCCGGTTGCAAGTGAGAAAGGGAGGAGGGGAGGTGACTTTGGTTACCTCCTCCCATAGCCACCGGTCATCCAAGGGGGAGAAGGGGAGGAAGGCCACCCATGAGTCATCTTCTTCACCAAAGCCGCCGGTCACTTGGTCCATGGATGAGTTTTGATAGTTTTGTGCAGTCTTTTCCCAAAACTATCAATCCAATTTTGCTCAGGTCTGACTTTGATTGTTCCTCGGTTGGATTTGTATTGAGTAATTCAATGTCAGGATCTTGAGATTTCTTTGTTCAGCGTCTGATCTTGACCTTGGAATTACTCGTAATATCTTTTCAGCGTAAAATCCTCTCCTTAGCGTGTTTTCTCTCTAAGCGCCAAAATACCCTGTAGAAATATATCGGAACTAACAAGCAAAAGTTAAATAGACAAACAGTCTAATTTAGTGGGTTTTACTGTGTTTTTGATTCGTATAATTATGGTCCATCAGATCACCCCACACTTTTAGTTGTTCGTCCCGAACAATGCTATTAAAGGGCAGCACACTAAGTAAGTTTGTTAAAATATGAAAATTAGCTTGTGGGACTCGATTTATCCTAATTCATGCATTGCTTACTTATTACCAAATTGAACTGTGTAAATAAATAGAAGAAACTTGATACTTGTACCTCCGTGCTGAGATGCAAATTATTCTGGATGTTTCGGGAGATAGCCCTTTTTAGGCTCCTGGACTGCAACCTCGGGACCGTCTCGCACTATATGGTTTCCTTGTAGCTTTCTCTAGCACGTGATTCGGTTCGGGTTTCAATGGTTTGAGTACTTTGATTTTCTTTTGGCGAGGGACTGCTTTTGTAGTGAATCGGCCTTTGGCCTTTGATTTGACTCTTTGAGTACTTCACTTTTTGTTTGGTTAAAACCTTCATAATTTTGGGCCTTTGGCCTCTTGATTTGCTTCTTTGAGCTTTTTGCGTCTTTGTGACTTGCTAGTCCATTTTCTCAAGCCTTTTTGGGAGGTCCAATCATCGCCCGCAAGCCTATGGAAATACCTCCCCGCTCCTCTCATCCTTGTCGTTTCGTGCGGGTCAAGATGAGGGTCGCTCATCTATTTTCTCGGCTACCTTGACTAGAGAGAGGACGGTCTGATTCCCGTCCTCGCCTTTTTTTTCTTTTCTTTTTGCATAAACACTGCATGGCGTAGATGACTTCAATCTTAACTGAAACCCGAAGTGCAGCCTCCAATGACTTCGAAAACCATATAGTTTGATTCGATCCTTCGATTGCTTGCCAAGCCTCTCTAGGGCATTTCTATCAACTCCACATCCCTAGTTTATCTCAGCACAAAGGGACAAATGAGAAGTTACGTTCTAAGTTTTTAGACAGTTGAATTTTCACAAGGTAAATGCATGAATTTTAGATCTATCTTTTTCACCTTCTTAAGTTCATATTTTCAAAAAGATAATACTAAAAAAGAAAAAACATGTTATTTATTTATGTACACATGCGGATCTCACCCCACACTTTTGAACGAAGGCGTGCCTTTCAGCACTACTTAGTTCAAAAGCCATGCAAGCAGACAATTACGAGAAGGAAATGATATTAAGGAAAGGTAAGATCAGAACTCCCTTTTTGTGTCGAATGACATGGCATGAGGCTGTATAATCGAGGGAGTTCGGCTGGGGCCTTGAACTCTCAGTGCAGGCCCGATAAATTCACGGAAGCTGCCTGGCTGATTCGATCGTGCTCCAAAAACCAATTCCTAAATAGTCAAATCATTCTATGCACCAAGTGGGTGAGAGCGACTTATTGATAAAAACTAAAAGATAGAAAAATAAAAATAAAAAGATAGAAAGTAAGATAGTGTCGGGTTACCTCCCGACCAGTGCACTTGTTTAACGTCGTTGGCTCGACAGTACCTTATTCCTGGATCACTGGTTGGGGTCCCATGGGTGGCTTAGGTCGAATTTCGCCACTGTTCTTGTGTTGATTTTTGCCTTGCCTTTACCTGATTTCTTGTGAGCAAATGTGCTTGGGTTAGAGCTCCATGGTTTTGGTGTTTTTTCTTTCCATTGTTTCTGAGAAGGCGGGGGACCTTTGACCATAGCTGCTGGTCTTGTTACTCTTTCGGTCTCCTTCGGTAGGTCAGAAATCTGTGTACCGTGATCTGAGATAGGTATAATGTCTGGCGGTTTCTTTGTATCCGTGCGGCTATTATCAATGTAGAAATGTGCGATTTTGCCTCCGAACTTAAGCGATAATGAGCCCTTGCCCACATCGATCCTTGATTTAGTAGCGTAGAGGAATGGTCGTCCTAAGATTATTGTTGGAGGGTCGTCTTCGCTGGTCTCTTCCGTTTGTATCACATAGAAGTCTGCAGCAACGACGAGCTCTCCCACATGGAGTATTACATCTTCTAGCACTCTAACCGGACGGATGCACGATTTATCTCCTAGCTCGATATTTGACCTGGGTGGTTTTAACGGACCAAGTCCTAATAAGTAATATAAGGAGGAGGGCATGGCGTTGACAGCAGCTCTAAGATCGACTAAGCACTTATGAATCTGTGCTTCACCAATACTGCAGGTGACTGTGAAGGCCCTGGGTCTTTATCTCTTTCCGGTTGTGGCTCGTGATTTGAAGTAAGAGCTCTTTGTATTGTCGGGCCATTCTGCCCGTTCCTTGGCTTAGGATTTGTATAATCGGATCCCTTAATATTTTGCTTCGCAGCATAAATATTAGTTGGGGAGTCCCACCTTAAATTGTTACTGTCATCCCATCCAGATGCTGGTATGTCAGAGTGTATGATCGGTGGTGGTGTTATACAAACGGTGAATGCGTACCGTCCATTGTCGGCATGTGTAACCCATGTTTTGCCATCATTGGGTCGGTCTTCCTCTTGATTCCAGTCAGGACGACGCCTACGAATGAAGTGCTTGTTTGTAAGTTGGGGATCGTGCTACTTCTCCAAGTGTCGCCTTTACGTTTGACCTTTTTATCATGCTAAGATTCGCCTTTGGATTCTGGATGGTCTGTGAAGGAAGTCTGCCAGGTTCATTAGTGATTGTTGACATTGCGGTGGCGAGCTGGGACATTTGTTCGGTCAATTCTGAAATTGCCACGTCAGTTTTTGCCTGGTATTGGTGTAGCGAAGTACCTAATTGATTTATGCTTCCTGCGAGCTCCTTCATCTTTTCATCAAGCGATTTGGTTGGTTCTTGCTAATTTTGCGGGCCGGTTTGGTACTGATTTGTCCTCTTTGCTGATATTGGCCTGCTGATGGAGCGTTCTGGTTATACTGCCGGTGGGGGTTGGTAGAATAACTGAGCTGGTTGAGTAACTGCTGGTTGTGCTTCCTTTTGAGAATAGTTGTTGTTACGCCAGCTTGGGTTGGTTGCTTGACCATACTGTTTGTTTTGTCCGGCTCTGTCATTACTGTTGTTGTTGTATCCTTGGTATCCTCCCACTGCATTCACTTCTGCCGGTTCCTCTTCTATTAATGTCGGACATGCGTCAGTTTTGTGGTCTGTAGAACCACAGAACTCGCAAGGTTTTACCGGAACTGGCTGTCTTTGTAGGATTTGAATCATCATCTCCTTTAGCTGCTTCATCTCTTCTGGCATAGAGCTCATCGATGCTTCAGCTTTTGCCACATTTTTTGTCCGGGAGAATTCTTCCTGCTGAGTTGTCTCTTCTCTGAATCGGGCATTCTCAGCAACGTTGGTGATAAGATCCCTTATGCCACTTAATGATAGATTCATCATGGACCCGCCAGCTGAGGCATCCAGGAGCATTTTGTCTAAGGGTCTTAATCCGTTAATGAGATACTCGACGGTGAGTTTCTCGGGTAGTCCAAGGGTATAGCAGCTTCTCTCCAGGCGGTTGAATTTTTCCAGGTAATCGTACATGGTTTCATTGGGTCCTTGCCTGATGTCCTGTAGTTGCCTCCTTACTTGCATCGCTCTTCCTGCTGGGTAATATTTGTCTAAGAACTTCTTCTGCATCTGAGCCCATGTTCTGATGCTTCCGGAAGGCAATGAAAGGAACCAGTCGTTTGCCGCGTCAATGAGGGAAAAGTAGAACGCCCTTAACTTGAAGTCGTCTACGTTCACGCCATTCGGTTTTAAGTTTTGGCAAATACCATGTAAGCGTTGGAGATGAGTCATTGCTGATTCTCCACGCGTTCCTGAGAATTTCGGTAAGTTATGGGCCACTGAAGTGTTGATGGCGATATTTTCCAGTTCAGGGCCTTCGTGAATGCACCACGGCTTAATTCTGAAATCTGGTGCCGAGAGCTCTCCCAATGTAGGTTCACGGTAGTTGTTGTTATCTCCGTAGTAGTCATCGAAAGCGGGTTCTCGTCTCGACACTTGTCGAGGTTGAGGAGTGGTGGATATCTAGGGGTTGTACTGGACCAGCTGCATTTCGGTCCTCGGGTGGTTCTTGATTTCTTGTGATTGCCTCCCTATCACGAGCTCTTCTGTTTCTGATGAGTTGTTCCGGATCGTCCACAAATGGAAGTGGCACCTCATCATTACGCTCGTACAGGTTTATCTCGTCATCATCCTGGTAGTCATGGTGGCTTCCTTCGCGAGACATGGTTGTTTCGAGCGCGTTTGAGAATTTAAGAGAGAGGGAAAGAAAACAACTAATCCGACGGCTAATTCCCCGGCAACGGTGCCAATTTGACGAAGCCCACTGCACTGTCGTTAAGGTGCAATGTTCTCTGTGCAAATAAATTTATATTTTCCGCTACTCGCAACTACACTACTGGGTAGCAAGTGGTAAGTAGGGGTCAAACCCAAGGGAATTAGGAGGATACATTGTTCTTTGTGGGATTTGTACAGGATGGGAGCGTTTTTTAGGTTTGATTGAGATTTTAGCGGTTATGACTAAGTGACTTTTTTGGTTGTTTTTGGTTTTGAGTGCGGAAAAGTAAATTACAGAAAGTAAATACTGAATTTAAAGGAAGAAGACTTACAGTGGGTGATGCGTGATTGGTGAGTCCTCCGGTAGATGAGCGGTTGGTGATTGCAGATGATCGAGCAATTTATAAAAGTAAATACAGGGGGTTTTGAATCTCAGGAAAGCATTCGGTTTCAGGGGCCTTGTATCATTAGCCTGTTTATTATTTTAGTAACCCTTCTAAGTATTCAAACGTGAATCAAGGCCATTCCAAGCACTCGACTTGCAACACTGTCTAGCCTTTTGCAAAAGTGTTCGAAAGTGAATCGAGGCCATTCCAAGCACTCAACTTGCAACACCGTCTAGTCTTTTGCAAAAGTCGTAGAGCACTTGTTCTACTTAGACTAATACCCCATTCCAAGGTATATTAGCCTGTGTGCATCCATTTGGTCTTTCATTCCCGAGCAACCAAATGGTGTTTTAGAAAGGTCAAACTCCTCAGATAAGCTTTGCCATTCCAAGCATCCACTTATCCGAGTATGTTTACGAACCCCACGGAAGAGCTTTGCCATTCCAAGCATCCACTCAACCTTGGAAGTTCTAACCTAATATATGGCACATAGAACAAGTTTTGAATACAGAGAAAAGAAACTAAAAGAATTAAAACATTTTATGATACAAGTACACACCCTAAACCGAATAAAGAGTTTAGCTACGAATATCCATGGAAGAGGATATCATAGCTAAATACTCGGGGGTTTTTGAAAGACAGTAAGAGGAGAGGGGGTGGAATACTCAAGAACCAACAGGAGTATTCCTAATTCCTACTGAATACTCAAGAACCAATAGGAGTATTCTCTACAGTATTATAATACTCAAGAACCAACAGGAGTATTATAATTTCAAACCGTTATAATACTCAAGAACCAACAAGAGTATTATTTCATAAACCAAACTTACAAAGTAACAAACATTTAGAGAGATAAGTGAGATGTTGATTTTTGGATGATACAAATGAGGAGGAGGATGGCTCCTTTTATAGCCACAAGGGGAGGAGATGGATGGTGGAGATGGTGGCATGTGGTTTTGCATCCAAGGGTGGAGGAGGAGGAGATGAAGATGTGGTGGAGGAGCCACCACATGTCACATTCCCATGGTGGCTTGAAAGCCGCCGGTTGCAAGTGAGAAAGGGAGGAGGGGAGGTGACTTTGGTTACCTCCTCCCATAGTCACCGGTCATCCAAGGGGGAGAAGGGGAGGAAGGCCACCCATGAGTCATCTTCTTCACCAAAGCCGCCGGTCACTTGGTCCATGGATGAGTTTTGATAGTTTTGTGCAGTCTTTTCACAAAACTATCAATCCAATTTTGCTCCGGTCTGACTTTGGTTGTTCCTCGGTTGGATTTGTATTGAGTAATTCAATGTCAGGATCTTGAGATTTCTTCGTTCAGCGTCTGATCTTGACCTTAGAATGACTCGTAATATCTTTTCAGCGTAAAATCCTCTCCTTAGCGTGTTTTCTCTCTAAGCGCCAAAATACCCTGTAGAAATATATCGGAACTAACATGCAAAAGTTAAATAGACAAACAGTCTAATTTAGTGGGTTTTACTGTGTTTTTGATTCGTATAATTATGGTCCATCACATACCTGCTGCTTTGGTATAAAATGTTGATACAACAACAAAGTGTGTTTGCTTGATTGACAACATTGTGTGGTCTATTTGTAAACTGCAAAATAAACTTTTACATGTTGTGCCAGGGTAAATGGCACCACTCAAGCGCAATGGACGTGGTAAAGCGAAAACTGTGGCTGGTAGAGGTGATGGGACTCTATCACAAACGCGGCTAACTGATGTACGCCAACCAAGACAATTGCGTCAGGACATGCAACATCAGCATTCGACTGGGGCCACCAGTCAACATCGAGGGAATGAGGACAGGCAACGTACACCGGCGTCAACCGAGGACATACGTCCAAGTCCCGACGACTACAGGCCTTCTATGCAATCGGTTTCAGTGGTGGAAAAGATTCTTAGGTCACTCACTGAAAACTTCACATATGTGGTGATCACAATAGAGGAATCCAGAAATACTAGTGATATGACAGTGGATGATTTACAAAGCTCTCTGATGGTACATGAACAGAAGTTCAAACGAGTAGGAAAAGAAGATGAAGGACAAGCCTTTAAAGTGGAAAGCAGTAGAGGTAGGGGAAGAGGAGCTTTCAGATGAGGTAGAGGCCGTGGAAGAGGAAGATCTTTCATAAACAAAAGCACAATGGAGTGTTATATATAAATGTCATAATTTGGGACATTTACAATATGAGTGTCCTAAGTGGAGCAAGGAACTCAATCATGCAGAGGTGGAGGAAGAAGATGAACTTGCACTCATGGCTTTTGTGGAAGAAGAAAATGCAAAACAAAGGGATGCTTGGTATGTTGATTCAGGTTGCTCAAATCACATGTGTGGTGATAGAGGCATGTTTACAAATTTGACAGATGTGAATAAACATTTTGTAAGATGCGGAAACAATTCAAGAATGACTGTGGATGGCAAGGGCAATGTCAAATTGAGATTCAATGGTGTTAATATCAAAGTACATGATGTATATTATGTACCGGAACTCAGAAACAATTTACAGAGTGTGGGGCAACTGCAAGAAAAAGGACTCACAGTACTTATAAACAAAGGAACCTGCAATGTTTATCATCCTACCAAGGGACTTGTTGCTACTACAAAGACGAGCATGAATCGGATGTTCATATTGTTAAATGAAGGAGAAAACACAGGAGATCAAGTGGATGAGTGCATGAATATTTCACCTGATCTTACATATCTTTGGCATCAAAGATATGGACATTTAAGCTACAAGGGAATGAAGACTCTAGAGGCTAAGAAGATGGTGAGAGGACTGCCTCATTTAGAAGAATCAAAGTTTACTTGTGTGAACTGTTTCGCTGGAAAGCAACAGAGGAGTCCTATTCCGAAAGTAAGTAAATGGCGAGCTCGTCAAGTATTGGACCAACTTCCAGTGGAGGAAAAAGGTACGTGTTATGTTTTATTGATGATTTTAGCCGCAAAGCTTGGCCATATTTTTGAAACATAAATCAGAAAGTTTGGATTGTTTCAAAATTTTCAAAAGCATGGTTGAAAAGGAGGCAGATGCACCTATCAAATGTCTTAGAACAGATAGAGGAGGAGAGTTTACATCAGCCAGTTTCAAATTATTTTGTGAGAAGGAAGGGATCAAAAGACAGTTGACAACAGCATATACACCTCAACAAAATGGGGTTGCAGAAAGAAAAAACAGAACCGTCATGAATATGGTACGTTGTATTTAATGCGCAAAAGAAGTTCCTAAAATATTCTGGGCTAAAGCTGTGTTGTGGGTCTTCTATGTTCTGAACCGATGTCCTACACCCCAAGAGGCTTGGAGTGGGATCAAACCTTCAGTTGAACATTTCAAAGTTTGGGGTTGTGTGGCACATGTTCATGTTCCGAATGAAAAGAGATCCAAGCTTGATGATAAAAGCTTTCCTTGCGTCTTCTTCGGCATCAGTAAAGAGTCTAAAGGATATCGTTTGTATGATCCTAGAAGTATGAAGATCGTGATAAGCAAAGATGTAATTTTTGAAGAAGATAAAGGCTGGGATGGGGAAGCAGTTTTAAACAGAAGATTATTGCAATCCTAAAATGGAGTGATGAGGAGCTGAATGATGTTGGGAGTGAGGGAGAGATTGGAAATGCAACTGAATCAAATATAGAATCAGAAGAAGAAGTTGAAGTTGAAGAACCACCAGCAAACCCAATTGTAGAACCTGAAAGAGAGATTACACATCCATCTACTGAAGGGACTAGCACAAGTCATGCTGGGAGAGTTAGAAGAAGACCTTCATGGATGAATGACCTTGAAAATGGAGAGGGATTAAGTGATGAGGAAGCAGAAGGCAACGCTTATATTGTCCAAGCACTGTAAGCAGTTTCTGAAGATCCTATTTCTTTGAGGATGCTGTAAAAGAAGAAAAATGGAGACTAGCAATGGATCTAGAAGTGCAATCGATTATAAAAAATAAGACGTGGACTCTAACTGAGTTACCTAAAGGTGCTAGAAAAGTTGGAGTAAAAGTGGATTTATAAGACCAAGAGAGATGAGTATGGAGGCATTGTGAAACATAAAGCTCGTTTGGTTGCAAAAGGATATTCTCAAAGAGAATGAGTTGATTTTACTGAAGTTTTTGCGCCAGTGGCAAGACTCGACACTGTGAGAACTATCATTGCGTTAGCAGCGCATAAGAGATGGACCATTTATCAGCTTGATGTCAAGTCAGCATTTTTACATGGTAAACTAGACGAAGACGTTTACGTGGAGCAACCAAGAGGTTATGAACAGAAAGGAAAGGAACATATGGTATATCGACTTCACAAGGCACTTTATGGACTGAAACAAGCTCCAAGAGCTTGGTTTAGTCGATTAGAAGGATACTTCTTGAAGCAGAATTTTGAGAAATGTGTCACTGAACAAACCTTATTCACCAAGCAAAGCAGCGATGGCCATATGATCATTGTAAGTGTCCATGTTGATGATCTGTTATTTACCGGCGATAACTCATTGCTTTTGTCTCAGTTTAAGAAGTCTATTATGCAAGAATTTGACATGACTGATTTGGGCAATATGAGTTACTTTCTGGGAATAGAAGTGATGCAGAAAAATTAAGGAATCTTCATCTGTCAAAGAAGATATGATGTTGAAGTATTGAAGAAATTTGGAATGTTAGAGAGCAAAGCAGTAAACATACCAATTGTTCCAGGTTCTAAGATTGATAAGGATAAAGACGAAAATGAAGTAGATGCTGCAAAGTTCAAGCAGCTAGTTGGGAGCTTATTTTATCTAATTTCAACTAGACCCGACATGATGTACATTACTGGAGTTTTGAACAGATATATGAATCATCCCACGGATATACACCATCAAGCAGCCAAGAGGGCCTTGAGATATCTAAAAGGGACTGTGAATTATGGAATTCTTTACAAGCCAGCAGCTGATGTTAATTTATTAGGTTTCACAGATAGTGATTTTGCAGGAGATGTGGAGGACAGTAAAAGCACCAGAGGATATGTCTTTATGTTTAACTCTCAGCAGCAATTTCTTGGAGTTCAAAGAAGCAGCCTATCGTAACGTTGTCCACTACAGAAGCAGAGTATGTTGCAGCTGCATCTAGTGCATGTCAGGCCATTTGGTTGAAGAATATTTTGCAGCAGCTAAATTGTGAACAAGAAGGAAGCATCACTGTTATGTGTGACAATACTTCCACCATTAAGCTGTCCAGAAATCTGGTCTTACATGGGCGAAGTAGGCATATACGGGTGAAGTATCATTTTCTGCGAGATTTGACTAAGAATGGAATTATCAATTTGCTTTACTGTGAAAGTGCTAAGCAGATTGCGGACATAATGACAAAGCCTTTGAAGTTCGAAGCTTTTGCCAAGATGAGAAGGATGATAGGAATGCGTGAGATTAGAGAGGTAAACTGAACACAAAATTGTGTTCAGTTTAAGGGAGAGTATGAAGAGGTGTCTTTAGACTATGGCAGTTACATTGTGTTTAGATAAACTTTAGAGTAGTTTTAAGTAGTTTCTGGTAGTTATTCAGTAACTGTTGTAGGCTATAAAGCCATATGATGAGACTCAGTGATTGCATCTTTTGAAGTGATCACGAAACATAAAACTTACAGTTAAACGATGAAAGGATGGGTCAGGGAAGCTTACAGTTAAACGAGCATACCTGTGTGCAGTGCAAATGGAAAGATTGCGGAATCCAGCTGATGGGGAATAATCTGATGGGAAGAAACACGGAAACTCTGGAAGAACTGTTGGAAATTGAAAGTCCGGAGTAAAATCAAGATGTTTAGCTGGTGGAGACTATTTCATGGTAGTCTGCCAACTAAGAAGAATCTGGAGAAGAGAGGTTTTGCAGCGAGTAATAGGTGCAGTCACTGCGGAATCAGGGGTGAGAGCACGATTCGTGTATTTGAATATTGTTAGTGGATGAGGGCGAAATGAGTTGGCTCTTCTGGTGAGCGCTCCCCCGTTGCTTGACAACAGCTCGGGTTCAACTCCCTACTTGCTCAGTGAGCAGATACTACTGTAGAGCTTAAGCTCAATTATCAAAAAAAAAAGAATATTGTTAGTGGATGAAGGGTTATTGCAAGGCCTTAACCTACCTGACATAGTATTGAATAATCAGTATGAGGATTCGAGATATTGACTCTGGCTTTGTGCGAAGTTATTCTAAGAGGATGAATTTATAAGTTTGTTGTGTAGCTTATGTTCGGGATGGAGGGACGGGAATGAATTAGTTCATGGGAAGGACGGTGGGAGTATAGAAGACTTAAGGGTCAAACTAAAGTTCATGCTAAAGGAATTCATGGATGTAGCAAGGCAAGCTAATATGGGGTTTGAACATAAGGATAGGTTTAAGGAGTGGTGTGACAAGCGTATTTTTAACCCTTTATAGTTGTCAATTTATATGTTTTAGGGGTCAAGTTGCAGTCAAACAAAATTTATAAACCTTGGTAAGCCAATGGTCGATCCAAGGAACAACGAGTGTGAGTACTAGCTAACAAGTGACCTATTTAGCTATTCCAAATAATGAAAGATTTTGGTGTCACGAAAATCACAGAAATTAAATACAGAAAATAAAAGGTTTTGGGCTTGATCAGAGAAAGAATCCCAGGACCATACTTCACCCGTGCCAACTTCACTAATCATGCAATCATATCACGTAAATACATCATGCTATCGAATATGGAAATAAACTGAAATAACACTAGACAGGCCGCCCATCCACGGATCATTGTCTAGATTAACCTCAATCGTTGAACGCCGCCCATCCACGGATTATCAACGATCTCGATTATTAAACTCGGGGTTTTTCAGACAAAAGTCAACTTTCCTATTAATTCATATACTACCATTGTAGCTACCATGACCTAATATCAATTTCATACAATCCGGTACCCATCCATCTTTTGGTTATTAACCTAAATACGTTCTAGCATGCAAACATCTCATTCAATGTAAAACTTGCAAGGACGATAAAATTAAGCATGATGAAATTGAATATTCGAATTGCATTAATGAAAAATGTTCAATTGATCACATGAAGAGTTGGGTACATAGCACGGGATCCGTAGGATCCCAGTATAAAGAAGACTACTCACTACTCATGGTAAGTTAACCACGAATAGTGTAATAATAGAAATTAAGGACGAGATAACCGTAGCGACAATGTAGCTCGTTGAATCCCCAATCTCTCGCGATGTTCTCTGTCTTCTCTCCCAAGTTAGGGTTTTCTTCTCAATTCAAGCATACGCACGCCAATCATCCACTCTAGTTTTCTCTCTTTTATAGCCACAAATGACCTAAAAGCCCAAACATCCCAAAAACTTTCTAAAAACGAATTTGGAAACAAGCTGATAATTTTGCACCCGACGGCGAACCGGTCGGTTGGCTGAGTGAATAAATCTCAACCGGCCGGTTCGATCAAGGCTGGCTTGTGCTCGAACTCTCTGAGGGTCTGAGCCGGGTGGTTCAGTTTGGTGCACTTGTGTGAGCCAGCCGATTCAATCTCTTCGAACTCTCTGACCCTTTGAGTCGACCGGTTGAGCTAGGGCCCTGGGATGAGCCGGCCGGTTCGGATGAGCTTCATAGGACTTGAACTCTCTGAGGGTCTGAGCCGGCTGGTTGATCTTTGTGTTGTGGGGTGAGCCGGCCGGTTCCAGTACTTAGTGCTGCCGCTTTGATCTTCCAATCCAACCGGTCGGTTGGTTTTGAGTCAACTTTCCCAACCGGTCGGTTGGGTCTCCCTTGTGCACATTTTCATCCTAAAAGTGTGGGTTTTCTTTGAGTCTTGGTCTTAGGCCATGGTTTTGATGGATAACTTCTTTTAACCTGAAACGCTTAAGAAAAGATATCAAATAATGAAAATTTACCGGGAGAACGAGTGATATCCTTCTTTGTATGGAGCAATTAATTAGTCGAAATATCGATTGATCAAAACACTCCACACTTAGGATTTGTTCGTCCTGAACAAATGTCGAACAAATGGCAGAATAAATGCAAGTCCATGTGAGGCTCAACAACCATATGTCTCTAGCTACCCACTCAAGTGTCATGTGATCAATTCTAACTAAAACTGAAATAAAAAGATAACTCACTATCGTAGAGGACACGAATGCATTTAGCGTATGCATCAAGCCTTTAAACCCCTAGGCTGCCCTAGTAGGACGAGTATAGTCTCGTGAAGGTTTTCAGGAATGGGACTACCTACAAATCCCATGTACAACTAACTAATGTGTATGCATGAAATGGTGCTCAACGAGTCACAGTAAAGTCATGACATACCTCGAATTCATCATATTACCTCAACTTTAAGTCAAACATCTTCATCAAAGTTGTCAGACAATCATAGATTAAACGGGTTATGCATTCAAATGGTCAGTACACACGGCTAGCAAGCGACTAATCACATGTTCTAAATAGTTCTATAGCAACATAATAAGAACATGAATAGTTACACAAAACATGCTCACCATTCACCAATGCTATCTAGGGATAGTCCACGGGCTCTTGGTGCAAAGCTCATTCTCAAGTGTCAAGGACTAGGCAATGACCCGTAAGAGAAGAGGAGTCTGGCTTAAGAATTTCTGAAAAATAGTACAAAAATCACCTCAAATTTTCAGTGCAAGCACGAGGATCGTCCCTTAGTTTCTAACACATGAATTCTCAAGACAAGTCATAATTGCACGCAATGAAAAGGTGGAAATACACTACATCAAGCAAAAGGGGGCAGAATTTTTTTCTCTTCATACACAAGGGGTGACTTTTCTCACTTTGCCCTTGGTATTATTTTTTTTCTTTTCTTTTTTTTCTGCAAAAACAACTATTCTTAGGGTCAATTTTTCACCCTCATTTGAAAATTCAGAACTTTGTTCTTGATTGGGGCCTATTTTTTAACCCCTCTTTTGACTTTTTTTCTAACTCCACACTTAAAACTTGACATAGTGTATGAGTAAAGGCGGGCGCATGCAAATCACAACAAGTATAGAGAAACATATACTAGTACTAAGGTCGCCTAGAAAAAGAGATGCAATTTAACCCATTAAATTCTTGTCGGTGACGCTTATCGTGTTCTTTAAACTACCCGCATAACCATCCGGATACTTGGCTTCTCGAATCTACTCAAAAATTTCCTTTCTACAATCTGGTAACACCGTGTATGGAGCTTGAGACACTTTGGCTTTCTTTGACGATGGACCAAGTTCTTTCTCCCATAAGTTTTGACGAACTCCTTGTTGTTTTAGGCCTTCCCGTGATTTGGGTGTGTCCTTCGTCTTTCCATCGATTCCAAGCACTGTGCCGATGATGTTGTCAAATGCATTCTTCTCAATGTGCATTACATCTAGAGAGTACAGCTGCCTCAAATATTTCCAATATGGTAGCTCAAAAAAATGCTCTGATGGGTCCAACACAATTTTTCTGAACCATTTCTACAAACCTTAAACTTTGGAAGTAAACTAACCACCGGGAACTCATGATTAAATATCTCATCCATAATTTCATGGCCAGAAAGGGAAGGTGGTGGATTCCTCAACTCATCTGTACCATCAAAATTTATTAGCGGCTTGTCTCCAACGATGATCCCTATCAAGCCATCGGCGGTGACCTTGATACACCATTCTCCCAGATAAATGTTCAGCATCAACACCATCCAAACAAATTGGGCAAGCTTTATAACCTTTCATCTTCATACCTCCCAACATGCCAAGCCCTAGGAAATCACTAATGGTTCACATTACTGCTGCTTTCATAAGAAAGAATGAACCGTCGTACCTGTCATAAGTAACGACACCTGTGTCCCACAACATTTTCAGTTCATCAATCAATGGTCTCATAAACACGTTCAACAATTTCCCGGAGACTTCAGACCAGATATCAACAAAGTAAGTAGGTTGAATTCCTTTTTCATGCACATTGAAGGTGGTAAATTATAAGGCATAACCATAACATGTCAAGTGCTGTGTGAAACACCAAGTGCTCCAAATGGGTTAAATCCATCGGTCGCTAATCCAATACGGACATTCCGAATCTCACTGGCAAATTCCAAAAATTCCTTATTAAATCTTGTCATGCCTCCCCGTCAGCAGGATGTCTAATCTGGCCGTCTACCACACGTCTTTCTTTGTGCCACCGCATCTCCTTGGCTATTATTTCATACATGTACAAACGTTGCGATCTCGGTGTTAATGGGAAGTAACGAACAACTCTCCTGAGTGTCCTTCTAGTACCTTCAACACAAACATATCTCGACTCATGGCACAACGGACAATAATCAAAATCTTTATTCTCTTTGTAGTAAATAATACAACCGTATTCACACGCATGAATAGTCTCATAGCCCAATCCCAAATTCTTTAAGCTTCTTCTAACATCTATAAGAATTAGGAAACTTATTGTCGCTTGGGAGAAACTCTTTGAACCACCTTAATTGAGCGGTACAAGCTTTGTCCGACCAACCATTATCCACTTTCATTTGCATCACTTTCAATACAGTGTCTAATACACTCTTATATCTACCAGCAAATATGGGTGTCTGAGCTTCAGAAAATAGGTGAGAATACTTCTCATAAGCATCCTTACCCAATGAATCTTCGACGACATCAGTCATATGATACATGTCTCAGAAAGGGAAAGCATCATTAAGAATATCCATTGTAGGATTTGTCGGACAAATATCAACTTCTATTACGAGACGTGTTCCCCTAACTTTTCTCCATAATGTATTGTTGCCTTAACATGTATATTGAAGGATCAGTGTGAACTTCACCATGTTCAGTCTAAGTTGTGTAATCCATCATCATACCATTCTGAATCAAATGTGCATACATTTGATCCAATGTGAGCTTTCTATGATGCAATCTACAACGTGTACATGGACACAAATGTGTGGTCTCAGGCCTGTTCTGTCTCACGAAGTCTATAAAATTATTAATCCCATCAAAATAGCGTTGGTCATATCTTTGCAGCTTCATCCAACTTTTATCCATGATTTGCTGTGTATAACAGACAAGTAGAAATTTTTTTTCTCTAAAACAATCAAATTTTGTACATGCTGAAGCATAAAAGAAGCACAAAAAATTATGTACACACTCGACAATAAAATCAATCGAAGGTTTATCAAACAAGCATAAATTGTGCTATCCACTCGACAATGAAGTCCAACATCACCTAACGTGCACATATTCTCACATCATTTTACTAACTTGAACTAGGTTCGCATAAATTCTCACATCATTTTTATGTGAGTTCCTACAAGTCAGGGAAATTTTCATTCAAAAATGTGACGACTCAACAAAAGAATTTAAATTTGCCCTCTGCCTCTGAGTTATCATTTAAATAATTCGACAAAAGAAAATGCTAGTTTAGAGACCCTTTTTATAATAAATTTTTTTTAAAAAAAAGTTAGGGTGCGATTTGGGGGCATATGTGCGCCAAACTTGACATGTATGGAGAGGAGAATCCACACAAAAAATGTGTGGTGATTTTTGTTTTTAAGTGTGTCTGGAAGCAGCAGCCAGCTTGGCCAAGGGACCAACAGCAAGGGAGTTAATGTAAGTACATGGTTCAGTCATTACAGACATTGAACGACTGTCAACAAATTGATCTCTTCTGTCAGGACCACCCACTATGGCTCCTGTCAGCTCATTAGGGTTTGGTGTTCTCACATCTTTCCATTGTACAAAGCTCAATGGGCAGCTCACTTGATAATTTTGGGGCAATACTGGCACTGAAGAACCTCTGTGGTGCGGCTGCTTCGGAGGATTGTTCCCAAACCCAACCATGTAAGACCTCTTTAATGGATTGTTTCCAAGTAGATAGTCTATCTGCATTCACACATATGTTACAAATATTAGTATACGATATGTTTAGTAGGTTAGTATAATCTGAGTTTACTATATATTGCAGGGGCCGAGCCACTTGGTGGGCTGAACGGGCTTCATGTGTAACTATGTAGCTACTCTACTCTACGACTAATAAGGTAAATCTGTTTATATTGTTATTAAGGCCGTTTATAGCTTTATATTGTATTTACATGTATTATTGGTCTATATTTAACTAGTTACTTTTTGCTTTTAATATGATATGAAAAATGTGTCCGGAATAGTCTTCTTGTAACAAAGCTAAAAAGATTTTGTAGACCCTGGTAACTTTCTGGCTCCGTCCCTAACTATATTCTGTCAAGTCCCACTTGTATATAATTGTCTTTGTCTGTCCGTCTAACAAATTTTGCTCTATATTCTTATTCTTAACCAATTTTAGTCATGTTGCTGACATCAGGAAGTACCTGTTGCTTAGCAAATGCCATGAGATGAGCAGGGCCGAATTTTACACCGCCGCACGAGACTGTTTGATGATGCTTTGCCAAAATATCACTATACACGCTGAACAAGAATGCCGTTCCAGTAACGTATTGTGTGTTCGCACCGTCTCTTACATGGAGCATTCCACCTAGTGAGGTCAGTCAAATATTGATCAGCAACTAACCGTACAGGTTTAATAGTTCGGCCAAGAACAGAGACAGAAACAGACCTGGAGATAGGTAAGCCTGGTCGAATGGGCTGTCGGGAAGAATAGAGCATACAAAACTATCTGCCAAGTTTTTATAATTTACCAAACATTTCTCGCCTTCGAAGAAATACTGCATATATGAAGGAAAAAAAAGGAGGCACACAATCAAAATTTATGTTGAAAATTACCCAATGTGAATATGTAGGCTGTTTGGCTTACTATCAATGACAACTCGCCGTAATATTTTTCGAGCAATTATTAATTACCTTGGAGAGTAGGATCTGAGAGCCTGCAGACTTGAGATCCCAGCTGAACTCGTTAACTGGTCCACTAACGGCTTCCTCTTTTATGTACTGCAGATACACTGGCTTCCTCGTCGCTTTGTAGAGCCATGTAGCTGCCCACAGTAGCTCGTCCTGCGTCGAACATTTATTAAAATCTCAGATGGATGATGCTTTTAACATGTTGGTGAAAATGGGACAAAAAGAGAGCAGACAGAGCTTGCTTTGCTTACATTGTAGCCAGAAAATGAGCAGTAAAATGGGCATTCGCCTTCGTATGTACCCCTGAAGGAATTCGCAAACTGGAACAGCTGCAGAAAAATATATAAATCCAGTTCAAGCTATTGAAAGGTAAGTGAATATATAATCATGTTTCATTCTGATTGGACTGGAGAAGCATCGTGTCGTGTACCATTTTGGCCTTGTTGAGAAGTCGTCTAGAATATGCGTGATCGATATGTCTGAACACGATTGCTGAAGCAGCCAGTGCAGCTGCAGTCTCTGCTGCAATTTCAGTTCCTGGATTTTTCTCATCAATTTTCAAAACTGTTCTTGGCGTCTTCATGTTCTCCGGCCGTATCCAGCAACTATGATCAGCCACTGGATCTCCAACCTTCAAAAATACAAAAGTTTTGTTTATTAAGAATCATCAGCTTCATCTATGCTGTTTTTTTTTCTTCCATTTTTCTAAAGATCATTTAATTCGATGAAAAAGAAATGCAGAAAAAAAGTACAAAACGGCCAGGCCAGGATTTAACGTAATTGTCATCTTTCCTTTTATGGCAGGATTGAGCTGAAGCACGAATTGCATATTTAGCCATATTCAAAATCTATACAGTTGTGAAGGGCGTGTTAGTAAGGTATATATACCTCAACGTAGAGCTGATTCTTTCTCGAAGCAGCTTTCAGAAAGTAATCAGTGCCCCAACGTATGGCTGATCGAACGTGCGCTAACTCGCCGGAGGCACGTAGCTCTTGTTTATAATACAAAGCAGCCCATGAAAGAGTTGTGACAGTGAAAGCCATTGGTAAGCCAAACTTGACATTGTCTCCTGCATCATAATATCCTCCTACCAGGTCCACCTGTGCCGCAACAACAAAACATCAAACCAAGTAGAAGGTTAGTGGTATAACGGTTATAGTTTTGATCAAATGATCAGGAGGTCGACAGTCCAAACCCCCTGAATGCGTCTTTATGTCATGAGTAACAAAGTTTTTTTTTATAAAAAGGAAATTAGCAAAATGGGTCATGCTCACATTGGCGAGCCTGCCATCGTCAAGACCAGAGTCGCCGCGCCAAGAGGGCCTGTGATGTGGTGGGAGCTTGCCTGACCTTTGTGCTTCTAAAAATATAAGTGATTTCTTAAGAGCATCCCTGTAGTTGAAATGCGCATAGACAGATGAAAAAACCAGGCCAGAAAGAAGGAGCCATGCAACTAAAATGGTCCTTGAGACACCCATGAAATGAACCTTGAGAGAAAGACAACAACAAAAAAGGGTAAAAAAAAAGAGCTAGTTTTGTTATGAATTGTGGAAGGAGAAGGTGAACAAGGCATTATATAGAGATTGTAATATTGAGAGTGTTATGCAGAAATTAGAACAAGAAGTTAGTTAAGGTTTCCTGACAGAATGTGAATCTGTTAGCTCTGATTGCTTTTGGCCAACCTGGAGTCAAAATTGTTTTAAAATTGGTTACTGTAGCAATAGCAATGGGCTGTCTGTTTTCCTTATTCAGTTTTTACCCACAATAGCTTGAATAACTGGGAAAAGGATATCGGTGTCGTTAACCCCAAAACGACACCGTTCCAATTAAAAAGACATCGTTTTTTTAAGTAATACAGTTGACTAGATTCAATGTTATTGTGAGCTTTAGGGGCTCAATAACATTACATTTCGATTGATACTCACAGGCCATAACGTTATTTTTTTTTTTTTCTTCTCTAATTTATGGTTTCAACTTATAAAATTTCCATTTATGATATTTAGAAAATTAACATTTTTTTTATATATTGTTTGAAGTAATTGAGTCATATTTAACTTCAAGGTACTCTTAGTTAAGATTAGTTGGAAGATTAGTGGGTGAGACGACAGAGATTAAGAGTATAAGATTAGTATGAACTTGTTTAATCAACTCCTTCCAAAAATATTTGAAAATGTCTTCTTTTTTTTTAAAAAAAATTATGCACTATAAATGAAACTATGATAGTTAGGAAAAAATTAAAAAGAAAAAAAAGGTAGCAGTTCATCATGAAAAAAAATACTGTGCTGCACAGCAAAATGCTGCAAGAGAAGTTGTTTTTGTTTAATGTAAATTTTAAACCATATCAAAATGGCTCGAAATTTACTTTCCCTATATTTTGGGCAACCTGAATAGTTTTCTTGTATTCAATTTTTATTGAACTCATAATTCTTGTAGTCTAAAGCAGCTACCATATGTAACAAATTGATGAGGTCTGTCTGAGTCTGATCCACGGAATCAGGATTTGCCCTTGAGATGATAAAGCTAGCCGATTTTATAGGATGACCTTCAAGCGACCACGCTACAACTCTACATTTCCATGTTCCTCAGCGGGTGGTGAGCTTGATATTATTGTAAAAATGTTTGCCACGTTAGTTGTAAAGCTCACATTTACTATGCTGTGTGATTATCTAAGCCGACGGAGACGGATGGGGCGCATGCTTAACATCTTGTGATGATATCAGCAACATTATTGCCTATCTCTTCTTTACTTAGTTCCGACACTGGAGAGTCCCCGATATACATTCCGAAAAAAGCACCTGAGAGGTTAAAAGTTAAAACCGATACAAAAATACAGTCACGGCAGTTCATTTTGAGAAATGTTTCGTTTAAAGAGAAAGTGAATTATGTACTTACGACAAAGATCTCTGCTCTGTACTGCTCCAATTTTCTTACCTCCGACTGCAACATTCAAATTTAGTTATACACTAACTGATGATAAGTAGGACAGGAGCGTATTTATTTTCGCATATAATTATGCTTACTCTCTGTGGTTAACCGTCCATCTCCTGTACGATGAAAATTTATAACGGTTCCCTGTAGACATTTTTTTCGGTGAGACCCGGAAGTGTGTTTTACCAGTAGGAAAAAACAATTTGGTCAACTTCAAATTACCGCGGGTATAGGGATATCATGTTGGAAGTAAGACCCGAATGTGCTCAAGCAGCTGATATCAGCATCTGGGTTCGTCTTTAACAATCGATCTCGAAGAGATTTCTCAAATGCACTGCAACAAAATATAAAAAATTGTGGGTTAGTCATTAGCAGAAATCTTCCCACACGAGATGCTTAACAAATGTTTTATATGTCAAAGTAATACCCGGGCTCAAACGAACTTACACTTTAACTGTGTTAATCTTCATCCCGTTACAGTTTACTACGAGCCTCACTGTCATGTCAATATCTTCCCTGAATAAGAATTTAGATAAAAGAATTAACGAAATATTATCCCTGAATACGAAATTTGTAGTGAAAAACTAATGAAAGTATGGGTACACGGGTCAACCAATGCAATCTAGCAATTACATGAAACTTTTATAGTTGACATAAATAGACACGAGTCTAACCTCAAAAGATCTCTATAGAACTCTTGGTGTTTACTTAATTCATCCGCTGCGGCCGAAGAATACTTTGCGCCCAATTTCTGACAGAGGGCATGAGGATGAACGTCTGCAAAAGCAACAAAAAGAAGCAAATAGTGGCCATGAGTTACTATATAACAAGTAAAATCATGCTATTTGGGAGAAGGAGGACGCAAGGGCATAGAATCTCACAAAACCCATATGCGTAGACCTTCAGTGTTTTTATTTTGATTATCTTCATTGTTTTTGAACCAGTCCCCACGAGTACCTATGACTCACAACACGAACATAAACCTCTGGATATGGAGTTAATGAAGAAGTAATACTCGAGACAAAAAAGAATCGACAAAACAAAAGACCCGAATTTGCTTAACACCTAAACATTTTACATTCTTATCGGTAAGGAATCGGCCTATGCTAATCAAAAGCTACCAAGTCATACACAAACAATAAGTGATACAAATATATAAAAGAGAAACTTATTAAACAACCTCTGAAGCCACGGTAGAGCTATTGGTCCCTGATGAAATATTGTCCAAAATCACTGGAAACTCGATGCCAGTTGTAGGCTCAACAGCATGTCTTTTTCTGTAGATATCCGAGAAACAAAGCCCCCCACATCCCTGGCGCTGAATCTCGCTAAGTGGTGATTCCGTGTATCCATAAATTTGAACATGTGTATTTTCTAGAGGCATAGCGATCGATGTTCTATAAAGCACAAAAAGAGGAGTCACAGAGAATGGTTCGAAACTGTGAAGTAAATGATCGACTCAAATAGAAAGGAATTACGGACAGTACAAACCCAAGGCAGCTTACAAATTTTCAAATGGAGGAACTAAAGCAGCAGCCAACGAGAGCATAGGTAGTGTTTGCAGCTGGTTAACATCTCTAAGCAAGTTTCTGAAAATGGAACCCAGAGTCTTAACGAATAGAACCGGACTCGTACTTTTTAACTTAAGACTGTTACTGAATCCAGCACCATTTTGTCCAACTGAATGCTTCAACCGCGATGAATATCTACAATCAGCTGAATCAACAGTCCCCCCTGTTAACTTACGCCTCAATTTAGGATTCGATCTAGTTGATAACCAGAATATCAATCCACCGGCGAGCTTCGAAATGCAGCTAAAGGCTTCTCTTAAAGCAGCGCTATCATGCATGTTACCAGAAAGGTACAAAGAATTGTCTACGAATGAAGTTATCTGAGAAAGTAAATGAATCCCAAATCCATTTGCAACAAGGGGATAAGCGGGAAGAAAGTGCGGCAAACCACCATCAAAATCCATGAGAAATCAATGGTTACGCTTACGCACACTCCACCGCACCAACTTCAGTCCCCTTCAACAAAAAACTTCAGCAACAGAAATCTCAGCCTCCAACAACCAAAACCTGCAATGAGTCTCCAATCAACCACATATGACACAAAAAACTTCACCAAAACCATCAATCTCATTTTACATCGAGATCAACACAAAGGTTTCAAATTTCAGTAATCACTAATTACCATCATCTGGCTGGATCAACAATCAACCGAAAAAAAAGAAAAAAAGATCAGAATCACCTCAAACCTAAAATACATATCCTTGGAAATGCATACGAAAACCTATGAAACCAGTCATCAAAAGGGTTTAAAAAAAACCCAACAAGATCTCATCTTTGGAAATCACTAACTCAAATTGGCATCTCTCTATACCAATATCTCTAGATTATTCAAAAATCATACTATCTTTTTTTCCACAGATTAATTACATTTTCCGATAATTCACAGAAAGTCATACCGGGCTCGAATTCTGATTGAACCCATAAATAAACACCACCTATTCAGAAAACCAATCGCGTTAAAAAATTAAAAAAAATATATCTTTCGATGATTCCCAAGTTCCCATTTATGAAATTAGTTCCAGGAACCAAACCTGACAATTGCCATAAAGAAAAATAAAAATAAAAATTTAAGAGCATCGAAAGAGAGGTACCTGGATGACGATGAACATGCAATAAACACCGAGCAAATGCGATTCACTGATCGTGACGCAATGACAAAAAAAAGGGTTATAAATTCGTGTAGGAATGAAAAAGTTAGGGTTTTTCTAGGGATTTAAGTTGATGGATGACATACGAATTAAGGGTCTTTGGTAGTTGTAGTAGTTGTTGTTGTTGATGGTGTTGGAGCTCAACGCTTTGTCGTTGTCCTCCGGCCGAGAGAATGAGAGTTAAAAGAAGAAGAGACGTCGAAAGAGAGATCTTTCTGGGTGGCGCTGGCGTGGGCCGTTTCCATTTTAGAGCATCCCACTATGATATAAAAATAACATGTCAATGATCTTTCTCATCATTTTTCTTCCTCATCTAATTATCTCTCATTATCAAATATATCATATGGCATTCCACTCATAATCAAATAAAAAATTCATCATCATTCTCTCTCATCACTACATAAATTATAGTTCATAAACATTAAGATTAATAAAAATATATCAAAGTGTATCTCATTTTATAGAACTCAAAAAATTATCAATATTGGTATTTATTTTTGATTTTTTACTTTGTAATTTAGAAGATATATTCGTTGCAAGATCAAAATAAAAATTGTACTGTTTCTTACACAAGACACGTGTCGCGTTGCGATTAGTTCACGACTCATGATCAAATCCATTTTTTTGATCATGGGATGATCAAAACCAGTGTTCAAAAAAACGCTAGGCGGGAATCGGGCAGACGAGTCCCGAAAAGGCCTAGGCGGGGATTAATCGGGGCCTAGGCGGGGATTAATCGGTTTCGAATATTTTAATATTTTAAAATATATAATTATATATACATTATTTAATATACAAAGTTCTTCTTCCACATAACTTCATGCACATTGCAAAGAAATATGAACATTTAATCAAATCCAAATTATGAAAAATAAGAAACATACACCAGAAACAATACAAATTGAAGCATTGAAATCTAAATCCTAGTTTCAATAAGTTAATTTTTAAAAATTAACAAATAAGCTCTTCAAGTTTGACTATTGACATGTAGTTGATCATTCCGCCTAAAAACCGATTTAGACCGCCCAGAAGCCGATTTAACCGCCCAGGACCGCCTAGGACCGCCCAGGCGCCAGGACCGCCTAGGCACCGCCCAGACCGCCCAGGCACCGCCCAGACCGCCCAGGACCGCCTAGGACCGCCTAATTGGATAAAACGGAACGGGTTCTAAAAAACGACCGCCTAGGCCCCGCCTAGGCGACCGTTTTTTAGAACACTGATCAAAACTATGATTAAAAAAATGATGGGGGTGCATAATTTTTTTGATCATCTCTCATGGTACTTTTCTACGCTCAAAAAAACCATGGTGGGGATGCTCTTAGGGGTATTTTCGTCATATTTATAATTAGAGGAAAGATCATGTGCTCATTACAAAATTCATCAAAATAGATTCATAATTCGTTGCTGAGAAATCAAAAGTACGACATAATTCGTCAAACTGATTCGTCGTCGAGAAATCATTCATACGACGAGATTTAATCTCATCCGTCCAAGTGACCAAATCAAGGGGCGTCATTGGTTTATATTTTTTACAAAAATATATAGTTTGTAGCGGATCGTTTTTCTACATAATTATAATAATTATGATTAATTAAAAATTAGGAGAATTGATAACTTAAAATATAAAATTAAAATTTTTTTTATTATGGGTTTACGTGAGTGATGTAAGGAATACATCTTAGACATTATATTTCTCAGGTATTTATATATTTCTAGATCGTTTGAAGCACGCATCATGCAAATGATAACAATTCGGATTTGAACTTAAATCAACCGATGAAGCACAGACTATCTTTGCACCTCTAACTTTGAAACTCGGGATGGAGGAAGGTGTTCGCACCCTTGACTTGTTATTACAATGTAATGTGTCCAATCAACTCAACTGCCATCCTTTTTCTCGAATTAAATAATGCAAATCAGTGTGTTGATTATTAAGAGTTCACTCTTTTGTTTCAGTAGTTCTAACACTTTGAAGTTGTTGAAGAGGTATTTGTCTATCGGTCATAGTAATGATCAAATTATCAGAAAATTGAAAGTTTAAACCTTTCCTCGATAGAAAAAAGACTTTTTGAAGTTTAAAAAATATATTTTAAGTTAAAATTTTCAAATTAAAATAGGTTTAAGTTAAGTTTGGTTGTCATAAATTGGTGGCCGTAAGAGCATCCCCACCATGATCTTTTTATTCATAGAAAAGTATCATGAGAGATGACCATAAAAAACATATACCCCCACCATGATCTTTATCACAGTTTTGATCAGTCCATGACAAATTGTAAAAAAGATCATCTCATAATCAAAAAAATGAATTTGATCATGAGTCGTGAACCAATCGCAATGCGACACGTGTCCTGTGTAAGAAACTGTTCAGTTTTTATTTCGATCTTGCAACGAATATATCTTCTAAATTACAAAGTAAAAAAATAAAATAAATACCAATATTCATAATTTTTTGAGTTCTATAAAACGAGATACACTTTGATATATTTTTATTAATCTTAATATTTATGAGTTATAATTTATGTAGTGATGAGAGAGAATGATGATGAACTTTTTATTTGATCATGAATGGAGTACACTTGATCAAAATAGTCATAAGGTATGATAAGATGAGAAAAAAAAAATGAATAAGAGAAATAGATGATATAATTTTTTGTTCATGATGGAAGATGTTTTAAGTGAATAAAGCCGGCTTGAGCACCGTCCACATCTTGGCTTGGCTTTCAGTTTCACATGTATTCTTATTGCTTTCTGATTTGCTGTCAACAAAATTAGGCGTGGAACAAGGTGGCCTGGTTTATGATGGGACATGTCCTATCTTGCTGGGAAGTTTCCAACAAAAATAATAAATTTTAATCATAAATAAAAACATTCTAAAATCTAAATCGGTGAAACATTAATGTTTATTAAATTAGTAAGTACTGAGTAAGTAATGATCATGTACAAAACATATTTTTGATGTCAAATGTAAAGTCTGTCAAAATTAGATTATAATTTGTTATCGAGAAATCAAAAGTACGATATAGTTCGTCACGAATAATTTGTCATTCGTCATCGAGAAATTAACCATAAACGAGATTTAATACGGTATTTAATCTCGTCCATCCAAATGACCAAATCAAGAACTGTGGTTTGTATTTTTTACAAAAAATATGTCATTTGCACCGGATCTTTTTTCTCGAGTGAGTTACTAGACACGAATTTTCTGCTCATAATACCCATCGTAAATGAGAATGGATCAAATACAAACCCTATCTTTTTATATAAACTACAAATCACCGGATAATATGGTCTTTTTCATTTTCTGGGTTTATTGTTCAGTGATTTAGCTAAATATTTAGTGATATGGTTAAATCGTTACTTTTCGCTTCAATTCATCAAAAATATTTATTCACTGAAACTTATCACTGAACTTTGTCTAGGGATGCACATCCGGTCCAACCCGAACCGGTGGACCGGATTTAAAAAAAAGTGGACCAAGGATCGAACCGAACACGAGTTTATACGGTCCGGCCCTGATCGGGGGACCGCGAACTGGAGTTTAATTTTGCACTATAATCTCTAATTTTACGGGTCGGTCAAGGACCGATGGATCAGAAATTTCCAAAAATCTGGACTGTGGACCGGACCGGATCCGAAATTTTACAGCCCAGTTTTGGACTGACCCGTAAAATTCTGTTTCGATCCGGTCCAATTTTGTACATCCCTAATTTTGTCATATCACTGAACATTTTGCTTTTACTAAATTTTTCAATGATAAAACTAAATGTTCAGTGATAAGGCAAAATGTTCAGTGAATAAAATTTTATTTTTCAATTAATTGAAGCGAAAACTAGCAATTTTTAATGTTCTAGTCGGTTTATCTCTTAAAGTCATTTTATATATGAATTTCGTTAAAATTTATAATTTATTAAGTGATTTGTAGTTTATATAAATAAATGAGATTTGTATGTGATACCTTCCCTACACCATCATAAATAACGAGAAGAACTATAGCGTATATATTTATACTATAGGGTTCACGGGCCACAAGATTATTCAACTTTCTAATATGAGGTAATATGACAATTTGACAGATTATTTAAAAGATGTGATAAAGTATTTTGTGAAAACAAAAACTTGTATAGAACGACTATGGGGGCGTTCGGTTGAGGCAGGAGTATAAGAATGAGGCAGTGAGGCACGATCTCGGCCGTCTGTGGAGTTGATCGGACTTAAAAAACAATGATCAGACTTAAAACAACAATGATCAGACTTAAACCAGTAATGATCAGACTTAAAAAATAATGATCAGACTTAAACCACTAATGATCAGACTTAAAAAATAATGATCAGACTTAAACCAGTAATGATCAGACTTAAAAAACAATGATCAGCCTTAAAAACAATGATCAGACTTAAAAACAATGATCAGACTTAAAAACCAATGATCAGACTTAAAACAACAATGATCAGACTTAAAAAACAATGATCAGACTTAAACCAGTAATGATCAGACTTAAAAAACAATGCTCAGACTTAAAAAATAATGATTTGATTTAAAACAACAATGATCAGACTTAAACCAGTAATGATCAGACTTAAACCAGTAATGATCAGACTTAAAAAATCAATGATCAGGCTTAAATCAGTAATGATCAGACTTAAAACAACAATGATCAGACTTAAAAAATAATGATCAGACTTAAAAAACAATAATCAGACTTAAAACAAATGATCAGACTTCAAACAACAATGATCAGACTTAAAAACAATGATCAGACTTAAACCAGTAATGATCAGACTTAAAACAATAATGATCAGACTACCTTCTACTTTTCAAGTGTCAAAAGTTGAATTGTGACACGCGCCTAGTGTGAAGGACACTCGCCCACTGCCCCTGCTCCTAGGGTTTTTGACCCAACTTTTCGGCGTCTGGAAGATGGCGAGCAGAACGGCGGCAGCACCAGAGGAGGAAAAAAGCAAGGAGGCGATCGGAACAGGTGCTGCGGAAAGGAGCAAGTGCTTCTGGGCTGCTAAAGTCGCGGAGAATCGAAACAGGGAGCGTGGAGTTCCGCTCTTCCACCTTCCTCAAGAACAAGGTGCAGATCGAGTGGTTATTTTGGCGGAGGATGGAATGCGACAACAAGTAAGTTCGAGCATGCACTGTCGGATTTGTTTTCGGATCCAAGCCTTTCCT
Organism: Rhodiola kirilowii; assembly: GCA_033675215.1. Classification (NCBI taxonomy): domain Eukaryota; kingdom Viridiplantae; phylum Streptophyta; class Magnoliopsida; order Saxifragales; family Crassulaceae; genus Rhodiola; species Rhodiola kirilowii. The sequence continues at coordinate 50,448,429 of CM066203.1, read as the reverse complement.
GGGCATAATGCGTGGGTTCGCCAGGGCTAAGTGGGGAGATGAAGCGGTGGTGAAGGTCTCGCAGCTAAACAAAGGGATTTTTCTATTCAAGTTCGTGTCGGAGGAGAAGAAAGCAGAGGTGATGTGCGGTGGCCCATGGACCTTTGATAACCGGCTGTTGATACTGAAGCCATGGTCAGAGCAAGAGGAGTACACCTATGGCAGTGTGGATGCTCTGCCAGTGTGGATTTGCCTGCCTAGGCTGAAGGCTCACTTGGTAGACACCATAATGTTGAGTCGATTATGCTCTAGGTTAGGCACCTATATGCACAGATGGAGTTACGGCTGATGGATCAAGCTACAATTATGCTAGAGTCTGTGTTCAGTGACAAGTCGTAGTTGTACAACTATTTTATATGTTTAAACCCCATCTCTTAGTGTTATCTGTATATTATTTCACTACCTGTGTGTAGTTTTCGTTCTCAGGTACACTCGGAGACCATGGAAGGAATACCGGCTAAAAGGAGCCTATTTGAAGATGTTTGGCGCGGAAAGAAATGAAGTTCGAAGCACTTTGGAGTTTTCGTCAGTGCAAACCGCGGAGGGCTGAAGAATTAGAGGCGCGGATGTTGATGGACCATAATTGTATGAATCATAAACACAGTTAAACCCACCAAATTAGACTGTTTGTCTATTTAACTTTTGCTTGTTAGTTCCGATATTTATCTACAGGGTATTTTGGAGTCTAGAGAGAATACAGGCTAAGGAGGAGTTTTTAAGCTGAAAAGATATTACGAGTCATTCCAAGGTCACGACCAGATGCCGACTGAAGAAATATCATGAACTCGACTTGGAATCACTCAAATATGCTAGAACAGTCGGCATTTGGACATGAATGCAATGCAAAGGCACCGAGCCCGGTAAAGGCCAAACAAGGGCAATTTCTGCCGATTTGGGATTTCGACCATGTTCCAAGCAGAATTTGGCTTAGGTTCCTTCTTGAGATCATCTTAGAATGACATTTTCATTCCGAATACACTCTCCAAAATCCAAGAAGCTCCGTTCAAATTCCGGTCAAATTCCGGTCAAACCGATGGCTTTTTGGAGACAAATATCTCATTCCACTCAAACTCCTCCCCTCCACCTCATAGCCGCCGGCGGCTTTCCTCCTCCCCCATGTGGCTTCATCTCCTTGCTCCTCCATCCATCTTGTGACAAGTGTTGCCATCTCCTCCATCCTCCATGCCTATAAATACACCTCCCCTCCCTTTGTAATCTTCATCCCCAAAATGTGGAGAGCTCCTCTCTCTACAAATTCCAAAATCACAAATCACTTATCTCTCTAGATTAAGAGCACAATCATGTAATCACTTTACTTTGGAATCGAAGCTTTAGCATTTTCAACGGTTTTTGTAAGTCCTCTCTTTTTTACTTTACTGTCTTTCAAAGTACTTTACTTTCGAAACTTTACTTTACTGTCTTTTCAATTCAGCAACTTTACTTTCCTGTCTTTACTTTCGAAAACTTTACTTAACTGTCTTTCAAAAACCTTTACTTTTCAACGCACTTAGATATAATGTCCTGTTCCATGAATAGTCGTAGCTAAACCCTTCATTCGGTTAAATGGGTGTACTTGTATCATACAATGTTTTAGACCCTTCTCTTAGTGCCTCTTTGGGTTCAACTTGTTCTAGGTGCCATATATTAGGTCAGAATTCCATTGGTTGAGTGGATGCTCGGAAGAGCAAAGCTCTGCCATGGGTTCGTGATCTTCCGTGGATAAGTGGAGGCTCGGAAGAGCACAGCTTATCTGTGGAAGTCAACCTCTTTAAAACACCATTTGGTTTATCAGGAATGATGATCAAATGGATGCACATACTAGAACAAGAGTTCTTTGTCTTGCAAAAGACTAGACGGTGTGGCAAGTCATGTGTTAGGAATAGCCTTGATTCACTTTTGAACACTTAGTATGATCATTAGAGGTCAATGATAAACAGAAGATGATACAAGGCCCCTAAAACCGAATCTTTCCTTTAATTGTAATATCACTGTTCCTTTACTTTTAGTTTTCAAAGCACACTCAAACCCAACCCCAATCGCACTTTAATTTATGTGTAAGCTTCATTAAAGAACAACTAATCCACACTGACTCTCTTGGGTTCGACCCCTACTTACCACTTGCTACCTAGTAGTGAAGTCGCGAGTAGCGAACTTATAAATTTATTTGTACATTTGCTCTGACGACAAGCATCTGTCAGACGTCTTATGAATTTCCATAATTGCTGAGACGTCCGCGGGTCGTAAATCAGGAGACGTCCGCGCCCGCCAGCTAACATTCGAAATTTCCTAATTTCGAATTGCATTATTGGAAAGCCCAAAGAGAGAATAAATAAGCACAAAACCCTAGGCGACCAGAGGCGACCAGACCTCGAATTTCAGAAGAGAAAAAGAGACACGGATTCAAGTGTTAGAGTTGAGCTGCAGCTTGGTGGAGAATTCATCATAAGTATTTTCGTTTCATTACATTCAAACAACTTCATGATGTATTCCATTGCGATGAGTAGCTAAACTCATATGTGTAGGCTAGAACTCGACATTGTGATGTTTTGACTTGAGACCTATATTTATCTTTATGTTTTGCGTTATATTACTATGCATTGTTTATGGATTTGATGTGCTAGCATAAGTGGAACCCTAGCGGGGGAGCTTCTGTTAGTTTGTTGATTTCGATTATCACAGTTTACTAGCAACCTAGCGGGGATAGTAAACTAGGATACGAGTAATTTACCACTAGGATTGACACCTTAGGACAACTTGCAGTGCAACCTAGCGGGGAGCTATAAGTTGTAAAACATTAGAAATCAAAACGGTTAGGTTAATGATTTAGTCTTGCATCATAGTCGAGAGTTCTAGCTTGCACTGTTCTTTAATATTTGATACTTGGATTTGTGTGACGATTGCTCTAGCGATCATTCTTGCTTACTTGCGTTATTTAATTGTTTGCATGCAAAACCCCCCCCATTGTTACGTGTTTACTTAGTGAAACAGATTCTCAACCGATCTCTGTGGATTCGACCCGACTTACCACTTGCTAGTCGGAATTATTAATGTTTTTGCACAGGTACAATGACACCTGTCAAAATGGCGTCGTTGTCGGGGATTGGTAACGAAGAATTTCACTAAGTATTTCTTTCTTTTAGTTTTATTTTATTGTCTTTTTTTATTTTCCGTCACTTGATTATTTTTTTGTTTAATTAACCATGTCACAGAGAAGTGTTGAACGTGATGGTGAAGAGCGAGGAAGTGTACTAGGAGATAACATGCAGGAACAGAGGCAAGGACTGCCCCCTGTTAATCAAAGATTACCACCCCCCAGGAATCAGCAATTTGTGAATGAGTTTGCTAGACATTGTGCAGCTAGACACGATGATTACGAGGACGAGCTGGATCGACAGTACCTCGGTGGAGGAAATCAATATGGACAGTTAGCTAGGCGTCGGGATTTGGGACGCACTATGAGAGGAGTATGTGCGCCGTATATTGATGAGGCACCTTGGTGCATTAGGTTGGATGAGGACGCAGAAGACATCGAGATAAAGAGTGGGGTGATACACCACTTGCCCAAGTTTGGAGGAATGCCCGATGAGAACCCCCTAAGGCACTTGAAGGAATTTCATGGAATTTGCATGTCCATGAAAGCTGCATCGGTTCCGGAGAATATTTTTAAATTAAAGACATTTCCTTTTTCTTTAGAAAGTCAATCTAAATCTTGGTTAATGTCTTTACCTGCAGGTTCGATTACTTCATGGGATCAATTGCAAAGGAAGTTCATGGACAAGTACTACTCCCATTCGAAGGCGGCTCAAACAAGAAAGGAGCTCTCTATGCTTAGACAAGGACGCGCAGAAACGTTGTTCGACTATTTGGAGAGGTTTAGGCATTTGGAAGAGAGTTGTCCGAATCATGGAATCCCACAAAGGATGCTGCTTGAATACTTTATGGATGGGATGATTCTCATGGAAAGAAGAATGCTAGATGCCTCAGCCCAAGGGTCTATCCTGAACATGTACCCCGAGGAGATATGGGAGTTGATTGAGAAAGTTGCCGAGAGCACAAGGTACTTGGAAGAAACTTATAAACCTGCACCTATTGCTAACGTAAATGTACATTCTGAATTGCAGGAACTGAAGGATATGATGGCTAAGATGATGACGCAACAACCACAAGGAAATCAACAAGTGGAGTGTAAGGTAAACAAGTCCACTTTTAATTCGATAAATAATGATAATGCTGTTTTTCAGGAGAGAACAGAAGACGTGAATATAGTGGACTACATAAACAAGGGAGATTTGCCACCAAGGAGATATGATGGATATCAAGGCAACAAATGGCAGCCAAGGCAAAATGATGGTGGTTGGCAAAGGAACAACAATTACGATGCGGGGCAATCCTCGTACCCACAGAAGCAGCCATACAAACCACCATAGATCCGACAAGGAGATGAGGACCCGATCAAGGAATTCAGGGATGAAGTGAGAGGGATGTTTAAAGAACTCACTCAAAAGATGGGGCACCATGCTGGAGACATTAACGAGCTAAAGAGACAAGTGTCTCAAATTGCCAGCGCCGTTTACGAACAACGAGAAGACAAAGGGAAGCTGCCTTCACAAACGATCCCCAATCCAAGGCAAAATGTCAGTGTGATCGTGATAAAGGATGAAGAGGAGATGAAGGCTGAAGAAAAAGAAGAAAAAGAGCAAAATTTGGATGCTACCTCAGTGCAGAAAGCGGACGTCTCCACAATTAAGGCGCGGACGCCTGATGAATTATTGCAAAATCAAGAGACGTCCGCGGATAAAAATCATGAGACGTGCGCGGAATTCCAAGTAAGTGATTTACAGATTTTGAATTCTAACCTTTTTGCGCCACTACCATTTCCCATGCAGGTTATCGAGCGTCACGAAGCTGTAAACGATGAAATTAGACAGACGGGGTATGAGGACACGAAAATCAACGCACAAATGCAAGAATTGGAGCAAGGGAAACAAGGAGCGTTGACCACTCGAACTAGAGACCCAGGTGCCTTCACGGTAACCTGTGGCATTGGTAACACGCTTATTCCCCACTGTTTGATTGACTTGGGTGCGTCTATTAACGTGATGCCTTATGATTTATATTGTTCATTGAAACTTTGACCGGTGAAACCGATCAAGTTAACTATTGAGTTAGGCAACAAGTCATGTGTTCATCCCTATGGTTTACTTGAGAATTTAACCTTGAATGTTGGTGAAGTTGTTGTGCCTGCAGATTTTTATGTCTTGCAGATGGAGGACACCCAGACTAAGGAGTCACCAACACTCATTCTAGGACGACCTATCTTGTTTGTGATGAAGGCGGAGATTGATGTCGCTGAGGGTATTATAAAGCTGAAATATGGTGGCAAGGTGGCTGAGTTTCGTGTCTTTGAGGATGACCACCAGCCTTGTGCGAGGAAACCACCTGATATAGCTGATAAAACTTGTTTTAATATTACAACTGATGAATCGTTGCGTGTGATTCAGGGTGTCAGTGAGCAGCTGAAGGTAACAAGTAAAACACGCCCACCAGATAAAAAGCGAGTAAAGAAACAAAAGTGTGGGGTGGCTGCGCAGAAGCGGTGGGCACCTAAAGAAAAGAACTGGAGATCGAAGCCACCTTATGGCGGGCTAAGCATTGAGAAACGATTAACTTGTGGACGTGCTGAGGAGAGGAGCACGCTGATCAGTAAGTATGACTTGGAGCAGCCATGGGATCCTAACTTGTGATCCTTTAAGAGGTAATGTCCAGCCAAGGACGTAAAACAAAGGAGCTTACCGGGAGGCAACCCGGTGTGTTTTTATTTTATTCATGTTAGGAGTAGGTTAATTAGTGGAATTGGGAAGCTGATAAGGCGCCTCGAGTGCATTTCTTTTTATTTCTGGTGGTTTCAGATGATTAAACAAAGAAGGGAATTCTACATCAGTGTATTTCGCGCACGTCTCAACATTAAGTTGCGCGGACGTCTAAAGAATTAACGCAAAATCAAGAGACGTCCGCGGGAATAAATTGAGAAGGACTCCGCGGAATATCAAAGAATTTAAGACAGTAATTTTCCAGATCTGGGTTTTCAGAACAAAAGAAAAGAAAAAAAAGCGATTCGTTTTTCCTCCGTCCGCGATTTGTTTTGCTTCCTCCGCGGATTTCTCGTTCACATCCGCCGCAACTAAAGTATCAATTCTCAGATAAATCGAGGTAAGATTTGCCGGTTTGATTATTATTGGATTAAGGATTGAAGTGGATTTTTGGGTTGAATCGGTAGAAGGGAGTGGTCGGAGTTTGTTGGATTGGGTTGTTTGAAGTTTGGATTGGTCGGATTACCGAACGGAATTCGATCGGAGCTCAGTCCGGAAAATTTGCACATCGCGCGGACGTCTGCAGATTATAGAGACACGGGCGTCTCAATAATAAACGGAAATAGTAGAGACCTCCGCGGGACATAATTGCACAAGGGTGCGCGGAATTTCGGAAACTTCAATTTTTTTCAGATCAAGATGAATCGTACATCGTCTCGTGCTAGTTCATCCCGTGATCGCAGAGCTCAGCCACCCACTGTTGATGCCGAGGCACTAGTTCCGGCTGTCGTCGATGAAAGGCAGCAGAGATTTGAGGCATTCATGGCGCGTACACATAAGGCGCCCATGTGGGTTGAGCGGTACTTTCTGGAGCGTTGCGGATTCTTAGAGAGGTTCAGGGCGCTGTTGGAAAGATGTGGTTGGCCGGGATTGCTCACGCTCTGTAGTGATGCTGATATTGAAGACACTTGTGAGTTCCTAACCGGTTACGACTACATTGGGCCTAAGGAGCATGAAGGATTCAGGTACACTTTCAGAGGTGTGGAGCACCATTGCACGATGACGCGGCTGCGTCAAATCTTTGGGTGGCCAGCAGTGAGAGATGGGACTTTTGCCAATTTCAGTCTTGGGCCAGAAATCAGCGACACTTACCTTATCCTTACGGGGACGGGTCGCTACAGACCGAGCGACGCTTCAGTCACAGCATTCACAGATCCTTTCTGGTATTTAGTACATTTCATTTTGACGAGGACCTTGACTGTGAGGGCGAACGGCAATGATAAGCCGTCGATTCGAGATCTGACGCTTCTAGGCTCTTTGGTGAGAGGGGCAGACCCACACTGGGGATATTTTTTGTGTGATCACTTGAAGAACATTAAGCCTCGAGGGCCAGTTAGTGTGGGTGGCATGGTAACTTATATGCTGCGCAATCTTCACCCGGACATGGATGCACTACCAGGCCACAGGATTCTTGCTTATGGATTAGCTGACGGTGACAGACTTGGTTCTGGGAGGACATATAGAGTCAGCAGAGAGGGTTAAGTGCGTTGGACTTATTTTGCAGATCCAGCTCTTAGGCCACCGCCTAGCCCACCGCGATAGAGATGGAGACCGTCAGGGCGTGGAAGAGCTGTAGGGGGCAGGAGACGTCAGAGAGAAGGGGTAGAGGTTCCAAGGGGAGTTGGAGGCAGAGCATGAGCCAAAAAAGTCGACAAAGGAAATCTCTCTCGTCACAAGCCAAGAAAAACCACCCGGGAACTCAATCATTCCAAGACAACCATTCGTAGCTACCACCAAGAAGAGGCCTCACATGGGAACATGCCTGTGGTCGCCGATGTTTGAAGGCACAAAACCCAACTTCCAAACTCGCGAAAGTGCCAACTATTCAAACATGAAGAAGCGGCAAAGGCATGGGCCGAAAGAATGGAAACCCGGAAGGAGTAACAAGAAAGCACGACTCAATGGACCAGCAGCTATGGTCAAAGAGACCTCACCCTCTCGGAGCAAAAGGGCAGCCGAGAAGAAGTTCGACCTCAAGCACCCATGGGATCCCTACTTATGATCCAGGAATGAGGTATTGTCGAGCCAATGACGTTAAACAAGTGCACTGGTCGGGAGGTAACCTGACACTATCTTACTTTCTGTCATTTAATTTCTGTCATTTAGTTTTTGTCATTTATATTTTTTTGCCTTGCATCATTCTCACCTCACCTGTATATATTTGCTTGCATGACTTTTGAACTAAGTCTTGCTGAAAGGCACGCCTTCGTTCAAAAGTGTGGGGTGAGAACCATCTGTGTACATAACATGTTTTTCTTTTTTAGTAGTATCTTTTTGAAAATATGAACTTGAGAATGTGAAAAAGATAGACCAAAATTCATGCATTAACCTTGTGAAAATTCAACTGTTTAAAAACTTAGAATGTAACTTCTCATTTGTCCCTTTGTGCTGAGATAACTAGGGATGTGGAGTTGATATAAACTGCCCTAGAGAGGCTTGGCAAGCAATTAAAGGATCAGATCAAACTATATGGTTTTCGAAGTCAGTGGAGGCTGCACTTTGGGTTTTCAATGAAGATTGAAGTCATCTCCGCCATGCAGTGTTTATGCAAAAGGCGAGGACGGGAATCAGACCGTTCTATCTCCGGTCAAAGTAGCCGAGAAAATAGATGAGCGACCCTCATCTTGACCCACGCGAAACGACAGTCAAAGTAGCCGAGAAAATAGATGAGCGACCCTCACCTTGACCCGCGTGAAACGGCAAAAACGAGAGGAGCGGGGAGGTATTTCCATAGGCTTTCGGGCAATGATTGGACCTCCCAAAAAGGCTTGAGAAAATGGACTAGCTGCCACAAAAAGGCGAAAAGCTCAATGAAGCAAATAAAGATGCCAAAGGCCCAAAATTGTGAAGGTTTTAACCGAACAAAAAGTGAAGAACTCAAAAAGTCAAATCAAAGGCCAAAGGCCGATTCACTACAAAAAGCAGGCCGAGCCAAGATCAGGCCGAGCCACTCAAGGACGGTATAACGGAGCTGGCATCAAGCATCTAGCAGTTGGAAAACACAATGCAACAAATCAGAGCTAAAACTGAATTACGGGCGGCAGAAAAGGAGCTGGCAGCTAACACCCAATAATTGGCCACAAACATGCAGCAATTGAGTGCCGCGATGCACCAATTCACGGCCAAAACCGATTCAGGAGCAACAGAAAGGACGGCTGAACCCGAGGGGTCGACTGAGGATGAGGACCCACAAATGACCGAAGAAGAACTGCCCCAATCAGACCCAGTCCTTATCACCAATCCATCCGAGGAAATCACTGTCCTAACTGCCGAACCTACAGAAGTCTCGAACCTCACTGCTAAAGCAGCCGAAGAAATCAAGCCAGGCCCGGTACTTGCGCTCGAAGCACCCGAGGAAGTCCCAGACCTCATTGCCGAACTGTCCGAGAAAGACCTAGTCCTCACTGTCGAAGCACCTGAAACAGACCTAGTCCTCATGGTCGAAGTGCCTCAACTTAACCCTTCGCGTTTCATGCCGATCATAACCACCGAAGATCATATAATCAATGATGATGCGGTACAAGGGGAGTTGGAGGCAGAGCATGAGCCAAAAAAGTTGACAAAGGAAATCTCTCTCGTCACAAGCCAAGAAAAACCACCCGGGAACTCAATCATTCCAAGACAACCATTCGTAGCTACCACCAAGAAGAGGCGGGAACATGCCTGTGGTCGCCGATGTTTGAAGGCACAAAACCCAACTTCCAAACTCGCGAAAGTGCCAACTATTCAAACATGAAGAAGCGGCAAAGGCATGGGCCGAAAGAATGGAAACCCGGAAGGAGTAACAAGAAAGCACGACTCAATGGACCAGCAGCTATGGTCAAAGAGACCTCACCCTCTCGGAGCAAAAGGGCAGCCGAGAAGAAGTTCGACCTCAAGCACCCATGGGATCCCTACTTATGATCCAGGAATGAGGTATTGTCGAGCCAACGACGTTAAACAAGTGCACTGGTCGGGAGGTAACCCGACACTATCTTACTTTCTGTCATTTAATTTCTGTCATTTAGTTTTTGTCATTTATATTTTTTTGCCTTGCATCATTCTCACCTCACCTGTATATATTTGCTTGCATGACTTTTGAACTAAGTCTTGCTGAAAGGCACGCCTTTGTTCAAAAGTGTGGGGTGAGAACCATCTGTGTACATAACATGTTTTTCTTTTTTAGTAGTATCTTTTTGAAAATATGAACTTGAGAATGTGAAAAAGATAGACCAAAATTCATGCATTAACCTTGTGAAAATTCAACTGTTTAAAAACTTAGAATGTAACTTCTCATTTGTCCCTTTGTGCTGAGATAACTAGGGATGTGGAGTTGATATAAACTGCCCTAGAGAGGCTTGGCAAGCAATTAAAGGATCAGATCAAACTATATGGTTTTCGAAGTCAGTGGAGGCTGCACTTCAGGTTTTCAATGAAGATTGAAGTCATCTCCGCCATGCAGTGTTTATGCAAAAGGCGAGGACGGGAATCAGACCGTTCTATCTCCGGTCAAAGTAGCCGAGAAAATAGATGAGCGACCCTCATCTTGACCCGCGCGAAACGACAGTCAAAGTAGCCGAGAAAATAAATGAGCGACCCTCACCTTGACCCGCGCGAAACGGCAAAAATGAGAGGAGCGGGGAGGTATTTCCATAGGCTTGCGGGCGATGATTGGACCTCCCAAAAAGGCTTGAGAAAATGGACTAGCAGCCACAAAAAGGCTAAAAGCTCAATGAAGCAAATCAAGAGGCCAAAGGCCCAAAATTGTGAAGGTTTTAACCGAACAAAAAGTGAACTCAACAAGTCAAATCAAAGGCCAAAGGCCGATTCACTACAAAAAGCAGTCCCTCGCCAAAAGAAAATCAAAGTACTCAAACCATTGAAACCCGAACCGAATCACGTGCTAGAGAAAGCTACCAGAAAACCATATAGTGCGAGACGATCCCGAGATTGCAGTCCAGGAGCCTAAACAGGGCTATCTCCCGAGACATCCAATATAATTTGCATCTCAGCACGGAGGTACAAGTATTAAGTTTCTTCTATTTATTTACACAGTTTAATTTGGTAATAAGTAGTAATGCATGAGTTAGGATAAATCTAGTTCATAGTCTCACTTTCATATTCAAAGTTTTTACATGGATTGTGTGCACGCCCTTGAATAGCATTGTTCGGGACGAACAACTAAAAGTGTGGGGTGATCTGATGGACCATAATTATACGAATCAAAAACACAGTAAAACCCACTAAATTAGACTGTTTGTCTATTTAACTTTTTCTTGTTAGTTCCGATATATTTCTACAGGGTATTTTGGCACTTAGAGAGAAAACACGCTAAGGAGTTTTTAAGCGAAAAATGAAGAACGAGTCATTCCAGGTCACGACCATGCTACACTCAAAATCAGCCTTAACATCCTTCATGGAACCGACTTGGAATCACTCAAATATTCTAGAACCGTCGGCAAATGGACAAGAATGCAAGGAAAAAGCACCGAGCTCGGTAAAGGCCAAACAAGGGCAATTTCATCCGATTTGGCATTTCGACCATGTTCGGGGCAGAATTTGGCTTAGGTTCCTTCTTGAGATCATCTTAGAATGACATTTTCATTCAGAATACACTCTCCAAAATCCAAGAAGCTCCGGTCAATTTCCGGTCAAACCGATGGCTTTTGGAGGATAAGGATAAGGATGACTCACCCCCTCCTCCTCTTCTAGAAGGGGCGGCTCCTCCCTCACATGGTGGCTCCTCCACTCTCCTCCTTCCACTTGGCGCCTCCTCCTCTCCTCCTCCCAAAGCCGCCGGCGGCTAAATGAGCAACCATGAGAATGTGACAAGTGGAGGCTCCTCCTCCACATGCTCCTCCCCTTCTCCTCCACCCTTGGATGCTCCTCCACATGCCACCATCTCCACCACCCATCCTCCTCCTCCTTGGCTATAAATATGAGAGCTCCTCCTCATTTGTAAATCATCCCACATCCCATACTTGTACACACTTTAGAGAGAGAGAGAGGGCTTAACCCTCCTCTCTTCATTTTCAATAAAATTGTTCTTCGCTTTGGAAATAAAGGATAGCTCCCTTGGCGCTTCAACGGTTGTAAGTATTATTTTTAGTATTTATTTAACTGTTGTTTTTAATTCCTTAGTTATAATGTTTAGCGCGATGAATAGAAGCTAAACTAGTAGTTCAGTCTAAGGGGCGCACTTGTATTATAAAATGTTTTAGACTATTAACTTAGCGTCTCACCTTAGTATTCAAAACTTATTCTATGTGCCATATATTAAGTCAGAACGTCCAAGGTTGAGTGGACGCTTGGAATGGCAAAACTCTTCCGTGGGGGTTCGTAAACTTGTACTGATAAGTGGATGCTTGGAATGGCAAAGCTTATCTGAGAAGTTTGACTTCCCTTAAACACCATTTGGTTGATCGGGAATGATTGATCAAATGGATGCACGTAGGCTAATATAACAGGGAATGGAGTATTAGTCTAAGTAGAATAAGTGCTCTACGTCCTTGGAATAGGCTAGACACTGTACGCAAATCGAGTGCCGGGAATGGCCTTGATACACGTTTGAATACTTAGTAGGTTCACTAAAGGTCAATGATAAACAGGATATAATACAAGGCCCCTGAAACCGAATGCTTTCCTTTAATCGTAATATCAACTGTCGTAATTTACTTTCAGTTCCCAAAACACTCAAACCAACCCCCAACTGTATTTACTTTCGTGACAATCCCGTAAAAACAACTAATCCACACTGACTCCTTTGGGTTCGACCCCTACTTACCACTTGCTACCCAGTAGTCTAGTCGCGAGTAGCGGACTATAAATTTATTTGCACATTTGCTCTGACGACAAGCATCTGTCAGTAGGCTAGAACTCGACATTGTGATGTTTTGACTTGAGACCTATATTTATCTTTATGTTTTGCGTTATATTACTATGCATTGTTTATGGATTTGATGTGCTAGCATAAGTGGAACCCTAGCGGGGGAGCTTCTGTTAGTTTGTTGATTTCGATTATCACAGTTTACTAGCAACCTAGCGGGGATAGTAAACTAGGATACGAGTAATATACCACTAGGATTGACACCTTAGGACAACTTGCAGTGCAACCTAGCGGGGAGCTATAAGTTGTAAAACATTAGAAATCAAAACGGTTAGGTTAATGATTTAGTCTTGTATCATAGTCGAGAGTTCTAGCTTGCACTGTTCTTTAATATTCGATACTTGGATTTGTGTGACGATTGCTCTAGCGATCATTCTTGCTTACTTGCGTTATTTAATTGTTTGCATTCAAAACCCCCCCCATTGTTACGTTTTTACTTAGTGAAACAGATTCTCAACCGATCTCTGTGGATTCGACCCGACTTACCACTTGTTAGTCGGAATTATAAATGTTTTTGCATAGGTACAACGACTCATGTCATTCAGATTTATGCTGATTAAGAATTCATGGACCATATTGAGTACGAGGTTCCTTATGGAAGTTGCTACATCCAGCCTGTCGTGTACGAATGGAAGCCACCCTGATGCTATAACTATTGCAACTTTGGACATTTATCAGATAAATGCCCGGAGCCGAACCTAGAGATGATGCTGGAAGGTCTGAAGGAAAAAGAGAAAAGAGATAGGGCATTGAAGGATAAGCGAGATGTCTGTGAAGATGAGATTGAATGTGATGAGGAAACTATAATGGAGAAAGAACCACAAGGAGAGGACATTGAACCGGAGGAATCGGTGTGTGCACCTGAAACACAAATGAAGAGAATCCAAATGCCAAATCAAGGGATAGTTGAAGTGAAAGAAGGCAACATGGGTTTTATACCAGTCTTGTCCAAGTGCAGCTTGGAACATAAGAGGGCTTAATAACCCCTACAAGAAAATCGAGGTCCTGTGTTGAATTAAAAAGAATAAAGTAGATGTAGTAGCATTGGTAGAAGTTAAGTCACAGGAGAATAAGTGGGCAGAGGCAGTTACCAAGTGCAGCCCAGATGATTCATGGAATGCAGAGTTTAGCATTAGTGATGGAGGATGGGCTCGTATTTTACTCTTATGGAACGGGGCTACTACCAAGATCAGTAACATCTTGAAATCCTTTTTCTTTATGTCATGTGAGGTAGAAGCAGAGGGGCGTAGGTTTGGCCTTATAGTTGTGTATGCTATCAACAATAGGAGAGATAGGAAGGTGATGTGGGATGAGATAGAGCTGGCAGGGGATAAGTTCAATGGCTGCTGGCTGTGTATGGGAGATTTTAACTGTGTAAGGGACCAAAGAGACAAGTTAAATGGCAATAGAGTTAACGACATTGATACAAGGGATTTCAGAGAGTTTTTAGTGAACACGGGCCTACAGGACGTTCCAGCTAGTGGATATCACTATACGTGGAGCAACAATCATGTTAACCCAGTGGATAGGATTTGGTGCAAGTTGGACAGGGCTTTAGGCAATTATCTGTGGTTTGAAGAGATGGAGGGAGCTCAAGCCACCTTCCTTCCTCCTGGCATTTCTGATCATAGCGCGGTGATTGTGCATTGGGGTGAAGAAAAGAAAATTAAAAAGAGCTTCAGGTATTGTAATTTCTAGGAGAATTTGGAAGGTTATGAGGAGGCTATTCAATGCACTTGGAGCAAAGGGAACAAATGCAGGAACCTCTTTATGATATAAGAAAAGTTGAAGAATATGAAGAGTATGCTGAAACACAGTTTTGTGGGTAGAACCAGAGGAATGGACAAGAGGGTGAATTTAGCCAGAGAAGCGCTTCTGGAAGCTCAAAGTAAAGCGGAGAGTAACCCAAATGATATTGGCTTTTGCGACTTAGAGAGAAGACTGGCACTGGAGTTCAGGAAGCTGAAATACAATCAGTTCTTATTCAATAAACAAAGGACTAACGCTCAGTGGATAAAAGAAGGTGACGCCGACGCCAACACCAAGTTCTTTCACAGTTTACTAAAGAGCATGCGCACAAGGAAGCTCCTGGCTTCGATGGCTTCTCGTCTAGCTTCTTCAAGAGTAACTGGAGCACTTTAGGGAAGGAGCTTTGTGAAGGAGTTAGACATTGTCTCAGATACAATGCGCTGCCCAAAGGAGTGAATGCCGCTTATATCGCTTTAATTCCCAAGAGTGGCTACGCGTGCAAGCCAGAGGATTACCGGCCTATTTCTTGCTATAATGTAACCTACAAGATTATTTCTTCTCTGCTGGCTAGTAGACTAAAAGAGGTTCTTCCATACATCATTAACCTAGCTCAAGGAGCCTTTGTTAAGGATCGTTCGATAGTGGGTAACATCTGTTTGGCTCAGCAGCGTCTTAATGGATAAAGTAGGAAGAATATTAGCGAAAGAATGGCATGGAAGATAGACTTGCGGAAAGCTTATGACATGATTGACTAGTGCTTTCTTACTGCTATGTTAGAGAAGCTAAAATTCCCCAACAAGTTTATAGCTTGGATGGTGATATGCTTTCAATCTACCAGCTACTCAATCATGATTAATGAAGAGATGATCGACTTCTTTGAAGGCAAGCGAGGCCTCCATCAAGGTGACCCTTTATCACCTGTTTTGTTCATGATTGCTATGGAATGTCTCTCTAGAATGTTGCAGAAGCTTAATAAGGCTGAAGGATTCTATTATCATCCCAAGTGTCATCGCATCAAGTTATCACATATCATGTTTGCGGATGATCTTATATTGTTCAGTAGTGGCAGAAATTCAGCGATTGGCGCCATTAAAGAGGTGGTTAATAAGTTCCTAGATTGTTCGGGACTTTTTATTAATTTTCAGAAGAGTCATCTCTTTACAGGAGGTATGATTGCTGGAAAAGTCACTGGGTGGAGGAGGTTATTGGTACTAAAGCTTCTCCTCTTCCAGTGCGGTATTTAGACCCTCCGCTCACTTCGAGAAGTCTGAGTAGGAAGGATTGCGACAACCTTATTGAGAATATTACTTCTCGCTTGGAGTGCTGGAGCAACAGATTCCTTTCCAGAGCTGGCAGGAGAGTCTTGGTGTCGTCGGTTTTACAAGCCATGGTGTTCTTCTGGGCTCGGGTTTGTATTCTACCAAAGGCAGTTATCCATGCGGTCAATGCTACCTGTGCCAGGTTTCTGTGGAGAGGTAGTTGTGACAAGAAGGGAGGTCGTCTAGTGAAGTGAGACGATGTGTGTAGAGACAAGGAAGAGGGAGGCCTGGGCTTGAAGAACATTGAGTTTATGAATTATGCCATGGTTATCAATCGAATGTGGGGGAAGAAAGAGGGCATGCCTAGCTTGGGGACAGATTGGTTAGAGAAGTATTGGAGCAAAGGCAAGCATTGGTGGGAAGATGGAGTTAAATCCAATAACTCTTGGGTTCTCAAGCGCTTGTTGTAGTGCAAGGAGATTGGTCTTCGGTGCGTCTCTATTACAAATAACATGGCGAGGTGGAGAGGTGAAGGAGATGGGTTTGAAGTGAAAGACACTTACAATACGATTAGAGCATAAAGATTTAATAGGTTTGGCAAAAGCTGGTGTGGAATGACTTTAATGCTCCAAGAGATTCATTGAATGCGTGACTTGTAATCCAAAACAAGTTGATGACTAGAGATAGGATGAGCCACTGGGGTTTTTGGGAGACAAAACTTGTGTGCTGTGCGAGACCGGGGATGAGAGTTGAGATCATCTCTACTTTGAGTGCAGCTTTATGAAGGTTGTGTGGAATAAGATGATGTTGTTCCTGTCCTGCAAGTAGAGCCGGCAGTTAGTCAATGGGAGCTCCTGATTCCATGGTTCAAAGGGCTGCCTCAAAGTAGGCTGAAGACTAAGTTGATAGCAGCAGCAACTACGAGAGTTATGAATGGAGTGTGGAAAGCGAGAAACATGAAGATATTCCGTGAAGAAAGTAGTTCCACAGCTATGATAGTCCAAGAAAGTATCTGGTACTTGAGGATGAAGCTAGAGGCGATCAAGAAGGAGTCCTATTCGAAAGAAGATACTAATTGGTTGAAGGTTATGAGAATCATTGATTAGGTTCTTTTTTAGGTTTTTAGCATTGGTTTTAGCCTTGTTTGAGGTGTTGTGTGTTTTGTTAGCAGGGCCTAGTTCTTTTGGTTTTAGTGGTCGGTTGTGCCGGCTAGTGTTAGCGGTAGTTTGTACATCCTTTTGATTAATGATATCATCATTCTTTCAAAAAAAAATAATGATCAGACTTAAAACAGCAATGATCAGACTTAAAAAACAATGATCAGACTTAAACCAATAATGATCACACTTAAAAACAATGACAAGACTTAAAACAACAATGATCAGAGTTAAAAAACAATGATTAGACTTAAACCAGTAATGATCAAACTTAAAACAACAATGATTAGACTTAAAACAACAATGATCAGACTTAAACCAAAAATGATCAGACTTAAAACTATTATGATCAGACTTAAAACAACAATGATCAGACTTAAAACAATAATGATCAAACTTAAAACAATAATGATCAGACTTAAACAACAATGATCAGACTTAAAACTATTATTGTAACAATGATCAGACTTAAAACTACAATGATCAGACTTAAAACAACAATGATCAGACTTAAAACAACAATGATCAGACTTAAAACTATTATGATCAGACTTAAAACAACAATGATCAGACTTAACCTATTACTGTAGCAAATGATCAGACTTAACACTGTTACTGTAGCAATTTTTAGGACGATTATACCCTCACGTCTATTATGTATTTATAAATACATCCGTTTTAAATTTTTTTATAAAAAACGCCCCGACTTCCGATTGGTCAAAATATACACGTTGCAATATTTTTACGGGTTTGTAGTTTTTATTTATAACTGTGGTTTGTATTTGATCCGTTTCCTTACTTTTATTGTGATTTGTGATACGATTTATACGATGAAACAATTACAAATTGGTGCAAAAGTCACTAAATTGAAAATTGAAAAAAATCCGATAACAAATTTGAAATCAAACGGTTGTCCAGGTAATATTTTTGTAATTTACCCTAAAAAAAATTTTGAATCCTCCGTTGCCTTTGCAATTTTAAGACATTATTTTAGACGCCCTTCTTAACAGCGTTTTAGACTAAAACGTCATTCAGAAGAGCACTTTCAATATTTTGAAAAACAATTTCTCAAATTTAGCATACTAGGAACCAATTAACTCAATTTGAACAAATTAGAAAATTTTCCGAATTTGGCCATACATGTAATAGGCAATGGGACAACTGACGTTTTCTTCACTATCGCTAAAATAACGTTCAAAGCAGGTGATGAAATGAGCCCCACAACTTAAAAACAGTGTTATTAAAATCGGATCGGTGATCGAATCGGTCAAGTTACTGGGTCAATGAGTCAGTGATTTAACCGGATCGAATCGATTTGATCCGCACAAATTAAATAATAAAAATAATATACTTATATATGATATTATAATTTAACATATTTATGATTTGAATAAATATTACATGTTTATGATCGAATTACAATAACATACCATAACAAATTGTCAAATTTAGAATTTGATAAAGTACAAATCAATAATACAACAATAATAGAAAAACAATAACAATTTTAGTCTTAATTTGCAAGTCACAACAATAAGAGATTTCTAAGACTAATTGAATTTCTAGTTAAATTGATAATAAGTAAAATATTTATAGATTTGATAAATGAATATATATTAATGAAACAAATAATAAAACAAGAATCATGTTTGGCTTGGTGAAATGAGAGGGATAATTATAGAG
This sequence comes from Rhodiola kirilowii, assembly GCA_033675215.1. Lineage (NCBI taxonomy): Eukaryota > Viridiplantae > Streptophyta > Magnoliopsida > Saxifragales > Crassulaceae > Rhodiola > Rhodiola kirilowii. The sequence continues at coordinate 50,429,807 of CM066203.1, read as the reverse complement.
GAAGACTAGGTTCGAGTCTTGTCCAAGTCAAAATAAATAAATATTTTTTCAGACCAAATCGAATCGATTGAACCGATCAAATCACCGTTTTAATGCAAAATTGAGTCAATCAGTGAGTCAACCGATTCATCCGGCCGATTCAACCACCGATTCAACCGGGTCTTGACCGAGTTTTGACCGGTTCAATTGCAGAACGATCTGATTACAAAACTGGACCGGTCGGTTCGACCGGTTCAACCGGTCGAACCAGCCGGTCCGGTTTTAATAACACTGCTTAAAAGCATATCCTCCGGCACAAATAAAGTGCAGCAAAAGCATATTCCTCTTGATAATTAGAACTACGTACCAGAATTTTCATTTTGATGGATTTTAATTTTGTTGTAAAATAGAGGTGAAAATTGAACATGTCTTCCAATTGTTAAAAGAAATTGAAGAATGGCTATGAGAAATTCCGAGTTTTCTTGACCTGTGAATATATGTCGACGCTGAAGTCTGAACTTGTTTCTTCTGTCAATCGGCAGCTTTTAGATTAAGGAAATGGATCTGGCATTTCTTGTCATGCTTTCATAATAGGCCGGCTTCAAACAGATTTCGCCTCCTCAAACTCTCATCTACTAACTTGAAAGTTTTCTTCATGAGTTTTGGATCAAGGGCTGTGGTTCTGTAGATCTTAAATACGCGATCCATGCGATCCAGTGCAGTGCTTTGGAAATACAGCTCCTCAAATTTCTTCTTCACATACCTGTAGAATATGTACCAAAGACTGATAATCTTAATCAATTTAAAATCACAGTAACAACTGTAATTAAGGTTTGTTCTTACTCATATGCATGTTCGATTTCCTGTTTTCCAGTTGAAACAGGCTCATAATCTTTGAACCATTCACAAACATTCAGCGGCACCTATAAAGCAAACAGCAGCCAAGTGAAAATGCAGCTAATTGCCATTGAAGAAGAAATGTATGATCGTTTGTTCAGCACTTACGGTTAGAACCTTTTTCTCGAAAATATCAAACTTGTTTAAAAATAGCATGAACGAAGTTTTCTGCAACAGCGATACAAACTCATGTTAACGTGAGTGCCAACCTCTAACTTTACTTCATTGTTAGACCAGTAACTAGAAAGAAAGGGTGGAAATCATTTTACTTGTGACAATCAGGTAACACTTATCAATACAAACAAACTTGAATACACAAATAAAATAGCAACCTCAAAACATGGCTGCTTGAGGACCCAGTCAAAGAGTTCTTTCGTCTCTATCATTCGATTCTTGTTTTCATCCTCATAGAGGGTTTGGTCGTACCTGGATAAGTTTTGTGAAGTAAAGCTTGTTACAATGCTAACACCAAAATTATATAAAGAATAATGTTGAGAAAATGGAATTGAAAAAACACGCCCTTACTCGCTTATAGAAACGCAGAATATTACAGCTGACACGCCGTCAAATAGATGAATCCACTTTCTTCTTTCATTTCTCTGACCTGCAACATCAAAGAGTCTATATACTTCTCCACTTCTCTTGTTCTCCCCGACTGGACTGCGAGAAATTAAAGCAGTTTGAGTTGCATAGACTTGTAGGTAACGCGTATGCATGCATACATCTAATTTGAAAAGCTTTTGTCATAGGGCATGGAAGAGGAGAATTAATTGATCAAATAGACCATGAGGGTGAAGCCATGAAGGTGCAACGTAAGCAACAGTATCCAGGATATGAAAAAAGTTTGTATACACCTCAGTGCCTCACCACAAACTACTATTCATAATATTATTGGAGGTATTGTCTAACCAAACTACATAGAACAGAGAACACACCACACAATATGGATATGGATGTCTTAAAAGTAGGATTGTAGCTTGTTTTACAAAAGTGGGATAGAGTACCTGAATTGAATCTCTACCACGCCAGTTGTTCGAACCCGTGCATGAAGAACATCCTCCTGCATTGACTATAGTAAGGACACTTCTTTTTTATATTTGATGATATAGTAAGGACACTTCTGAAAATAATACGTTATACTTGCTTTGAGAGCAACCTCTATGGATTATGGTTTTCTTTCAGGATCAAATTAAGCAGACCTGAACTAAGATGATTTGAGCTAAACTGAACCTCATAATTTTGTGAGACAAAAATGTTTGAAGATTAAGTGAGCTGAAGTAAACTTCAAACTTTTGTATGGAAAACAAGCTGAATTTAGCTGGGCTAAACTTAATATAACCTTAATTCGAAAAGAACACACCTTGATTGTTGTTCTAAAAATCTAAATTAAAGTCAGCGTCACTAAGTGTTCTGTAAATGATCAACTCAGGGAGCATCTTGTGCTGATTGTATACACATGCAGTATGATTACAACCAAACCAACTAGCAAAGAGGTTACCTTTGTCGGAACATAATTTATGTCTGCTAGTCTATGTAAATTTCTCATAAAATAGTTGGTGCAGTCTGGAACTTGAAGCTCATTTCCATGCAATAAGGTCTCCTGGATTTATAGTGTTTATTTAAGACAATAGGCAAGTATGTAAAAATTACTAAATGAAAGCATTAAGACAATGAGCTACCTGAATGGCAGCATCCTTCCATAGAGTTCCTATTTCATCCGCAAGCTCCTTGGTCAAACATGGATAATCCAACCTGCCCCCTATTGTAGAAAGTTTATCCCCAATTTTCTGTCGAATAAAATGATGTCTTGTTATTTCTAAACACAAATCCTCATTTTTATTTTTTACAAAAGCAATTCTGGATAAGTTTCTTTGACCTTTAGCATCTGTCCTCTACAACTAAAACATTCAGAAATATTAATGAAAGGAGCATGGAAGGGAATAAATTGCGAATTGGAGAAGACCAAACCTTGTTCTCACTTGACACGAGAAACTTTGTAGAGTCAGCTTCATTTTGAGACATTTCTAAAGAGCCATCATAAAGTATCTGCACAAAAACATCAAACAAGCTTCAGGTAAGTTTTACAATTCTACATTCTTGGCTGAGTGGACAGACTAAAGGTTATATCATCATCCAATTCCAGATAATCCTTTGATACTTCATTATTATGATAAGGGGAAACAACCAACACACCGTTTGGAATAGAGCATACTTTTATTGCCTGGTACACGTTAGCATGGATGACTGAAATATAACTCTTTAGCTCTTCCTGATCAAACCCAGTTTGAAACAAAAGTTTTATCTGCACAAGTATGCGGATATGAATGAGCATGGTGTGAGGTGGCACACTATCAACACTCAAATATGAAAGTGCCACAGCTAGCCAACACTTGCCTGCTTAAAAATTGTAGATTTTCCAGACTCTCCGGCACCTTAATTACATTACATAACAATTTAGCAAATGAACAAATAAAAAATTTACATAACATAAAAACATTACATTAGAAGGGGCAGAATATTGAAAGAGAAACAGAGATCATTAGCTATGGTGCTAAAAAACACTAGTCTAGAGCCAACATAAAATTATCAGTTTGATAAGATAAAAAATAAAAGAATAGATGAAGCAAATTCGTCAGTGCAACTGGGATTTACCTAGTAACAGCAACTTCTGAATATGCTTTTCAGCCTTCGTTTCTTGTTCAATACGCCTTTCGATTTCAGCAGTCTGAATGCACGTTTCAGTGCACACATTAATAAAATGTAATCGCAAACTGATCTGGATATATACAACAAAAAGTATTGCAAAAATCTGCCCCAAAACGAGTCACTAATAACGTACTCTGACAAAGTATTTAGCAACCTTCAAGCATTACTCACCTGAACATTTTCTTCGCCATATGCTTCATTGTAATGCTGGTGGCTGCTACAACATGATCCCATACTATATATCGAAAAATACCAGAGCAGCCACACCTGTCAAATTGATTGATTAAAATTGAAAACCACCCTCAATTAATATACCTTACAAGTAACAACTAACAAAGCCCTCAGTTCCTTGTTTCCACCTCTTCTTTGTTTCTTCATTTGGGGTAGGAAGTGATCGTGAATTAACACGTAGAAATGCCTAACAACCTTGTCAAATTGAGCTCTCCACTATGTTTAATGGTGAATCTAACTGAAGTCAGCAATTCAACAACCAATGCTTCATATATCTCATAAATATAATACTCAAGATTATCCGCCTCGATTCAGCTACATATGGAATTTTATAGATTTAACACCAAGCATAAATCAACCATTAACTCTCTTCAAGATAGCTGAAACTAAAACTGCCTTTCCTCAAGCTCCTATGTATCTCTTTCTACACATTCAAGCAGCCAATTCTGCGAAGAAATCAACGCAATCCAAGAAAGAGCAAAATAGTAGAAACAGGCAGTCTTACTAAATATGATCTCCAAATCTGAAACCTAGCACTACTAGTCAATCAAAATAAGCAAACATCAATCCAATCCAACAGGCATCAACATAACAATGTTCAGCACAATTCTGAATCATCCATTCTACAACATATTCAAACAATTTTAAAAAAAACAACTAAATTCAAAACAGAAAATGCATACCTGATCGGAACGTGAGCGCCAATCTCGCACCACACACACTCCTCTACAGCTATACCAATCACTTGCAGCTCCGGTATGAATTTTGAAAATTGAATAGATAAAATCCAAAGCAGCAAAAGAACAAAGAGACGACAAATCGAGCCGTGATGAGACTAGTCAAATGCGAGAAAATCGGGAGGACGTAGAGCCGCGAGACAGAGCGCCGAAAGCTGCTACGCTACAGCTCTTGTCTCTCTTCTTCTCTCCCTCAGACCTTCACCTTCCTCGCTACTTATTATTATATTTTATTTTTAATTTCAGTCAAAGGTATGAGATTTGGACTGGAGACTGACTGACAGGCTTTCATCGCATTTGTTTTTTATTGATGCATTTTCTTCTTCTTCTGGATTACGAATTTTGTACGATATGCTGCTGCTGCTGGCCTGGCCATCGTGCTTCTTTTTCGCCAGCATGTGGCCCGGCCCAGTTGAGATCCGATCCTTATACCAAATTCTTTCAAGCTTAAATTTTACTCGTAGTACGTAGATAATTGCTGACATTATAAAATTAGGGTTATACAAACTACTATTATAAATAAAAACTATAAATTCATAAAAAATTTGATACGTGTCAAAATTAACCAATTAAAATTCATCCGAACTTTCATCCCGTCGGGGTTCTTTCTGTAAATAAAAAAAATATACATAAACTTATTTAAAAATATATAAAAGATAGGAGGGGTATAATCGTCCGAAAATTCGCTACGGTAAAATTCAAATTTCTCTACAGTACGGTTTTAAGTCTGATCATCATGCGTTAAGTCTGATCATTAAGAATAAATTTTGACTTTTGCTACAGTAAAATTGACTGTTGTTTTAAGTCTGATCATTGTTTTTTTAAGTCTGATCATTACTATAGCAACAGTCAAAATTGCTACAGTTATGATCAGACTTAAAAAAACAATGATCAGACTTAAACCAATAATGACCAAACTAAAAAAACAATGATCAGACTTAAAAAACAATGATCAGACTTAAAAATAATAATGATGAGACTTAAAAACAATGATCAGACTTAAACCATTAACGACCAGACTTAAAAATAATAATCAAACTTAAAAAAATAATGATGAGACTTAAACCAGTAATGACCAGACTTAAAAACAATGATCAGACTTAAACCATTAATGACCAGACTTAAAAAAACAATGATCAGCTTAAAAAACAATGAACATACTAAAAATAATAATGAACAGACTTAAACAATTTAGAACAATTTAGCCAGAACAGATATTCGTATGACTATATAGAGAACTATGAATATTCAGAACCCTGCCTCCAGCTGAGGCTCACGGAAATTCAGTATATATTGTGTTTGTAAAAAAGTCATAAGCTTTCCTTTCTCAGACTATTACCTGAGCCGGCATACGCAATTTCAGAGGTCATCAGTTGCCGCGCATCACACACCCAACTCGCATAAAGCACAATAAACCCCAATATTCCATTAATGATCAGACTTAAAAAAATAATGATCATTGCTGCTTTTTTTAGTCTGATCATTAAGTTTTTTAAGGCTGATAATTAAGTCTTTTAAGTCTGATCATTAAGTCTTTTAAGTCTGATCATTAAGTCTTTTAAGTTTGATTATTGTCTATTTTTAAGTCTGATCATTAAGTCTTTTAAGTCCGATCATTGCTGCTTTTTAAGTCGGATCATTACCATTTTTAAGTCTGATCATTAAGTCTTTTAAGTCCGATCATTGTCTATTTTTAAGTCTGATCATTAAGTCTTTTAAGTCTGATCATTGCTTCTTTTTAAGTATGATCATTACCATTTTTAAGTCTGATCATTAAGTATTTTTAGTCTGATCATTGGCTATTTTTAAATCTGATCATTAAGTTTTTAAGGCTGGTCATTGCTTCTTTTTAAGTATGATCATTACCATTTTTAAGTCTGATCATTAAGTATTTTTAGTCTGATCATTGGCTATTTTTAAGCTTGATCATTAAGTTTTTAAGTTTGATCATTGCTTCTTTTTAAGTATGATCATTACTATTTTTAAGTCTGATCATTAAGTATTTTTAGTCTGATCATTGGCTATTTTTAAGTCTGATCATTAAGTTTTTAAGTCTGATAATTGCTTCTTTTTAAGTCTGAACATTACAAATTAAGTCTGAACATTAAGTATTTTTAGTCTGATCATTGGCTATTTTTAAGTCTGATCATTAAGTTTTTAAGTCCGATCATTAACAACTTTTGGACTAAATTGAAAATAATATTATTAGGTTTTATACCCATCCGTGTGGAATGACTATTATACCCCTCCGTGTTTTGTACGGGATTCGACTAAAATGGTACACGTGTCGGCTTAATAATCGGTTTGTAATTTTTATTAATAAACAGGTTTGTACCTTAACCGCACCCATAAAATTAATATTATTAAAATGGTACTGTAGTATATTATAAAAATATTATTTGGATAATCGCCTCACTTCAAATTAAATATTAGACTTTTCAAATTTATAGTGTAGCGACTTTTGCATCAATTTGTGCATGTTTTGTTGTTGAAATCGTGTTTTTGAAGAATTTGAAGGTGGAAAATATATGAATTCTGTTTTGAGGGTTCACGATTTGATTAATATGATGAAATATATGCAAATTGATGCTTGAATCATTAAATTAAAAATGAAACATCCAGTATGTAATTTGTAATGAAGCAGCAAGTCAGTTAATATTTTATCGTTATTAAAATACTCAAGTCTCTGGTCAAAGCCGTTGAGCTGGACCGACTGGGCCGTCCAAGTTGGTCAACACTTTTGGCTCAGTTTAAATTTCGTGTTTCGCGCCAAAAAGGAAATTCAAAAGGCGCATCTGTTCCCAAATCCCTCGACTGAAAATCTGAGCTCGCTTCGCAGGTCGCCGGCACACTCAATCCGAATGTCTCGGCCGGTCGGATTCAGTGACGTCTGCAGCGACGACGATGATTTTCAGAGCCTGAATCCGATTTCGTACTTAACGCAGACGGCGGTACGGAACAAGTCGTTGAGGAAGAACGGCAACAGAAGCTCGCAGCCTCTGTCGGTGAAACATTGCAACCGCGCTCCGAAGAGACGCAAGCGAGTTCAGAGTACTTTTTCTGGGAAGGAGAATGGGTTTACGAATGACGGTAGGTCTTTGGATTCTAAAATAGCCGCCAAAGATGTGGATTTGGGAGAGGATTGTCCTAGACCTTGTGGGGAAATCAGGTTAGATCTTGACGAAAATTGTAGTTTGAGTATCGTGGAGTCGAGTTTGGACTTTCCATACTCTGTTTATGATAGAGGTGATGCCTTTTGTAGCCAGATAGAGAAATCTGAGATAAGCAGTGGAATGAATTCAATCGAGGCCACACCATTGACATCTAGAGCTTTTGAAACTTGTAGTTTAAGTTATGTTGAGTCCACTTTGGATCCCGATTCTTCTATTTGTGAGGAAGAAGTGCTCTGTCAGAAACAGGCTTTGAAATTTAAGGAAAGCCATGGGTTTAAAACTATGGAATCAAGTGCCTTGAGTTTGGATGCGGTAGAAAACTGCAGTCTAGGATTTGTAGATTCAAGTTTGGGCTATGATGGAACTGTTTGTGAGGGAAAGGTGGAGCTTGAGAAGGAGCCTTTGAAATGTAAGCAAAGTTATTTGTGTAATTCAATAGAGTCGAGGCTGTTGAATGCTAGAAAAGACTGTTTAATAGGGATCAGCAGTGAAAATTTTGGAGAGAGAGATTTTGAGGAATTTGAGCCGGGCACACAACTTAATGATCTGCTTAAGTTATGTTCTGATGAAGACCAGCTACACTCTAATGATTTGGCTGCATCTGAGTTTAACCAAACGATCGGGGAAGATGTGAATGTTGATAATTTGGTATGTTGTCCTTTATGTGGTTGTGATTTATCAGAGGTCAATGAGGAAATACGTCTAGTCCATACAAATGAATGTCTGGACAAAATGGAGATGGGAAATGTAAGTATCCAGTATCATCACATTCGCAATGCAAATGTAGATTTAGTTTGATGGTGTTCATGTTTCTGTTACATTTTTTATGTAGATACATTCTTGACTGACAAATAGACGATACAAATTGCAGAAAGGAAATAGCACCTTCTGTGTGTACTAAAAATAATGGGTTGGTTCACTGTGTAGGCGGATTCGCAACCTGATATAGATACTGGAGATGATAAAGGCGCCGAAGTAGTTGGTTGTTCTTTGGGTGACAACCATCAATTAAAGGTTGATGTTTCACCCGTTCTTAATTTGCTACACAATCTTGGTCTAGATAAGTACGCAGAAATCTTTACTCAAGAAGAGATTGATTGGGATACTTTGCAATGGCTGACAGAAGAGGTATCTTACAATTCAATCATTGAATAGTCTTCAGATTGTATTCAGGGCGGCCACAAGCTTTAAGTATCTTACAGCTTTTTATTATGAATAATATATATGTTGGTTCCAAAATAAATTTCTCTAACCCTATGCATTCATTATGGAATAGTGTCACGCTACAGTTAATGAATCACCTTTTGTAGGATCTGTTCAGCATTGGTGTTACAGCGTTGGGTCCCAGAAAGAAAATTCTTCAGGCCCTTAATGAACTTAGAAGAGGGACTCTCCACTCAGGAGAGATGCACACAAATGTGAATCCGTCCAGTGGTTCAGGAAAACAAAGAGTGAACAATATACAGGCTAATGTACAAGGCTCTATAGAAAGTTCTGATGACTCTAGTGAATTAAATTCAAACAAGTTGATAACGGACTTCTTTCCTGCTCCTAAAGTTCATCGGAGTTTAAATATCACCTCATCTGGCGGACAGCCGGTGCAAGAAAGGAACTCATCAAAACAGGTCGCTCATCTTGTAAATACTCCAGGCTCTAAGAAGAAACGTGATGGTGCAAAACCTAGTAAGAATAATGTAAAAATCAAGGATGTTCCTCTTTGGTGTATCATACCCGGGACCCCATTCAGAGTGGTAAATTACTTTGTCTACATTCCCAATACTATACTTTCAGGCGCTGGCAATTCTTGGTAGTTTGATGGGATTGGTTATCTGGAAGGTTCACATTAATGCACTATCGTAACTCAGTAAATCACTCACATAGTTTAGTTTTCTGCTTTATAATTTTGCAATTGATCCTTTTGTAGTTCTTCTCAATCCGAACAATTCCAGTTACTTTACTCAGTTGTACGGTCTTGATTTGCCTTTGTTTAGTTCACATGATAGATAGTAGGATCTGAGTATATGTGGCTTGGTGCAGGATGCCTTTCGGTACTTGAGAAGAGATTGCTCCCATTGGTTTCTCACCCATTTCCATATTGATCGTAAGTCAACTTATCTGACACACGGTGTTTTCCTCTTTAAAATAGTTTTTATGATATTGACGTTGAGGATGCTTCATTAAACTTGTACTGTCGTATTTTGGAAGTGTTCCTTGGATTGATTGAGAAGGACCACTATGGTTTTGCTTAGCTAGTTCAGACTCTCACTTTATATGCATTTAGTTAAGGCAAAGACATGAAATGCTGCTTCCATGTATATTAGAATATCATGTAACTGTAAGGTCAGTCCAGTATATGTTTGGCAACTGTTAAGAGTGCACTTTTGCTTTGGTAAAGGCTGCATACACCCTGATTTTTGTAAATTATGTGATCTACAGATTATCAAGGTCTTACTAAGTCTTTCTGCCATGGAAAAATTTATTGCTCCTTGATCACAGCCAAACTGATCAACCTTAAGATCGGTATCCCATTGGAGAAAATAGAAATTTTACCGCTTAACCAAAATATTACTATTGCCGGTATTGAAGTCACATGCCTGGATGCAAACCACTGCCCTGGTTCCATTATTATAGTCTTTAAGCCCCCAAATGGAAAGGTAAGGTATTTGTATTCTTTGGTCTTTGTATTTATGATTTGAAGTTGAAGCCTGTTTCTTTCTGAAATTGACTGCTTCTTTCTGCTGAGTCTAGGCGGTTCTGCATACAGGCGATTTTCGTTTTAACGAAGGAATGTTCAACTTGGCTGCAGTGCTATCATCCCCGATCCACACTCTAATCCTTGACACCACCTACTGTGACCCTCAGGTCAGTAAAAATTTGTTGTCTCATAACACTTACTTTAACTGTATACAACAATGAAAGGCAATACTTTATATGTGCTTTTTCATTCACTTTTTAGCTAATATTGTAGCTATCAGTTTTTTGTTTGGGAACAACTAGCCTCGAGTCAGAATTATTTTCTAATATATATGAACATAAAATATGGTAGGCAGTATTCATCCATCTTTTTTGGCTCACGACTTAATAATTACATGTGATGGTCACTTCAGTTTGACTTTCCAAAGCAAGAGGCCGTAATCCAATTCGTCATTGAGGCCATTCAAGCTGAAGATTTTAATCCAAAGACTATTTTCCTGATTGGTAGCTATACCATAGGGAAGGAGCGGCTTTTCTTAGAAGTTGCTCGTGCTTTGCGCAAAAAAGTGTATGTGAATGCAGCAAAATTGCGTATTCTTCAATGTTTGGGTCTCAAAGATGAAGACTTGCGCTGGTTTACTACAAACGAGTATGAAAGTCAGATTCATGTGGTACCTATGTGGACATTGGCTAGCACAAAGCGACTGAAACAGATTTCCAATCAATATATGGTGAGTTCTTCAAGCTGCATTTGTTAGTTGTAATTTTCTTTCTCACCACCTGTTCATTTTTTATTCCTGGAATAAGATTCATTTTCATCGTACTGATACACATCCACAGATCTTGCACATTGAAATCACTTCTCTGAATATGAATCTCAGAGTTCCTTTCATTCTTTGTTTATATGACTTCACACTGATCAAGTGCACCGTATGCAGCGCCGTTTTAATCTGATAGTAGCATTTTCACCCACTGGTTGGACATTTGGAAAAGGGAAGAATAAATCTCCTGGGAAAAGGCGGAAGCAGGGCACTCTTATCAGGTTATATGAATCCTGACAACAGGCACTACTGGATAGGAACAATGTTTCATAATTACTAATGTTGGTTTTTGCTCTTCAAATGTCAGGTATGAAGTTCCATATAGCGAACACAGCAGTTTCACAGAACTCAAAGAATTTGTGAAACTTTTATCTCCGACCAACATCATTCCAAGTGTCAACAATGATGGCCCAGAGTCAGCTGCCCAAATGTTGTCTCTTCTGTCATCGTGATCTATCAGTAACTCATACTATGCACAAGTATGCTCTCTGATATATGATTATATATAAATATCTCGTTAGGCATGATCTAAAGACGGACACTTGATTCAAAAGCCTTTTTATACTATGGAAAGACCAAACTACAATAGCCAATGATAATGTACTGGGAAGGATTTGACATGATTCCAAGACCACATAGTCTGAGTTATATACTGTACTTTTGATTTTGACTATAAACTGATGCCGAATTTAATTTGACTCGACTTTAATGCTAATTTAATTATACAGCAGTAAAATGTCGTAGTAGGGAAAGTCAATGGATTAAATTGTATAGATTGTCGTGCTTTCTCATCATGTTATTTATGGCCTGCGTGATTCATTTTGTTCCAAATAGAAGGCAGTGTCTGCAGAGTAAATGGAATTCTATATTGATGATAATGTTCTCATTTGGTCACTTAATTTTGTCTTTGAATACATTTGATGTGTAGTGATCGACTTCTGAAACACTCCTCGGTGCTGGATATATATATCTTAGTAATTAACTTATGCTTTTATTATAATATCTTTATAGAACACATGAGTAGCAACTGTCATGCATATTTACTTAAAATTTAGGGGTTGCATGTTTCCCTTGTGCTTAAAAGTTCCAGAGGCTGAAATTGTGCTGGTGGTAACCTTCATCGCCGCCATCCATATCATTGCCACTGTCATAGCTTGTTTGACCAAAATTGTTTTGCTGATCAGGCTGATACTGTAAAAAACTGTTGTACTCAGCTGCTGGAAGGCTGTAATCGGTAACATTATCCAGCAAGTTCCACAGTGGCCAGTCTATTTGTGCCTCATTACCACTCCACATGCTGCTGCTGCTGCTATTGCTACTAATGTTATGGTCCAAATTGAGCTCTTCAAACAGAGGAGACGAAGACTGCTGCGCCTGCTGGACTCCACTGTTCATTGGTATCTCATTGGCATAATTAGTTGCAATTTCCTGAATCTCAGCATGTGTTAGCGGCCTAGTAATCCTAATCTCAGGCGGACTATGTGGGAAGTTGAACTTGGCTCCGGGACCTCTCAGGCAGTAGAGTGCTGCATCAAATGCTCTAGCTGCCTTCTCTGCCGAATCATATGACCCCAACCAAATCCGCTCCCGGCTGTTAGGGAGCCGGATCTCAGACACCCACTTTCCCCATTTTCTCTTCCTCACCCCGGTATATAACTTGGACGAAGAATCATCATGATGATGAGTCGAGAAAGTATCTGATTTGCCTGTACTGCTAGCCATGTTAAAACTTGAGTTAAGCTCACACTGCAGCTGGTTTCCGAGTAGTGAGCGTGTTGAGTGCAGGGTTTTATACGTGTGTGTGAGATAAATTATTGGCGGCTTTTTAAATCAAAGTAAACAAATGGGTTTATTCTAAATCCATGTGGAGAAAGGGTTGTTATCGAAATATTAAATATTTAAGTCTAGTGAGTCAGCAGGTTAGTCAAGTGAAGGAGATTCACTTGAAGGTACCTAAGCGTGTTGATCAACTCACCTTACTCGTCTCTGTTTACTAAATGCAGCGCGGATAGTCCACGTGTATACAATCTACAACATCAACGCGGTATGTTCCCATTCTGCACGTTTTTTTGTTGTATTCAGTCTGAGCTCATATGTCACTTTCTTTCACTTCCCTTTGGCTTCTTATTTTTTTGACCCTTTTGATGGTGATGTTGTTGTTTAGATGCTCCACGAAAGTACCCTCTAGGGAGATAAATCCAAGCTTTGTTTTGTATACATTTCAATTGCATGCTGTGAAAATATCTAGAATGAATAATGACAGTTTATGATAATAAATAGTTCATGACGGCCATGTTCTAATATTGCACATGATGTATCATAGGATTCAAATATACGGTTTGACTTAACTCGGGATGTGAAATGTGATCTTTAGTGTTCTTTTTTGGTCATCTTGTGACTTTTTTTTTTGTTTGGTCATTCCATGTTCACTTTTATGATCATAAAAAATATAATGGGGAGACATACTTTTTTAGTCATCTTTGATGACTTATTTTTATGTATGAAAAAATCATGGTAGGGGACGTTGTAAAAGGCCCAAATCTGATTTTTATTTAGTAAAAAAGATTTCAAAAGGCCTAAATCTGTTTTATGTTTAGTAAACTAAGACCCCAATATGATGTTAATAATACCTAATATTAGAAAAAGGCCTAGTCAAAAAATAGAAGTGTAGTTTTATTCTTAAAATAAGGGCCCCTTTTTTCTTTTGCTTTAGGTCTCGTGAACCGTTGAGCTGGCCCTGATGAGGAACTGGTGACGGAGAACGCACTGGAGGAGACGACCGAGGTGATATAGGGGTGGTGCAAATTGGAGTGGACAAAAATGTCAGAAATTACAGAGGTTCAACAATGGAGGAGGGATTCCAACTAGAGGAAGGTCGAGGATAAAAAGGACGGGACTCGTCAAAAGTAACATGTCGAGAGATTTGGATCCGTCGCCTTTCTCTGATGAGCCATCCTCTCCGGTGTGATCTGCTCAGTATGCTCTTCGTGATCGTCATGCTATTCGACCTTCTGATCGTTACAGTGTTGCTGCCACACCTCTTGCCGAGCCTAGCTCCTATCGTGAGGCTATGGTGCATGAGGAGTGGCAATAAGTGATGGCAGAGGAGATTGTTGCTTTAGAGCATACTGGTAATTGGGACATTGTGCCTCTTCTTACAGGGTCAAGACTCGCTCTGATACCATGTTAGATTGAGTGTGTTATTGATAGAAATCAATAAGTCATTATAGTCATTATATAGTAATGACGAGAAATAGATATGGTAAGCACAATAATGATATGAATATACAACGAATATATTTGTTGTATATTCTCTAACAAGGTGTACCCTATGATAGGCCTTAACATTTGGCCCAAGGCCAAAATGAGTTCTAGGGCGGTCGGAGTTCGGCCCAAGCCCTAGTCCTATGCAAGCCCTATTATGTCCCGACTTGTAGGGTTTAGGATCGGAATAAGGCTACGTAAAGAAGACTCATTCACCATGCATGAACAAACCAATATTTATAATGCTCTTACTTATGGCAAACAACGAGTCTGAAAAGAAGACTCATTCACCATCCGCTTGGGTTGTAGAACTTTCATATCTTTTATTTAAATGAAACTTTCGCTTTGCTATTTTTTCTGGTGGACTCCAGAGTTATCTTTTCTGGTGGATTGTAGAGTTTTCGTTCGAGTTCACGCTTGTGAATTCGATCATCTATCCTAGGTTTAGCGCTTGCTATTGCTTCTGAGATTCCGACTGCATCAGGTGGTATCAGGGCAGGCTTTTCCTTTCTCTTTTCGAAGCTTGATCAGCCATGGGAGATCAACCGTTGACCAGATCAAAATTTAAAGGGATTTCGATGACTTTTACCATGACTCTTATTGCTTTAACCAATTAGATTGTAGCTTTGACGACCAGAGTGGACAACCACAAGACTCGTCGAAGAGACGGGAGAGAAGAACTGAATAGGGTTCCGCGAGGTGAGAATAATTATTCAACTATCTTTACTAATTTGAGTTTGGAAGAGAAAGTAGACCATGTTGATCGACATAATAAGTATGATTGTCGTCTGTCTGATATTCCATTATTATACAGAAACATGAGAGTGGAAGAGTTTCTGAATTGGCAGGTCGACGTTGATAGGTTTTTTGACGTCATGGGTGTCCAAAAAAAACATACAAGTTAAGATGGCAGCAATGAGGTTGAAGAGTGTAGCTTGTGTGTGGTGGGACAAGCTCGTTACTCAGAGTCAACGGGGAAGAAAGTGGCCAGTTAGAACGTGGAGGCGAACGAAACAATTGATGATGAAGCGGTTTTTGCCGGAACTCCTGTATAAGATGTACGTCGAATGCGTTCAAGGAAAGAAGATTGTGACGGAGTACACGAATGAGTGCGTGCAGCAACACTTCCGTAAGAGAATCCGAAGACGGAAGAGGTTATTGTGGCGGAGGAGGCGTTGGAGGAGATTGATGAGCTAGCGATACTGAAGATTCTGTCTGCTGATTTTAACGAGGAAGGTGAGGAGATTGAGATGAAGAAGGAAGATGTTATTGTGGCAGAGGTGGCAGTATGGAAGATTGATGATCTGGTAATGCTAAGGATTAAGTCTGTTGATTCTGAGGAGGAAGGTGAAGAGGTTGAGATAACTGGAATTCAGCATGATTCGTGGTTGGTGAATTCAGGCAATTTGTTGAGTGTTGTGAAAGAGAAAATAATTCCAGATGAGGTGCGCGAGAACATGCAGGATTTTGAAGAGTTGATTGTAGATGACCTGTCAAATAATTTACCCCCTCTACAAGTAATTCACCATCATATTGACTTTACCCTAGGGTCGAGTACAAAAAATATTATTTCACTGAAATCTGTTGGTCATTTGAAGTTGTCCACGGAGCCTCATGAGAAGCCATATGCACTCGGTTTGGTGAGTAAGAGTTTGCAGCTTCAAAAAGTGCCGCAGAGTTTCTATTTCCATTGGGAAGCACTACAAAGAAGAGATTAGCCGAACTGAAGATTGGAAAAGGGAGCCTAACATGAAGAAAGTTTTTATTCAATTTTTTGGCACTGAAAAAATTGTAGCTGTCAAGGAAAGTGTCAAGGCTAGATTGGAGGCTATACGGAAGAAGAAGTAACAAGGCTGCTGCGGACAAGCGCATAGAGGTTAAAGTTTTTAAGGAAGGTGATGATGTGATGATGTTTCCACATAAGGAGAGGTTTCTAGTTGGTACTCACGGCAAATTGCAGCCTCACAAGCATGGTCCATTCAAGGCGGATGAGGTCCTATATTCTGAAGAGAAGTCGGGGTCGAGTTCTTTGGAAGTGAAGGAGACTGATGTAGGAGGATTAGAAAGATTTAGGAATTAAATCTTTTGGAAATTTTCATATTATTTTTAGCAACTTTCTTATTTTAGTTTTAGCAATTTTCTTATTTTTGTTTTTAGCGATTTCCTTATTTTATTTCATTTTCTCTATATAGCCTGCATGGGTTGTAGAACTTTCATATCTTTTATTTGAATAAAACTTTAGTTTTGCTATTTTTTTCTAGGGGACTCCAGAGTTATCTTTCTTGGTGGATTCCAGAGTTTTTGTTCGAGTTCACTCTTGTGAATTCAATTATCTATCCTAGGTTTAGCTCTTGTTATTCCTTCTGAGATTCCAACTGCTTCAGGTGGTATTAGGGCAGGCTTTTCCTGTCTCTTTTCAAATCTTGAGCAGCCATAAGAGATCAACCGTTGAATAGAGCAGAATTTAAAGGGATTTTGGAGGCTTTTACTATGACCCTTACTGCTTTAACCAATCACATTTCAGCTTTGACGAGGAGAGTGAATAACCACAAGAGTCGTTGTAGAGACGGGAGAGAGGAACTGAATAGGGTTCCGCGAGTTGAGAGCAATTATACAACTATCTTTGCTAATTTGAGTTTGGAAGAGAAAGTTGACCATGTTGATCGACATAATAAGTATGATTGTCGAGTGTCTAATATTCCATTGGTCTATAGAAATATGAGAGTCAAAGAGTTTCTGAATTGGCAAGTCGACGTTGATAGGTTTTTCGACGTCATGGGTGTCCCAAAAAACATACAAGTTAAGATGGCATCGATGAGGTTGAAGAGTGTACCTTTTGTGTGGTGGGACAAGCTCGTTACTGTGAGGCAACGAGAAAGAAAGGGGCCAGTTAGAACGTGGAGGCGACATAAACAATTGATGATGGAGCAATTTTTGCCGAAAGATTTCGAACAAATCTCGTATAAGAAGCACGTCGAATGCGTTTAAGGAAAGAAGATTGTGACAAAGTTCACGAATGAATGTGTGCAGCCAGGGCTTCCAAAATCAAAAGACGGAAGAGGTTATTGTGGCGGAGGAGGCGTTGGAGGGGAGATTGATGAGCTACCGACGCTAAGGATTCTGTCTGTTGATTTTAACGAGGAAGGTGAGGAGATTGAGCTGGAGAAGAAAGATATTATTATGGCAGATGAGGCTTTATAGAAAATTGATGAGCTGGTAATGCTGAGGATTATGTCTGCTAATTTTGAGGAGGAAGGTGAAGAGGTTGAGATAACTGGAATTCAGCATGATTCGTGGTTGGTGAATTCAGGCGATTTGTTGAGTGTTGTGAAAAAGGAAACAATTCTAGATGGAGTGCGCGACAACGTGCAGGATTTGGAATAGTTGATGGTAGATGAGCTGCCAAATAATTTACCCCC
Source organism: Rhodiola kirilowii (assembly GCA_033675215.1). Classification (NCBI taxonomy): domain Eukaryota; kingdom Viridiplantae; phylum Streptophyta; class Magnoliopsida; order Saxifragales; family Crassulaceae; genus Rhodiola; species Rhodiola kirilowii. The sequence continues at coordinate 50,411,886 of CM066203.1, read as the reverse complement.
CCTACAAGATATGCAGCATCATATTGACTTGACCCTAGGGTCGAGTACAAAAAATCTTGTTTCTCAGAAATCAGTTGGTTATTTGAAGTTGCCCACGGAGCCTCGTGAGAAGCCATATGCACTCGGCTTGATGAATAAGAGTTCGCAGCTTCAAGTGTCACCGACTGACAGAGTTCCTATTTCCATTGAGAAGCACTACAGAGAAGAGATTAGCCGAACTGAAGATTGGAAAAGGGAGCTTTACTTGAAGAAAGTTTTTATTTTATTTTTTGGCACTGAGGAAATTATAGCTGTCAATGCTAGATTGGAGGCTTTACGGAAGAAGAACAAGGATGCTGGTGACAAGCGCATGAAGGTTAAAGTTTTAAAGGAAGGTGATGGATGATGTGATGATGTTTCCACATAAGGAGAGGTTTCTAGTTGGTACTTACGGCAAATTGCAGCTTCACAAGCATAGTCCATTCAAGGCGGATGAGGTCCTATATTCAGAAGAGACCTCAGGGTCGAATTCTTTGGAAGTGAAGGAGACTGATGTAGGAGAACGAGAAAGAGTTAGGAATTAAATCTTTTAGAAATTTCCATATTATTTTTAGCAACTTTATTATATTAGTGTTAGTAATTTTCTTATTTTAGTTTTTAACAATTTCCTTATTTTATTTGGTTTTCTCTATTTATAGTTCGCTTGAGTTGTAGAACTTTCATATCTTCTATTTGAATAAAACTTTAGCTTTGCTATTTTTTCTGGTGGACTCTAGAGGTGGATTCCAGAGTTTTCGTTCGAGTTCACACATGTGAATTTGATTAACTATCCTAGGTTTAGTGCTTGTTATTCCTTCTGAGATTCTAACTGCAGCACCCTAAAAGTCAGCAAAAAGGCCTGAAGTCCTAGGATTTAAACTCTGATTTGGTCTGAGTTGGAGTCCATGTGTAGTCCAACCCTGCGGTCCTTAACTCAGCTAGGATTTTACATTAGAAGTCTGGCTCGACCCGAAAGAAGCTTGATCCGAACTTCTGCTCCACAAAAAATATATTCTCGACTCTTAGGGCATCTCCAATAGCTCTCCTCATTTTGAGGGGCGCAAATCCTCAAAATGAGGATTTGAGGTTGACTTACTCCAACAATGAATCCTCAAAAAAATCTTTAAAATTTTATTAATTTGCAATCTAGTCCTTCATATTGATAAAAGTTACTAATAATGATAAAATTTCATAAATAAATATGAAACATACATTTAATATATTATACAACACACAATATTACATAATAAAGTTACATGATAATATATGTAATATTTATGTGTTCATGTAATTTGTCTTTAATTTGCTGTAATTTATGTTAAATTTGTTTAAAATGTATTTTTATTTTGTTTGGAATTTGGATTTTTAATGTATTTTCTTTTTTTTTTAATGTTATGTAATATTTCTCTTATTTTATTTTATTTTGTGTACTTAGGTTATTTTAAGTTAAGTTTATTACAATTATTTGTAAAAATATAATTATAGGGACCAAAGTGAAATTAAAGAGAAGTTTTGAGGTTTTGAATAGTGAAACCTCAAATTTGAGGTTTCACTATTCAAAACCTCAAAATTTGAGGATTTGAGGGCTTGTTGGAATGCTCAAATCCTCAAAATTTGAGGATTTGAGGGCCTGTTGGAGATGCCCTTATGTCATACGTCCACGACACTACTCAATGTAGCGTGCTTCTACACTATTATATTTTTGATATTTTCGTAACTATAATTGTTAATTACTTTATGTACGACATTCATGATACTTTGTATACGACATTTCATATGATGATCCGCTTACTGTAAGCTTTTGTTGTAAAATCTTCACTTAAATAAGTTATTGTTAAATGATAATTCATTTACGAGACCTTTGATAGGGTAATGAAATGAATAAGGAATTTCTTAAGTTCCAAATACAGTTTGGTGTCAGCTATACTGCCTTTAGTATGAATTCTGTTGTGACAGAAGTGATTTGACAACAAAGATAAAGAACGAATAATAAGAAACGACACAGAAATTTAACGTGGTTCACCAACAGTGTGTTGGCTAGTCCACGGGCAAGAAGAGGCAACTTTGTATTCAGATTGGAGAGTATGATTTACAGCATGACTAGTAGGGTTTATATATAGCTATTACAGAAAAACCCTAACCCTAGCCAATAGTGGGCCAAAAGCCCACCTCAAATTCATGGCAGCCCAACAAATCTCCACCTTGACTTGAATCCCCGGACACCAGATGCACCTTAATGCGCCAGAAATACTCAGATCCTCTTCTTGCCTCAGATGCCCCTAATGGCCTTCAACAGCTTAAAACATTGAGCAAGTCCAAACAATGCTTGAACTTGCCATGTAGAACCGGCTTGGTGAACATATCAGCAGGATTATCAGCAGTGCCTACTTTCAACACCTTAATCCTATTCTCACCGCGTAAGAAATGATATCTGACATCTATGTGTTTAGTCCGCTCATGATGGACTTGATCCTTGGCTAAGCATATTGCACTCAAACTGTCACAATATACAATATCCTGATCAGGATGTAGACCAAGATCACTGACTAATCCCTTTAACCATATCCCCTCTTTAGCAGCTTCTGTCAACGCCATATACTCTGCTTCAGTAGTAGACAAAGTAACTGTAGGCTGTAAAGTTGCCTTCCAACTAACAATAGAACCACCAAGAGTAAATATGTAACCAGTCATGGATCTTCGACTATCAACATCTCCAGCATAATCAGAATCTGTATAACCAGTCACCAAACACTGTGAATCACTCCCATAAATGAGACCCACATCAGATGTACCTCTAAGGTATCTGAAACTCCTCTTCACCGCTTGCCAATGTTCCTTCCCAGGTTGCCCCATAAATCTGCTGACAATACTAACAGCATGGGCAATATCAGGTCTAGTGCAGACCATGGCATACATCAAACTTCCAACTGCACTAGAATATGGGACTCGAGACATATACTCCTTCTCAGCTTCAGACTGAGCTGTAGACACTGAAGACAGACGAAGATTAGCAGCACTGGGTGTATCTATAGATTTAGCTGAAGACATTCCAAACCTGGATAATATCTTCTGAATATAACTCTTTTGTGACAAGAAAAACTTCTTCTGACTTCTCTCTCTGTAGATTTCCACACCCAATATTTTCTGAGCAGCACCCAAATCTTTCATCTCAAACTCAGCACTGAGAAGACCCTTCAGCTTCTGAATATCAGACTTGGCCTTTGCAGCTATAAGCATATCATCGACATATAACACCAGATAAATCATCGAACCATCTCCAAGTTTGTTATGATAAACACAACAATCATATGGACTTCTGTTATAGCCTAACTCAATCATATAATTGTCAAACCTTTTATACCACTGCCTCGGAGACTGCTTAAGTCCATACAAAGACTTCTTTAACTTGCAAACATAGTCTTCTTTTCCTGGAACTTGGAACCCCTCTGGCTGAGTCATATAAATCTCCTCTTCCAACTCTCCATGTAAGAAAGCTATCTTGACATCTAGTTGCTCCAGCTCAAAATCATGATGTGCTACTATTGCAAGTAGCACTCTGATAGAAGTGTGTCTGACCACTGGTGAGAAATCTCATTATAGTCAACCCCTTCTCTCTGTGTGAATCCTCTGGCAATAACTCGAGCTTTATACTTAATCCCCTCAGCTGGCGATATTCCTTCCTTCTTCTTGAAAACCCACTTACAAGTAACAATCTTTCTCTCCTTAGGTCGTTTGACAAGATCCCAAGTCTGATTCTTGTGAAGTGACTCCCATCTCCCATTGCAGCAAGCCATTGTGTAGACTCACTACCAGAAATAGCTTCTTTATAGGTAGACGGCTCATGAACATCCACCTCTTCAGCAACCTGTAGTGCATAACAAAACATATCCTCAAAACCATACCTCCTTGGAGCTCCAACACCCACTCTTCTAGCTCTATCAAGAGCTATGCAATGCTGGCGTGTTTCTGAAGGTTGAGGATCATCTGATTCTGGCGTATCAGCTTCAGTGATAACGTGTTGATCTTCTCCACCTTGGTGCTGCATTTCACTCTGCTCCGGAGTAATTTGCAGCTCCACCTGTTTATCAACACTACCACTTTCCTGCACAATAGTTAACTTCACTGTAGAGTTAAGCATATAACCTTCATCAAATATTACACTTCTGCTAAGTATACCTCGATTCTCAGACGGTGACCAAACTCTATATCCCTTAACTCCATCCCCGAAACCAACAAATATACCCTTCTTGGCCCTTGGTTCTAGTTTACCTTCATTAACATGATAATAGACAGTGCAACCAAATACTCTCAGCAAAGAATAATCTGCAAGCTTACCAGACCACACCTCATAGGGTGTCTTCCCGCCAATACCTGTGTGAGGTCCACGGTTAATCAGATAGCACGACGTGCTTACAGCCTCTGCCCAGAACCTCCTAGGTAATCCAGCATTAGAGAGCATGCACCGCGCTCTCTCCAACAGAGTCTGATTCATACGTTCTGCCACCCCATTTTGCTGCGGCGTGTCTCTCACAGTGTGATGTTGCGCAATCCCCTCAGTCTTGCAGAACTCATTGAACTCAGCTGAACAGAATTCCAGCCCGTTATCAGTTCGAAGCCTTTTGATCTTCTTTCCAGTCTGATTTTCCACTAAAGTTTTCCACTGCTTGAACTTGTTGAAGGCTTCACTTTTGTGTTTCATCATGAACACCCAAGTCATGCGAGAATAATCATCAATAATTGAAACAAAATATCTGTTACCTCCAACAGATTCAACACGAGCAGGACCCCAACAATCAGAGTGGATATAATCCAGCGTGCCTTTTGTTCTGTGAACACCTTTTGGGAACTTGCTGCGATGTAACTTCCCAAACACACAATGCTCACAAAATTCAAGGCTTTTAACCTTGTAGCCATCAAGAAGATCCCTCTTCGACAAAATTTGCATCCCTCTTTCACTCATATGACCAAGCCTCATATGCCACAGCTTAGTTATATCCTCTTTGTGAGCCTCAGACGATGCCACAGCTGCATAAACTGTCACTGTAGACCCTTGCAGAAAATACAGAGTTCCACGCTTCACACCTTTTAAAACCACATCAGAACCCTTGCAGACATACAAAACTCCACCTTCACCTCTGAAACTGAAACCATTGCTGTCTAGTAGACTCAACGATATCAGGTTCTTTGTCATCAGTGGAACATGTCTGACCTCGTTCAATGTGTAGAAAGAGCCATCATGCGTCCGTATTCTAATTGAGCCAATTCCAACAGCTTTGCAGACAACACTGTTGGCCATGGAAATATTGCCACCGTCTATCTGCTCATAAGTTGAGAACCACTCCCTGCACGGACAAATATGATAAGATGCCCCAGAATCAAGAACCCACACATCCTTGTAGTGTGGTTGTTCATTGGCAACCAAAGCCAAATCTTTTTCAGAATTGACATCATGTTCTGCCACGGCTGCAGAACCATCTCCCTGCTGCTTCTACTTCTTAGGGCACTCGTTCTTCCAATGCCCCTTCTCCTTACAGTAGTTACAGACATCGTTAGCTTTAGAACCATTTGACTTGGACTTATTGTAATTCGCTTTCTTCTTAACAATTTTTCCATGTCCTTTATTCCCGATAACAGCTAACCCTGATGCCTGATTTTCAGTAACTGAACCAGAAGCTTTATGGCAAACTTCCCTGGTGTGAAGGGCTGACCTGACTTCTTCCAGTGACAAGCTATAAACGAGTCCACAAAATTCTCGTACGACAAGGGCAAAGAAACCAACAGAATTTAGGCAGCATCCTCATCATCAACCTTAACATCAATATTACGCAGATCCAATAATATCGAATTCAACTGATCAAGGTGATCTCTAAGTGGTGTACCTTCATGCATACGCAGACTGAACAGACGTTGCTTCAAAAGCAACTTATTTGTTAAAGACTTCGTCATGTAAAGACTTTCCAGCTTCAACCACAGACCAGCAGCAGTATCTTCATCAGCGACTTCGGTGATGACATCATCAGCCAGACACAACATGAGTGTTGAATGGGCCTTCTCCTCCAGGCTATTCAACTCTTCGTCATCGGCATCCGCTTTCTTCTTCCCAGACAACGGCGCCCACATACCCTGCTGCTTCAGCAAAGCTCGCATCTTGATTTGCCATAACCCAAAGCTGTTCCTCCCGGTAAATTTGTCGATCTTCACGTTCATAGCAGCCATCTTTGATGTTGAAATCACAAACCCTAGCAGCAGCGGCAAAACCCAGCTCTTGATACCAGTTTGTTGTGGCAGAAGTGATTTGACAACAAAGATGTAGAACGAATAATAAGAAACGACACAAAAATTTAACGTGGTTCACCAACAGTGTGTTGGCTAGTCCACGGGCAAGAAGAGGCAGCTTTGGATTCAGATTGGAGAGTATGATTTACAGCATGACTAGTAGGGTTTATATATAGCTATTACAGAAAAACCCTAACCCTAGCCAATAGTGGGCCAAAAGCCCACCTCAGATTCAAGGTAGCCCAACAAATTCAGATAAACACTAAAAAGAAAAAAGATCCAGAGATGCATATGAAAAGAAGCACAAAGGTATATTGTTCCTTGTGATGTTAAACTGAACTATATATCTATGTTAAATTGAATTGTGTAATTATCATTAGACATATTAGTCATCTTTTGATACCTATAACAATCACTCTTCAGTTCAGCACTGGAGTCCATTATTTATAATAATGGACATCCAGAAAAACTGAGTACTCAACATGCAAACACAAAATTCTTTGAATGAGTACTTAATTATACATTTTCTGACTCTTTAATTCTCGGTTATTTGAACTTCTTTAATTTGTTAGTGTATTGGTATGAGATAATGCTGGACTAGGGTTCATCATTCAATCATGTTTTGGGAGAAGAAAAACTTGCATATTAGTTCGGAGGAGGACGATCGGTTTTGTGCTCATTATTTTGGTGAGCTCACACTACTATAGAACAGGCTTTATGCATCGGTTATTTTTGATATTATGCATCGGTTTTGGTTCCGTTGCATAATGAAGCGTTGCATAATGTCACACTTTATGCATCGGTTCTTGGAAAACCGATGCATAATGTATGATTTTATGCATCAGTTATTTTGAAACCGATGCATAAGGTCCTTTTTCAAACCGATGCGTAATGTCTCTTCTGTAGTAGTGTCAAAGCGCTAGAATCAGCTAGTGTGCTCGTTGTGCTGTTCGAGACTGACGGTGGAACGCATACCGCTTCACGCATTCTGTTACTTAGTCTTTGGGAGAGGACTTTGATCTTCGGAAGAAAATTTGCTGGTGTACAACGAGAGGGACTCTTGAATCTAAGAGGAAATTAGATCGCAAGTCTTACGAGTGTTAGATGTTAGGTAGTTTAAGAGAGTCTTGTAAAGGTAAGAAGTCCATTGTACTCTAAACTCATTATAAAGATTTGCTTTCCATAGGGCTTTCAAAAGAGCCCCTTCGTAAACTGGTTGCTGAACTAGGCATTAACTCAGTGTGTTCGAACACAAGCTGAGTAATCCACTGGCCAGATACACAGATGTCAGAATTTCAATACAATACTACGTAAGGACTACAAAGGACATGCACAAGAAATGGAGAAGAGTATCTCTCTTACAAGGAAAAATATATGAGGTACATATCTCTGATAATGTGCTTGGCATGCTTCAACATACAAAATGGACTACAAATTAATTCCGTACACTAAACTAGTTATCATCCGACCAGCCCTAACGCCTAACCGGTTGTTCGCTCCACGTACTTCCCATCTTTCATAGCTTCCAAATCTGAAAACTTTACATTAGGCTTCATGAAGCATAAACTTATTTATAGTTGGTCTTAATTTGACACTAACGATCTCAGATTACCGAAGTACAATTAACAATTGAAGTTGAAGAGATATAGCAAAACAACAACATACCCTAAAACACTAGCATTTAGAAGCTTCTTCATAGTTATGGTAATTGAGATCAATATGAAGCCCAGTAGCTGTCTAGATCCATGCATTGATCCATATTGTTCACATATCTTGAGTTATTTGGATTTTGATTGACATCATTTGCGCCCATCTCCACACCATACCCACCACCTTGATGATGATCACCATAGCTTGAATCAGGACAAGTGTTTAGAGAATCAGTATTCATCATCAGCCCAACATCTTGCTGCTGATTCATTAAGCCACTGGATGAAGCAGCCTGTCGTCCGCCGAGGTTCAGGTTCAGGCCTGAGATGGTGAAATGGCCAGCATTTGGGTAGTTGTTGTTAAGCTGCTGGTGGGGTGGAGGGATGATGGGGAGGTGGTTCATCATGGTGGCTGAGGCTGCATTGGACCGGAAGGCTCTTGTGAGCTCTGCTAGCTGATCTACGTTGTTTATCATGTAGTTTGTCGCTGATCTTCCGATTGGGAAATGGAGAGTACTGTTGTCTTGTTGGAGCATTGGTTGCATTAGGGTTGAAGACATGTCCATGTTGTATGGGTTCATTGATCTTGATGACGATTGTTGCGTCGTCGATGATGGGTACTGCTTTTTGATCCCTGCGCTCTTTTGGAACACCCGACAAACCACCCATTCATCCTGTAACTTACAAAACATTGTATATGACAAGTTCAGGGTTTACATATAACATAACTCATAACAGCAGCTAGAGAGAGAAAGAGTATATACTTAGAGAGAGGATTTTTATTGGTGTGTAAAATGTGAGTACTTGCCTTGGCTGATCTGAAGGGGGCTTTGGAGTGGTTGCGGTACTCATGCATGACCCAGTTAGTTTTCTCTCCTCTTGGAGCTCTACCTCTATAGAACACCAATGTTTTCTTCATCCCAATCAACTCCGACGACACGCTGTTGAAGATCTCCTTGTCTTTTCCGGTGGTTTTCCAATACCCTGTATTCGTGGCACGGTTTGTTCTCACTCCAGTAGGGTACTTTCGATCCCTGAGGCTGAAAAAGTACCACTCCTTCTCCCCCATTTTTGCCTTGCCTAATTTAATTGACCATGAGATAATATGATAATCAGACATCATTAACTACTATAAAGCCTGAACATTATGCATCATTTCGTTTGGACATTATGCAATATTTCTTAATGTCCAAATGAAATGCTACATAATGTCCAACCTATGAGTGAGGTAGTAATCAGCTTATTACCTGGAAGATCCCATGGCTCACTTTTGTTGAGATCCACGTCCGTTATGGCACGACCTGTGAAATTTGCATCTGCAATCTTGTTAAGCAAATAGAAGGTGATGAGCTCTTCGTCAGTCGGGTGAAACCTGAACCCTGGTGGTAGAGTCTCCATCGCCGCGGCTGAAGGCTCTTTTTGTTGCACTTGATCACCTCCTCCTCCTTCCATTATCTTCAAAACCCCACACACACACACACAAAAACTTCTTTTTAATGCAACGAAAGTCCCAAAAAGCGTCTACCTAACAAACCCTAACACAAAACTTCTCTTAAGCTCCAAAAACTTGCAAATTGTGAAAGAAAACCCAACAATCCTAACTTGAAAGGAGCTTCGAGAAACACAATCCCACATTATATATTGCCTGGCATGAGACTGCATGAAAGTCAAGAGAGTGTATGCATGAAGCCCTCACCAACTTTCCATCTTGAAAATGAAGTCAGAGTTGTTTGTTCGATCAAGATATATCCAAGATTGATGATGTTTGATTAGCTAAACAAGAAGCTTAATCTTAGGATAACGACACGGAAGATCCACCTGTCGCGCTCGTGTGGAGGAGGATTTAGGCGAAATGACCGTGTTGCCCTTCCTTGGATTTGGATTTGTGTTTTTGCATGATGTCTGAAGTTTCTTCATTCATTTGTGTATTCCGTACAAGTCACTGCAGCTTAAGTTGGATGAGAAACTATGCTGATTTTTGGTCTATGTTTACTGATCTACTTAACACTATTCCCCAGTAAAAGTTGGTATATACTAGTATTATACATCCATACTATTGCCCCAATTTTATTATTCTTATTCTATATGGAAAATGATAAAAGGGGCATGAATTATCACATGCTGTCAAATTACGGTCCGAACTATCTAATCTGACAATCAATGATCAAATTCAATTTTTTTTAAATACAAACACTATATAACTTCATCAATTAACAATATCGATTATCGATTGCTAATGATCAAATGAATATAAACACAATTTTTTCTATAATAAAAAAAAATTTTTATAAGAATTTCTTGATATATTCTAAAATTTAGTAACAAAATATATCAAGAAATTCACATAAAAAATGTTCAAGAAATTCTCATAACAAAATTTTTTAATTTATAAACTAAGAAAATTATGTTTTGATTTATTTGATCACTTCACATCAATTAATGAATATGTTCGAGAGTACGATCCCAATTTTAGTTTGAGTAAAAAATATGTGTCCGATTCCCCAACAATTTTTATCGAATATGGTTGTACTTTTAATTGATGTAAAGTGATCAAATAAATTAAAATAAAATTTATTTATTTATAAATTAAAACATTTTGCGATAGAGTTAAAATTTTTAAGAATATATCAAGAAATTCTTATAAGAAAATGTTTTAATCTATAGACTAAAAAAATTATATTTATATTCATTAATTTGATCAATTTAACATCAATAATCACCATTAATCGAAAGAGTTATATAATGTTTGTTAGTAAATTGTAACATGTCTATTAAAAATTGAAGTTGACCTTTAAAAAATTGAATTTGAACATTAAAAAAATTGAATTTGACCCTTGATTGTCATTTTGGGTAGTGCAGACTATAATTTGACAATATATGGTAGTTCATGACTCTCTTTTGTCATTTAATTGTAATTTGACATTTGATTGTCATTTTTGATAGTTCAGATCGTAATTTGACAGCGGATGGAGTTTATGCCATCTTTTTGTCATTTTCCCTATTTTTAATTATATCTTCTGTTGTTCATTGCTCCCAAGTATTTGGAGAAGATAGATAAGAGCATGATGGTCAAATGATATGTAAATTTGGATTAAATGATTAAATGGAGGTCAATACTATAAATAATTCAAATTATGTGTTTTTATAATGTAATTATTTAATTGTGAGTTTACGTCACACATATAAAATATTATATGTTACATCACATACAATATAGCACTTCTCGATTACGTATATATATTTTAAAAAATTTGAAACACAGACAAAGCAAAGAGGGTATGCACCCATTCATATTTCTAGACAATTTGAAACACGAGTCACGCAAATGGCACTGTCCCAGATTTAAACTTGAATCATTCACGGAAGAACACATACCATCCGGCACCGCACCACACACAAATCGGAGGTTACAGTGCAAGTATTCAAAAATCTCACAACGTGCAATTTTTGGAGGAAACACATTTCTAGCTAGGATGTAAAGAATTTTGTTGAACTGACGTTTGAAATAATCGTGATCAGTATTACCAACTTTACTGTGTTACCAATATGTTCTCAGTCAACTTCTGCAGCTTATACTACATATGCTCTCGCTAACCTTTTGCCACTGTTCCAGCTTCAATTGTTCATCAACCTTGTTAACCCTCTGCTCAGAATCAAAGTTATTTGTTATTTGGATTTTTTTTTATAGAAGAAATGTGACCGGACAGCCCGCATTAATCATTGTACATATATATATTATGCCCCTCTCTAACCAGATAAAAAACTCACCCTTAACCCCCATCAGGATTCCAATGTGCTGACCACTGCTTTTACTACGTACTAGACCGCATCCATCTTGGGCAAAAAGTTATTTGGATTCAGCAGGTTAACTTTATTGAAATTCTTAAACGATCACACCAAAGCACAGCTGGCCAGCTCAATATAATTAACTTGGCTTCAATGATTTATCTACAAAAAAATACAAGGCAGTTGTGGACATATTTATATTTATCTTCCATTTTCAGACAAGATCTGAAATTTATATTAAAAGATCTGACTTTTGATCATTCAAAACTTGATAAATCTTTTAAGTCGATTTCTAGCTATCATGATCGAAGATGAAGTAGCTAGTTGTAATTAAGCTTTTGACATGTAGTTTCCCCAGCAGAAGCAACCTCATTTCGTGAAAATCCTAATCAATCCAACGAATCTCGTTAATGATTCATCTTTTGGGGACCAATAATTAAACTACTTGTCAAACACTTCATATATAATTTAGGGTTCTTGTTGTTTCCCTTCTTCCTTGAACTTCCTCCCTGAACCATATAAAGACGCAATGAATAAGCAAAATAATCAATAAACAAAGACCGCTCGATCGATCACCGATTATTTTTGCCCAGTTTTGTTTCCAAAGTCTGATGGACTTGCATGTGTGTAATTCAAAAGATTAGGTTACATTGTGTCTCCATATTTTACGCCTTATTGTTGTTGTGTGTCATTTTACTAGCTAGGGGCAATTTCCTCATCGCTTTTCGATCGACCTGCATTTTTTTCGACATGTCTGGTGTATTTACTGAGCTAGGGAAGTTATGTCAGTTAAGTCTTTCCAGTTAGCTGTGGTTTATGTTCACAAATACACACTTCATTTTGTATGCATGTATGGATCGATTAGGACTTAATTATTCCGAAACGTTGCAATATTTGTGCATGTGTGAAATATATCTGGTGGTTGAGAATCAAGTGTCTGATATTTGATAGAGAAGTGAACAAGTAAAACAAAGTGGTTTAGACTTCAGGCATAACTGTCAGCCTAAACTTGCGCTCTCACTAGGAGGTGCTGATTGCAAGGGTCAAGCTTGTAATTAGGGTTCTATTCTTCACTCTGAAGATAATTTAATTATAGACATGCATGCAGCTACCAATATTATTATTTCATAGATTTCATGCATAGCTGGGTAGTGATTTGGAAGCTAAATTACCCAGTAAAATTTTCGAAGATATAAATTTATGTTACTCATGATGTTATCTAACCTTGTACAAGAAAAATGATTGTTCTGATGTTGCAATGGGCGCATGCAAAATTTTCAATTCAATGCCATTTTATTGTATCCCACACATGCACAAAACATAGGTTTTATATCCATTGAGTTCAAATTTTGTGGAAAGGATAGTAGCACATAGGAATTAGATAGATATACTGCTTGAAGATTTTCAACAAGATGTTAACATCAATACCTCGTGTCACAAGTACACTACACAACGCATAAATTTGATAGTGATGAGTTTTGATTGATTGTCCTACAAATAAAATGATTTTAGTAAGTGTAAAGTGTTAGAGGAATATTAGGATATGGTTAAGATATATAGTATGTATTTATCTTAATCATATATTATTTGTTTATATGATTTGATCTGATTCTTATCATGTACGCTATATATACAACATTCCACATTCACTAGTAAAGAACATACTAAAGACAACGCTTCAGATAAGCGCTGTCTTTAAAAAATTGGACATTAGACAGCGCTTTGTCAATAAGCGCTGTCTTATGTGGACTTTAGACAGCGCTTCAGACACATGCGCTGTCTTATATACACTTTAGAAATCGCTTGTCAAGAGGTGTTGTTTAATGTTCACTTAAGACAGCGTTTTATATAAAAGCGTTGTCTTTTGTGTAGACTTTACACAACTGTTTTTATTAGGCGCTGTCTTAAGTAGACAATAGACATCGCTTATGGGTAAAGCGTTGTCTTATATGTAGACTTAAAACAGCGCTTATGACAAAAGCGATACCTAAAGTGAAACCCAAAAACAGATATAGTTTCTTACTTTTTACTCGACACATATCTCACTATCGGCGACGAAATTACCAATCGTGTTTGAAATTACAAGCACTTTTGAATTATCACCGTCTTCGATCCCGCCAGTGCCACCGTCATGTTCTTCGCCACCGCCAGTGACAAGGTACAGTTGAATCGGTGTTTGTTCAGTTTGTTTGATTTCATTCGGTGTTTGATTTTTGAATCAGTGTTTGATTTTCAATATCATTCGTTAGGGTTATCACAGTACCAATTTCTGAAATCGTAGCTCAGTTCCGATTCTGCCTTCATCGTCCGAGTTCGTTAGCCTTTAGGTAAGTTGCAACCAAAATCCACCATCGTTAGGGTTCATAACTCACATTGATTTTTAGTGAGTAAGTTTGTACATATCTGCTGAAATTGCTGAAATTTGATGTGATGAAGTTGCTAAATTTGCTTATTTATTTGGCAGAGAGTTAGTTTGTTTATCAAAGTATTGAAGCAAATAGCTTGCTGGTGGTTAGCGTCCAAGTGAAGGTGAGTGAGGCTTATTTGGTTTACACTCATACCTTGCCAATGTCTATTTTTGTAAGTAAATCATCATGAACCTTACCTTAATGTCATGTTGCAGGAGTGAACCCATAGTTGAACCGGTAGCGGGGGGGTGGTCCAGTTTTCTATACATAAGGTGAGCTCAAATTTATAACAATAAAAATATCTAGGAATTAAGAATTGTTTGTGTGACACTTAAGGTGAGCTTGTTGACAGTGTGGATGGATGGAGATTGGCAATGGGTTAGATCGTGTAAGAATTGTTTGTGTATTCTTTTGATGTTACGTTGGTGGTATATTGTGTAGTGTTTGTCTATGTGTTGTTGCTCTATATAGTATCTGTTTCTTCCTTGAAGCGAAATTGATGCATTATGTGTAATTTTGATGCAAATTGTACGAACTATAATTGTTAGATATACTTGCTTGAAAAATAAATATAAACATGCTAATTTTGCTGCTACTTTTCTTCTGTTCAATATAAACATAGGTTGCAATCTTTTCATATCCTCAATCAACATTATACATATAGTTTGATGATAATGGACCGAGCGTGGATTTCAGCTAACCATCTAACGGATGAATACGAGCAAGGAATTCATAGTTTTTGTAATTTCGTGAAGTTATTTGCCGAACAAAATGGGTCCGAATACGTTCACTGTCCGTGCATGGGTTGTTGGAATAATAAAAAAGTTAAAGTCGGTGAATTGGTAAACCACCTATTGTTAAGCGGTATCAATCCCAATTACAAAGTATGGCGTATGCACGGTGAGTCTAAACCACGAAACGATGCACCTCAAGTTGTTTTGCCACAAATGGATGATTTTATTACAGAATGGGAAGAAGACGATTTGATTGATATGGTTAACAACATTGCCGAAGAGTCGACTGTCAGGACGCAGGTGTTGGAGACACTGAGAAATGACTCTGAACTATTGCTATACGAAGGTTGTGCAAAGTTCACCAGGCTGTCGGCAGTGTTGAAGTTGTTCAACTTGAAGGCAAAAAATAGTTGGAGTAATAAGAGCTTCATTGAACTACTGCAGCTAGTGAAAGAAATGCTTCCGGATGGGAACACCCTCCCGAGTCGTACTTACGAGGCAAAGAAGGTGATGTGTCCTATGGGCATCACCTACAAGATAATACACGCCTGTCCCAACGACTGTATTTTGTACTGAAATGATCATAGTGATTTGGATGAGTGCCCAGTGTGTAAGACTTCGCGTTATAAGCCTAACAAGGAACCGATAACTCATTCAAAAGGCTCTCCGATCAAGGTTTTGTAATATCTTCCAATAATACCAAGGATTCAAAGGTTATATTGTGATCCTGAAGATGCTGAACATACGAGGTGGCATGTTGAGAAACGTATAATTGACACAAAAATGCGACATCCTGCTGACTCACCGCACTGGGTCAATGTAGACCAAAAATTCCCCGACTTCGGATCTGAATCTAGAAATATACATTTTGGGTTGTGTTTGATGGGGTTAATCCACATGGGAATCTTAGCAGCCAACATAGCACATGGCCCAAGATATTTGTTATGTACAACCTACCTTCTTGGTTGACCATGAAGCGCAGGTATATGATGCTTTCTTTTTTAATTTCAGGGCCTCATCAGCCAGGAAATGATATTTATATTGATCTAACACCGTTGATTGATGATTTAAAGCTCATTTGGAATGACAGTGTCCGCACGTATGACACATCGAAACAAGAGTATTTTACGATGTGTGCCATGTTGTTGTGTACTATTAATGACTTTCCTGCTTATGGTAACTTGTCGGGTTACAGTGTTAAGGGTTACAAAGCTTCTTGTCCCGTTTGTGGCGAAGATACAGATTCCTGTCATTTAAGGAACTGTCGCAAGATTGTTTTCATGGGACATTATCGATTTTTATCGACTTTGCATCCTTATAAACGACAGAAAGCTGCCTTTAATGGAGAAACAGATCACAGAGTCGCCCCGCAACCTACCTCTGGCTTTCAAACATTTGAACGGATTCGTGATTTTCCAAATAATTTCGGGAAACCAAATCAGTGCAACGAACATGATCCATGGAAGAAACGTTCAATTTTTTTGGGACCTCCCGCACTGGACGTCGCTTGGTGTTAGACACTGTATTAATGTGATGCATGTTGAAAAGAATATTTGTGACAGTGTGATTGGTACATTGCTGAATGTACCCGGGAAGACGAAGGATGGAATCAAAGTTAGTTTGGACATGGTTGATATGAATATACGCACACAACTTGCTATTTATAAGGATGAGCTATTTATAATGGCCACCTAAGCTAGACAAGTGTTTTACGTGGAGGACTGATGGACCATAATTGTATGAATCATAAACACTGTTAAACCCACCAAATTAGACTCTTTGTCTATTTAACTTTTACTTGTTAGTTCCGATATTTATCTACAGGGTATTTTGAAGTCTAGAGAGAATACAGGCTAAGGAGGAGTTTTAAAGCTGAAAATGAATTACGAGTCATTCCAGGTCACGACCAAATTCTGACTTTCAAGAACCTGACGTGGAATCACTCAAAACAAGTCCAACCGAAGGGCAACCAGAGTCAGACCGGAGCTGAAAGGACCGATGGTTTTTGGGGAAAAGATCTCAAACTCACTCATCCTCTCCCCTCATGCCACATGGGCGGCGGCTAAACCTCCTCCTCTCCCCTTCCTCCACATGGGCCGACAGCTTTGGGGGAAGAAGCCACATGGGGTGGCGGCTACAAGCTTCTCCTCCCATTCCATGCCAAGTGGCTAGCTTCTCCTCCACATCTCTCACTCCCCCATGCCTATAAATACCAAGCCATTCTCATTTGTAAATCATCCCATTTTGTGTGCAAGAAGCACAAGTCACTTATCTCTCTAGACTCCAAAATACCCTGTAGATAAATATCGGAACTAACAAGCAAAAGTTAAATAGACAAAGAGTCTAATTTGGTGGGTTTAACTGTGTTTATGATTCATACAATTATGGTCCATCAAGTATTCTAGTAGTTCTTGAGTTTACTCCTGTTGGTTCTTGAGTATTCTCCTTTTACTTTACTGTCTTTTGAAAACCTTCAAGTATTTAGCTATGATGTCCTGTTCCATGGATATTCGTAGCTAAACCCTTCATTCGGTTGAAGGGGTGTACTTGTGTCATAAAATGTTTTAGGCCCTACTCTTAATGCCTCTATGTGTTCAAAACTTGTTCTATGTGCCACATATTAGGTTAGAACTTCCAAGGTTGAGTGGATGCTTAGAATGGCAAAACTCTTCCGTGGGGTTCGTAAACATACTCGGATAAGTGGATGCTTGGAATGGCAAAACTTATCTAAGGAGTTTGACCTCTTTAAAACACCATTTGGTTGATCGGGAATGATTGATCAAATGGATGCACATAAGGCTAATATACCTTGGAATGGGGTATTAGTCTAAATGAAACAAGTGCTCTATGTCTTGGAATGGACTAGACAGTGTGGCAAATCAAGTGCTTGGAATGGCCTTGATACACTTTTGAATACATAGTATGATCATTAAAGGTCAATGATAAACAGACTATGATACAAGGCCCCTAAAACCGAATACTTTCCTTAACTTAAAACATCACCTGCACTTTACTTTCAGTCTCAATATCAACTGCAATATCAACCGCTTACTCTCCGCAAGACTTATCCTTCAAGCATCCCACTTGCTGTAAGTCTTCTCCTTTTATTTTCAGTACTTTACTTTCTGCACTAAAATCACAACCAACCCACTTACTTTTCTGCATTAAAAACCAAAACCAACCAAAAAGACACTTACTTTTCAGCACTAAAACCTCAATCAACCTAAAATCACGCTCCCTTTCTGTACAAAGAACAACTATCCCCCTAATTTCCTTGGGTTCGACCCCTACTTACCACTTGCTACCCAGTAGTGAAGTCGCGAGTAGCGGACTTATAAATTTATTCTTGACTTTTGCACACGACGACTGTGCATCCGTCAAAATTGGCACCGTTGCCGGGGAGTTAGCAAATGGACATTTGTTCTTTTTTCTGTTGTACATAATTCGCCATGTCTTCATACTATGACATAGAGCCTTGGAATGATGGAGGCAGGAACCTTATGTTTAAAATGATTGACTGTTGATGGACCAAAGTTATACGAGTCAGAAACACAGTAAAACCCCCTTAATTAGACTGTTTGTCTATCTAACGTCTACGTGTTAGTCCCGATATATTTTCACAGGGCATTTTAGAGACTGAAGTGAAAATACGCTAAGGAGAGGATTTTATGCTGAAAAGATAACAAGAGTCAAACCAAGGTCAAGATCATATGCCGACTGAAGAAATATCAAGGATCCTGACGTTGAATTGACCAGAACAAATTAATCAGAAGAATCAGGAGTGGAGTCAAGACAGACCGGGGAAGGAACACATTGACAGTTTTGTGAAAAGACTGCACAAAACTGTACAAACTCACACATTGGGCAAGGATGACCGGCCACCACTCAAGGAGGTGGCCAAGGGAGGAGCTCCTCCCCCTTGGGTGACCGGCAACCGGCGGCGCCACCTCCTCCACCAAAAGCCGCCGGCCTCCTCCCCTTCCTCCACATGTTGTCATCTCCTCCCTTGATTTCTCCTCCAATCAAAATGCACCACTTGCCACCCATCTCCACCACCCACCTCCTCCCATTTTGGCTATAAAAGGAGGCCTCCTCCTCCTCATTTCACACACCTCAACTCAAATTCACTTCTCTCTCTAGAAGTTGTAATATTTGTAATGTTGTAATTTTGCTTTGGAAATAAAGGAAAGCTCCCTTGGCGCTTCAACGGTTGTAAGTTTCTCTTAGTATTTATTTATTTAACTGTTGTCTTTAATTTCCTTAGTATAATGTTTAGCGCGATGAATAGTAGCTAAACTAGTAGTTCGGTCTAAGGGGCGCACTTGTATTATAAAATGTTTTAAGACTATTAACTTAGTGTCTAGTCTAAGTATTCAAAACTTATTCTATGTGCCATATATTAAGTCAGAACGTCCATGGTTGAGGGGACGCTTGGAATGGCAAAGCTCACCATGGGGGTTCGTAAACTTGTACGGATAAGTGGATGCTTGGAATGGCAAAGCTTATCTGAGAAGTTTGACTCATCCTAAACACCATTCGGTTGATCGGGAATGATTGATCAAATGGATGCACATAGGCTAATATAACCTGGAATGGAGTATTAGTCTAAATAGAATAAGTGTTCTACGTCCTTGGAATAGGCTAGACAGTGTACGCAAATCGAGTGCTTGGAATGGCCTTGATACACCGTTTGAATACTTAGGAGAGTCACTAAAGGTCAATGATAAACAGGATATAATACAAGTCCCCTGAAACCGAACATTTCTCTTAATCATTAAAATAGTAATTTACTTTCCAGTATTAAAATCAACCAACCAACCAATCAATCAATCAAAATAGCTGGTAGCTTTAAAACCAACCAACCGACCTTAAACACGTTCCCACGCTGCGTAATCCCCCCGAAGAACAATTATTCCCCTAGTTCCCTTGGGTTCGACCCCTACTTACCAAGTACTACCCAGTAGTATAGTTGCGAGTAGCGGACTATTATAAATTTATTTGCACAATCGCTTTGACGACAAGCGGTTCTGTCAACTGTCTCCCCCAATTCGGAGGTACCATTGAAGAGGACCCTGTGCTTCATTGCCAACATTTTCACCACATCTGCCGCCACATGAAACCTGAGAATGAGACGTTAGAGGAATTTAAGCTGAAATGCTTCCAATTTTCTTTAACTGACTCGGCAATAGATTGGTATTACTCATGTGCAACTTATGAAGGCGAATATGGGGATCTACAAACCAAATTCCTAGAGGAGTTTTGCCCGCCATCTCTTCGACCTGAAACCCGCGAGAAGATTCTCAACCTTGAGCAATCCCGGGACAAAACTTTGGACGAGTACTTGGCGTACTTTGACTCCATTGTGACGCGCTGCCCGCACCATGGATTCACACCCTACAATCTTATTCAAAGGTTTCTTGCTGGAATGACGCCCTTTGAGTGGAAAAGACTTAACAATGCAGCGGGAGGCTCAATCATGAAGTTAACCATGTCTCAAACCTGGCGCCTCATAGACGATTTGGCAGAAAGCACAAAACAAGGGCTGATGTACCAAACTGATGATGAAGCACCGACGATGGAAGTGGACTCAGTGCAGAACATGCCCGGCATCACGCCCATTGCAAGCCTTCCCGCAGCAAACCCGGAAAGAGACATCAGTACAAGGGCAGTAATGGACGTGGAGGCGGCACTAGAGGAGCCTATGTGGGATCTCACTCCCGAGCCACTCCAGGGCAAGGAGGAAGAATTGGCAGCTAGCATCCAGCAAATGAGTGCCCCGATACACCAAGACGAGGCTGAAAATGAGGAATTCTGGGTGGCTACACAACTGATCTGGGACCGCATTGCCAAACCGCCCAAATCAATTTCAGTCCTAACTGAAGAGTTGCCCGAGACATACCCAGACCTCAGTGCCGAACTGCCCAAAATAGACCCGGACCTCAGTATGATTGCCCTTGGAGACCATATGAATGACGAGGATGAGGACCCATGGTTGCCTGAAGAAGAGCTCCATTCAGATTATCCCTGGGAGTTAGAAGAAGAACTGCCCAAATCAGGCCCGATCCTTATCACCAATCCATCCGAGGAAATCACAGTCCTAACTGCCGAGCCAACAGAAGTCCCGAACCTCACTGCTGAAGCGGCCGAAGAAATCAAGCCAGGCCCGGTCCTTGCGCTCGGAGCACCCGAGGAAGTCCCGGACCTCATTGCCGAACTATCCGAGAAAGACCTGGTCCTCACTGTCGGAGCACCTGAAACAGACCCAGTCCTCATGGTCGAAGTGCCCCAACTTAACCCTTCGTGTTTTATGCCGATCATAGCCACCGAAGATCATTTATTCAATGATGATGAGGTGCAAGGGGTGTTGGAGGCAAAACATGAGCCAGAAGAGCCAAAGATGGAGCACTCACTCGTCATGAGCCAAGAAAAGCCGGCTGAAAACTCACTCGTTCTAGGATGGCCAATCATCTCTGCCACAAAGAAAAGGCTTGGCATGGGAACAAGCTCAAGGTCGGTCGTGTTCAATAGCACAATACTAAACTTCCAAAACTGATAGGGTGCCAATCATTCATACATGAAGAAGCGACAAAGACATGGGCCAAAGGAATGGAAGCCGGGAAGGACGAATAAGAGAGCACGACTTAATGGACCAGCAGCTATGGTCAAGGAGTCCTCGCCTTCTCAAGGATATGTGAAAAAGAAGCCTCCGGATCAAGGGAGAATAGAACTGAGCCCGTTGCCATATGTGTTCTTTGGGCAAATCAAAAGGGCAGCCGTGGGGAAGTTCGACCTCACACACCCATGGGATCCAAACCTGTGATCCCCATGCGTCGAGCCAACGACGTTAAACAAAGGCACTGGTCGGGAGGTAACCCGACACCTATCTTACTTTCAGTACTTTTCTTTTCTGTCATTTAGTTTTTACCATAAGTCACTCTCACCCACTTTTTGTATAGAAGGAATGACCCCTTGTAGGAATCGGTTTTTTGAGCAAGATCAGATCAGCTAGGCAGCTTCCGTGAATTACCGGGCCTGCGCTGAGAGTTCAAGGCCCCAGCCGAACTCCCTCGATTATCCAGCTCAAGCTTTGACGTTCCACGACACGACACAGTAAAAGGGAGTTCAGTTCTTCTCTTTTCCTTAATGTCATTTCCTTCTCTTGTATATATTTGCATGACTTTCGAACTAAGTCTTGCTGAAAGGCACGCCTTCGTTCAAAAGTGTGGGGTGAGAACCACCTGTGTACATAGTTAATTAACATGTTTTTCTTTTTCCTTTTCCCTTAATATTATCTTTTTGAAAATATGAAATTGAGAATGTGAAAAAGATAGATCATAATTCATGCATTTACCTTGTGAAAATTCAACTGTTTAAAAACTTAGAATGTAACTTCTCATTTGACCCTTTGTGCTGAGATATACAGGGGATGTGGAGTTGATATAAACTGCCCTAGAGAGGCTTGGCAAGCACTCGAAGGATCGAATCTAACTATATGGGTTTCGAAGTCAGTGGAGGCTGCACTTCGGGTTTCAGTAAAGATTGAAGTCATCTCCGCCGTGCAGTGTTTATGCAAGAGGTGGGACGAGAATCAAACCGTCCTATCTCTAGTCCTAGTAGCCGGGAAAATAGATGAGCGACCCTCATCTTGACCCGCGCGAAACGGCGAGGATGAGAAAGAGCGGGGAGGTATTTCCATATGCTTGCGGGCGACGATTGGACCTCCCAAAAAGGCTGAGAAAATGGACTAGCAAGTCACAAAGAAGCAAAAGCTCAAAGAAGCTAATCAAAGGCCAAAGGCCAAAATTGTGAAGGTTTTAACCGAAACAAAAGTGAAGAAACTCCAATTCAACATCAAAGGCCAAAGGCCAAAGGCCGATTCACTACAGAAGCTGTCCCTCGCCAAAATGAAATCAAAGTGCCCAACTCAGTGAAACCCGAACCGAATCACGTGCTAGAGAAAGCTACAAGGAAACCATATAGTGCGAGTCGATCCCGAGAATGCAGTCCAGGAGCCTGAAAAGGGCTATCTCCCGAAACATCCAAATTAATTTGCATCTCGGCGCGAAGGTACAAGTATGAAGTTTCTTCTAAGTATTTACACGGTTTAGTTTGGTAATAAGTAAGTAATGCATGAATTAAGATAAATCTAGTCCCACAGTCTCACTTTCATATTTTACTTAGATTGTGTTCCGCCCTTAAAAAGCATTGTTCGGGACGAACAACTAAAAGTGTGGGGTGATCTGATGGACCATAATTGTATGAATCATAAACACAGTTAAACCCACCAAATTAGACTCTTTGTCTATTTAACTTTAGCTTGTTAGTTCCGATATTTATCTACAGGGTATTTTGAAGTCTAGAGAGAATACAGGCTAAGGAGGAGTTTTAAAGCTGAAAATGAATTACGAGTCATTCCAGGTCACGACCAAATTTTGACTTTCAAGAACCTGACGTGGAACCACTCAAAACAAGTCCAATCGAAGGGCAACCAGAGTCAGACCGGAGCTGAAAGGACCGATGGCTTTTGGGGAAAAGATCTCAAACTCACTCATCCTCTCCCCTCATGCCACATGGGCGGCGGCTAAACCTCCTCCTCTCCCCTTCCTCCACATTGGCCGGTGGCTTTGGGGGAAGAAGCCACATGGGGTGGCGGCTACAAGCTTCTCCTCCCATTCCATGCCAAGTGGCTAGCTTCTCCTCCACATCTCTCACTCCCCCATGCCTATAAATACCAAGCCATTCTCATTTGTAAATCATCCCATTTTGTGTGCAAGAAGCACAAGTCACTTATCTCTCTAGATTTTGGGCACTACTCTTGTAAACACTTGTTTTAAATCTATAATACTCCTGTTGGTTCTTGAGTATTGACAGCACTGCCTTGTCGCGAGGCAATGTGTACAAAATAAATTTATAAGTCCACTACTCGCGACTTCACTACTGGGTAGCAAGTGGTAAGTAGGGGTCGAACCCAAGGGAATTAGGGGGATAAGTTGTTCTTTGAGGGATCGTATAGGTGGGGAACGTGATTTTAGGTTGATTGAGGTTTTAGCGCTTATAACTAAGTGATGTTTTTGGCTGGTTTTGGTTTTTAGTGTGGAAAAGTAAATGACATAAAAGTAAATACTTAAAATAAAGGAGAAGACTTACAGCGATTGATGCGTGATTGGCAAGTCTTCCGAAACGTCAGCAGTTGATAAAGTAGTTTATACTAAGAAAGTAAATGCAGGTGGTGTTTGAATCTAAGGAAGGCATTCGTTTCGGGGGCCTTGTATCATAGCCTGTTTATCATTGACCTTTAGTGATCCTACTAAGTATTCAAACGTGTATCAAGGCCATTTCAAGCGCTCGATTTGCACACACTGTCTAGCCCATTTCAAGGTCGTAGAGCACTTGTTCTATTTAGACTAGCACCCCATTTCAAGGTATACTAGCCTATGTGCATCCATTTGAACAATCATTTCCGATCAATCCAAATGGTGTTTTAGAGAGGTCGAACTCCTCAGATAAGCTTTGCCATTTCAAGCATCCACTTATCCAAGTATGTTCACGAACCCCACGGAAGAGTTTTGCCATTTCAAGCATCCACTCAACCTTGGAAGTTCTGACCTAATATATGGCACATAGAACAAGTTTTGAATTCAAAGAAGAGGCACTAAGAGTATAGCCTAAAACATTTTATGATACAAGTACACCGGCCCCTTCAACCGAATGAAGAGTTTAGCTACGAATATCCATAGAGGTGGATACCATAGCTAAGTACTCGAGGGTTTTTGAAAGACAGTAAGTAAAGGAGAATACTCAAGAACCAACAGGAGTATTCTCAAAAAACTACTATAATACTCAAGAACCAATAGGAGTATTATAGATTTAACACAAAAGATTACAAAAGTGCCCCAAAATCTAGAGAGATAAGTGAAGTGTGTTGTGTGGATTGTGGGATTGTGGATGGGAGGAAGATTACAAAGGAGGGAAGGTCTCCTTTTATAGGCATGGAGGAGCCATGAGATCACAACACTTGTCACATGGGGGGAGAAGACTCAACACATGGCATGAGATCCATGGAGGAGCTCAAAGCCGCCGGTCCTCTTGGAGTTTTCCTCCTTAGCCGCCGCCCATGTGGCTTACAAGGAGAGGAGTTTGTGAGGGAGGAGCCGCCGGCTAGGTGGCATGAGGAAAGTGGTTTGTGAGTTTTGTGAAGTTTTCACAAAACTATCGGTTCATTTCTGCTCCAGACTGACTCTGGTTGCTCTTCAGTTGGACTTGTTTTGAGTGATTCCATGTCAGGTTCATGATATTTCTTCAGTCGGCATCTGGTCGTGACCTTGGAATGACTCGTAATATCTTTTCAGCTTAAAAACTCCTCCTTAGCCTGTATTCTCTCTAGACTCCAAAATACCCTGTAGATAAATATCGGAACTAACAAGCAAAAGTTAAATAGACAAAGAGTCTAATTTGGTAGGTTTAACTGTGTTTATGATTCATACAATTATGGTCCATCAGATTACCCCACACTTTTAGTTGTTCGTCCCGAACAATGCTATTAAAGGGCGGCACACACTATCTAAGTAAACTTTTAAAATATGAAAGTGAGACTGTGGGACTAGATTTATCCTAATTCATGCATTAGTACTTGTTACCAAATTAAACCGTGTAAATAAATAGAAGAAACTTGATACTTGTACCTTCGTGCCGAGATGTAAATTATTTTGGATGTTTCGGGAGATAGCCCTTTTCAGGCTCCTGGACTGCATTCTCGGGACCGTCTCGCACTATATGGTTTCCTTGTAGCTTTCTCTAGCACGTGATTCGGTTTGGGTTTCACTGAATTGAGCCTTTTTGATTTTCTTTTTGGCGAGGGCCAGCTTTTTTGTAGTGAATCGGCCTTTGGTCTTTGATTTGACTCTTTGAGTACTTCACTTTTGTTCGGTTAAAACCTTCACAATTTTGGGCCTTTGGCCTCTTGATTTGCTTCTTTGAGCTTTTGCCTTTTGTGGCTTGCTAGTCCATTTTCTCAAGCCTTTTTTGGGAGGTCCAATCGTCGCCCGCAAGCATATGGAAATACCTCCCCGCTCTCTCTCATCCTTGCCGTTTCGCGCGAGTCAAAATGAGGATCGCTCATTTATTTTCCCGGCTACTCTGACTAGAGATAGGACGGTTTGATTCCCGTCCCGCCTTTTTTTCTTTTTGCATAAACCTTGCATGGCGGAGATGACTTCTGACTCAACTGAAACCCGAAGTGCAGCCTCCACTGACTTCGAAAACCATATAGTTAGATTCGATCCTTCGAGTGCTTGCCAAGCCTCTCTAGGGCAGTTTATGTCAACTCCACATCCCCTGTTTATCTCAGCACAAAGGGACAAATGAGAAGTTACATTCTAAGTTTTTAAACAGTTGAATTTTCACAAGGTTATTGCATGAATTATGATCTATCTTTTTCACATTCTCAAGTTCATATTTTCAAAAAGATAATATTAAGGGAAAAGGAAAAGAAAAACATGTTATGTACACAGGCGGTTCTCACCCCACACTTTTGAACGAAGGCGTGCCTTTCTGCAAGACTTAGTTCAAAAGCCATGCAAGCAGACATTTACGAGAAGGAAATGACATTTAAGGAAAAGAGAAGAACAGAACTCCCTTTAAAGTGTCGAGTGAACGACATGGCATGAGGCTGGATAATCGAGGGAGTTCAGCTGGGGCCTTGAACTCTTGGCATAGGCATGGCTGGCTTGATGTTGCACCCATAATCGATTCCTGAATAGTCATTTCATTCTATGCACCAAGTGGGTGAGAGCGACTTATTGGTAAAAACTAAATGACAGAAAATAAATGACTGAAAGTAAGATAGGTGTCGGGTTACCTCCCGACCAGTGCCTTTGTTTAACGTCGTTGGCTCGACAGTACCTCATTCCTGGATCACTGGTTTGGATCCCATGGGTGGCTCAGGTCGTATTTCGCCACCGTTCCTGTGTTGATTTTTGCCTTGCCTTTCCCCGATTTCTTGTGAGATGATGTGCTTGGATCCTGTTCCCATTGTTCTGGTGATTTCTCCTTCCAACGTCTCTGAGAAGGTGAGGGACCTTTTACTACTAATTTCTTGAATCGGGTTTTCTGGTGTTTAGGGCTGCCTTGTCTAGTTATGGCGAAAACATGCTCCATTGAGGGGTCGTTCTGCTCAGGCCCTTTTCCCATCCTCCTTTTAGCCTCTTCATTGATCACATAGTTTTCTGCGATTTGCCTATTGATCAAGGGGAAAAGTTGTGAAGCTTGCATCTTAAGGCTCGGTTCTGCCTCGTCATGTCCATCTGTGAGGATCTGGTCGTAGATGGTCTCTGCTGCTCTGGTAATGATAGCTGGGTATGACTCGGGTAGCTTGCCAGTGGTGTTTTGGACTTCTTCCCTTATTGGCACGGCCTCGAGTTCCCATGAGGGTTTTTCCTCGTTGCTTCCGATGCTTTCTATGTCTGATTCTTCAGATGGCTCAGGAGTATCTTCTTCATCTGTCTCTGGACCAGCCTCTTCTATCTGCATTCCTCTATCAGCTTGGGGTATTCGTTTTGTGGCTGCGGCCAGGTCATCTATGAGGTTCCACATGTCTGCCATGGAGAAGTTCCTGGCTGATCTTCTCATTGCTTCGTTAATCCTTGTCAGCTCATCGGCCCTCATCCCACGAAGAAATTTTTGAAGAAGAACTTTCTTCGTGAATCCATGGTGCGGGCAGCTTGAGACGATGGTGTCATAGTTCGTGTAGTATTCGTCCAAAGTCTCATCCCGGGATTGTTGAAGGCACATGATCTTCCCACGGGTTTTTTGGCGTAAGGATGGGGGGGGGAGAATTCCTTCAGGAATGGAACGCAAAGATCCACAAAATGTTCTGCACGACTAGCGGTTGATGTGTAATACCAAATTATCGCAAAATCAGTTAGAGAAAATTTGAAGCATTTAAGCTTAAATTCCTCTAACATTTCATTTTCAGGTTTTATGTGGCGGCAAACGTGGTGAAAGTTTCGGCAATGTGCTACGGGGTCTTCTCCATCCGTACCTCCGAACAGAGGAAGATGTCTTGTTGTCCATGCATACATAGTGAGTAGCGTGATGAAGAAATGAGAAGGGAAGGGTAAGAACAACTAATCCGCCGGCTAATTCCCCGGCAACGGCGCCAATTTGACAGCACTGCCTTGTCGCGAGGCAATGTGTACAAAATAAATTTATAAGTCCACTACTCGCGACTTCACTACTGGGTAGCAAGTGGTAAGTAGGGGTCGAACCCAAGGGAATTAGGGGGATAAGTTGTTCTTTGAGGGATCGTATAGGCGGGGAACGTGATTTTAGGTTGATTGAGGTTTTAGCGCTTATAACTAAGTGATTTTTTTGGTTGGTTTTGGTTTTTAGTGTGGAAAAGTAAATGACATAAAAGTAAATACTGAAAATAAAGGAGAAGACTTACAGCAATTGATGCGTAATTGGCAAGTCTTCCGGAACGTCAGCAGTTGATAAAGTACTTTATACTAAGAAAGTAAATGCAGGTGGTGTTTGAATCTAAGGAAGGCATTAGGTTTCGGGGGCCTTGTATCATAGCCTGTTTATCATTGACCTTTAGTGATCCTACTAAGTATTCAAACGTGTATCAAGGCCATTTCAAGTGCTCGATTTGCACACACTGTCTAGCCCATTTCAAGGTCGTAGAGCACTTGTTCTATTTAGACTAGCACCCCATTTCAAGGTATACTAGCCTATGTGCATCCATTTGAACAATCATTTCCGATCAATCTAAATGGTGTTTTAGAGAGGTCGAACTCCTCAGATAAGCTTTGCCATTTCAAGCATCCACTTAC
This sequence comes from Rhodiola kirilowii, assembly GCA_033675215.1. Taxonomy (NCBI): domain Eukaryota; kingdom Viridiplantae; phylum Streptophyta; class Magnoliopsida; order Saxifragales; family Crassulaceae; genus Rhodiola; species Rhodiola kirilowii. The sequence goes on along the minus strand of CM066203.1, from coordinate 50,383,183 downwards.
CCGAGTATGTTCACGAACCCCGCGGAAGAGTTTTGCCATTTCAAGCATCCACTCAACCTTGGAAGTTCTGACCTAATATATGGCACATAGAACAAGTTTTAAATACAAAGAAGAGGCACTAAGAGTATAGCCTAAAACATTTTATGATACAAGTACACCCCTTCAACCGAATGAAGAGTTTAGCTACGAATATCCATAGAGGTGGATACCATAGCTAAGTACTCGAGGGTTTTTGAAAGACAGTAAGTAAAGGAGAATACTCAAGAACTAACAGGAGTATTCTCAAAAAACTACTATAATACTCAAGAACCAATAGGAGTATTATAGATTTAACACAAAAGCTTACAAAAGTGCCCCAAAATCTAGAGAGATAAGTGAAGTGTGTTGTGTGGATTGTGGATTGTGGGATTGTGGATGGGATGAAGATTACAACGGAGGGAAGGTCTCCTTTTATAGGCATGGAGGAGCCATGAGATCACAACACTTGTCACATGGGGGGAGAAGACTCAACACATGGCATGAGATCCATGGAGGAGCTCAAAGCCGCCGGTCCTCTTGGAGTTTTCCTCCTTAGCCGCCGCCCATGTGGCTTGCAAGGAGAGGAGGAGAGGAGTTTGTGACGGAGGAGCCGCCGGCTAGGTGGCATGAGGAAAGTGGTTTGTGAGTTTTGTGAAGTTTTCACAAAACTATCAGTTCATTTCTGCTCCGGACTGACTCTGGTTGCTCTTCGGTTGGACTTGTTTTGAGTAATTCCATGTCAGGTTCATGATATTTCTTCAGTCGGCATCTGGTCGTGACCTTGGAATGACTCGTAATATCTTTTCAGCTTAAAAATTCCTCCTTAGCCTGTATTCTCTCTAGACTCCAAAATACCCTGTAGAGAAATATCGGAACTAACAAGCAAAGGTTAAATAGACAAAGAGTCTAATTTGGTGGGTTTAACTGTGTTTATGATTCATACAATTATGGTCCATCAGATTACCCCACACTTTTAGGTATTCGTCCCTAACAATGCTATTAAAGGGCGGCACACACTATCTAAGTAAACTTTTAAAATATGAAAGTGAGACTATGGGACTAGATTTATCCTAATTCATGCATTACTACTTATTACAAAATTAAACCGTGTAAATAAATAGAAGAAACTTGATACTTGTACCTTCGTGCCGAGATGCAAATTATTTTGGATGTTTCGGGAGATAGCCCTTTTCAGGCTCCTGGATTGCATTCTCGGGACCGTCTCGCACTATATGGTTTCCTTGTAGCTTTCTCTAGCACGTGATTCGGTTCGGGTTTCACTGAGTTGAGCCTTTTTGATTTTTTTTGGCGAGGGACAGCTTTTTTGTAGTGAATCGGCCTTTGGCCTTTGATTTGACTCTTTGAGTACTTCACTTTTGTTCGGTTAAAACCTTCACAATTTTGGGCCTTTGGCCTCTTGATTTGCTTCTTTGAGCTTTTTCCTTTTTGTGGCTTGCTAGTCCATTTTCTCAAGCCTTTTTTGGGAGGTCCAATCGTCGCCCGCAAGCATATGGAAATACCTCCCCGCTCTCTCTCATCCTTGCCGTTTCGCGCGAGTCAAAATGAGGGTCGCTCATTTATTTTCCTGGCTACTCTGACTAGAGATAGGACGGTTTGATTCCCGTCCCGCCTTTTTTTCTTTTTGCATAAACACTGCAAGGCGGAGATGACTTCTGACTCAACTGAAACCCGAAGTGCAGCCTCCACTGACTTTGAAAACCATATAGTTAGATTCGATCCTTCGAGTGCTTGCCAAGCCTCTCTAGGGCAGTTTATGTCAACTCCACATCCCCTGTTTATCTCAGCACAAAGTGACAAATGAGAAGTTACATTCTAAGTTTTTAAACAGTTGAATTTTCACAAGGTTATTGCATGAATTATGATCTATCTTTTTCACATTCTCAAGTTCATATTTTCAAAAAGATAATATTAAGGGAAAAGGAAAAGAAAAACATGTTATGTACACAGGCGGTTCTCACCCCACACTTTTGAACGAAGGCGTGCCTTTCTGCAAGACTTAGTTCAAAAGCCATGCAAGCAGACATTTACGAGAAGGAAATGACATTTAAGGAAAAGAGAAGAACAGAACTCCCTTTAAAGTGTCGAGTGAACGACATGGCATGAGGCTGGATAATCGAGGGAGTTCAGCTGGGGCCTTGAACTCTTGGCATAGGCATGGCTGGCTTGATGTTGCACCCATAATCGATTCCTGAATAGTCATTTCATTCTATGCACCAAGTGGGTGAGAGCGACTTATTGGTAAAAACTAAATGACAGAAAATAAATGACTGAAAGTAAGATAGGTGTCGGGTTACCTCCCGACCAGTGCCTTTGTTTAACGTCGTTGGCTCGACAGTACCTCATTCCTGGATCACTGGTTTGGATCCCATGGGTGGCTCAGGTCGTATTTCGCCACCGTTCCTGTGTTGATTTTTGCCTTGCCTTTCCCCGATTTCTTGTGAGATGATGTGCTTGGATCCTGTTCCCATTGTTCTGGTGATTTCTCCTTCCAACGTCTCTGAGAAGGTGAGGGACCTTTTACTACTAATTTCTTGAATCGGGTTTTCTGGTGTTTAGGGCTGCCTTGTCTAGTTATGGCGAAAACATGCTCCATTGAGGGGTCGTTCTGCTCAGGCCCTTTTCCCATCCTCCTTTTAGCCTCTTCATTGATCACATAGTTTTCTGCGATTTGCCTATTGATCAAGGGGAAAAGTTGTGAAGCTTGCATCTTAAGGCTCGGTTCTGCCTCGTCATGTCCATCTGTGAGGATCTGGTCGTAGATGGTCTCTGCTGCTCTGGTAATGATAGCTGGGTATGACTCGGGTAGCTTGCCAGTGGTGTTTTGGACTTCTTCCCTTATTGGCACGGCCTCGAGTTCCCATGAGGGTTTTTCCTCGTTGCTTCCGATGCTTTCTATGTCTGATTCTTCAGATGGCTCAGGAGTATCTTCTTCATCTGTCTCTGGACCAGCCTCTTCTATCTGCATTCCTCTATCAGCTTGGGGTATTCGTTTTGTGGCTGCGGCCAGGTCATCTATGAGGTTCCACATGTCTGCCATGGAGAAGTTCCTGGCTGATCTTCTCATTGCTTCGTTAATCCTTGTCAGCTCATCGGCCCTCATCCCACGAAGAAATTTTTGAAGAAGAACTTTCTTCGTGAATCCATGGTGCGGGCAGCTTGAGACGATGGTGTCATAGTTCGTGTAGTATTCGTCCAAAGTCTCATCCCGGGATTGTTGAAGGCACATGATCTTCCCACGGGTTTTTTGGCGTAAGGATGGGGGGGGAGAATTCCTTCAGGAATGGAACGCAAAGATCCACAAAATGTTCTGCACGACTAGCGGTTGATGTGTAATACCAAATTATCGCAAAATCAGTTAGAGAAAATTTGAAGCATTTAAGCTTAAATTCCTCTAACATTTCATTTTCAGGTTTTATGTGGCGGCAAACGTGGTGAAAGTTTCGGCAATGTGCTACGGGGTCTTCTCCATCCGTACCTCCGAACAGAGGAAGATGTCTTGTTGTCCATGCATACATAGTGAGTAGCGTGATGAAGAAATGAGAAGGGAAGGGTAAGAACAACTAATCCGCCGGCTAATTCCCCGGCAACGGCGCCAATTTGACAGCACTGCCTTGTCGCGAGGCAATGTGTACAAAATAAATTTATAAGTCCACTACTCGCGACTTCACTACTGGGTAGCAAGTGGTAAGTAGGGGTCGAACCCAAGGGAATTAGGGGGATAAGTTGTTCTTTGAGGGATCGTATAGGCGGGGAACGTGATTTTAGGTTGATTGAGGTTTTAGCGCTTATAACTAAGTGATTTTTTTGGTTGGTTTTGGTTTTTAGTGTGGAAAAGTAAATGACATAAAAGTAAATACTGAAAATAAAGGAGAAGACTTACAGCAATTGATGCGTAATTGGCAAGTCTTCCGGAACGTCAGCAGTTGATAAAGTACTTTATACTAAGAAAGTAAATGCAGGTGGTGTTTGAATCTAAGGAAGGCATTAGGTTTCGGGGGCCTTGTATCATAGCCTGTTTATCATTGACCTTTAGTGATCCTACTAAGTATTCAAACGTGTATCAAGGCCATTTCAAGTGCTCGATTTGCACACACTGTCTAGCCCATTTCAAGGTCGTAGAGCACTTGTTCTATTTAGACTAGCACCCCATTTCAAGGTATACTAGCCTATGTGCATCCATTTGAACAATCATTTCCGATCAATCTAAATGGTGTTTTAGAGAGGTCGAACTCCTCAGATAAGCTTTGCCATTTCAAGCATCCACTTACCCGAGTATGTTCACGAACCCCGCGGAAGAGTTTTGCCATTTCAAGCATCCACTCAACCTTGGAAGTTCTGACCTAATATATGGCACATAGAACAAGTTTTAAATACAAAGAAGAGGCACTAAGAGTATAGCCTAAAACATTTTATGATACAAGTACACCCCTTCAACCGAATGAAGAGTTTAGCTACGAATATCCATAGAGGTGGATACCATAGCTAAGTACTCGAGGGTTTTTGAAAGACAGTAAGTAAAGGAGAATACTCAAGAACTAACAGGAGTATTCTCAAAAAACTACTATAATACTCAAGAACCAATAGGAGTATTATAGATTTAACACAAAAGCTTACAAAAGTGCCCCAAAATCTAGAGAGATAAGTGAAGTGTGTTGTGTGGATTGTGGATTGTGGGATTGTGGATGGGATGAAGATTACAACGGAGGGAAGGTCTCCTTTTATAGGCATGGAGGAGCCATGAGATCACAACACTTGTCACATGGGGGGAGAAGACTCAACACATGGCATGAGATCCATGGAGGAGCTCAAAGCCGCCGGTCCTCTTGGAGTTTTCCTCCTTAGCCGCCGCCCATGTGGCTTGCAAGGAGAGGAGGAGAGGAGTTTGTGAGGGAGGAGCTGCCGGCTAGGTGGCATGAGGAAAGTGGTTTGTGAGTTTTGTGAAGTTTTCACAAAACTATCAGTTCATTTCTGCTCCAGACTGACTCTGGTTGCTCTTCGGTTGGACTTGTTTTGAGTAATTCCATGTCAGGTTCATGATATTTCTTCAGTCGGCATCTGGTCGTGACCTTGGAATGACTCGTAATATCTTTTCAGCTTAAAAATTCCTCCTTAGCCTGTATTCTCTCTAGACTCCAAAATACCCTGTAGAGAAATATCGGAACTAACAAGCAAAGGTTAAATAGACAAAGAGTCTAATTTGGTGGGTTTAACTGTGTTTATGATTCATACAATTATGGTCCATCAGATTACCCCACACTTTTAGGTATTCGTCCCTAACAATGCTATTAAAGGGCGGCACACACTATCTAAGTAAACTTTTAAAATATGAAAGTGAGACTATGGGACTAGATTTATCCTAATTCATGCATTACTACTTATTACAAAATTAAACCGTGTAAATAAATAGAAGAAACTTGATACTTGTACCTTCGTGCCGAGATGCAAATTATTTTGGATGTTTCGGGAGATAGCCCTTTTCAGGCTCCTGGATTGCATTCTCGGGACCGTCTCGCACTATATGGTTTCCTTGTAGCTTTCTCTAGCACGTGATTCGGTTCGGGTTTCACTGAGTTGAGCCTTTTTGATTTTTTTTGGCGAGGGACAGCTTTTTTGTAGTGAATCGGCCTTTGGCCTTTGATTTGACTCTTTGAGTACTTCACTTTTGTTCGGTTAAAACCTTCACAATTTTGGGCCTTTGGCCTCTTGATTTGCTTCTTTGAGCTTTTTCCTTTTTGTGGCTTGCTAGTCCATTTTCTCAAGCCTTTTTTGGGAGGTCCAATCGTCGCCCGCAAGCATATGGAAATACCTCCCCGCTCTCTCTCATCCTTGCCGTTTCGCGCGAGTCAAAATGAGGGTCGCTCATTTATTTTCCTGGCTACTCTGACTAGAGATAGGACGGTTTGATTCCCGTCCCGCCTTTTTTTCTTTTTGCATAAACACTGCATGGCGGAGATGACTTCTGACTCAACTGAAACCCGAAGTGCAGCCTCCACTGACTTTGAAAACCATATAGTTAGATTCGATCCTTCGAGTGCTTGCCAAGCCTCTCTAGGGCAGTTTATGTCAACTCCACATCCCCTGTTTATCTCAGCACAAAGTGACAAATGAGAAGTTACATTCTAAGTTTTTAAACAGTTGAATTTTCACAAGGTTATTGCATGAATTATGATCTATCTTTTTCACATTCTCAAGTTCATATTTTCAAAAAGATAATATTAAGGGAAAAGGAAAAGAAAAACATGTTATGTACACAGGCGGTTCTCACCCCACACTTTTGAACGAAGGCGTGCCTTTCTGCAAGACTTAGTTCAAAAGCCATGCAAGCAGACATTTACGAGAAGGAAATGACATTTAAGGAAAAGAGAAGAACAGAACTCCCTTTAAAGTGTCGAGTGAACGACATGGCATGAGGCTGGATAATCGAGGGAGTTCAGCTGGGGCCTTGAACTCTTGGCATAGGCATGGCTGGCTTGATGTTGCACCCATAATCGATTCCTGAATAGTCATTTCATTCTATGCACCAAGTGGGTGAGAGCGACTTATTGGTAAAAACTAAATGACAGAAAATAAATGACTGAAAGTAAGATAGGTGTCGGGTTACCTCCCGACCAGTGCCTTTGTTTAACGTCGTTGGCTCGACAGTACCTCATTCCTGGATCACTGGTTTGGATCCCATGGGTGGCTCAGGTCGTATTTCGCCACCGTTCCTGTGTTGATTTTTGCCTTGCCTTTCCCCGATTTCTTGTGAGATGATGTGCTTGGATCCTGTTCCCATTGTTCTGGTGATTTCTCCTTCCAACGTCTCTGAGAAGGTGAGGGACCTTTTACTACTAATTTCTTGAATCGGGTTTTCTGGTGTTTAGGGCTGCCTTGTCTAGTTATGGCGAAAACATGCTCCATTGAGGGGTCGTTCTGCTCAGGCCCTTTTCCCATCCTCCTTTTAGCCTCTTCATTGATCACATAGTTTTCTGCGATTTGCCTATTGATCAAGGGGAAAAGTTGTGAAGCTTGCATCTTAAGGCTCGGTTCTGCCTCGTCATGTCCATCTGTGAGGATCTGGTCGTAGATGGTCTCTGCTGCTCTGGTAATGATAGCTGGGTATGACTCGGGTAGCTTGCCAGTGGTGTTTTGGACTTCTTCCCTTATTGGCACGGCCTCGAGTTCCCATGAGGGTTTTTCCTCGTTGCTTCCGATGCTTTCTATGTCTGATTCTTCAGATGGCTCAGGAGTATCTTCTTCATCTGTCTCTGGACCAGCCTCTTCTATCTGCATTCCTCTATCAGCTTGGGGTATTCGTTTTGTGGCTGCGGCCAGGTCATCTATGAGGTTCCACATGTCTGCCATGGAGAAGTTCCTGGCTGATCTTCTCATTGCTTCGTTAATCCTTGTCAGCTCATCGGCCCTCATCCCACGAAGAAATTTTTGAAGAAGAACTTTCTTCGTGAATCCATGGTGCGGGCAGCTTGAGACGATGGTGTCATAGTTCGTGTAGTATTCGTCCAAAGTCTCATCCCGGGATTGTTGAAGGCACATGATCTTCCCACGGGTTTTTTGGCGTAAGGATGGGGGGGGGAGAATTCCTTCAGGAATGGAACGCAAAGATCCACAAAATGTTCTGCACGACTAGCGGTTGATGTGTAATACCAAATTATCGCAAAATCAGTTAGAGAAAATTTGAAGCATTTAAGCTTAAATTCCTCTAACATTTCATTTTCAGGTTTTATGTGGCGGCAAACGTGGTGAAAGTTTCGGCAATGTGCTACGGGGTCTTCTCCATCCGTACCTCCGAACAGAGGAAGATGTCTTGTTGTCCATGCATACATAGTGAGTAGCGTGATGAAGAAATGAGAAGGGAAGGGTAAGAACAACTAATCCGCCGGCTAATTCCCCGGCAACGGCGCCAATTTGACAGCACTGCCTTGTCGCGAGGCAATGTGTACAAAATAAATTTATAAGTCCACTACTCGCGACTTCACTACTGGGTAGCAAGTGGTAAGTAGGGGTCGAACCCAAGGGAATTAGGGGGATAAGTTGTTCTTTGAGGGATCGTATAGGCGGGGAACGTGATTTTAGGTTGATTGAGGTTTTAGCGCTTATAACTAAGTGATTTTTTTGGTTGGTTTTGGTTTTTAGTGTGGAAAAGTAAATGACATAAAAGTAAATACTGAAAATAAAGGAGAAGACTTACAGCAATTGATGCGTAATTGGCAAGTCTTCCGGAACGTCAGCAGTTGATAAAGTACTTTATACTAAGAAAGTAAATGCAGGTGGTGTTTGAATCTAAGGAAGGCATTAGGTTTCGGGGGCCTTGTATCATAGCCTGTTTATCATTGACCTTTAGTGATCCTACTAAGTATTCAAACGTGTATCAAGGCCATTTCAAGTGCTCGATTTGCACACACTGTCTAGCCCATTTCAAGGTCGTAGAGCACTTGTTCTATTTAGACTAGCACCCCATTTCAAGGTATACTAGCCTATGTGCATCCATTTGAACAATCATTTCCGATCAATCTAAATGGTGTTTTAGAGAGGTCGAACTCCTCAGATAAGCTTTGCCATTTCAAGCATCCACTTACCCGAGTATGTTCACGAACCCCGCGGAAGAGTTTTGCCATTTCAAGCATCCACTCAACCTTGGAAGTTCTGACCTAATATATGGCACATAGAACAAGTTTTAAATACAAAGAAGAGGCACTAAGAGTATAGCCTAAAACATTTTATGATACAAGTACACCCCTTCAACCGAATGAAGAGTTTAGCTACGAATATCCATAGAGGTGGATACCATAGCTAAGTACTCGAGGGTTTTTGAAAGACAGTAAGTAAAGGAGAATACTCAAGAACTAACAGGAGTATTCTCAAAAAACTACTATAATACTCAAGAACCAATAGGAGTATTATAGATTTAACACAAAAGCTTACAAAAGTGCCCCAAAATCTAGAGAGATAAGTGAAGTGTGTTGTGTGGATTGTGGATTGTGGGATTGTGGATGGGATGAAGATTACAACGGAGGGAAGGTCTCCTTTTATAGGCATGGAGGAGCCATGAGATCACAACACTTGTCACATGGGGGGAGAAGACTCAACACATGGCATGAGATCCATGGAGGAGCTCAAAGCCGCCGGTCCTCTTCGAGTTTTCCTCCTTAGCCGCCGCCCATGTGGCTTGCAAGGAGAGGAGGAGAGGAGTTTGTGACGGAGGAGCCGCCGGCTAGGTGGCATGAGGAAAGTGGTTTGTGAGTTTTGTGAAGTTTTCACAAAACTATCAGTTCATTTCTGCTCCGGACTGACTCTGGTTGCTCTTCGGTTGGACTTGTTTTGAGTAATTCCATGTCAGGTTCATGATATTTCTTCAGTCGGCATCTGGTCGTGACCTTGGAATGACTCGTAATATCTTTTCAGCTTAAAAATTCCTCCTTAGCCTGTATTCTCTCTAGACTCCAAAATACCCTGTAGAGAAATATCGGAACTAACAAGCAAAGGTTAAATAGACAAAGAGTCTAATTTGGTGGGTTTAACTGTGTTTATGATTCATACAATTATGGTCCATCAGATTACCCCACACTTTTAGGTATTCGTCCCGAACAATGCTATTAAAGGGCGGCACACACTATCTAAGTAAACTTTTAAAATATGAAAGTGAGACTATGGGACTAGATTTATCCTAATTCATGCATTACTACTTATTACAAAATTAAACCGTGTAAATAAATAGAAGAAACTTGATACTTGTACCTTCGTGCCGAGATGCAAATTATTTTGGATGTTTCGGGAGATAGCCCTTTTCAGGCTCCTGGATTGCATTCTCGGGACCGTCTCGCACTATATGGTTTCCTTGTAGCTTTCTCTAGCACGTGATTCGGTTCGGGTTTCACTGAGTTGAGCCTTTTTGATTTTTTTTGGCGAGGGACAGCTTTTTTGTAGTGAATCGGCCTTTGGCCTTTGATTTGACTCTTTGAGTACTTCACTTTTGTTCGGTTAAAACCTTCACAATTTTGGGCCTTTGGCCTCTTGATTTGCTTCTTTGAGCTTTTTCCTTTTTGTGGCTTGCTAGTCCATTTTCTCAAGCCTTTTTTGGGAGGTCCAATCGTCGCCCGCAAGCATATGGAAATACCTCCCCGCTCTCTCTCATCCTTGCCGTTTCGCGCGAGTCAAAATGAGGGTCGCTCATTTATTTTCCTGGCTACTCTGACTAGAGATAGGACGGTTTGATTCCCGTCCCGCCTTTTTTTCTTTTTGCATAAACACTGCATGGCGGAGATGACTTCTGACTCAACTGAAACCCGAAGTGCAGCCTCCACTGACTTTGAAAACCATATAGTTAGATTCGATCCTTCGAGTGCTTGCCAAGCCTCTCTAGGGCAGTTTATGTCAACTCCACATCCCCTGTTTATCTCAGCACAAAGTGACAAATGAGAAGTTACATTCTAAGTTTTTAAACAGTTGAATTTTCACAAGGTTATTGCATGAATTATGATCTATCTTTTTCACATTCTCAAGTTCATATTTTCAAAAAGATAATATTAAGGGAAAAGGAAAAGAAAAACATGTTATGTACACAGGCGGTTCTCACCCCACACTTTTGAACGAAGGCGTGCCTTTCTGCAAGACTTAGTTCAAAAGCCATGCAAGCAGACATTTACGAGAAGGAAATGACATTTAAGGAAAAGAGAAGAACAGAACTCCCTTTAAAGTGTCGAGTGAACGACATGGCATGAGGCTGGATAATCGAGGGAGTTCAGCTGGGGCCTTGAACTCTTGGCATAGGCATGGCTGGCTTGATGTTGCACCCATAATCGATTCCTGAATAGTCATTTCATTCTATGCACCAAGTGGGTGAGAGCGACTTATTGGTAAAAACTAAATGACAGAAAATAAATGACTGAAAGTAAGATAGGTGTCGGGTTACCTCCCGACCAGTGCCTTTGTTTAACGTCGTTGGCTCGACAGTACCTCATTCCTGGATCACTGGTTTGGATCCCATGGGTGGCTCAGGTCGTATTTCGCCTCCGTTCCTGTGTTGATTTTTGCCTTGCCTTTCCCCGATTTCTTGTGAGATGATGTGCTTGGATCATGTTCCCATTGTTCTGGTGATTTCTCCTTCCAACGTCTCTGAGAAGGTGAGGGACCTTTTACTACTAATTTCTTGAATCGGGTTTTCTGGTGTTTAGGGCTGCCTTGTCTAGTTATGGCGAAAACATGCTCCATTGAGGGGTCGTTCTGCTCAGGCCCTTTTCCCATCCTCCTTTTAGCCTCTTCATTGATCACATAGTTTTCTGCGATTTGCCTATTGATCAAGGGGGAAAGTTGTGAAGCATGCATCTTAAGGCTCGGTTCTGCCTCGTCATGTCCATCTGTGAGGATCTGGTCGTAGATGGTCTCTGCTGCTCTGGTAATGATAGCTGGGTATGACTCGGGTAGCTTGCCAGTGGTGTTTTGGACTTCTTCCCTTATTGGCACGGCCTCGAGTTCCCATGAGGGTTTTTACTCGTTGCTTCCGATGCTTTCTATGTCTGATTCTTCAGATGGCTCAGGAGTATCTTCTTCATCTGTCTCTGGACCAGCCTCTTCTATCTGCATTCCTCTATCAGCTTGGGGTATTCGTTTTGTGGCTGCGGCCAGGTCATCTATGAGGTTCCACATGTCTGCCATGGAGAAGTTCCTGGCTGATCTTCTCATTGCTTCGTTAATCCTTGTCAGCTCATCGGCCCTCATCCCATGAAGAAATTTTTGAAGAAGAACTTTCTTCGTGAATCCATGGTGCGGGCAGCTTGAGACGATGGTGTCATAGTTCGTGTAGTATTCGTCCAAAGTCTCATCCCGGGATTGTTGAAGGCACATGATCTTCTCACGGGTTTTTTGGGCGTAAGGATGGGGGGGAGAATTCCTTCAGGAATGGAACGCAAAGATCCACAAAATGTTCTGCACGACTAGCGGTTGATGTGTAATACCAAATTATCGCAAAATCAGTTAGAGAAAATTTGAAGCATTTAAGCTTAAATTCCTCTAACATTTCATTTTCAAGTTTTATGTGGCGGCAAACGTGGTGAAAGTTTCGGCAATGTGCTACGGGGTCTTCTCCATCCGTACCTCCGAACAGAGGAAGATGTCTTGTTGTCCATGCATACATAGTGAGTAGCGTGATGAAGAAATGAGAAGGGAAGGGTAAGAACAACTAATCCGCCGGCTAATTCCCCGGCAACGGCGCCAATTTGACAGCACTGCCTTGTCGCGAGGCAATGTGTACAAAATAAATTTATAAGTCCACTACTCGCGACTTCACTACTGGGTAGCAAGTGGTAAGTAGGGGTCGAACCCAAGGGAATTAGGGGGATAAGTTGTTCTTTGAGGGATCGTATAAGCGGGGAACGTGATTTTAGGTTGATTGAGGTTTTAGCGCTTATAACTAAGTGATTTTTTGGTTGGTTTTGGTTTTTAGTGTGGAAAAGTAAATGACATAAAAGTAATTACTGAAAATAAAGGAGAAGACTTACAGCGATTGATGCGTGATTGGCAAGTCTTCCGGAACGTCAGCAGTTGATAAAGTAGTTTATACTAAGAAAGTAAATGCAGGTGGTGTTTGAATCTAAGGAAGGCATTCGGTTTCGGGGGCCTTGTATCATAGCCTGTTTATCATTGACCTTTAGTGATCCTACTAAGTATTCAAACGTGTATCAAGGCCATTTCAAGCGCTCGATTTGCACACACTGTCTAGCCCATTTCAAGGTCGTAGAGCACTTATTCTATTTAGACTAGCACCCCATTTCAAGGTATACTAGCCTATGTGCATCCATTTGAACAATCATTTCCGATCAATCCAAATGGTGTTTTAGAGAGGTCGAACTCCTCAGATAAGCTTTGCCATTTCAAGCATCCACTTACCCGAGTATGTTCACGAACCCCACGGAAGAGTTTTGCCATTTCAAGCATCCACTCAACCTTGGAAGTTCTGACCTAATATATGGCACATAGAACAAATTTTGAATACAAAGAAGAGACACTAAGAGTATAGCCTAAAACATTTTATGATACAAGTACACCCCTTCAACCGAATGAAGAGTTTAGCTACAAATATCCATAGAGGTGGATACCATAGCTAAGTACTCGAGGGTTTTTGAAAGACAGTAAGTAAAGGAGAATACTCAAGAACCAATAGGAGTATTCTCAAAAAATTACTATAATACTCAAGAACCAACAAGAGTATTATAGATTTAACACAAAAGCTTACAAATGTGCCCCAAAATCTAGAGAGATAAGTGAAGTGTGTTGTGTGGATTGTGGGATTGTGGATGGGATGAAGATTACAAAGGAGGGAAGGTCTCCTTTTATAGGCATGGAGGAGCCATGAGATCACAACACTTGTCACATGGGGGGAGAAGACTCAACACATGGCATGAGATCCATGGAGGAGCTCAAAGCCGACGGTCCTCTTGGAGTTTTCCTCCTTAGCCGCCGCCCATGTGGCTTGCAAGGAGAGTTGGAGAGGAGTTTGTGAGGGAGGAGCCGCCGGCTAGGTGGCATGAGGAAAGTGGTTTGTGAGTTTTGTGAAGTTTTCACAAAACTATCGGTTCATTTCTGCTCCGGACTGACTCTGGTTGCTCTTCGGTTGGACTTGTTTTGAGTGATTCCATGACAGGTTCTTGATATTTCTTCAGTCGGCATCTGGTCGTGACCTTGGAATGACTCGTAATATCTTTTCAGCTTAAAAACTCCTCCTTAGCCTGTATTCTCTCTAGACTCCAAAATACCCTGTAGATAAATATCGGAACTAACAAGCAAAAGTTAAATAGACAAAGAGTCTAATTTGGTGGGTTTAACTGTGTTTATGATTCATACAATTATGGTCCATCAAGTATTCTAGTAGTTTTTGAGTTTACTCCTGTTGGTTCTTGAGTATTCTCCTTTTACTTTACTGTCTTTCGAAAACCTTCAAGTATTTAGCTATGATGTCCTGTTCCATGGATATTCGTAGCTAAACCCTTCATTCGGTTGAAGGGGTGTACTTGTGTCATAAAATGTTTTAGGCCCTACTCTTAATGCCTCTATGTGTTCAAAACTTGTTGTATGTGCCACATATTAGGTTAGAACTTCCAAGGTTGAGTGGATGCTTGGAATGGCAAAACTCTTCCCTGGGGTTCGTAAACATACTCGGATAAGTGGATGCTTGGAATGGCAAAACTTATCTTAGGAGTTTGACCTCTTTAAAACACCATTTGGTTGATCGGGAATGATTGATCAAATGGATGCACATAAGGCTAATATAGCTTGGAATGGGGTATTAGTCTAAATAGAACAAGTGCTCTATGTCTTGGAATGGACTAGACAGTGTGGCAAATCAAGTGCTTGGAATGGCCTTGATACACTTTTGAATACATAGTATGATCATTAGAGGTCAATGATAAACAGACTATGATACAAGGCCCCTAAAACCGAATACTTTCCTTAACTTAAAACATCACCTGCACTTTACTTTCAGTCTCAATATCAACTGCAATATCAACCGCTTACTCTCCGCAAGACTTATCCTTCAAGCATCCCACTTGCTGTAAGTCTTCTCCTTTTATTTTTAGTACTTTACTTTCTGCACTAAAATCACAACCAACCCACTTACTTTTCTGCATTAAAAACCAAAACCAACCAAAAAGACACTTACTTTTTAGCACTAAAACCTCAATCAACCTAAAATCACGCTCCCTTTCTGTACAAATAACAACTATCCCCCTAATTCCCTTGGGTTCGACCCCTACTTACCACTTGCTACCCAGTAGTGAAGTCACGAGTAGCGGACTTATAAATTTATTCTTGACTTTTGCACACGACGACTGTGCATCCGTCAAGGACCCTTCAGTCAGACATCAGTTTATTGTCGTGCATGGAAAACAATATTTAGTGAATAGCCCAACTGGTTCGAATACCGATGATTTGGTACATGACTGCATTCCTATGTGTACTACGGTTCCCGTTGAGGTCCTGAATACTGAGATTGATGAGGACATACAACTAAGACATGACCATAACGAAGGCATATGGATTGAAAAACAAAGTTAGTGTAAGCATATTTGTAATATTTCATGTAATATAATAGTGTAGTTGTATTTTTAAATTAATAGGCATATGGTTCGAAAGGAAGATATTTGGTCAAAAACAATTTATAAACCGGTAAGTACCGGGTCGTCCAAGGAGCAAGTCTAAACTTATGAGCACTATTCGATTTTGTTCTGATAAGTATATTCTAATTGCGAGAGGTTTGGTTGGTGAAGTGAAACTATCTAAATGATCTAAACTATCTAAGGGATCTAGAGAAATATCGCTACCAAGGCTAAAGTTGTACTTTAGGGAACTACTTCACTCATATGTGTTTTTAGACTCCAAGAATTCAATTTCATGCAAGATAAATTGTGTTAGATGATTAGATTAAGGCGTGTGACTATTAAACCAAATTCAATCTCTTGATATTTTTATTCGATTTAAAGAAGAGGCACCTCGCACGTGAGCTTCAATCTCTCGATATTTTTAGCTCACGTCCAACTCAAGCTTCTCGATCATCAACGCTAGTTGAATGATCAATATCCAAGAGCGGTGAAGACCAAGCCTATCTCAATGCTATGATGGGTCACGCTAGTGATCACCACCTAACAAGGGTGATTTACTTGTTTTCGAGAACCTTTGGCGTCCACCTCTCGGCTACTTACCCTAGGGTTCCTTAATGACTCACTATCGAGATACCTTGGCTTCCACCTCTCGGCTACTTGACCAAAGAACCATAAAAATAATCATCTAGGCATTTTCTCAAACATCTAGAGTGCTTAACTCAAGTCATATATCAAAACCATACACTTTGACATTTTCTCAAACACCCAGAGTGCATAGTTTGAGCATTCATCCAAAGTAAACCACAATCATCCAAAACATGTTATTCTAGCATTCATTCATAATAGATAACGATTATTAACACACACAAGGTCCATAGGACCCTAGAATACATAACACTACTCACAAATCATGTTCATAGACAAACACAAATTGTATTGAGTACATAGATGAAAATACAAGGAAAGAATGAACCAATCCAGTGTAGATGATCTTCTTCCACCCTTAGTATCTTCGATCTTCAATGAATGATCCTCCCTTGAAGCCTTGGTCCCTTGTATCTCTAGAATCCCATGATTTTCTCTCCCAAAAACCAGATCTTGATTTAGATCTCAAAGTTTCTATTTATAGCCCAAAGGCAAAAATCTGATTTTTCAGGTGAGACTCGGGCGAGCTTGGTGAGGCTCAGTCGAGCTTGAGATGAGGCTGAGCATGGTGCAGCGGAAGCTTGGGCGAGCTTGGTGAGGCCCGGGCGAGGTTCAGCTAGCAGATTGGTCATAAGCGCAGAGCTCGGGCGAGCTTGGAGAGGAAGCAAACTTTTGGTGGCTTTTCGATGTCTTACTTTCCGAATTTAGTCTTGGTGTAAACTGGAGAGTTGTAGCCCTTTGAGTAAGCTTTCCAACAAGCTTTGGATCAACCCATTCGAACACCGTAGCCAGAAAGGTCGGTTTGTCCTATTTTTGCGCGAAACTTCATTTTTGGCTCAAATTCATCCAACTTTTGCTCCATTTGATCTTTGAGGCTCCGAGTGAGACGAAATGCATTTTCGGACCTAGTAGACCAAGAAGGGTGTGAATTGGCATCAAAATTACTTGGAACGAATCAAAACATCTAATACAAGTGGAGGAATATTAGTCAAGAATTTCATTATCAAAATACTCCACACTTAGAGTTTGATCGTCCCGAGCAAACAATAAGATCAAGCCAAGGAGAAACAAATGGCACAAAGCTAAGTCATTATGTTTAGTCTCTCATTTGCTCTCCACATCCATTTAAAGTCTCAAGCATTTATTTCTAACTACTCTAACACATATTAACAATCTAACTCCTTTTCGTAGGTGTTACGAGTGCATTTAGCAAATGCACCAAGCCTTTAAACCCCTAGGCTACCCTAGTGGACGAGTTATAGTCTCATGAGAGTTTTCAGAAACGGGAATACTCACAAATCCCACATGCATTTATCCCATAAGAGTGAAAACAAGAGTGTTTAACAATTAAGGCATGGATTTCTCAAAACCAACGTCACATCCCAAACTAGCACCACAATCATTCTACCATCAAAAGAGTTTTCAAACCATTTAAGGACATATGAGGGTGCACATTCAAGGAAGTCAATACTAGAGCTATCAAGTGCCTAACCTAGAAGTCTATTCATTTTCAATGCAAGGCTTTTGAAATACGATTGATAGTTTGCACAAAAAGTATCAATCGCTCACCCATGCTAGCTAGGGCTAGTCCACGGGCTAACAATATAAAACTCATTTCCAAGTTTTAGACGCTAAAGTTATAATCCATAAGGAAAGAGGAGTTCGACAACAAGAGTTCTCAAAAACAAGCATAAACTGATCAATAGCTTACGTGAAATCACAAGGGTCGTCCCAAAGCTCAACTTGCTAGAACACAAAGTTCATGGTGAACTCACATATATAAGAGATGATGGAAGGGCGTAAAGTCAAGTTTAAGTGGGTTTTACTTGGCCTTTGGCCTACAAATGCTTTCGAGGAGGAACTTTTCTTCCTAACCCCCGTCATTTGTATATTTTTGAATTAAAACTTCTCTTGTACTTCAAGAAAGTTCTTAGTCGGGGCTTTGCCCTCTTTGACCATGTAAAACTTTTTGATGGGGCCTATTTTTCGCCCTCTTTTGACTCCACACTTAAAACTTGACAATATGCTCAATGTGATTATGGAATGTGTGAGAAACAACCACAAACAAGGCACTAAGCAAGAGAACTAAAGTCACCTAAAAGCAACCGAGAGATTTAAGTTTTTCATGAAGGTTTCAAAGTGTGCTTGCTAAAAACTAAGTTCAAAGCATGCGCGAAAAAAGCTTAGATTGCTAGATAGACAAAATATAGCAATGAATATTGATTCACAAGAATGTGCATTCATTAGAACTAGTTCGGTTCTAGACTCTAAATCAAGTAAAAGTAAAATGTGAGCTAGATGTGACTTATAGAAGTTTGAGAAATGATAGTCACAAGCCTTTAGTAGTATAACACTCAAAAAGAGCTGGGATAAAGCATGATGAATGCAAGTGTCCATTCAAAAATGATAGGCATGGCATGATATGAGTGAACTATGCGACTACCCACTCCACACTTAAAATATAGCTTAGTCGCTAAGCGCAAACGATAAACAAAAATAGATATAAGGCGCATAGGAACTCCCCTCGTTTGTAGATGTGTCCCCTTAATAATAGAGACGCCAATGTGCTAAGCTTTATCATTCATAATGCAAATACTTTCCTTGATGACAAGAGAGCATGAGAGGTTAAAAACAACAAGTGACATACAAGGTTATGCAAAACTCAAGTATGAGCAAGAGAGCATCACAAGTCACACGATAACATCATGGCAAAAGTTTAATAGAATTCAAACAAGGAAGGTAAATCACATCCTTTAATATGTGCACAAGGTGTCTTAAGTCATAACAACAAAATAGTTCCAATACAACAAAGTCATATAAAGCACATGAACATTAAGAGGGGACATCACCATTCACAGAAAAATCAAGGGAGGTGGAGTGGCTTAGGCGATGTAAATTAGGATTGGAGTGAGTTTCACTCACTCCACACTTAAGATCCAGTTGATCAGTCGAGTTTTCGACTGATTTATGGCCATTCTTCACTATAGTTTTGGGTCATTTCCGACATTATTTTGATGTCATTTGACCTCTATCTCTACATTTCAGGTAGAAAATAAGTCTCCCCTATGTTCAAGGCCTCAATATCAATATTGGTTGAAAAATAGAAGTTTTGGTGCAAAACAAGGAGTTTCGGGGCAAAACCGAGCAGATTGACCTTTGCGACTTGTTTTGGACGCCTAGAGAGCATACGGTGTCCGAATTGGTTTATTCAAAGCTTGTTGGAAAGCTAACTCAAAGTGCAACAACTCTCCAGTTGACGCCAAGACCAAATTCGGACGGGAAGACCACCAAAAAGGCCCCACTGAGAAGTTTAGTTGACCGACTCGAATAAAACTTCAGAAGCTCATCAAATTTTACACAAATAGTTGACCGACTGGGCATCAAGCCTAGTCCAGTCGACCGACTGGATCAAAAACTCAGATTTTGAGATCTAGATCTTAGCCGGATCTATAAATAGAAATTGATGGTTTTGACATATGGGTGGTTGTTTTTAGAGAGAAAAAGTGTGAGAAAAAGGCTAAGGAAGACTCACCATCATCAAAGGATTGCTTGGGGGAGAAGGGAGAAGATCAAGGAAGGAATCTAGAGCATGCTCAACGTCTCCAACTTGGGTTTTCTCTACTCATCTTTTTTCCCTCTTGTTGTTTTGAAATGAAAACATGTAACATGATGATGTGTGAGTAGTTCTTATGTTTTGAGGGTGCTACAACCCTCCTTGGTACTCTATGATCATGTATACACATTGAATATACAATCTATGGTGTTGATTTCATTTTCTCTTGTGTTATGAATGTTATGCACTCTAGGTGTTTGATAAAATGCCTAAGTGACATGTTGAATCTTAAAACTTGACCAAAGTATTGAAAAAGTTTAGTGATGGTTTGGATATGGTGGAAATGATCATATCTAGTGTTTATGAGAGTAAATGCATGGATGTGAGGTTAGCTAGAGCTTAATGCCTATAGCATTTATTACATTGGAAGAGGTTCCAAGGATAGTAGTGCTATAGAGTGAATCAATATCTTGAGAAAGTGAGGTTCTAATTAGGAGGGTTTGATTAGGATTAGATTCAAATGAGAATTTGTCTATCTTAGTCTAAGCTAGGTTCTAAACCAATTAACACCTAAAAATGACTTAACTCTTGTGTACGTGATCATTGGGAAATTGCTAAGAAGGGGAGTAACCCCTCGAAACACCTCTTATTCATCTTTTATCTCTAATTACTCGCCACATATGATTTAGAATATACACACTCCTTATACATTTTTGGTTTAGAATAGCCAAACGGAAACACGATCTTACATAGTGCATGTGCTTGGCTTGCTCCTCTTGGTTCGACCCGGTACTTTACCGGTATTATAAATGTTTCGACACTACGACGACCCTCTTCTAAGCCGACACGTCGGGAGGGTAAAAATAGACGATGTCACCAAGCTACACTCAAGTCATGCAAAACACTTAAACATGAAAAACAAGAATGAACAACTTACAAACCGGGTTACCCCCCGCAAGGGCCTAGTTTTTGCCGTCTTGGAAAAGACGTAGAAAAGTGCTCCATAGAATCACTCGTGAGAAGTCCTTTGCTAGGATCCCTTCTCACGGGGCCTTGGATTTTGTCGTGTCAATCCACCTTCAAATCCCATTTGAATTTCTTTCCATCAAGCCTACGATGGACTATCAAATGCATTGTTGACCGCTTCAAGAATGTTGAACCCTTTAAAATTAAGGGGTCATTGGAGCTCCTTTTGAATAATCTCATAAAGTATGGTAGGAAGCTCCAAAACTTGTCTCGAGGCTTTGTGACAAAGAAAGGATCTTCAATGCTAGTCTCTAGTTTGATGGGCACACCTTCCTTCAATTTTTCAATGATGTCCTTGGTTGCCCAATTCTCAATCTCCCTCATTAAACTTTCGTCTCCTTGTATGCGAGGTGGCTCTCTAGTCGTGTCCATAAATACCTCAACAAAGGCTTCGTATACTTGAAGTTCTCGTGGCTCAATATGCTCTTCCTCTATATCATCCTCAACATGAAAATCGGGTTCACATTTAAGTTCCCATGTAGCGGGAGGGAGGAGGTTTTCTTCATTCGAGAAAGATATTTCTTCTATGCATGAGTCGTCATCGTTGAAAAATTCCTCGTCGGAGAGCCAAGGCGTTGATGGAATGGTGAAATCTTATGTGTTCTCAACCGAATGATTTTGAAACGTGCTAGTAGTGGAAGGTGATGCACTTTCATGTTCCAACTCATCCTCGGTGCAAGATTTACCATCCCATGCCTCATCAAAAGCTTGGCGCGCGTATCTCATGAACTCATCCTCCATTGCTTGATCCCATTCTTATCTTGAGGCATTAGATTCAAGAACTTCTTCTTTTGAAACCTCTTCTTCATCATCCAAGTCCCCATTTTCATTTGATTGACCCCATTGTTGCGTCGAGGTACTAAAAGTTCCGAGCATGTCTAGATTGTCTTGGTGCATCTTGGCATAAGAAGCTTGTAAAGAGGCGATAGTTTCTTGTCTAACCCTCTCATTTTCATTCAAAGAGTTTAGCAATTCCTTGTAGACGAGTTCCTTGTCCATAGGTTGTGGATTTAGAGGATATGGAGGGTAGGAGTCTTCTTCTTGGCTAACCTTCTCATTTGCGTTCAAGGAGTTTAGCAATTCTCTATAGAATATTTCATTTCCCATAGGTTGAGGATTAAGAGGATATGGAGGGTAGGAGTCATCTTGAAATGAGTATTGGCTATCATCCCGATAAGAAGGGTATGAATGTGTCGGATAGCCATGATCTTCCCAATGGGCGTTTTGTTGCTCCTCCTCTTGATAATATTCTTCATTTTGCAAGACTTGTTGGTTGTATGAGTCCATCCTCGCAAAACAAAAACAACAAAAGATAGCAAGGGATATGAGTGTAAAGAATGTACAAAAGAGAAGGAGCAAAATATTTACAATAATAGTCCAAATCTCACAAAATCTACTCTAATGCTCTAGTCAATTCATTGCTCCCTGGCAACGGCGCCATTTTGAACGTTGTAATATTTGCACTTACAAATCTATGTGATTCGAAAGCAAGATATTTGGTCAAAAAAAATTTATAAACCGGTAAGTACCGGGTCGTCCAAGGAACAAGTCTAAACTTATGAGCACTTATTCGATTTTGTTTCGATAAGTCTATTCTAATTGCGAGAGGTTTGGTTGGTGAAGTGAAACTATCTAAATGATCTAAACTATCTAAAGGATCTAGAGAAATATCACTACCAAGGCTAAAGGTGTACTCTAGGAAACTACTTCACTCATATGTGTTTTTAGACTCCAAGAATTCAATTTTATGCAACATAATTGTGTTAGATAATTAGATTAAAGTGTGCGACTATTAAACCAAAAGCAATCTCTCGATATTTTTATTCGATTTAAGGAAGAGGCACCTCGCACGTGAGCTTCAATCTCTCGATATTTTTAGCTCACGTCCAACTCAAGCTTCTCAATCATCAATGCTAGTTGAATGATCAATATCCAAGAGCGGTGAAGAACATGCCTATCTCAATGCTAGGATGGGTCACGCTAGTGATCACCACCTAACAAGGGTGATTTACATGTTTTCGAGAACCTTTGGCGTCCACCTCTCGGCTACTTACCCTAGGGTTCCTTAATCACTCGCTATCTAGATACCTTGGCTTTCACCTCTCGGCTACTTGACCAAAGAACCATAGAAATAATCACCTAGGAATTTTCTCAAACACCTAGAGTGCTTAACTCAAGTCATAAATCAAAACCATACACTTAGACATTTTCTCAAACACATAGAGTGCATAGTTTGAGCATTCATCCAAAGTAAACCACAATCATCCAAAACATGTTATTCTAGCATTCATTCATAATAGATAAGGAGTATTAACACACACAATGTCCATAGGACCCTAGAATACAAAACACTACTCACAAATCATGTTCATATACAAACACAAATTGTATTGAGTACATAGATGAAAATACAAGGAAAGAATGAACCAATCTAGTGTAGATGATCTTCTTCCACCCTTAGTACTCTTCAATGAATGGTCCTCCCTTGAAGCCTTGGTCGCTTATATCTCTAGAATCCCACGATTTTCTCCCCCAAAAACCAGATTTTGATTTAGATCTCAAACTTTCTATTTATAGCCCAAAGGCAAAAATCTGATTTTTCAGGTGAGCCTCGGGCGAGCTTGGTGAGGCTCGGTCGAGCTTGAGATGAGGCCGAGCATGGTGCAGCGGAAGCTATCGTGAGCTTGGTGAGGCCCGGGCGAGCTTTGGCTGGCATATTGGTCATAAGCGCAGAGCTCGGGCGAGCTTGGAGAGGAAGCAAACTTCTGGTGGCTTTTTTGATGTCTTACTGTCCGAATTTGGTCTCGGCGTAAACTGGAGAGTTGTATCCCTTTGAGTAAGCTTTACAACACGCTTTGGATCAACCCATTCGGACACAGTATGCGATCTAGGCATGCAAAATAAGACAGAAAGGTCGGTTTGTCCTATTTTTGCCCGAAACTTCATTGATGGCTCAAATTCATCCAACTTTTGCTACATTTTATCTTTGAGGCTCCGAGTGAGACGAAATGCATTTTGGGACCTAATAGACCAAGAAGGTTGTGAAATTGCATCAAAATTACTTGGAAACGAATCAAAACATCTAATACAAGTGGAGGAATATTAGTCAAAAATTCCACTTATCATTTACTTCACAGGATCGAAGAGATATATTGACGGAGGCCACAGGAAAGGACGAGTACCCTAGACACACACGGGCGGTTGGGAGTTTGGTAGGTTGGACGAAGGTATTCGGGAAGCAGTATTCCTCATCCAACACATGCTCCACTGTCAGTTCGCACGCGCCTACGCTTCAGAGTCGGCACAGTGGTTTCGATCTAGACCCCTTTGGAGATATACATGAGGTATTATGCAGTCATTAAAATTTATGAAAAAGTGCAATTTACTTCAAATATTTTGTATTCATAATTTTGTTTGACAATATCAGGTTGGGAAGAAATGCGTACTGCACGTGGAAGGAGGTTTGGATGAGCGTAGGCAAATTGTCGCACTTTGCAGAGTTATGGCAGGACGATATGTTCACTATCGAGAGTTGGATGATGGGATGGTGATGGTGATTATAGACGATGCGATCGATCCATCGGCAGAGCTGCCAGAGAAGTTTGGGGAAATGGAGAGTATCGGATGCAGTGCGTGCATTTGTGGGTTGGCTGAAATGGCTCGTAGACATTGATGAACAGGTAAGTACGTACATTAATTTTTATCACACTAAGCAACTCCCATTTGTTATATTTACTCATTTGCTCGACATTTTTATTTCAGACAGGGATATGACGAGTTCAGATTTTTGAAACTGCAACGCAGCAGTTTCAGCGACGATGATACTAGCAGAATGTCAATTCATTGCCGCTTTCTGTACGAGCACGCTAGCATGATGGCCAAGTCAACTCTGTATTCGGTGTACATCAGTAGCGAAGTGTTTGGTGAGAATTGCTATGTTGATCTGAATAAAGATTGCATACTGGAGTTCACCTTGTTGAAAGCTTTGGGTGCATCCGCAGCTAGGGGCGGACCCAGGAATTATTATAGGGGTGACAGACAAAACTAGATTATAGGAATAAAAATATTAGTGTTCTCCACAATGGAAATGATGGATTTGTTTTGGAATTTTACTAGTTTTTCTTTAAAGAATGAATCGATAGTTGGCATATTCGTCACTATCCATATCATCGAAAGTCAAAACAACACGATTCCTAGTTCTTAAAATCACCATATGCCCATAAAAAAACCCACCTAGATAACTCCAAAACACAAATATTCGTAATAAAATATCATGAATTAAAAAGAAAAAAACAAAATTACATAAATAGATTAGAGGGGCGAGCAATTATTTACCGACTACATGATGGAGGATAAACAAAGTAATTATCTTGTTGAAAGTATATTACTAAATTTAAATACAAGTATTATTAACTGTATTGTAGGAATTTAGTATTATTAACTGTATTTTAAAATTTTAAACCAATTACAATATATATCGAATAAATATTAGAAAAGATTTGGGGGTGACACAAATCATAGCTGGTTCCGCCCCTGTCCGCAGCTGAAGTTTACATAAGGTAATTATTGATTTGATTATTAAATGGTTCTGAAGTTCGATAAAAGTTTACTGACGTAATCATATGCCCGCAGATTTATCCACGATAAGATCCCACCGGGCATTCGGTTTGGATTCTTCAGACTGAGTTATATGACTCCGGCCGAGGACTTTGATGTGAGGGTGGAGTTCTTCCATAGGAGATTGAAAATGCCCGACTACGGTCGTAATTTTTGCTACTTCTTTCCCTACGTCAATGTCAGCCAGTAAGTGGATACTTTTCTTATTCTTGTCTATTTTTCCTGAAATGCATGTTATACTAATATACAATGTGTCAAATAATGTTTGTTAGGTGGCATTGGATGTTAGCTGTCGTATTCCAACGAAGCGAGTGGTTCTATGGCTTGATCCAGGGGGTCACCAATCATTGCCTAAAGCAACGAATTTCATGAACACGTAAGAACTATGCTAGTCCAATTTTATTTAGCATTACTACACATGCTACAACATGTTGATATTACCTTAATGTTGCAGGAGCATGAGTCTGTACTTCAACATCCATCATTCAGAAATAGAGTGGAAGACTGTGACGGTATTGACATAACAAATAATAATTGTTTTGAATTTTTATATTCCATAGTTACTATGTTTCATGTGAGTATAACTCAATTCCTATTTCAGTGCCCGAAATAGCCCATACCGAGTGAAGTGTTGATCAGTCAATATTTTGACTAGTTATTTGCTCCATACGATGAAGGATAACACTTGTTCTTCCGGTAAATTGTCATCATTTGATCCTTTTCTCCTAGTGTTTCAGGTCAATCAACGCGATGAGCACTTTGGATTGCATCCGAAGCAAATCAACGCAAAATATGTGGACAGACTGTCGGAATTTGCTCGCCCGAGCTCCTTTCAGCTCGCCCAAGCTCCAAGGCTTTGGATCAAGATCGAGTCGAGTTGAGGAAACCAAGCCCGAGCTTGGCAAGGCTCGACCGAGCCTTGATTCCAACTAACTACACTACCAAATTAAGCTCGACCGAGGCGAAGCTCGCCCGGATTGCTCGGCCATCGTCTCATGGAAAGAGAAGCCGAGTGATGAGTCTCGTATTTATAGGACTCGTCGAATCAACTAATCCTATTTATTTCAACAGTTTTATATGCGAATATTTACTTTTTAGTATGGTTTTGCTTTACAGGTGTTCCGGAAGCTCTAGGAGGAAACGTGCATAAAAGATGGGTTTTCATGCCAAAAAATATCACAATGGTAGATCAGAACTTTGGACGTTCTACGGAGTCCTGGGAATGGACCGCTGATCAGAAAAATATGAGCTACATGCCGTTGCGTAGCTAACTCAATTTCCTACAACTCCCTAGTTTACACCAAGAGCATCTGAGGTCATTTAGATGGTCAAATCAATAGCGGAAATCGGGACACAGTGGGTACTGCGCCCACAGTAGACATTAGTGCAGTGCTAACGTTAGAGCTGGGCGCGGTTGTAACGTCAATGCGAGACGCGCCCGCTACTTTCAGCACGCGTTTTGAAGACGTCAGCAAGTCCAAAATTTGGAAATCAAGCCCAAAAATAGACTTAGAAACCTAGTTTTGCTATAAATAAGATGTTTGGGTTAGGTTTCGATTATCAATTATCCTAGACGGCTTTGGAGGAGAATGCGAAGCTTTCGACAAAGAGAAGATTTTTCTACTTTCATTCCAAAAATATTTGTGTTCTTGTTATGGCTATGAGTAGCTAAATTCTTGTTTCAGTTTAGGGTTTCATACATTGTGAACACGTTTTGAGATTTTTGTTCTTAATGCAATTTTATATTTTACTGGTTCTTGTTCTAATTCTTATGAATTAAATTGTTAGACCAAGTGGAAGCTTTGTCGCAAAGCTTAGTCGAATAACTAATTCTTAGCATTAATATCTACTGGATACTTTGTCGTAAAGGTAGATAGTAACACCTAACCTAAATAATACCTTTGTCGGATTGTTTAGTTTAGGAAAGAACTAGAAGTCTAACACCTTTGTCGGGTTAGATTGTGGCGTATCACCTTTGTCGGGATACTTGGGTTGTTACCTTTGTCGGAACAACCACACTTTAAAATATAAGATTGATCATCAGATATCTATGATAAACGTGTCACAATAGAAACCCCAAGCTGAATACTCTCTCGGATTGGAATCTTTTTGTTATTTTTCTCTTGCACTCATAAATACTCACAACCCCCTTTTTCTTATTTGTTTTCAGTTACAGCTTCAACAACACCAGCTCCCTTGGGTTCGACCCTGCTTGCCGCTACACTAGCTTATTGCAAGAGAATTATAAATATTAAATTTGACGCGTCAGACGACGTTTTTGTTTTTTGTTTTGTTTTTTTGTGTGATTCTCTATGTCTTCTTATTATAGTGTAGCAGCTTGTTAAGGAAGATGATGGCAGCGCGGTTAAGTATTGGATGATCGACCGTCTCCCGAAATTTAGAGGTGTCGTTGGAGAAAACCCTATGACACATATAAAGAAGTTTCACTACACATGTGGCAGCATGAAGCCCAAAGGATAATCATTGGAGAGTTTTAAGCTAACGATCTTTTTCTTTTCTTTAACTGACTCCGCTAGATCTTGGTATTATTCATCATCTGTAGACCGTGAAAGTAATTGGTCGGATCTACGAGCCCGATTTCTAAAAAAGTTTTCTCCACCATCCTTTCGTTTTGAAACCCGGGAGAAGATTGCCTCTATTTAGCAATTCGAAGGTGAAACATTATATGAATATCTGATGCGCTTCGAGGACCTTACAGACAGTTGTCCACACCATGGATTAACTGATTTTTTTCTTATTGAGAGATTTCTTGATGGGATGGCTCCATTAGAGGGTCGTATGCTTGATGTTTCAGCAAGAGGTTCAGTAATTGATTTTGATATTTATGAAGTCTGGGACCTAATATAAGATTTGGCACAGAGATCGAAACGGGGTCAGATGCACAAAACGGATGATATGGCGCAGACAGTAAAAGATGATTCAGTGCAGACCATGCCCGACATCACGTGCAACACCTCCATCACAACCTAACCCACAACAGAGACTCAAGCTTCAGATGAAGAGGATAATTCCACCACTACCAGAGAGTTGCACACGGAGGAAGAAATAATCATGTCTGCGGTAATCTCTGAACCACCTCAAATTATACAAAATTTTGATATACCTCTTCCACTTCTTGTGCAAAATAACATCATCGAAGATGATCATAAAGAGCCAGAAGAAGAAGACGCAGGAGAAGAAGATGATGAGAATGAATTCAGCCGAATAGTGCCAGCCACCTACGAGGAGGAAATATGTTCTAGCGAAGAAAACTCCACTCCTTACCTGTGCACAGACTTGATTACTAAAATTTCCAAGGTAAGCGTTGAATTTAATATGGAATTGCATATGACTCACATGCCTTGGTGTTGTACTTGCATGATGGTGAACCTAAAAAATTACAAGAAAAGGCGCTTGGTTCACTTTACAATGTGGCTGCTAGTATCCCATTGTGCAAGACTAGAAACTGGATCGCCAACTACAAACTATCATTCAGAAACACACTCGTGAGTTGGAAGCATCATAAGGAGAAAAAACAAGCTAGATCTTGCAAGCATGTCTCTATAGTATTTTCATTGGACCTACAGAGACATGACACGTGTGGATGGAAACCAGGATGGATAGACATGAGAGCACCACTCGATGAGGGCTATGAGCAGCACAATAGAGTAGAGAAGTTTTACCTCACACAACCATGTGATCCTAACTTGTGAGTCTAATTAGGTATCGTCGAGCCAATGACGTAAAACAAAGCCGCTCGCAGGGAGGCAGCTCG
This sequence comes from Rhodiola kirilowii, assembly GCA_033675215.1. Classification (NCBI taxonomy): domain Eukaryota; kingdom Viridiplantae; phylum Streptophyta; class Magnoliopsida; order Saxifragales; family Crassulaceae; genus Rhodiola; species Rhodiola kirilowii. Next base: position 50,354,436 of record CM066203.1, on the reverse strand, counting down.
GCAAAAATTTTGTTTTTCCATTTTTTATTTTGTTTGAGTCTTGAGTCATGTTTTTATACTGCCTTTTGGGAAAGGAGAACATTTTTATGCGGGAAACAGGTGACATCCCGAGAGGATCGCGGCCCATGCACACTTTATTCACCGCGCTCGCAAGCCATTTTAAATGGCTAATGTGTTCTTCAGACGACGCGCATCAAATTCAGGCGCGGCGTAATCTCTTCATCAGGCGCGTCCCTCTCGGTTGACCAGTGTTGACCACTGACCAGCGTTGACCATTGACTGACTCGTTTGACCAGAATTCTCATCTTCACACGACGAAACGAGGGGAGTACCTGTCCACTTTGATATCTACCTTTTCTTATATGTTTGTGTGTCTTGCATTGTTGTGTCTTTGAATTTAAGTCATACCGTGAGGACACGGATTAGTTCAAAAGTGTGGGGTGGGAGAGTCAGTCAGTTGCGTCAGCATATTTATTTTTCTTGCATATTGTACTGAGTCAGCACGTTTCCTTTGGAAAAAAAACTTGAAAGTATGAAATTTCTCTTCTATTCTTGAATATGTAGTATTAAATGTTGATGTGAAATAGATGAGCTAATTATATTTTATTTCTCTCGTGAAATTTGAATTGTGCTTTTTTATGTGAATTTAACTCACTACGTGTCTTTTTGAGTTGAGATAAACAAGGATGTGGAGTTGATAGAAATGTCCTAGAGAGACTTGACAAAGCATTCAAAGGACCGGATTCAAACTATATGGTTCTATGGATTTTGTAGAGGCTATCACTTTGAGATTTGATGGTTCAGAGTTGGGTCCGCAACTGCAGCGTTTATGTAAGTAGGCAGGATGGGAAAACAGATCGTCCTATCTCTAGTCCGAAGTAACCGGGAAAATAGGTGGAGGGCCCCCATCTTGACTCGGGTTAAAAAGCTTGAGCATGAGAAAGAGCGGGGAGGTATTTCCATATGCTCGCGGGCAATGATTGGACCTCCTTCAAAACAAAGTAAAAAGGATAAGCTATTCACAATAAAGGAGCAAAGCTCAAGAAAAATCAGCCACGTTGTGAAGTTTTATACAACAAAAAGTGAAGTACATCATTCATACATCAAGAGCCAAAGGCCAAAGAAAGTCACTACAAAAGCTATCCAACAAAAGAAGAAAGAAAGCTCTAAAACCTAGAAGCTCGAATAAATCACGTGCAAGAAAAAGCAATGAAGTGTAACCATATAATTAGAGTTCGGAACAGCGAATGTAGATCATGGGTCTAAAGAGGACTATCTCCCATTCATCCGAATTGGTTTGAATTTCAGCTCAAAGGTAACATGTATCAAGTTAATTCTGTGTTTAGCATAATGATTTTAGTAGCGATTGAGTTATGCAAAGAAAAGCGGAATCTAGACTAGCAACTTATATTCATATGCATTCATCCAAGACGTCGACGAAATTGTGATGTTATATTTATTTTTCTTCTGTGACTTGGTTCTTGTTCGGGACGAACAAGTTTAAGTGTGGGGTGGTTTGATGAGTCGTATTTATACAACTCGTTGAATCAACTAATCCTATTTATTTTGACACTTTTATATGTGAACATTTACTTTTTAGTATGGTTTTGCATTTCAGGTGTTTTGGAAGCTCTAGGAGGAAACGCGCATAAAAGATGGTTTTTCATGCCAAAAAACATCACAATGGCAGATCGGACTTTGGACGTTCAACGGAGTGTTGGGAATAGACCGCTGATCAGAAAACTATGAGTCACATGTTGTTGCGTAGCTAACTCAATTCCCTACAACTCTCTAGTTCACACCAAGAGCATCCGAGGTCATTTAGATGGTCAAATCAATAGCCGAAGTCAGGACACAGTGGGTACCGCATCCACAGTAGACATTAGCGCAGTGCTAACGTTAAGGCTGTGCGCGGTTGTAACGTCAATGCCAGACGCGCCCGCTACTGTCAGCATGCGTTTTGATAATGTCAGCAAGCCCGAAATTTGGAAATCAAGCCCAAAAATAGACTTAGAAACCCAGTTTTGCTATAAATAAGATGTTTAGGTTAGGGTTTCGATTATCCATCATCCTAGACGGCTTTGGAGGAGAACGCGAAGCTTTCGACGAAGAGAATATTTTTCTACTTTCATTCCAAAAATATTTGTGTTCTTGTTATGGCTATGAGTAGCTAAATTCCTGTTTCAGTTTAGGGTTTCGTACATTGTGAACACATTTTGAGATTTTTGGCCTTAATGCAATTTTATATTTTACTGGTTCTTGTGCTCATTTTATGAATTAAATTGTTAGACCAAGTGGAAGCTTTGTCGCAAAGCTTAGTCGAACAACTAATTCTTACCGTTAATATCTACTGGATACTTTGTCGTAAAGGTAGATGGTAACACCAAACCTAAATAATACCTTTGTCGGATTGTTTAGTTTAGGAAAGAACTAGAAGTCTAACACCTTTGTCGTGTTAGATTGTGGAGTATCACCTTTGTCGGGATACTTGGGTTGTTACATTTGTCGGAACAACTACACTTTAAAATATAAGATTGATCATCAGATATTTATGATAAACGTGTCACAATAGAAACCCTAAGCTGAAAACTCTCTCAGATTGGAATCTTTTCGTTATTTTTCTCTTGTACTCATAAATACTCACAACCCCCTTTTTCTTATTTGTTTTCAGTTACAGGTTCAACAACACCAGCTCCCTTGTGTTTGACCCTGCTTGCCGCTACACTAGCTCATTGCAGGAGAATTATAAATATTAAATTTGATGCGTCAGACGATGCGCGTCACCGAGCACAAGAAGGCTCGCCCGAGCCTCGTCGCGCTGTGTCCAAACTGCCAAACCTTGCTCGCCCGAGCTTGGCCACGCTCGCCCGAGCCATTTTGGTCTCATCGCCACTACCGCATAACGCTCGCCCAAGCTCGGAGACGCTCTCCCGAGCGTAAGTGTTAAAGTCAGAATTTTTACTTATTTCAAAAAATTGTTTTTGGATAGTTTTTGCGATTTTGGCCTTTTGGGAATAAAAAGAGAGGTGATCGAGACCAGAAGGGTGTGCGACATTGATGAGAATTCCCAAGCTTGAATTGGAGAGAAAACCCTAACTTGGAGAAGAAGACAGGGCACCACATCGCGAGAGATTGAGGATTCAATGAGCTACATCGTCTACACGGTTTCCTCGTCCTTAATTTCTCTTTTATACACTATGTTTGGTTAACTTACCATGAATAGTGAATAGTCTTCTTAATTCTGGGATCCTACGGATCCCGTGCCATGTACCTAACTCTTCTTGTGATCAATTGAACGTTTTTCATTATTGCAATTCGAATATTCAATTTCATTGCGCATAACCATATCGTTGTTACAAGTTTTACATTGAATGGGATGTTTGCATGCTAGAATGTATTTAGGATAATTACCAAAAGATGAATGGGTCCTAGGTATCAACCTGATCATATGAAATTCATATTAGGTCATGGTAGCTACAATGGTAGTACATGAATTAATAGGAAAGATGACTTTTGTCTGAAAGACCCTAAGTTTAATAATCGAGATCGTTGATAATCTGTGGATGGGCGACGTTCAACGATTGAGATTAATCTAGACAATGATCCGTGGATGGGCGGCTTGTCTAGTGTTATTTTGGTTTATTTCCATATTCGATAGAATGATGAATTTATGTGATATGATTGCATGATTAGTGGGGTTGGCATGGGTTAAGTTTGGTCCTGGGATTCTTTCTCTGATAAAGCAAAACCTTTTTATTTACCGCATTTTAATTTCTGCAATTTGTTCTACACCAAAACCTTTAATCGTTCTGAATAGCTAAATAGGTCACTTGTTAGCTAGTATTCACACACGTTGTTCCTTTGATCGACCCTTGGCTTACCAAGGTTTATAAATTGTTTTTGACTACAATATTGACCCCTAAAACATATGAATTGACAACTATAAAGGGTTAAAAAGACGCATGTCAAAATGGCGTCGTTGCCAGGGAGCATTGCTTAGTGTGATATTAGATTTAACGAGTGTAGTGTAGACTATTCCATTTTTATATACTTCCTTGTGCATATTTTATATACTTCTACACTTCACTTTAATTTTTGAATCTTGCGAGGATGTTCTCTCTTGGTCATCCAGACGTAGGGCTGCAAACGAGTCGAGTCGAGCCGAGTATTAGGTTGTTCAAGCTTGGTTCGTTTAAAATTTGACGAGTTCGAGTTCGAGCCGAGTATTATCGAGTTTTGAAAACATGTGTTCGAGCTCGGCTCGTTTAATTTTCACGATTTTCGAGCCGAGTTCGAGTTTTATACGAGTATTTAAAATAACTTAAATCAATGTGATTATTTAATATTAAAGAGCTTTAATCGAGTATTTCACGAGTTGGAACAAGCTTTAGTTGAGCTTTTCACGAGTTTTAACGAGTTTTAGTTGAACTTTTCAAGAGTCGAAACGAGCTTTCACTGAAAAAGTATTTTAAAGTGTGAAAAATTACTTTAATCGAGCTCGTTAACGAGTTTCAAACAATATAAATGAGTTTTAATCGAGTATATAAACGAGTTTTAATCGAGTATGTTAACGAGCACATAAATGAGCTATTCGCGAACATAAACGAGTCGAGCACCCTCTTGCTCGTACTTGGCTCGTTTATTTAACGAGCTTCAAATTTGTGTTCGAGCTTGACTCGTTTAAGATCGAGTAGAGTTTTGACCGAGCTTTGACCGAGTTCGATCACGAGTAGCTCGCGATTGTATCGTCTCGTTTGCACCCCTATCCAGACGCCTACCCATGGGAAGAGCCATATTATGAGACATATCCATATGGTACAAATTGGGTAGGAAATCAAAATCAGTTTGGTGATCAACATTATTATCAAGATGATCCTTATTATGAGAGCTAACAGAACCCAACGCAGCTGCAACAACATCAGAACTCCGAAACAACATCAAGTATCAAAGCCATGCTAGCTAGCTTCATAGCAGAACAAAGAAATACATCTCAAGAGACGAATGCGCAGCTAAAAGACTCCATAAAAGACCTTCGGAAGATGGTAGAATAACTCACAACAAGACAAGGAATACTGAAGGACCGGTTAGAGCAACCACCAATGAATGCAGAAACAAGGACATTAAGATGGTAATGGCCAATCATCAAGAATTTCAAGTCTATGCAGCACATACATCTTCAGTTTTATTTCTAATCCATGTGGAAGATGATCAGGATAAGAGAATGCTTTCTAAACCAGAACAACCTGTTTGTGAGGATGGTTTTGAGGCGTTCTCGGTTGCCATGGCTTACACTGAGTTGGGCGATGATGACTCTTGTACTGAAGACGTCTCAGAACATGAAGATGCATTGCCCTCCCCTACGAGCGCATCTAACGGTCATTTGCATGTGCATGTAGAAGAGAACATCATTCCACCAGTTTCTCTTAACGCTGCAGAGCCATTAAAGGATCATAGGTATGAAGACTTTGTTGATGTGTACGTGAGTTCAATTAAGACGGATCCTCGCATACATATGAATGTGATAGTGAAGGGAAATTTTGAAGTATGGGAACCTGAGTTCCAACCTAAAGAGTATAACGGAAGTATTCTTGCTGGAGTTGGCTTAGAAGATACATATCTTGCTGCACCGCCTCCAGATAAGTTTTGACAGTTCTTGCCTTACGTCTTGACACTATCATTAGGGAGCTACTACCCTTCCTTGATTCTCAACGGGATCGAATTCTTGAAGGGGGTGTATGTTCTACTCAACGTCCATGATACACTAGATGGACGTAAATTTCAATGGGATTTGAAGGTGGATTGACACCAATCTCCCTAGCTATGTCCTACCAAGACGTTAAACTAGGCCTCTTCAGGGAGCAACCCGTGCTGTAAGTATTAGTTAGTTGCATTTTTCATTTGCATTATATGCTTTGTGTGTGGACATTTCAAGGTTCTAAGTGTGGAGTGCACCGCTAGCCCCTCCATGATTTTCAATGCTAATCTATCACTTGTGCAGCTCTATGTTTTTATCTATAAATCTACCAGCTCATGACTCCCCGAGCATTGCTTAATCTCCATGGATATCGAGCTATCACACACGAGGGAAGTTCTTAAGCGCCTTTTCTTATCTTTTACTTCATCGCTTAGGGACTCAGCTCATTTTAAGTGTGGAGTGGGTAGCGCATAGTTACACACATCGCATATCACACATTCACTCTTGCATAAGCTCAACTGTCTATATATTGCGATTGAAATCCTCATTTTTCTACGATACTTGATTGATTGTCGTTCTTTTGGATTCGAAGTCTAGGACTTGAAATAGTTTTATTCGTATGTGTATTCTCCCATGTCGGTATCATTGCTAGCCTTTGCCTATCACGTGTTTTACGTATTTCTTGAAGCATGTTTGAGACTTGATTTTAGTAGGCACCAGTACAAAATGTCAAAAACTTAAATTACATCTCTTTTTCTAGGTGACCTTAGTACTAGTATGTGTTTCTCTATACTTGTTGTGATTTTCACGCATCCGCCTTTATTCATACACTATGTCAAGTTTTAAGTGTGGAGTTAGAAAGAAAAAAAGGAAAAAGAGGGGCGAAAAATAGGCCCCCAATCAAGAACAAAGTTTTGAATTTTCAAGAGAGGGTGATAAATTGATCCCAAGCATAGCTATTTTTGAAGAAAGAAAAAAAGAAGAAAAATAACAGAAAAATAATACCAAGGGCAAAGTGAGAAAAGTCACCCCTTGTGTATGCAAAAAAAATGAAATTTCTACCCCCTTTTGCTTGATGTAGTGTATTTCCATCTTTTCATTGCGTGCAATCATGACTTGTCTTGAGAATTCATGTACTAGAAACTAAGGGATGATCATCGTGCTTGCACTAAAATTTTGATGTGTTTTTCGTAATATTTTTCAAAAAAAGTCTTAAGTCAGGCTCCTCTTCTCTTACGGGTCATTGCCTAGTCCTTGGCACTTGAGAATGAGCTTTGTGCCAAGAACCCGTGGACTCATCACATGTGTAACTATTCATGTTCTTATTGCGTTGTTATAGAATTATTTAGAACATGTGATGAGTCGCTTGCTAGCCGTGTGTACTGACCGATTAAATACATGACTCGTTTAATCAATGATTGTCTGACAACTTTGATGAGATGTTTGACTTGAAGTCGAGGTAACACGATGAATCCGAGGTATGACATGACTTTACTGTGACTCGTTGAGCATCATTTCATGCATACACGTTAGTTAGTTGTACGGGGATTTGTAGGTAGTCCCATTCCTAAAAACCTTCACGAGACTAAACTCGTCCTACTATGGCAGTCTAGAGGTTTAAAGGCTAAATGCATTCGTGTCCTCTACGACAAGGAGTTATGTCTTTATTATTTTTTGTTTTAGTTAGGATTGATCAAATGACACTTGAGTGGGTAGCTTAGAAACATATGGTTGTTGAGCCTCAATGGACTTGCATTTATTCTGCCATTTGTTCGGGACGAACAAATCCTAAGTTTGGAGTGTTTTGATCAGTCAATATTTTGACTAGTTATATGTTCCAACGATGAAGGATAACACTAGTTCTCCCGGCAAATTGTCATCATTTGATCCTTTTCTCCTAATGTTTTGGGCCAATCGACGCAATGAGCACTTTGGATTACATCCGAAGCAAATCAACGCAAAATATGTAAAAAAGAAGCAAAAGCTCGCCCGAGCTCAGAGAGGCTCGCCCAAGCCTGCACATGACCCAGAGACACTGCCAGAATCTGGTCGCTCAGCTCGGCCGAGCTCTGAGGCTTTGGATCAAGATGAGTCGACTTAAGGAAACCAAGACCGAGCTTGGCGAGGCTCGACCGAGCCTTGATTCCAACCAACTACACTTCCAAATTAAGCTCGATCGAGCTCGGCGAAGCTCGCCCGGATCGCTCGGCCGTCTCATGGAAAGAGAAGCCGAGCACGAGAAGGCTTGCCCGAACCTTATTGTGTTGTGTCCAAACTTGCAAATCTTGCTCGCCCGAGCCATTTTGGTCTCATCGCCACTGCCTCATAATGCTCGCCCGAGCGTAAGTGTTAAAGTCAGAATTTTTACTTATTTCCAAAAATTGTTTTTGGATAGTTTTTGGGCTTTTAGTCTTTTTGGGAATAAAAGACAGGCGATCGAGACTAGAAGGGTGTGCGACATTGATGAGAATTCCCAAGCTTGAATTGGAGAGAAAACCCTAACTTGGATAAGAAGACAAGGCACCACATCGTGAGAGATTAAGGATTCAACAAGCTACATCGTCTACAAGGTTTCCTCATCCTTAATTTCTCTTTTCTATACTATTGTTGGTTAACTTACCATGAATAGTGAGTAGTCTTCTTAATTTTGGGATCATACGGATCCCGTGCCATGTACCGAACTCTTCGTGTGATCAATGAACGTAATCATTATTGCAATTCGAATATTCAATTTCATTGTGCTTAACCATATCGTTCTTGCAAGTTTTACATTGAATGGGATGATCGCATGCTAGAACGTGTATTTAGGTTAATTACCAAAAGATGAATGGGTCCTAGGTATTAACTTGATCATATGAAATTGATATTAGGTCATGGTAGCTACAATGGTAGTACATGAATTAATAAGAAAGTTGACTTTTGTCTGAAAGACCCTAAGTTTAATAATCGAGATCGTAGATAATCCATGGATGGGCGGCGTTCAACGATTGATATTAATCTAGATAATGATCCGTGGATGGGCGGCTTGTCTAGTGTTATTTTGGTTTATTTCCATATTCGATAGCATAATGAATTTACGTGATATGATTGCATGATTAGTGGGGTTGGCACGGGTGAAGTTTGGTCCTAAGATTCTTTCTCTGATCAAGCAAAACCTTTTTATTTACTGCATTTAATTTCTGCAATTTGTTCTACACCAAAACCTTTAATCGTTCGGAATAGCTAAATAGGTCACTTGTTAGCTAGTATTCACACACGTTGTTCCTTGGATCGACCCTTGGCTTACCAAGGTTTATAAATTGTTTTTGACTACAATATTAACCCTAAAACATATAAATTGACAACTATAAAGGGTTAAAAATACGCATGTCAAGTGTGTGGCTATTGTGTCCTGCAGTACATTCGCAACATAATTAAGTTCGTTCAAGCAACCAATGGATCGCTTGAGGACGACATCAAACAAGTACGTATATTCTGATACTTGATTGATCAATACCAATATGTGGTGTCCATAAACTTTCTAACTTTGAAACTTTTTCAGTGTTTCCTTAGAGGACGACAACCCTATGATAACAATGTGCTAGATGATATGAGGGATGACTTTGCAACTGCGTTAATTACTTACGTGCAGCAAGTATATCATCCGGTATAAACATGAAGTCATTTATTGTATTATTGCTCGAATGTTGTTGTAAGACAAACGTGTCAAGTATCGATACATTTGGACATATGTATGAATGGAAATGTGTTGTATAATATTGAGCAAATGAATGTAATTTGATGTTCAGCAAATTGGTGTTTTTGCAATTCGTGTTTTGTTTGAAATGGAAAGTGCAGTGCGGAATTGTTTGAACCAATCAAATCTGTCATTTTTTCAACCTTTAGACAGCGCTTTCAGGGAAAGCGCTGTCTAAAGTCTCGACATAAGACATATGTCGAATAGACAGCGCTTGGTGAAGCGCTGTCTTATGGTCCAAATATGCATTGTCTATAGGCTTATCTGTACTAGTGATTCCTCCTATAATTAAGTTTGTTAAACACTACAACTTTGTCTTTAATTTCCGAGAAGAAATTTCCGCCGGAATACTCCTTAAAAAGTCCAAAAATTGACATAATCTTTGGGGTATTAAGGGGGGGGGAAACCTTTCGTCCATGGGACACACTTTTATGTGTCGCATAAATAATTATCGTGTAACGATGTTAGTGCGACAAACCAATAATTGTGAGTCGTATATACTATCGTATGCGACTAAAGTAATGTGAAAACTCTAGAATTTTGTCCCACGAGATGTAATGAAACAAGTGAAATTTGGATCATAGATTGAATAATAATGTTTTTTATAGTGGGTGGATACAACAACAAGGAACAGTACAATGCCTATGAGCTTCTTCTTTTTTCACTGGTACATAAAAATTGATTTCCGGAGCTCTTAGCAATGCATCTTGATCGAATTCGCAAGCATCTGGTACATCTCTCCACTTCTGAAGTGCAGACGCACATTTACCATGAATCCGCATCACACATTACGCCGAAGCGTGAAGAGGAAGGCATCCACGAGGGATGTAGGACGAAGGTGGTCCCGGGACTCGAATCCAGGACGTAGGATCCAACCATCTTAAGGTGACCTCCTTAACTACAGGCCGCCACCCCTATTGACGAATAATAATAATGTTATACATATAGATTTTTTTACTTTGTTAGTAAAAATGGATCAATCCGAATCGATCCGATTAAACTACCCACCCATTAACTCAATAACTGTGTCGATAAATAGATGAATTTTCGCGACACTCGTACACCCAGTGTTGTGAAAACTGGACCGGACCGGACCGGTTCGGTTCTGTCATCGGACCAGAAATGCAATCGAACCGGTCAGACCCAACCAAATTCGGTCAAGGGGTTGGTTGACCCGGTTTTTCATTAAAATTGTGATTTTATCGGTTCAATTGGTTCGATTTGGTTTGCAAAAATATTTATTTAATTTTGACTTGGACAGGACTGGAACCCAAGCCCATCTTAATAGTTATCTCCTCTCCTTCCACCAAGCTAAACATGATTCTTGTTTTATTATTTGTTTCAATAATGTATATTCATTTATCAAATCTATAAAATTTATTACTTATTATCAATTTAGCTAGAAATTCAATTAGTCATAGAAATCCATTATTATTGTGACTTACAAATTAAGACTAAAATTTTTATTATTGTATTATTGATTTGTACTTTATTAAATTCTAAATTTTTTATGATATGTTATTGTAATCCGATCATATACATGTAATATTTATTCAAGTCATAAATATGTTAAATTATAATATCATATATAAATATTTTATTTTTATTTTTTAACTTGTGCGGATCAAACCGATTTGACCCGGTTGAACCACTGACTCATTGACCCAACAAATTAACCAGTTCGATCCCCGATTCAGTTTTAATAAGACTGCGTACACCGATGATGCTTTTTCTCGACTTCAACAATTATATTTCATCCCATCGTGTTACTGGGCTCCATTGGGCTCAATATTGATTGGGCCCATAAGAAAGCCCAACAAACAAGCCAAACGTCAGCATTTCGTCATACAAAATCCTGCCGGTTACTCACATGTACATTCTCCACTTTTTGACTCCTCACAAACACAACATCAAGTTTATACAGCACAGGCACTAAGCACACACTACCTAGGAACACCAACACCGGTCCAAAGATCCACAAAACAACCGGCAGCGCCACGTAAAAAACCCGGTTACCGACCGTGTTCAACATGAAACCTCTCTCCAGAAGCTCGCCCACATACTCAGCGGTCACAGCAAAGCTGTTGATTTATATAGCGATGACTTCGCTGATATGGTAGCCGTGACTGGGCTACCGAACATAGGCCTGCAGGCATGCACTCCAACCCACACTCAAGGCCCAATTGCACATGGCTTGATTTAGCACATGGCATGATTAATGGGGAAACCCTTGAGTGGGTTGTTGGTGGCAGGGATTGAACCCTTGACATCCACCCTTTAACATGACCTTGAGGGGTACATGCTAACCATGTGAGCTGCAGCTCATATGGTTACCATGTTACCACAGTTGGTACATGTGTTAAAGGGTGAGGGTTCAATCCCCACCAACAACCTGCAAGCTTCCTCAATATTCATGCCATGTGCTGGGCCATAGTTGCCATATCAAGCCATGTGCTCTTGGGCCTTGTTCATGGTTGGAGTGCATGCCTGCAGGCACATTGTTCAAAGCCCCTCCATGGGCTAAATAAATTAACATAAAGTGCACTTTATGTTGATTTATATAGCGATGACTTCGCTGATATGGTAGCCGTGACTGGGCTACCGAACATAGGCCTGCAGGCATGCACTCCAACCCACACTCAAGGCCCAATTGCACATGGCTTGATTTAGCACATGGCATGATTAATGGGGAAACCCTTGAGTGGGTTGTTGGTGGCAGGGATTGAACCCTTGACATCCACCCTTTAACATGACCTTGAAGGGTACATGCTAACCATGTGAGCTGCAGCTCATATGGTTACCATGTTACCACAGTTGGTACATGTGTTAAAGGGTGAGGGTTCAATCCCCACCAACAACCTGCAAGCTTCCCCAATATTCATGCCATGTGCTGGGCCATAGTTGCCATATCAAGCCATGTGCTCTTGGGCCTTGTTCATGGTTGGAGTGCATGCCTGCAGGCACATTGTTCAAACCATGTTACCACAAGTTGGTACATGTGTTAAAGGGTGAGGGTTCAATCCCCACCAACAACCAACAAGCATTTCCCTAAATAATTATGCCATGTGCCAGGGACATAGTTGCCCAAATCCGGCCATGAGCTTGGGACTTTGTCATTGGTTGGGGTACATATGCCTGCAGGCAGCCCAATATGTTGGGGAGCGTCATGGGCTTTGCCCAGCGTAGCCCGGGTGGTGTCTGGATGTCCAGTCCCAGCCCACCAAATCTAAAATTCAACATAAAGTGCACTTTATGTTAAAATTAATTTCTGGTGGGCCGGATTAAGCACCACCCGGGCTACGCTGGCATTGGACCAGACGCTCCCTAACATATTGTTAATTTATAGCCCACATTGTTCAGGTGGTGTCCTTTATGTTGAAGATTAACTTTGGTGGGCTGGGGCTGGACATCCAGTTCACCACCCGGGACAACGCTGGGCCAAGTTAGCCAGACGCGCCCCAACATATTGGGCTGCCTGCAGGCATATGCACCCCAACCATGAACAAGGCCCAACTGCACATGTGGAGGCAACTAAGGCCCAAAGCCCAACATGGCATTAATTGTGGAAAATCCTTGCAGGTTGTTGGTGGTGGGAATTGAACCCTTGCCACCCTTTAACATGTGCATATATGCAACATGTTAACCATATGAGCTGCAGCTCACATGGTTACCATGTTACCATGTTGATTTATATAGCGATGACTTCGCTGATATGGTAGCCGTGACTGGGCTACCGAACATAGGCCTGCAGGCATGCACTCCAACCCACACTCAATGCCCAATTGCACATGGCTTGATTTAGCACATGGCATGATTAATGGGGAAACCCTTGAGTGGGTTGTTGGTGGCAGGGATTGAACCCTTGACATCCACCCTTTAACATGACCTTGAGGGGTACATGCTAACCATGTGAGCTGCAGCTCATATGGTTACCATGTTACCACAGTTGGTACATGTGTTAAAGGGTGAGGGTTCAATCCCCACCAACAACCTGCAAGCTTCCCCAATATTCATGCCATGTGTTGGGCCATAGTTGCCATATCAAGCCATGTGCTCTTGGGCCTTGTTCATGGTTGGAGTGCATGCCTGCAGGCACATTGTTCAAAGCCCCTCCATGGGCTATATAAATTAACATAAAGTGCACTTTATGTTGATTTATATAGCGATGACTTCGCTGATATGGTAGCCGTGACTGGGCTACCGAACATAGGCCTGCAGGCATGCACTCCAACCCACACTCAAGGCCCAATTGCACATGGCTTGATTTAGCACATGGCATGATTAATGGGGAAACCCTTGAGTGGGTTGTTGGTGGCAGGGATTGAACCCTTGACATCCACCCTTTAACATGACCTTGAGGGGTACATGCTAACCATGTGAGCTGCAGCTCATATGGTTACCATGTTACCACAGTTGGTACATGTGTTAAAGGGTGAGGGTTCAATCCCCACCAACAACCTGCAAGCTTCCCCAATATTCATGCCATGTGCTGGGCCATAGTTGCCATATCAAGCCATGTGCTCTTGGGCCTTGTTCATGGTTGGAGTGCATGCCTGCAGGCACATTGTTCAAAGCCCCTCCATGGGCTATATAAATTAACAGAAGCAACGTCCAGTAGGATCTGCCGGGGCGTTGATGAGGAAGTTGACCTGGTTGATGAAACGGATGCCGAGGGTGTGGGAAAGAAATGAGACAAGGAAGAGGGTTAGGAGGGTGACGTATTTGAGAGAGATCATGAGTTCACCGTGGCCGCCGAATACGGAGTTGTTGAGAGGCTTTTTGACACTGTAGGTGCTGCTTATGACTGCGGCCAAGCCGCAGCAGAGGAGGATGGAGGTGGTGGCCATAAGTGTTGAGCCCATTATCATGTTACGTAGGGTTTGCACAGCCAATATATTTTTCTTCTCATTGTCCTGCACATAAAGAAATGTCACAATAATTAAAAATAAAAATATAAAACCCAATATATATAAATTTAGAAACTCTGATATAGTTAGTAAGATTTTAGAAGTAATGATTTAATTCTAGCCAAAAAAAAGAATTGTCAATTTTTTTAAGGTTGTAAAAAACGCCAGACAGTAATTGGACGGATATAATCCGTAAGGATAAATCAAGAATTAATAGGTTTAATATCTTACTGATTAAATCCTAAAATATCATAGTAAAAATCACAAGTCATATTATCATCCATTATCATGAAAAATGTTCAAAAGTAAATTTCAATTAAATAAACACTTTTTTTTGGACTTTTTTTTTCAGAATGCGCCTAGGCGCCGTCTGAGGGGCTTAGACGCCGCATGGAGCGCCTAAGCGTTGCCTAAACCGCGTAATATAGCCGTTTGGACATTGCCTAGAAACTCCCAACCGATTAATTGGTCCGTTTTAAGAAAAATAGAACATGTTCAAGGAAAAGTCTCCTAGGCGCCACCTAGACAGTCTAGAAGGTCGTTTTCTTGAACTATTGCAAATTTTAAATACGGCACTTCAAGTACCGATTAAAATGGTATTTTAAAACATTTAATTAGTACGTATTTACACTGATCCAATACCAGAGTTGCTTCTAATGAATGTATAAGACGTCTAACTTTTAGTAAAGAGAGGTTATAGCCATATATATATATATATATATACCTTCATGATGGCTGAGACCCAGAAACGTCGACCGAAGGAATTGGTGCCGATGATGGTGGTGAGGGGCTGAGTTCTGACCGTGTGCCATAGCCAAATGTGATAAGCGACCGTTACAGCTAGCCCTAACGGTACCAACGTGATATCTAAGTAAACCTTCCTCCACTCCATCTCTCCAATATATAGATTTTGGTATATTTGTTGCTTTTGGATCACTCAATGCATGTCTCTTAAGAACAAATACAGAAAGATGTTATGTCTCTTAAATTAATATTTCCCCATTTGCTGTCTATATAGAGAGGGATTTGTTGTTTGAGTTCCACTTTGAGAAACCTGCCCAGCAAACCTCAGATCGCACTCAGCTATATTGTATCTATTGCATGTAATTTTATACATTTTAAATTGTGAATTTTAGATTTGAATATATGGTGGTGTTACGTAGTCTAATATTGCAAAACACGAATACTGTGCCATTTTTAAACGTTTTAAAATTACTATAAATAAAACGACATCGTATTGATTAAAATGAGATATCGTATTTATGCTCGTAGTTAACGACTTTGAATCGTTAATTTCGGGAATCAACAAATTTAATTTCAGCCTACCACTCCGCCGGCTAATTTAACATACTCTTATTGCATGTAGAATAGACCATTTTGGAGTATGAGGAGGGTGGACTTCACTTTATAAACCTCGAGCAACATAGTTTAATTAATTAATTAACATTAGTAGTGCACGTTCGACTCTGACTGATTGTGTATTTGGAGAAGGTTGGTGTTAATTTGAAATTTCTTTTTCTTTTCTATTTTCTTCAGAAAGATCAGACAAACTCCGAACTGATTCCTTAATTTAGTCTAATCCTTCTTCACTTACCATAGTCTTACTTTTGGCCTCATCGTGATTCAAACTTTGGAAGCAGCGGCGGATTCAGCGGTCCCAGAGGGGGTCTTAAAATAAATTAAAGCAAGTCTTAAATGAAATCTCAAATACTAGATTGTTCAATTAGTTCCCAAATACATTTACCCATGTTTTGCAAAACCAATCATGTTCGCTTTACATGACCCAGTTTTAAACTTCACATGGTGACCAAACTTACATAAAAAATCAAAATCCCACCTTTCCATATAACGTAGAAATCCACCAAAATAGTTGATCTTTTAACCAAAAATGCACCACAGAATGCAATAAGCACGATCATATTTGAAAGCTCGAACAACAAATCCCAACTGGAAAAATTTTACAACATGAAGCCTCTTTCTTTTTAACGATTCTAGATTTTACAAAATCATAAGGTCGAAGTTTCTTTACCTTAAGGAAATCGTCAGAAATCACCGTCAAAATCCGACTTTATAGGTTTCGCGTTTGACCGATCACAGTGACTCGCTGAAATCTGAATCGCAATGGTTGAAGGCACGGCTCACGGCACCGAATGCAGAGCAGGCGAATAGGAGTATAGGGAAGGGCCAAAAAATCAGTTTTTGTATGGACCTACTAATTTGATTTTTAAATAATAAATATAATATGATATATCTAATTTGGTTATATGAGAGAGGTCTCGAGACCCCGGGGGCGGGGACCCCAGCAACTACCTCAGTTTGGAAGGTTTGAGCAGTTAATCCCAACTCTTACCATTAGGTCGCGCCATGATCAGAATATGGTGTAAATTAGTACTAACCGACCTAATCTCTTAAAGGGAGAAGTAAAATCTCTAACAACGATATCATTTTTTGCTCAAATGACTAATTAACGTGGCCCTAAATTGATTACAAATGATTCAATATGTCGGTTAACATTTTTTTAATAATGGGTAGGTATATTAATTCAGAATATTGCAATGCAATGACGCCTTATCATCTAGTACATATATATTTCTATTGATCTCCGCAGCTCTAGTAAGGCATCTTCATCGGATATCCGAAATCATCTGGTACATTTTTCTTCACTTTTTGAAGCATCCAACTATCTTAGTGTGAATTCTTTAACCAACAGGTCACTACCCCTATTGGTATATGCCGGATTAATTAGGAAATAATAGCAATAAATAAGATTAACATATCCTAAAGGGTGGTGGCATGTTGGTTAAGGAGTCACAGTCGATTCCTTACATCCCGGGTTCGAGTCCCGGGGACACCATTTTTCTCACAATGTTGTGAGATTTTTCCTCTTGATCCTTTTCCTTTTCCTTTTCCTTTCCCTCTTCCTCGTCCCGCCTCACGCGTGGGTGCTTTCCTCTTCACATCTCGCGCGTGATGCTTCATTCGGCGTCAAGATGGACGTGTCATGTCTTACAACGGTAAAGGTGTCCTGAGCTTCAAGTGTCGAGAATGTACCGATAGTGATTTGGAGTAGATGTGCGGATCCATGCATGGTAAAGGTGTCGAACCCGTCCTGTGCGCTTCAGAAGTGGAGAAATGTAACATATGATTTCGGATTCGGTCAAAATGCCTTATTAGAGCTTTAGATGATAAGTGTCATATGCATTGTATTATTCCTAGTTGTTGTACCCATTATAAAAAAAAGAACAAATCCTACAAATTAGTTCCTTTATGTTTTCTTTCAAAAGTTCGGTTCCAAGGCATCAATTTGAATGTTTTGAATATGATCCTTTTTCAACCAAACAAAATGTAAAAGCAAGAACATTAATGAATGGTAATGCATGATCAACAACACTATTTAATTAGTGGTAATGCATGATGAACAGAACTATTTTATTTTTTTTGAGTGGGATCAACAACACTATTTAATTAGTGGTAATGCATGATCAAAATACTTTAGTGGGTGGTTGCGTACGTAAAGTTGGACGGCGTTTGTGTGGTGGCTGGTTGGCTGCTGCATGCGATAGAGACCTTACATTTGAAGACCATTAGGAAATCAAAGGCATTCTTGATTATAAAAATGGAGAAAATACAGCAGTTAGGTCATAGAAAAATGTTTATCGGGATGTGACCTAGTGATAAGAGTGGATTCGGAAGTTATTTCCTGTGAGCGTCAAAACGACATCGTTTTGTTTGTAATAAGCAAAATGACGCCGTTTTGATTGAAACGGCGTATAGTTGCGCTACACCGGATCTTTTTGTTGATAAAAGTAGTGGTGATCACTATTCAAGTAACATGTTCGAATCCTAACGAAGATTGAATAGCTTTCCTCTGATGGCTATACATAGAAGAGTAGTATAGATTTTAATGATTGGCTCGGGATATTGTCCAATCCTTTCCTTTTATATAAATTAGTCATAAATGAACAACTACAGAATGTTGAAATCGCGGAAAAAATGAATGTGTGGGGTGACATTCAACAAAGAAGAGAACCAAAATGGCTAAAAGGGAGTGATTATGATGTTAGGTATGATGAGAATGAGATCCCATATTTAATCCTCAACCAGAGCAATGCTATCTCCATTAATTTTCTATATTTATTAACTATATTCTAATTTAATCTGATGACTCTAGAAAACAATGGCAAATAAATCACGCGGACGCGAAGTAGCTTCAGATCCAGGAGGTCAAGGGGCAAAAATCAGCACCAAGGGCTGGGATCTCAGTGTGGCCAAGTTAATTTGGTTTAGCCACACAGTATAGGAAAAATCTGATCAAAATTGGCTTTTATTCAGAGCCCCTGTTTTGAGCAGGTTGACATAACTCCCTTAAATGCACAAGGTTGTAGATTACATTTTGACATGATTTGATCAATGTCGTAAACAACCAATGACAAGAGCTATGGCGGGTTAATTTTAGCCATGCCATTATTTGAGTTTCACATTTCACACATGCTATAGTTTTAAGTTTTATTTCACTCATGCCATAATTTTTATTTTTTGCTGATATGGCTGATGACTGAGATAAAATTGTGGGATGACCTGTCAAAAATTGGCCACGCTGGACCAAAACACTTTCATTCTTTCACTCTCGCTCGGTCGATCGATCGCTCTGTCTTCGCTCTTCACTCGCTCTGTCTTCGCTCTGGCTTCGGCTCCTCTGTCCTCGCTCTTCGTCCTCGCTCGGTCGCTCACTCTGCCCTCGCTCATCGCTCTCTCTTCGTTCGATTTGACGAGGGTTAGGGTTTGCTGCGCTGTACAAGGCAACGGTAACAAGAGTAACGGTATGTTCGTTTGCCTGAGGGTTAGGGTTAGCGTGTTTGCTGCCTGGTTTTAGTAGAAACAAAATAAAAATCTTATTTATGATATTGATCAATTGCAAGCCGTTTATTGCATCGATTACATTGACTACATTGATTTTTTTGACAAGCAAAAGAGGCAGCCATTATGTTCTTTCTTTCATTTTTGACTACACTGATATGTATTAAATTATTTTTACAGGTGGATAACATGAATCAAGCAGAATTGGATGGGATGGTTATGTCAACATTGGCAACGTTTGATAATCCCATAATTGATGAGTATGACCGTGATGAAATGGAAATGTTAGAGGAGTTTGAAGCTGTGGATGGCAATAATGTTCCTGAACCTAAAAATTTATGGGATTATCCTTGTTTTGATGATGTATCTGGTTGGATGGAGAATGATACATCTGCTGGACATAGAAGGAACAACTACAGCTCTGACAACAATTTAATTTGTGAGGGGAAGACGTTTGACTCTAAGGAGGATGCAATATACGCAGCACAGAGATTTTCAGTGTTAAATCGGGTTGAATTTTCTACCTACAAATCTGATCATCACCGTATAATTCTTATTTGTCGTGATGGGGCAAACAGCTGCCCGTGGAGAATTCTTATTGCAAAGAAAAAGGGTTCTTCAGTGTGGGAAGTGACTACATCACGAGGAGATCATACATGTACTTCAGATATTATTCCCAAAGATAACATGCATCTCACGAAAGATTTTATAGCACTTGAAATCAAGCGTGTTATGACAGAGCAAGTACGTTATACTGCAAGACAAATAATGGGATTAGTATCTGATAAATTTGAGTATCAAATTAAATATTTGAAAGCTTGGCAAGCAAAAGAGGCAGCCATGAAGATGCTCTTTGGCGATTGGAAAAAATCTTTCTCCGATCTCCCAGCTTATATGCAAGCATTGGTTGATTCTAATCCGGGAACCGTTGTTTTGTGGAGTAAAAGTGAAGGGGAAAATAATGTTATGACAATTAATCGTGTGTTCTGGGCATTTGCACCAGCAATTTCAGCTTTTCATCATTGTCGTCCCGTGATTTGTATCGATGGGACACACATGTATGGCAGGTATAATGGGAAATTGTTAGTCGCTATGGGTGTGGATGCAAACAATCAGCTTGTGCCTTTAGCGTTTGCTTTGGTTGAAAGTGAGAATAATGAAAGCTGGATTTGGTTTATGAGATGCATTCGAATTGGTGTAACACAACGTGATGGTCTTTGTGTCATTTCTGACAGACACAATGGAATTATACATGCTATGAACGAACCCGAGTGGAAGGAACCTCGTGCATATCATCGTTTTTGTAGTAGACATGTTGCTAGTAACTTCAACACAAAAGTGAAGAATTTGACTTTGAAGAAGACATTTAGCACAGCAGCACATCAAAATCAGTTGAAAAAATTCGTAAGACACTATGGAGAGTTAAAGGATGAACTGAAAAATAATACTTCGGCTTTGTCTTGGTTGGAGAGCATCAGGAAAGAAAAATGGTGTTTGGCACACGATGAGGGTGGGCGAAGATGGGGTTCCTTGACAACAAATGCTTCGGAGTCCTTTAATCATGCTCTTAGAGCGGCTCGTGATTTGCCCGTTTGTGCACTAGTTCATTTCACTTTCAAACAGAGTAATGCGTACTTCTGTGCGAGGCGCGAGCAGTATCGGAACACTACCTCACTATTTATGCCGGAAATTAATGGAGTATTGAATAAATATCGCGATAGAGCGGCTTTTCACAAAGTTGAGATGTATGACAGAGAGCATGGAGAGTATCAAGTTACTACTGGGAGACATCATCATACACATAATGTCAACCTAAGTGCTAGGAAATGTTCGTGTGGTAAGTGGGAGGCATTTCACTACCCGTGTTCTCATGTGTTAGCAGTATGCAAGATAGAGAATTTGAATCACCTTCAATTTGTTGCCTCCGAATATACTGTGGCGGCTTATAATGCAACATGGAGCTATAAATTTTATCCTATGCCAGACAAAGATTGTTGGCAACCATATGAAGGCCCAGCTCACATACCTAACTCTGCATATAGACGCATGAAACGAGGAAGAAATCCTACAAAGCGCCGAAGAAACGAGATGGACCAAGGAACCCAAGGACAAACTTCAAGTCAAAGAGTTCAGAAATGCTCTAAATGTCGTGGCATGGGGCATAACAAGAAGACTTGCACTTTTAGTATATGATGTAATTTTTTAGTACAATTGTCGAAACTTTGGTAGTAGGTTTAATTTTATTTTCAGTACTATAACTTTGCATCTGAGTGTTTGTCCCTGAGACCAATTACATTGACCATTTTTATTTTACCCGAGCTCTTCTACCTAATTTCTTCCTCATCACATTTTAGAATAATAATAACAACGAATATGACCAAACCAACCCATGAATATATATACCAAATTGTTCTTTTGGATTCACCACATAAAACCAGAGTCGCAATACAAATTTACAAGAGGGAGCATTTCAATTGAATTATAAAGAGTAAGCCAGAAGATAGAGCTTTTCATGCTCTCTTTTTTTCCCACTTTTCCCTGCCTTGGCATACCCACATATCATAGCACTGAATGTACGTAAGGTTGGCTTGACTCCACTTTTCAACATCTCTGACATAACATCAGCAGCATCTTTAATCTTATTTGCTTTGCCAAGTGAGTCAATTAAAACGGTATATGTAACCACATCAGGAATTTGCTTTGGATGGCAATCCACATCTCCCATAAACAGAAATCATGGCATTATAAGTCACCTGTTACAAACACCAGGCAAACCTCAGCTCATATCCATACCTACAAACAATTGAATCCAAACAACACAACAGGAAAATTTATCAACAGAATTGAATCCAAACAACACAACATGAAAGATTAAGCATGAGTTCATTCATTCATAACAATTAAAAAATCAATGTAAACTACCATAAAACACATTCCCGTATTCTCAAACAAAATTGATGCTTTCAACATAACTGAGATTACACAGAAGAATGTAATTATCAGCAGAATTGAATCCAAACAACATACAGAAGAATGAAATCGATGCAATAAACGGCTTGCAATTGATCAATATCATAAACCCTAACCCTCGTCAAATCGAACGAAGAGAGAGCGATGAGCGAGGGCAGAGTGAGCGACCGAGCGAGGGCAGAGTGAGCGACCGAGCGAGGACGAAGAGCCGAAGCCAGAGCGAAGACAGAGCGAGTGAAGAGCGAAGACAGAGCGAGTGAAGAGCGAAGACAGAGCGATCGATCGACCGAGCGAGAGTGAAAGAATGAAAGTGTTTTGGTCCAGCGTGGCCAATTTTTGACAGGTCATCCCACAATTTTATCTCAGTCATCAGCCATATCAGCAAAAAATAAAAATTATGGCATGAGTGAAATAAAACTTAAAACTATGGCATGTGTGAAATGTGAAACTCAAATAATGGCATGGCTAAAATTAACCCAGCTATGGCAGGCTTACTATGTTATTAATATCTTAAAGCTGGTATAAGTGGAAAAACATAGTTGAATTGAGAACAGTGCATCTGATTAAAACGCAAGAAATAGTTTCAGTGCTTTGGATTAGTAAATTAAGCTCCTAAGTACATGCACTTCTATTCAACTCCAGTTTAAAATTTAAATGCTCATGGGCTCATCAGCCCTAGAAGCACCAAGTATGTCAAGTAGTGAGTTTTGACCTTCCAACTCTTCGTGCTGATCGCCTGGGTAAAAGTTCCTTGTCACTCCCTCAGAATTAATCTGCATGAGTTAATAGACAAACATTATAAATAAATCAGCCAATTGTTATCCCCATATACAGATAAGTTCATTAGGTGGTCTGCAAAGTTTAGATGAATCATACAATGACAGTTCTAACAACACCACCACTAGCACCGTCTCTGGCAATGGCAAGAGAAACGGCTTTAACCACTAGTTCCTGTAATAGAAAGAAAATGTGTAATAAAATTAATATTTGATAACAGCTAAGGTGAACATAAAATATTTTGAGTAATATTGCATATGCAAATAGATGAACGAAGAACAAGTACCTCGGCTTCTTCTTTGGTCATTCCTTCCTTCCAGGCTTGATCAAAGAAACCATACAAGTAACTAGAACCCGATCCTGGAAAATAAACCACACATAAATCATAACTATCGCCTCACAACTTAAAATTATCTTAACTGAGTGATCTTAAGTCAACTCCCAGAAAGGATGTACTCGCCAACAACAGTCTATGATAAGGTAACACGTGCACTACATGTCTTCATTTTTCTATCCGCCCCCGATAAAATATAGGCATAACAAATAGCAAAATGACCATTCTCAAGGAATGGAGTGGTTGTCTAGATGGTAAACAGCAATTAAAAAGTAAGCAGAAGGGAAGTTAGCCCTCTTGTTACTTTTCAGCCATAACTACTATAATCTTGCCAATTATAAGCCAACTCAATTCCCCCCCCCCAAAAAAATAGTCTAATGATGTTATCTATTTCAACTGGAATTTAAACTACATGAACATTACTTGTAGGTCAATTACGACAAAATCTGAACTTAAAGAAATAGGGAATGTCAATTTAGGTCTATAGTTTTTTTGGGAGAACACACTCTAAATTGTGAAACTCGCCCCAAGTTCTAAAAATTAGCAGTGAACACTCTGCATCGCTAACCTCGCAGATACTCCTATCACAATATAACACCCTACTGTGGTTTGTACGCATTCAAAATTATTATTCAGTGTCTTTGACATGGAGGGCCAGTCCAATAACTTGAGGACAATGTTTACAAATGATTTCAATTTTCAATTAACGGGCGAAGAAAGTTAATAAAATTTATTCTTCAAAACAACTTCAATGGAGGAATATGTACGTACCACCAATAGCAAACGGTTGTTCAATGAGCGTGCCGCCAAGAGGAACACCATAAATTTTGCCTCCTTCGTATTTATCAACAATCATTCCAGTTTGAAGCATATTCTGCGAATAACAACAAGCAAACACATGCTGAAAGACAATACTGACATGAAAGTATCCTCGCAACAGAAGCACCCATTTTGTTGAAATGAAGTGTTCAGGAATTTCAAAACCTGAACCATTACTTTTGTACACATCAAGGGTCTAAGCGAAAAAGCTAAGCCGCAAGTCAAGCTCGAAACTCATAAATTTGCTTCCCAAGAAAAGAATATAATGAAACCTTGTTTATTATATGAAAGCAATCTGACGGTTAGCAGCTGCTTTAACAGTTGCAGGTTGGCCCAGCTGTATCCTATATAATCAGTAAAAATAAATTCAGTCCACTTACTAATAAATAAGCTTAAGTGTGCAGTCATAAATCTATACATATCGACATCAGGAGAAGTAAGAGTTAATTTGAGATTAGCCACTTAATGGCAAAGAGTTCTTGGGAAAATGCCATGAGTTGAAAGTTTATTTCGGATTTGCCATAAAACGCTAACTGCGTTAGATGTTTGTTGTGAAATCAAATTTGATGACGACATAGGTTTTATGTGGATTTCACATGGGAGCCACGTCGTCATTTATTAATTTTGGCACAAATATGTTAGCAGTTGTGCTGAAATTAAAAAAAACAACACTTAAGGTGAAATCCATTTAAGAGCCACATTGGCATCAATTTGATTTTACAACAAACCATTAATGTGATTAGCGCTTTGTGTCAAAATCTCAAATAAACTTTTAATCATGACATTTTCCAAGAACTTTACCATTAAGTGTCAAATCTCAAATGAACTTGAGAAGTAAACCAAATAAACATGTATCATCCAGAGTATATTAAAACCAATCACACACGTGTGCTGATGAAGAAAATATCGCACATAATCGGAAACCACTTGGGAATCTGCAGCCTACAGTAAAAGACGATGAACAACGTCCCAAATTTGGGCAACGATTACTAAGCATCAAAGGTGGAAGGAAGCATACTGATCCGGAGCGACAGACATAAACATTATCCGTGAGCTGAGTAATTTTATCCGAAGCCCTATTGGCGACATACACCCCTATAAAACAGCAATAGCAAACATTTAACTCAGAGTCTAAAATCAGTTTCAATTAGAAGTGAAGATCGCAAGTGAAAAGGTTGAGTAGGGTTTAGATGATACCAGTGCTGGTTCTGGAATCAGCGCCGAGAACGACACCTCCGTTGTAAGTGACTCCGATGATGGTGGTTCCCATCGAGTGCGGTGCGTCGAGATTCATCATCATATCCATCTCGAGATTCAGTTGGAATCACTGCGAAGAAAATTGAAATGATTTGCAGAAGCAAATTAATATCGAGTTGGCTTCTTGAGGAAGGCGGATGACCAAGGGGCAAGGGCCCAATAAAAGTCAGCTCAGCATATCAAACGACGGCGTTTTAGTCGAATCTGAATAGCCAGTTGCTGACATTTGTTCAGTTGTAGTCTGTAGACCTTATAGTTTTGCTTTTGCTTGATTCAAGTGGGTAAGAGCATCCCACCATGATCAAAAAACCTATACCATCAATCTCTCTCATCCTTTTTCTCTCTCATCTAATCATCCCTTATGGTTTTTTCAATCACATGCACCCCCACCATGATCCAAAAAAAAGTTTATCATCAATCTCTCTCATTACTACATAAATTATAGCTCATAAATGTTAAGATTAATAAAAATATATCAAAGTGTATCTCGTTTTATAGAGCTCAAAAAATTATGAATATTGGTATTTATTTTGATTTTTTTTAATTTATAATTTAGAAGATATATTCGTTGCAAGATCAAAATAAAAACTGTACTATTTCTTACACAGGACACGTGTCGCGTTGCGATTGGCTCAACTCTCATGCTCAAACCATAAAAAAGAGCATGAGATGCTCATTTTCATAAAAAACCATGTGATGCTTTTTTTTATGCTAAAAAAAATCATGGTGAGTATGCATGATTTTTTTGATCATCTCTCATGCTCACTTTTGATGGTCAAAAAAATCATGGTGGAGGATGCTCTAAGGATGCCCCATCCAAAAAAAAAGTGGGTAAGGATGCTTTACCAAAAAAAAGAGTAAGGATGTACGAAATTTGATCGGACTGTAAACTCGTATTGGACGACACTGAAATTTTACGCTTAGGTTTTGGATCGGAACATATAAATATGGGTCTTGTTCGATTCACGGTTTATATTTTTAGAAATTTCCTTGCCACCGATTCGGTCTGGATTGATTGACCAAGTTTACGATTCAGGACCGTAAAATTAGAGATTATAAGATAAAATTACAGTCCAATTCGATCCACAATCTACAGTTTAAATAAATTAGGACTTTATTAACAACAACAACAAAAAAATTATGATCCAGTGATCCGACCGGAATCGTATAAACTCGGTCCGATCCAATATTCGATTCACTATTTCAAAAATTTCCGATCGTCCGATCACGGACAAAGAAGCCCATCCCTACAAGTGCGCATTTTAATTAGGTGCTTACTAAGAACGGCTTCCCGCCATTGATGGAACTTCCAGTTCACGTTTCTCGGCTACGAAAAAAATGGGAGTAGGAATAAGAGTCAAATGTTTGTCGGTGGATATTCTGGTAAAAGAAAAAATCAAACGAAGAGAAAATTGGATTCTCATGGAGGAGGAGGAGTAGGGGATACGGTGGTGTGAGATTTTCGAGAGATGAGGTCACCGGCGCGAGAAGGAGGAATTGGTAGCAAGGGGGGTTTGGTGGGGGTTTGTATAGACAAGGATAAAGGAAGCCAGCACGCGATGAAGTGGGCTGTTGAAAATCTGCTGCAAAAAGGCCAGACTGTTATCCTCCTTCATGTCAAAATCAAATCCTCTAATTCAGTACCTTCCCTTCCCAGTTAAGTTAATTTCTCTTATTCATCTTTTCCGGATCAATGGAAAATACCAATGAAACTTGCTTGATTCTTTTTTGTTTTGTTGTAATTTGACTTCAGTTTCTCTCTTTTTGTTTCCATTTCAAAAACTCACCACGGGGCCTGAATGATTTCAGGAGGGATTAATGGGAGAAATGAAAATGGTGGCAAGCAAATTGATCAGCAGACCAAGGAACTTTTCCTTCCGTTTCGTTGCTTCTGCACACGAAAAGATGTAAGGTTCATACCATCAAAACCTGTATTTTTTTTATTATTGTTTAGAAATGCATGGAATTTCTTCAAGAAAATTGTCTTAGTGATTTTACATTTTAAGCAATGATGTTGATGATGTGCTTCAATATGTCAGATACAATGCAGGGATGTAACCTTAGAGGATCCTGATATAGCCAAAGCCATTGCTGAATATGTCGGTTTAGCAGCAATTGAGCATTTGGTCGTCGGTGCCTCATCTAGATATGGATTATTCAGGTAAATTCAAGGGTAATTATCCATAGTCATCATATTGTTTCGGTCTTGACATATTTTGATTCTCGCAGATTCAAAGAGAAAGACACGCCAGGAGCCATCAGTAGAGCAACGCCAGACTTCTGTAATGTTTATGTCATTTCTAAAGGAAAGGTTCAATCTACACGATCTGCCTGCCGCTCGGCCCCAACTGTTCCAATGATTCAACACCAGATAACTAATCAGACTGTCTCCCGAAGTGATCCTACTGGTAGAATGTTGCCTACAAAAACTCCCGCCAGAGGTTACTCTACTTTTCACTTTTTTCACACCTCATACTGATCATCTTGATTTGCACCTGACTCTATAACTTCATAACAACAGATCGACCGACGTTGGAACCAAGGCTTTCAGTAGATGATGAATTGACCTTCAGGTCTGGTCTGGTGGATTAATCTTCATTTACTCGAGAGTCGTTGCATTGGTGCAAGTTTCAGTTCCTTAACATATCTAATTACTTATAGTTGTGGACAGGTCACCGTTTACAAGACAGGGATACGATGCCAAATCCTATACTGCACCAGATAGTGATATATCTTTCGTCAGCACTGGAAGGCCGAGTGTTGATCGATTATTTCCATCACTTTATGAAAGCAATGATGGGGGAGGAAGGAGCCCAGGTCCACGGTTCTCAAATGCCTCAGATTTGGATTTGCGCGGCTTTGAGTCTAGTCGCAGGTCACTCGATGTCAATTCCCTTCAGGACTTTTCCTCTTTTTCACAGGACATTGATAGGCTCTCAACCTCATCAAATGGAATGGTAAACATCATTTTTTTAATCCGAATATATTTTTTCTGACAATTTCAGAATCTCACACTAATATTGAAACTAACGGAAACACAGGATGATATAGAAGCTGAAATGAGAAGGTTAAAAATGGAGCTTAAACAGACAATGGACATGTACAGCTCAGCGTGCAAAGAAGCACTGACAGCGAAGCAGAAGGTACACAAATTGCAATTATGTAGCACCCTTGGAAATTTTCCGGTTTTGAGAATTATATGGTTTATATTACACTTTTTCAAAAATCATTGTTGCTTTCGGTCAAATTCTAGTAATACCGGCGTGGTGTAGAGATTACTAACGTGGCAAAAACCGCTGACATCAGTAGTGATTTTTACTAAATCCGCTGGTCAACATCGACTTTTAAAAAAACGTGGTATAGATCAAATTATTCTTGCAACCGTGATATATCCAAAAACATAACTGCTTGGTCTCATTTTTCAGTTTTTTTAAGCACCCTTGACTTAATAAGTTAATGAGATGACTTGTTGCTTTTGTTATGAAAGGCACAAGAGCTACAACGATGGAAGTTAGATGAAGAGAGGAGACTTGAGGAGGCACGTTTGGCTGAGGAAGCTGCCATGGCAATTGTACAAAGAGAAAAGGCCAAATCCAGGGCAGCCCTCGAGCATGCCGAAGCAGCTCAAAGGATTGCTGAAATGGAAGCACAAAAGCGGATAAACGCTGAAATGAGAGCACTTAAAGAAGCTGAAGAAAAGAGGAAGGTGTTAGATGCTCTTTCACAGTCGGATGTTAGATACCGAAAATACACAATTGACGAGATCGAAGCTGCAACTGAGCGGTTTTCTGAATCACGTAAGATAGGAGAAGGAGGTTATGGTCCTGTTTATAAGTGTACTCTTGACCACACGCCTGTTGCTATAAAGGTCTTACGGCCAGATGCTGCCCAAGGGAGGACACAGTTCCAGCAGGAGGTAAGTATCTCAATTTGAAATACAAGGGTTTTGGCACTCATAGCATTTTGCTGAGCTGCACCAGATCCTAATCCGCACAAGTAAAATTATGTGTGTGTAATACGTACAGGTTGAAATTCTGAGTTGCATCAGGCATCCGAATATGGTTCTCTTACTGGGAGCTTGCCCTGAGTATGGGTGTTTAGTTTATGAATATATGGCTAACGGGAGCTTAGATGACCGACTCTTCTGTCGTGGAAACACGCCACCTCTGTCATGGCAAGCAAGGTTTAGGATTGCGGCTGAAATTGGCACTGGTCTTCTTTTCGTCCACCAGACGAAACCAGAGCCATTGGTGCACCGTGATCTTAAACCTGGCAATATTTTGCTTGATCGGAATTTCGTTAGCAAGATAAGTGATGTTGGGTTGGCTAGGCTAGTTCCACCATCAGTGGCTGACAGCGTAACACAATACCGAATGACATCAACTGCTGGAACTTTCTGCTATATTGATCCGGAGTACCAACAGACAGGCATGTTAGGGATAAAATCTGATGTTTACTCGTTAGGAATAATGCTTCTTCAGATAATCACATGTAAGCCTCCGATGGGATTAAGTCATCACATCAGCAGGGCAATTGAGAAGGGAACATTTGCGGAAATGTTAGACCCCGCCGTGCCTGATTGGCCTGTTGAAGAGACGCTATCTTTTGCAAAAATGGCACTCAAGTGCGCGGAGTTGAGAAGGAAAGACAGACCAGACCTTGGTAGTGAAATCTTGCCAGAATTAAACAGAATGAGGACACTTGGGGAGGAAAGCTTGCAGCAACTGTCAGGACCGGAGGACGTCCAGTCATGATTAGTTCACTCAAGTTTCAGTCATATAATCAGGAAAGGTCAATTACAGTACTGGAAACGTCCCAAAGATCTGCACGAGACGTGGCTGACGACCAAATTGCCTCCAGTTTTCTGGATTGGGTGGTGCTGAAATCAGACTGATGAGAACAAATTGTACATCTTGTGGTGTATTTGGTATCCGAAAAAGTAATCTGATGAGAACAAAAAGTAATGATCAGGCTCCATGTATTCAAGCCGGTTGTAGACGTTTGAGGGTGTTAGAGTTCTAGTTTCTTTAAATAGATACGAGTGGGTTGATAAATCTTTTATTTTCTTTTTTGTTCATTAATTAAAAATGGGACAAAACCCAAACTCATACATTAAATATGTCATGACAGCTCTCGAACACTCTTATAATTACAATCCATCTAAATTTGAGAAATATGGCTCAAAAGTGAAAAGATGAATACCTATACCTATTGTATCCTCTGTAAAATTTCGCATGCCCAAATTTCTTTTGGGTTTAGTTTTTTCGCATCTGGTGTTGTCCTGGAGAAGGACATGTACTAAGAAAAGCCAGTCTATGATCACCCTATTTTGGGTTCATTCTTGACACTCTTCCAAAAAACTCAGCACGACTGTTTTATTTGATGCATATGGAAAGCCAAATCTGCATGTCTGTTTTTTGACAAATGATTTTTCTCCAAAAAAATAACTGTGATCATTAATAACTACAGATTATACGGCTACAATAATCTATCAAAACTGGATTGGGAGAGGACTCTGGGTATACAAAAAAAATACAAATACAGACCTAGAAGCCATAGTCTTCGTCACCATCATCATCGCTGCTTCCAAATGACTCGTCGTCCGATTCACCACCCATATCATCCTCACCCGACGATACAATCTCAAACAGGCCATCAACATCAGCTCCATCTTCTTCTTCAATATCACTCAAGTTATCATCATCACTCATATCATCATCCTCATCACTGTCCTCCAGACCAGCTTCTAGAAGAGCAGGACCCAGATCCGGGTCATCATTATCAAGGTCTCCATCGCTCTCACTTTCATCTTCTTCATCAGTGTCCGCATCATCATCAGGATCTGAGTCATCATCCATGGGTCTCCTGCGACCAATTTCATAAACACGGGCAGAGGAAAGCATCTCCTCTTGGTCATCCATAGTGACTAACCCAACGACTGAGTCAGTTGGCTCTACTGCAAAGTCCAAGACGCAGCGATCCACTGGGACAGTTGCTATATCTGAGTAGTTCACGGCATCAACTGTACGAAAAGCTGCAAATAGAGGATCTTTCACTCTGCGATTATTCATAGCAGAAGTTATGTCCTCCAGATTCCTCCGTAGGATCGCATAGATCACGTTTCCTGAAGGATTAAATGTTATCACAGTTTGGTCCAAGGATGGAACACTCCTCAACAGCTTGAAATTTCTGACATCCCAAACCTCTGAGTTTATAATCACCTGCAAGGAAATCATCTTAGTAATGCAAAATGGGAAAAATTATGTATTCAGAAAGTCATATACAAACTAAAAACTACAAGCCCTTATTTTATCTACAAAAACTCCAAACTGTCAACACTTTGAACTTCGAAGCCCACCAAAAACAATAACACACACCAGCTCATAACTACAACCGGGTAATTAATCTGTAAAATTAAGATATAAAGATTTTTTTTGATGGAAATATATGAAAGATTTTAATATATTCAATACAACCAATCATGGTACAACCTAATGATAATCGATAATCGATAGTCGATATACACTATTACTCATACAAGGGCCCGAAAACAATCAGGTACGGTTCGGGTAGGAACAAAACATCTCGGAAAAGATAAAGGAACTGCCAGAGCATAAACACAAGAAATAAAAATGGAAAATCTGCCCACTCCTTCCATGTATAAGATAAGTTGAATGTAAAATAAATGTGATAAAGGATATAGAATGGCGACAGCATACCTCATTCCCAGCTGGATGAAAACCCCCACCTCCATAATCAGACAATTGCTCAAATCGTTTGACAACACCCGAAGTTCGTAGATCCCACAAATTTCCATTCCAGAGTAGCATATTGTCTTCCGGGCTGAAGTGTATAAAAGAATGTCCATGCTTCTTATTTGAAGAGCCAACAACAGTGTCCACAAAAGTCTGTCTTGCTACACTCGTTTGGATATCATATAACAGAATTTCCCGCCTTGATTGGTCAGTTGACAGAGCTGCAAAATCGGACCCCGAATTGCTAAACCTTGCAGCCTTGCACCCTCCAAATTGCTGCTTAGGCTCAGTGATGGAAGAGGCATCCCATAAGCAAACATCACGTGGCGTCGAAGATAGGACCAACTGTGTTTCGTTGTGTAGATGGGACTCGAGATGTGTCAGGTTAGCCTGATGGTGGGTACTGCTGTCAATAACATTGCTGCTACTGGTATCAAAAATCTTCAGCTCCCCATTATGAGTGCCGGCAGCAAATCTGTGTGAATCCCCGAGGAAGGTTATGCAAGTTAGGACATCACCCAGATCATCCCGACATGTTCTCCATGGCCTAAATCTGCTGTAAATGAATTGACGATCCCTACGGTTCCCATAATAATCACAATAAGTACCTTGAACCTCCCTTCGCTCAAGTCGAGCAGTTACATTTAATGGGGCATCAGGACTTTGCCTCGGTTCAGGACAGACATGAGGGTGCAAGAGGGAAAGAGGTGGTAGGGTGGTGATAGGTGCAGAACATTGTCGATGCTGGTTTTTCAAATGTTGTACCATTATAGAGTCTAAAGTAAACCTTTCACCATTAACCGAATGCAACTCACCAGGATGTCTGGATGGGAAGGGTGTCGACTGGCCAGTAATAGACTGGTTATCATCAGAAGTATAAAGAGCTCCACCACTTCTCATATGATATCTGGAATTTGGACCTGGGGAACTGAACCCAGTAACATGATTGGACAACCCACTTTTGCAAATAGTGTTCGGAGTTGCAAAAAATGGAGAATGAATTCCACGATCCCCAGTATTTAGTCGTTTCCCTACACTGCCAAAACCACTTCCACCAGACTCCGATAATTTTCTTTTCATTGGCAACGCCAGTGGGGTCTTGAACTGATAATCTGTATCCTCGATATGTTTCTTTGTTACAGATGGAGACTCTGGTGTAATTTCATGTTTCGAAGGATATCTTGAAGAGCTTAAGGCATTGCTATCCAGTTGAAGATTGTCTGCAAGTGATCTTGGCTGATTTTTCTTAAAACTCAAAGACGATGAAAAGACAATAGATCTCTTCTTGCAAGATACTGCCGAGTCATGCTTCACACTTGAGTTATCGTCTTCAGCTGCCTTTGATTTGTCAGCTAAAAATCCAGAAGCAGTCCGTCCACACGGCCATTGCAACTGCACCGGTGCGTGAACAAAAGTGCAGGCCTGCTGGGGAAGAGATGATTGGGCTGCTGATGAAGGCAAAGGTCTTAGCCAGGCCTCTTTCAGCAGTGTGGCAGCTGTTGTATCTAGCCTATTTGCCACTAGGTGATCATGCATTAGAAGTAAAAGCTCCCTGTAAATTATACATGGATTACGGTGTATTCTTTTCGGGTGAATTCAACGTATCTAAGCTTAACCAAAATAGGCATAAACAGTGAGACAATAGATAACTTAATAGTGCTAACATGAAAATACGAATTCATGTCAAGTTAATTTAAAAGGAATATTCCATTGGCATACAGCTAACAAACAAGACATAATGAGTGGCAAAAGGTCACGAAGGGAATGCAACCAATACCTGGGATCATATGAAATTGGGGTTGCAGCAGCTATAGCAGCCCTTTCTATGCGTCTCAAAGTAGGAGTGGCAGCATCACTAGTAACCAAAGTGCTTGAGCGTCCAGAATTTGTCACAATCTAGAAGCAGGACGGTAAATCAATAAAATGACTGATATAGAAATACCATAATTTTTCTTGCTCAAGTAATATAGTTGTGTTGCATGCACTTTTCCTGAAATACTGTTACAATTGTGGGAACCTATACTATGTGAGATAAATCACATTGCAATAATTGAAGTATTATCAAAATATGATACGAGTTACACGCAGCCATACTTTCAACTCTTTGTTCACCTGTTACAGCATCTAATAATCAACCACCATGAGAATGTTTTATTCTTCAGTACAGATAACTAGTTCAAAGATGACAATGTGTTCGAGTGAAGACGCCTAGTGAACCTAAAAGCAAAGCCGCTTACTGTTATAAGCTCAATTGCTGCTTTGGTGAGTTCAGCTTGCCACCTGCCTTGTTCAGTTCCAGGAGTCTGGTTACCAACATCTCGAATTAGCTCAGAAAGCTTCTTACCCACCTGCAAAGCATATTATTAGTATATCTATACATTTACCCTTAATGTAGTTAGAAACCTAACTTCCAAAAGGATTATCATTCTGGTGTTTAGGTTGACAAACAAGCGGATCCACCCAACAGACAGATACTATTTCCACTCCTACGTAGCAAATGGGCTTAAACGGTACATAGATTTTAGATGAACAGAGTCTACCTGAAGTTTGGTTAATATATGCGCAATTGCATCATCTCTAGCCAGCCCCAGCAGCACTCTGCATGCAAGAGCACGAACACAGTCCAGAGAAGCAGGTGGAACCACTGTGCGCGCCTGAAGCAGAACCAGAAGAACCTTAATTCCATTGTTAGCTCGAACAGATTCTCTTGCTTGCCTGTATCCTTGCTCAAGTTGAGCAGCAAGGCCAGCACCACCGGCACCAGATCCTAATGATATTCTGCGATCTCCAACTAGCCCTGACGCGGTAGGCGTTTGCGGAGCGCTACGATCCACCAAAGTATCCGCATTTCTTTCACGTCCTTCATGTTGACTGGGGACATTTTTCTCTGCACCGGCACCTGACGTATGCACAGAGGTCGACTGCTGCACAAGCGCAGGTTTATTGCTGATTGAAGGTGGAGGACATACAAGATTGACCAACACGCATAGTGCTGACTCAATAATCTGGAAAAATATGATGTCAAATTGCATACCATTGAATAAAATATTTAGCGACCATCAGAAAGTTCCTAAATAAATGCGGATGCTACAACCATTACCTCAGGCTCCACCCAGTTACCAATATTTGCAGCATCAAGAATAACAGCAATGCCAACACGATCATCACTTAATGTCACGGTCACGATAAGCTTTCTGATGTTTGGCACCAGGGTAACGATATGCAAAACTCCCAAAGCATATTGAACCAAGTCACGTAGATATCGCTCATCAGATGGGGCCTATTAAGGTGCCATTTCAATTAATAGTAAAATATGAAACCTAATCATTAATATGAAACAAATCAAACGCATACCTGACACAACTCCAGCATAATATTATGACCACCAAAACTGAGAAATCTTTCCACAGCATGCCATTTAGCTCTAACAAATGCAGATCCAAGTTTTCTATCCTGTTGCAACTGAATAAATACCGTGTCCATAACCTCATTGCTGATGTCTAGAGGTTTGTTGGGTGCCCTAACATTATTAGCAGTGCGGGCTGTCGCTCGATTGACCTTACATGGTCGAACAGATTCCACCAGCAACAATAAGTGAGCTCTAAAATATTGTCGCAAGGCTACACAGGTATGAAATGCTATCTGCTTTTCTGATGATGTAAGAACTTCAGACGGGGAGCGATTGTTTCTGAAAGCTCCAGAAAGTCCAAGAGCGCCAGAATTTGAACCTGACCTAACAGAAGCAGCGTCATGCAGAAGGCCCAGAAGTTTCTTTAATCCATCTTGAGCGTCAAACGAATCAAGAATTGCTTGAAAGACAAATGCAGCATTAAAAAACAAGGCTGCATTTTTTCGAGCTTGATCCTGCGAGCACTCGAGTAACTGAAGTGCCAGTCTAACAACTTGGTGAACAACCTCACTGGGGAGAGCACACACACGCTCCATAATTCCCTAACAGATAAATCAAAGTCACTAGACCGTGCACGCATGGACAAAAGACAAAATGACAGCTTCATGGCAAAAATCATATCAAATAAGTCAATGGCCAACTTGCCTAACATATTAAACATGTGTCACAACTCACATGTGTTTACCCTACACAGCTTTTCAAAGTATATCCGATTGCGGAAAAAGGTTACATAGAAAGCAGGTCGTTTCATATGGCATACCTGAAGCGAACCAATGGTAAATAAGCAGGATGACAGATCAACAAACGTCTGGTCCACCCTTGAAACGGCAAGAAGCTTTTGTATGCCATCCCTATCAACGAACATGGCCGCAAATTTGCGGTGGGCGCACAAGGCACAAATGAGTTTCAACACATCAGGTAACAGCCCTGAGTATGTTGCTGCTTCGTTTGGCACAGAGCATCTAAGCAATAATTCAATGCACACATCAACGCCCTTCTCATGAACTACAGGCCCGAGAACTTCAACATATTCACCAAGTACTTCAAGGCACTGAATGCAGAACTTTTCCCTCAACATGGCCAAGTCATCTGAATTTCTAATGAAGATGTCTTCTATAAGATCATCTATGTCAGGTTCTGTAACTTTAGTTTCCGAAGCTTCAGATGAGTTTGAAAGCCTGTATTCAGTTGATAATTAAATAATTATATGAGCTCAAAAATGAAACAGTTCGTTGATGTACCACACACCATATTATTCAGCAGATAAATGTTACATTACTATACTACAATACTTACCTAGAGACGTCAACAACATTAGCTGCATCAATTATTGTAAGTGCGGCATCAGAAGCAGCTTTGACTGCAGATTCTTCATCGTTACTTCTTTCAAACTCCTGTGCGACCACAGTGAAAGAAAAAAAATCAATACATCGTAAGGAAACTAAACTAGAAAACTAAAGCTTGCAACAGTTGCATAGAGATCATTTGAGTGATGGATGACTAAGACCCAGAAAACAAAAATACATTTACCTCCAATGCAGCAGTTTTAACAACTTCAGCTGCTGCATCAACAGCTGCTTTCACAGCTTCTTCAGGAGCTTTGGCAGCTCTAGCTTCAGCAGCTGCGGATTTCACAGCTTTTATTACCAAATCAGATATATCGCGAGAGCCAACCTTGGAACCTTGAAAGCAGTCATAGTTGTCCTTATCTCCTATGTCAAGATTTCGATCTTTATTTTCTTTCTTCATGGAAGTCAAATTTTGTGGAACTTTCTTGTCTCTATTATTTCTCACATGTCCCAAATATGTTGTGGCCGTGGAAGAGATTGAAGTGTGCTCGGTTTCCTTCGACTCTTCTTTGATCCTTCCCTTCTCCATAGACTCTCCAGGCACAAACTTGTTGATGTACCTTGAGTATTGACCCTTTCCAAAGCGCTGGCTGACAGCATCCATATTTACGTCAGAGGTCTCCATTCCGACATTGCACCTATTGGGAAGTTGGCATTCATGACTATCAATTGTCTCCCCACTCCCTATTCTTGAATGCTGTTCATCTATAATGCGATCAGCCGTTCTCAAAACATCTTCACTCGAGATGTTATCACCTTCTAGCACTTTTGAGTTTACGTGTGAATCTCTCAATATACGTATTCGGAGATAATGCATCAGCTTTGCTGGAATTCCTGATGTCAACACATCTTCAATCGTTTGACCACCATCACTATAACATTTCAGGAAATATCAGTTAAAGTACACATATAGCATTAAAGTAATCATTTCCTATCAAGTGATTTGTTGCAAACTATATGCAGTATAGTGGGTTACATTTGGGGATAAGAAAACACAAGGATGGAATAAAAAGGTTAAAATAGCTGCTATTAAACACTGAACGTGAATCGCAACCTATTAAAATACGGAAATCCATAAACTGTAGGATCAAAAGTGCATACCCGGCCAAGCAAACGACAAGGAGACCAGTTGAATAGGTCTTCAGTATTTCAGTGTCTGTGGGCATCTTTTTTCCGAAAAGATCGGTCCAGTTGCAATCATCACCATATGATTTATCACTATCATCCATCACCCAGCCTTTAACATTCTCTACAAGAGAATCCTCAAAAATATGGGGGAACTGCATGATTCCCAACAAATACTATTCAGTTTACATTTTAGAATTTTTATTATTATTAATGAATGAAGAAAAAAACTAACATACCATCCATGTCTGTGAACAGCTGATTAGAAGCCTTACGGAAGCTGCTTTGACAGAAGTAGAATATTGTCTTTCCGTCACAAACTTGGATGATATCAACTCAAAGAGCTCATCATTATCCTGCAAGAATATCGACAGAAAAATGAAGTATACTTTTAAACATTATACGCGCCTAAATAAGTCAATCCATTACGGGTCTTATAACATCAAAACATGTTCACTTCAAACTGATTAGTTGAATACCCGTAGCAAGGAACCAAGCTGACCAATAGTATGAGAAAGAGGCGCAGTAGCTATGGAGGCCTGGCCAGTCTCTTCCATGTATCTGCAACAGGTAAATAATATTACTCTCCTTATACAAGCTGCATGAGCATGATACATTTCTCTCAATTTCCTAGCACTTCACTGTGCTTGTATTCCACATAACAAGTCAAGAAGGCATGTCCAAGTCCAATATTAAGTTGTACATTGTACTTGAATGATATATTGAGTAACTAAGTGTGCTGTAAAAGAAAACGTGCAACTACGAATAGGAAGCTAATGAAATTTTATGGCAATCTGGTCATGCAGCTTTCATGCTAGTACACACTCTCTTACACCCAACATGACACAATTCAAAGGAAATTAAAACTCTTCATAAACAATTAAACATTCTTACTTTCTGTTAGCTAATCAGTTTACATTTCCAAAATCACTACATTAATTATGAACACAAGCTACAAAAAGTAATCTGCAAGAGCAAAAAAAATATGAACTCACTTGGCTTCTTCTTTTTCGAGAATTGAGGCAAGAGCGTGAATAACCTTAGCATTTGGACGGTCAGGCGCCGATGTAATTTTATCAATTAGCTTCTGAGCCTTCTCCACCACTAAGTTAGGAACGTCCTCACCCTCACCACCTTCTCCTCCTCCCCCTCCCTCGCTCCTATCTTCTACTCCCCCTTGCTGCTCTCCCACCTGCGACGTCTCTGCTTCTTCAACAGCCGCCGCCGCCGCCCCGGCGTTCTCACTGTCCTCCATCGTCCAAAAAATAAATAAATAATTAATTAACAACGCCCAGAGAAGTCAGCGGCTGAAATCGGTGCAGTCCGAGCAGCGTAAATCGGTTCAGTCCGAGCGGCGGCGAGAGATACGTGGCGGTGCGGTTTGATTATGTGCCTGCGAAGAAGAAGCTGGAAGTTTCGAAGAGGCGCAGTGCGCGGAGTTCGCTGTGTTATTGTTTGTAGAATTTTCGAGCCCTAGTGTTTGTTTCTCCACCGAGTCGGGTCCGAATCTCGCCCGAATGATCAACCGAATCAATGTTTCGCTTATTTACACACAGACCCTTGAATTAAATTTCCATTTAACGTTTGGCCCCGATTAGAACGGCCCAAATTGGCCCGTCAAATTTTACGGCGCGCAAGTTCCAAAATCAGCTCATTGATTGGTTGACTTGACTAAAGCTATAAAATTTGGCTCGATACTAAATAAGTGGGATTCGGATTAATCATCGGTTGTCCGTCCCTATTCATATCAAATAAAATAAAAATTTATTTGAATTTATTATACTTTTTAACTGTCTTAACAGTATTTTATTATAATAATATTGACGATAAATATACTTTACGCTTAGTTTCTGTTTTCTTAGACTTTTTTGTTTTAGCTAGTCAATACTAAATTGGGATCAAATGAGAAATGACATCTTTGGTGAGAAATAAGAAATTTTAATAACCGTCCGATTTAATATCCAACGGACATGATTTTACCAATAGATGTCCATTTATTTTCGGATTAAATACGAGATTGGGGGTGTATTAGTCATTTGATTAAATCTAGTTTTAATTAATCCCTATTTTGTCGCACACGTTCGTTCTGTTTTTCGATCCTCTTCTGCGTTCACCTCCTCCTGCCGACATCCTCTCCTGCCTTCACCAACCATCGCTAGCCCACTCTCATCTCTCAATCGGGTTCAACAAACATCACAAACCAATCTAAAACCGACGAACACGCAGTACGCGCTGAAAGTTATAAGCGGTGATCATGAGGAGAGCGTGCGTCGCCAGATTTACCGAGAGATTGAGATTTTGAGAGGCGTTGATAACCCTAACGTCGTCAAATGTCATGAAATTTTCGATCACAACGGGAAAATTCAGGTGGTGCTCGAGTACATGGACGGTGGATCACTGGAAGGGAAGCATATAACGAACGAAGCATCGTTGGCTGATCTGACGCGTCAGATTCTGGGCGGGTTGGCTTATCTTCACCGACGACATATCGTGCATCGCGACATCAAGCCGTCGAATTTGTTAATTAACGGACGTAGGCAGGTGAAGATAGCTCATTTTGGGGTTAGTATGGTTTTGGAGCAGACAAGTGATCCTTGTAATTCGTCTGTTGGGACGATCGCGTATATGAGCCCGGAACGTATCAACACCGATTTGAACCACGGGAAGTATGATGGGTATGCTGGAGATATTTGGAGCTTGGGAGTGAGTGTCTTGGAGTTTTCTCTCCTGCAATTTTTCTTCTTCG
Source organism: Rhodiola kirilowii (assembly GCA_033675215.1). Lineage (NCBI taxonomy): Eukaryota > Viridiplantae > Streptophyta > Magnoliopsida > Saxifragales > Crassulaceae > Rhodiola > Rhodiola kirilowii. Next base: position 50,313,700 of record CM066203.1, on the reverse strand, counting down.
ATTTACTCTCTTCTGCAATTTGTTTTTTGATGAGCTCTCTCTTGCAAATTTTGATTTATAGAATTTGTGTAGTGCCGTGGGGAAACGGGAGTCCTAGTCGTTGGACATAATTTTATACATACAATTCAGTCATGTTTTGGTCCTTCACTGAGAAAGTGTTACGCATTTGAATAGAAAGATACGCATTATATAGTTACTCATTTTGAATAGACAGATACGCATTATAAAGTTACGCATTTTGAATAGAAAGATACGTATTATAAGGTAGGCATTATAAAGTTACGCATTTTAGCATGGACTTTATGAACGCTTTCATGTTTATGATAATCCATTACGAATTTTAACTCATGGATTACGCATTTTAAACACCCAATGAACAACACATGCTTGTTTGTCTCTATAAAATCAAATTCAATTGTTTACAATTGCTCCAAAAGGAACACAATTTGTCGTAAGATACAGAACAAACTCTGTTTACAGCAAAATGAGCAACATTAAAAAAATATCAGTTTTACATAATGATATGATATCTATTTGGCATGAGGTTCATCATCTAAAGTGCACTCCAAAGTATTTTTGATTTCATCCAGTCACGTGCGCGCTGTAAAACAGTGGCCCTACTGGAATTCAGATGTGACCTTATGATAACATTCAAGTATGTGTCGCGCAACGCAACTAGTTGTTTGTCTTGCTGCAATGTAAATGCAAGAACATTATGTTAGTAAGTTGAGTGGATATAAGTGCTATAACAAACATCATGTTCATTTACTATTTTGCTGATTCTCACCTCTTCATCAACGTTGGATTCTGGTTTTCTACTTGCTGCAGAATCATGATATACAATTTATTAGTGCCTTCTAGCATAGTTTGAAGCAATGCTATGAATTTTCAAAGCCCATCGACAATGAAAATAGTGGTACGCATTTTAAAAGCATATTCAGTTAACCAAGAAATAAGCTACGCATTTTAAAATATAAAGCCAGTTAGCTAGTAAACAATTTATGCATATTGTGTAGGGAAGATACTCATTTTAAAATTAAAGGCCAATTAAAATTCAAAGCCAATTAACTAAAAAACACTTTTACGCTTTTGAATGCCCATTAACATCAGAAACACTGTTAGCTTTTAAATGGAAAGCCAATTAAATAAGAAACTATGATATGCATTTTTAATGCAAATCTACACATTTTCAATGCAGAGCTACGCATTTTGAATTTAACCAACCAACACTGCTGGGCATTTTGAATGCAAATCTACGCATTTTGAATGCAAAGCTATGCATTTAAAAAGCAAAGCCATAACTAGGACAAACTCTTACGCATAGTAGGCTGAAACTGAAACAATACCTATGTGTTCATTTGCCTAATATAGTAGGCCAATAATGCCATAACAATCCAAAGCTACGCATTTTAAATGGTATTGGCAATCTGCGAACTAAGACAACGAATCGAAGAACACGACCTACCACAAAATTCACAATAAATCAACCAAATAACCTAAAGCAACAGAAATCGAAGAACACGACCTACCATAAAATTCACAATAAATCAAACAAACAGCGAATCAACGTACACGACCTACTGTAAATATGTGTGGATTTTTTCGACTGATTCCCTTCGTCCGCCATTAATCAGTGCTGTCGTTCTACCGTAAATTCCCTCCGTTCGTCGAATTTTAGGGTTTTAATACTGGTCGCCGTCTCTTGTATTTTCAGTTTGAGTCGCTTCAATCCGTGCCGCTGTTCAACAGTCCGTCGCCTTCAGTCGCCGTCGCTCGCACGGTTGATTTCGCCTTCAGTCGCCGTCGGTCGCCTTCAGTCGTCGTCGGTTGCGTCGCTTTCAAAATCGAAAATTCGTCTGATGCGAATTTTGGATTTTTAGTGATTATAGGGAGAGAATAGGGGATGCGGTTTAGACCTAATTTTATCTTCCTAATTTGCCCCTTAACCTTATTTGGCAATTAATTAAATATGAATTTTAATTATATTTAGTTCTAATCTTAGCCGTCCATTTTTCTGATCTAATGGTTATTAAAGTTTCTCATTTCTCATCTAATAAGCCTTTCTCACAGGATCTCAACTCAGTCAATACTTATGTCATAAGTCTATTTTTGCGACGTGTTTGGGTTGTCATATGCGACCCGATGAATATTTAGTGTCGGGTTCGGATTGACCTAATTAATCCGATCATTATTTCAGATAGAATTAGGGACGAACCAAACCCGTCCTGACACGTTCCATGATCACCCCTAACTAAAATAGTAATTTGTCCATTTGGATTCTTCCTGTCCAGCCTAACCAAATACTTGAGGTGTTTAAAGTGATAGTGTTTCGATAAAATCAATGTTATATTGTTATATTTTAAAAGATCGAAAAAGGATTCCGGTCAAACTTTTTTTTTTTTGTAGAAAATATGAATCAATGACAATTATTGATTTGATCATTTAACATATGATATTAAATCTCGTGGCATATAGTTAATTTCTCGGCAATGAATTATAGACCACTTTGACAAATTATGTCGAATGATTAGTTTATTGCCAACGAATTATAAGTTTTTTTATTGTGGATTTTACATCTCATACAAATCAAGTACTACATGAATACATCTTGTACATATTACATGAGCACTTTTTAGTACTCGGGTACGCGTATGTTGGGCGAAAAACACTTCTCCATAAAAATGGTGAGAATAATGCTAGTCGAACCTTGACCTCTTAACTAGTCAAGAGTTTAAGCCACTCTACCAAATTCCTTTTCGCGTTAATAAATTATAAATTAATTTTTATAATTTAAACCTAATATGAGATTTGCACCTAATAAATATTCTTATTTTAAAAATACATTAATTAAAACGACGTTGTTCTTATAGAGACGATTCCGTGTTCGACGGTCTGAATTTGAATGCGTTCCAGCAGATCGATTAGAATCATAAATAGCTGCCCAAAAAAGTCCAAATTAAGATTCTGAATCTGACCGCTAATCTGAACGAGATTCGTCATCATAGCCAATCAAATTCTGGCCTAAGAAACAGTATAAAAAGCCGCAACTTGCTAACGCGTTGGAGTCGTGGACGGAAGTCGCAAGTGCTATTGATTTCCAGGGGAGACAGAGAGAGAGAGAGAAAGGTAACATATTTTAGCGATTTTTGAATTGGGGATTGATAAAATCGAAATGGGTTTTGGTTGAATTTCGTTAATTGATGCGTTTTGTATGTGAATTGGTTCATAGGGTTCTGAATTGTGTTCTTAGGGCTCAGATCCGATTCTTCAATCGAATTGGGTTTCTGTAAATTTTGTTTCATTGGTGCGTTTTTTGTGAATTAATCTTTTAGGGCTCATGTTGATTTGGGTAGTTGGGTTCTGAAATGCCTGCCTAGGGCTCAGATCTGAGGCTTGAATTGAATTGGGTCTGTTTAATGTTACTTGCTTTATGCAATTTTTGTGAAGTGGTATTTGGTGTTCGTGTTGATTCGATCAGGTGGCTTCTATTTTGACTGCCTAAGGCAAAATTGAGGCTTGAATTGCCTTGGGTTTGTATAAAGTCGTTTGCTATAGAAGCTTATTTGGTGGATTGGTTTTTAGGGTCATGTTATTTGGTCCTAAATCTGGAGACAAATTGGGATTTGCCACTTTTTGTCAAATTGTTGGGAAAATGCCTCTCAATTCAAGTTTATTTGGGTTTGCCACAAACCGTTATTGGTAGTAGCGGTTTGTGGCGAAGTCAAACCTAACACCTACGTGGAGTTGGAAGTAGGAGCCACAAACCGCTAATGATAGTAATGGTTTGTTTTGAAAAGAGATCTAAGTTTCTTATTTCAGCGCAAACCGCTAATACAGTTAGCGGTTTGTTTTGAAATAAAAAAAGTGTCAACGTGCCTCCTACGTGGGTTTGATTTTGCAACAAACCGCGAATAGAACTAGCGGTTTGTGGAAAAACTCAAATAAACTTTAACCGAATGGCTTTTTCCCAACAGTTTTGCCAGAAAGTGCCAAATCTCAAATTGTCTCTAAATTTGAGACCAATAATTGTTTTTTTCATCTTCTGTTAGTTTTGGTGTAAGTTTAAAAGGGTTAAATTTGGTGGTTGGAATAAAGCACCCTACTATAGTAATATTCAATCCTTGTGTTTATTACATGAACTTGTGATGATGTAATATACTTACATCTCTTGGGCGCTCTTGTTGTTGATGTGTTTTTTAATCCGAATGGTTCATTTTATCTTTGAGGCCAGGCTTCAGCTACTGTAAGGGCAATGGCTGTTACCATCAAGCAGATGTCTCTCCTCGTGTCAGTGTTTGGTGTCACCTCGTTTATTCTTGGAGTAATTGCCGAGAACAAGAAGGTCTGTATTGTTCCTAACGTATGTATACAGTTCCGTTAGATAAGTCGTTTATTCTAAACTGACTGTTGTTTCGGCTCGAGTTCCAGCCTGCTGCTGGAATTCCATATGCAGGAAAGGGCGTGACGATCTGCAAGTACCCATCAGACCCATCTGTTGCTTTGGGATACCTTTCGGTTGTGTTTCTCATTGCGTCCACAGTTTGCGGCTACCTATCGCTATTCTACCCTTACAAGGGAAAGTCAATTCCTCAAAAGCAGCTGTTCAGTAGCACCAACTTCGTTGTGTTCTTCAACATTGCTTTGTAAGCTTACGCTTCTGCCCAAACTGTTATCTAAATTTCTTACTTGATCGGTTTGCTGATGTCGAGATTGGATGATACATAGGTTTGTTGCTGGACTGGCCTTGACCTTCCTGCTATGGCCTACAATTCAGGAGCAACTTCACTTGACCAAAAACGTCCACCACAGCGAAACCGATTGCCCCACTGCCAAAACAGGCCTGCTCGGCGGTGGTGCTTTCTTGTCCCTAGATGCATCTCTTTTATGGCTGGTTGCTCTCATGCTTGCTGATAATGTCCGTGAGGACTACTTTGAAGAAACCGACGCCAATGGCAAAGGCGCAGTACATGCTTAAAGTTAAAAATCATCTGTTTCATGAATCCAGTGCTTGCTCTCTACAGTGTTGGCTTACAAAAGTCTTACACTTTATCTTCGAATCCGATTCGATGCTATACTACATTCCTGTAAATAGATGATCGTAGTACCCTTCTCCGTCGTTGGATTGAAATAATTTACAACACTCAGCTTGGCTAGCCCTCAATTGTTGATGTGCCATTCAGCTCTATTCCTCTGCATTACGTCTGGAAGTTCCAACTCTGTTACATTCACAATTTAAAGGATACGTATCTGAAAATTGTTCGAACTGAGCAAATCCATTCCTTTTGGAAGAAAAAAAAAATGCTACAAACAAAGGATCCAAAAAGGAACTAACTTTCAAGATCCTGGTTTGGGTTAGGACATACCACAAACAAGTTTGACACATCTCGTTTGGCAAACAGGCGCAAAAGGGTCGGTATGCATTTTTTTTCCTCAACATACCTGCATCTCCAAACCAGTATGTTTCCGGTATTCACTGAAATTGAAACAAACTGATACTGTTTATTTTAAAACGGTACAGATGATATATGTCGTCAAACTAATTTTCCGTATTTGGACTCAATTTCAAATATAAAACAGTCCATTTAGGATAAAATCTCCAAACTTTTGCACTCGTAGCACCTAAAAAAATTAAAAAAATTTATTAAAAAAATCAATACTCAAAAGCTCAAACTGATCTATCTGAGCTTCGACCGAGAATCAAACCATGATTGCCTAAGCTTTGGCAGCCAGCTGCGGTTGAGATGATCGGGCTATGTAAACAGAGAGTCGAAGAAGCAAAGGAAGAGGAAAACGACAAGGGATTGGGAGAGGAAGAAGCTCCAAATCAAAGCCATTTGTGGTGACGGTTAAGTTGTGCAGTTTTGAAGAGGATGAGATGAAGTTAGAGACAGTTAGGTAAAAGGGTTTTGATGTAGATAGATTTCGAGTTTTGAAATTTGAAACTGTGTGAGCCGCCAATGAACTGGAGTAGGGCCACTATATATAAGGCAGAAGAACTCAAAACGGACTCTGAAGCCATGCCTGCCACAAAAACTTGGGATGGTAAAACGGGTGGGCGGGTATCGGGTGGGTTGTAAACGGTTAGCGGATTAAGCGGGTCAATCCTGTTAAAATCCGTTTAACGTTACGTTAGCAGGTTTAACGAGCGGGTTCTTAATCCGGTTAATCCGTTTAACCCGTTTAATCCAGTTAATCCGTTTAACTTTTTTAGTCTAAAAAAGATTATACTTGTTTCATTGTCAAATAATAAAATTATAATGTGAGAGATTCTGTTACGGGTGTGAAGGACATCCCTGCAGAACCTGACCCAAACGGACCACAAAATGGTGCGACTCGGCCAGCTAGAGTGCGCCGCAGGCCTAACAAACTTGCAGAGTTCACCACGTAAAAGGGGAGCAGAGGTGTCAGAGAATAATTAGCTGGCAAATGTTAGGAGATTTGGTTATCAAAATACGGTTACAAGAAACACTATATGTAATGCACTGTTGGAATATGAGAAGGTAATCAAATGAAATACAAATTCTCTCCTCATCTCACTCTGTTCCCTCTCCCCTACTCTAGCTCCTCATCCCCTTCACCATTCTCTTGTTACTCCAGGACCCTGGGTCTTAACATTGGTGCTTTCTTCATTGATTCCACTCAACCTCCACCATGCCTGAAGGTCCCACAACCCGCTCCCAAGCTGAAACCATCGTTACACTATCTGAGATAGTCCAACAACATGCCACCACATTTACCACACAAACTCAGCTCATGGAGTCCATGAACCAATCCATCAAAGGGCTCCAACTTTCTATAGCAAAACTTGAAAAACAACCAGCCTTATTACCATGTCCACCACCCCACCCCACCACCACCCCCACTCCAGCCACCAATACCTAACCCTCTTTCGCCTACCCAACATCACCCACCCATCATCCAACATCCCCATACCAGCACAGCCTACCCAAACAACTATCAAGACCAAAACTCCCATCCATTGACCTTATCCTTCCCTGCAAATACCAAACCACCGAAACTTGATATACCTCTATTCTCTGGTGATAATGTTACAGGATGGTTGTTTCAGATTGAAACATTTTTTGCCTTTCATGATACACCTGCAGAGCAGAAACTTCACATCACAGCTTTTTATATGACCGGGCCGGCATTGCAATGGGTTCAATGGATGAATCGCACACATCAACTATCCTCTTGGGAGTTCTTCGTCCATGATTTAGAGCTTCGTTTCGGACCTTCGGCATTTCATAATCCAGAAGCAGCTTTGTACAAGTTACGCCAACGCACCTCCGTGACAGGATATTTGGCTGAGTTCGAAAATTTGTCGACTAGAGCTATTGGACTCTCGGCTGATAATCTCCTTAACTGCTTCTTATCTGGTCTCAGGGACGACATCAAAAGAGAAGTGTATGTCCTCCGACCCAAGTCTTTACATGAAGCAATAGGCGTGGCTAAACTAATTGAAGACAAATGCGACGACATGAGGCGCCATCTGCCAAGAACCCCCTACCCACGAGCACTGACAACATCCAACCACTCCACCCCAAATCCACAAAATGAACCACAACCACACCGCCTACCGATTCGTCGCCTCACCCCAACAGAAATGGCAGCCAGAAAGGACAAAGGGTTGTGCTTCAACTGTGACTAGCACTTTACCACCGGTCACCGTTGCCGCCCTAGATTCCTTTGCCTGCTCATCGACGATGCAACATTGCCTCTCAATTTTCCCCAATCTGACCCTCCCGACAACATAGTCCCCATTCAGAACCCGATCGAACCCCTATCAGAAGAAAACATATACCAAACCGATACCAACCCGAACCCTAGTATTTCTCTTCATACCCTTGAGGGCCACTTCGTTACCACCACGCTTCGCATCAACGCCACAGTTCTTGGTAAACCAGTGATTGTACTTGTGGATGGTGGCTCCACTCATAACTTCATACAATCAAGGATTGCCAAATTTCTCAAACTGACGGTTGAACCATCCCAACACATGGAGGTGACAGTTGGTAATGGCGACTCTTTGCAGTGTGAAGGTTCCTGCGTTAGGGTTCCGCTTCAAATGGGTGCCAATCAGTTTAACATCGATCTGCACCTCCTGCCAATTTACGGTGCTGATTTAGTATTGGGAGTTGAGTGGTTAGCAGCTATTGGACAGGTGTTATTTGATTATAAAGCATTGTGGCTCAGTTTTATGCATAATGGAGCCCACATCAAACTACATGGCCTCAACCGTCCATCACTTGCCCAACTGACATTGAAGCAGGTCAACCGCCTTGCCATCACTTCCTCCTCAGCCTCGTTTTCCCACCTTGTCACCACAATCTCTCCCACCCAAACACACTCCCAAACTATCCAAAACGACATTCCTACATTACCAGATAACTTACCCAGCACCATATTGACAGCCTTCTCTTCCCTACTCAATACATTTAAACCTATTTTTCTTCCACCGAAAGGACTACCACCTCCTCGTCATTCTGATCATCGAATTCCACTTATTTCGGGTTCTAACCCCGTCAATGTTCGACCCTACAGATATCCCCATTTCCAAAAAAATGAAATAGAAAAACTTATTGGGGAAATGCTCTCGGATGGCATCATTAAACCCAGTGCTAGTCCCTTTTCTTCGCCCGTACTCATAGTTAAAAAGAAAGACGGATCTTGGAGGTTTTGTGTAGACTACCGTGCTCTCAATGCAGTTACAATTCGTGATCGTTTTCCGATCCCCACTGTTGATGAGCTACTCAATGAATTACATGGCGCCACCATATTTTCCAAATTAGACCTGAGATCCGGCTACCATCAGTTGAGAATGCACCCTGAGGACACCCATAAAACTGCTTTTCGAACTCATGAAGGGCATTATGAGTTTCTTGTAATGCCATTTGGGTTGTCTAATGCTCCGTCGTCATTTGATAAGTCAAATTCTTGACTATCATTTCTCTCTTTTACTCGGTGTTTTTGATTCGTTTCCGACTTTGATATGTTGCCATTTGACCTATTTATCGATGATCTAGGTTATAAACTGCTTATACGACCCCAGAGTTTGGGAAGATCAAACCTCATGGAATATCTCGATTTTAGCTTGAAAATGAGGAGCTTCTCATTAAATCTGCCGAGACCCGCTCGAGCCCCATGTAGCCCGCCCGGGCCATAACTGCATCTCACTCGGAGAACAAGCATACACCCGGCCGGTCCTCGCCACGCCCGACCGGGCATCCTTCGCATCTCGCTCGGAAGACGACGCACACCCGCCCAAGACTTTCTTCACCCGCTCGGGCCTTCAACGCAGCAAGCCCGGGATGATAGCTCACGCCCGGTCGGTTCTCTACACACCCGACCGGGTCTCCACTGCTTTCTGCTCGACTAAACCATGCTCTAGCCCGGGTCTCATCTTGACCGACCGGGCCTCCCCTGAAAGCTCGGATTTTTACTCGTTGGATATAAATAGAAACTTTGGATTTCGGCACGAGTATCGAGATAACCGCCTAGGGTTTTGGAGAGAAGGAAGCTTGGAGTTGATCAACCGACTTGGGAGACATCTAAGGAGAGAAGGGAGACTTTCAATCCTATTTTCTTCATCCTCTTTGAAGTCTACTTGTCTTAGTCAAGACGAGTTCCAGATGGTGTTCGAACTGCGTCTCGAACACTTGTTGGACAGTTTCAGGTTGTGTTCAAACAGAGGCTGGAACACCTTAGCAGACAGAACATAAACAGCACAAAATAGGGGCACACACGATATGATAACCCAGTTTGGCTCCGCCTACTCTGGGGGGTTTCCCACACCCGAAAAAGGGACACAAATCTTATTACGAGTTTAGGGTTACAGGAGGTCTTACTCTTACACAACTCCTCATTTGTAATGGCCTCACCACTAACACTCCGTCTCTCGGATTTCCAATCTCGGTTCGTCGCAACTCCCCTCGATCCCCTATGGGTAGGACGAGACTTCCCTCTCGGCCTAGTCTTGGACTTCTTGGAAGTCCAGTCGCCTTCTCCCAAAGACGTGTCTTTATCACCGTGTGTGTGCGCTTGATAGTTCTCCAAGAGCAGTCTGAACAGCACACTGAACAGACTGCTTCTTCTCCGTTGATATTCCGATGAGGAATAATCAGCCGGTGGTCGCTCCTCCTCCAATCTCACGAACTCTCGTGTATATCTTTTCTCTCAGGAAGCGACGCGATTATGGATGCCCTAGCATTGTATTTATATGCTCGGATGCCATCCAAATCTGCTCAAGATCATCCCATCAAATATTTAGGAAATATTCCTAAATATTCGATGTATATCTTTCTCCAATCTTTAGAAAGTATATTCGAAAACTTCCTTCCCAAGTCAGCCACACCGCCTTTAATCTAATGTGTAGATATTCGTTTGAATATCTGAATCTTCGAATTCCTAGCTGGCCGACTCCAATCAGATCGAAATATTCTTGTCAAATATTTCGGAGATACTTCTACATATTTGATAGATATTCAATCTCTTCCATATCCAATCTTTGGAGATTACTTCCGTGCCAAGTCATCTAATATTCTCGAATCCAAGCTGAAGATATTCATTTGAATATCTGATCTTTAATGATGACTCGTCAATTGATCCCAATCAGATAATCTCATCGATCTTTTGGATATGCAAATCCTTGCGTCTGCTGTACGTTGTACTTCTGTTCCAGTGTGTGGTTGAACTCCAGCTTGAACTGTCTAAAGCCGTTTTGCCAAATCCATGCCATTCATGGGAACATCAATCTCCCCCTTGGCATTTTGGCAAAACCAAATCTACGCTTTAGACGCACCTTGAGGAACCAGAACAGTTACCTCAAACCACTCCCCCTTTTTGCCACAAACTGGCAAGGGGTCCAATCGAGCAACCTGGTCTCTTCGGCAACTGGAATCTTGTCAACTCCCCCTCGAACATAGCCTGGGACAGTGACACATGCTGTGAGTCTGTCGGACCATGGTGTCTCAGCAGCTGTTCGACCACGGGTCAGCAACTGATAGGTTCCTGAATTGCTCCAATCAGTGTAGCCAATGCCTCTACATCCTCCAATCATTCTCTGGGACTTCAAAATTGTATCTAGGTCTTTTGATCCAGAGATTATCATCTTCACTGACTGCTTGAAATGATTCAGCTCGTCCTGTACTGCCGCGTGGTAGTCCATCTCCAGACATATCTCTCTTTGGCTCATGGCAGCATGTCTTTTCTTCAATCAGGACAACAACTCTCTGTCTTCTTTATCATCACTGGGATATTGTAGAGCGCGCACCAATTGATCGATTCTTGTCCTTTACGCCTGTATGACCTCAAGTAGTTGTCCGCGTTCAGCTCGGGACAACTTCTCACCAGTAGCTCTCTTTATGGAAGACTCAGGTGCATCCTTCCTGTTCACCCCGGGGTCCTTCAGATCATTCTTATGTCGACCCTTGAACAACTTGTGATCAACTACCAACTTCAACGGAGCACTTGACAGTCTGTCCTGGTCTGTCTTCAAATCTGGTAGAGCAGCTGTCCCATCTCCTTGTTGATCGTGGTTCTATGAGATGTAGGCTTCCAATTGACTATGGTGATGAAGAACAACATCGAGAAGAATAGAGTCAGATCTGCAATTGGGATGGAACTGTCTTCTCATTAAGCAGCCTTTCTGGGATGATCTTTCTTTTCTGCACTGCCTTCCACTTGGCTGCTGCTTCTGTACTGGCACACCATACTATATGCTTAGTCACTCCAGTTGGTACACTAGGTGGAACAGAACCTGGAATACTCCTCTTCTTTTTCTTGGATGCACTTGCTCCCCCTGCATCTGTTCTCTAACCATCCTTCTTGGTAGTTACTCCAGTCGAGCATGCTTGGATGGTCACTTCCTTCTTTGGTTTCTCCTTTTCAGACTTCTTGAGCTCAACCAATGAAACCGAGTCCCGATTGTCCTTACAATCTCCATTATCTGGTCTCTCTAGATCAGCTTTATACATCTCTACATCTGGGATAGCTGGCTGTTCTAACTCCCTCGAAACATCTGGTTCAACAGACACTTTCTCAGCAGCCTTGTCTGTCTCTGACTTCTCTGCAGACTTAACAGGCTCACCTCCTTCTTGAGTTAGTCCCTTCCTTCTGCTTCTCTTTTAATTCAGCTAATGATCTGGGATTTTGAACAGCTCTCTGTGCATGATTACCAGCACCATGTTCTGCTTCAGTCATGATTACTTCTTGGACATCTGACTGCTTTTCCTTCTTCTAGATGATAGGTTCAATAACAACTTGCTCTTCTACTTGTTCTATCTCCGTCTGATTTTCAGGTCGGTCTGACTCATCAGAGACAACATCTTCAGGCTCTTGTTGCTTCACATCATCAGCCTTCATACGAACAACTTCACTCTCTGTCACCTTCTCTTCATCGACTACCTCAGTAGTCTTTTCTGCTAAACATTCATCCGACTCTTCATCTAATACCAAACTTCTCTTGCTAGAAGGCCCAACAACCTGCTCAATCTCAGAGTCTAACATAGCAAGTTTTCTCCCCCTTACATCACTAATTCGTGCAGCGTATTTCCTGGGAGTTCCATTCCTTCCAAGGCCGACTTTCATGCAGATTCATGTCTTCTTCAGCACGAAGCCAGTGGCATCTACCTTTGTATTCAACAGCTTCTGCTTATCAGAACCACAATCTTAGCCCTACTGACTTCACCTTCTTCTGCAGCATCGGCCACAGAATCTACAGCAGGTTTCAAACCCTTCGGCTTCCCATTAACCGCTTTATCACCCTTATGACTCACTGAATCTTTACCAATCGCCCATACTTCCTTATCAACAAAATTGAGAGCAATAGCTTGGGAGTGAGAACAAGGGATTACCTCATTGAGGAGTGGTTCAGCCATCGCCTGATATTCCTTCACAGTCTGCACACTCCCTTTAGTTGGATTAGGATCAGCCTTTGACGCCTTTGAAGTAGCTTCTTTAAGTTCTGTCACAGCCGCCTCTTCTCCCTTCTTTTTCCCTTCTCCGATCTTAGGGTTTGCTGATATTGTATCCTCATCCGACTTCGATTCAACTGCCTTTTTGATTTCTCAAAAATTTGGACTCCTCCACTTGCCAAAAACTGTTATGTGAATATCTCTTGAGATATTTGTCCAATCACCTCTCTCCTCCTTGATATCGCCTCATAAAGCTGCAAATATGTTGAACTTAGTAATCAGTTCTAACCACGTATCATCTGTTCCAACCCTCTTCTTTGGTAGGTCAGCCCATCTGATTTGCTGGGGCTCTGCTCTTGGCTGACCTCCGTCTGGAACACTTAGTTGGCGATAACACACATACCCAGAGAGGATCTAAGTGTGTCGAACTGAGCGGCGTCTAGTGGCATGGTGAGTACGACAGTTATAGTGGTCATGTGTTTCGATGTGATGACCTTCTTCTCCACCATCTCTCTGATGAAGTGATATCTGCTCATGGAGTGTTGTACTGGGTTCTTGGGCAGAAACTTCTTCACCCGTTCCACTCCGTGTTCAGACAGATTCTGCTTCATCCATAGGAACTGAGTGCAGCATGCAGCGATGCTCTCCTGCTCTCCCAGCATCTGGTCACTGTGTGTTCCAGGAAGGTGTTTCATCTCCTTTTCCCTGAGTCTCACAAATTGTCCAAGCAGCTTCTGTGTACTCGTGACGAACATACGCTCTACTCCCCCTCGCTCATAGCCATGGTCGATGAGGAACGTCTCGTACCATGCTCTGGGCGCTTGTGTGAGTCTGCACATAGTCTTCTTCAGTTCGTGACTATGCGCAAGATGATATGACATCCATGCTTTAGATCTGGTGAACTCTCCCAGTTCCACGTGAATGACCACCACCCAAGTCTCATCAATAACTGTTTTGATGACATTCTTCGGACTAGATGAACAGGCAGCCAGCTCTCGACACTTGATCTCATTTGCTCGACTCTTAATTCTCCATGAGGGTTGCAGCGCAGGTGCATCATCAAGTGTCCCAGCTGGAGTAGGTGTGGCTTCATCGGCTAGACCTCCCTCTGGAATTTTATCTCCTAGAACTGAGTTGGGGGCAACATCGTCTTTCACCTTTCCAGAAGAGGACACCATACCTGTCCCTTGCAATTCCATTTCATGTATCGTGTTTACCGGACAGACAGTGGCAGCTCCTGTTCCAACTGAGCCTAGACAGTAGCTATTGTTTATTGACCTACTTCCTTCCAACAGTGTGTCTCCATTCCTATTCAGTACTTGACACGAATCACGAGTGAAAGTAACAGACTATCCTTTATCACACAATCTACTGATACTGATCAGGTTCACCTTGAACCCATCCACTAGGAGGATATCCTCGAGCACAGGTAGATCCGAAACCTTCAATGTCCCACAGCCGATCACCTGGCCCTTCCCTCCATCTCCAAAAGTGACAAGCTGAAGCTTGCAAATAGATTTAACAATGATGAAATATCGAGGATTACCTGTCATATTGAGATGAACTTCTTTGCGGATGTTCAACTCAGCATTCTTTCTCCTTAGCCCCATCAAGCATGCAGGATGTGTTTCTCTCTTTTTCTCTATCTCAGCTTTCAGAACTGATACGGTGTCTAGCAGTTTCACCTTCTGTGCAAGAAGTGACGAGGGTTCTTGATTCATTCCAATCATCTCTTGCTTCAAAGCAGATATTTCCTCTTGGTGCTCCACCTTCTGGGCAACGAGAAGTTCAACCTCCTGCCACTGTTTATCTTCTTCTTCTGTCAGGCTTGCCACTGTTTCTGCGAGCTTCTTGTTCAGGCCAATCACCAATAGGCACTTCTCATAGAGTTCCTTGTACGTCTCGGCCGAGGTCTCATGAGCAAGTCCTTCGTCATCACTGCTTGAAGCGTCGTCAATGGGCTGTTCAGACAGTGTACTAGAATATGGATTTTCACTTGTCTCACTGCCGTCTTCAATAGTGACTACATGTCCGACGAGATTGACATTCTCATGTTCTTCTTCCTCATCGTTAGTTTCACTTTCTGGACCCTCATATGCTATTCTGAGAATATCCCATGCTTCGTTGGCCACCTCACATTCAGCAATCAGTTTGAACACGTTCTCGTCCACTCCATAAAATATTGCATTCAGGGCCTTTGAATTCCCAACAGCCGCTACATCATCTGCTTCAGACCACAGGGCTTCGGGTTTTGGCATAACAGCTCCTTCAAGGTTGGCCATCATGGGTTCTGTCCATCCTATCATCACGGCTCTCCATGCCTTTTCATCGAGGGATTTCAGAAAGGCTTTCATCCTGGGTTTCCAATAGGCATAATTCGGCCCTTCAAGCAACGGTGGTCGGTTAGTGCTCTGTCCTTCCTTTAAACTCATCTTGAACTGTCGCCGGATCACACTCTGTATGTCGAGTGCCTGCTTTGATAACAATTGAAGTCTACTTGTCTTAGTCAAGACGAGTTCCAGATGGTGTTCAAACTGCGTCTCGAACACTTGTTGGATAGTTTCAGGTTGTGTTCAAACAGAGGCTGGAACACCTTAGCAGACAGAACATAAACAACACAAAATAGGAGCACACACGATATGATAACCCAGTTCGGCTCCGCCTACTCTGGGGGGTTTCCCACACCCGAAAAAGGGACACAAATCTTATTACGAGTTTAGGGTTACAGGAGGTCTTACTCTTACACAACTCCTCGTTTGTAATGGCCTCACCACTAACACTCCGTCTCTCGGATTTGCAATCTCGGTTCGTCGCAACTCCCCTCGATCCCCTATGGGTAGGACGAGACTTCCCTCTCGGCCTAGTCTTGGACTTCTCGGAAGTCCAGTCGCCTTCTCTCAAAGACGTGTCTTTATCACCGTGTGTGTGTGCGCTTGATAGTTCTCCAAGAGCAGTCTGAACAGCACTCTGAACAGACTGCTTCTTCTCCGTTGATATTCCGGCGAGGAATAATCAGCCGGTGGTGCTCCTCCTCCAATCTCACGAACTCTCGTGTTTATCTTTTCTCTCAGGAAGCGACGCGATTATGGATGCCCTAGCATTGTATTTATATGCTCGGATGCCATCCAAATCTGCTCAAGATCATCCCATCAAATATTTAGGAAATATTCCTAAATATTCGATGTATATCTTTCTCCAATCTTTAGGAAGTATATTCGAAAACTTCCTTCCCAAGTCAGCCACGCCGCCTTTAATCTGATGTGTAGATATTCGTTTGAATATCTGAATCTTCGAATTCCTAGCTGGCCGACTCCAATCAGATCGAAATATTCTTGTAAAATATTTCGGAGATACTCCTACATATTTGATAGATATTCAATCTCTTTCATATCCAATCTTTGGAGATTACTTCCGTGCCAAGTCATCTAATATTCTCGAATCCAAGCTGAAGATATTCATTTGAATATCTGATCTTTAATGATGACTCGTCAATTGATCCCAATCAGATAATCTCATCGATCTTTTGGATATGCAAATCTTTGCGTCTGCTGTACGCTGTACTTCTGTTCTAGTGTGTGGTTGAACTCCAGCTTGAACTGTCTAAAGCCGTTTTGCCAAATCCATGCCATTCATGGGAACATCACTCTTTGTTCCTACTTCATCACCTTTGTAAAAACTACTTTTGATCATTAATGAATATGGCTAGTGAGTAGTCCCTTTTGTTTCTAGGGTTCTATGAACCTCCTTGGTGTGTAATACTCTACCATTTATTGATATTATGCATGAATGAAGGTTTTGTATGGTTGTGAATCTACTTGAATAGCATGCTAACTATATGCCCACCAAGTGTTTGAGAAAATACCTAAGTGGTCTATAACTATGAACTTGAAGTTGAGTATTCTAGCGAATGAGACCTAGAGTTCTTGATGGAGTAGATTTACCTTGTTGAGTGATGTTCACTAGCGTGACTCATCTTGGCATTGAGATAGGCTTGGGTTTAAACCGCTCATTGGTCATAGATTACTCAACTAGCGTTGATAATCGAAGAGCTTGAGTAGGACGTGGGCTAACACTATCTAGCGATTGAAGCCCACGTGCGAGGTGCCTATCCCTTAAATCAAAGAAGTAATCTAGGGATGGAATTTGATTTAATAGTCGCACGCCTTAATCTAACCAATACTTTGCTTGTTCTTGCATAAAATTGAGCTTCTAGAGAGTCTAGTACACCAAGGAGGGACATAGCACCCTAGGAATGCCCTTGAAACTTTGAAAACAACCTTTACATTGCCCTAATCATCGTTCGACATTTGATAACCCCCCCACCTCTAATAACCTTTTGGAAATAGCCTTGTTAAGTAAAGTTGAATAGTTATCCTAAGTTTAAGCTTGCTCCTTGGACGACCCGGTACTTACCGGTCAATATAAATTAATTTCAACTTGTACTAAAATTATAACGTTCAAAATGGCGCCGTTGCCGGGGAGCAATGAATTAACTTAGGGAACTAAAGTGGACTCTACAATATAGGCTATTTCACTTGTTTCTCGTGGTATTGCTTGTGTCATTGTTTGCGACTTAACGATTCCCCTTTACTCTTGTAGGCATTTGAATGAACACGAGGTTTAACGGGAAAAAGCACGTAGCTACCGGTTCAACTTCAAACCTCCCAACCGTAAAGAAACCGAGGGGTAGGCCTCGCAAGAACCCTCCACCCCCTATTCCACCCATTGCTCCCATTATTCCACCGGCTTTCCAAGGGCCAAGACCTCGTCCACCTCCACCTCTAAATCCGCTACATTATCTACCACCGGGGTTTAGAATGGAAGACGGGATAGAGAACCTTCCGGCTCTTCAAAGGGATGACCGAAACATTAGATTGGAGGATGAAGTAGATGATCCTCCCGCTAGACAAAACAACTTTGAAGATCAAGACCCTCCCGCTCCTCAAAGAAACAACAGAAATTGGAGATATGATGACGAGGACAATGAGAGGCCCGTCAGAGATTATATGACTCCCACCCTTGAAGGAAATGGGTCGGCTATTGTGCCTCCGGACGAGGATGCCTTTGATTTCGACGTGAAATCTTCTCTAGTGCATATGGTGACCCATGATCAATATCAAGGAGTCGGAAATCCTTCCACACATTTGGCCAATTTCCAAGAGTATTGCCGAACTTACAAGCCAAGAAATGTACCTGTGGAATATGTCTATCTAAAGCTATTTCCTTCTTCGTTGTATGGAGACGCCAAAGAATGGTTGCAAAACCATGAGCCGGGAACTTTTAGAACTTGGGACCATCTAGCAAATTCTTTTCTGAACAAGTTCTTCCCTCTGTCTAGGACAAAGAAATTTACTGATTTCATATTGACTTTCTCCCAAAGAGACAATGAGCTATTCCATCAAGCATATGATCGCTTCAAACATTATTTGAGGGAATGTGATGTTCCCTTAAGTGGCATGTATTTGGCAAAACGTAGCTTAGATAGTTCGAGCAGGTGTTCAGGGGGAGTTCGAACAATATCCTGGTACTCCTGTACAGCGTGATCAAGACGCAAGGATATTCCCGAAAGATATTGGACTACGAGGATCTCGTCAATATGATGACGGCCAACGACTTATTCGAGTAGTAGATATTCGAATGAATATCTACATCAAAGCGGCAAGCTTATTTGGGCAAGAAGACTTCGGATTATCTTCCAACCGATTTAAAAGATATTCATCAAATATCTAGGAATATTTCCTAAATATTTGATGGGATTATCTTGTGCGAATTAGGGTTTCGCTCGAGCATAAAAATACAATGCAAGGGCAACCCTAATTCTTTTCGCTTTCAAAGATCAAATATACACGAGCATATCCTGCTGATTGGAGAAGAAGAAAGCGACGGCCGGTTGTGTTTCCTCATTGAGAATACACCGGTGCAAGTGTAGTCTGTTCAAGTGCAACACAGACTGCCTGAAGCGTATCAACTGCCGCACACAACGAAGGTAAACAAGCTTTCGAGAGAAAGCATCCGAGCTTCTGGAGAAGGTCGAGAACGTTCAGACTGTAGGTTCTGAACGAAGGGGATCGAGGGGAACTGCGGTGAACCTCGGTTGCAAATCTAAGAGACGGAGTATTGAGGATAGGCTGTTACAAGGTGTAAGTGTAAGTCCCTGTGGAATTCCTATACTCGTAATAAAGATTTGTTATCCCTTTTCGGGTGTGGGAAACCCCCCAGAGTAGGCGGAGCCGAATTGGGTTATCAGTCTGTGTGTCTCTACTACCTTTATCTGTTTGCTGAACTGTTGTGATAAGAGTTCAACCTCTGTGTGTTGAACTGTTGTGCAAAGACTCCCAGGTCTGTCGCAACAGTACCTTGGACACAAGCTTGAACAGGGGACATAATTTCAATTGGTATCAGAGCAAATCACTCGACACACTGAGTGGGATCCTGAACTGTTCAAGATGACTCTGAAGGAAGGACAAAGCATAACCAGACCCCCGCTGCTCGAAGGATTGAACTATGCCACATGGAAGCCTGTGATGAGATTTTTCTGAAATCACTAGACGAAAAGGCATGGAAGGCTGTTCTGAAAGGCTGGACGGAACCCATAATGAACAATCTCACTGGAGAACCGATCGCCAAACCAGAAGCTCTGTGGACAGTAGAGGAGGACAAAGCTTCCATGGGCAACTCAAAGGCACTGAACGCAATTTTCTCGGCATTAGATGAAAACGTCATGAAGCTAATCATCAACTGTGAAGTGGCCAAGGAAGCATGGGATATCCTCCAAACAACGTTTGAAGGAACAGACAAAGTTCGCAACTCCCGCATGCAAGCTGTCACAACCAGGTTTGAAGAGATGAAGATGAAGGAGAGTGAAACCATCACTGAGTACAATACCAGAGTCCTGGAACTGTCCAACGAAGCATCTGCACTAGGGAAATCCATCGATGAAGAAAGATTGGCCAGCAAGGTCCTAAGGTCTCTTCCTCCGAGATTTGCCATGAAAGTCACGGCCATTGAGGAAATGCATGATATCACCACACTGAAGCTAGACGAGCTAATGGGTTCTCTCAGAACTTACGAGATCAATCATGACTTCCAAACCGGAGAAGAGAAGGGAATCGCTCTTAAAGCAGATATAACGGAAGACAAACTGGATTCTGGGTGCACCACTGAGCAACTAGCCATGATGGCACAAAACTTTGGAAGAATGGTGCGGAAAATCAACAGACATGGTCCAGAACAAGGTCAGTCTTCATCAACTGGTTACCGAAACTGGAAATCCAGCAGGCCAAGGTCTACTGATTCGAGGCAAGACTTGTCTGACAAAGGAAAAGAAGAGATTCAGTGTCATGAATGCAAGGGTTTCGGTCACATTGCGTCACAGTGTGCAAACACTCTCATGAAGAAAAAGGCGATGGTGGCGAGATTCAGCGAAGTGAGTCAGACGAAGAAAAAGGTGAAACCACAAACTTTGTGGCCTTCGTCACAACTTTGGATGAATGCAGCAGCACAAGTGAAACTGTTCCACCTCAGTTGGAACTCCCAGGTGAAGACCCCTCGGACAGTGACAATGAAGAACTCACACAGGACTCTCTGGCTCACACCTATAAAGATCTATATGAGAAGTGGCTGCTTCTGATCAAGATGAACAAAAAGCTAAATGACACAGTGGCAAGCGTCACTATGGAAAAGGACAAGGTATGGCAGGAGGTTGAGATTCTACTAACACTGAAGGCAGAACTGGAAGGTACAATTAACTCACTAACTTCTCAACTAGCTGAGGTAAAACAGGAAAGGCTGGATCTTCTTGTTCAGAAAACGGAACTCCTGGGTACTGTCTCCTCCCTAAAAGTCGAAATAGAGAAGGATTGGGACACTCATCCTGTAGGCATGACGGGGCTGAGAAACACCATCATTGATCTACAGCGGAAAGAAATGTTCCAACTAAGGAGGGTGGAACAGCTGGAACTTCAGCTAGAATCCGAGAAGATGGAACACTCTGACACTAGAGAGGAACTCGATCACCTCAAACATTCGGTAAGAATGCTTAACTCTGGCACTAAAAACTTAAATGATATTCTCAGATCCCAGAGAATGGAGTTCGGACACAAAGGATTGGGGTTCACACGAGAAGGCAGCTCAAAAGGTACGACACTTGTTAAAACCAGACCGGTGTCGGAACAGAAGACAGAACAGAAGGTAAGACAACATCCCAGATAGAAAATAGACCTGCAACAAGAATAATCCAACAGTGGTCGAAGAAGGGACGGTACGATGCACTTCGGCTCTCATTCAGCGCAAAGGGGAGAATGGCGCACCTGCTGGTATTGCAATCAGATGGGACACATTAAACTAAAGTGTCGCCTATTTTTATCCGAACGACGTGCTTTCCAGCAACGAACCACATCACAACAGAAACAAGTCTGGGTTCAAAAGGCAGACTGAACCATTTGCATGGTAGCCTGTTACACCTCAAACTACTTATCGCATGATAATTGGCTCTTCGACAGTGGATGCTCCGCACACATGACATGTAACTCTCAATATCTTACCCACATTAGACCTGTTGAGCACATGTGGTTTGTCACCTTCGGGGATGGTGAAAAGGGTCAGGTGATCGGCTGTGGGACATTGATGGTTCCGGATCTCCCTGCACTCAAGAACACCCTTCTTGTGAAGGGACTGACCAGGAATCTTATCAGCATCAGTCAACTATGCGATGATGGACACTATGTGTCATTCTCCAGCTAGTCGTGTCTTGTTCTAGACCAGAATGGCGATACACTGATGAAAGGAAAAAGGGATGCCAACAACTGCTATACTATTAGGGTGGGTCTGACAGAGTCGATGAACAATGTGCATTCGCACCATGGCCAGCAACCGGTTGCTCTCCCATGTGCATACGCATAACCTAGCTTTCTGTGAGGGGGAGTGGAGAAGACCTTGCACACAAGATATGATTGTCGATGCGCACAAATCAAGGTTGCAGGGTGTCCCAAGAAGCTGTTGAGTCAGTCGGTGGTACAGTTGCAAAAGAAGTTCGTACACTGCACACAGGAATGTGCCTGGCCCCGTACAAGAAAATATGAATGCTCACGAAAGATGGTAACTCTGAGGCAGCATACTTGTGTGAAACCATATGGCAGGTCACGGAGTGAAACACCCAGATCCCCAGGGGGTCTATGTGGTGTCAACCACTAAAAGCATCCAACGGTGGTCAGTCATAGTCGAATCTCCAGCTGAAACAGTTGGACTGACCACCTAATATATAGAGCTGGAACAGAAGGCACAGCGCATGAAAATCATTTTTTTAATATTCTCGAAGATTTTTCCTGCCGTTATTTGAATCAAGGGTTGGCTAATTTGGGAAGTTGAAAAGGCCGGAGGATATTTTTGAAACACAAAACAGTTGAGTGTGTTCAATTTCTTCTCTCTCTCGTCCCCAAAACCCTAGAACGGCATCTTCTCTCTCTCAACCTCTCATACACTCAACGGAGATGGTGAACACGAGGAAATCAGCGAAATCCAGCGTCAAAACTGTAGAGAAAAGCAAAGAAAGCATGCAGACCTCAAAGGCGATGGCGGCTAAATCAAAGATTCCGAAATCAAAAACTGCGAAGATGAAAAAGGCGTCGCCTTTACACTCAGCCACCGAATCTTTGGCCAGAGAGCAGTCTGCGGAAGGAATTACCGCTGGGATCCCTCAGCCGGGCTCAGTGGATTCATCTCCAAAAATTCAGGTAAATCCCAATATTCCTTCTATCTCTGTGAATATCCCCGTTGTTGAAAAATCAGTGTTGAATGAAGAATCAAGTATGGAGGGTGAGAAGGTTGTTGAGTCGATTGACGGTGATGAAGTTAGAAGGGCTGCAATTGACGATAATGGTGGTAAGTCTGTTAGTGGTGTCACAACTGATGGTGGTGAAACCAGTAGGGTGGTTCTTGATGGTGATAATGAGAGTGGTAGGGCGGTTGACAAAGCCGGTAGTGTGGTTTCTAAGAAGCAATCTGTCAAGAACGTGGAAGAAAAGGAACCCAGCAGGGGGGCTGGCGGGTCAGGAACGTGGAGAGAAAAGATCTTCGCCACCGGATACATTCCACCAAAAGCTGGCCGCAGGAAGAAGGTGAAGCGGGCCAGTGACTCTCCCAGTAAATATCTAGCCCAGATCTATGCCACTCGAGGTAGGAAGATTGCAATGTCAGATGAAGAAACAGAGAAGTTTATCGAGTCCTCGGGGAGGAGGAACCTGGTGATTAATGATGCTGATCCATCTGAAAATCAAGGGGGAACCACTAAAGAAGGATTCGGTTTGCATGATGAGACTGTGGCAGAGGAGATTAATCCATCAGGAAAGACAGATGTGTTGAAGGAATCAGACCCAGCAGAAAAGGATGAGGAATTAGAGATGTTATACAAAGACATTGATGATGTCATGTAAGACCTGGAAAAGGAGAAGGATCAGGAAGTGGCAAGTCCGGAAGAAGCTCAGTATGATCAGGATGTTGGGGCAAAAGAAATGGTTGCAGACAAAGCTACGAGTGTTCCACCTATGGAACCAGGTGTTCAGTCTGGCATTGAGACTGGAGGAGCTGTAGAGAAAGTTGCAAGCGGTTCATCTGTGGAACCCTCTGTTCAGACTAAAGCTCAAACAGTACCAGCTTCAGAGGAAGGTCTGCGTAACCTAGGTGTTGAAGCAGAAGACTCTGGTACCGAAAAGATCTTAAGTGTTCGAACAGCGGAACAGAGTGTTCAAACTGAAGTTAAGACTGGAGCAGTTCCAAAGAAAGTAATGAGTGAAGAAACCACGACAGTTCAAGATGATCGTAGGAATCATTTGGAGGAGGATGAAGCATCCATTCGTAAGGATGCCCCTATATCAGCAGCAGAAGGTGTTACCCTTTCAGAAGATGACCAAGACAGTGTTCCCCTTGTCAACCTCAAAAGGACAACGAAGGGGAAGGAAAAGAAAAAGGTTGCCTTTGCTACATCTACAAAGGAACCAGCCCAGAAGGTTGCTGAGGTCAGCAGTGGTGCAGGGGGAGCTGGCTCTTCCAAGAAAAGAAAGCGCGTTGCTGCAGTTCCCATCTCTGAAGATGCTGGGAGATGTGAAGTCCCAGCCCCTGAATCTGAGGTAGTTCCAGTCGGTAAGGTCAAGAAAGGAGTATGGTTCGTAAACAAAGAAGCTGCATTGAAATGGGAATGTGTGCTGAAAAGGAAAATCATACCGGAGAGGCTGCTGGATGCATCGAGTTACAAAGGAAAAGAAGTAGTTGAGGTACTCAAAGAATCGGATCTATTCTGGACATTAGACAGATGCAAGCCGTTCAACGAACAGCTGGTGCGTGAGGCCATGGCAAACTTGCCTCCAAAGTTTGGGGTCGTTGGAGATGCAGAATACGGGGTATTCTATGTCAGAGGGAGAAGGATCAACATTGATCCTGAACTTATAAATGTCTACTTCTCCATGGATGACCCTGCTGCTGATGAGGAGAAACCCAACTTTGAGAAGGTAGTAAGGACTATCACTGCAGGCTCTGTTCAGTGGTGGCCTGAGTCAGTTGTGCATACAGCAGATCTGTCAACGTTCTATTCAATGCTGTTCTTCATTGCTGTGTTCAACTGGAGGCCGTCTACTCATCGCTCTACTGTCAACAAGGACACGGCCCAACTGATTTATCAGATAGGGAACAAGCTGAAGGTTAACATGGGCAGAATGATGTTCAAACAGATTGCTGAACACGCTACTTCTACGAGATCCCTGCACCAGATATGTTTTCCTTCACTTATCTATGAGCTGATCATCCACCAAGCTCCTGATTTGAAAGCCTCGTCGGACCGTCTTACCAAAGCTCCAAGCAAATTCATAGCAGACCACAAGCTTTTCAAAGGGCATCATGTGAATGATCTGAAAGGGGGGAGCAAGAGAGGTAAAGAAGTTGGGGAATCCAGTCGAGGGGGAGCCAGAATGGGCATGGATGAGAGGAGCAAGCTGCTGAAGGACCTCCAGGCTATCATTGCTGCGGACAAGGAACAACGCCGTCGGATCAACAGGCTCGCTCGAGCCCTTAGCTATCCCAGCGATGATGAATCAGAAGCAACAGTCTCTGAAGATGATTCCGTTGAAGAAGCTTCTGATTAAAGGTCCATTGACAAACTGAACCCTCTGAACTTTTTGTTTAAAACTATCGTTCTTAGTGCTTGTTCTGGCACATTTTGATTGTCTGTTCGAACTCGGATCGCACCCCTTGCCAGTTTGTGGCAAAAAGGGGGAGTATTTTGGAGGAGACAATTCTTGTTTCCCTCAAAGTTGTCTACTGTCTAGATAGTTAGATAGACCTAGTTATCTAGTAGATCTGGTTTTGCCAAAATGCCAAGGGGGAGATTGATGTTCCCTTAAGTGGCATGTATTTGGCAAAACGTAGCTTAGACAGTTCGAGCAGGTGTTCAGGGGGAGTTCGAACAATATCCTGGTACTCCTGTACAGCGTGATCAAGACGCAAGGATATTCCCGGAAGATATTGGACTACAAAGATCTCGTCAATATGATGACGACCAACGACTTATTCGAATAGTAGATATTCGAATGAATATCTACATCAAAGCGGCAAGCTTATTTGGGCAAGAAGACTTCGGATTATCTTCCAACCGATTTAAAAGATATTCATCAAATATCTAGGAATATTTCCTAAATATTTGATGGGATTATCTTGTGCGAATTAGGGTTTCGCTCGAGCATATAAATACAATGCAAGGGCAACCCTAATTCTTATCGCTTTCAAAGATCAAATATACACGAGCATATCCTGCTGATTGGAGAAGAAGAAAGCGATGGCCGGTTGTGTTTCCTCATTGAGAATACACCGGTGCAATTGCAGTATGTTCAAGTGCAACACAGACTGCCTGAAGCGTATCAACTGCCGCACACAACGAAGGTAAACAAGCTTTCGAGAGAAAGCATCCGAGCTTCGGGAGAAGGTCGAGAACGTTCAGACTGTAGGTTCTGAACGAAGGGGATCGCGGGAAACTGCGGTGAACCTCGGTTGCAAATCTGAGAGACGGAGTATTGAGGATAGGTTGTTACAAGGTGTAAGTGTAAGTCCCTGTGGAATTCCTATACTCGTAATAAAGATTTGCTGTCCCTTTTCGGGTGTGGGAAACCCCCCAGAGTAGGCGGAGCCGAACTGGGTTATCAGTCTGTGTGTCTCTACTACCTTTATCTGTTTGCTGAACTGTTGTGATAAGAGTTCAACCTCTGTGTGTTGAACTGTTGTGCAAAGAGTCCCAAGTCTGTCGCAACAGTACCTTGGACACAAGCTTGAACAGGGGACATAATTTCAGAATGCCCTCACCATAACTTTAGAAAAGCCGATCTTATGCGCTATTTCTATTTGGGAATGAGCAAGGAAGCTAAAAATCAAATGGATACGGCAAGTGGAGGAGCTATTATGGAATTATCGGCGACTCAAGGGTTCAAAATTGTTGACAAGATCGCGACCAATTCGGATAGATATCAAGGAGTCGACCACAAGAAAATGGCTAAGTCAAGA
Organism: Rhodiola kirilowii; assembly: GCA_033675215.1. NCBI lineage: Eukaryota > Viridiplantae > Streptophyta > Magnoliopsida > Saxifragales > Crassulaceae > Rhodiola > Rhodiola kirilowii. The sequence continues at coordinate 50,287,247 of CM066203.1, read as the reverse complement.
GATGACTCCTCGAATTCTGCACTTAAAGATCAAATGGCGGATTTGACAAAGAAAGTGGAGAACATGATAAGTATGGTGAATTCCGTTGAGGCAACCAAGGTCAAAGCCGATAAAGAGAAAGTCTCGGCGCAACAATCTTGTTTCTTATGTGCTAGCACGAGACACTCTACAAAAAATTGTCCCGATGGACGATATGAAGATGATGATGACGGGTATGAGGAAGCCCACTATGTGAATCAATAAAGAAATTATGCTCAAAATTCCAACCCCATCACAAGAAGCTATGAACCTCCTCATAGGAGAGTGGGTAATGACTCAACTTTTCCTACTAGGCCTCAAGGGCAAAATTCCTACTCTAATCAAGGAAATTACTAAAGGCAAAACCAACAAGGCCAATCTAGCCAAGTACAACAAAAAGCTCCTTATCAACCGAGGGAAAATTATCAAGGGAACTAACAACAAGGGAATTATCAAGGAATGAGCCCTCAACAACCACAAGCCCCAACTCATCAAGGTGCACAAGACAAATGCATGACCGATATCTTAGCTAGTCTTGTGGCAAATCAAGCAAAAGCCGCTCAAGATAGCGCGATGATGTTCAAAACACTCCAAACCATGAACCAAAGAATGGACGAGATGTCTACTCACAACAAGATGTTGGAAAACCAAATTGCCCAACAAGCTAGTTCATCCACTAGATATCCCGGGAAACTTTCCTCCAAGCCGGACTTCCACCAAGATGAGCACGTCAATGCTATAACATTAAGAAGTGGAAAAGATTATGAGCCCCCTCAATCCAAACCCGAGGTACCCAAACCACAAATCGAGGTGGAGATAGAAGAGGAAAAAGAGGAGAATGAGCGAGTGGTGGAGAGAGCAACCGAGCCTGTAGTTGAAGCTCCAAAACAACCAACAAAGGAACTTCCCCCTTACAAGCCTCCCGTACCATTCCCGCAAAGATTGCTCAAAAAGAATAATGATCAACACTTCAACCGATTCGTGGAAATGCTTCGTAAGGTCAATATTACTTTGCCCTTCACCGAGGTACTCACTCAAATCCCTTCTTATGCTAAATTCTTAAAGGACATTGTCTCACATAGGAGGGATATTAGTGAACACGACACGGTAGCATTGAATTTGGGATGTAGTGCTATAATTCAAAATCCATTGCCTAAAAAGCTAAAAGATCCGGGTAGTTTCTCGATACCTATTACGATTGGTGATATTTGCATAGAAGATGCTTTGTGTGACCTTGGTGCTAGCATATCCTTGATGCCATACTCTTTGTGTAGTAAACTTGACATGGGGACTCTAACTCCTACCTCCATTTCCCTACGCCTCGCGGATCGTTCTTCTAGGATTCCTAAGGGAATTTTAGAAGACGTTCCCATAAAGATGGGAAATTTTTATATTCCCGTTGATTTCTTTGTCTTGGAGATGGAGGAGGAAAAAGAGACCCCTATTATCTTGGGTAGACCTTTCTTAGCCACGGCGGGAGCCGTGATTAAAAGATTGAGTTCAATTTGGCTAAAGCATGTCGTAGTCCTAGTTTCTCCATGGATTGCAATTTCATTGATGTTTATGACGTGTTTGATTATGACGCGCTAACCCATGATACACTTGAAATTTTTGATGATGATTATTTGGTGCTAAATATTAGTAATGAAAAGATTGAGTTCAATTTGGCTAAAGCATGTCGTAGTCCTAGTTTCTCCATGGATTGCAATTTCATTGATGTTTATGACGTGTTTGATTATGACGCGCTAACCCATGATACACTTGAAATTTTTGATGATGATTATTGTGAACCTTGCCCCGCACTCCTTGAAAATATTTGTGCTGTTGAAGAAGAAGAAAGTGAAACCGCCAAAGGTAAGGGATCTTGTTCGGTAGAGCTAAAACCTTTACCGTCAAGTCTAAGGTATGAGTTCTTGGGACCCAATTCCACCCTCCCGGTTATTATTAATTCCTCCTTGAATGATGATGAGACGTCTAGACTATTGCATGTGCTAAAAAAGTATAGGGGAGCCATTGGCTACACAATTGATGACTTGAAGGGAATAAACCCCGATGTTTGCATGCATAGAATCACACTAGAAGATGAATCCAAACCGTCTAGAGAAGCCTTAAGGAGATTGCACCCAAAACTTGGTGACGTTGTATTTAAAGAGGTGACTAAATTGAGAGATGCGGGTATCATATATGCTATCCCCGATTCGGAATGGGTGAGCCCCATTCATGTAGTGCCTAAAAAAGGGGGATTGACCGTTGTTAAGAATGATAAGAATGAATTAATCCCTCAAAGAACCGTCACCGGTTGGCGCATGTGTGTGGATTATAGGAAGCTTAACAAGGCAACTAAAAAAGATCACTTTCCCCTCCCCTTTATTGATCAAATGCTCGAAAGATTAGCCAATCACGAATACTTTTGCTACCTTGATGGGTATAGTGGATTCTTCCAAATCCCTATTCACCCGCTAGATCAAGAGAAAACCACCTTTACTTGCCCATACGGAACATTCGCCTACCGGCGAATGCCCTTTGGACTTTGTAATGCACCCGAAACATTTCAACGATGTATGATGGCTATTTTTTCTGATTTTATTGAGAAAATTATGGAAGTTTTCATGGATGATTTTTCGGTTTATGGCTCATGTTTTGATTCTTGTCTAGGAAACCTCACTCGGGTCTTGGAAAGATGCATAGAAACCGATCTTGTCCTAAATTGGGAGAAATGCCACTTCATGGTAAAAGAAGGCATTGTATTGGGGCATTTGATCTCTAGCCGAGGAATAGAAGTCGATAAAGCCAAAGTTGAGGTCATTGAGAAGTTACCTCCTCCTAAGGACGTGAAAGGCATAAGGAGTTTTCTTGGGCACGCCAGTTTCTACCGACGATTTATTAAAGACTTCTCGAAGATTGCTAAGCCACTTACAAACCTCCTTTGTCAGGATGCGGACTTTAATTTCGATGAACAATGCCTTAGGGCATTTGAAAAGCTAAAAAATGCTCTAGTCTCGGCCCCTATCATACAACCACCAAATTGGGAGCTTCCTTTCGAATTGATGTGTGATGCTAGTGACTACGCTATCGGAGCGGTTTTGGGGCAAAGGATAGACAAGAAATTGCACGCCATCTACTATACGAGCAAGGTTCTTGATAATGCTCAAGTCAATTACTCCACAACGGAGAAAGAAATGCTTGCAATAGTTTACGCCTTTGAGAAGTTTCGACAATACTTGATTGGGTCAAAAACTATAGGTTACACGGATCATGCCGCCATCAAGTACTTGGTCTCTAAAAAGGAAGCCAAACCCCGACTTATCCGATGGGTCCTCTTGCTACAAGATTTCGATATAGAGATTAAAGACAAGAAAGGGGTAGAAAACTTGGTAGCCGATCATTTGTCTCGTCTTGAGTCACAAGAAGAGGATATTGCAAGAAAAGAGCCTATAAGGGACACGTTCATTGGGGAAGAACTTCTCGCGATAAAGGAGGAATCCATCCCATGGTATGCGGACTTCGTCAACTATCTAGCATGTGAGATTATTCCTCCCGACCTCACGTATAATCAAAGGAAGAGATTTCTCCATGATGTGAAGACCTATTTTTGGGATGAGCCATATCTATACAAGTTGTGTTCCGACGGAATCTATAGAACTTGCGTGATGGAAAAGGACCAAGAGCACATTTTGCACAATTGCCATGCATCACAATATGGTGGACATGGAAGTGGAAACAAAACCGCCGCCAAAGTCCTTCAATGTGGTTTCTTTTGGCCTAGCCTCTACAAGGATGCATACGAATTTGTCCTCACGTGGGATAGATGCCAAAGAACGGGAAATATATCAAGAAAAGACGAAATGCCTCAACAAGGAATTATTGAAGTTGAAATATTTGACGTTTGGGGAATCGATTATATGGGGCCTTTCCCATCGTCTTTTGGGAATCAATACATCTTGGTAGCGGTGGATTACGTGTCAAAATGGGTGGAAGCAATTGCTTCCCCTACTTGTGACGCCAAAACAGTGGCTAAGATGTTCAAGAAAATCATTTTTCCAAGATTCGGGGTGCCTAGAACAGTTATAAGTGATGGAGGATCACATTTCATAGAGAGAAACCTAGAGACCCTCCTTAGGAATTATGGAGTCAAGCACAAGATAGCCACCCCGTACCACCCTCAAACAAGCGGTCAAGTAGAAGTTTCTAATCGGGAGATTAAATCTATTTTGGAAAGAACGGTAGGGAGCTCTAGAAAAGATTGGTTCGCAAAGCTACACGATGCATTATGGGCTTACCGAACGGCATTCAAGACCCCTATTGGCATGTCTCCTTATCGACTCATTTTTGGCAAGCCTTGCCATCTTCCGGTGGAACTTGAATATAAAGCCATGTGGGCGGTGAAGGCCCTAAACTTCGATTTGAAAACCGCGGGAGAGAAAAGACTTTTGCAACTTCAAGAGCTTGAGGAAATTCGCTTGGATTCGTATGAGAATGCCCGCATTTACAAGGACAAAACCAAGCTTTGGCATGATAAGAGGATTTCAAGGAAAGACTTTAGGGAAGGGGACCAAGTATTGCTATATAACTCAAGATTGAAGCTATTCCCGGGTAAGTTGAAGTCTAGATGGACCGGGCCTTTCGAGGTACAGAAAGTATTTGATGATGGACACGTGAACTTGGTCAATAAGAAAGGGGAAATCTTCATGGCAAATGGCCAACGACTCAAACTCTACCATGGTCCACCTCATGACACCTCAAGCACAATAATCGCCTTGCACGACGCACCCACTTGAGGAGGGATCTTTGCATAAGACTCCTCAAGTGTGCTCTAAAGTATTATGAGGAGATTCGGCTCCGTCTTTGCCAAGACGTTAAACTAGGCCCTCTCGGGAGGTAACCCGTTGTAAGTGTTCATTTTAGCTCTAAACTATCAAATGCTTGGTGTGATCATTACGAATATTGTTTTTGGTTTGTGTGTGCCTTATTTGCTTAACGTAGCTTGAGTTTCTAAAAAAGTGGTTTGAAAAAGTGCGCAAAAATCTAAGTGTGGAGTCTCAAATCCCGCCCGGTTTGCATTTTTCCCGGTCGGGTCTCTTATTGATCTCACTCGGCTGAAGCTCCACCTGGACGGGTCCTCATTCAACCGCCCAGGCCTTCTCACTCCCTCACTCGGCTGGATATCAAGCGCCCGACCGGGCTCTTTGCCTCTCGACCGGGTCCCTAATTACCCGGCCGGGTCCTCCTCTTAAGCCTTTTTCTTCACAAAACACTAAACCCTAAATTGACAAATCCCAAATCAAGCTCCTTCACCCCTCGTTTCAAAAGTCCCATCGCCCGCCCGGAATCCGCCGCTCGTCGCCGCTGCCTCTCCCCATCATCGCCGGCCTCACCACCGAAATCCGCCGCCCCTCCTCTGGTTCGATTCCCTTCCCCATCCTCATATCAAGACCTCATCCTCCATCGATCCTACCCGAGTTTCCACCATGGCAAGAACAAAAGGGGGAGAAAAAGAGAAAGATAAGCTTCCCCAAGACAAAGCACGAGTCCTGCCATCCAATTCAACCAAAGCCCTCTCCAAATCGAAGAAGAAGGTGCCTGCAGGTGAACCTACACACCCCCATATTCCAAGGCTAAAAAGAGGAAGGCTATTGTGAGCCCCTCTTCATCCAGTGATACTGCACTAAGCAAGGATAACTCCTCCGACCCTTCCTTTGAATTTGAACTTCCACGACCACAAAAGAAGAAAAAGACCATGGCCTCATCCTCCGCCCAAGAGCCTTCTTCAAACTTGGAGCTTGCATCGCCTCCGGCACCTTCCGTTGAGCCTACAGGACCGATTCCCTACCCATTGGGCGACGCTCTAGCCTTCCAGAGTAGCTTGTACCAGGGGAACCTTGATTTGATCACGAAGAAGAAAAGGAAACCCGAGGTAACTCTTTACCCCGATATCGATATTCTTGTTGACTTGGAAATGCATGATGAGATACATTCACGGCTCTCACACGCTGGTTTAGGCATATTGTTTGATGAAGATCCCGTGATGTATGCTAGGCTTGTGATTGAATTTATGTGCTCATTTGAAGCGGTTAGGCTTAATGGGAAAAAGGTCTCACATTGGAAGTTTAGGATGGGTGGGTGTCAAAAGAGAATCCCTAAGTCTACAATTTGTGAATGGTTAAGGTTTCCTTTGGATGGGGTAGGTGTGCCGAAATTTTCCGATTTCGAGAGATACAAATTTTGGTTTAAAATTTCAGCTCGTGATGAATGGTTTGTCTCGGGTTACTCCTCCATTACTATTAAGGATAAGATTTGGAAGGTTATTCACCGTTTTATCTCAATGGGAATTAATGTGCGGAAGGATGGTAACAATAGAAGACTTGGACATTATGTTGGCCATTGATAATGGTTTAGCGCTTGATTGGTTTAGCATCCTTGCTAAAAAATTTGAAGGGTATGTGAGTTCTTCCGCGACGGTGGGTGTGCTTGGTGGAGGTTCATTCGTAACCCATCTCGCTTTGAAGCTTAATTTTACATTCGACTATAGTGATGAAAGTCCAGCGAGAAAGGCCTTGAATATGGATGTTTTAAAGGCCTTCGGCCTCATTAAGGCTGATGGGGAGACTTGGTCGCACAGCATGGAGCCTCACAAGAAGAGGGAATTGAGGAAGGCGGCAAGGAGTAAGAAGAACAAGTATATCATTGCCCACCAGGATGACCTCACATTTGGCATGGACCTCTCCGGCTCTTCCGAATCCTCTAGTAGCTCGGCATCACCACCGCTTGAGCCCTCGGTCGATAGTACTCTCCCACCGAGGACGGTCACTTTAGGAGGCAAGCTTGAGGCCATTTCCTTGGAGGTTGCCGATTTGAAGACTTCCACCTCCACTGTCCATGGGCGCGTAGAGAGTCTAGATGAATTTGTACGTGAGAACTCTCGTTGGGTCACTGCTACGTTGATGGATATTTGCCGCGCCATGAGCATCGTCCCCTCCGCCACTCCTCCCTCATTTCCGGGGTATTCTAGTCCCCAAGCACCCCCTCCTTCACCCATCATTCCTCCACCCACTGTGGCAGGCGCTAGCGCTCCTACACCTTCCCATATCGAGGAGCCACCACACACCATTGCGGAGATTGATGAGGGAATCATGGCTCGTGTAGAAGTTGAAGAAGGTGGCACTATGAATGATGATGGATCTACACCGTTAGGAGATGGCAATGTCGATGCTTCATAGGGTTCCATGATGATCACTTTCAGATTTTGCTAGTTTTGGAATGCCTTACTTTTATGTATGACATTGTTATGAGATTTGGATATGTTTAAGTCGCCTTTATGCGCAGTTTTGGGATGTTATACTCTGGGATGATTTGCTATGTTTCATTTCCTTGTTTTGGCTATATTCCATATATGATGATTGGACTTGTATATTGCATGCTCTAATTCTCCATCTCCACAAATGCTCATGTTCAAGTTAACTTCTACTCGCTTTGCTATTGCCATCAAGGAACATTTGCCTTTGCCAAGAGTCGCACAATTGGGGGAAACCTACATTCTACAAACGAGGGGAGTCTTCTTTGCGCCTTTAACTCTATTTTATCATTTCTTATGCTTAGGGACTAAGTACCATTTAAGTGTGGAGTGATTGGGCTAGGCAAATAGTTCACATGTTCATACCATGCATATCTTTTGAAAATGAACACTTGCATCATGCTTTATCCCAATATTATGAGTGTTACACTACTAAAGGCTTGCGACTATCAATTCTCAACTTCTATAAGTCACATCTAGCTCGCATTTCCCTTTTATATGATTTAGAGTCCAAAACCAAACTAGCTCTATTGAATGCACATTCTCGTGAATCAATTTTCATTGCTATCTTGTGCCTATCTAGCAATCTAAGTATTTTTCACGCATGCTTGGAAAAGTTTTTAGCAAGCACACTTAAAAATCCTCATGAAAACTTAAACCTCTCGGTTGCTTTTAGGTGACTTTAGTTCTCTTGCCTCATGCCTTGTTTGTGGTTGATCCTCGCGCATTCCATATTCACATTGGGCATATTGTCAAGTTTTAAGTGTGGAGTTTGTAAAAAAAAAATAATACAAAAAAAATACAAATGCTGGGGGTTAGGAAGGTAAGTTCCCCCTCGAAAGCATTTGTAGGCCAAAGGCCAAGTAAAAATCACTTAACCTCGACTTTATGCCCTTCCATCATCTCGTACATGTGTGAGTTCACCACGTGCATTGTGTGCTAGCAAGTTGAGCTTTAGGACGACCCTTGTGATTTCACGTAAGCAATTGATTGGCTTATGCTTGTTTTAAGAACTCTTGTTGTCAAACTCCTCTTTCCTTATGGATTACGACTTTAGCGTCTAAAACTTGGAAATGAGTTTTTATCGTGAGCCCGTGGACTAGCCCTAGCTAGCATAGGTGATCGAACGACATTTTTGTGCAAAAAGCTTTAACCATCTTTCGAAAGCCTTGCTTCAAAAATAAATAGAATTCTAGGTTAGGCACTTGATAGCGCTAGAACTGACTTCCTTGAATGTGCACCCTCTTGTGAGTTTAAACGGTTGAAAACTCTCTTGAAATGTATAGTGACTGTGATGCTAGCGTGGGATGTGAACTTGTGAAGTAAGTTTTGAGAAATCCTCGCCTTAATTGTTAAACACTCTTGTTTTTACTCTTATGGGATAAATGCATTTGGGATTTGTGAGTTTTCCCGTTTCTGAAAACTCTCACGAGACTATAACTCGTCCACTAGGGTAGCCTAGGGGTTTAAAGGCTTAGTGCATACGCTAAATGCACTCGTAACACCTACGAAAAGGGGTTAGATTGTGAATATGTGTTAGGATAGTTAGAAATAAAATTTGAGGCATTAAATGGGTGATAAGAACAAATGGGCATTAAACATAACGATGTATCCTTTTGCCATTTGTTTCTCTTTGGCTTGATCTTATTGTTTGCTCGGGACGATCAAACCCTAAGTGTGGAGTATTTTGATAAGTCAAATTCTTGACTATCATTTCTCTCTTTTACTCGGTGTTTTTGATTCGTTTCCGACTTTGATATGTTGCCATTTGACCTATTTATCGATGATCTAGGTTATAAACTGCTTATACGACCCGGAGCTTGGGAAGATCAAACCTCATGGAATATCTCGGTTTTAGCTTGAAAATGAGGAGCTTCTCATTAAATCTGCCGAGACCCGCTCGAGCCCCATGTAGCCCGCCCGGGCCATAAATGCATCTCACTCGGAGAACAAGCATACACCCGGCCGGTCCTCGCCACGCCCGACCGGGCATCCTTCGCATCTCGCTCGGAAGACGACGCACACCCGCCCGGGACTTTCTTCACCCGCTCGGGCCTTCAGCGCAGCAAGCCCGGGATGATAGCTCACGCCCGGTCGGTTCTCTACACACCCGACCGGGTCTCCACTGCTTTCCGCTCGGCTAAACCATGCTCTAGCCCGTGTCTCTTCTTGACCGACCGGGCCTCCCCTGAAAGCTCAGATTTTTACTCGTTGGATATAAATAGAAACTTTGGCTTTGGGCACGAGTATCGAGATAACCGCCTAGGGTTTTGGAGAGAAGGAAGCTTGGAGTTGATCAACCGACTTGGGAGCCATCTAAGGAGAGAAGGGAGACTTTCAATCCTATTTTCTTCATCCTCTTTGTTCCTACTTCATCACCTTTGTAAAAACTACTTTTGATCATTAATGAATATGGCTAGTGAGTAGTCCCTTTTGTTTCTAGGGTTCTATGAACCTCCTTGGTGTGTAATACTCTACCATTTATTGATATTATGCATGAATGAAGGTTTTGTATGGTTGTGAATCTACTTGAATAGCATGGTAACTATATGCCCACCAAGTGTTTGAGAAAATACCTAAGTGGTCTGTAACTATGAACTTGAAGTTGAGTATTCTAGCGAATGAGACCTAGAGTTCTTGATGGAGTAGATTTACCTTGTTGAGTGATGTTCACTAGCGTGACTCATCTTGGCATTGAGATAGGCTTGGGTTTAAACCGCTCATTGGTCATGGATTACTCAACTAGCGTTGATAATCGAACAGCTTGAGTAGGACGTGGGCTAACACTATCTAGCGATTGAAGCCCACGTGCGAGGTGCCTCTCCCTTAAATCAAAGAAGTAATCTAGGGATGGAATTTGATTTAATAGTCGCACGCCTTAATCTAACCAATACTTTGCTTGTTCTTGCATAAAATTGAGCTTCTAGAGAGTCTAGTACACCAAGGAGGGACATAGCACCCTAGGAATGCCCTTGAAACTTTGAAAACAACGTTTACATTGCCCTATTCATCGTTCGCCATTTGATAACCCCCCCACCTCTAATAACCTTTTGGAAATAGCCTTGTTAAGTAAAGTTGAATAGTTATCCTAAGTTTAAGCTTGCTCCTTGGACGACCCGGTACTTACCGGTCAATATAAATTGTTTTTGACTTGTACTAAAATTACAACGTTCAAAATGGATTGGGCTAGGCAAATAGTTCACATGTTCATACCATGCATATCTTTTGAAAATGAACACTTGCATCATGCTTTATCCCAATATTATGAGTGTTACACTACAAAAGGCTTGCGACTATCAATTCTCAACTTCTATAAGTCACATCTAGCTCGCATTTCCCTTTTATATGATTTAGAGTCCAAAACCAAACTAGCTCTATTGAATGCACATTCTCGTGAATCAATTTTCATTGCTATCTTGTGCCTATCTAGCAATCTAAGTATTTTTCACGCATGCTTGGAAAAGTTTTTAGCAAGCACACTTAAAAATCCTCATGAAAACTTAAACCTCTCGGTTGCTTTTAGGTGACTTTAGTTCTCTTGCCTCGTGCCTTGTTTGTGGTTGATCCTCGCGCATTCCATATTTACATTGGGCATATTGTCAAGTTTTAAGTGTGGAGTTTGTAAAAAAAAAAAATAATACAAAAAAAAAATACAAATGCCGGGGGTTAGGATGGTAAGTTCCCCCTCGAAAGCATTTGTAGGCCAAAGGCCAAGTAAAAATCACTTAACCTCGACTTTATGCCCTTCCATCATCTCGTACATGTGTGAGTTCACCACGTGCATTGTGTGCTAGCAAGTTGAGCTTTAGGACGACCCTTGTGATTTCACGTAAGCAATTGATTGGCTTATGCTTGTTTTAAGAACTCTTGTTGTCAAACTCCTCTTTCCTTATGGATTACGACTTTAGCGTCTAAAACTTGGAAATGAGTTTTTATCGTGAGCCCGTGGACTAGCCCTAGCTAGCATAGGTGATCGAACGACATTTTTGTGCAAAAAGCTTTAACCATCTTTCGAAAGCCTTGCTTCAAAAATAAATAGATTCTAGGTTAGGCACTCGATAGCGCTAGAACTGACTTCCTTGAATGTGCACCCTCTTGTGAGTTTAAACGGTTGAAAACTCTCTTGAAATGTATAGTGATTGTAATGCTAGCGTGGGATGTGAAGTAAGTTTTGAGAAATCCTCGCCTTAATTGTTAAACACTCTTGTTTTTACTCTTATGGGATAAATGCATTTAAGATTTGTGAGTATTCCCGTTTCTGAAAACTCTCACGAGACTATAACTCGTCCAATAGGGTAGCCTAGGGGTTTAAAGGCTTAGTGCATACGCTAAATGCACTCGTAACACCTTCGAAAAGGGGTTAGATTGTGAATATGTGTTAGGATAGTTAGAAATAAAATTTGAGGCATTAAATGGGTGATAAGAACAAATGGGCATTAAACATAACGATGTATCCTTTTGCCATTTGTTTCTCTTTGGCTTGATCTTATTGTTTGCTCGGGACGATCAAACCCTAAGTGTGGAGTATTTTGATAAGTCAAATTCTTGACTATCATTTCTCTCTTTTACTCGGTGTTTTTGATTCGTTTCCGACTTTGATATGTTGCCATTTGACCTATTTATCGATGATCTAGGTTATAAACTGCTTATACGACCCCGGAGCTTGGGAAGATCAAACCTCATGGAATATCTCGGTTTTAGCTTGAAAATGAGGAGCTTCTCATTAAATCTGCCGAGACCCGCTCGAGCCCCATGTAGCCCGCCCGGGCCATAACTGCATCTCACTCGGAGAACAAGCATACACCCGGCCGGTCCTCGCCACGCCCGACCGGGCATCCTTCGCATCTCGCTCGGAAGACGACGCACACCCGCCCGGGACTTTCTTCACCCGCTCGGGCCTTCAGCGCAGCAAGCCCGGGATGATAGCTCACGCCCGGTCGGTTCTCTACACACCCGACCGGGTCTCCACTGCTTTCCGCTCGGCTAAACCATGCTCTAGCCCGGGTCTCATCTTGACCGACCGGGCCTCCCCTGAAAGCTCGGATTTTTACTCGTTGGATATAAATAGAAACTTTGGCTTTGGGCACGAGTATCGAGATAACCGCCTAGGGTTTTGGAGAGAAGGAAGCTTGGAGTTGATCAACCGACTTGGGAGCCATCTAAGGAGAGAAGGGAGACTTTCAATCCTATTTTCTTCATCCTCTTTGTTCCTACTTCATCACCTTTGTAAAAACTACTTTTGATCATTAATGAATATGGCTAGTGAGTAGTCCCTTTTGTTTCTAGGGTTCTATGAACCTCCTTGGTGTGTAATACTCTACCATTTATTGATATTATGCATGAATGAAGGTTTTGTATGGTTGTGAATCTACTTGAATAGCATGGTAACTATATGCCCACCAAGTGTTTGAGAAAATACCTAAGTGGTCTATAACTATGAACTTGAAGTTGAGTATTCTAGCGAATGAGACCTAGAGTTCTTGATGGAGTAGATTTACCTTGTTGAGTGATGTTCACTAGCGTGACTCATCTTGGCATTGAGATAGGCTTGGGTTTAAACCGCTCATTGGTCATAGATTACTCAACTAGCGTTGATAATCGAAGAGCTTGAGTAGGACGTGGGCTAACACTATCTAGCGATTGAAGCCCATGTGCGAGGTGCCTCTCCCTTAAACCAAAGAAGTAATCTAGGGATGGAATTTGATTTAATAGTTGCACGCCTTAATCTAACCAATACTTTGCTTGTTCTTGCATAAAATTGAGCTTCTAGAGAGTCTAGTACACCAAGGAGGGACATAGCACCCTAGGAATGCCCTTGAAGATGGCATCATTAAACCCAGTGCTAGTCCCTTTTCTTCGCCCGTACTCCTTGTTAAAAAGAAAGACGGATCTTGGAGGTTTTGTGTAGACTACCGTGCTCTCAATGCAGTTACAATTCGTGATCGTTTTCCGATCCCCACTGTTGATGAGCTACTCGATGAATTACATGGCGCCACCATATTTTCCAAATTAGACCTGAGATCCGGCTACCATCAGTTGAGAATGCACCCTGAGGACACCCATAAAACTGCTTTTCAAACTCATGAAGGGCATTATGAGTTTCTTGTAATGCCATTTGGGTTGTCTAATGCTCCGTCGTCATTTCAATCGGAGATGAACTCCTTATTTCGCCCATTGCTCCGACGTTCAGTGCTAGTTTTCTTTGACGATATTCTCGTCTATAGCAACTCTTGGGAAGAACACCTTCGTCACTTGGAAGAGGTACTCCGTATTTTACATTGTCATTCGTTTTATGCTAAACCGTCCAAATGTGATCTTGTCAGGACAAACTTAGCATATCTAGGCCATGTCATCTCTGGTGTGGGCGTTGCAGTTGATCCTGAAAAAATTCGTGCAATAAGTAACTGCCGTGCCCAAAGACTTTTAAACAACTTAGAGCATTCTTGGGTCTCACAGGTTACTACAGGAAGTTTGTCGCCTTGTATGCCTCTTTGGTTTCCCATTAACTCAGTTGCTAAGGAAGGACGCTTTTACTTGGTCTTCAGATGCCTCTTCTGCCTTTACCAAACTCAAGTTGGCACTTACATCTACACCTGTCCTTGCCTTACCTGATTTCTCGCAACCATTTGAGGTTCAAACGGATGCATCGGGCCAGGGTATTGGAGCTGTGCTCTCCCAAAACAACAGGCCTATCGCTTATTTCAGTAAAATGCTTCCACTTTTGCTTCGCACATCCTCCGTTTATAATAGAGAATTAGCAGCAGTGGTGCACGCAGTACTGAAATGGAGGCAGTACCTTCTCGGCAACAAATTCAAAATAATTACAGATCACCAACCGCTCAAGACTCTCCTCACACAGACCATACATACACCTGACCAACAAAAGTGGATTGCTAAGTTATTAGGCTTTGATTTTGAGGTTTTCTATACTCCAGGCAAAGAGAACATAGCTGCTGATGCTCTCTCCAGAATTCTAGCTGAGGCAAACTCAGAGTTTAGCGCAATCAGCACACCTGTTTTCGGTATTTTGTGCGCACTCCGCACCTTCATGGCATCCAATAATGAGATGCAAACACTCATGACAGAGGTCAAAACTTCGCCAGCAGCCCATAATGACTACTCTGTTCGTGATGGCCTCATTTTATTCCGAAATCGCATATTTGTACCACCTGATTCAGCCCTTAAACAACTAATTATTCATGAGTTTCATAGAACCCCAGTGGGTGGCCGTGCGGGAATACATCGCACAGTTGCTCGCCTGACTGCAAATTTTTACTGGCCGAATCTCCGCAAGGATGTGGCTAACTTCATCTCCAATTGTTCCACCTGCCAGCAAGTAAAATACCCAACCACATCGCCCAACGGACTTCTCTAGCCCCTGCAAATACCCGACCAAGTTTAGGAGTCCATCTCAATGGACTTTATTACACACCTCCCATCTTCGTTCGGCAAAACAATCATCTGGGTGGTTGTGGATCGCTTGACTAAGTATAGTCATTTCATTGCCTTACCGACGAGCTTCACAGCAGCTTCCCTTGCTGAGGTATTTGTTCAGGAAATTGCCCTCCATGCTCCAGGATGCTCGTCCTATCATCCTACCTTACGAAGTCCTAGGCTTCAGACAGATATTGGTGCGGGGCAAACCTACTGCAGAACTGCTGATCCAATGGGAAGGTGAGACGACAACTGATGCAACTTGGGAGACTGCTGCTTCATTCATTTACAACTATCCTGCTTTTAATCTTGAGGACAAGGTCAGTTTTGATGCCGAGGGTAATGTTACGGGTGTGAAGGACATCCCTGCAGAACCTGACCCAAACGGACCACAAAATGGTGCGACTCGGCCAGCTAGAGTGCGCCGCAGGCCTAACAAACTTACAGAGTTCACCACGTAAAAGGGGAGCAGAGGTGTCAGAGAATAATTAGTTGGCAAATGTTAGGAGATTTGGTTATCAAAATACGGTTACAAGAAACACTATATGTAATGCACTGTTGGAATATGAGAAGGTAATCAAATGAAATACAAATTCTCTCCTCATCTCACTCTGTTCCCTCTCCCCTACTCTAGCTCCTCATCCCCTTCACCATTCTCTTGTTACTCCAGGACCCTGGGTCTTAACAGATTCCACAATGTATGACAATGATACATGCATCATCGTTGAACCAAGTCAATATTGAATGATGCAAGCGAAGAAGCATGCCAATTTGCTCAGAGTTTGAATAGAAACCGTCAACAAGCAAATGAGAGGATATTATCTCGTTTAGCGGGTTAAGAGCGTTAGGCTGTTTAGCCAACCTAACCCAGTTAACCCGTTTAACCTAGTTAGTTTTAAATATGACTAAATATGTTTCAAAATGAAATATTGAATTCAGATTAGAGCGTTGAATTTAAAACATGAATATATATTATTTTTGAATTATTTAAAAAAATATTAACAACTTAAACTAATACAATATATTTGATAATTTATATATTTATTATATAATTTTTGAATTATTTAAAATATATATATAATAAAGTAAATGGGTTTAAACGGATTTCAGGTTTATTCAACCCGTTAAATAAACGGACGAATTTTTTACGGACGGGTAACAGATTAGATTGCCTCAAAAACATATATATATGACTCTAACACAATTGATTTTGTATACTCCTAGTCCTAGGGGTGGTCGTTTCCATTTGAAGCTTTTGTTTTATTCAAGTGTGCCAAACTAACGCTGAGCTGTAGGATTTGTGGATGGATTCCAGGAGCCTTTATCGTGCCGAACTATGTTTCTATTTTACCCTTTTAATGTCATAAATAAACTTCATCAATATATTTACTTCTGAAGAAGATTCTATAAGCCCCTTCCGTTATATGTACCTTCTGAATTTATCACCTAAAAACTTGTCAAAGAAACAACGTATACAATAAAATTAAATAACATCTCAAAACAAACTGAACGTATTATAAAATTTACCTTTAAGACGGCTTCTAACCAGGCTACAAGAAGGATTTTTAGAACTCTACCTTAGAAAGACAGGAACGATTTTAAATCATAAGTCAAATTATCTTGTCACCGTTCGTTCCCGTCTCTCTATATCTCTCCGCCAACGCGGAAAGAATAAAAAGTCACGTTGCTTGAGTCTTTATGAGTTTGAAACCTAAATCTAATTTCAAATGAGATATTACTTGTTTAATTACAAGATTTAATCGGTTTGAAGTTATATCAAGCTCTTTTTTATTAAGAATATGTAAACTTAATTCTATATTAATAAAGGTTTTGGATCAAATAAAAATCACATTTAAATATAAAAACTATAAACCACCTAAAAATTCGTAACGTGTCACTCTCGACCAATCAGAATTCGGGGCGCTTTTTGTAAATAATAAAAATTAAAACGAACTTATTTAAAAACACATAACAGATGCGAGGGTATAAACATATCCAAAAAAATTGTCATTAATGACATATTAGACCTTTGATGCTTCAAACGAGTGTCGGGAATAGACTAAAGATCTGATAGAGACAAACTATACGTCGTTGCGTAGCCAACTCAAAGCTTTACAACTCTCTAGTTCATACCAAGAGCAGTACATATCGTTTACAAGGTCGAAACACAAGTCAAAGTGAGCGCAGCTGCAGAATTCGTAGGGGGTTACACTGGTGTCTGCCTTCTGCAAGTTGTTCGACCTTCTGAACGACCACGCCTGCTCTCGGTGTGAACTATAGAGTTGTAGAGCTTTAAGTAGCTACGCAACGATATAGTTTGCTTCTATCAGATTTTTCATTTGCTTTCAGCACTCAATTGTAATAACAAAAGTCTAATATGTCATTTGTCGTGTGACAAGCATATTTTTAACCCTTTATAGTTGTCAATTTATATGTTTTAGGGGTCAAGTTGCAGTCAAACAAAATTTATAACCTTGGTAAGCCAAGGGTCGATCCAAGGAACAGACGTGTGTGAATACTAGCTAACAAGTGACCTATTTAGCTATTCCGATTAAAAGAGGTTTTGTGAATGTGAAATAAATCGCAGAAATAAATTACAGAAAATAAAAGGTTGTGACTTTATCAGAGAAAGAATTCCAGAATCATACTTCACTCGTGCCAACCCTACTAATCATGCAATCATATCACGTAAATTATTCATGCTATCGAATATGGAAATAAACCAAAATAACACTAAACAAGCCGCCCATCCACGGATCATTGTTTAGATTCATCTCAATCGTTGAACGCCGCCCATCCACGGATTATCAACGATCTCGATTATTTAAGCTTAGAATTTTTCAGACAAAAGTCAACTTTCCTATTAATTCATGTACTACCATTGTAGCTACCTTGACCTAACATCAATTTCATTCAATCCGGTTAATACCTAGGACCCATCCATCTTTTGGTAATTAACCTAAATACATTCTAGCATGCAAACATCCCATTCAATGTAAAACTTGCAAGAACGATAAAATTAAGCACAATGAAATTGAATATTCGAATCGCATAAATAAAAACGTTTAATCGATCACATGTGAGTTGGGTACGTAGCACGAGATCCGTAGGATCCCAGAATAAAAAGACTATTCACTACTCATGGTAAGTTAACCAAGACTAGTGTTGATAAAGAGATTAAGGACGAGGAAATCGTAATGACGCGGGTGCTCGTCGAATCCTTCGATCTCTCGTGAAGAACTTTGTCTTCTCTCCCAAGTTAGGGTTTTTCTTCTCCTAAATCAGCACACACTTGAATCTGGTCGAATGCCTCTCTTTATAGCTCAAATTTCCATAATTATTGAAAGTCCAAATTAGGAAAGTCCTGTGACACCGACTTTGTCATGGGTTGTCACGGGACATCACGGGATCTTTAGAATGCTGTCGCTACGGCCAGTTCCCGTGATGGCTGCTTTGTCCCGTGACAGGCCTTGTGTCACGGGACGTCACGGGTTCCAGAGATGTTGTTGCTACGGCCGGATCCCGTGACATCTGCTTTGTCCCGTGACAGACTTTGTGTCACAGGGTCTTCGATTGCATGGCCACGGCCTTGTCTCGTGATGCATTCATTGTCACGTGATAGAAGGGAGGTGTCACGGGGTCTAGACTCAAAGTTGCTCCATTCGGTCGACTTTGTCGTCTTTTCATGCAATCAGGTCCATATCGAGTCATTGGGTAATTCAAGCCTGAAATGCTATGAAAAGAGATTAAATGGTAATAATATGTCCGGAAAACAAACCTAATCCCTCATCGAATGAAGTGAATAATTGGTCAAGAACTTGACCGATCAAAACACTCCACACTTAGGATTTGTTCGTCCCGAACAAATGTCGAACAAATGGCATAATAAATACAAGTCCATGTGAGGCTCAACAGCCATATACTCCTAAGTAACCCACTCAACTGTCATGTGATCAATTCTAACTAAAACAAAAAATAAAAAGATAACTCACTGTCGTAGAGGAAACGAACGCATTTAGCATATGCATCAAGCCTTTAAACCTCTAGGCTGCCCTAGTAGGACGAGTATAGTCTCGTGAAGGTTTTCAGGAATGGGACTACCTACAAATCCCCTGTACAACTAACTAACTAACATGTATGCATGAAATGATGCTCAACGAGTCATAGTAAAGTCATGGCATACCTCGGATTCATCGTGTTACCTCAACTTCAAGTCAAACATCTTCGTCAAAATTTTTAGACAATCATAGATTAAACGAGTTATGCATTCAAACGGTCAGTACACACGGCTAGCAATCGACTAATCACATGTTCTAAATAGTTCTATGGCAATGTATAAAGATCATGAATAGTTACACAAAACATGCTCGCCATTCACCTATGCTATCTAGGGATAGTCCACGGGTTCTTGGCGCAAAGCTCATTCTCAAGTGCCAAGGACTAGGCAATGACCCGTAAAAGAAGAGGAGCCTAGCTTAAGAATTTTTTTCTAAAAAATAGTACAAAAATTTGCATCAAAATTTCAGTGCAAGCACGAGGATCGTCCCTTAGACTCTAGTATATGAATTCTCAAGAAAAATCATGATCGCATGCAATGAAAAGGTGGAATTACACTACATCAAGCAAAAGGGGCCATAAAATATTTTTTTTTCGTACACAAGGGGTGACTTTTCTCACTTTGCCCTTGGTATTTTTTTGTTTTTTTCTCGTACACAAGGGGTGACTTTTCTCACTTTGCCCTTGGTATTCTCTTTCTCTAAAAAAACAACTATGCTTGGGGAACAAATTTCACCCTGTTTTGAAAATTCACAACTTCGTTCTTGATCAAAAACACTGATTTTTTTTCTAACTCCACACTTAAAACTTGACATAGTGTATATAGGAAGGCGGGTGCATGCAAATCACAACAAGTACAGAGAAACGCATACTAGCACTAAGGTCACCTAGAAAAAGAGATACAGATTTAGGTTTTTGACATTTTTGAACCGGTGCCTACTAATATCAAGTCTTAAACATGCTTCAAGAAATACGTAGAATATGTGATAGGCAAAGGTTAGCAATGATACTGACTCGAGGGAATACACACACGAGTAAAACTATTTCAAGTCCTAGACTTCAAATCCAAAAGAATGAAAATTAGTAAAGGAGTATCGTAGAAAACGAGGATTTCAATCACAATACATAGACAGTTGAGCATATGCAAGAGTGAATGTGATATGCGATGTGTGTGACTATGCGCTACCCACTCCACACTTAAAAATGAGCTGAGTCCCTAAGCAAAGAAATATAAGATAAGAAAAGGTGCATAAGAACTTCACTCGTGTGTGATGGCGCGATATCCATGGAGATTAAGCGATGCCCGATGAGTGAAACACGACTTGTGAGCTAGTAGATATACATATAAACACATAGAGCTGCACAAGTGATAGGTTAGCATCGATAATTGCAGAGAAACCTGGATAAAGGTATGCCAAACGAAGAAAGAGGTAAACGATGTGAGCAAAGATGAAAAACATAGACCAAATATCTCAAGCATCGAATAATATGAAAATAGTAAATCATGCCAAAGGTCAGTGTACAATACATAAGAACATGAATGCGCAATAATTGACAAAATGACAAAAAGTCATGTGGAGGATAATATGCACGAAGAACTAATCAGCGCCATCGTCCTCAGCATCATTGGCAACACCAAATAGGTCATCTGTGTTATCCGAGTCCACAGCGCCGGGGGGGGTGAGAGGTACTAGCCTCGGTTTCATTACGAGCAGGAGGCACACTAGGCGAAGGGCTGAGGTTGACTGCCATGGTAAAATTAGCCTCGAATGGATCAGGGGCCGAAGACATGAAGGATGGCAGAGGCGGATAGTCTGTGAAGCCCTACTGCCTATAAAATGCAATCCTGGCGTCCTGCTGACGTGTCGTATTTTTGGGATACGGTCAAAAACAATTTATAATCAACTGGTAAGACCGGTGTCGAACCCAAGGGAGCAAACGGATTACACGCTAGTTCTATCAAATTTTCTCACTCGGCTAATTCCTAAAATTCAAGTGTGAGTGAGTTATCAATGATTCAAAACAAGAATGAAATGGTTTTTAAGGGATTAAATTCAATTAAAAGCGAGTTTCGAGGGATTATTCCCCTCCTTGGCAATTTCCCAATGATCATGCATACAAGAGTTCAATTAATTATGAGTTGATAGGTTTTAAACCTAGCTTAGACTAAGGTAGACAAACCATGCATGTCTAATCCTAGTCAAGCCATCCTAGTTAGGATCTCACTAATTAAAGGGTATTGATCCACTATATAGCATTTACTCTCATAAATACTATATGCTTAAAGTTCTAGTTCACCTCTCACCATGCATTTACTCTCATAAATGTAGGTTAAGATCAATTTTACTATATCCAAACCATCACTAAGCTTTCTCAAGACTTAGGTCAAAGTTCTAACACAAACATGTCACTTAGGCATTTTATCAAACACTTAGAGGCATGTCTAACATGAAGATCATAGTAAAATGAAATCAACTTCAATAAATCCAAATAGATGTGTTTACAATGATCATTGAGTACCAAGGAGGTTCATAGAACCCTCAAAACACAAGGGGGACTACTCACACATCATGTAAGACAACATGATGTGTGGGTTTTTAACAAAAATCTAAGAGAAAGGAAGAGGGAAAAGAGTAGGATTGATGATCCTAATAAACTCCCTTGATCTTCAATCCTCCTTGATTAGATGATGATGAAACCCTTGATTTGGCTCACTTCCTTTTGTCTTTTCTCCAGAAAAATCCAAGATGCTAGGTCAAACTTGCCTCTTTCTATTTATAGCCTCGGGCAATTTTCGGTACTGTAGCAGGTCCAGTCGATCGACTGGCATTGGGCTGTTGGCCCAGTCGATCGACTGGAGGAAGATAAGGCGCTTGGCAAGCTGATTCTCAGTCGATCGACTGAGATAGGGTAGTCTCCCAGTCGATCGACTGCGGTAATGTAGGAAACAGGCCCTCCTGAGACTCCACTAAGTCGATCGACTGGAGTCCCAATCGATCGACTGAAGGCACGTTGCTTGCACGCTCAGCTGGAGAACTCGCCAGTCGATCGACTGGAGGGTCCAATCGATCGACTGCGGTAACTTGATTTGTAGCACCTTCTGAGAGTCCAGTGAGTCGATCGACTGGAGCAGGGGAGCTTCCCAGTCGATCGACTGGAGGCCAAATTTTGCCAACTTTTGCTCTAGACTCCAATTTTCTCCGAGTTTCCTTCTATGGGCTTTTGACACTGAGTCATCTTGATTCGCACCTGAAATGCATTAGAAGGGGATCAAATGACATCAAATAATCGTCGGAAACGAACTAAAGCTATAGTGAAAATGGGCATTAATGAGTCGAAAACTCGACTCATCAACACTCCACACTTAAGCTTTGCTCGTCCCGAACAAAGTATGCAAATATGCCAAGGAAGTGCAAATGTCGAAATGCTAGTGGTGCTATGTTTTTCGTGCATTTGCCTCACTAGATTTCACAAGGTCTCGATCCTTATTTCTAAACATGTTATTGAAAAGTAAATGGCAAGTATGTACAATCTACCTAGCTCCTTTTCGTAGGCGTTACGAATGCATTTAGCGTATGCATTAAGCCTTTAAACCCCTAGGCTACCCTAGTGGACGAGTTATAGTCTCGTGAGAGTTTTCAGAAAAGGGAATACTCACAAATCCCAAATGCACATATCCCATAAGAGTGAATGCAAGAGTGCTCAACCAAGGCTACGATTTTTCAAAACCAATCCCACACCCCAAACTAGAACTATCATCACAATATCATTAAAAGAACTTTTTCAACCATTTGAGTACCTTTGAAGACATGCATTCAAGGTTACCAATACTAGGGCTATGAAATGCCTCATCCAAAATTCTACTCATTTTCAAGGCAACACAATAGAAGCACGGCTTGTAGCTCGCACAATAGAGTGTCAACCGCTCACCTATGCTAGCTAGGGCTAGTCCAAGGGCTCGCGATAAGGAACTCATTCCCAAGTTTTAGGCGCTTAAGCCGTAATCCATAAGGGAAGAGGAGTTCGACACTAGAGTTCTTTAACAAACAAGTCATAAACCAAATGAATACTCCCGTGCAAGCACATGGGTCGTCCAAGAGTTATTCCAACTAGCACACAATGCAAATGTTGAATCCCGCACAAATGAAGAATGATGGAAGAACATAGGGTCAAGTTTTAAGTGCTTCTTATTTTCTTTTTGAACCTTCCTGCTCTCACTCATCCTTGTCCTTTTGACGCGAGTCAAGCCGAGGGTCGCTCGTCTATTTTCCCGGCTACATGGACTAGAGATTGGACGATGCGTGCCACCATCCCACCTTACCGCATAAGTACCGCGGTGGCGGAGCAAAATTTAAAAAAAAAAAATGAAATCACACTTAAAACATGACAATATGTTCAAAAAGTGTATGGAATGTGCGGGGAACAAACATAAGCAAGGCACCGTGTTAGAGAACTCAAGTCACCAAGGAATATTCAAGGGGTCTAAGTTTTTCATGAAGATTTTTTTTAAAAGTGTTTGCTAGCTTGATCCAAGGTGTTGCAACGAAAATACTTAGAAAGTTGGATAGACAAGGCGTAGCAATGATATTGATTCTCAAGGATGCATGTTCAAAGGACTAGGTCGATAAATGTGGTAAATAGGCTAGATGTGATTTATAGGGATATAGAATTGAAAATCATAAGCCTTTGAGGTTAAAACACTCTCATGTTGGGATAATGTGCAGGCGTGCATGCGTCCATTTAAGATGATATGCATGGCATGTAAACATGTGAACTATGCGCATCAAACCACTCGTTTGTAGACCCGGTGATATAACCCATATGAGTGAGAAATAGCCTTTTGGTTGCAAATGTAGATATAAGAAGGTGTTTTAGACATGGTAAGAATATGTGAATGTATATCCTGTAGAGTGAACAATATAAATGGTAAACACCTCCAATATCATATGAATGTAGCATACAACCAAAGGCAAAAGAGGATAAATATCATCAAAAAGGCATACATCATCAAAATTGCGCCAAAAGGCGACTTAACATCCAAAATATCATCCAATGCAACAAGTCTAATAAGAAAATACACATGAAAAACTAGATGAAGCAAGGACTCAAGATGTAGCCTCTTCGTCTCCGGGCCTAGCAGAATCAACGACTCCGTCATCATCAGGCAGCGCCGTGGAGCCCGGGAATAGTGGGCTATCGTCGCGACCCGTACTCACGTAAGGGAGCGTATCTCCTGGGAGTGGTGTGCCCACCTCCCCGAACATAGAAGCTGGCGACAAGGGCAAAGGGGAGGCGCCACGAGGAGCAGAGAACTCCGGGGCGAGTGGAGGGGCGAAGGGAGAGCTGGGGCCTCTGCCGAATGATAAAACCGTGGATCTGAGCCACTCCCACTCCCGGCTGGCTCTAGCATCAGACTCTCGGACAAAGTCCTCGAGGCGAGTCAATCCACTCCTCAAGTCTGCCACACCGGTCGTCAAGCCAGCAATATCGGACGTGACCCTCTGCCTCCACTCCGCTGAGTCATCTATAACTGGAGGGGGAATCTCTGCGTCGGGCTCTGCTGGTGGAAACTCCTCAACAACTGGTGGGAAGCCCTCATCTGCCTATGCCTCGGGAACGTCTGCCTGAGGGGGGTGGAGGAGGTGAGGCAGGAGGTGATGGAGAAGGTGAGGGGGTGAGGTGGGTAAGGCAATAGAGTGGGTTCTGCTGCTTGAACATACTCTTCTTCGTTGCGGCACCAGTCACAAGCCCTTCCTGATGAGGCTTCGTGTCCCTTTCCCATGTCTTGCCATCCCTCTTAAGGATGTGCTTGTGCTTCATCAGATCCATGTCAAGCACGCTCCTAGATGGCGCCTCACAATCCTCGGAGCCGAAGGTGATTTTACACCTTAGGGCTATCATGATGATCAAGGAGCCTCCTCCCAAGCCCCGGTTCCTTGTAGTAGGCTTCACAAAGGTCTCGAACCGGTCTGCAAGAATGGCTAGCCAATCAACGGCCTCCCCATGATCCATAGCGAGCATGAGCTCCATATCTGGGAGAGTAAACGACCTCACCCTCGCCGTCCTCGTGTTGATCCCAATGGCAATGACGTGGTGTATAATCTTCCAGACCGGATCAGTAATGGCCGAAGAGTTATACGATGAGATGAACCACTCATTCCTCCCGAAAATCCTCTTCCAAAATCGGGTCTGCTGATGCTCATTGAATTTCCGGGGCGACGCCTCAGGCTCTGGGAATCCCAGCCATTCCCTAATCATGCTTTCCTTAATCCGGAATTCCCGACCTCCCAATACAAACTTCCAATAGAAGACAATGCTATCCCCCTCCTTCTCCTTTAACTACTCAAAAGAGCAAATGAACTCTTCGACAAGCCTCGGGTAAGTCCCCGGATCATCCACAAATAAGAAGGAAAACCCACACTGAGTGAGGCAAGAATGTACCTCATCCGTGACCGCTTCGTCGATGCTACGGAGCAATCCGATATTGAGGTAGAGTGTAGGTATAGCTGCCGCCTTCCTCACCATGATGGTGGCATGATGAGTCCGGTGCCTCTCGTCTCTGAACATGAGGGGAACCGAGAATGGGTACGGAACCGGCTTGGGCATCGGTCCCTCATACGGCCCCTCGTGAGGCTCAATAGGCACAATGGCCGTGGATGGAGGCGCTGCAGCAGGAGAGGGCTCTCTGGGCAAGGGGGGCGAAGGCGCCCGAGGGGCAGGAGGCACGGGCGCTCTCCTCTTCGGTGCCGGTTTCCTCGGTTGAGGTTTTTTCTTCTTCGGAGGCGCAGGGGAAACCGGCACGGCCTCAATCTCTGTATCTGACTCTGAACTGATATCGGCTAATGAACCCCTCAATAATCTCCTCTTGTGTGAAACAAGAGGTCTATCATCCTCATCCTCGCTCTGAAATTCATCTATTTGATCCAAAAGAGAGGGCTCATGAGCGACCCCCTTCCCCTTTGATTTGGAACTGGACGAGGCTCCGGCACGAGGCATGATGCACTGGGAATGGAAAGTAAAACCAAACTGAGCAAAAACTCACAATTATGCACTGAATTGCATTGAAATCTATCTCAGTCGATCGACTGGTCTGAGACAGGTTGCTCAGTCGATCGATTGGGGCTGAAAAAAAAGTCGGGTTTAGGGTGAAATTAGGGTTTTTCGATTCCGGCCTTGGGGTTTGAAATTGATGATTGGGGTTTGTAGACGGGGCAGTGAGGAGGAGAATGGTGGTCGAAATGAGGGGATTGGTTGGCTGACGGAGGAGATCGGAGGAGGGTGGTTTTTTCGATCGAAATCGGGTTTGAGGGTTGAGGGAGCTCGGTGGTGAGGCTGCTGGTGGCGGATGGACGGAGGGGAGATGTCGACGGCACGGCAAAGCTATTGGAGTCGAGCGGTGGGGATTGGTGGAGGTTGGGATCGGAGGGAATTCGAGGGCTAGGGTTTCGGGGTTTTGGGTGAAATGAAGGAGGAAGGAGGAAGGAGGAAGGACTGGGGTTTTGGTTAAGTAAATCCCAGTCGATCGATTGGAATCCCAGTCGATCGACTGGGAAAACAGGAAAAACACGGCCCCCTGAACCTCTACCCAATCGATCGATTGGCGCATTGCTTACCTCCCAGTCGATCGACTGGACCCAAAATTCCTGAAAAAAGTATTTCCACTTCTTGTCGAATTCCAACTCCACATTCAGAATTTTTACCCATAATCAAGAATAGGTGGCACTCAAAATATCACATATAATCAAGGCACGCTCTCCTAAGCAATCACTAGCACAAAAAACATGCGATTTTCAAACAAACAAGCTAGGATTACCACTCCACACTTAGAACGCCACCATCATCAAGAAAATTCATGCAAGCCTCATACACATCACACACCTAATCATGCATTTAGAATCATCCCAATCACCAAGCCACATGACAAGTTCACAAAATGGATGCTACACATATATGAAAATTACTTGTGCATAGATAGACAACTCACAAATCGGGGTACCTCCCGTGAGGTGCCTAGTTTAACGTCTTGGCAAAGACCGAGCCGATCCTTTTCTCACTAAGAAGCACACTTGAGGAGTCCATAGCTAGGATCCCTCCTCAAGCGGATTAAGGCACTCTATGGGTCGGTCAAATGGTAAGTCACATTTTTCTCATCCCGAACGCCTTCTCTATAATGCTTTAGCCTTTGCCCATTTGCCGTGAAGGTAGTCCCATCATTGTTGAGCAATTCTACGTGTCCATCCTCGTGAGGCTTGTGGACAATTAATGGACCACTCCACCGGCTTCTCAATTTTCCCGGGAATAACTTGAGCCTAGAATTAAAGAGCAAGACCTTCTCTCCCTTCTTGAATTCACGACGAAATATCCTCTTGTCGTGCCATTTCTTGGTCTTCTCTTTATAGATCCTAGCACTTTCGTAGGCTTCATTCCTTATCTCCTCCAACTCATGGAGTTGAAGAACCCTATGATCTCCCGCCGTTTGTAAGTCCATATTCAACATTTTAATTGCCCACATTGCCTTATATTCCAATTCTACCGGCAAGTGGCACGGCTTCCCATAGATAAGGCGATAGGGAGACATTCCAATAGGGGTCTTGAATGCCGTACGATAGGCCCATAAAGCGTCATCTAGCTTCGATGACCAATCCTTCCTTGAGCTCCCCACGGGTTTCTCCAAGATTGCCTTAATCTCTCGATTTGAAATCTCCACTTGCCCACTCGTTTGTGGGTGATAAGGTGTAGCGACCTTGTGGCTAACCCCATATTTCCGAAGTAAGGCTTCAAAATGCTTCTCCTTAAAATGAGAGCCGCCGTCGCTAATGACGGTCCTAGGGACTCCAAATCTTGGGAAAATAATCCTCTTGAAGAGCTTGGTGACCACTTTGGCATCGCAAGTAGGGGAAGCGACGGCCTCAA
The DNA here is from genome assembly GCA_033675215.1 of Rhodiola kirilowii. NCBI lineage: Eukaryota > Viridiplantae > Streptophyta > Magnoliopsida > Saxifragales > Crassulaceae > Rhodiola > Rhodiola kirilowii. The sequence goes on along the minus strand of CM066203.1, from coordinate 50,259,535 downwards.
CCCATTTGGAGACGTAGTCCACCGCGACCAATATATATTGGTTCCCGTATGAAGAAGGGAAAGGTCCCATATAGTCAATGCCCCATACGTCAAATATCTCGACCGGGAGGATGCTTTGTTGGGGCATTTCATGCCTCTTTGAGATGTTTCCCGTTCTTTGGCATTGATCACAAGCTTTCACGAATTCATAAGCATCACCGAAGAGAGTTGGCAAAAAAACCGCTTTGTAGGACTTTGGACGCCGTCTTTGCTCCACTACCATGTCCTCCATATTGTGATGAATGACAATGGTATAGAATGTCTCTCATTTCTTCTTCGGCGACACAAGTCCTATATAAACCATCCGCGCAAAGCCTATACAAATAGGGCTCATCCCAATAGTATCTCTTGGTCTCGGACAAGAACTTCCTCTTTTGATGGTGGTTCATATCGTGAGGAATGATCCCACAAACCACGAAGTTTACGAAGTCTGCGTACCATGGGAGGGCTTCCGCCTCAACTCTCATGAGTTGCTCTCCAATAAATGAGTCATTCACGGGTCTAGTATCCTTTTCAATCTCTTCATTTTCCTCTAGCCTTGATAGGTGGTCGGCTACCACATTTTCCACCCCCTTTTTATCTTTGATCTCTATATCAAATTCTTGGAGCAATAGAATCCATCTTATCAATCTTGGCTTAGAGTCTTTCTTTGCTAAGAGGTACTTGATCGCCGCATGATCGGTGAATACTATAACCTTTGATGCCACTAGGTATGGACGAAACTTATCAAAAGCGTACACAATAGCAAGAAGTTCTTTCTCGGTAGTGGTATAATTCAATTGGGCCCCATTGAGGACTTTGCTTGTGTAGTGGATGGCATGAAGTTTCTTGTCCACCCTTTGTCCAAGGACCGCCCCAATAGCATAATCACTAGCGTCGCACATGAGCTCAAAGGGCAAATCCCACCTTGGAGGTTGAATAATTGGAGCCGAAATCAATGCCTCTTTCAATTTCTCGAAGGCCACCAAGCACTCTTCATCAAACCGAAACTTGGTGTCATTGCACAATAAGTTTGTTAAAGGTTTTGCAATCTTCGAGAAATCCTTAATGAATCTCCTATAGAACCCCGCATGGCCTAGAAAGCTCCTTATCCCTTTTACATCCCTTGGGGGTGGCAATATCTCCATAACTTCTATTTTGGCCTTATCCACCTCAATTCCCCTTTTCGACACCAAATGGCCAAGCACAATTCCCTCCTGCACCATGAAATGACATTTTTCCCAATTAAGTAGAAGGTTCGTCTCAATACATCTTTTCAACACTTTAGCCAAATTAGCTAAGCAATCATCAAAAGACGAACCATAAACAGAAAAGTCATCCATGAATACTTCCATAATCTTTTCAATAAATTCAGAAAATATAGCCATCATGCATCTTTGAAAGGTACCCGGCGCATTGCAAAGTCCAAAGGGCATTCGCCGGTAGGCAAATGTTCCATAGGGACATGTAAAGGTGGTTTTTTCTTGATCTTGTGGATGGATAAGGATTTGGAAAAATCCACTATATCCATCAAGATAGCAAAAATAATCATGCTTGGCTAATCTTTCCAACATTTGATCAATAAAAGGAAGTGGAAAGTGATCTTTCTTAGTGGCTTGATTTAGTTTTCTATAGTCCACACACATACGCCAACCGGTCACGGTTCTCGTAGGAATCAATTCATTCTTCTCATTTTTAATAACGGTCATTCCCCCCTTTTTAGGCACTACATGAATGGGGCTCACCCATTTGGAGTCCGCAACGGGGAAAATGATTCCCGCATCAAGCAATTTAAGCACCTCTTTCTTCACTACCTCACCAACAATGGGATTCAACCTCCTAGCTCTCTCCCTAGATGGCATACTATCACTCTCTAAATTGATTTCATGCATGCATAAATTTGGGCTTATCCCCCTTAAGTCGTCAATAGAGTAGCCAATAGCATCCTTATGTTCTCTAACCACATCAAGCAATTTAGAGGTTTCAACATCATTCAAAGAAGCATTCACAATGATAGGCAAGCTAGAGTTTGGGCCTAAGAACTCATACCTTAGGCTTGTTGGTAGAGCTTTTAGCTCTACCGAACATGACTCCTTACGTTTGTCACTTAGAGACCCTTCTTCACATTCTTCCTTCAAGATAGCCCAACAATCGGCAATGTCGGGAAGCTCATTATCAAGGTCAATAGCACTCATGAGAAGGTTAGGCACATCATACAATTCATAAGTATCAACTAGGTCTAGATAATTACAAGTCATTGTAGAACTAGGACCACGTTGTGCTTTTTCAAGATTAAACTCAATCTCCTCATCTCCTACCCTCATGGTAATTGAACCCTAAGTTGTATCAAAAATAGCCCCCGCGGTGTAGAGGAAGGGTCTTCCCAATAGAATGGGAATTTCACTGTCCTCCTCCATCTCTAACACCACGAAATCCCCCGGAATATAGAAATTCCGTACTCTAACCGGGACATCCTTAAGAACTCCCTTAGGAAATCTCGAGGAGCGGTCCGCGAGCCTCAAAATCATGCTAGTTGGTTTAGGCTCACCCATAATTAGCTTTTTACACAAAGAATAAGGCATCAACGATATACTTGCACCCAAATCACACATAGCACGTTCAATCTTAATATCATTAATAAAGCATGAAATGGAAAAGCTACCGGGATCCTCAAGCTTTGGGGGCATGCGAGGTTGGAGTATGGCACTACATTCGCCATTGAGGGACACCGTATCGACATCCTCGATTGTTCTCCTGCAAGTAATAACATCCTTTAGAAATCTAGCATAAGAAGGAACTTGAGTTATCACCTCGGTGAAGGGCATTGTGACATAGAGCTTCCTCATCATCTCGGCAAACTTGGAGAATTGCTTATCATTGCTCTTCTTCTTTAGCCTTTGGGGAAATGGAATAGGAGGAGTGTATACTCTAGGTTCGTCTTTCTCCTTTTCCACCTCACTCTCTTTCTCAACTTGAGGGCTAGAAACCTCTTCATCCAATTCTTCAATTTCGGCACTAGCTTGGCCTCCAAGATCAAAAGTGACTCTCTTCTTCTTAGGTAGCTCTACCTCTAACTCTTTCCCGTTTATCAAAGTCACCGCATTGCAATGCTCTTTATTTATTTGGTCAGGTCTGGCCGGTAGCTTGCCCGGTGCCCTTGTAGATGCCTCGGCTTGTTGAGCAATTTGACTTTCAAGCATTTTATTGTGGGTCTCCAATCTCTCAAACTGAGTTTGCATGTCTTCAAATTTAGCTTGAACGTCCCTACTTGCCCTCTCTTGTTGTGCAAGGATTTTGGCTAGCATAGCTTCCACACCGGATGGTTCGTTTGAAGGTTGTGGAGGAGCTTCCACTTGTTGATAGGGCCTTTGAGCTTGAGATTGATAATGTTGCCCTTGGTTTCTTTGAAGCAAGGTCGGTCCTTGACCTTGATATTGGTTCCTAGGTTGGAACCCTTGATTGGATTGAGTAGGTTTAGGACTGAATCCGGGAGGTGTGGATCCAAAGTCGGGGCGAGTAGGATTAGTGGTCTTGTAGGAGAAATTGGGGTGATTTCTCCATCTCGAAGAGAATTTCGGTGTAGTATAATTCGCTTGAGAGCTTTGCCCTTGATTGGCACTAGTTCCATAGTCTCTACTTTGGTTTCCTCCCACAAAATTGACTTCTCCATAACCTTGCCCTTGCGCGTCCCTTTGAACCAATGGGCAAGAAACGGTCTCATGCTCGTAGACCTCACAAATATCACATCCTTGCTTTGTTGAAGCTTCTTTTTCCGGGTGTTTTAGTTTGAAGACTTCATCCGATAGGCTCTCAAAGTCCTTCCTCAAAGCATCATAATCACTAGAGCTCACCGCTTTAACCTCATGCCTTTCATGTCTTCTTCTCGGGTTTCCTCTCTCACTTCCCCACATGAAGTAGTTATTCATGATTTTCTCTATTACCGCAAACCCTTCATGTGGTTCTAGTTCCATAATAGCTCCGCCCGAGGCGGTGTCAAGAGCAAGTCGAGAGTTACCATCAACACCGTGGTAGAAGGTATGTAAGACTTGTAGATCGTCGAGGTTGTGGTGAGGACAAAGCCTTTGATATTCTTTGTACCGTTCCCAAGCTTCATAGAGGTTTTCCCCATCCAATTGTGAGAAATTTGTAATTTTATTCCTATAGTATGCCATCTTGGAAGGAGGGAAGTATTTTTTTAGAAATGCCACGGCGAGCTCCTCCCAAGTGGTGAAACTATCGGGAGTTTGACTCCTCAACCAATCCTTCGCCTTTCCCGTGAGGGAGAAGGGGAAAAGCCTTAGAAGCTTTGCATCTTCCGAGAACCCATTGATCTTGAAGGTGGCAGACACTTCAAGAAATGTTGTCAAGTGAGAATTTGGGTCCTCATTGTCCCTTCCCGAGAATTGGTTGGATTGGACCATTTGGATCGTGGAAGTCTTACCATCAAAATCTCGGTTATCAACCGTCGGTACGAGGATTGGGGAGCGATATCCATAGGCCGTAGGAGTGGCATAATCCTTGAGAACCCTTCTAGCTTGGGGCAAGGGTGGAAGGTTATTTTGGTTGACTTGATGAGGAGGGGGTGACAGAACCGCTTGTCGTCAAAGCGATTGTGCAAATAAATTTATAATAGTCCGCTACTCGCAACTATACTACTGGGTAGTACTTGGTAAGTAGGGGTCGAACCCAAGGGAACCAGGGGAATAATTGTTCTTCGGGGGGATTACGCAGCGTGGGAGCGTGTTTAAAGTCGGTCGGTTAGTTTTAAAGCTACCAGCTATTTTGATTGATTGATTGGTTGGTTGATTTTAATACTGGAAAGTAAATTACAGATTATAATTAAAGAGAAATGTTCGGTTTCAGGGGACTTGTATTATATCCTGTTTATCATTGACCTTTAGTGACTCTCCTAAGTATTCAAACGGCGTATCAAGGCCATTCCAAGCACTCGATTTGCGTACACTGTCTAGCCTATTCCAAGGACGTAGAACACTTATTCTATTTAGACTAATACTCCATTCCCGGTTATATTAGCCTATGTGCATCCATTTGATCAATCATTCCCGATCAACCAAATGGTGTTTAAGATGAGTCAAACTTCTCAGATAAGCTTTGCCATTCCAAGCATCCACTTATCCGTACAAGTTTACGAACCCCGCTGTAGAGTTTTGCCATTCCAAACATCCACTCTACCTTGGACGTTCTGACTTAATATATGACACATAGAATAAGTTTTGAATACTTAGACTAGACACTAAGTTAATAGTCTTAAAACATTTTATAATACAAGCGCGCCCCTTAGACCGAACTACAAGTTTAGCTACTATTCATCGCGCTAAACATTATACTAAGGAATTAAAGACAACAGTTAAATAAATACTAAAAATAATACTTACAACCGTTGAAGCGCCAAGGGAGCTTTCCTTTATTTCCAAAGCAAAATTACAACATTACAAATGTTACAACTTCTAGAGAGAGAGAAGTGAATTTGGATTGAGGTGTGTTGAAATGAGGAGGAGGAGGCTTGTATTTATAGCCAAAATGGGAGGAGATGGGTGGTGGAGATGGTGGACATGTGCATTTGATCCAAGGGAGGAGAAGGGAGGAGGAGGAGGAGGTGACAAGTGGCGGAATAGTAAAGCCGCCGGTCCCTCCTCCCATAGCCGCCGATTGCCGGTGGTGGAAGGGGGAGGTGCTCCTCCTTTGGCCACCACTTCTTCAAGTGGTCGGTCATCCTTGCCCAATGTGTGAGTTTGTACAGTTTTGTGCAGTCTTTTCACAAAACTGTCAATGTGTTCCTTCCCCGGTCTGTCTTGACTCCACTCCTGATTCTTCTGATTAATTTGTTCTGGTCAATTCAACGTCAGGATCCTTGATATTTCTTCAGTCGGCATATGATCTTGACCTTGGATTGACTCTTGTTATCTTTTCAGCTTAAAATCCTCTCCTTAGCGTGTTTTCACTTCAGTCTCTAAAATGCCCTGTGAAAATATATCAGGACTAACACGTAGATGTTAGATAGACAAACAGTCTAATTAAGGGGGTTTTACTGTGTTTCTGACTCGTATAACTTTGGTCCATCAGATTACCCCCCACTTTTAGTTGTTCGTCCCGAATAATGCTATTAAAGGGCGTAAGTTCTAAGTTTGGCTTTGGAATATGAAAATTAGACTGTGGTACTCGATCTATCCTAATTCATGCATTGCTTACTTATTACCAAATTAAACTGCGTAAAAAAATAGAAGAAACTTAATACTTGTACCTCCGTGCTGAGATGCAAATTATATTGGATGTCTCGGGAGATAGCCCTTTTTACGCTCCTGGACTGCAACCTCGGGATCGTCTCTTACTATATGGTTTTCTGGTAGCTTTCTCTAGCACATGATTCGATTCGGGTTTCAGTGAGTTGAGCCTTTTTGATTTTCTTCTTTGGCGAGGGACTGCTTTTTTGTTGTAGTGAATTGGCCTTTGGCCTTTGATTTGACTTTTTTTTTGAGTGCTTCACTTTTGCTCGGTTAAAACCTTCACAATTTTGGGCCTTTGGCCTCTTTTGATTTGCTTCATTGAGCTTTTCGCCTTTTTGTGATTGCTAGTCCATTTTCTCGAGCCTTTTTGGGAGGTCCAATCATCGCCCGCAAGCCTATGGAAATACCTCCCCGTTCCTCTCGTCTTTGTCGTTTTGCGCGGATCAAGATGAGGGTCGCCCATCTATTTTCTCGGCTATTTTGACTAGAGAGAGGACGGTCTGATTCCCGTCCTCGCCTTTGCATAGATGCTTCTTGGCGGAGTTGACTTCAATTATTCACTGAAAACCCGAAGTGCAGCCTCCACTGACTTCGAAAACCATATAGTTTGATCTGATCCTTTGATTGCTTTCCAAGCCTCTCTAGGGCAGTTTATATCAACTCCACATCCCTAGTTATCTCAGCACAAAGGACAAATGGAAAGTTACATTCTAAGTTTTTAAACAGTTGAATTTTCACAAGGTTACTGCATGAATTATGATTTATCTTTTTCACATTCTTAAGTTCATATTTTCAAAAAAGGTACTTATTACTAAAAAAAGAAAAAACAGCTGCATGTTATTTATGTACACAGGTGGTTCTCACCCCCCACTTTTGAACGAAGGCGTGCCTTAGTTCAAAAGTCATGCAAGCTTAAAACTAAATACTGAATTTAAATGACAGAAATTAAAGTGCGGAAAAGTAAGATAGTGTCGGGTTACCTCCCGACCAGTGCACTTGTTTAACGTCGTTGGCTCGACGATACCTCGTTTGTGGTTCATTGGTTTGGGTCCCATGGGTGGCTGAGGTCAAACTTCTTGATTCCACCGACTTTGATTCTTGCGGTCAATCTTCCTGATTTTTTAGCAGATGACGGGTTTGGGTCCAGTTCTGATGGTATCTCCTTCCAACGTCTCTGAGAAGGTGAGGGACCTTTCACTATCAGCTTTTTGAACTGGGTGTTCTCCTGTTTAGGGCTGCCTTGTCCAGTCATGGCGAAAGCGTGCTCCATGTCGGAGTCATTCTGCTCAGGCCCTTTTCCCATTCTCCTTTGAGCTTCTTCTTGGATCGCATAGTTCGCTGAGACTTGCTCATTGATCAAGGGGAAAAGTCGGGAAGGCCTCATGAGGCTTGGTTCTGCCTCGTAATGTTGGTTCGTGGAGAACTGATCGTAGATTGTCTCAGCTGCTTGGGTAATGATAGTCGGGTATGGAATAGGCAGTTCGTCGGTGGTATTCTGGACTTCTACTTCGTTGCTTCCGGTGCTTTCCATGTCTGATTCCTCGGATGGTTCGGGAGTCTCTTCTGACGGCTCGGTGGTTTCTTCTTTGTCAGCCTCAGGGTCAGCTTCTTCTGTCTGCATTTCCTTGTCAGTGTGGGAAACTCGTCTTGTGGCAGCAGCTAGGCCAGTTATCAGGTACCACATGTCTGCAATGGTGAGGTTTGCGGCAGACCTTCTCATAGCTTCGTTGACTCTTCCCAGCTCTTCGGACCTCATCCCGCGAAGAAATTTTTGGAGAAGAATTTTCTTCGTAAATCCATGGTGCGGGCAGCTTGAGACGATGGCATCGAATTTTATGTAGTATTCGTCCAAAGTCTCATCCCGGGATTGTTGAAGGTTCAGGATCTTCTCGTGGGTTTCTTGGCGTAAAGATGGTGGGGAGAATTCTTTCAGGAACGGAACGCAGAGGTCTACGAAACGTTCTGCACTGCAAGCGGTGGATGTGTAGTACCATATCGTAGCAAAGTCGGTTAGAGAGAATTTAAAGCATTTCAGCTTAAATTCCTCTAACACTTCATTTTCAGGTTTGATGTTGTGGCAGACTTGGTGGAAGTTTCGGCAGTGCTGTACAGGGTCTTCTCCCTCCGTTCCTCCGAACAGGGGCAGAAATCGCGTTGTCCATGCATGCGTAACGGGTAATGACATAGGAAAAAGAAAGAAAAAGAAAGGGAAGGGAAGAACAGTTATCCGATGACTAGTTCCCCGGCAACGGCGCCAATTTGACAGAACCGCTTGTCGTCAAAGCGATTGTGCAAATAAATTTATAATAGTCCGCTACTCGCAACTATACTACTGGGTAGTACTTGGTAAGTAGGGGTCGAACCCAAGGGAACCAGGGGAATAATTGTTCTTCGGGGGGATTACGCAGCGTGGGAGCGTGTTTAAAGTCGGTCGGTTGGTTTTAAAGCTACCAGCTATTTTGATTGATTGATTGATTGGTTGGTTGATTTTAATACTGGAAAGTAAATTACAGATTATAATTAAAGAGAAATGTTCGGTTTCAGGGGACTTGTATTATATCCTTTTTATCATTGACCTTTAGTGACTCTCCTAAGTATTCAAACGGTGTATCAAGGCCATTCCAAGCACTCGATTTGCGTACACTGTCTAGCCTATTCCAAGGACGTAGAACACTTATTCTATTTAGACTAATACTCCATTCCCGGTTATATTAGCCTGTGTGCATCCATTTGATCAATCATTCCCGATCAACCAAATGGTGTTTAAGATGAGTCAAACTTCTCAGATAAGCTTTGCCATTCCAAGCATCCACTTATCCGTACAAGTTTACGAACCCCGCTGTAGAGTTTTGCCATTCCATGCATCCACTCTACCTTGGACGTTCTGACTTAATATATGGCACATAGAATAAGTTTTGAATACTTAGACTAGACACTAAGTTAATAGTCTTAAAACATTTTATAATACAAGCGCGCCCCTTAGACCGAACTACAAGTTTAGCTACTATTCATCGCGCTAAACATTATACTAAGGAATTAAAGACAACAGTTAAATAAATACTAAAAATAATACTTACAACCGTTGAAGCGCCAAGGGAGCTTTCCTTTATTTCCAAAGCAAAATTACAACATTACAAATGTTACAACTTCTAGAGAGAGAAGTGAATTTGGATTGAGGTGTGTTGAAATGAGGAGGAGGAGGCTTGTATTTATAGCCAAAATGGGAGGAGATGGGTGGTGGAGATGGTGGACATGTGCATTTGATCCAAGGGAGGAGAAGGGAGGAGGAGGAGGAGGTGACAAGTGGCGGAATAGTAAAGCCGCCGGTCCCTCCTCCCATAGCCGCCGGTTGCCGGTGGTGGAAGGGGGAGGTACTCCTCCTTTGGCCACCACTTCTTCAAGTGGTCGGTCATCCTTGCCCAATGTGTGAGTTTGTACAGTTTTGTGCAGTCTTTTCACAAAACTGTCAATGTGTTCCTTCCCCGGTCTGTCTTGACTCCACTCCTGATTCTTCTGATTAATTTGTTCTGGTCAATTCAACGTCAGGATCCTTGATATTTCTTCAGTCGGCATATGATCTTGACCTTGGATTGACTCTTGTTATCTTTTCAGCTTAAAATCCTCTCCTTAGCGTGTTTTCACTTCAGTCTCTAAAATGCCCCGTGAAAATATATCAGGACTAACACGTAGACGTTAGATAGACAAACAATCTAATTAAGGGGGTTTTACTGTGTTTCTGACTCGTATAACTTTGGTCCATCAGGGGGCGGGGGAGGAAGTCTATTATCTCTATCTCCCATGACTTCTTTAGTGTTGGAAGTTTCTTGAACGTTTGAGGTTGATCCTTTATCCTTGGTTGTCTTACTCCTTGTAGGATATCGGTTAATGACAGAACCGCTTGTCGTCAGAGCGATTTGTGCAAATAAATTTATAATAGTCCGCTACTCGCAACTATACTATTGGGTAGTACTTGGTAAGTAGGGGTCGAACCCAAGGGAATTAGGGGAATAGGTTATTCTTTTAAGGGATTTGTCTAGCGAGAGAGCGTGTTTTAAGTTGGTTGAGGTTTTAGTGCTAACAACTACGTGACTTTTTGATTGGTTGCGGATTTGATTGCTGAAACGTAAATTACAGAAAAGTAAATACTGAAAATACAAAGAAGACTTACAGTGGGTGATGCGTGAATTGCAAGTCCTCCGGATTGTGAGCGGTTGATGGTTGCAGTTGATTGAACAATAAAAGTAAAGACAAAGGGGTTTTGTAATTGCGAGAGAAGTATTCGGTCTTGGGGGGCCTTGTATTATATCCTGTTCATTCTTTTAGTAACCCTTCTAAGTATTCAAACGTGTATCGAGGCCCTTTCGTAGCGCTCAATTTGCCACACTGTTTGTAAACCCTTGTTCTACTTCAGACTAATTCCTCCTTTCGAAGTATCTTAGCCTTTTGTGCACCCATTTGGTCCCTTTGGTCCAGTTTCCAAATGGTTTTAAAGATAGATCGAACTCCTCAGATAAGCTTTGCCCTTTCGTAGCATCCACTTATCCGAGTATGTTCACGACTTCCCACAGAAGAGTTTTGCCCTTTCGTAGCTTCCACTCAACCTTGGAAAGTCTGACCTTATAAATGGCACATAGAACAAGTTTTGAATACAGAGAAAAGAAACTAAACGAAGTAAAACATTTTATAAAACAAGAACTCCCCTTCAACCGAATGAAGGGTTTAGTTACGAATATCCATGGAGTTGGACATCATAACTAGGATACTTGGGGATTTGGAAAAGAATACTCAAGAACAAACAGGAGTAAAGAGAGAAGAGAAAGAGATTACTCAAGAACAAACAGGAGTAACTCTTGAACTGTAACTGAAAACTTGAGCACTCAAGAACAAACAGGAGTACTCAAGATCGAACTAAAGTATTTGAGAACAAACTGAACTTTTATTTATATCAAAACCAAACTTTACAAAGTAAAAAACTTAGAGAGATAAGTGGAATGGATTGTGGATTGTGGGATGGATTGAAATGAGGAGGGATGGCTTGGTATTTATAGCCATGGAGGAGAGGAATGGAGGGCTTGGATTGAGGCATGTGTTTTGGCATCCAAGGGTGGAGATGGGGGGAGAAGGAGAGGAAGACAAGTGTCACAAGGGGAGAGGGGAAGAGGGAAGCCGCCGGCGGCTTTTGGGAGGGGGAATGAGGTGGTGACATGTGGAGGAAGAGGAGAGGAGGAGGGGAGATGTGAGGAGAAAGCCGCCGGCTAGGTGGCATGAAGAGAGTGGCTTGTGAGTTTTGTGCAGTTTTCACAAAACTATCGGTGTATTCCAGCTCCGGATTGTCTTCGGTTTCTCTTCGGTTTGATTTGTTTTGAATGATTCCAAGTCAGGATCTTTAGATTTCTTCATTCAGCGTCTGATCTTGACCTTGGATTGTCTCCTGATATCTTTTCTGTGCTAAAAGCTCTTCCTTAGCGTGTATTCTCTCTAAGCTCTGAAATACCCTGTAGAAATGTATCGGGACTAAAACATCGAAGTTAGATAGACAAACAGTCTAATTTGGTGGGTTTAACTGTGTTTATGATTCATACAATTGTGGTCCATCAGATAACCCCACACTTTTAGTTGTTCGTCCCGAACAATGCTTTATAAGGGCGTTACTAAGTAAGTTGGTTAAAATATAAAATATAAAAATAAGATTGTGGTACTCGATTTTTCCTAATTCATGCATTACTACTTGTTACTAAATTAAACTGCGTAAATAAGTAGAAGAAACTTGATACTTGTACCTTCGTGCTGAGATGCAAATTATTTCGGATGTTTCGGGAGATAGCCCTTTTCAGGCTCCTGGACTACACCTTCGGGATCGTCTCGCACTATATGGTTTTCTTGTAGCTTTCTCTAGCACGTGATTCGATTCAAGTTTCAGTGAGTTGAGTACTTTGATTACTTTTGGCGAGGGACTGCTTTTTGTAGTGAATTGGCCTTTGGCCTTTGATTTGACGCTTTGAGTTCTTCACTTTTGTTTGGTTAAAACCTTCACAATTTTGGGCCTGAGGCCTCTTGATTTGCTTCTTCGAGCTTTTTGCGTCTTTGTGACTTGCTAGTCCATTTTCTCAAGCCTTCTTGGGAGGTCCAATCATCGCCCGCGAGCATATGGAAATACCTCCCCGCTCCTCTCATCTTTGTTGTTTCGTGCCGGTCAAGATGAGGGTCGCTCATCTATTTTCTCGGCTACTTTGACTAGAGAGAGGACGGTTTGATTCCCGTCCTTGCCTTTTACATAGATGCTTCAAGGCAGAGTTGACTTCAATTATTCACCGAAACCTGAAGTGCAGCCTCCACTGACTTCGAAAACCATATAGTTTGATCTGATCCTTCAAGTGCTTGCCAAGCCCCTCTAGGGCAATTTCTATCAACTCCACATCCCTAGTTTATCTCGGCACAAAAGACAAATGAGAAGTTACATTCTAAGTTTTTAAACAGTTTGCATTTTCACAAGGTTGATGCATGAATTATGATCTATCTTTTTCACATTCTTAAGTTCATATTTTCAAAAAGATACTATTTAAAAAGAAAAGAAAAACATGCAGATGGTTCTCACCCCACACTTTTGAACGAAGGCGTGCCTTAGTTCAAAAGTCATGCAAATATATACAAAAGAAGGAAATGACATTAAGGAAAAAGAAGAACAGAACTCCCTTTTACTGTGTCGTGGAAATGACATGGCATGAGGCTGGATAATCGAGGGAGTCTGGCTGGGGCCTCGAACTCTCAGCGCAGGCCCGGTAAATTCACGGAAGCTGCCTGGCTGATCCGGTCTTGCTCCAAACTTAATTCCTACATGAAAGATATTCCTTCTATACAAAAAGTGGGTGAGAGCGCTTATTGGAAATTTAAATGACAGAAGTTAAAAGTGCAGAAAAGTAAGATAGTGTCGGGTTACCTCCCGACCAGTGCACTTGTTTAACGTCGTTGGCTCGACAGTACCTCGTTCTTGATCATTGGTTGGGATCCCATGGGTGGCTCAGGTTGAATTTTGCCACCATTCTTGTGTTACTTCCGGTACTCTCTATGTCTGATTCTTCTGATGGCTCGGAAGTTTCTTCTGATGGTTCGGATGTGACTTCCTCTGTAGGCTCTTCTTCTGAGCTTTCTATATCTGATTCGTTCATCACATCCTCTGAACTATTTCTTTCTGGACTGGCCTCGATATTCTGTGTTCCTTCATTTGGTTGAGGTACTGGCCTTCGTATTGTAGTTCCGGCCAAGCTGTCTATCACATCCCATACCTGAGTCAGGGATAAGTGTGCGGTTGTTCCTCCTACAGCGTTATTGAGCCTTGAGAACTCCTCAGCCCTCATCCCGCAAAGGAATTTTTGAAGATGAAAAACCTCCGTGAATCCATGGTGCGGGCAGCGCGAGATCATGGCGTCATAATTCGTGTAGTACTCGCCCAAGGTCTCATCCCGGGATTGTTGCAGGTTCATGATCCTTTCTCGGGTTTGTTGTCGTAAGGATGGAGGGGAGAATTCTTTCAGGAATGGAATGCTAACGTCTATGAAATATTTAGCATTCATAGCAGTTGATGTGCAATACCAGATTGTCGCGAAGTCCGTTAGAGAGAATTTGAAGCAATTAAGTTTAAACTCCTCTAACGTTTCATTATTAGGTTTTATATGCTGACAAACATGGTGAAAGTTTCGGCAGTGTAGCACTGGGTCTTCTTCATTCGTACCTCCGAACAGGGGGAGATATCGTGTCGTCCATGCATACGAAGGTGGTTGCGTCATTAGGTCATGTGAGGTGAAGAACAACTTATCCGATGGCTAATTCCCCGGCAACGGCGCCAATTTGACAGAACCGCTTGTCGTCAGAGCGATTTGTGCAAATAAATTTATAATAGTCCGCTACTCGCAACTATACTATTGGGTAGTACTTGGTAAGTAGGGGTCGAACCCAAGGGAATTAGGGGAATAGGTTATTCTTTTAAGGGATTTGTCTAGCGAGAGAGCGTGTTTTAAGTTGGTTGAGGTTTTAGTGCTAACAACTACGTGACTTTTTGATTGGTTGCGGATTTGATTGCTGAAACGTAAATTACAGAAAAGTAAATACTGAAAATACAAAGGAGACTTACAGTGGGTGATGCGTGAATTGCAAGTCCTCCGGATTGTGAGCGGTTGATGGTTGCAGTTGATTGAACAATAAAAGTAAAGACAAAGGGGTTTTGTAATTGCGAGAGAAGTATTCGGTCTTGGGGGGCCTTGTATTATATCCTGTTCATTCTTTTAGTAACCCTTCTAAGTATTCAAACGTGTATCGAGGCCCTTTCGTAGCGCTCAATTTGCCACACTGTTTGTAAACCCTTGTTCTACTTCAGACTAATTCCTCCTTTCGAAGTATCTTAGCCTTTTGTGCACCCATTTGGTCCCTTTGGTCCAGTTTCCAAATGGTTTTAAAGATAGATCGAACTCCTCAGATAAGCTTTGCCCTTTCGTAGCATCCACTTATCCGAGTATGTTCACGACTTCCCACAGAAGAGTTTTGCCCTTTCGTAGCTTCCACTCAACCTTGGAAAGTCTGACCTTATAAATGGCACATAGAACAAGTTTTGAATACAAAGAAAAGAAACTAAACGAAGTAAAACATTTTATAAAACAAGAACTCCCCTTCAACCGAATGAAGGGTTTAGTTACGAATATCCATGGAGTTGGACATCATAACTAGGATACTTGGGGATTTGGAAAAGAATACTCAAGAACAAACAGGAGTAAAGAGAGAAGAGAAAGAGATTACTCAAGAACAAACAGGAGTAACTCTTGAACTGTAACTGAAAACTTGAGTACTCAAGAACAAACAGGAGTACTCAAGATCGAACTAAAGTATTTGAGAACAAACTGAACTTTTATTTATATCAAAACCAAACTTTACAAAGTAACAAACTTAGAGAGATAAGTGGAATGGATTGTGGATTGTGGGATGGATTGAAATGAGGAGGGATGGCTTGGTATTTATAGCCATGGAGGAGAGGAATGGAGGGCTTGGATTGAGGCATGTGTTTTGGCATCCAAGGGTGGAGATGGGGGGAGAAGGAGAGGAAGACAAGTGTCACAAGGGGAGAGGGGAAGAGGGAAGCCGCCGGCGGCTTTTGGGAGGGGGAATGAGGTGGTGACATGTGGAGGAAGAGGAGAGGAGGAGGGGAGATGTGAGGAGAAAGCCGCCGGCTAGGTGGCATGAAGAGAGTGGCTTGTGAGTTTTGTGCAGTTTTCACAAAACTATCGGTGTATTCCAGCTCCGGATTGTCTTCGGTTTCTCTTCGGTTTGATTTGTTTTGAATGATTCCAAGTCAGGATCTTTAGATTTCTTCATTCAGCGTCTGATCTTGACCTTGGATTGTCTCCTGATATCTTTTCTGTGCTAAAAGCTCTTCCTTAGCGTGTATTCTCTCTAAGCTCTGAAATACCCTGTAGAAATGTATCGGGACTAAAACATCGAAGTTAGATAGACAAACAGTCTAATTTGGTGGGTTTAACTGTGTTTATGATTCATACAATTGTGGTCCATCAGTTAACTAGTTCTCTTATCGGTTGATTCAAATCTCTATCCACAATTTGAGTAAGCTTCTTGGTCTTTGGTGGCATAAAAGAAGTGAACCTACAAGAGAAGCCAATTAAAACAAGTAAGTGTAGTGAAGTAGTTCAAGGATTGCAAGTAACAAGTAAAATAAAGTAAAACATGGAATAGTCGGAGCACTAAATGATTTTCCTAGGGGTAATCTAGCTATTGCTCCCCGGCAACGGCGCCATTTTGACGTGTCGTATTTTTGGGATACGGTCAAAAACAATTTATAATCAACTGGTAAGACCGGTGTCGAACCCAAAGGAGCAAACGGATTACACGCTAGTTCTATCAAATTTTCTCACTCGGCTAATTCCTAAAATTCAAGTGTGAGTGAGTTATCAATGATTCAAAACAAGAATGAAATGGTTTTTAAGGGATTAAATTCAATTAAAAGCGAGTTTCGAGGGATTATTCCCCTCCTTGGCAATTTCCCAATGATCATGCATACAAGAGTTCAATTAATTATGAGTTGATAGGTTTTAAACCTAGCTTAGACTAAAGGTAGACAAACCATGCATGTCTAATCCTAGTCAAGCCATCCTAGTTAGGATCTCACTAATTAAAGGGTATTGATCCACTATATAGCATTTACTTTCATAAATACTATATGCTTAAAGTTCTAGTTCACCTCTCACCATGCATTTACTCTCATAAATGTAGGTTAAGATCAATTTTACTATATCCAAACTATCACTAAGCTTTCTCAAGACTTAGGTCAAAGTTCTAACACAAACATGTCACTTAGGCATTTTATCAAACACTTAGAGGCATGTCTAACATGAAGATCATAGTAAAATGAAATCAACTTCAATAAATCCAAATAGATGTGTTTACAATGATCATTGAGTACCAAGGAGGTTCATAGAACCCTCAAAACACAAGGGGGACTACTCACACATCATGTAAGACAACATGATGTGTGGGTTTTTAACAAAAATCTAAGAGAAAGGAAGAGGGAAAAGAGTAGGATTGATGATCCTAATAAACTCCCTTGATCTTCAATCCTCCTTGATTAGATGATGATGAAACCCTTGATTTGGCTCACTTCCTTTTGTCTTTTCTCCAGAAAAATCCAAGATGCTAGGTCAAACTTGCCTCTTTCTATTTATAGCCTCGGGCAATTTTTGGTACTGTAGCAGGTCCAGTCGATCGACTGGCATTGGGCTGTTGGCCCAATCGATCGACTGGAGGAAGATAAGGCGCTTGGCAAGCAGATTCTCAGTCGATCGACTGAGACAGGGTAGTCTCCCAGTCGATCGACTGCGGTAATGTAGGAAACAGGCCCTCCTGAGACTCCACTAAGTCGATCGATTGGAGTCCCAATCGATCGACTGAGGGCACGTTGCTTGCACGCTCAGCTGGAGAACTCTCCAGTCGATCGACTGGAGGGTCCAATCGATCGACTGCGGTAACTTGATTTGCAGCACCTTCTGAGAGTCCAGTGAGTCGATCGACTGGAGCAGGGGAGCTTCCCAGTCGATCGACTAGAGGCCAAATTTTGCCAACTTTTGCTCTAGACTCCAATTTTCTCCAAGTTTCCTTCTATGGGCTTTTGACACTGAGTCATCTTGATTCGCACCTGAAATGCATTAGAAGGGGATCAAATGACATCAAATAATCATTGAAAACGAACTAAAGCTATAGTGAAAATGGGCATTAATGAGTCGAAAACTCGACTCATCACCTGCGACCACTGCTATGCCCTGCTGGCCTGATATCTGAAATATGAGAATTCATCCTTGAGCTGGTTGTGGGAAACGAAAAGCCTGCTCTGCGTAGATATTATCGGTCTTAGAGTGGCCAAAATCTGGCGCTGATAACTTAGTATCGCACTCTGAGACTCCCAAATCTCAAACTGGGAGGCGATGATCTGGTGATGAGAGGCCTCTAAGCGTGTGAGACGCTCCTCGAGTGTCGACGGGGACTGGCCAACAACAGGCGGCTGCGTAGGAGGGGAGGGGATGTGGTCCTATGCCTCAAATGCTGGAGGGTCCTGTGCCTCGAATGCTGGAGGGTCCTGTGCCTCTGCCATGTCAATGTCTTCGGGCTCTTGCACCGCAGGTGCCTCGAAATCTAGCTCTGGAGAAGAGGCTCGAACCTGGTCGCACCCTTAGCGCCTATTCTTCCTGTCCAGGCGTTGCCCCTTAACTCATTCCTCTGGAATATCCGGCATGTGGAACCATACACGTTCTCTGGTAAGCATCTTGCACTGAATCAGCTTTGGAACGTTGAGCTCTGATGGACCATATTTATATGATTCATTAAGATAATTAAACCCACCAAATTAGACACTTTGTCTTAACAACGTTTACTTGTTAGTTCCATTTTTGTTGTATAGGCTATTTTGAGGTTTAGAGAAGAAACGAGCTAAAAAGGGGGTTCTTAAACCAAAAATGGATTACAAGTCAAGTCGGGCCAGTCGGGGACCGAGAAAAATCAACCAGGGACCGAGGACCCCAGTCGAGGACCGAGGACCCCAGCCGGGTACCCAGGCCCAGTACCTGCCAAGAGGTACCGGGCCCAAGTGCTGGGAGTGCCGGGAACCAAGTACCGAGTGCCGAGTCCTGAGTGCCGAGTGCCGAGAAGACCATGTCCCCGCCGAGCACCCATGCCGAGCCCCACATCCGAGAGCGCCGAGACCCACGTCCGAGAGAGCCGAGACCCACGTCCAAGAAAACCAGGACCGCGCCGAGAGCAGCGCCCGGGCCGGGCCGACCAAGGGCCCGAGAAAAACTTCAACACCGGGCCATGACCATGCTCCGGGCAGAATTTGGCCAAATATCCTTCATGGATCAGTCTTAGAATCGTCTCAACATTCCAAATCCATGGTCCAACACCCAATCACCTCCGGCCAAAATTCCGGCAGCTCCGGCCAAAATTCTGGCCAAGCTCCGGCCCTGGTCCAATCAACTTCCGGTGATGCTCCGATCAAGCCAAATCCAACCACCACCTTGCTCCGGTCATTTTAGCCCAACTCCGGTCAAAAATCCGGCGAAGTCCAACCAAACTACTTATTTCCCGGTTAGGGCATACTATTCACATCGGTTGATCTTTTGGTTTGAAACCAAACCTCAACCAAGTTCAAAGGAATTGCCCAAAGCTCAACCAAGCTCATATAGTTGCCCTTTGGCACATCCCATGCTCTAGCCACCCATGTCCAAGGCAAGTGCACCCTTTGGCTCATCCAAACTCCAACCGAAGGCCAACCAAGCTCAACCGGACTTATGGGAGGACTAGAGGCAGTTGGAGGAGGAAATATCTCACTCCACTCACTCCTCCACCGCCACATTTGGCTATAAAAGGAGGGCTTCCCCTCCTTGAATCATATCACTTGTAACTTAGGTAGAGAATCTCTCTAGAATCCATCTCACAAATCCTTGTAAACACTTGTGTTTTGATATCAAAAGCTCTACCTTCTCTCTTGATCTTGAATACTCTTGTTGGTTCTTGAGTATTCTTGAATAATGTTCTTGAGTTTACTCTTGTTTGTTCTTAAGTATTCTTGTTGTTCTTGAATTTTACTTTCCAAAACCTTTACTTTTCTTGTCTTTGTTTTCAAAACCATTTACTTTTCTTGTCTTTGTTTTCAAAACCAAAACCTTTACTTTTCCAAGCACTTAGCTATGATATCCTCTTCCATGGATACTCGCAGCTGAACCCTTCATTCGATTGAAGGGGTGTGCTTGTATCATGAAACCGTTTTTAGACCCTTTTCTTAGTGCTTCTATTGTGTTCAAATTTGTTCTATGTGCCTTATATTAGGTTAGAACATACATGGTTGAGTGGAGGCTCGAAAGAGAAAAGCTCTTCCATGGGGTTCGTGAACATACACGGTTCAGTGGAGGCTCGAAAGAGCAAAGCTTTTCCATGGAGTTCAACCTCTTTTAAACACCATTTGGTTGATCGGAAATGATTGATCAGGTGGATGCACATGGGCTAAGATACTTCGAAAGGAGGAATTAGCCTAACTAGAACAAGTGCTCTATGTCTTGAAAAGGACTAGACGGTGTGGCAAGTCGAGTGCTAGAAATGGCCTTGATACATCTTTGACGCACTTTACTTTTACGCACTTTATTTTCAGCACTTTACATTTCAGCACTTTACTTTACGCAATTTACTTTCAGTCTTTACTTTTCCGCACTTTACTTTTCAGTCATTTACTTTTCCGCACATTTACTTTCAGTACGCTTACTACAGACCTATTCAAAATTAACCCAACATAATATTTGGCACGCATTGCGCTTGAAATATAGCGTGCGGCCAGTGCAAAAAGTATGTTGTGCAGTTGATTTTGAATTCGACTGTTCCAGCAATTTACTTTCAGCACTTTACTTTCAGTAATTTACTTTCAGCACTTTACTTTCAGTCATTTACTTTCCAGCAATTTACTTTCAGCACTTTACTTCCAGTCATTTACTTTCCGCTTACTACAGACTTGTTCAACATCAATCCAACCTAACTTTGGCACGCATTGCGCTTGAAATATAGCGTGCGGCCAGTGCCAAAAGTATGTTGCTTGGTTGATGTTGAACTCGACTGTTCCAGCAATTTCCTTTTCAGTATTTACTTTCAGTTCAGTATTTACTTTCTTTACTTTCAGTACTAAAACCACAACCAACCCCAATTGCACTTAAATTCCTGTACAAATTTCCTCAAAGAACAACTATCCACTAATTCCCTTGGGTTCGACCCCTACTTACCGCTTTACTACCCAATAGTGAAGTCACAAGTAGTGGACTTATAAATTAATTTTGCACATTGCCTCACGACAAGGCTCTGTCAAATTGGCGCCGTTGCCGGGGAACTAGCTATCAGATTAGTTGTTCTTTTCTTTTCATTTTTGTTTCATTAAATTTTCCACTATGTATACATGGATGATTCAGTATCTCCCCCAGTTTGGAGGTACCATCGGAGAGGACCCTGTAATACATTGCCAACATTTTAACGCCATTTGCAGACACATGAAACCTGAAAATGAAACGATAGAAGGGTTTAAACTGGAATGTTTTAAACTTTCTCTAACTGACTTTGCTGTAATCTGGTATTACTCATCAACTGCTAGTTGTGCAGACTATTATGTGGATCTTCGTGCCCAATTCCTAAAAGAATTCTTCCCACCATCCTTACGACATGACACCCGCGAGAAGATCATCTGCCTTCAACAATCCCGGGACGAGACACTGGATGAGTATTATACGTACTTTGATACAGTTGTTTCACGCTGCCCGCACCATGGATTCACGGAAGTGTTCCTTCTTCAAAAATTTCTTTGTGGAATGAGGGCAGTTGAGCATTCGAGGATTAATGATGCAGTGGGAGGATCGGTGACGGAGCGCACCATACCGTCGTTAATGTGCGATGGCTCTGTGCAAAAATAAATTTATAAGTTCGCTACTCGTTACTCTACTATTGGGTAGTAAAGCGGTAAGTAAGGGTCGAACCCAAGGGAATTAGTGGATAGTTGTTCTTTCGAAAATGGAAAGTAAGGCAGTTGGGGGTTGGTTGTGATTTTAGTACTGAAAGTAATGTGGGTTGGTTGTGATTTTAGTACTGAAATAAATAACTGAAAAGTAAAGTGCTGGAAGTAAATGCTTGAAGGACAAGACTTGCGGAAAGTAAATGCTTGAAGAACAAGACTTGCAGAAAGTAAATGCTTGAAGGACAAGACTTGCATAAAGTAAATGCTTGAAGGACAAGACTTGCAGAAAGTAAATGCTTGAAGGACAAGACTTATAGAAAGTAAACAGTTGATATAGAACTGAAAGTAAAGTGACAGGTGATGTTTTAATTGAAGGAAAGGATTCGGTTTTAGGGGCCTTGTATCATAAATCTGTTTATCATCGACCTCTAATGATCATACTAAGTGTTCAAAGATGTATCAAGGCTATTTCTAGCACATGA
Source organism: Rhodiola kirilowii (assembly GCA_033675215.1). Taxonomy (NCBI): domain Eukaryota; kingdom Viridiplantae; phylum Streptophyta; class Magnoliopsida; order Saxifragales; family Crassulaceae; genus Rhodiola; species Rhodiola kirilowii. Next base: position 50,237,759 of record CM066203.1, on the reverse strand, counting down.
CTTGCCACATCGTTTAGAACACTTGTTCTATTTGGGCTAATTCCTCCTTTCGAAGTATCTTAGCTTATGTGCATCCATTTGATCAATCATTTCCGATCAACCAAATGGTGTTTTAAAGAGGTTGAACTCCACAGTTAAGCTGTGCTCTTTCGAGCCTCCACTTAACCACGAAGGTTCACGAACCCATGGAAGAGCTTAGCTCTTTCGAGCATCCACTCACCCAATAGCGTTCTGACCTAATATATGGCACATAGAACAAGTTTTGAACACAAAGAGACACTAAGAGAAGGGTCTAAAACATTTTATGATACAAGCACACCCCTTCAACCGAATGAAGGGTTTAGCTACGAATATCCATAGAGGTGGATATCATAGCTAAGTACTTGGAAAAGTAAGGGTTTTTGAAAGACAGGAAAGTAAAGGTTTTTTGAAAGACAGGAAAGTAAAGAAGAGAATACTCAAGAACCAACAGGAGTCAACTCAAGAACAACGAAAAGTAAAGGAAATGCTTGAGTACTTCAAGAACCGACAAGAGTACTCAAGAACAAATGATGGACCAAAGTTATACGAGTCAGAAACACAGTAAAACCCCCTTAATTAGACTGTTTGTCTATCAAACGTCTACGTGTTAGTCCCAATATATTTTCACAGGGCATTTTAGAGACTGAAGTGAAAACATGCTAAGGAGAGGATTTTAAGCTGAAAAGATAACAAGAGTCAATCCAAGGTCAAGATCATATGCCGACTGAAGAAATATCAAGGATCCCGACGTTAAATTGACCAGAACAAATTAATCAGAAGAATCAGGAGTGGAGTCAAGACAGACCGGGGAAGGAACACATTGACAGTTTTGTGAAAAGACTGCACAAAACTGTACAAAACTCACATTTGGGCAAGATGACCTACCACTTGGAGAAGTGGTGGCCAAAGGAGGAGCTCCTCCCCTTCCACCACCGCCTACCGGCGGCTTTGGGTGGTGGTGACCGGTGGCTTTGCTCCTCCTCCACATGTCACCACCACCTTCCTCCTCCTCTTCTTCCTCCACATGTGGCCATCTCCTCCCTTGATTTCTTCCTCCAATCAAAATGCAACACTTGCCTCCATCTCCTCCTCCTCCCATGGCTATATAAGGAGGAGCTCCTCCTCATTTCACACACCTGAACTCAAATTCACTTCTCTCTCTAGAAGTTGTAATATTTGTAATGTTGTAATTTTGCTTTGGAAATAAAGGAAAGCTCCCTTGGCGCTTCAACGGTTGTAAGTTTCTCTTAGTATTAATTTATTTAACTGTTGTCTTTAATTTCCTTAGTATAATGTTTAGCGCGATGAATAGTAGCTAAACTAGTAGTTCGGTCTAAGGGGCGCACTTGTATTATAAAATGTTTTAAGACTATTAACTTAGTATCTAGTCTAAGTATTCAAAACTTATTCTATGTGCCATATATTAAGTCAGAACGTCCATGGTTGAGGGGACGCTTGGAATGGCAAAGCTCACCATGGGGGTTCGTAAACTTGTACGGATAAGTGGATGCTTGGAATGGCAAAGCTTATCTGAGAAGCTTGACTCATCCTAAACACCATTTGGTTGATCGGGAATGATTGATCAAATGGATGCACATAGGCTAATATAACCGGGAATGGAGTATTAGTCTAAATAGAATAAGTGTTCTACGTCCTTGGAATAGGCTAGACAGTGTACGCAAATCGAGTGCTTGGAATGGCCTTGATACACCGTTTGAATACTTAGGAGAGTCACTAAAGGTCAATGATAAACAGGATATAATACAAGTCCCCTGAAACCGAACATTTCTCTTAATCATTAAAATAGTAATTTACTTTCAAGTGTTAAAATCAACCAACCAACCAATCAATCAATCAAAATAGCTGGTAGCTTTAAAACCAACCAACCGACCTTAAACACGCTCCCACGCTGCGTAATCCCCCCGAAGAACAATTATTCCCCTAGTTCCCTTGGGTTCGACCCCTACTTACCAAGTACTACCCAGTAGTATAGTTGCGAGTAGCGGACTATTATAAATTTATTTGCACAATCGCTTTGACGACAAGCGGTTCTGTCAAATTGGCGCCGTTGCCGGGGAACTAGTCATCGGATAACTGTTCTTCCCTCCCCTTTTTCTTTTCTGTTCATCTCTCTATGTCATTACCTGTCACGCAAGCATGGACAACGCGATTTCTGCCCCTGTTCGGAGGAACGGAGGGAGAAGACCCTGTACAGCACTGCCGAAACTTCCACCAAGTCTGCCACAACATCAAACCTGAAAACGAAATGTTAGAGGAATTTAAGCTGAAATGCTTTAAATTCTCTCTAACCGACTTCGCTACGATATGGTACTACACATCCATCGCTTGCAGTGCAGAACGTTTTGTAGACCTCTGCGTTCCGTTCCTGAAAGAATTCTCCCCACCTTCCTTACGCCAAGAAACCCGCGAGAAGATCCTGAACCTTCAACAATCCCGGGATGAGACTTTGGACGAATACTACATAAAATTCGATGCCATCGTCTCAAGCTGCCCGCACCATGGATTTACGAAGAAAATTCTTCTCCAAAAATTTCTTCGTGGGATGAGGTCCGAAGAACTGGGAAGAGTCAACGAAGCTATGAGAAGGTCTGCCGCAAACCTCACCATTGCAGACATGTGGTACCTGATAACTGGCCTAGCCGCTGCAACAAGACGAGTTCCTCACACTGACGAGGAAATGCAGACAGAAGAAGCTGACCCTGAGGCTGACAAAGAAGAAACCACCGAGACGTCAGAAGAGACTCCCGAACCATCCGAGGAATCAGACATGGAAAGCACCGGAAGCAACGAAGTAGAAGTCCAGAATACCACCAACGAACTGCCTATTCCATACCCGACTATCATTACCCAGGCAGCTGAGACTATCTACGATCAGTTCTTCACGAACCAACATAACGAGGCAGAACCAAGCCTCATGAGGCCTTCCCGACTTTTCCCCTTAATTAATGAGCAAGTCGCCGCGAACTATGCGATCCAAGAAGAAGCTCAAAGGAGAATGGGAAAAGGGCCCGAGCAGAATGACTCCTACATGGAGCACGCTTTCGCCATGACTGGACAAGGCAGCCCTAAACAGGAGAACACCCAGTTCAAGAAGCTGATAGTGAAAGGTCCCTCGCCTTCTCAGAGACGTTGGAAGGAGATACCATCAGAACTGGACCCAAACCCGTCATCTGCTAAAAAATCAGGAAGACTCACCGCAAGAATCAGAGTCGATGAAATCAAGAAGTTTGACCTCAGCCACCCATGGGACCCAAACCAATGAATCACAAACGAGGTATCGTCGAGCCAACGACGTTAAACAAGTGCACTTGTCGGGAGGTAACCCGACACTATCTTACTTTTCCGCACTTTAATTTCTGTCATTTAAATTCAGTATTTAGTTTTAAGCTTGCATGACTTTTGAACTAAGGCACGCCTTCGTTCAAAAGTGGGGGGTGAGAACCACCTGTGTACATAAATAACATGCAACTGTTTTTTCTTTTTTAATAAGTACCTTTTTGAAAATATGAACTTAAGAATGTGAAAAAGATAAATCATAATTCATGCATTAACCTTGTGAAAATTCAACTGTTTAAAAACTTAGAATGTAACTTTCCATTTGTCCTTTGTGCTGAGATAACTAGGGATGTGGAGTTGACATAAACCGCCCTAGAAGGACTTGGGAAGCAATCAAAGGATCAGATCAAACTATATGGTTTTCGAAGTCAGTGGAGGCTGCACTTCGGGTTTTCAGTGAATAATTGAAGTCAACTCCGCCAAGAAGCATCTATGCAAAGGCGAGGACGGGAATCAGACCGTTCTCTCTCTAGTCAAAATAGCCGAGAAAATAGATGAGCGACCCTCATCTTGACCTGCGCAAAACGACAAAGACGAGAGGAGCGGGGAGGTATTTCCATAGGCTTGCGGGCGATGATTGGACCTCCCAAAAAGGCTCGAGAAAATGGACTAGCAATCACAAAAAGACGAAAAGCTCAATGAAGCAAATCAAAAGAGGCCAAAGGCCCAAAATTGTGAAGGTTTTAACCGAGCAAAAGTGAAGCACTCAAAAAAGTCAAATCAAAGGCCAAAGGCCGATTCACTACAACAAAAAAGCAGTCCCTCGCCAAAGAAGAAAATCAAAAAGGCTCAACTCAATGAAACCCGAATCGAATCACGTGCTAGAGAAAGCTACCAGAAAACCATATAGTAAGAGACGATCCCGAGGTTGCAGTCCAGGAACCTAAAAAGGGCTATCTCCCGAGACATCCAATATAATTTGCATCTCAGCACGGAGGTACAAGTATCAAGTTCCTTCTATTTATTTACGCAGTTTAATTTGGTAATAAGTAAGCAATGCATGAATTAGGATAGATCGAGTACCACAGTCTAATTTTCATATTCCAAAGCCAAAATTAGAACTTACGCCCTTTAATAGCATTGTTCGGGACGAACAACTAAAAGTGGGGGGTAATCTGATGGACCAAAGTTATACGAGTCAGAAACACAGTAAAACCCCCTTAATTAGACTGTTTGTCTATCTAACGTCTACGTGTTAGTCCCGATATATTTTCACAGGGCATTTTAGAGACTGAAGTGAAAACATGCTAAGGAGAGGATTTTAAGCTGAAAAGATAACAAGAGTCAATCCAAGGTCAAGATCATATGCCGACTGAAGAAATATCAAGGATCCTGACGTTAAATTGACCAGAACAAATTAATCAGAAGAATCAGGAGTGGAGTCAAGACAGACCGGGGAAGGAACACATTGACAGTTTTGTGAAAAGACTGCACAAAACTGTACAAAACTCACATTTGGGCAAGATGACCTACCACTTGGAGAAGTGGTGGCCAAAGGAGGAGCTCCTCCCCTTCCACCACCGCCTACCGGCGGCTTTGGGTGGTGGTGACCGGCGGCTTTGCTCCTCCTCCACATGTCACCACCACCTTCCTCCTCCTCTCCTTCCTCCACATGTGGCCATCTCCTCCCTTGATTTCTTCCTCCAATCAAAATGCAACACTTGCCTCCATCTCCTCCTCCTCCCATGGCTATATAAGGAGGAGCTCCTCCTCCTCATTTCACACACCTGAACTCAAATTCACTTCTCTCTCTAGAAGTTGTAATATTTGTAATGTTGTAATATTTGTAATGTTGTAATTTTGCTTTGGAAATAAAGCAAAGCTCCCTTGGCGCTTCAACGGTTGTAAGTTTCTCTTATTATTAATTTATTTAACTGTTGTCTTTAATTTCCTTAGTATAATGTTTAGTGCGATGAATAGTAGCTAAACTAGTAGTTCGGTCTAAGGGGCGCACTTGTATTATAAAATGTTTTAAGACTATTAACTTAGTATCTAGTCTAAGTATTCAAAACTTATTCTATGTGCCATATATTAAGTCAGAACGTCCATGGTTGAGGGGACGCTTGGAATGGCAAAGCTCACCATGGGGGTTCGTAAACTTGTACGGATAAGTGGATGCTTGGAATGGCAAAGCTTATCTGAGAAGTTTGACTCATCCTAAACACCATTTGGTTGATCGGGAATGATTGATCAAATGGATGCACATATGCTAATATAACCGGGAATGGAGTATTAGTCTAAATAGAATAAGTGTTCTACGTCCTTGGAATAGGCTAGACAGTGTACGCAAATCGAGTGCTTGGAATGGCATTGATACACCGTTTGAATACTTAGGAGAGTCACTAAAGGTCAATGATAAACAGGATATAATACAAGTCCCCTGAAACCGAACATTTCTCTTAATCATTAAAATAGTAATTTACTTTCCAGTGTTAAAATCAACCAACCAACCAATCAATCAATCAAAATAGCTGGTAGCTTTAAAACCAATCAACCGACCTTAAACACGCTCCCACGCTGCGTAATCCCCCCGAAGAACAATTATTCCCCTAGTTCCCTTGGGTTCGACCCCTACTTACCAAGTACTACCCAGTAGTATAGTTGCGAGTAGCGGACTATTATAAATTTATTTGCACAATCGCTTTGACGACAAGCGGTTCTGTCAACAAACTTGGAGCTTCAATATCAAAGTGGTGTGTTTACATGGATTGTGCCCAAACTCTAGAGAGATAAGTAACAAGTGACTACGGATTTTTGCACACAAAATGGGATGATGAACTTAGGAGGAGAAGCTTGGTATTTATAGGCAAGGAGGAGGAGAGGGAGGCCAACACATGGCAAGAGGGGAGTGGAGGAGAGCATAGCCGCCGGCCATGAGGTGGCTTTCCAAAAGCCACCGGCCATGTGTCATCTCCACAAGGGAGCCGCCGGTGGTGAGGTGGAGGAGGGGTGAGTGTGAGTGGAATGAGATCTTTTCCTCCCAAAAGCCATCGGTTGCCATACAACTCCGGTTAGACTTTGGTTGCCCTTTGGTTGCTTCTTGGTTGATGTCAAAAGACAAGGCACTTAGACTTGGCATTTCACTTGTGTTCTTGATCTTTGTTGGAATAAGTCATTGGGACTTAGTTGTGGCTTGATCGGAGTATTGTCGGAGTATGGCCAGTTCTGACTTGTAATCCACTTTTAGCGTTAAGAACTCCATTTTAGCTCGTTTCATCTTTACTCCTTGAAATAGCCTGTAGAACAAAAGTGAAACTAACAAGTAAAAGTTGTCAAGATAAAGCATCTAATTTGGTGGGTTTAACTATCTTAACGAATCATATAAATATGGTCCATCAATCGGCCATGCATTTGACCATGACTGAAATGTGGAATCTCATAGATGACTTAGCCGAAGCTACAAAATGAAGGCCAAGGAACCAAGCTGATCATAGAGCACAGATGGTAGAAGCTAATCTAGAGAGGAGTAGGGAAGACATTGTTGAGGCCATGAGGGACGAATCAGAAACATGAAGCACAGAGGAGGAACCTTCGTGGGAGATCACCCCCGAACCATCAGAAGACCTAGAGCCAGAAACCAATTTAGTGAGGGACGAAGAAGAACCCTCATGGGAGCTCACTACCGAGCCGGCAGAAAAGGAAGTTCAGGTCACCACTAGCGAGCTGCCCGAAACATACCCTGCCTTCATCACTGAAGCAGCTGAAGAAACCAACCAAGACCAGGTCCTCACGGACGGGCTGACCAATATGGAACCGGCCCTTATAATAGAAGCCTCGCAACTTTTCCCTTTGACCAATATGCAAATCACAGAAAACTATGTGATCAGTGGAGAGCATGAAAGAAGGATGGAGGAAGGGCCTGAGCAGAACGACTCCTTGATGGAGCATTTTCTCCCCACAACTAGACAAGGCAGCCCTAAACACAAAAGAGCCCGACTCAAAAGACCAGCGACTGTGGTTAAGGGTCCCTCGCCTTCTCAGAGGTGTTGGAAGGAAAAACCACCGGAACAATGGAGTCCTGACCCGAGCTCATCATCCCACAAGAAGTCGGGGAAAGTCAAGGCAAGAATAAAGGTAGGCACTCCACAGAAATACGACCGGAACCGCCCATGGGATCCAAACTTGTGATCCCCAATCGTCATTGGTCGGGAGGTAACCCGACATCTATCTTATTTTCAGTCATTTTAATTTTTGTCATTTAGTTTTTACCTTGTCAGTCGCTCTCACCCATTTTGTGTATAGAAGGAATGACTACTTGTATAGGAATCAGCGTTGGGGAGCGCCGAGAGTTCAAGGCCCCAGCCGAACTCCCTCGATTATTCCGCTCCGAGCCATGTCATTTGCTCGCATGTCCTCGACATGCAACGACACCGTAAAGGGAGTTCAGTTCTTCCCTTTTCTTTAATGTCATTTCCTTCTCTTGTAAATATTTGCTTGCAATCGGCTTTTGAACTAAGTCATGCTGAGAGGCATGCCTTCGTTCAAAAGTGTGGGGTGAGTACTGCCTTTGCACATAATTAGTTTAACATGCTTTCTTTTTCCTTTTCCCTTAATATTATCTTTTTGAAAATATGAACTTGAGAATGTGAAAAAGACAGATCTAAATTCAAGCATTTACCTTGTGAAATCTCAACTGTATAAAAACTTGAGGATGTAACTTCTTAATTGTCCCTTTGTGCTGAGATATACAGGGGATGTGGAGTTGATATAAAATGCCCCAGAGAGGCTTGGCAAGCACTCAAAGGATCGGATTTCGCTATATGGTTTACGAAGTCAGTGGAGGCTGCACTTCGGGTTTCATTGGAAATTAGAGTCATCTCCGCCGTGCAGCATTTATGCAAGATGCGAGACGAGAATCAAACCGTCCTAACTCTAGTCCTAGTAGCCGATAAAATAGATGAGCGACCCTCATCTTGACTCGCGCAAAACGACGAGGATGAGAAAGAGCAGGGAGGTATTTCCATATGCTCTCGGGCGATGATTGGACCTCCAAAAAGGTTGAGAAAATGGACAAGCAAATCACAAAAAAGCAAAGCTCAAAGAAGCAAATCAAAGGCCAAAGGCCAAAATTGTGAAGGTTTTAACCGAAACAAAAGTGAAGAAACTCCAATTCAAAATCGAAGGCCAAAGACCAAATCACTTCAAAAGCTGTCCCTCATCAAAGTCAAAGAGCTCAAATCATTGAAACCCGAACCAAATCACGTGCTAGAGAAAGCTACAAGTTAACCATATAGTGCGAGTCGGTCCCGAGAATGCAGTCCAGGAGCCTAAAAAGGGCTATCTCCCGAATCATCCGAATTAATTTGCATCTCAGCTCGAAGGTACAAGTATCAAGTTTCTTCTAAGTATTTACACGGTTTAGTTTGGTAACAAGTAAGTAGTGCTTGGATAGGATAAATCTAGTTCCACATTCTCACTTTCCTATTTAGAGCTTATTACTTGGATTTTGTGTTTCTCTCTCGAATAGTATTGTTCGGGACGAACAAGTGTAAGTGTGGGGTGATCTGATGGACCATCTTTAAATGATTCATTAAGATAGTTAAACCCACCAAATTAGACACTTTGTCTTAACAACGTTTACTTGTTAGTTCCATTTTTGTTGTACAGGCTATTTTGAGGTTTAGAGAAGAAACAAGCTAAAAAGGGGTTCTTAAACCAAAAATGGATTACAAGTCAAGTCGGGCCAGTCGGGGACCGAGAAAAATCAACCAGGGACCGAAGACCCCAGTCGAGGACCGAGGACCCCAGCCGGGTACTCAGGCCCAGTACCGAAAACCTCAGGTCCCTGCCAAGAGGTACCGGGCCCAAGTGCCGAGAAGACCAGGTCCCCGCCGAGCACCCGTGCCGAGAGAGCCGAGCACCCGTGTCGAGAGAGCCGAGCACCCATGCTGAGCACCCGTGTCGAGAGAGCCGAGCACCCGTGCCGAGAGAGCCGAGCCCCACATCCGAGAGCGCCGAGACCCACGTCCGATAGCGCCGAGACCCACGTCCAAGAAAACCAGGACCGCACCGAGAGCAGCGCCCGGGCCCGGCCGACCAAGGGCCCGAGAAAAACTTTAACCCCGAGCCATGACCATGCTCCGGGCAGAATTTGGCCAAACATCCTTCATGGATCAGTCTTAGAATCGTCTCAACATTCCAAATCCATGGTCCAACACCCAATCACCTTCGGCCAAAATTCCGGCGGCTCCGGCAAAAATTCCGGCGGCTCCGGCAAAAATTCCGGCCAAGCTCCGGCCATGGTCCAATCAGCTTCCGGTGATGCTCCGATCAAGCCAAATCCAACCACCACCTTGCTCCGGTCATTTTAGCCCAACTTCGGTAAAAAATCCGGCGAAGTCCAATCAAACTACTTATTTCCCGGTTAGGGCATACTATTCACATCGGTTGATCTTTTGGTTTGAAACCAAACCTCAACCAAGTTCAAAGGACTTGCCCAAAGCTCAACCAAGCTCATATAGTTGCCCTTTGGCACATCCCATGCTCTAGCCGCCCATGTCCAAGGCAAGTGCACCCTTTGGCTCATCCAAACTCCAACCGAAGGCCAACCAAGCTCAACCGGACTTATGGGAGGACTAGAGGCGGTTGGAGGAGGAAATATCTCACTCCACTCACTCCTCCACCGCCACATTTGGCTATAAAAGGAGGGCTTCCCCTCCTTGAATCATATCACTTGTAACTTTGGTAGAGAATCTCTCTAGAATCCATCTCACAAATCCTTGTAAACACTTGTGTTTTGATATCAAAAGCTCTACCTTCTCTCTTGATCTTGAATACTCTTGTTGGTTCTTGAGTATTCTTGAGTGTTCTTGAGTTTACTCTTGTTTGTTCTTGAGTATTCTTGAGTATTCTTGTTGTTCTTGAATTTTACTTTCCAAAACCTTTACTTTTCTTGTCTTTGTTTTCAAAACCATTTACTTTTCTTGTCTTTGTTTTCAAAACCAAAACCTTTAATTTTCCAAGCACTTAGCTATGATATCCTCTTCCATGGATACTCGTAGCTGAACCCTTCATTCGGTTGGAGGGGTGTGCTTGTATCATAAAACCGTTTTAGACCCTTTTCTTAGTGCTTCTATTGTGTTCAAATCTGTTCTATGTGCCTTATATTAGGTTAGAACATACATGGTTGAGTGGAGGCTCGAAAGAGCAAAGCTCTTCCATGGGGTTCGTGAACATACACTGTTAAGTGGAGGCTCGAAAGAGCAAAGCTTTCCGTGGAGTTCAACCTTTTTTAAACACCATTTGGTTGATCGGAAATGATTGATCAGGTGGATGCACATGGGCTAAGATACTTTGAAAGGAGGAATTAGCCTAACTAGAACAAGTGCTCTATGTCTTGAAAAGGACTAGACGATGTGGCGAGTCGAGTGCTAGAAATGGCCTTGATACATCTTTGAACACTTAGTATGATCATTAGAGGTCAATGATGAACGAGTTGTGATACAAGGCCCCTAAAACCGAATCCTTCCCTTAATCAATTCACCACTTGTCATTTTACTTTCAGTCTCACTATCAACTGTTTACTTTCAGTCTTTACTTTTATGCACTTTATTTTCAGCCTTTACATTTCTGCACTTTACTTTACGCAATTTACTTTCAGTCTTTACTTTTCCGCACTTTACTTTTCAGTCATTTACTTTTCCGCACATTTAGTTTCAGTACGCTTACTACAGACCTATTCAAAATTAACCCAACATAATATTTGGCATGCATTGCGCTTGAAATATAGCATGCGGCCAGTGCCAAAAGTATGTTGTGCAGTTGATTTTGAATTCGACTGTTCCAGCAATTTACTTTCAGCAATTTACTTTCAGTAATTTACTTTCAGCACTTTACTTTCAGTCATTTACTTTCCAGCAATTTACATTCAGCACTTTACTTTCAGTCATTTACTTTCCGCTTACTACAGACTTGTTCAACATCAATCCAACCTAACTTTGGCACGCATTGTGCTTGAAATATAGCGTGCGGCCAGTGCCAAAAGTATGTTGCTTGGTTGATGTTGAACTCGACTGTTCCAGCAATTTACTTTTCAGTATTTACTTTCAGTTCAGTATTTACTTTCTTTACTTTCAGTATTACTTTCAGTACTAAAACCACAACCAACCCCAATTGCACTTAAATTTCTGTACAAATTTCCTCAAAGAACAACTATCCACTAATTCCCTTGGGTTCGACCCCTACTTACCGCTTTACTACCCAAGTAGTGGACTTATAAATTAATTTTGCACATTGCCTCACGACAAGGCTCTGTCAAGCTACCAGGAGTCGGTGTTGAAACTAGTACTGAAATCGAAACCAAGGCTCTCGACAAGCAGAGTGATGTAGAGACCACCACTAATAGCAAGGTTAGGCTTCTTCCCGAAGCTTGCCCATTCTTTAAACCGAGCAGTGAGTATCTCAAAGAAGTCCACCCTAAGGCCACCACTCATGGCGATCAGGATATCGATGTCCTTCTCATTCACAACAGTTTCTCCCTCCATTCGAACATTAACTGCCATAGTGACCAGTCGGTGTGAAACTTTCCACTCATGTAGCTTAATGCAGGTGGTCGGATGGGTAGATAAATAGACTACATCAATCTCGGAAATATACCTCCAGAAATCATCTGTTTCTGAATCAGAAAAATGCGGCACAAGTCCCTCCAAAGGGAATTCTAGAATACGGCACACGTCGGCTCTATCCATTGTAAAATCAATGTCCTGCAGTCGAAACGACTATTGTGTCGTCTGCCCCGGAGGTCCATGAGGGCGAAACGATGCCACAAATTCATATAGAGCAGTAATCGTAGTGCTTTTCTGACTTGAAAACAATATACCTTGCCCCGAATCATCAAATAACAGATGGATATCCAATAATTTAAAATCTGATAGAGTACTGAGGGAGGGGACAAGTGTAGGGTTAACTATTTTCTTGAGCTTCAATTGCTTGTAATTCGCCAAGGTAGCCGGGTCGAGAAACCTTGGATACCGTCTATCATCAAAGAATCGTGGCGCTGGGAGAGCTGGAACCACGGCTGGGACGGCGGCAGAAGCGAGGTGGCGCTGGGTTTGACGGTGGGAAATGGTGGATTGCCGGACGAACAGAAATGAAGAGCGGAGGACTGCTTTCGGCTGAGTTGCTTTGTCGAATTGGGTTTCAAAAACCCTAATTAAAATCTGATAGAGTATTAAGGCAGGGGACAAGTGTAGGCTTAACTATTTTCTTGAGCTTCAATTGCTTGTAATTCGCCAAGGTAGCCGGGTCGAGAAACCTTGGATACCGTCTATCATCAAAGACTCATGGCGCTGGGAGAGCTGGAACCGCGGCTGGGGTGGCTGTGACAGCGGCAGAAGCGAGGCGGCGCTGAGTTTGATGGCGGGACATGGTGGATTACCGGATGGATGGAATTGAAGAGCGGCGGACTGCTTTCGGCTGAGTTGCTTTGTCGAATTGGGTTTCGAAAACCCTAATTGCAGAGTCTGTATTCGACAAGGTCCCGTGACACCTGACCCGTCATGGGACTGAGAATATGCATTGCTTCGGCCATGTCCCGTGACAGATCCATTATCCCGTGACGGTCCTAGTGTCACGGGACGAGAAAAAATGTCTTCACTAAGGCTTGGTCCCGTGACACCTGAACTGTCACGAGACTGAAAATTGACATCGCTACGGCCGAGTCCCGTGACAGCTCCATTGTCTTGTGACGGTCCTAGTATCACGGGACTGAGATATTTTAGCTTTTCCTTATGCTGGCACTCCACACTTAAAACTGCTGCACACACATGCAATCACACAATGCAAATGCAGATGAAAACTAGCTAAATACTTACAGCGTGGGCTACTCCCTGAAGAGGCCTAGTTTGACGTCTTGGCGAGACATATCTAGGGAGGTAGAATTAGAAGCATTCTCGACAAGTCCCTTGCTGAGATCCCTTCCAGAGAAGTAGGTTATCGTCGATCCCTTCAGGAGGTGCTAGATGCTTTAGTACGTGGTAGTGCTTGAGGCGTTGCCCATTGACCACCATAGATTTGCCTCCCTCAACGCTAAGCTCCACGTGCCCGTCTGGATGTGCTCGTTCCACTTTATAAGGGCCAGTCCAATTAGTGTGCAGCTTCCCAGGGAATAATCGAAGGCGGGAGTTATAGAGGAGGACTCGCTCACCTTCGTAGTATTCTCTGCGCACTATTCTCTTGTCGTGCCATTTTTTCATCCCCTCTTTATAAATACGAGCGTTCTCGTAGGAGTCCAATCTGATCTCATCAAGCTCGTGCAGCTGTAGTAGTCACTTTTCCCCAGCTTCTTTCATATTCATGTTCAGCTCTCTAATGGCCCACCGAGCCTCGTACTCGAGTTCGACTGGCAAATGGTAGGTCTTTCCATAAACAAGTCTGAAAGGACTCATTCCAATAGGAGTTGTGAACGCAGTCCTATATGCCCACAGCACGTCATCTAGCTTGGACGCCCAATCCTTCCTGTGGCTCGAGACTGTCTTCCCCAATATGCCCTTGATCTCTCTGTTAGAGATTTCAACTTGCCCACTGGTCTGAGGATGATATGGAGTGCCAACCTTGTGATAAACACCGTATTTCTTCAACAATGTCTAGAAATTTCTTTCTTTGAAGTGGGAGCCTCCATCACTAATAACTGTTCTGGGCACTCCGAACCGAGGGAAGATAACCTTCTGAAACATTTTGATAACCATCTTGGCATCGCAAGTAGGAGTAGCCACTGCTTCAACCCACTTGGAAACATAGTCGACTACTACCAAGATATACTGATTTACATAAGAAGGTGGGAATGGTCCCATGAAATCAATCCCCCAAACATCGAATAAATCCACTGCGAGAATGCTTTGCTGGGGCATCTCATGCTGTTTTGAAATATTTCTAGTCCTCTGGCACTGATCACAAGCTTTAACGAATTCGTGGGAGTCCTTAAATAGAGATGGCCAAAAGAAGCCGGATTGTAAAACCTTTGTAGCTATTTTCGAGCCAGTTCTGTGCCCACCATATCGTGATGAATGGCAGCGCTCCAGGATCCATTTGATCTGGTCCTCGTCGACACAAGTCCTGTAGAAACCGTCAACACATAATCTGTATAGGAAAGGGTCGTCCCAGAAGTACTTTTTTACGTCGGATAGAAACTTCCTCTTCTGGTTGTGTGAGAGGTCAGGAGGGATGATTTCACAGGCCAAGTGATTAACAAAATCTACGTACCACGGGACGACATCTACATCGACACTCATAAGCTGCTCACCTGCTAGAGAGTCAGTCATCGGGAGTTTATCCTCTTCGTGATCGAGCTCTCCTAACTCGAGGCATGACATGTGATCTGTAACCAGATTTTTAGCTCCCTTCTTGTCTCTAATCTCGATGTCAAATTCTTGAAGGAGGAGGACCCATCAAATTAGACGAGGCTTCGAGTCCTTCTTGGACGGCAAATATTTGATCGCAGCATGGTCTATGTACACTATGGTCTTCGAACCTATTAGATACTGCCTGAATTTCTCAAAAGCATATATAATGGCCATCATCTCTTTCTCAGTTGTAGTGTAATTTGATGCTGCTCCGGTGAGGACCTTGCTAGCGTAGTAAACTACGTGTAGCTTCTTGTCAATGCACTACCCCAGGACTGCTCCTACTGCGAAATCACTCGCATCACACATTAGTTCAAACGGCAGCTCCCAATCGGGAGGCTGCACTACCGGAGCAGAAGTAAGAGCAGATTTTAGGTGGTGGAAAGCATTAAAACATGAATCATTGAAATTAAACTCAGCTTCGTGACAAAGTAGATCAGTGAGTGGTTTGGCTATCTTCGAGAAGTCCTTTATAAAGCGCCTATAAAATCTAGCGTGCCCAAGAAAACTCCTGATTCCTTTCACATCTTTTGGTGGGGGGCAGCTTTTCAATCACCTCCACCTTTGCGCGATCGACCTCGATGCCTTGGTTAGAGACCATGTGTCCCAACACAATACCTTTCTACACCATAAAGTGACACTTCTCCCAGTTCAAAACCAGGTTAGTGTCAACACAACGACGAAGAACATTAGTAAGGTTAGAAAGGCACGAATCAAATGAAGAACCATACACCGAAAAATCATCCATAAATACTTCCATGGTGTTTTCCAAAAAATCATAAAAAATGGCCATGATACAATGCTGAAAAGTGGTTGGTGCATTGCGAAGACCAAAAGGCATGCGTCTATGAGCGAATGTGCCAAAAGGGCAAGTGAAAGTGGTCTTCTCCTGGTCCTCGGGGTGTATAGGGATCTGAAAGAAACCACTATAACCGTCGAGGTAGCAAAAAAACTTATGCTTCGCAAGACGCTCTAACATTTGATCGATAAAAGGCAAAGGAAAATGGTCTTTACGAGTAGCCTTATTCAACTTTCTATAATCAATGCACATACGCCAACTAGTCACAGTACGAGTAGGAATCAAATCATTATGCTCATTTCGTACAACAGTTAAACCCCCCCTTCTTAGGAACCACGTGCACAGGACTCACCAACTTACTATCAGCAATAGAATAAATGATGCCGGCATCTAATAATTTCAGAATTTCTTTCTTAACCACATCATTCAGTTTAGGGTTTAAACGTCTCAAAGCGTCTCTACTTGGTGTAGTATCACCCTCTAGGTTGATTCTATGCATGCACAAATCTGGGCTAATTCCCTTGAGATCGTCTATCGAATAACCTAGGACTGGTCTATGTTCTCGCAGGACATCTAGCAATTTCTGGGTCTCCACATCAGTCAAAGATGCATTCACAATTACCGAGTAGGTTGAGTTAGGGTCCAGAAATTCATACCTGAGACGTGCAGGTAGAGGTTTCAACTCTACCTTGCAAGGTTCCTGACCTGAGTCGGTGTTCTGTTCGGCTTCAGTTGCAACTGCTCCCTCTATGCTCACTGCGCATATATCCATCGGTATTGGGCAGCCTGGTATAACTCTGTAAGACTCAATAGAGGTCAGTGTAATAGGATGATCTACATCAGCAGAGTCTAACACATCACAATCAGCTAAAAGACTAGGACTTTTGCACATGTCAGGCAAATAAAAGACAACACGTTCGCTGTCTACTCGCAAAGCTATAGACCCTCTATCCACGTCAATGACTACTTTAGCCGTGTAAAGGAATGGTCTACCAAATATAATCGGGATATCAATGTCCTCTGAGATCTCTAGCAGAATAAAATCAGTAGGGATGTAAATGTTCTTCACCTTGACAGGTACATCCTTCAGAATCCCTTTCAGGAGTCTACAAGAACGATCCGCAAGGCAAATAGAGATGTTAGTAGGATAGAGATCACCCAAATTCAGTTTAGCATACAAAGAGTAAGGCATGTAGACACACTAGCACTGAGATCACACAAAGCACGACGGATATTAATACCGCCAATATCACAAGGGATATAAAAACTCCCAGAGTCCTGAAGCTTAGGCGGCATGGGCTGGTGCATTGCAGCACTACACTCCTCACTTAGAGCCACTGTCTCGGTCCCGTCCATCTTCCGTTTCCCAGTCAGAATCTCCTTCATGAATTTTGCATAGGTGGGTGAACGTTGTAATATTATGCATTTCAATCGATGTGATTAAAAGCAATATATTTGATCAAAAACAATTTATAAGACCGATAAGTACCGGGTCGTCCAAGGAGCAATTGTAAACCTAAGATCAATATTCGATTTTACTCCAATAAGTCTATTTCCTAAACGATTGCTTTAGTTGTTGATTATCAATTACCAAGCACTAATTGTAAAATGAAGTGAAAGGGTTGTTTTCAAGGTTTTAAAGGCGTTCCTAGGGTACTACTTCCCTCCTTGGTGTACTAGACTCTCTATAGGCACAATTTCATGCAAGAACAAGCAATGTTATGATTAGACTAAGGCATGCGACTATTAAGCCAAATTCAATCTCTCGATATTCTTATTTGATTTAAGGGAAAGGCACCTCGCACGTGAGCTTCAATCGCTAGAAGTTTTTAGCTCACGTCCAACTCAAGTTTCTCAATCATCAATGCTAGTTGAGTGATCAAAATCCAAGAGTGGTGAAGACCAAGCCTACCTCAATGCTAGGGTGAGTCACGCTAGTGATTGTCACCTAGCAAGGATGAATCTACTTGCATTCTAGAACTATTAGTCTCATTCGCTAGAATACTCAACTTCAAGTTCATGATTCTAGACCACCTAGGCATTTTATCAAACACTTAGAGGGCATAGAGTTGACATGTGATCAAAGTAGATTCAAAATCATAACCAAGCTTCATTCTAACATATAATCAATAGATGATAGAGTTTCATACACCAAGGAGGTCCATAGGACCCCTAGGAACTAGAAGGGACTACTCACAAGTCATGTTCAATAACAAGCAAAAGTAGTTTTACAAGGATAATGAAGTAGAAACAAAGAAGATGAAGAAACTAGGATGAAAGTCTCCCTTCTATCCTTAGAGTGGCTCCAAACTTGATGTCTTGATCTCCAAAACCCTTGTTCTCTCTCAAAACCCCCAGCTCAAGTCCCCTAAAAAACCTGATTTTGATCTGAATTTATAGGCAAAATCTGCCTTCAGGGGCCAATCGGCCGGTTCAGATTGGTGGGCATTGCTCAGCCGGCCGGCTCACTTGTTACAAGCTCATTGACCCTTTGAACCGGCCGGTTCAGATATAGGCATGTCCTTGAGCCGGCCGGCTCAAAACCTCAATCCCCTTTCCTCTCTTCTTGGTCCCAACTCCTAGTTCAACAAACTGGTCTGAATTCCTGTGGCTTTTTCAAGGTCTTCCCGTCCGAATTTGGCCTTAGCGTCAACTAGAAAGTTGTATCCCTTTGAGTTATCTTTCTAACAAGTTTTGAATCAACCAATTCGAACATCGAATGCGATCTGTACGTCCAAAATAAGCTAGAAAGGTCAGTTTGTCCTGTTTTGCCTGAAACACCATATTTTGCTCCGAAACTTTGGTTTTTTTATGAGAATTGATCTTTTTGAGCCCGAGGACCGTATGAGCAGTTTATGACCTAGATCATCAATAAATGGGTCAAATGGCAATATAATAATGTCGGAAACGAATTAAAACACCTAGTAAAAGTAGAGAAATGATAGTCAAGAATTTGACTTATCAGTGGGGATCTGGGTGATTGCATCAGTGAAGGGCATTGTGATGTAAAGAGTATGAATTTTGTCAACGAACTGCATGAACTCTTTATCTCTTCTTGTAGCTGTGAGCCGCTGAGGGAAAGGGACTAGCGGTATATAGGGAGCTGGCTCCACTGTCTGCGCAGAATTTTTAGCTTGGTATTCAGCTTCTTCTGATGTTTCCTCTTCCGGGGGTGTAGGATTAGGTGCTGAATTTATAGCTCAAGGTCGAGTGATCTGAGCTGGTAGCATCTCAAGCTGTTTTCCTCCCTGAAGTGTGATGGCGTTCACTGATTCCCTAGGATTCGGGTCTGGTTTCGATGGGAGTTTCCCATGTTCTCTAGTCGCCGAGTCTGCTTATTGAGCTACCTGATTTTCTAGCATTCTGATTGTCTGCTCAAGCTCTTTTACTCACCTATCCTGCTCAGCCATAAAACTAGCCATCATGGACTCCATGCTGGACGAGCTGCCAGATTCCTAATACTTGGGCTGCTGCAGTTGGTAGGTATAACCCCCTGAATTCTGATTTTGCTGCCCTTGCGACTGGTTGTTACACTGAGCCCTCGGTTGGTAGGAAGTGTTATTCTGCATTTTTTGAGCTGGAACGTTGTATTGGCCTCGTGACTGGTACGGTGCATTCCCTTGCTGCTGTTTCTAAGGGAAACTAGGGGGCGCCTGATTCTGAGGTTTGAAGGTGAGGTTGGGATTATTCCGGGTTGGATTGTCCCACCTGTTAGTGGCTGGTCCATAGCTGAAACCAGCCCCTTGATTATTCTGCCCAACGTAATTGGCATCCTCCTGATTTCCACTGTTATCATCTTGTCCCATCACCGGACAGCCATCTGCAAAGTGAGAAGGAGAGCCACATATCTGACAATAGACACCTATAGTAGCAACGGCAGAGGACTTCATAGAGGAGCCTATCTTCAGATTTTTGATCTCGGTTGCAAGCATCTTGACGGTGTTGGTCAATTCAGCAATGTCATTAGAGCTATCAGCAAGGTAGAGATCTTGCACGCCCTTCTTATCCTTCGGATTACCTCAATCACTGGTCCAGTGGTGGTAGTCTTGAGCTGCTTTTTCTATTATATCATATGTCTCTTCAAATAGAACTCCATTGAGCCCTCCACCAGCCGCATGGTTGATTAATGTGTGCATTCCCTGGTCAATTCCTTGGTAAAAAGTATCTATAATCTGCCACATCTCCAGGTTGTGGTGAGGGCACATCCTCATCAGCTCTTTATACCTTTCCCACGCCTCGTAGAGAATCTCACCATCCATAGAATGGAACGAGATGATCTTGTTCCTGAATTGTGCTGTCTTTGATGGTGGGAAGTATTGTTGTAGGAAAGCTTCGGCTAGTTTCCCCAAGTTGTGAATGTTCCGTTAGCATGACTATCTAGCCATCTACTAGCCTTGTCAGAAAGTGAGAATGGAAAGAGCCTCAGGTAGTAGGATTCTGTAGGAACACCATTAGTCTTCACTGTGTTGCACATCTGGACAAACCGCTTAAGGTGCTGATGAGGGTCTTCATTCGGCCTCCCTATAAACTGGTTGTTCTGTACCATCTGAATCAGCCCTGTTTTGATCTCCCAGTTGTTGTCTACACCAGGCGATGTGATGAGTCGAGTTTTCGACTCATTTATGGTCATTCTTCACTATAGTTTGAATCGTTTCTGACATTATTTTGATGTCATTTGACCTCTATCTCTACATTTTGGTATAAAACAAGTTTCCCTCATGGTCAAAGCCTAAATATGAAGATTGGTTGAGTTTCGGCGCAAAACAAGGAGTTTCGGGGCAATACCGAGCATATTGACCTTTGTGACTTATTTTTGACGCCTAGGGCGCATCCGGTGTCCGATTTGTCTGCTCTTTACCTTGTTGGAAAGGTATTTCAATGGGCTACAACTTTATAGTTTACACCAAGACAAAATTCGGACGGGAAGACCACTAAAAAGGCCCCAGTCGGTCGACTTAGAAGTCCAGTCGACCGACTCGATTAAACTTCAGGAGCTCATCAACTTTCACCCATCCCAGTCGACCGACTGGGAGTCAAGCAAAGCCCAGTCGACCGACTGGATGAAAAACTCAGATTTCTACACTCAGATTTTAGCCGAATCTATAAATAGAAAGCAAGGGTTTTGGACCAAGTGTGGAGGTTTTTGGGCGAAAATACTCATCAAAGGAGATCAAATCAAGGTCATCAATCCACATCCAACAAAGGAGAAGTGAAGATCAAAGGGAGACATTGGGATTAACCATCCTATTTTTATTCCTCTTTTATTCTCATTTGTTGTGCTTAAACCCTACTCACACCATGTTGTCTTACATGATGTGTGAGTAGTCCCCTTGTGTTTTGAGGGTGTTGTTACCCTTCTTGGTACTCTTGATCATGTATACACATGTTGGATGATTAATCTATGGTGTTAAATTCACATTTTCTATGATCTTCATTATTGCATGCACCTAGGTGTTTGATAAAATGCCAAAGTGACTTGTTTATCCCAAAACTTGACCTAAGAATCTAGCGACCTTAGGGATGGTTTAGATTTAGTAAATGTGATCATATCTACGGATTTGAAGTGAACTAGGACTCGAGTTCATGGTATTTATTGCTTGGGAGAGATTCCAATGCTAATAAATGCCATGGAACCAACATCCTCGAGAGAGTGAGGTTCGAGCTATAAGAGAGCTTGACTAAGAATAGATTCAATTAGGATGGGATCTACCTTAGTCTAAGCTAGGTTCAACACTATCTAACACCTTGAATGTGTTTAATTCTTGTATGCATGATCATGGGAAATGCCAAGGAGGGGCACAACCCCTCAAAACTCTCTTTTGATTGAAATTCAACCCTTTAGAACTATCTCATTGCTAGTTCTTGATTGATAACCATTCTCATAATTGATTTGAAGGAATAGCCGAGTAGAAAATTTGATTCCCTAGCGTATAATCCAATTGCTCCCTTGGGTTCGACACCGGTCTTACCGGTCAAATTATAAATTCTTTTGACTAAAACAAAAATATTTACACGTCGAAATGGCGCCGTTGCCGGGGAGCAATGGCTAGATTGTCCCTAGGAAAGATCATTTAGAACTCCGACTAGTCCATGTTTTTCTTTATTTGTTTTGCAACTTGTGATTCTTGAGCTTATTGCAATATCCTCACTTGTTTTATTTGTTTTCCCCTTGTAGGTTCATTTCTTTTATGCCACATAAGACAAAGAAGCTTACTCAAATTGTGGATAGAGATTTGAATCAACCGATAAGAGAGTTTGTTAATCCTCACCTTACAAGGAGTAAGACAAATAAGGCCAAAGGATCCACATCGAACGATCAAGAAACCATTGCTCAAGACATGGGAGATAGAGACGGACTCCCTCCACTTCCACCACCCCCTCCTCATTTACCCCAAGGTCAACTACCACCATTACCCCAAGCTAGAAGGGTCCTCAAAGACTACACCGCTCCTAATGCCTATGGATATCGCTCCCCAATCATTGCTCCCGCGGTAGACAATCGAGACTTTGATTTGAAAACCTCTACAATTTAAATGATACAAGCAAACCGATTCTTGGGAGGAGACCACGAGGACCCAAACTCTCATTTGACTACATTTCTTGAAGTTTGTGATACTTTCAAGATTAATGGGGTCTCCGAGGATGCTAAGCTCTTGAGGTTGTTCCCTTTCTCCCTCATGGGAAAGGCCACGGCTTGGTTAAGGAGCCAAACGCCGGGTAGTTTCGCCACTTGGGAGGAGCTTGCCGTTGCATTCCTCAATAAATATTTCCCTCCTTCCAAGACGGCATATTATAGGGGTCTAATCATGAATTTTGAGCAAATGGATGGAGAAACGCTCTATGAGGCTTGGGAGAGATATAAAGAGTACCAAAGGCTTTGCCCACATCACCACTAGACACTCTCCTTGTATTCCATACCTTCTATCATGGTGTAGATGGTCCCTCGCGGCTTTCACTTGATATCGCCGCGAGAGGAGCTATCATGGATCTTGAACCTCATGAAGGATATGCGGTAATCGAGAAGATCACAAATAACTACTTCACGTGGGGAAGTGAAAGAGGAAACCCAAGAAGGAAGGGAGAAAGACATGAAGCAAAGGTCGTAAGCATAAGAGACTACGATGCATTAGCTAGAAAATTTGAATGCCTTTCGGACGAAGTGTTTAAATTGAAACATCCGGAGAGAGACCACTCAACGAGCCAAGGGTGTGACATATGTGAAGTCTACGAGCATGATACTAATTCTTGCCCTTTTGTTCAAAGGGATGGTCATAGACATGGTTATGAAGAAGCAAATTATGTTGGTGGAAATCAAGGGAGAGAGCACAATGCTAATGCTTATCAAGGCCAAAATTCCCAATCCAACCACACAACCCCAAAGTTTTCATCCACCTTGAGAAATCATCCAAACTTCTCATACAAGACTACAAATCCTACACCTCTCGACTTTGGTCCCAAGCCAACTTCAAATAACAATGCCTTCCCACCGAAAAACCAACTCTAATAAAGAAACCAATACCAAGGCCAACAATACCAAGCTCAAACTCAAAGGCCCTACCAACAAGCCAACTATCCTCCTCAATCATCGAATGATATCTCGAATTTGGACCCTATGATTGCTACGCTTGTTTAATATCATGAGAAGCTAAGGCTAGAAATGCTTGGAAATCAAGAAAGAGCAAGTAGGGACCTCGAAGATAAATTGATAACGGTGTTACAATCTCAGCAAGGCTTGCAAACTCACGTTAAGATGCTTGAGAACCAAATAGCTCAATAAGCCGAGTCTTCTACAAGAGCGCAAGGAAAATTACCGGTGCGGCCTGAGCATGAAAAGAAGGAGTTTTGCAACGCCGTCTATATTGAGGAATCATTCGAGGATGAATTACTTGAGGATGAATTTCTAAAGAGGAAAGAGCATTGTGAGGCGGTGACTCTTAGAAGTGGGAGACAATTGGAGGGTGTTACACCAAAGAAAGCCGTTCAAATACCTACAAAACCCATTGGCCAAGCTAGAGCTGAGGAAAAAGAACTCAATGAAGAGGTCCCTAATCCTCCAACCGAAAAGGCAAAAGAAACAAAAGAGAGAAGGGAAGGACTCAAGCCTTATTTTCCACCGGTTCCGTTCTTAAATTATGTCCCCTGTTCAAGCTTGTGTCCAAGGTACTGTTGCGACAGACCTGGGACTCTTTGCACAACAGTTCAACACACAGAGGTTGAACTCTTATCACAACAGTTCAGCAAACAGATAAAGGTAGTAGAGACACACAGACTGATAACTCAGTTCGGCTCCGCCTACTCTGGGGGGTTTCCCACACCCGAAAAGGGACGGCAAATCTTTATTACGAATATAGGAATTCCACAGGGACTTACACTTACACCTTGTAACAGTCTATCCTCAATACTCCATCTCTCAGATTTGCAACCGAGGTTCACCGCAGTTCCCCTCGATCCCCTTCGTTCAGAACCTACAGTCTGAACGTTCTCGACCTTCTCCAGAAGCTCGGATGCTTTCTCTCGAAAGCTTGTTTACCTTCTTTGTGTGCGGCAGTTGATACGCTTCAGGCAGTCTGTGTTGCACTTGAACAGACTGCACTTGCACCGGTGTATTCTCAATGAGGAAACACAACCGGTCGTCGCTTTCTTCTTCTCCAATCAGCAGGATATGCTCGTGTATATTTGATCTTTGAAAGCGATGAGAATTAGGGTTGCCCTTGCATTGTATTTATATGCTCGAGCGAAACCCTAATTCGCACAAGATAATCCCATAAAATATTTAGGAAATATTCCTAGATATTTTATGAATATCTTTTAAATCGGTTGGAAGATAATCCGAAGTCTTCTTGCCCAAATAAGCTTGTCGCTTTGATGTAGATATTCATTGGAATATCTACTACTCGAATAAGTCGTTGGCCGTCATCATATTGACGAGATCTTTGTAGTCCAATATCTTCCGGGAATATCCTTGCGTCTTGATCACGCTGTACAGGAGTACCAGGATATTGTTCGAACTCCCCCTGAACACCTGCTCGAACTGTCTAAGCTACGTTTTGCCAAATACATGCCACTTAAGGGAACATCAATCTCCCCCTTGGCATTTTGGCAAAACCAGATCTACTAGATAACTAGGTCTATCTAACTATCTAGACAGTAGACAACTTTGAGGGAAACAAGAATTGTCTCCTCCAAAATACTCCCCCTTTTTGCCACAAACTGGCAAGGGGTGCGATCCGAGTTCGAACAGACAATCAAAATGTGCCAGAACAAGCACTAAGAACGACAGTTTTAAACAAAAAGTTCAAAGGGTTCAGTTTGTCAATGTACCTTTAATCAGAAGCTTTCTTAACGGAATCATCTTCAGAGACTGTTGCTTCTGATTCATCATCGCTGGGATAGCTAAGGGCTCGAGCGAGCCTGTTGATCCGACGGCGTTGTTCCTTGTCCGCAGCAATGATAGCCTGGAGGTCCTTCAGCAGCGTGCTCCTCTCATCCACGCTCAGTCTGGCTCCCCCTCGACTGGATTCCCCAACTTCTTTACCTCTCATGCTCCCCCCTTTCAGATCATTCACATGACGCCCTTTGAAAAGCTTGTGGTCCACTGTGAATTTGCTTGGAGCTTTGGTAAGATGGTCCGACGAGGCTTTCAGATTAGGAGCTTGGTGGATGATCAGCTCATAGATAAGTGAAGGAAAACATATCTAGTGTAGGGATCTCGTAGAAGTAGCGTGTTCAGCAATCTGTTTGAACATCATTCTGCCCATGTTAACCTTCAGCTTGTTCCCTATCTGATACATCAGTTGGGCCGTGTCCTTGTTGACAGTAGAGCGATGAGTAGACGGCCTCCAGTTGAACACAGCAATGAAGAACAGCATTGAATAGAACGTTGACAGATCTGCTGTATGCACAACTGACTCAGGTCGCCACTGAACAGAGCCTGCAGTGATAGTCCTTACTACCTTCTCAAAGCTGGGTTCCTCCTCATCAGCAGCGGGGTCATCCATGGAGAAGTAGACATTTATAAGTTCGGGATCAATGTTGATCCTTCTCCCTCTGACGTAGAATACCCCGTATTATGCATCTCCAACGACCCCAAACTTTGGAGGCATGTTTGCCATGGCCTCACGCACCAGCTGTTCGTTGAACGGCTTGCATCTGTCTAATGTCCAGAATAGATCCGATTCTTTGAGTA
This sequence comes from Rhodiola kirilowii, assembly GCA_033675215.1. NCBI lineage: Eukaryota > Viridiplantae > Streptophyta > Magnoliopsida > Saxifragales > Crassulaceae > Rhodiola > Rhodiola kirilowii. Next base: position 50,212,057 of record CM066203.1, on the reverse strand, counting down.
TCTCAACTACTTCTTTTCCTTTGTAACTCGATGCATCCAGCAGCCTCTCCGGTATGATTTTCCTTTTCAGCACACATTCCCATTTCAATGCAGCTTCTTTGTTTACGAACCATACTCCTTTCTTGACCTTACCGACTGGGACTGCCTCAGATTCAGGGGCTGGGACTTCACATCTCCCAGCATCTTCAGAGATGGGAGCTGCAGTAACGCGCTTTCTTTTCTTGGAAGAGCCAGCTCCCCCTGCACCACTGCTGACCTCAGCAACCTTCTGGGCTAGTTCCTTTGTAGACGTAGCAAAGGCAACCTTTTTCTTTTCCTTCCCCTTCGTTGTCCTTTTGAGGTTGACAAGGGGAACACTGTCTTGGTCATCTTCTGAAAGGGTAACACCTTCTACTGCTGATATAGGGGCATCCTTACGAATGGATGCTTCATCCTCCTCCAAATGATTCCTACGATCATCTTGAACTGTCGTGGTTTCTTCACTCATTACTTTCTTTGGAACTGCTCCAGTCTTAACTTCAGTTTGAACACTCTGTTCCGCTGTTCGAACACTTGAGATCTTTTCAGTACCAGAGTCTTCTGCTTCAACACCTAGGTTACGCAGACCTTCCTCTGAAGCTGGTACTATTTGAGCTTTAGTCTGAACAGAGGGTTCCACAGATGAACCGCTTGCAACTTTCTCTACAGCTCCTCCAGTCTCAATACCAGACTGAACACCTGGTTCCATAGGTGGAACACTCGTAGCTTTGTCTGCAACCATTTCTTTTGCCCCAACAGCCTGATCATACTGAGCTTCTTCCGGACTTGCCACTTCCTGATCCTTCTCCTTTTCCAGGTCTTCCATGACATCATCAATGTCTTTGTATAACATCTCTAATTCCTCATCCTTTTCTGCTGGGTCTGATTCCTTCAACACATCTGTCTTTCCTGATGGATTAATCTCCTCTGCCACAGTCTCATCATGCAAACCGAACCCTTCTTTAGTGGTTCCCCCTTGATTTTCAGATGGATCAGAATCATTAATCACCAGGTTCCTCCTCCCCGAGGACTCGATAAACTTCTCTGTTTCTTCATCTGACATTGCAATCTTCCTACCTCGAGTGGCATAGATCTGGGCTAGATATTTACTGGGAGAGTCACTGGCCCGCTTCACCTTCTTCCTGCGGCCAGCTTTCGGAGGAATGTATCCGGTGGCGAAGATCTTTTCTCTCCACGTTCCTGACCCACCAGCCCCCCTGCTGGGTTCCTTTTCTTCCACGTTCTTGAAAGATTGCTTCTTAGAAACCACACTACCGGCTTTGTCAACCGCCCTACCACTCTCATTATCACCATCAAGAACCACCCTACTGGTTTCACCACCATCAGTTGTGACACCACTAACAGACCTACCACCATTATCGTCAATTGCAGCCCTTCTGGCTTCATCACCGTCAATCGACTCAACAACCTTCTCACCATCCATACTTGATTCTTCATTCAACACCGATTTTTCAACAACGGGGATATTCACAGAGATAGAAGGAATATTGGGATTTACCTGAACCTTTGGAGATGAATCCACTGAGCCCGGCTGAGGGATCCCAGCGGTAATTCCTTCCGCAGACTGCTCTCTGGCCAAAGATTCAGTGGCTGAGTGTAAAGGCGATGCCTTTTTCATCTTCGCAGTTTTTGATTTCGGAATCTTTGATTTCGCCGCCATCGCCTTTGAGGTCTGCATGCTTTCTTTGCTTTTCTCTGCAGTTTTGACGCCGGATTTCGCTGATTTCCTCGTGTTCACCATCTCCGTTGAGTGTATGAGCGGTTGAGAGAGAGAAGATGCCGTTCTAGGGTTTTGGGGACGAGAGAGAGAAGAAATTGAACACACTCAACTGTTTTGTGTTTCAAAAATATCCTCCGGCCTTTTCAACTTCCCAAATTAGCCAACCCTTGATTCAAATAACGGCAGTAAAAATCTTCGAGAATATTAAAAAAATGATTTTCATGCGCTGTGCCTTCTGTTCTAGCTCTATATATTAGGTGGCCAGTCCAACTGTTTCAGCTGGAGATTCGACTATGACTGACCACCGTTGGATGCTTTTAGTGGTTGACACCACATAGACCCCCTGGGGATCTGGGTGTTTCACTCCGTGACCTGCCATATGGTTTCACACAAGTATGCTGCCTCAGAGTTAACATCTTTCGTGAGCATTCATATTTTCTTGTACGGGGCCAGGCACATTCCTGTATGCAGTGTACGAACTTCTTTTGCAACTGTACCACCGACTGATTCAACAGCTTCTTGGGACACCCGGCAACCTTGATTTGTGCGCATCGACAATCAGATCTTGTGTGCAAGGTCTTCTCCACTCCCCCTCGCAGAAAGCTAGGTTATGCGTATGCACATGGGAGAGAAACCGGTTGCTGGCCATGGTGCGAATGCACATTGTTCATCGACTCTGTCAGACCCACCCTAATAGTATAGCAGTTGTTAGCATCCCTTTTTCCTTTCATCAGCGTATCGCCATTCTGGTCTAGAACAAGACACGAGTAGCTGGAGAATGACACATGGTGTCCATCGTCGCATAGTTGACTGATGCTGATAAGATTCCTGGTCAGTCCCTTCACAAGAAGGGTGTTCTTGAGTGCAGGGAGATCCGGAACCATCAATGTCCCACAGCCGATCACCTGACCCTTTTCACCATCCCCAAAGGTGACAAACCACATGTGCTCAACAGGTCTAATGTGGGTAAGATATTGAGAGTTACCTGTCATGTGTGCGGAGCATCCGCTGTCGAAGAGCCAATTATCATGCGATAAGTAGTTTGAGGTGTAACAGGCTACCATGCAAACGGTTCGGTCTGCCTTTTGAACCCAGACTTGTTTCTGTTGTGATGTGGTTCGTTGCTGGAAAGCACGTCGTTCGGATAAAAACAGGTGACACTTTAGTTTAATGTGTCCTATCTGATTGCAATACCAGCAAGTGCGCCATTATTTCCTTTGCGCTGAATGAGAGCCGAAGAGCATCGTACCGTCCCTTCTTCGACCACTGTTGGATTGTTCTTGTTGCAGGTCTATTTTTCATCTAGGATGCTGTCTTACCTTCTGTTCTGTCTTCTGTTCCGACACCGGTCTGGTTTTAACAAGTGTCGTACCTTTTGAGCTGCCTTCTCCTGTGAACCCCAATCCTCTGTGTCCAAACTCCATTCTCTGGGATCTGAGAATATCATTTAAGTTTTTAGTGCCAGAGTTAAGCATTCTTACCAACTATTTGAGGTGATCGAGTTCCTCTCTAGCGTCAGAGAGTTCCATCTTCTCGGATTCTAGCTGAAGTTCCAGCTGTTCCACCCTCCTTAGTTGGAACGTTTCTTTCCGCTGTAGATCAATGATGGTGTTTCTCAGCCCCGTCATGCCTACAGGATGAGTGTCCCGATCCTTCTCTATTTCGACTTTTAGGGAGGAGACAGTACCCAGGAGTTCCATTTCCTGAACAAGAAGATCCAGCCTTTCCTGTTTTACCTCAGCTAGTTGAGAAGTCAGTGAGTTAAATGTACCTTCCAGTTCTGCCTTTAGTGTCAGTAGAATCTCAACCTCCTGCCATACCTTGTCCTTTTCCATAGTGACGCTTGCCACTGTGTCATTCAGCTTTTTGTTCATCTTGATCAGAAGCAGCCACTTCTCATATAGATCTTTATAGGTCTGAGCCAGAGAGTCCTGTGTGAGTTCTTCATTGTCACTGTCCGAGGGGTCTTCACATGGGAGTTCCAACTGAGGTGGAACAGTTTCACTTGTGCTGCTGCATTCATCCAGAGTTGTGACGAAGGCCACAAAGTTTGTGGTTTCACCTTTTTCTTCGTCTGACTCACTGTCGCTGAATCTCGCCACCATCGCCTTTTTCTTCATGAGAGTGTTTGCACACTGTGATGCAATGTGACCGAAACCCTTGCATTCATGACACTGAATCTCTTTTTTCCCTTTGTCAGACAAGTCTTGCCTCGAATCAGTAGACCTTAGCCTGCTGGATTTCCAGTTTCTATAACCAGTTGATGAAGACTGACCTTGTTCTTGACCGCGTCTGTTGATTTTCCGCACCATTCTTCCAAAATTTTGTGCCATCATAGCCAGCTGCTCAGTGGTGCAGCCTGCGTCCAGTTTATCTTCCGTCATGTCTGCTTTAAGGGTGATTCCTTTCTGCTCACTGGTTGGAAATCACGATTGATCTCGTAGGTTCTGAGAGAACCCATCAGTTCGTCCAGCTTCAGTTTGGTGATGTCGTGCATTTCCTCAATGGTAGTGACTTTCATGGCGAATCTTGGAGGACGTGATCTCAAGATCTTACTGGCCAATCTCTCTTCATCAATGGGTTTTCCCAATGCAGACGCCTCGTTGGACAGTTCCAGCACTCTGGTGTTGTACTCAGAGATATTCTCATCCTCCTTCATTTTCATCTCTTTGAACTTGGTTGTAACAGCCTCCATGCGAGAGTTGCGAACCTTGTCTGTACCTTCAAAGGCTGTCTGGAGAATGTCCCCTGCTTCCTTCGCGACTTCACAGTTGATGATCAGTTTCATGACGTTTTCATTCACTGCTGAGAAGATTGCATTCATAGCCTTTGAGTTTCCCATGGAAGCATTATCCTCGTCTTCTGTCCACAGAGCTTCTGGTTTTGGAACCGGCTCTCCAGTGAGGTTATTCATCGTGGGTTCAGTCCAACCTCTCAGCACTGCCTTCCAGGCCCTCTCGTCTAGTGATTTCAGAAATGATCTCATCACGGGCTTCCAGGTGGCATAGTTAGATCCCTCAAGCAAAGGAGGCCTGGTGATGCTTTGTCCTTCTTTCAGAGTCATCTTGAACAGTTCAGGATCCCACTCAGTGTGTCGAGTGTTTGCTCTGATACCAATTGAAATTATGTCCCCTGTTCAAGCTTGTGTCCAAGGTACTGTTGCGACAGACCTGGGACTCTTTGCACAACAGTTCAACACACAGAGGTTGAACTCTTATCACAACAGTTCAGCAAACAGATAAAGGTAGTAGAGACACACAGACTGATAACCCAGTTCGGCTCCGCCTACTCTGGGGGGTTTCCCACACCCGAAAAGGGACATCAAATCTTTATTACGAGTATAGGAATTCCACAGGGACTTACACTTTCACCTTGTAATAGCCTATCCTCAATACTCCGTCTCTCAAATTTGCAACCGAGGTTCACCGCAGTTCCCCTCGATCCCCTTCGTTCAGAACCTACAGTCTGAACGTTCTCGACCTTCTCCAGAAGCTCGGATGCTTTCTCTCGAAAGCTTGTTTACCTTCTTTGTGTGCGGCAGTTGATACGCTTCAGGCAGTCTGTGTTGCACTTGAATAGACTGCACTTGCACCGGTGTATTCTCAATGAGGAAACACAACCGGCCGTCGCTTTCTTCTTCTCCAATCAGCAGGATATGCTCGTGTATATTTGATCTTTGAAAGCGATGAGAATTAGGGTTGCCCTTGCATTGTATTTATATGCTCGAGCGAAACCCTAATTCGCACAAGATAATCCCATCAAATATTTAGGAAATATTCCTAGATATTTGATGAATATCTTTTAAATCGGTTGGAAGATAATCCGAAGTCTTCTTGCCCAAATAAGCTTGCCGCTTTAATGTAGATATTCATTCGAATATCTACTACTCGAATAAGTCATTGGCCGTCATCATATTGACGAGATCTTCGTAGTCCAATATCTTACGGGAATATCCTTGCGTCTTGATCACGCTGTACAGGAGTACCAGGATATTGTTCGAACTCCCCCTGAACACCTGCTCGAACTGTCTAAGCTACGTTTTGCCAAATACATGCCACTTAAGGGAACATCACGTTCCCTCAAAGGCTCACCAAGCCCTCTAAGTTGGACAAAGAATATGAGGTCTTCACCAAGATATTGAAAAAGCTATATGTCTACATGCCATTTCATGAGCTCATCAACAAGGCACCTCTATACAACAAATTCCTAAAAGAGATTTTGGCCAACAAGAGGACCATTGAAGAAGATGATCCCCATCCCCTCAACCACGAATGTAGTGCCTCTTTTCAAAGCAAATTCCCCAAAAAATGGAAGACCCCGGCAAATTCACTATCCCTTGCTCAATAGGGGATATGAACTTCTCAAGTCCACTAGCCGATCTTAGGGCTAGTGTGAGCGTTATGCCTCTTGCCATCTACCACAAGCTAAAATTAAAAGGGGTGAAGACCGCTAAAATGACTCTACAACTCGCGGATGGCACTACAAGGCGCCCTTGGGGCCTAGTGGAGAATGTCCCAATTAAAGTCGACAAATTCTACATTCCATGCGACTTTGTGGTGATAGATATGGGGGACAACTTCACTTCATCATTGATCCTTGGACGTCCCTTCTTGGCCACCGCCGGTTTTAAGGTTGATGTTGGAAAAGGGAAATGGACCCTAAAGATTGGTGGAGAAAAGGTAAAGATAGAAAAGCCAAAAGAAGAACAAGTGGCTAGTGTTGAGAAAAAGCTAGAGAAGGAGGGAGCCGAAGTTGCTAAGGGCGAGAAAGTTGATATGAAGGAGTTGCACAACATACTTGAACCCGATGAAGACCCTTCCTTTGATCAATATGAATCATCATCCGACGATGAGATGAAAAAGAATGGAAAAGCAAAATCATCGAAGGGTGAGAAGCTACCATCACTTTGGAAAATAGCTATTAAACAAGTTGCTTGCAACTCTTCAAAGAATCTGGATTGAGTCTTCCAAAATTCTACAAGTCCGCTTGAGGAGGGATCCTATCAAAGGACTCCTCAAGTGTGTTCCTAAAAAGGAGATTCGGCTCGATCTTTGCCAAGACGTTAAACTAGGCCCTAACGGGAGGTACCCCAGTTTGTGAGTTGTCCATCTATGCACAATTAGTTTTATATGTGTGTGGCATGCGTACTTTGAATGTTGAATGTGAACATGAGTGCTAGGATGGTGAAAATGCATGATTGGATGTGCTTGGTGTGGAATGGTGCTTGCATGAAATTTTTAGAGGGTGGTGATGTCTTAAGTGTGGAGTGCGTATGATCCAAGCTCGTTTTCTTTTGATGAAAATCATATGTGTGCTAGTGATTTCTTGGTGAAGCATGCCTTTAGTTTGAATTGAATTTGTGTGAATATTGAGTGGTGCTCATTCGTGATGCGGATAAAAATTCTAAGTGTGGAGTTGGGAGTTAAAACATGAGCAAAAGATCATTGAAGCTGATATTTGAAATCCAGTCGATCGACTGGAAAGTTGCCTGAAGCCCAGTCAACCGACTCGTTGAATGTTTAGGAGGTATGCAAATCTTGCCCGTCTCAGTCGATCGACTGGACCTTCAGTCGGTCGACTCGATATGTTCTCAGAGTCGTGCCCAATCCTCTCCAATCCAGTCGATCAACTAGAGCCCTCAGTCGACCGACTGGAAATCCCTTATAGCAACCATCTCATCCCTCTTCACACTCATTTCACCCGACTCATGCTCTTTATGATTTACTCTTGACTTAACTTTGGTTGTATGCTATATTCTTATGGTATTGAAGGTGTTTTACCATTATGGATTGTGGAAATTTCAGGATATTTATACTTATGCTCTTCTCATGCCAAATCACCTTCTTTACCTACTTATGCAACCAAATGAATGTCTCGTGGCCAAGACACATTCTACAAACGAGGGGAGTTCCTATGCGCCTTTGCCTTATTTTATCATTCTTTATGCTTAGGGACTCAGATTGAATTAAGTGTGGAGTGGGTTAATGCGCATAGTTCACTGACGGAGCCCCACCGCACTGTCGTTAAGGTGTGATGTTCTCTGTGCAAAAATAAATTTATAATACCGATACTCGCGACTTAACTATTTTTGGTAGTCAGTGGTAAGTACGGGTCAAACCCAAGGGAATTAGTGGATTAATTGTTCTTTCGAAAGGGGGGATTAAATAAAGCAGTTGGGGGGTTGTTTTTGGTTTTAGTTACCGAAAAGTAAGGTGCTGGAAGAACAAGTTTTGCAGAAAAGTAAGCAGTTGATAAGGTACTGAAAGTAAAGTAACAGTTGATATTACAATTAAAGGGAAGTATTCGGTTTTAGGGGCCTTGTATCATAGTCTGTTTATCATTGACCTCTAATGATCATACTATGTGTTCAAAGATGAATCAAGGCTATTTCTAGCACATGACTTGCCACATCATTTAGAACACTTGTTCTATTTAGACTAATTCCTCCTTTCAAAGTATCTTAGCCTTATGTGCATCCATTTGATCTTCAGTTACGAGCAATCAAATGGTTTTTAAAAGAGGTCGAACTCCTCAGATAAGCTTTGCCCGTTAAAGCATCCACTTACCCGAGTATGTTCACGAACCCCACGGAAGAGCTTTGCCCGTTAAAGCATCCACTCAACCTTGGAAATTCTAACCTAATATGTGGCACATAGAATAAGTTTTGAACACATAGAGGCACTTAGAGTAGGGCCTAAAACATTGTATGATACAAGCACACCCTTTCAACCGAATGAAGGGTTTAGCTACGAATATCCATGGAGCAGGACATCATAGCTAAGTGCTTGAAAAGTAAAGGTTTTGAAAGACAGAAAATAAAGTTTTCGAAAGTAAAGACAGGAAAGTAAAGTTGTTGAATTGAAAAGACTGTAAAGTAAAGAAGAGAGGACTTACAAGAACCGATAAGAGTGCTCAAGACCAAGCTTTTATTTCAAAGTAAAGTGTTTACATGATTAGTGCCCAAAATCTAGAGAGAAGCTAGAGCTTTGTGATGGATGATGTTTGTGTGATTTTGGAATGTATTACAAAGGCAATGGAGGTGTCTATTTATAGGCTAAGGGAGGCAATGGATGTGGAGGAGAAGCCACCACATGTCACAAGATGGGAGGAGGTCTCAAAAGCCATCGGAGTGAGTCATCACTCCCAAAAGCCGCCTGCCACATGGAGGAAGGGGAGAGGTGGAGTGGCTTAGCCGCCGGCTAGGTGGAGGAGAGAAGAGAGTTTGTGAGTTTTGTGAACTCATCCCAAAAAGCCATCGGTTCTTTCAGCTCCGGACTGACTCTGGTTGCCCTTCGGTTGGACTTGTTTTGAGTGATTCCATGTCAGGTTCTTGAAAGTCAGAATTTGGTCGTGACTTGGAATGACTCGTAATTCATCTTCAGCTTTAAAACTCCTCCTTAGCCTGTATTCTCTCTAGACTTCAAAATACCATGTAGATAAATATCGGAACTAACAAGCAAAAGTTAAATAGACAAAGAGTCTAATTTGGTGGGTTTAACTATGTTTATGATTCATACAATTATGGTCCATCTGATCACCCCACACTTTTAGTTGTTCGTCCCGAACAATGCTATTTAAGGGCGGAACACAATCTAAGTAAAAACTTTTAAATATGAAAGTGAGACTATGGGACTAGATTTATCCTAATTCATGCATTACTTACTTATTACCAAACTAAACCGTGTAAATACTTAGAAGAAACTTGATACTTGTACCTTCGCGCCGAGATGCAAATTAATTCAGATGTTTCGGGAGATAGCCCTTTTCAGGCTCCAGGACTGCATTCTCGAGATTGACTCGTACTATATGGTTTCCTTGTAGCTTTCTCTAGCACGTGATTTGGTTCGGGTTTCACTGAGTTGAGCATTTTGATTTCTTTTTGGCGAGGGACATCTTCTGTAGTGAATCGGCCTTTGGCCTTTGGCCTTTGATATTGAGTTGGAGTTTCTTCACTTTTGTTCGGTTCAAACCTTCACAATTTTGGCCTTTGGCCTTTGATTAGCTTCTTTGAGCTTTTGCTTTTTTGTGACTTGCTAGTCCATTTTCTCAGCCTTTTTGGGAGGTCCAATCATTGCCCGCAAGCATATGGAAATACCTCCCCGCTCTTTCTCATCCTCGCCGTTTCGCGCGAGTCAAGATGAGGGTCGCTCATCTATTTTCCCGGCTACAAGGACTAGAGATAGGACGGTTTGATTCCCGTCCCGCCTCTTGCATAAACGCTGCACGGCGGAGATGACTTCAATCTTCACTGAAACCCGAAGTGCAGCCTCCACTGACTTCAAAAACCATATAGTTAGATTCGATCCTTCGATTGCTTGCCAAGCCTCTCTAGGGCAGTTTATATCAACTCCACATCCCCTGTTTATCTCAGCCTAAAGGGCCAAATGAGAAGTTACATTCTAAGTTTTTATACAGTTGAGATTTCACAAGGTAAATGCATGATTTTAGATTTATATTTTTCACATTCTCAAGTTCATATTTTCAAAAAGATAATATTAAGGGAAAAGGAAAAAAAGAAAACATGTTAATTAACTATGTACATAGGTGGTTCTCACCCCACACTTTTGAACGAAGGCGTGCCTCACAGCACAACTTAGTTCAAAAGTTAATTGCAAGCAAATATATACAGGCATGGTGAGAATGACTTAAGGCAAAAAACTAAAGGATAGAAATTAAATGACTGAAAGTAAGATAGATGTCGGGTTACCTCCCAACCAGTGCGTTTGTTTAACGTCGTTAGCTCGACGATACCTCATTCATGGATCATAAGGTGGGATCCCATGGGTTTGTGAGGTCGAACTTCTTTTCGGCTGCCCTTTTACTCTGTCCAAAGAACTTTTTGAGTGATGGGCTCGGTTTGGTTCTCCATTGGTTTGGCAGGTTCTTCTTTTCATAGCTCCGAGAAGGTGAGGCTCCCTTGACCATAGCTGGTGGTCCATGGAGTCGTGCTCTCTTGCTTCTCTTTCCGGGTTTCCATTCTTTGGGCCCATGTCTTTGCCGCTTCTTCATGTATGGCCAGTTGGCATCTTTGTAGTTTTGGAAGTTCAGTCTTTTGCCAAGTGACCTCAAGCATGCGCCCTTGCTAACCCTCTTCTTTGTGGCAGAGATGATTGGCCGTCCTTGGTCCTTATACCTTTCAGGAGGCTCTTTGATGGACCATAATTATACGAATCATAAACACAGTTAAACCCACCAAATTAGACTGTTTGTCTATTTAACGTCTTGCTTGTTAGTTCCGATATATTTCTACAGGGTATTTTGGACTCTAGAGAGAAAACACGCTAAGGAGAGGATTTTACGCTGAAAAGATGTTACGAGTCATTCCAAGGTCAAGATCAGACGCCGAATGCAAAAATCTCAAGATCTTGACATTGAATTACTCAATTCAAATCCAACCGAGGAACAACCAAAGTCAGACCGGAGCGAAATTGGACTGATAGTTTTGTGAAAAGACTGCACAAAACTCACAAACTCATCCTTATCTCCAAGTGACCGGCGGCTTTTGTGGATGTGGTGACTCATGGGTGGCCAAAACCACCCCTTCTCCTCCTTGTGACCGGTGGCTTTGGCAAGAGGTGGCCAAAGGCACAAGCTTCCCCTCCATGGAGACCTCCAACCGGCGGCTTTGGAGCCTCCTTCCTCCTCCCTTGGATCAAAGCCACATGCCACCATCTCCACCCTCCATTCTCCTCCTTTATGGCTATAAAAGGAAGCCATCCCCTCCTCATTTCATCATCCACAAATTGTAAATCACTTCTCTCTCTAAAAGTTTGGTTACTTTGTCAGTTTGGTTTTTGAAATAATACTCTTGTTGGTTCTTGAGTATTATAACGGTTTGAAATAATACTCCTGTTGGTTCTTGAGTATTATAACAGTTTTAGAGAATACTCCTGTTGGTTCTTGAGTATTCAGTAGGATTGGGAATACTCCTGTTGGTTCTTGAGTATTCCACCCCCTCTCCTCTTACTGTTTTCAAAAACCCCCGAGTATTTAGCTATGGTATCCACCTCAATGGATATTCGTAGCTAAACTCTTTATTCGGTTAAAGGGGTGTACTTGTATTGTAAAATGTTTTAGACCCTGCACTTAATGCCGCTTTGTGTTCAAAACTTGTTCTATGTGCTATATATAGTCAGAATTTCCAAGGTTGAGTGGAAGCTGTAACAAGCAAAGCTCTTCCGTGGGGATTCGTGAACATACTCGGGTAAGTGGAAGCTGTAACAAGCAAAACTTATCTGAGGAGTTCGACTTATCTAAAACACCACTCGGTCGATCGTAACTGAAAGATCAGGTGGATGCACACAAGGCTAAGATACTTCGAAAGGAGGAATTAGTCTAAAGTAGAACAAGTGTTTTAAACGATGTTGCAAGTCTTGCGCTTAGAAATTGCCTCAATTCATCTTTGAACACTTAGTATGATCATTAGCAGTCGATGATAAACAACTATGATACAAGGCCCCTGAAACCGAATGTTTTCTTTAGATTACAAAAACCCCCTGTATTTACTTTTAATATTAGTATAACTGCAATCATCAACCGCTCATCTTCCGGAGGACTCGCAAATCACGCATCACCCACTGTAAGTCTTTCGTTTTACTTTTCAGTATTTATTTTTCTGCAATTTTCTTTTCCGCACTCAAAACCAAAAACAACCAAAAAAAGTCACTTAGTCATAACCGCTAAAATCTCAATCAACCTTAAAACACGCTCCATCGCTGTACAAATCCCTTAAAGAACAACGTATCCCCCTAATTCCCTTGGGTTCGACCCATACTTACCACTTACTACCCAGTAGTGAAGTCGCGAGTAGCTGAAAATATAAATTTATTTGCACATAGAACATTGCACCTTAACGACAGTGCAGTGGTCTCCAACAAATTGGCGCCGTTGCCGGGGAGTTGTGCATCGGAATAGTTGTTCTATTTTGTTTTTTTTCTTTTTTTGTTTTATCATGCAATTCACTAAGTCCTACTACTACGGAATGGAACCTTGGAACAATGAGGAGTTTTCCCCACCACCTTTCGAACTTGAAGTCCGCGAGAAGATCAACAACATAAAACAATCCCGGGATGAAACTTTGGACGAGTACTTAGCGTACTTTGACTCCATGTTGATAAGCTGCCCGCACCATGGATTCACCAACCACGATCTTCTTCAAAGGTTTCTCAATGGGATGATGCCACAAGAGTGGAATTGGCTAAATGATGCAGCGGGAGGCTCGGTGAACAACTTAGACATAGATGATCTTTGGAACTTAATAGATGATTTGGCCGCAAGGTCATAACAAAGACAAGATCAGGCCATGCGGCGCGAAGAACTGGACAACATAATGCAACAAATCAGGGCCAAAACTGAGTTATGGGCAGCAGAAAACGAGCTGGCAGCTAGCACCTAGCAATTGGCCGCAGACATACAGCAATTGAGTGCCTCGATGCACCAATTCACGGCCGAAACCGAATCATGGGCAATAGAAAAGACGGCTGAACCCGAGGAGCCGACAAAGAATGAAGAATCATGGGTGGCTCAAAAAGAAGCATCAAACCAGCTCTGGGACCTCATTAACAAGCTGCCCAAAACAGGCCCGGTCCTTATCACCAATCCATCCGAGGAAATCACAGTCCTAACTGCCGAGCCAACAGAAGTCCCGAACCTCACTACCAAAGCGGCCGAAGAAATCAAGCCAGGCCCGGTCCTTGCGCTCGGAGCACCCGAGGAAGTCCCGGACCTCATTGCCGAACTATCCGAGAAAGACCTGGTCCTCACTGTCGGAGAACTTGAAACAGACCCAGTCCTCATGGTCGAAGTGCCCTAACTTAACCCTTCGTGTCTTATGCCGATCATTCCCACCGAAGATCATATAATCAATGATGATGAGGTGCACAGGGAGTTAAAGGAGGAGCATGAGCCAAAAAAGCCGACAAAGAAACTCTCACTCATCATAAGCCAAGGAAACCCGCCTGAAAACTCACTCGTTCCAAGACAACCATCCATCACTGCCACAATGAAGAGGATTGGCAGAGGCGCATGCTTAATGTCGCCTACATTTAATGGCACAAAACCAAACTTCCAAACTCGCAAAAGTGCCAACTATTCAAACATGAAGAAGCGGCAAAGACATGGGCCAAAGGAATGGAAACCCGGAAGGAGTAACAAGCAAGCACGACCCATTGGACCAGCAGCTATGGTCAATAGAGCCTCACCCTCTCAAATCAAAAGAGCTACCGAGAAGAAGTTCGACCTCAAGCACCCATGGGATCCATACTTATGATCCAGGAATGAGGTATCGTCGAGCCAACGACGTTAAACAAAGGCACTGGTCGGGAAGTAACCCAACACCTATCTTACTTTCAGTCATTTAATTTCTGTCATTTAGTTTTTTCATTCTCACCTTTCCTGTATATATTTGCTTGCATGACTTTTGAACTACGTCGTGCTGAAAGGCACGCCTTCGTTCAAAAGTGTGGGGTGAGAACCACCTTTGTACATAACATGTTTTTCTTTTTCCTTTTCCCTTAATATTACCTTTTTGAAAATATGAACTTGAGAATGTGAAAAAGATAGATCATAATTCATGCATTAACCTTGTGAAAATTCAACTGTTTAAAAACTTAGAATGTAACTTCTCATTTGTCCCTTTGTGCTGAGATAAACTAGGGATGTGGAGTTGACATAAACTGCCCTAGAGAGGCTTGGCAAGCACTCAAAGGATCGAATCTAACTATATGGTTTTCGAAGTCAGTGGAGGCTGCACTTCGGGTTTCAGTGAAGATTGAAGTCATCTCTGCCATGCAGTGTTTATGCAAAAAGAAAAAAAGGCGAGGACGGGAATCAGACCATCCTATCTCTAGTCAAAGTAGCCGAGAAAATAGATGAGCGACCCTCATCTTGACCCGCGCGAAACAGCAAGGATGAGAGGAGCGGGGAGGTATTTCCATATGCTCGCGGGCGACGATTGGACCTCCCAAAAAGGCTTGAGAAAATGGACTAGCAAGCCACAAAAAGGTAAAAGCTCGAAGAAGCAAATCAAGAGGCCAAAGGCCCAAAATTGTGAAGGTTTTAACCGAACAAAAAGTGAAGTACTCAAAGAGTCAAATCAAAGGCCAAAGGCCGATTCACTACAAAAGCTATCCCTCGCCAAAAGAAAATCAAAGACCAAACCATTGAAACCCGAACCAAATCACGTGCTAGAGAAAGCTACAAGAAAACCATATAGTGCGAGACGGTCCCGAGAATGCAGTCCAGGAGCCTGAAAAGGGTTATCTCCCGAAACATCCAAAATAATTTGCATCTCAGCACGGAGGTACAAGTATCAAGTTTCTTCTATTTATTTACACGGTTTAATTTGGTAATAAGTAGTAATGCATGAATTAAGATAGATCTAGTCCCACAGTCTCACTTTCATATTTAAAAGTTTTTACATGATTGTGTGCCGCCTTTTAATAGCATTGTTCGGGACGAACAACTAAAAGTGTGGGGTGATCTGATGGACCATAATTATACGAATCATAAACACAGTTAAACCCACCAAATTAGACTGTTTGTCTATTTAACTTTTGCTTGTTAGTTCCGATATATTTCTACAGGATATTTTGGACTCTAGAGAGAAAACACGCTAAGGAGAGGATTTTACGCTGAAAAGATGTTACGAGTCATTCCAAGGTCAAGATCAGACGCCGAATGCAAAAATCTCAAGATCCTGACATTGAATTACTCAATTCAAATCCAACCGAGGAACAACCAAAGTCAGACCGGAGCGAAATTGGACTGATAGTTTTGTGAAAAGACTACACAAAACTCACAAACTCATCCTTATCTCCAAGTGACCGGCGGCTTTTGTGGATGTGGTGACTCATGGGTGGCCAAAACCACCCCTTCTCCTCCTTGTGACCGGTGGCTTTGGCAAGAGGTGGCCAAAGCCACAAGCTTCCCTTCCATGGAGACCTCCAACCGGCGGCATTGGAGCCTCCTTCCTCCTCCCTTGGATCAAAGTCACATGCCACCATCTCCACCCTCCATTCTCCTCCCTTATGGCTATAAAAGGAAGCCATCCCCTCCTCATTTCATCATCCACAAATTGTAAATCACTTCTCTCTCTAAAAGTTTGGTTACTTTGTAAGTTTGGTTTTTGAAATAATACTCTTGTTGGTTCTTGAGTATTATAACGGTTTGAAATAATACTCCTGTTGGTTCTTGAGTATTATAACAGTTTTAGAGAATACTCCTGTTGGTTCTTGAGTATTCAGTAGGATTGGGAATACTCCTGTTGGTTCTTGAGTATTCCACCCCCTCTCCTCTTACTGTTTTCAAAAACCCCCGAGTATTTAGCTATGGTATCCACCTCTATGGATATTCTAGCTAAACTCTTTATTCGGTTAAAGGGGTGTACTTGTATTGTAAAATGTTTTAGACCCTGCACTTAATGCCGCTTTGTGTTCAAAACTTGTTCTATGTGCCATATATAGTCAGAATTTCCAAGGTTGAGTGGAAGCTGTAACAAGCAAAGCTCTTCCGTGGGGATTCGTGAACATACTCGGGTAAGTGGAAGCTGTAACAAGCAAAACTTATCTGAGGAGGTCGACTTATCTAAAACACCACTCGGTCGATCGTAACTGAAAGATCAGGTGGATGCACACAAGGCTAAGATACATCGAAAGGAGGAATTAGTCTAAAGTAGAACAAGTGTTTTAAACGATGTTGCAAGTCTTGCGCTTAGAAATGGCCTCGATTCATCTTTGAACACTTAGTATGATCATTAGCGGTCGATGATAAACATTTATGATACAAGGCCCCTGAAACCGAATGTTTTCTTTAGATTACAAAACCCCCCTGTATTTACTTTTAATATTAGTATAACTGCAATCATCAACCGCTCATCTTCCGGAGGACTCGCAAATCATGCATCACCCACTGTATGTCTTTCGTTTTACTTTTTCAGTATTTATTTTTCTGCAATTTACTTTTCCGCACTCAAAACCAAAAACAACCAAAAAAAGTCACTTAGTCATAACCGCTAAAATCTCAATCAACCTTAAAACACGCTCCATCGCTGTACAAATCCCTTGAAGAACAACGTATCCCCCTAATTCCTTTGGGTTCGACCCCTACTTACCACTTACTACCCAGTAGTGAAGTCGCGAGTAGCGGAAAATATAAATTTATTTGCACAGAGAACATTGCACCTTAACGACAGTGCAGTGGTCTCCGTCATTCTTCTTGGCTTGTGACGAGTGGGAGCTCCTGCGTTGATTGTTTTGGCTCATGCTTCTCCTCCAACTCGCCTAGCACTGCATCATCATCGATCATCTCATCTATGGTGGCCGTGATCTTCATAGAACATGAAGGGTTAAGTAGGGGCTTCTCGGCCATAAGGACATGGCTTTTCTCGAGCAGCTCTTCAATGAGGACCGGGCCTGCCGTGATTTTCTCGGTCAGTTCGGCAGTGAGGTCCGGGTATGTCTCGACTGGTTTGGTAGTGAAGTCCAGAACTTCCTCGGGCAGATTGGTGATGAGGAAACGGCTCGGGCGCTGGTCGGCCGCATCGGTAATGAGGACCGGGCTTGTCTCGGGTGCTTCGACAGTGAGGACCGGGCCTGTCTTGGCCGGTTCTTCTTCGGTCATTTGTGAGTCCTCATCCTCTGTCGGCTCCGTGGGCTCCAATGTTGGCTCCTTTAGAGCCGCCTCCACGTCCATTACTGCGCTTGTACTGATGTCTCCTTCCGGATTTGCTACGGGCAAGCTTGTAATGGGTGTGGTGTCGGGCTCGTTTTGTACTGAGTCCACTTCCATCGTCGGTGCTTCATCATCAGTTTGGTGTATCGGCCCTTATTTTGTGCCTTCTGCCAAATCGTCTATGAGGTCCCAAGTTTTAGCCATGGTTAGGTTCGAACCCCCCGCCGCATCATTGAGCCTTTTCAACTCATGTGGCAGCATCCCGCCAAGAAATCTTTGAAGAAGATCGTAGTTGGTGAATCCATGGTGCGGGCAGTGCGAAACGATGACATCGAAGTACGTAGAGTATTCGTCCCGGGATTGCTCGAGGTTGAGAATCTTCTCGCGGGTTTCAAGTCGGAGAGATGGCGGGGAAAACTCTTCTAGAAATTTGGCTCGTAAATCCCCATAATCGCCTTCATAAGCCGCACATGAGTAATACCACTCTATTGCCGAGTCAGTTAAAGAAAATTTGAAGCATGTCAGCTTAAACTCCTCTAACGTCTCGTTCTCAGGTTTCATGTGGCGGCATATGTGGTGAAAATGTTGGCAATGTATCACATGGTCTTCTTCAATGGTACCTCCGAATTGGGGGAGGCATCTAAGCATTTTAAACATAAGGTTGCTGCCCCCATTTTTCCAAGGTTCTATGTCGTAGTATGAAGACATGGCGAATTATGTACAGACAAAAGAACAACTATCCATTTGCTAATTCCCCGGCAACGGCGCCAATTTTGATGGAGCCCACCGCACTGTCGTTAAGGTGCGATGTTCTCTGTGCAAAAATAATTTTATAATACCGATACTCGCGACTTAACTATTTTTGGTAGTCAGTGGTAAGTACGGGTCGAACCCAAGGGAATTAGTGGATTAATTGTTCTTTCGAAAGGGGGGATTAAATAAAGAAGTTGGGGGGTTGTTTTTGGTTTTGGTTATTGAAAAGTAAGGTGCTGCAAGAACAAGTTTGGCAAAAAAGTAAGCAGTTGATAAGGTACTGAAAGTAAAGTAACAGTTGATATTACAATTAAAGGGAAGTATTCGGTTTTAGGGGCCTTGTATCATAGTCTGTTTATCATTGACCTCTAATGATCATACTATGTGTTCAAAGATGAATCAAGGCTATTTCTAGCACATGACTTGCCACATCATTTAGAACACTTGTTCTATTTAGACTAATTTCTCCTTTCGAAGTATCTTAGCCTTATGTGCATCCATTTGATCTTCAGTTACGAGCAATCAAATGGTTTTTAAAAGAGGTCGAACTCCTCAGATAAGCTTTGCCCGTTAAAGCATCCACTTACCCGAGTATGTTCACGAACCCCATGGAAGAGCTTTGCCCGTTAAAGCATCCACTCAACCTTGGAAGTTCTAACCTAATATGTGGCACATAGAACAAGTTTTGAACACATAGATGCACTAAGAGTAGGGCCTAAAACATTGTATGATACAAGCACACCCTTTCAACCGAATGAAGGGTTTAGCTACGAATATCCATGGAGTAGGACATCATAGCTAAGTGCTTGAAAAGTAAAGGTTTTGAAAGACAGAAAATAAAGTTTTCGAAAGTAAAGACAGGAAAGTAAAGTTGTTGAATTGAAAAGACAGTAAAGTAAAGAAGAGAGGACTTACAAGAACCGATAAGAGTGCTCAAGACCAAGCTTCCATTTCAAAGTAAAGTGATTACATGATTAGTGCCCAAAATCTAGAGAGAAGCTAGAGCTTTGTGATGGATGATGTTTGTGTGATTTTGGAATGTATTACAAAGGCAATGGAGGTGTCTATTTATAGGCTAAGGGAGGCAATGGATGTGGAGGAGAAGCCACCACATGTCACAAGATGGGAGGAGGTCTCAAAAGCCATCGGAGTGAGTCATCACTCCCAAAAGCCGCCGGCCACATGGAGGAAGGGGAGAGGTGGAGTGGCTTAGCCGCCGGCTAGGTGGAGGAGAGAAGAGAGTTTGTGAGTTTTGTGAACTCATCCCAAAAAGCCATCGGTTCTTTCAGCTCCGGACGGACTCTGGTTGCCCTTCGGTTGGACTTGTTTTGAGTGATTCCATGTCAGGTTCTTGAAAGTCAGAATTTGGTCGTGACCTGGAATGACTCGTAATTCATTTTCAGCTTTAAAACTCCTCCTTAGCCTGTATTCTCTCTAGACTTCAAAATACCATGTAGATAAATATCGGAACTAACAAGCAAAAGTTAAATAGTCAAAAAGTCTAATTTGGTGGGTTTAACTATGTTTATGATTCATACAATTATGGTCCATCTGATCACCCCACACTTTTAGTTGTTCGTCCCGAACAATGCTATTTAAGGGCGGAACACAATCTAAGTAAAAACTTTTAAATATGAAAGTGAGACTATGGGACTAGATTTATCCTAATTCATGCATTACTTACTTATTACCAAACTAAACCGTGTAAATACTTAGAAGAAACTTGATACTTGTACCTTCGCGCCGAGATGCAAATTAATTCGGATGTTTCGAGAGATAGCCCTTTTCAGGCTCCTGGACTGCATTCTCGGGATCAACTCGTACTATATGGTTTCCTTGTAGCTTTCTCTAGCACGTGATTCTGTTCGGGTTTCACTGAGTTGAGCATTTTGATTTCTTTTTGGCGAGGGACATCTTCTGTAGTGAATCGGCCTTTGGCCTTTGATATTGAGTTGGAGTTTCTTCACTTTTGTTCGGTTAAAACCTTCACAATTTTGGCCTTTGGCCTTTGATTAGCTTCTTTGAGCTTTTGCTTTTCTGTGACTTGCTAGTCCATTTTCTCAGCCTTTTTGGGAGGTCCAATCATTGCCCGCGAGCATATGGAAATACCTCCCCTCTCTTTCTCATCATCGCCGTTTCGCGCGGGTCAAGATGAGGGTCACTCATCTATTTTCCCGGATACTAGGACTATAGATAGGACGGTTTGATTCCCGTCCCGCCTCTTGCATAAACGCTGCACGGCGGAGATGACTTCAATCTTCACTGAAACCCGAAGTGCAGCCTCCACTGACTTCGAAAACCATATAGTTAGATTCGATCCTTCGATTGCTTGCCAAGCCTCTCTAGGGCAGTTTATATCAACTCCACATCCCCTGTTTATCTCAGCACAAAGGGACAAATGAGAAGTTACATTCTAAGTTTTTATACATTTGAGATTTCACAAGGTAAATGCATGAATTTAGATTTATCTTTTTCACATTCTCAAGTTCATATTTTCAAAAAGATAATATTAAGGGAAAAGGAAAAAAAGAAAACATGTTAATTAACTATGTACATAGGTGGTTCTCACCCCACACTTTTGAACGAAGGCGTGCCTCACAGCACAACTTAGTTCAAAAGTTAATTGCAAGCAAATATATACAGGCAAGGTGAGAATGACTTAAGGCAAAAAACTAAATGACAGAAATTAAATGACTGAAAGTAAGATAGATGTCGGGTTACCTCCCGACCAGTGCGTTTGTTTAACTTCGTTAGCTCGACGATGCCTCATTCATGGATCATAAGGTGGGATCTCATGGGTTTGTGAGGTCGAACTTCTTTTCTATTGCCCTTTTACTCTGTCCAAAGAACTTTTTGAGTGATGGGCTCGGTTTGGTTCTCCATTGGTTTGGCAGGTTCTTCTTTTCATAGCTCCGAGACGGTGAGGCTCACTTGACCATAGCTGCTGGTCCATGGAGTCGTGCTCTCTTGCTTCTCCTTCCGGGTTTCCATTCTGTGGGCCCATGTCTTTGCCGCTTCTTCATGTATGGCCAGTTGGCATCTTTGTAGTTTTGGAAGTTCAGTCTTTTGCCAAGCGACCTCAAGCATGCGCCCTTGCTAACCCTCTTCTTTGTGGCAGAGATGATTGGCCGTCCTTGGTCCTTATACCTTTCAGGAGGCTCTTCTTGGCTTGTGACGAGTGGGAGCTCCTGCGTTGATTGTTTTGGCTCATGCTTCTCCTCCACTTATCATAGAGTTCCTTTTACATCTCGGCCGAGGTTGTTCAGACCAATTACCAATAGCCACTTATCATAGAGTTCCTTGTACATCTCGGCCGAGGTCTCATGAGCAAGTCCTTCATCATTACTGCTTGATGCGTCGTCAACAGACTGGTCAGACACTACACTAGAGTATGGATTTTCACTTGTCTCACTGTAGTCTTCAATAGTGACTACAAGTCCCATGATATTGAAATTCTCATGCTCTTCTTCCTCATTGTTAGATTCACTGTCTGGACCCTCATAGGCTATTCTGAGAATATCCCATGCCTCCTTGGCCACCTCACATTCAGCAATCAGTTTGAACAGGTTCTCGTCCACTCCATAGAATATTGCATTCAGGGCCTTCGAATTCCCAACAGCCGCTACATCATCTGCTACAGACCACAGGGCTTCGGGTTTTGGCATAATAACTCCTTCAGGGTTTGCCATCATGAGTTCTGTCCATCCTATCATTACAGCTCTCCAAGCCCTTTCATCGAGGGATTTCAGAAAGGCTTTCATCTTGGATTTCCAATAGGCATAATTCGGCCCTTCAAGCAACGGTGGTCGGTTAGTGCTCTGTCCTTCCTTCAAACTCATCTTGAACAGTCGCCGGATCACACTCTGTATGTCGAGTGTCTGCTTTGATACCAATTGAAATCTACTTGTCTTAGTCAAGACGAGTTCCAGATGGTGTTCGAACTGCGTTTCGAACACTTGTTGCACAGTTTCAGGTTATGTTCAAACAGAGACTGGAACACCTTAGCAGACAGAACGTAAACAACACAAAATAGGAGCACACACGATATGATAACCCAGTTCGGCCTCGCCTACTCTGGGGGGTTTCCCACACCCGAAAAAGGGACACAAATCTTATTACGAGTTTAGAGCTATTCGTGGACTTACACTTACACAACGCCTTGTTTGTAATAGCCTAGCCTCTAACACTCCGTCTCTCGGATTTGCAATCTCGGTTCACCGCAGCTCCCCTCGATCCCCTATGGGTCGGACGAGACTTCCCTCTCGGCCTAGTCTTGGACTTCTCGGACGTCCAGTCGCCTTCTCTCAAAGACGTAGCTTAATCACCGTGTGTGTGTGCGCTTTGTTGTCCTTCCAGAACAGTCTGAACAGCACACTGAACAGACTGTTACTTCCCCGTTGATATTCCGGCGTGGAATAATCAACCGGCGGTCGCTCCTCCTCCAATCTCACGAACTCTCGTGTTTGTTTCTTTTCTCTCAGGAAGCGACGCAGATTATGAACGCCCTAGTCAGGTATTTATATGTGTGGGCGCCCTCCAAATCTGCTCCAGATATCTCATCAAATATTTAGGAAATTTTCCTAAATATTCGATGTGTATCTTTATCCAATCTTTAGGAAGTATATTCGAAAACTTCCTTGCCAAGTCAGCCACGCCGCCTTTAATCTGATGTCTAGATATTCGTTTGAATATCTGAATCTTCGAATTCCTCGCTGGCCGACTCCAATCAGAATATCCTTGTCAAATATTTCGGAGATACTCCTAAATATTTGATCGATATTCAATCTCTTCCATATCCAATCTTTGGAGATTACTTCCGTGCCAAGCCATCCAATATTCTCAAATCCAAGCTGAAGATATTCATTTGAATATCTAATCTTTAATGATGACTCGTCAATTGATCCCAATCAAATAATCTCGTCGATCTTCTGGACACAGAAATCTTCCTGCGTCTGCTGTACACTGTGCTGCAGTTCAAGATAGCAATTGAACTCTTCTTGAACACCTGCTTGAACTGTCTAAAGCTTCTTGAACACCTGCTTGAACTGTCTAAAGCCGTTTTGCCAACAGCATGCCATTCATGGGAACATCAAATATCAACTACAATCACCAACTGCTCATCTTCCGGAGGACTTGCCAATCACGCATCACCCGCTGTAAGTCTTCTTTCTTTTTATTTTTAGTATTTAATTTTAAGTCATTTACTTTTCCGCACTAAAAACCAAAACCAACCAAAAAAAGGCACTTACTTTTCCGCACTAAAACTCAATCAACCTAAAGAACGCTCCCATCCTGTACAAATCCCTCAAAGAACAACTTATCCCCTAATTCCCTTGGGTTCGACCCCTACTTACCACCTGCTACCCAGTAGTAGGGTCACGAGTAGCAGAATATAAATTAGCTTTTGCACAGAGAACACCACACCTTAACGACAGTGCGGTGGGCTCCGTCAATAACCATTCTCTTAATTCATTTGAAGGAATAGCCGAGTAGAAAATTTGATTCCCTAGCGTACAATCCAATTGCTTCCTTGGGTTCGACACCGGTCTTACCGGTCAAATTAAAAATTCTTTTGACTAAAACAAAAATATTTACACGTCACGGTGCAACTGCAGATTGGAACCCAGAGACACGCAAGGCAGTGTAGTCTCCAAGAGTCCTGCGAGCCGGCTGCTGCGCGGGATGCTGCTAGTTGTCTTCGACCTGCCCATTCAGTAATGCGGCGTTGTGATTCATCTTGAATGCTGCGAAGTTCCAATTCTGTGCTCGGAGTTGCCGAGCTTCGTTTTGGACCTGGCGAATAATTCTTCATTGGTCCCGAGTGTCCTCGTCTGATACTTGAACCTGTTTCTTCCACTGGGGTGTCTTCCTTGGCATGAACTAGCTAGCACTTGCAAGAGCCAAGAGTCACCGTGAGTGAAGAAATTCAGAAAAGGTCAAGTAACGAACAAGGTAAAATAGTCTAAACTACACACGTTAAATCTAATATCACACTAAACGATGTTCCCCGGCAACATTGCCATTTTGACAAGCGTATTTTAACCCTTTATAGTTGTCAATTTATATGTTTTAGGGGTCAAGTTGCAGTCAAACAAAATTTATAACCTTGGTAAGCCAAGGGTCGATCCTAGGAACAGACGTGTGTGAATACTAGCTAACAAGTGGCCTATTTAGCTATTCTAATTAAAAGAGGTTCTGTGAATGTGAAATAAATCGCAGAAATTAAATACAGAAAATAAAAGGTTGTGACTTTATCAGAGAAAGAATTCCAGAATCATACTTCACCCGTGCCAACCCTACTAATCATGCAATCATGTCACGTAAATTATTCATGCTATCGAATATGGAAATAAACCAAAATAACACTAAACAAGCCACCCATCAACGGATCATTATTTAGATTAATCTCAATCGTTGAACGCCGCCCATCCACGGTTTATCAACGATCTCGATTATTTAAGCTTAGGATTTTTCAGACAAAAGTCAACTTTCCTATTAATTCATGCACTACCATTGTAGCTACCATGACCTAACATCAATTTCATTCAATCTGGTTAATACCTAGGACCCATCCATCTTTTGGTAATTAACCTAAATACGTTCTAGCATGCAACCATCCCATTCAATGTAAAACTTGCAAGAATGATAAAATTAAGCACAATGAAATTGAATATTCGAATCGCATAAATAAAAACGTTTAATCGATCACATGAGAGTTGGGTACGTAGCACGGGATCCGTAGAATCCCAGAATAAAAAGACTACTCACTACTCATGGTAAGTTAACCAAGAGTATTGTTCATAAAGAGATTAAGGACGAGGAAACCGTAATGATGCGGGTGCTCATTGAATCTTTCGATCTCTCGTGATGAACTCTGTCTTTTTTACCAAGGGTTTTTCTTCTCCAAAATCAGCACACACTTAAATCTCGTCGAATGCCTCTCTTTATAGCTTGAATTTCCATAATTATCAAAATTCCAAATTAGGAAAGTCCCGTGACACCGACTTTGTCACGGGCTGTCACGGGACATCACGGGATCTTCAGAATGTTGTCGCTACGGTCAGGTCCCATGATGGCTGCTTTGTCCCGTGACAGGGCTTGTGTCACGGGACGTCACGGGTTCTAGAGATGGTGTTGCTACGGCCGGGTCCCTTGACATCTGCTTTGTCCCGTGACAGACTTCGTGTCACGGGGTCTTCGATTGCATGGACATGGCCTTGTCCCGTGACGTGTCCATTGTCCCGTGACATAAGGGAGGTGTCACGAGGTCTAGACTCAAAGTTG
The DNA here is from genome assembly GCA_033675215.1 of Rhodiola kirilowii. Classification (NCBI taxonomy): domain Eukaryota; kingdom Viridiplantae; phylum Streptophyta; class Magnoliopsida; order Saxifragales; family Crassulaceae; genus Rhodiola; species Rhodiola kirilowii. Next base: position 50,186,592 of record CM066203.1, on the reverse strand, counting down.
CTCCATTCGGTCGATTTCGTCGTCTTTTCACGCAATCAGGTCCATATCGAGTCATTGGGTAATTCAAGCTGAAACGCTATGAAAAGAGATTAAATGGCAACAATATGTCTGGAAAACAAACCTAATTCCTCATCGAATGAAGTAAATAATAGGTCAAAAACTCAACCGATCATCGTGTCAATTAAGTCTAAACATTTATGCATTAAGTTTGATAATTAAGCTTTCACTCGTGTTTCGACCTTCTAAAAACCTCATCTGCTCTCGGTATGAATCAGAGAGTTGTAGATTTTTCAGTTAGCTATGCAACAATATATAGCTTGCCTCTATCTGATATTCATTTTCTATCAGCACTCAATTGAAAAAACAAAGGTATATTATGCCATTTGTGGTGCCAATTAAGTATGAATATTTATGCATTAAGTCATATCATTAAGCTTTCACTTGTGTTTCAACATCCTAAACGACCTTGTCTGCTCTCCGTGTGAACTAGAGAGTTGTAGACCTTTGAGTTAGTTACACATTGATATATAGCTTGTCTTTATTGGATTTTTCATTTGTTCAAAGCACTCAATTGAAACAACAAAGGTCTAATATGCAATTTGTGGTGCCAATTAAGTATGAACATTTATGCATAAAGTCTGATCATTAAGCTTTCTTTCCTATTTCGACCATCTAAACGCTCTCGTCTACTCTTGGTGTGAACTAGAGAGTTGCAGAGCTTTGACTTAGCTATGTAACGATATATTAACTTGCCTCAATCGGATTTTTCATTTGCTCCCAGCACTCAATTGAAACAACAAAGGTCTAGTATGCCATTTGCGGTGTCAATTAAGTCTGAACATTATGCATTATGTTTGAACATTAAGCTTTCACTCGTGTTTCAAAATTCTAAACGACGTCGTATGCTCTTGATGTGAACTAGAGAGGTTTAGAGCTTCGAGTTAGCTACGCAACCATATATAGATTGACTCTATCGGATTTGTCATTTTCTCTAAGCACTCAATGGAAACAACAAAGGTCTAATATGTCATTTGTGGTGCCAATTAAGTCTGAATATTTATGCATTAAGTCTGATCATTAAGCTTTCACTCATGTTTCGAACTCCTAAACGACCTTGTCTGCTCTTGGTGTGAACTAGAGAGTTATAGACCTTTGAGCTGGCTACGCAACAATATATAGCTTGCCTCTATTGGATTTTTCATTTACTCACAGGACTCAAATGAAACAATAAAGGTCTAATATGCAATTTGTGGTGTCAATTAAGTCTTAAGATTTATGCATTAAGTCTGATCAGTATGCTTTCACTCGTGTTTCAACCTTCTAAATGACCTCGTCTACTCTCAGTGTGAACTAGAGAGTTGTAGAGATTTGACTTAGCTACGCAATGATATATAAATTGGATCTATCAGTTTTACATTTGCTCCTAGCACTCAATTGAAACAACAAAGATCTAATATGCCATTTGTGGTGCCAATTAAGTTTGATAATTATGCTTTCACTCGTGTTTCGACCTTCTAAAACACCTCGTCTCCTCTCGATGTGAACTAGAGAGTTATAGAGCTTTTAGTTGGCTACGCAACAATATATAGCTTGCCTCAATCAAATTTTTCATTTGCTCCCAGCACTCAACGATAGAACAGTGTCTTAGAACTATCGAATTTTTCATTTTTCATTTGCTCCCAGCAAGCGAACTGTGTCTTAGTTCGACACGAGATTATAATTGAGATTACCGGATGATGCGATTGGAGATAATGTTGTTGGCGGCTGATGGATTGATAGGAAATCAAGAGGAGACGCTCCGAGTTCCAGGCAAGGTTCAGACGGCTTTCTGTCGAGTCGAGAGTCGAAGATGATTGAGGCGATTTTCTGCGGAAGTGATTCCGGCGAGCTCAGTGTACTCGCTATTAAATGCGGATCCTGTTTTCCCAGTAGGCAATTCATCAGATTACACGCCATGGGAGCGACATGTGGGCAGTATATATGTTCAATTCCGGGTTGATGAATATGCAGGTGCAAACGGTGGTTGCAGCATCTCTATGTTATGGTTTGTGAATCAGACAGGAATCCCATAAGCATAGTTGCATGGTTGGTTTATGATATATAACCAGGAGGGAGACTTGTATTCACCTGGCAAGTTGGCTAGAAGATGCAAGGCAGCATGCTAATAATTATGAGATGTATGCTCATTGGTAATAAGTTGCTGTGCATATTTTAGTATTAATATGAGCATTATACTTGCAAGAGTTTTTGCACTTGGCTATTTGAATGGTTAAAGCAACCTGCTTACCATTGGATTTTGGAGTTGGTCAAATCTCGTGGAGAAGATGATGTGCATCTGTCGGTCATCTCATCTAAAGATGAAACATGATTGGTTCAATGAAAATGAACTTTAGGTTTATACAATTACGGCTGTATCAATTGGTTTGGATAAATCAAGTCATCATATTGGTCATGATGATTGGGTGCAAGACTTATGTCTGGAATGTGCCATGAGATTTGATTTAGACCCATCCGGTTATTTGGGCGGTTATGTGAATATGTTTTGACATATTGGTTCATCAAATATGATTTAAGTTGATTGCTGCGAGATTCCTTATGAAATCTGAGATGGAGAGAACAAAAATTTCTCCAAGAGTGGTTTGATAATCGCTGTGAGAGGCTGGTGAATTGGAATAGTCTTTGTTCGACAGACGGAAATAAGCGGCCCGTAAGACGAATCATCATAACAGGTTTAGTTGTTTCAATTCATATTTGATAAATCTGAGTTTGTGAAACATGCATGTTGTAACATGATATGTGAGTTCATAGTAGTCGGCCGGATTGTTAATGATGTGTATGGTTTCTGAAGTATGTATGGATTGACATTGCAAGTAAGGTCATGATAAGTGTTTTGATGAAACCAATGTTTATATGTTTGAGGCTGAGACATTGATATATATGATTTGTAGAACATGTATTGCTAGTAAATTCATAATCAGTAAGCTTCTGATGAAATCAGTGTATGAGTACTTTAGGCTGATACCATGATGGAAATGTTTCATAGAATATGTATTGTAAGGTTTTCAACCAGAATATAATCAGATGGATTTTCTAATGTATTGATGAGTCGTATTTATACGAATCGTCGAGTCAATTAATCCCATTTATTTCGACACTTTATTATGCGAACAATTACTTTTTAGTATGGTTTTGCATTTCAGGTGTTTCGGAAGCTCTAGGAGGAAACGTGCATAAAAGACGGCATTTCATGCCCAAAACATCACGATGGCAGATCAGACCTTTGGACGCTCGACGGAGTGTTGGGAATGAACCGTTGAGAAGAAAAATACGAGCCACGCATCGTTGCGTAGATGACTCAATTCCCTACAAATCTCTAGTTAACACCAAGAGTAGCCAAGATCATATAGAAGGTTGAATCCAGAGTCGAAGTCGGAACTGGCGCACAGAAGGAGGATCGCAACTCAGTGGGGATCGCATTTTGTAGAGACATTAGCAGTACCGATAACGTCAAGGCAAAACGCGGCCAGTACCGATAACGTCAAGGGAAAGCGCTGTCTTAACGTTAAGGCAAAATGCGGCCACTGATGTCAGCAACGCGTTTGATGATGTCAGCAGGCCCGAACATGGAAATTGAGCCCAAAAACAGACTTGGAAACCCTATTCTTTGCTATAAATAAGATCTTTGGGTTAGGGTTTCCAGCATCTCATATTCCACGAAGACGAAGACGGCTCTGGAGAAGACGCAAGCTTTCGACGAGAGAGACGATTTTCCTACTTTTCATTATGTATTTTTCCATAATTATGTGTAGCTAAATTCCTAATTCAGTTTAGGGTTTCGCATATTGTGACCACGTTTTGAGACTTTATTCTTAATGAAATTTCTTGTTTCTCTAGTTCTTGTGCTTAATTTCAAGGATTGAATTGTGAAGCTAAGTGGATACTCGAAATGGTAAAGCTTAACTGAACAATTCAGCCCCTATCGTTAATGCTTGTTTGAGACTTACCCGTAAAGACAAGTAGGAACACCTAGATTCGATAATGCCTTTCCCAGATTATTGGGTTTAGGAGAACTAGAAGTCTAACGCCTTTCTCGGGTTAGATTGTGGAGTATTGCCTATCCCGAAATACTTGGGTTATTGCCTTTCCCGGAATAACCACACTTAGAAACATGAAATTAGATATTTAGCAGTCGATGATAAATATGTCACAATAAAAACCCTAAGCTGAATGCTTTCTCTGATTGAATCTTTGATCGTTTGTAATCTAGCGTCAATATTCGAATAAGATTCAAATGCTTATGCTAGTCACGTTCTAATCAAAACAATTTGTAGTGACTCGGGTGAACCCAAGGTCGTACCCAAGAGATAGGTGATTAAACTAATTGCGCTAATGATTAAACCTAGATTGTCTATGGTTTTAGGGGGGGGGATTTCCTCTAAAGAGGTTGATAGCCAAGTTTTAACTATCCAAGAATGGTGTAATTAATGAAAAGGGGAAACAATCAATTCAAAGATGACTAGGGATCTAATCCTCCACCTAAACAATCATTGTGACGTTAAACTAGGACACCATTGATGAAATCTCATGCACGTATTTAGAATTTAGCATGTAACATTAATGTTAAGTTCAACTCACGCTTCAACTTAGTACCAAGGGGTTACATCTCGCATAATGCCTCACACTCACGCTCTATTGGCATTATAGAGTCTAATTATCTAGTCTCACTCTCACGCTTTATTGACTAGACAATCACACTCTTGTTAAGATCAAGCCATTCTCATTAGGTTAAAAGTGTCATCCAACTAACACAAAATCCTAATGTTTCTTCATTTAGATCATTTGAAATCATGTTCTTCAACGCAAGTTACTTGAAACACAAAATCAAGCAAAGTTTCTCATTGGGGTATTTTCACAAACACCTTATGGGCAACTCTAATCATTAAGTTCAAATGAAGAAAAATAATGTGCAAATCATTCATCAATGGCATCCATAATGTTTATAGTGTCACAAACATGTTTAGGGGATTCATAGATCCCCAATCAAGATCACTACTCACTCATAGTGGGGTTACAATCAAAAGCATCCATGGAAGAGTACGTAAACATGAAGAAGATGAGTTTAGGAATCTAAAACCAAAGTAGGAATCCAAGAGAATGATGTTGGTCTTCTTCTCCTTCACTCAATCTCCTCGAAATTCGTGCTTGATCTCCTCCAAATCCGTGCCAAAAGTCCTCCCGAAATTCCCCCAAAAACCTTCTATTTATAGCCAAAGTTAGGGTTTTCCGGTACTGTACCCCAGTCGATCGACTGGTGTTGTGTGTTGTCCCAGTCGATCGACTGGCGTTGCTTGATTTGCAGGCCCTCATGAGGATTGCTTGAGTCGATCGACTGGCACAAAGAAAGGGTCCCAGTCGATCGACTGAGAAGGGTCAAAGTGTAGTGCCTCCTGAGAGTTGATCGAGTCGATCGACTGGAGCAGGGGAGCATCCCAGTCAATCGACTGAAGTACAGTTTCTGATAACTTGATCAAATCTTCGACTTTTCCTCGTTTCTTCGTGATAAGGTTCTGAGCTCAATGTATGGTCGTTCCAAGCCTGAAATGCAAGGAGAGGGGTCAAATGGCATCGAAATAGCATCGGGAATGGACCAAAACTCTTCGTAAATTGGCATGTAAACGAGTCGAGAATTCGCCTCATCAAACACTCCACACTTAGAGTTTGATCGTCCCGAGCAAACAATAAGAACTAGCCAGAGATAAACAATAGGAAAACTTTATTTCTAACTACTCTAACACATATATACAATCTAACTCCTTTTCGTAGGTGTGACGAATGCATTTAGCATATGCATTAAGCCTTTAAACCCCTAGGCTACCCTAGTGGACGAGTTATAGTGTCGTGAGAGTTTTCAGAAAAGGGAATACTCACAAATCCCAAGTGCATTTATCCCATGAGAATTGAATTTAAGAGTGTTTAACCAAGGTTATGATTTCTCAAAACAAACTCCTCACCCCACGCTAGGACTATCATCACAATACCATCAAAAGGACTTTCGAACCACTTTGAGTACCATTAAGGTTGTGCATTCAAGGTCATCAATACTAGAGCTATCAATCGTCTCATCCAATTGTCTATTCATTTTCAAGGTAGTACAATAGAAGTTGAGCATTTAGCTTGCACAAAAAAAATGTCAATCGCTTGCCTATGCTAGCTAGGGCTAGTCCACGGGTTTGCGACATGGAACTCGTTCCCAAGTTTTAGGCGCTTAGGCCGTAATCCATAAAGGGAAGAGGAGTTCGACACGAGAGTTCTTAACAAACAAGTCATAAACCAAATGAAATACTCCCGTGCAAGCACATGGGTCGTCCAAAAATCACTCCAACTAGCACACAAAACAAATGATGCGCCCGCACAAGTGAATAATGATGAAAGAACATAGAGTCAAGTTTTAAGTGTTTCTTATTTTCTTTTTCTCTCTTTTTTTTTCAAAAACTGCTCTCACTCATCATTGTCCTTTTGACGCGAGTCAAGGCGAGGGTTGCTTGACTATTTTCCCGGCTACTCGGACTAGAGATTGGACGGCGTGAGCCACCATCCCACCTAACTGCATAGGTACCGCAGAGGCGAAGCAGAAAATTCAAAAAAAAAAATTTTTTTTTTTTGAATTTTTTTGAGACTCCACACTTAAAACTTGACAATATGTTCAAAAAGCGTATGGAATGTGCGGGAGACATACATAAGCAAGGCACCGTGTTAGAGGACTCAAGTCACCAAGGAATAATCAAGAGATTTAGGTTTTTCACGAAGAGTTTTAAAAGTGCTTGCTATAGCTTGATCCAAGGTATTTCAACGAAAATACTTAGAGAATTAGATAGACGAGAGATAGCAATGATATTGGTTTTCAAGAATACACATTCAATGGACTAGGTCGGTTCTAAGTTCAAATTCCGATAAATGTAGCAAATAGGCTAGGTGTGATTTATAGGAATCGGAAATGATAGTCAAGAGCCTATGTAGTTAAAACTCTCTCATGTGGGGATAAGGTGCAGAAGATGCAAGTGTCCATCAAAAATGATATGCAAAGCATGCAATCATGTGAACTATGCGCACAAACCAACACTCCACACTTAACTCAAGCTTAGTCCCTAAGCGCAAAGAATGGTAAAATAAAGGTAAGGGCGCATAGGAACTCCCCTCGATTGTAGAGCCGATGATATTCCCCATGGAAGTGAGAAATAACCTCTTGGTTGCAACTGTAGATAAAGACGGTGTTTTGGACATGATAAGCATATGAAATATATATCCTGTAGAGTGAGCATCGTAAGTGGTAAACACCGTCAATATCATAATGAATATAGCATATAACCAAAGGCAAGTAAAGGGCATATCACTCAGAACGGCAATACATCATCCAAAATTGCGCCAAAAAGGTGACTTAACATCCAAGTACATGATCAAGACACGCAAGCAGAGACAAAGGATAGAGCAGTGCGCAGTAGAAACTCAAGATGTAGCCTCATCATCTCCTGGGCTGGATACTCTGGCAGAATCTCCAACACCTTCCTCGTTCTGAATCGTGGCACCGGTGTAGTGCGAACTCTCTCCTCGAATGGGGTCCTCAAGCACAATCGTGCCCACAGTGAGTGGTGTGCTTGCCTCCTCGACTCTAGAAGCTGGCGTGGTAGGCAGTGGGGAGGCGCCACGAGGAATGGAGAACTCTGGAGCAGCTGGAGAAACAGCGGGGCCTCCAGGACCTCTGACCATGGACATGACTGTAGCCCGGAGCCAATCCCACTCCTGACGAGATCTCTGCGCCTCAGCTCTCACAAAATCATCAAGGCTAGCCAAACCAATCCTCAAATCGGCAATCTCAGCAGAGGTTCTCTGCCTCCACTCAGTCAGGTCATCTGTGGCAGGGGGCGGTCTCTCCACATCAACATCAACGGGAGGCGGGTCCTCAGGATGGAGCGGCTCCTCAGGGATAGGGGCAGCAGGCTCGTCAGCTGGAGGAGGGGAACGGGCAGGAGAGGGAGAGAGGTTGGCTCGGCAGTAGAGGGGGAACTTCTGCTTGAAGGCTCTCCTCTTCGCAGCAGCATCAGTCACAAGGGTCTCCACATGGGGTGACGGGTCATGGCTCCACGTCTTACCGTCCCGTTTGACCATGTGCATATTCTTCATCAAATCTAAATCAAGCTTGCTCCTCTGAGAGGCCTCACAACCTTCATATCCAAAGGTAAAGTTACACCTTTGGGCAATCAGAGTAATCAATGAGCCACCTCCCAACCCCTTGTTCCTCGAGCCCGGCTTCACAACGGCCTCAAACCGTTCGGCGAGCCTAGCTAGCCAATCAACAGGTCTCCCAGAATCCAAAGTGACCATCATGTCCATGTCCGGGAGAGTGACCTTCCTAGCCCTTGCCGTCCTCGTATTAATACCAATAGCAATGAGGTGGTGAATAATCTTCCAAACGGGGTCAACTATCGCGGAAGAATTATATGAAGATATAAACCACTCATGCCTACCGGAGATCCTCCTCCAAAGCTTGGACTGGTCGTGCTCAGAAATCTCCGGTGGTAAAACCTCGGGCTGTGGAAATCCTAACCACTCACGGATCAAACTCTCCCGAATACGGAAATCCCGACCCCCGAGCACAAATTTCCAATAATAAGTCCAATCGACCCCCTCCCCCTCTATCTCCTTCACCAACTCAAAAGAGCAAGTGAACTCTTCAACTACCCTCTGGTAGGTACCCGGATCATCAGACAATAGGAAAGACAAACCATATGTAGTGAGGCGAGATTGTACCTCAGTCGTGACCGCTTCGTCGATGCGACTAAGCAAGCTCAAGTCGGGGTATAGTGTAGGGATGGCAGTCTTCTTCTTTGACGTGATGGTAGCGTGATGAGTCTGGTGCTTCTCGTCCCTAAATACTAAGGGAGCCGAGAATGGGTACGGGACCGGAATGGGCATCGATCCCTCATAGGGCCCCTCGTGAGGCTCAACCGGCACTATGGCCAAGGGGGCAGGGGCTGCAACAGGAGAAGGCTCTCTGGGCACTGGGGGCGAAGGGGCTCTAGGGGGAGGAGGCACTGGCGCTTTCCTCTTCGGTGCCGGTTTCTTCGGTGGAGGATTTTTCTTCTTTGGTGGCGCTGGGGAAACCGGCACGTCCTCAATCTTGGCATCTGACCCCGAGTCAATGTCAGCAAGCGAACTCCTCAATAATTTCCTCTTGCGCGAAACAAGAGGTGTATCATCCTCGTCCTCCGGTATATAGTTGTCAATTTGCTCCTCGATCGAGGGCTCGAGAGCGACCCCTTTCCCCTTCGCTTTTGCACTGGATGATACTTCGGGTCGACCCATGGTGCTAATGGAATTGGAATCATAGATCAAATTGAGCAAAACTCACAATGCACTGAATTGCACCTCAGTCGATCGACTGGAATGAGGTTGTGCTTCAGTCGGTCGACTAGAATAGGAAAATAGGGCAAATTTGGGGGTTTCTCCGGGAAGCTTGGCGGACCAAATTGATGCTTGGGGTTTGTAGGCGGGGCGATTTGGAGTGGAATGGCGGTGGAAGTGGTCGAAAACAATGCCGGACGGAGGAGATCGGAGAGGGGAGTGGATTCCCGATCGGAAATCAGATTTCCGGGTGAATCGACGGTGGTTCGAGCGGCGGTTGACTGGCGGAAGGGTGGCGGTGACAAGGCGAAAGGGTGGCGAGCGGTCGGCGTTGATCGGTGGTGGTCGGAGATCGGGTTGAATCGGAGGGTTTTGGAATTTAGGGTTTCGGATGAAATGAAGAAATGAGGAAGATGGGGTTTGGATAGACAATTCCCAGTCGATCGACTGGTATTCTTTTTGCCTCCAGTCGATCGACTGGGAAGGATCAAATGACAGGACCTTCTGAGAATTCACTTCAGTCGATCGACTGGGATATAACTTCCATCCAGTCGATCGACTGGATAGGCACAAAAAACAGGACTCTCTGAAGCAATGGTTCAGTCGATCGACTGATATATAGCTTCCATTCAGTCGATCGACTGGACTCGGAAAAAAAAAATTTTCAACGATCCCCAACTCCACACTCAGAATTTTCACTCATTTCCAAGAATAGGTACCACTAAAAATATCACATAAAATCACGATACAATCTCCTAATCAATCGCTAGCATATAAACATACGATTTTCGATCAAATTAAGCTAGCACATAAATGTGACTCCACACTTACAACATCACCATCATCAAGAAAATTCATGCAAGCTCTACGCCACGTCATACACACCCCAAATCATGCATTTTGGATCAAACAAATATCAAATTCACATGCATAGTTCAAGGAGCACATGCCAAACATATATATAGAACGATTTTGCATAGATGGACAACTCACAAACCGGGCTACCTCCCGTTAGGGCCTAGTTTAACGTCTTGGCAAAGACCGAGCCGAATCTTTGGTAAGAAGAGAAGCACGCTAAGAGAAGTCTCGAGCGGGATCCCTTCTCTAGCGGCGATAGCGTATAGGATTCAAGAGGGGGCTTCCAACATGTGTTGGTCTCCATGGTTGGCGTGATAGATTTTGACTCTTTGCCCATTTGCCTTGAACAAACTCCCTTGATTCCCAATTAGCTCTAAGTGCCCATCTTTGAAGACTCTATGAATTTTGTACGGCCCGGACCACTTAGACTTGAACTTCCCGGGAAACAATTTATACCTTGAGTTGAACACCAAAACGTTATCTCCTTCCGAGAACTCCTTCTTGACAAGAAGTTTATCGTGCCACTTCCGAGTTCTCTCTTTATAGATTCTTGAACTTTCATAGGAGTCTAGTCTAATTTCTTCTAGCTCATTCAGTTGAAGGAGTCTTTTCTCTCCCGAAACTTTTCTGTCGAAATTCAATTCTTGAATGGCCCACATGGCTTTGTACTCAAGCTCCACTGGAAGATGGCACGCTTTGCCATAAACTAGCCTATAGGGAGACATACCGATCGGTGTCTTAAAAGCAGTTCTATATGCCCAAAGCGCATCGTCAAGCTTCAATGCCCAATCTTTTCCCGATTTCCCAACTGTCTTAGTCAAGATATTCTTTATCTCTCTATTAGACACCTCGACTTGACCATTAGCTTGAGGGTGGTAAGGAGTCGAACATCTATGGAAAATTCCATGTTTCTTCAACATGGACTCAAATCTCTTCTCCTTGAAGTGGGAGCCATTATCACTGATCACCGCTCTAGGGACTCCAAATCTTGGGAATATGATCTTCATGAACATTTTAATCACCACCTTAGCGTCACAAGAAGGGAAAGCGATTGCCTCAACCCATTTGGACACGTAGTCCACCGCTACAAGAATGAAGGCATTCCCTTGAGACGAAGGTAGGGGTCCCATGAAATCTACTCCCCATACATCAAAAATCTCCACTTCTAAAATTCCCTTTTGAGGCATTTCATCCCTTCTAGCAATGTTTCCCGTCCTTTGACACTCGTTACAAGATTTGACGAATACGTACGTGTCCTTGAATATGTTGGGCCAATAAAATCCCGATTGAAGTACCTTAGCTACGGTCTTCGAAGTCGAACCATGTCCACCATAAGAAGAGGAGTGACAACAAGCTATAATTCCTTTTGCGTCTTCCTTGGTCACACACTTTCTATAAATCCCGTCGGCGCATAGCTTGTATAAGAACGGATCATCCCAAAAGTACCTTGAAACGTCGTGCAAGAACTTCCTCCTTTGGTTATGATCGAGGTCGTTAGGGAGAATGTCGCACGTCAAATAGTTCACATAGTCCGCATACCATGGGGCTTCATCTTGAACACTTAGCAAATATTCCCCGAGAAAAGAGTCTCGTATAGGCATTGAGAACCATTTTGTGTCAAAATGCTCAATTCTCGAGAGATGATCCGCGACTACATTTTTGACCCCTTTCTTGTCTTTGATCTCAATATTGAACTCTTGCAAAAGAAGAACCCAACGAATAAGTCTCGGTTTCGCATCTTTCTTAGCCATCAAGTACTTAATAGCCGCATGATCCGTGTAGACGATCGTCTTGGACCCAACAAGATATGGTCGGAATTTTTCAAAGGCATACACCACGGCTAGCAACTCCTTCTCGGTTGTGGTGTAATTCGATTGAGCATTATCAAGTACCTTGCTCACATAATAGACTACATGGAGTCTCTTATCCACTCTTTGTCCCAAAACGGCTCCAATGGCAAAGTCGCTTGCATCGCACATAAGCTCGAATGGAAGATCCCATTTTGGTGGTTGCACTATGGGTGCCGATACAAGGGCTTTCTTAAGCTTTTCAAATGCTTCTAAGCATCCTTCATCAAAGTCAAATTTCACATCATTGCATAGGAGATGAGTAAGCGGCTTGGCAATCTTTGAGAAGTCCTTAATAAATCTTCGGTAAAAACCGGCATGTCCTAGGAAACTTCTAACTCCTTTTTGATCCTTTGGTGGTGGTAGTTGCTCAATAACTTGCACTTTCGCCTTATCAACTTCCACACCCCGACTAGATATCAAATGCCCAAGCACAATTCCCTCTTGAACCATAAAATGGCACTTTTCCCAATTGAGCACCAAACCCGTTTCAATGCACCTAGCAAGAACATGAGAAAGATTAGTTAAGCAATCATCAAATGAAGTTCCATGGATAGAGAAGTCATCCATGAAAACTTCCATGCATTTCTCAATGTAGTCGCTAAAGATAGACATCATGCATCTTTGAAACGTTCCCGGTGCATTGCATAGCCCAAAGGGCATGCGTCTAAAGGCAAAAGTTCCATAAGGACATATAAAAGTGGTTTTTCTTTGGTCATCCGGCAAAATGGGAATTTGATGAAATCCACTATAACCATCTAGGAAACAAAAGTACTTATGTCCCGCAAGTCTTTCAAGCATTTGATCAATAAAAGGAATGGGAAAGTGGTCTTTCTTAGTTGCTTTATTCAATTTCCTATAATCAATGCACATCCTCCATCCATTTACGGTTCTAGTAGGGACCAACTCTCCCTTATCATTTTGCACAACCGTAAGTCCTCCCTTTTTGGGGACGACATGGATGGGGCTCACCCATTCCGAATCCGGGACCGAGTAAATGATTCCCGCGTCTCTTAGCTTAGTAATTTCTTTAAAAACCACTTCGCTAAGATTAGGGTTCAATCTCCTTAGAAACTCCCTAGAAGGTTTTACATTTTCACCCACATTTATCCTATGCATGCATAGCGAAGGGCTAATTCCCTTTAGATCATCAATTGAGTACCCCCAAAGCCTTTTTATTGTTTTTCAAGACATGCAAAAGTTTGGACGTTTCATTTTCATTCAAGGTTGCACCAACAATGACCGGGTGCGTGGAATTAGGTCCAAGAAACTCATACCTTAGATTCGAAGGTAGAGGTTTTAACTCTCCTTCGAATTCCTTACCTTTTGGCACTTGGTTTCCATCACCTTGACAAGCATCTAACGATTTTTCTTCTTCGGCCCAAGACAAGTCATACATTTCCTCATCTTCCATATCCAAAAGTGAGGAAAAATGCATACTAGAATCATCTAAGTCCATGACTTCACTTTCAAAAGATGTCAGCTCAAGACTTTCACACGATATATCAAGCAAATTACATTCAAAAGACGATATGGGAGTTTTCATGGCATTTTTAAGAAAAAATTTCAAATTTTCATCCCCTATCTTCAATTCAATAGACCCTTCACCACATCTAATGACCGCTTCAACGGTGTTAAGGAAAGGTCTACCAAGAATAACGGGCATTTCTTGCTCCACATCCATTTCTAGCACATAGAAGTCTACGGGAATAAAGAATTTACCAACTTTAATAGGCACATCCCTAAGAACTCCCCTAGGGGTTCTAGAACTTCTATCGGCTAGTTTCAATGATATGGTAGTAGGGTGGAGTTCTCCTACATCAATTTGCTCAAACAAAGAATAGGGAATTAAAGAAATGCTAGCTCCCAAATCACACAATGCCCTATCAATTTCAATCTTTCCTAAAGAGATAGGAATAGAAAATGAACCATTATCTTGCATTTTTTTAGGCGTACGACTTTGCACAATTGCACTACACTCCGCATTCAAAGCTATCATGCTAGATTCCTCAATTACCCTACGGTTCGACACAATATCCTTCAAAAATTTAGCATAGGTAGGGTTTTGAGTAATTACCTCATGGAAGGGAAGTGTGACGTACAACTTCTTTAGCATCTCCACAAATCTTTGGAAGTGGGCATCAAGCTTGCTTTTGTTCAGCCTTTGAGGGAAAGGAACCATCGGTACATACTTCCTCATTAGAATTGGTTCTTCTTCCTTTTTCTCCTCCTCCGCGGAGCTCGAGGTTCATCTTCCAAATTTTCCTTGGCGATTCCTCCTTCTTTTTCATTGCCATCGGGACTAGATTTCCCTTGAGGGGTGGGTAAAACTTTCCCGCTCTTTAATGTGATGGCATCCACATGTTCTATGGAGTTCACGTCCGGTTGAGAAGGAAGTTTCCCCATTTGCTTCAATGCTACGGCTTGTTGAGCCACTTGATTCTCGAGCATCTTGTTATGAGTTTCCAATTGCTCCATTCTCTTGTTAGTCTCTTTTTGGTTCTCTAGCATTTGAGCCATCATAGACATCATGGCGTTATCTTGGTTGTTGGAAGGCGCTTGTCTTTGTGAATTGGAGGGTCCTTGATCGTTCATTTGAGGTTTGGCTTGATAAGGCCTTTGGTAATTCCCTTGGTTGGAGTATTGAGAATTTTGGTTGGATCCTTGACCTTGAGTAGAATAAGAGGCTTGCCCTTGATTTTGGTTCGAGCCGTATCCTTGTCTTTGATACGTCCCTTGATAATTGCTTTGCCCTTGAGGCTTAGGAGCGAAATTGGGCTCATTGGACATTCTCCTTTGAGGAGGCTCATAGTTCCTTGTTGTAGGGTTAGGATTTGAAGCATAGTTCCTTTGTTGATTGACGTAGTGCGCTTCTTCATATCCTTCATCATCATCTTCATATCTTCCTTCCGGGAAATTCTTGGTAGAGTGTCTCGTGCTAGCACACAAGAAGCAAGCTTGTTGCGCCGGTATTTTCTCTTTATCGGCCTTGGCTTTTGTCGCCTCAACACAATTCACCATACTAATCATGTTCTCCACCTTTTTTGTCAAGTCCGCCATTTGATCCTTAAGTGCACAATTTGAGGAATCATCGCGTGGCTTACCCATTTTCTTGTGGTCCACTCCTAGGTATCTATCGGAGTTTGTAGCTATCTTATCCACAATTTTAAACCCTTGGCTCGCCGGTAATTCCATAATTGCACCTCCGCTTGCCGTATCCATTTGATTCTTGGCTTCCTTGCTCATACCCAAATAGAAGTATCTCATAAGATCGGCTCTACGAAAGTTGTGATGAGGGCACTCCTTCAAATAATGTTTGAAGCGATCATAAGCTTGATGGAAAAGCTCATTGTCTCTTTGGGAGAACGTCAATATGTAGTCAATGAATTTCTTGGTCCTAGACGGTGGAAAGAACTTGTTCAAAAAGGAATTTGCTAAATGATCCCATGTTCTAAAAGTTCCCGGCTCTTGGTTTTGCAACCACTCCTTAGCGTCCCCATACAATGAAGAAGGAAATAGCTTCAAGTAGACGTACTCCACGGGCACATTTCTCGGCTTGTAGGTTCGGCAATACTCTTGGAAATTGGCCAAGTGTGTGGAAGGGTTTCCTACTCCTTGATATTGGTCATGGGTGACCATGTGGACTAAGGAGGACTTCACATCAAAGTCGAAAGCATCTTCATCCGGGGGCATGATAGCCGAGCCATTCCCCTCAAGAGTGGGAGTCATGTAATCCCCAACGGGTCTCTCTTGGTCCTCATCTTCATATCTCCAACCTCTATTGTTTCTTTGATGGGCGGGAGGATCTTCAACATTGTCTTGTCTAGCGGGAGGGTCATCTACCTCATCTTCATTTCTAGCATTTCGGTCATCCCTTTGAGGACCTACACGGTTCTCTTGTTCTTCATTCATTCTAAATCCCGGTGGTAAATAAGGGAGCGGATTTAGAAGTGGGGGTGGACGAGGTCTTGGCCCTTGGAAAGCCGGTGGGATAATGGGAGCAATTGGTGGAATAGGAGGTAGGGGATTCTTGCGAGGTCTACCCCTTCCTCTCTTAGCGGTTGGGTGAGAAGATTGAGAACTTGAACCAATAGCTACGTGCTTTTTCCCGTTAAATCTCGTGTTCATTCAAATGCCTACAAGAACGAAAGGGATTCTTAGCAATGAAAGGCAAGAGAATTTAACACAATCAAGCAAAACACAAGCAATGATCATCAAGCAAAGAAAAGAAAGCAAACTAAATAACCAAATAGCACTTAGTTAATTAACCTATCCCCGGCAACGGCGCCATTTGATCGTTTGTAATCTAGCGTCAATATTCGAATAAGATTCAAATGCTTATGCTAGTCACGTTCTAATCAAAACAATTTGTAGTGACTCGGGTGAACCCAAGGTCGTACCCAAGAGATAGGTGATTAAACTAATTGCGCTAATGATTAAACCTAGATTGTCTATGGTTTTGGGGGGGGGGGATTTCCTCTAAAGAGGTTGATAGCCAAGTTTTAACTATCCAAGAATGGTGTAATTAATGAAAAGGGGAAACAATCAATTCAAAGATGACTAGGGATCTAATCCTCCACCTAAACAATCATTGTGACGTTAAACTAGGACACCATTGATGAAATCTCATGCACGTGTTTAGAATTTAGCATGTAACATTAATGTTAAGTTCAACTCACGCTTCAACTTAGTACCAAGGGGTTACATCTCGCATAATGCCTCACACTCACGCTCTATTGGCATTATAGAGTCTAATTATCTAGTCTCACTCTCACGCTTTATTGACTAGACAATCACACTCTTGTTAAGATCAAGCCATTCTCATTAGGTTAAAAGTGTCATCCAACTAACACAAAATCCTAATGTTTCTTCATTTAGATCATTTGAAATCATGTTCTTCAACGCAAGTTACTTGAAACACAAAATCAAGCAAAGTTTCTCATTGGGGCATTTTCACAAACACCTTATGGGCAACTCTAATCATTAAGTTCAAATGAAGAAAAATAATGTGCAAATCATTCATCAATGGCATCCATAATGTTTATAGTGTCACAAACATGTTTAGGGGATTCATAGATCCCCAATCAAGATCACTACTCACTCATAGTGGGGTTACAATCAAAAGCATCCATGGAAGAGTACGTAAACATGAAGAAGATGAGTTTAGGAATCTAAAACCAAAGTAGGAATCCAAGAGAATGATGTTGGTCTTCTTCTCCTTCACTCAATCTCCTCGAAATTCGTGCTTGATCTCCTCCAAATCCGTGCCAAAAGTCCTCCCGAAATTCCCCCAAAAACCTTCTATTTATAGCCAAAGTTAGGGTTTTCCGGTACTGTACCCCAGTCGATCGACTGGTGTTGTGTGTTGTCCCAGTCGATCGACTGGCGTTGCTTGATTTGCAGGCCCTCCTGAGGATTGCTTGAGTCGATCGACTGGCACAAAGAAAGGGTCCCAGTCGATCGACTGAGAAGGGTCAAAGTGTAGTGCCTCCTGAGAGTTGATCGAGTCGATCGACTGGAGCAGGGGAGCATCCCAGTCGATCGACTGAAGTACAGTTTCTGATAACTTGATCAAATCTTCGACTTTTCCTCGTTTCTTCGTGATAAGGTTCTGAGCTCAATGTATGGTCGTTCCAAGCCTGAAATGCAAGGAGAGGGGTCAAATGGCATCGAAATAGCATCAGGAATGGACCAAAACTCTTCGTAAATGGGCATGTAAACGAGTCGAGAATTCGCCTCATCAATCTTTCGCGTTATTTTCTCTTTTGCACTCTTTACTGCTCAAAACCCCCTTCTTAATTGTTTTACAGTTATAGCTTCAACAACACCAGCTCCCTTGGGTTCGACCCTGCTTGCCGCTACACTAGCTTATTGCAAGAGATTATAAATTTAAGTTTGACGCGTCAGACGACGCGCGTCATGTATAAACTCCAGTCAATGAGTTTGTAAGTTTACCGTGTTGATAAATCTTGATTGATGGAGATTATGTTTTGAAATAATCAATGATTATGTGATTATTTTGGGTATTTTTGGTTTGAAATATTTGAAGTGTTCATGTTGATGTTGAACACTTATGTTCTTATGGTAGCCTGTAAAATGTTGTTATTAAAGCATGTGTAAGTTTCCTATGCAAGTTTTGGTTTGATTATGATTTTACGTATTGTGACTTGCTTGTTAGTAGAGTATATGTAATTGCATAACTCCGTGTTTCGCATGTCACGTGATTTATGTTTGCATGTATTTTTTTCATATATAATGTGGGTTACTCACCAAATTGAAGCTCATCGAAAAAGCAATTTGTCAAGATTGTGTGATGAATTATTCACATAATGGGTTCTTCTAAATGGAGACAGATATTGATATCTTCTAAGTGGAGAAGAGAATTCAATATAAATGATGCTACAAGGCAAATTTGGTGGTTAGAGGCAAGTTAATATGTCTGTACAAGTAAAGCTTGTTGATGACTAATGTCAAGAACCATTTCATGGAATATGATGAACATTAAAAGTGATGAATTTGTACTGTTGTGAAATTGAGAAATTCATCAAAGTATAATGTAGGCAATGGCAAGTACAAGGTCTGACATAGCTTATGCAGTGGGCAAATTGAGTTGATATACTAGTAATTCTAGTACTCAACACTGGGAAGCTATTAGGCAGATACTTGAATACATTAAGGAAACCATGAATTATGACTGGATTTATGCCGGTTTTCCCTCGGGTTAGAGGGATGTACCGATGCGAGTTGTATTACCAATTTAGAAAGATCATTCTTCTATAAGTGGTTGAGTATTTTGCTTCGGGGGAGGTACCAAATTATGGGCATCAGAAGAAGCAAACTTGCATCACCAGCTCTACTATGGAATTTGGGTTCATGGTTCTAGCTGTTGCCGGTAAAGAGGCAAAAAGGGCTAAGAAATTTGAACATGAGATTCCTTTGTGGCCGAAACTGATAGATGTATATCCATTGGGATAGTAAGGAAATTTGGCTAAGGTTTATACCCAAATGTACTATGATAAATCGAGACACCTAGGCGTTAAACATAGCGCGGTTCGTGAACTGATCACTCACGGGGTAATTTTGATTGATTATGTCTGGACACAGTGAAATCTAGCTGATCATTTGACAAAATGGATTAGCTAGGGACTTGGTACAGAGTCTGGTAAAGGGATGGGCTTAAAGCACATCTAAATCGCTTATTGTAGGACACCTTAGTTCCCACTTAGTATGACGCTAAGAGCTGAGTTAAGCACAAGCCTATTCTGAGAGATTTGAAGCACATGGTTATATCCATCCCAAAGTTGTGCTTGTTTCCTGCAGAGAAAGGGAGGATGAAGTTTAACTTCTTAATGAATATTTTGGAAAAGTGCATTGCAGGTGCATGCGAAAAGAATCCACCTATGTAAGTGTGAAGTGAGCCGCTTCAATTAGTTTGTGTTTGGCTAAGTATACACTTATGAATGGATAGGGACACATGGCTGAAATAGTGTCAAGTTGTACTTGGAATAGTAGTAAACTTGTGTGTATTTTATTTTCCCGTACTCAAATGGGTTGAAGGGTACAATTCGTAGAACACCTCGATTCTCGAGTATTGGAAGAATATACTATGTGAAGTTCAAACCTAATGGACACTTCACTTATGCGCAATGTTTTGTTCGGTTCGAATGTTTTTAGTATTCAAGAGTATAACCCTAAAATGGGGGAGGATTGTTGGAGAATTTAGGGTATATGATGTTTATACCTATTAGGGTAATTGACCTTAATGAACTGAGGCGATTCGGAATGTGAGCTCAACTAAGGGCTCAAAGTCAGTGTGAATCGCGTCCAACAAGCACATTAAAGGACTCCGTTCTAAAAGAACATTAGGACGCTAATATTTGAAGTGAGCGCGACATGGTAATGTGCATTATGGACGCACGCTGATGTAAGTTGTTCAAATTCAATTTGAACTCTTGAATTTCATAAATGAATTGGTTACTGGCCTTATCCAATGTGAACTGCTTTTTTCAAAGATAGAAAATGAGCTTTTTCACGGATGATAAGGGAAGGTAAGAGTTCGAAAAACGGAGAGCATGTATGTCGAAGTAGTGCGACTGAGTTCGTGATTTCATTACTCCATCAATTGTTATTTCAATCTCCGATTGATTTGTTACTGGTTTACAACCTTCAATTATTCCAGTACTTTTACGTTTGTCTTATCCCGATTCAGTTTTTTGAAAACCCTAATAGGGCAGAAATATTGAATACGAAAAGCGAAGAAACTTCGTGATTCAAATAGTATCCAAGTTAAGTTGTTGATTCGAAACCCTAGAAGAAGACGCAGGTCTTACATGATTAAGATTATTTCTAAATTCTCATGAAAACTAACAATTCTCATTGGATACTTTCCCGCTCCCTCCATTTTACTATAAAAGTCCATTACAACATGTGTGTTTATGGCTAATAGGGCGGTGATTTGTTGGTTAAGGAGCCAGACATGATTCCTTACACCAAGAGTTTGAGTCTTGAGGTCACCAATTTTCTCACAATTATGTGAGATTTTTCTCTTCCTACATCCCTCGTGGATGCTCCCTCGCATGTGCTTCAGATGTTAAAGAATGCATCAATGATTTCAGCGATAGATGTGCACGGATCCATGGTAAAGGTGTCAGACCTGGCCAATGCTTCAAGATGCGGATATATGTACCAATGATTTTGGGATCTTGTCGAGATGCCTTGATAGAGTTTCAAAGTAATATTTATGTGCTAGATGATAAAGGTTATCACGATATACATTGTAATGTTATGAATCGTTGTACTCTTCATAAAAAACATGTATTTTATGGAGAAGTTTTTTTGACTAATCACGTGAATTTTGCTGGTCTATTAGTTTTTAATTTGAATTAAGTTGAGCTGAACTTGGTTTTTTTGATGGGAAAACTTGGATTACAAGAAAATAGCCAAACAAGCAAAGAAACAACGCCATTAATTACAACACAGAGCAATAGAACAAGGGACAACATCCACTCTCTCCCAATTCCAAAGCTGTGATCTTGCTTCTTACGCCAACCACTCCATTGGCTTCTGTGGTTAAAGAATGAACCTGCCAACCAGGATTCAGGCGAATGAGATCTACCACCTCCTCCAGCCAAGAATCACACCACTTTGCTCGGCCAACTCCAAAACAGACAACACGAAAAACTTCCAGTGAGTCCGTCTCAAAAAATAACATCCTTCAGTCCTCTAGATTTCGCTAGCTTCATTCCCAACAGCAAAGCATGGCCTTCAACTTCACTTGAATACGTTTCTTGCCTCCAGGAGATTGCCCAACACCAAAGAACCGATCCCAGCAGATGATCCCTGGCGATAACTCCTCCTAGGCCAGCCTTTCCAAGCATTCATCCACATTGATTTTGATTTTCCCCTCCGCATGAGGAACCCAGGACTCAGCAACATTACAATTCACCATCGGGATCGGATCGACCAATGACTGTGCAGCACATGATACCAGCTTTTTTAATGCTCCAGCAATCCTTCTCGTGTCATACGTTATTCCTGTTTTTTTAGCAGAGCCATATGACTCTCAGGAATTTGCCAAAATCTTCACCAGACAAGTTTAGAGAGCATGCACCACCATATCCAGTCTGCCGGATCCGAATGATCTGATACAAAAGCTTAGCCCACCAACATCCTTTGACAACATGAAGTGAAGTTTCATTAGGACAACCACACATCCTGCAGCGATCATCTAGCACTATGCCTCTCCTTCTCAAATTAATAGAATCTGACAGACTATTGTAGAAAAGTCTCCAGCAGAAGACTTTGATCTTATTCGGAACCTTAACTAGCCGACCAGATCCTTTTCCAGAACTTGCATATTCCTTTCTTATCAGATTGGTTTCCATACCCAGGATTCTGTATTTTTCTTAATTAAATCATATGCTGGCCTGACAGAGAAAGAGCTTGTGCTAGAATACTTCCATTTGAAGGTCATCCCGCTCTCATCCCTTGATGGATTTCACAGTCCCTCTCCATATAGGGGAGGGATGATGGAGGAAAAAGGATGAGGGGGTGAGAAGAGAGGGGAGAGAGATAGAAGGAAATGATTTATTAATTTTTTGTCCCTTACATTCGGTGCATAGTCTTACATTTATAACAATATCTCTCTCAATATCCACACTACATAACGGCCTCTGCGCTTGGATCAGATTTCACAGCTCATATTCGCCAGCTGGAAACCTCCTGGAAGCTTCCTTCTGGTGTGATCCTCTGTGGGGTGCTGCGGGGTTGCTCGGTGCGCCTTCATGCGGTGCGTTTTGTTTCAACCCTTCTGTCTGCTCTGTATGGCGCGTCTGGTTGCTCATGTCCCCATCAATACCACCCCCATCGAGATTAGCCTTGTCCTCAAGGCTGAAGTTAGGGAATTCCTTGATGATGTTGCCTGCGAATTCCCAGGAGGCCTCGCTGTCCGGTACGTCGTGCCACTTGATGAGCCACTGTGGCTTCCAGTTGGTTTGAACACGAACTAGTCGAGTGTCAAGGACCGGTTCGGGTGTGAGGGCGGCTTTGAGGTCCTCCATTTGGGGTGTAAATTGTTGTGCGGTGGTGGCAGAGTCGCTAGTGCAGCGGCGCAAGAGGGCGGCGTGAAACACATTATGAATGCGGGCCGTCGGAGGTAGTTTGAGTCGATAAGCGACCTTGCCAATGCGTTCTGTGATCTGGAAGGGCCCGTAGAAGCGTCTAGCAAGCTTATTAGTGCGCCGATTACGCATGGAGTTCTGGCGGTAAGGTTGGAGGCGAACCCATACGTAATCACCTACGTTAAACGACCTATCCTGTCGTTTGGTGTTAGCATGTGCCTGCATACGTTGTTGGGCCTTGCGGAGATTGGATTTCAGGTCCCTCAGGAGCTGGTCGCGCTGTACCACCAAATCCTCAACTGAAGCCAATGAAGTGGTACCCGGCACATGTTCGATAAGGCTAGGCGGAGGGCGGCCATAAACTGCCTGAAATGGGGTGGTGCCTGTTGAGGAATGCAGTGCCGTGTTATAAGAGTACTCTGCCCAGGGCAGTAGGGTGATCCAGTCTCGTTGGTGCTCACTAAAAAAACAACGGAGGTAATCCTCCAATCCCCTATTAACAACTTCGGTATGTCCGTCACTCTGAGGGTGATAAGCTGTGGGGTGAGAGAGAACGGTACCTTATTGCTTAAAAAGCTCCTTCCAAAAGCGATTCATGAATATAGAATCACGATCCGATACGATGCTACAGAGGAAACCGTGGAGCTTGATTATGTCTCGGATAAAGACCTGGGCAACGTCAGCGGTAGAATAACCGCCTTTCAAGGGTGAAAAGTGTGCGTATTTGGTCAGGCGATCAACGACCACCATGATGGTTGTCTTGTTGGCGGACTGTGGTAGATGGGTAATAAAGTCCATGGAGACGTCCTGCCAAACTTTGTCAGGGATTGGGAGCGGAACTAGGAGGCCATTCGGAGTAGTTAGGAGCCTTTACTTGTTGGTAGATCTCACATTTGTGGACATATGATTTGACATCGTCACGAATTCCTTTCCAGTGGAAGTTAGCGTTAACTCGAGCGAGTGTGCGGTGAATACAATGGTGGCCTCCTGTCGTGGTGTTATGGAATTCATAAATAATGAGCTCCTTGAGGGTGGAGTCATCCGGCACGGCTAACTTGTTTTTGAATAGGGCCAGACCATCTCGTACCTTCCAGTCTGTGTGAACGTCTTGGTGATCGGTAATGGATTGTAGTAGGTCGATGCCTGCTGGCTGAGAGCTGTAATAGCAGTACAGGGCACGAAGGATGCCATAATCTGGCGTAGTGGTGGCTAGGGAGACCATGCAGGTTACGTGGGATTCAGGTTCATGCAGGCGAGATAAAGCATCTGCCGGTTTGTTGTCTTTGCCTGGGCGATAGCGAACCTCAAAATCATAGCCGATGAGTTTGATGATCCAATGTTGCTATTCTGGGGTGTGGATTGTTTGTGAAAGAATAGCCTTGAGTGGTTGGTGATCCGTCTCAAATATAAAGTGGTGGTCGAGGAGGTATTGCCGCCACTTCTGTACTGCAAGAGTGAGGGCACATACCTCTCTGTTATACGTAGAGGTCTGTTGCATGCGTGGGCTAAGCTGTTTGCTAAAGTAGCAAATTGGGCGGCCACCCTGGGCAAGGACCGCGCCGACGCCGGAACCAGAGGCATCGGTGTGGACGTGAAATGGTGAGCTGAAGTCTGGCAAAATCAACACAGGGGTTGTGGATAGGGCTGTCCGGAAACTTTCAAATGCCATTGTGGCATTGTCTGTCCAAACATAGGCATCCTTCCTGAGTAAGTTAGTAAGGGGCGCGGCAATGGAAGCATAGTTGCGGACGAATCGCCTATAGTACCTGGTGAGGCCGAGGAAACCTCGAAGTTACTTGATATTGATGTTCCCGTGAATGACATGTATTTGGCAAAACGGCTTTAGACAGTTCCAGCAGGTGTCGAAGAAGAGTTCAAAGACAACCTGGCACTCAAGTACAGCGTGGAGCAGACGCAAGGATGTTTTCTGGAAGGTTCTAGAGATCGAAGATCTTTTCAAACTGAAGTCGGCCAGCGAGGAATTCATAGATACAGATATTCAAACGAATATCTCTTAATTGGATTAAAGATTGGATTGGCTGACTTGGCGTGGAAGAAAATCTGAATCTTCCCTAAGATTGGATCAAAGATACACATCAAATATTTTAGGAATATTTCTTAAATATTGATGATGTTATCTGCAACAAATTTGAACATTCGCCTATGCATATAAATACAATGCTAGAGCGATCAAATTTTGATCGCTTTCTGAGAGAAAAATACACGAGTGTGTTCAGCTAATCGGAGATTGGAGAAAGCGACGGCCGTTTGATTTTCCCCCACTGGAAATTCACCGGCACTGAATCTGTCTGTTCAGTGTGCTGTTCAGATAGTCTGTGATAGGAGCATATCGCTGCACACATCAAGACATCACAACCGGCTTTTGAGAGAAAGCGTCCAAACTTCAGGAGAAGGTCGAGCTCGTTCTGACAGAAGGTTTGGACGAAGAGGATCGAGGTGAACCTAGATTGCAAATCTGAGAGACGGTGGTTTAGAAGCTGGGCAATTAAAAACGAGGTGTTTTGTAAGTATAAGTCCTCTTATTGTTCTAAAGCACGTAATAAAGATGTGTCCTGTTTAGGGTGTGGGAAACCCCCCAGAGTAGGCATAGCCGAACTGTGTATCATTCTGTGTGTGCTCCTGCTTTGTTCTGCATTCGGTACAGTCGCAGCAGTGTTCAAGGTCTATCTCAAATAGTCCCTTGAACAGTAGGTTGAACAGATTACAGTATTTCAATTGAATCAGAGCTGGCACTCGACACACTGAGTGGGATCCTAGAACTATTCAAGATGACTCTGAAGGAAGGACAAAGCATTACCCGACCCCCGCTCCTTGAAGGATAAAATTATGCCTCATGGAAGCCGAAAATGAAATCTTTTCTGAAGTCTCTAGATGAAAAAGCATGGAAGGCAGTGTTGATTGGATGGACTCAGCCCATGATGGAAAATCTCACAGGAGAAGTCGTCCCTAAACCAGAAGCTCTATGGGACGAGGCAGATGAAAAAGCGTCTATCAGAAATTCTAAAGGTATGAACGTAATCTTCTCCGGAGTAAACGAGAATGTGCTGAAGCTGATCATCAACTGTGAAGTCGCTAAGGAAGCATGGGATATCCTTTAAACTGCTTATGAAGGTACCGACAAGGTTCGCAATTCTCGAATGCAGATTGTGACAACAAAGTTCGAGGAGATGAAGATAAAGGATAGTGAAACTATCCTTGAGTTCAATGAACGAGTGCTGGATCTGTCCAACGAGGCTGCTGCACTGGGAAAACTGATGGACCAAAATTATACGAATCATAAACACAGTATAACCCCCTTATTTAGACATTTTGTCTATTTAACTTTTGCTTGTTAGTTCAGATATATTTTTGCAGGGTAATTCAGAGCTTAGAGAGAATACACATTAAAGAGGAGCTTTTAAAGCAGAAAAGATGTTACGAGTCAATCCAAGGTCAAGATCATATGCCGACTGAAGAAATATCAAGGATCCTGACGTTGAATCACTCATAACAAATTAATCAGAAGAATCAGGAGAGGAATCAAGACAGCCCGGGGAAGAAACACATTGACAGTTTTGTGAAAAGACTGCACAAAACTGTACAAAACTCACACATGGGCAAAGTGACCGGCCACTTGGGCAAGAGGTGGCCAAAGCCACCCCTCCTCCTCCCTCCACCACCGGCAACCGGCGGCTCCTCCACACATGGTGACCGACGGCTTTCCTCCTCCTCCATGTGGTGGCTTCTCCTCCCTTGATTTGCTCATCCAATCTCCATGCAACAAGTGTCCTCATCTCCTCCTCCTTCCATGGCTATATAAGGAGGAGCTCCTCCCCTCATTTTCATCATCCCAAAATCAATATTCACTTCTCTCTCTAAGTTTTGTAATTGTAAGTTTGGCTTTGGAAATAAAGGATAGCTCCCTTGGCGCTTCAACGGTTGTAAGTATTATTTCTAGTATTTATTCAACTGTTTTTATTTCCTTAGTTATAATGTTTAGCGCGATGAATAGTAGCTAAACTAGTAGTTCGGTCTAAGGGGCGCACTTGTATTATAAAATGTTTTAGACTATTAACTTAGCGTCTCTCCTTAGTATTCAAAACTTATTCTATGTGCCATATATTCGGTTAGAACGTCCAAGGTAGAGTGGATGCTTGGAATGGCAAAACTCTACAGCGGGGTTCGTAAACTTGTACGGATAAGTGGATGCTTGGAATGGAAAAACTTATCTGAGAAGTTTGACTTATCTTAAACACCATTTGGTTGATCGGGAATGATTGATCAAATGGATGCACATAGGCTAATATAACCGGGAATGGAGTATTAGTCTAAATAGAATAAGTGATTTACGTCCTTGGAATAGGCTAGACAGTGTACGCAAATCGAGTGCTTGGAATGGCCTTGATACACCGTTTGAATACTTAGTGGAGTCACTAAAGGTCAATGATAAACAGGATATAATACAAGGCCCCTGAAACCGAACGCTTTCCTTTAATTATAAATTGCAATTTACTTTCCAGTACTAAAACCAACCAACCAATCAATCAATCAATCAATCATTTAGCTGGTAGCTTTAAAACCAACCAACCGACCTAAAACATGCTCTCTCGCTGGACAACCCCCTCAAAGAACATCTATTCCCCCTATTCCCTTGGGTTCGACCCCTACTTACCACTTACTACCCAGTAGTAAAGTCGCGAGTAGCGGACTATTATAAATTTATTCTTGACGTTTGCACATAACGATTGTGCATCCATCAAAAACCCATCGATGAAGAAATGATGGTTAGTAAATTTCTTAGATCGCTCCCTCCAAGATTCGCTATGAAAGTCACAGCCATTGAAGAAATGCATGATATCTCCAAACTGAGACTAGACGAGCTCATGGGTTCTCTCAGAACGTACGAGATGAATCACGAAGATGAATCCAAAGAGGTGAAAAGAATTGACCTGAAAGCGAAAGTGTCCGAGGGCGTGACTGAGACAGACTGCAACACTGAACAACTAGCAATGATGGCTCAGAACTTTGGCAGGATGGTTTGAAAACTCAACAGATGTGGCCCTGAATAAGGTCAGTCATCCTCGAGCAATTTCTGAAATTGGAAAACGGGCAAGATCAGGTCCGGTGAGAAAAAGCAGGATTCTTCTGAAAAGGGAAACGAGATACAATGTCACGAATGTAGAGGTTTTGGCCATATCCAGGCAGAATGTGCCAACGCCCTTAAAAAGAAGAAGGCAATGGTTGCAAACCTTAGTGACAGTGATGAGGAGGAAGGTGATGAAACTACCAACTTTGTAACATTTGCTACAATCACAGAAGAAGGCGGTGAATCCAGTGATTACAAGTCTCCTCAATCTGATCTCCCGACTGAAGAATCCTCAGACAGCGATGATGAAGAACTCACACAAGAGACTCTGGCTGAGACCTACAAAGACTTGTATGAGAAATGGCTGTTGGTGATCAATCTCAATAAAAAAACTCAACGACACAGTTGCCACAGTGACTGGAGAAAAGCACAAGCTGTGGCAGGAGGTCGATATTCTTGTTACACAGAAGGTGGAACTCTAAGGTACGGTTGACTTGCTGAATTCTCAACTAACTGAAATGAAACAGGAAAGATCATGTCTACTTCCGTAGAAAACTGAACTTCTGGGTACCATCTCTTCACTGAAAATTGATATGGAGAAAGATCGGGAAACTCATCCAGCTGGAATGGCAGGTCTGAGGAAAACGATTGTGGATCTAAAGCGCAAGGAAGTGGCTCTCTTGAGGAAAGTTGAGTCTCTGGAACTCCAGGTTGAATCTGCACAAATGGATCACTCAGCCACCATGAAGGAACTCAACCAGCTCAAACAGTCCGTGAAAATGCTGAACTCTGGGACTAAAGATTTGAATGAGATTCTCAGGTCTCATAGAATGGAGTCTGGACATCGAGGGATTGGCTTTACTCAAGAAGGAAGCTCAAAAGGTACTACGTTTGTTAAAGCGAAACCAGTGGCTGAACACAACCTGGAACAGAAGATGAATCAGCACCTGGGAGAGAAGGTGACACAGTACCCAAGACAGCACCAGAGACAGCACCCGAGATAGAAAGTGGATCTGGGCCAAGGAAAACCCACAGCTGGTCAAAGAAGGACTCGTAGCAATCACATCAGCTCGTACTCGAAACAGAGGAAAGACCCCCGCACATGCTGGTATTGCTATCAGATTGGACATATCAGACTGAGGTGCAGCTTATTTCTTGCTGAACAGAAAGCCATGGGACCCAAGAATAAACCTCGACTGCGACAAGTCTGGGTTCCAAAGGCAAGCAAAATAGTATGTATGGCTGCGCTCAGTGGATCACGCCACATAGAGAGAGATCACTGGTATTTTATAGTGGGTGCTCTGCTCACATGACAGGTAACCCTAAACTCCTTACGCACATTCGACCTATGTCAAACAAACAGGCTGTCCCGTTCGGAAATGGAGGAAAGGGTCAGGTGATCGGCTGTGGGACATTGAAGGTTCCGGATCTCCCTCATCTTCAGGATGTCCTTATTGTTGAAGGGTTACAAATGAATCTTATCAGCATTAGCCAGCTATGTGATGATGGACACCGTGCTAGTTTCACTCACGACTCATGTCACGTGTGGGATAAGGAAGAAGGCACCATGTTGAGAGGCTACCGGACAACCAATAATGGCTATCTCCTTGATTCGGCTGGAACTGTTGCTACACCAGCCGAGCTCACATGCAAAGTGGGTGAAATAAAGCTAGTGCACGGGAACCTGGGTCAACCGAATCCCAAGACCTTGATGCGACTCACACGAGGAATGCCCCATATGAAAGTCGTTGTTGATGGAGTATGCGAAGAATGTCGGATCGGGCCCCAAACGAAGGCCTTGCACCTCATCACATCGTAGATCTTTACTAGCATACCGTTGGAACTGTTCCATATGTGTCCAATGTGTCTGACGCAGGTTGGAAACTACGGCCTCAAGCAGATGCTCCACACTTGGGTTAAGCGTCTCACCGGGTTTCTCTTCGACCATGGATGTGTGCGAGGGGGAGTGAAGCAGTATCGCACAATGTCCGATATCAGTGTTGCACAAATCTATGCTAACGAGTTAGGGATACAGACACAGAAGGTTGAGACACTCGGACCCTCCTTGGGTCTATGTGGTGTCCATAACTAAGTGTTCCAGAAAGTGGCCAGTCAGAGTCGAATCTCCAGCAAAACAGTTGGACTGATCACTCGTATAAGAGTGCTGGAACAGATAGTTATATTTAGAATTTTTTTTCGAGCTGTTGTGAAAAGACAGGATATTCTCAAGGACAATTTTGGGAAGTTGAAACGACCAACTTGATTTGAAAAAGATTTTGATTTGAAAATCAAATCAGTCTTTGCCTGCGTCTCTACTCTCCTCCTTCCGAAACCCTAGAACGTCTACCGAGTTCAAGCTCTCTCAATCCTTCATCTGTTCGATCGCAATGATGAACACCAGAAAATCCTCAAAATCAGGTGTCAAATCCGCTGAGAAAAAGAAGGAAAACATGCAGGCTTCTAAGGCACTGGCGGCAAAGCCCAGAATTCCAAAATCAAAGGTTGCGAAACTGAAAAAGGCGTCGCCTTTTCTTGCCAACTCTGTAACCTTGCCTGAAGCCAAGATCGTTGTTGACAGAGCAGCATCTGAAAACCCTCCTTCCGGAGCCGTGGAGAAGAATGGACCAGATCCTGCTGCAAAGTAGAAGACGGTGTCCTCGCCTACCGCGGAGGTTACGTCTAATCCAACCGATGATAGTTCGACATCGCCAAGTTTAATTCCTCCACCGGTGGTTTCCCAGCCTAAGGTAAACCCTAATTTTAAGACTGGTTCTTCCGGTTCTACAAAAGTTGATTCTGTTGAAAATATGATCGTGGGAGAAGATGTGAATGTGTTGTCTGAGAAGGGTTGTGAAGCCAGTAGGGCTGTAATGGGTAATGAAACTGTCACAATTGTGAAAGAAGGGATACCCACCAAGTCTGTGTCCAAGGTTGATGGTGGGTCGAGGGCATGGAGGGAGAAGATCCATGCCACTGGCTATGTGCGTCCATCCGATGCTCGCAGGAAGTTTGGGAGACGTGCGTGTGATTCCCCAGGGAAATACGTTGCCCAAATTTGTGCTGTTAGAGGACGTCTTCTCGCAATGTCTGATGAGGAGACAGAGAAGTTTCTTGAGTCCTTGAGGAAGAGGAATTTGGTGCTGAATGAAGCCTCTGATGATGGGTCTGGTGAGAAACTTGGAGGTTCAGTTGATGAGCTTCACGAGGAACAAGTTGAGACTGTGACCAAGGAGACTATTCCTTCTAAGAAGGATGTCGAGTTGAATGTTGCAATGGCAGAAGGAACTGATCGTGTTGACAAGGATGAAGACTTGGATAGTATCTACAAGGATATTGATGAAGTAGTCAAGGATTTGCAAGAGGAGATGGTTCGTATGTCTACTGTGACAAGTTCTGAACAGTCTTCTCAAGCCCAGGTTGTAGGGGTTGAAGACTCTACACCTGCCCTCAATCCCGATGGTGTGAAGGATGCAGGTGTTCCAGTTATTGTCCCAGGTGTTCAAGCAGATGAACCAGGTGATCAACAGAGAGTTGAGACAGTTGTTGCCTCAGTGGCAGTCTCAGTTGAGGAGACAGCTGACGTCCCGCTTATTGTACAAGATGCTTCTCATGGTGAAAAGGTGAAGGTAGTCTCTCAAACGTCCGTGATACAATGATGAAGAATGCTGCTCAGTCTAAGGAAGGAACTCTGTCTGATGATGATCAGGACTTTGTCCCTCTTGCTAACCTCAAGAAGGCAAAGAAGGACAAAGGAAAGAAGAGGGTTGTGTTTGAAAATACTGTTAAGGGCGCAGCACAGGAGGCTGTAGAGGAGTGCGTCTTTGCAGGGGGGGATGAGTCCTCCAAAAAGAGGAAGCGTGACGTCCTGATTCCTATGTCAGAAGATGCCAGAAGGTGTGAGGACCCATCTCCTATTCCCGACGATGCTCCAATCGGGCTGGTCAAGAAGGGGATATGGTTCTGTACTCGAGATGCTGCTAGAAAATGGGCGTGCATTCTGAAAAGGAAGATCATTCCAGAGATGGTCCTGGAGGAGTCTCGCTACAATGGGAAGGAAGTCATTGATGTGTTGAAGCAATCTGACTTGTCCTGGACGCTGAACAGAAGTAAACCCTTCGACGAATAACTTGTTCGAGAGGCCATTGCAAACCTGCCGCCTCAGTTTGGTGTTCTTAGAAACCCAGAATGTGGTATCTTCTTCGTTCGTGGGAGGAAGATTCAAATTGACCCCGAGCTCATCAATGTGTATTTCTCCATGGATGACCCGCTCGTTCATGAAGATGAATCAAACTTTGGAAAGATTGTGGATACCATCACTGCTGGTTCAGTTTGTTGGCGGCCTGACAGCGTGGTGCATACAGCTGATCTCTCAACATTCTACTCAATGTTGTACTTCATCGCTGTGTTCAACTAGAGACCTTCTACTCACCGATCCACTGTCAACCGAGATATGGCCAAATTGATATATCAGATAGGGAACAAGTTAAAGTTCAACCTGGGAAGATTCATGTTTAAACAGATTGCCGACCATGCTACCTCAAAGAGAACTCTCCACCAGATCTGCTTCCATTCCCTGATATATGAGCTGATCATCTATCAAGCTCCAGATTTGAAGTCCTCAAGTTATCACCTCACCAAGGCCCCTCAAAAGTTCTCGGTTGATCACAAACTCTTCAAAGGACGACATGTGAACGATCTGAAGAGGTCAAATCAGAAAGGGAAAGATGTCCCAGAGTCTTCAAAGCAAGGATGAGCTAGGATGGGCCGTGACGAGAGGAGTAAGCTGCTCAAGGACCTAAATGCCATCATTGAAGCTGACAAGGAACAGCGCATGCAAATCAACAAGCTTGCTCGTGCCCTTAGCTACCCAAGTGAAGATGACACTGATGATGTGGAGTCTGATGGTGATTCGGATGATGAGTCGTCTGCATAAAGGTCCATGCCCCTTGTCTTCTTGAACTACATCTTTCTACTTTGAAACATTCATTCTATTGTGCTTGTTCTAGCACAGTTTGATTTGGTTTTCGAACTAGATTAGACCCCTTGCCAGTTTGTGGCGAAAAGGGGGAGTATTTTGAGGTTGACAATTTTTATTCCCTCAAGTGTGTCTAAAGTCTAGATAGTTAGATAGATCTAGCATCTAGTAGATTTGGTTTTACCAAAATGCCAAGAGGGAGATTGATGTTCCCATGAATGGCATGTATTTGGCAAAACGGCTTTAGACAGTTCCAGCAGGTGTCGAAAATGAGTTCTAACACATCCTGGCACTCAAGTACAGCGTGGAGCAGACGCAAGGTTGTTTTCTGGAAGGTTCTAGAGATCGAAGATCTTTTCGAACTGAAGTCGACCAGCGAGGAATTCGTAAATATAGATATTCAAACGAATATCTCCTAATTGGATTAAAGATTGGATTGGCTGACTTGGCGTGGAAGAAAATCCGAATCTTCCCTAAGATTGGATCAAAGATACACATCAAATATTTTAGGAATATTTCCTAAATATTGATGATGTTATCTGCAACAGATTTGGACATTCGCCTATGCATATAAATACAATGCTAGGGCGACCAGATTTGGATCGCTTTCTGAGAGAAAAATACACGAGTGTATTCAGCTGATCGGAGATTGGAGAAAGCGACGACCGTTTGATTTTCCCCACTAGAAATTCACCGGCACTGAATCTGTATGTTCAGTGTGCGGTTCAGACAGTCTGTGATAGGAGCATACCGCTGCACACATCAAGACATCACAACCGACTTTCAAGAGAAAGCGTCCGAACTTCAGGAGAAGGTCGAGCTCGTTCTGACAGAAGGTTTGGACGAAGGGGATCGAGGTGAACCTAGATTGCAAATCTGAGAGACAGTGGTTTAGAAGCTGGGATATTACGAACGAGGTGTTTTGTAAGTATAAGTCTTCTTATTGTTCTAAAGCACGTAATATGGATTTGTGGCCCTTTTAGGGTGTGGGAAATCCCCCAGAGTAGGCGTAGCCGAACTGGGTATTATTCTGTGTGTGCTCCTGCTTTGTTCTGCATTCGGTACAGTCGCAGCTGTGTTCAAGGTCTATAGGATAGTCCCTTGAATAGTAGCTTCAACAGGTTACAATATTTCAGATATTCTTTGGCTGGGGCCATTCTTGAATAGGCTTGATCTTGTATGGTTCCACTGCGACACCCTTTCGACTTATAATGTGGCCTAAATATGTGAGTGACTCTTTGGCAATATCACATTTAGACAATTTAGCATAGAAGGAATGAGAGCTTAAGGTCGAGAGTATCTCGCTTAGGTGGTGTAAGTGGTCGGTCGGTGTGGCACTATAGATGAGTATATCGTCAAAAAAGACGAGCACGCAACGTCGTAAGAGCGGCTTGAAGATGGAGTTCATTTCCCCTTCGAAACTAGCAGGGGCATTAGTGAGTTCGAAGGGCATGACAAGGAACTCAAAATGGCCCTCATGGGTTCGAAATGCCGTTTAATAGATGTCGTCGCCATGCATACGAAGTTGATGGTAACCTGCACGGAGATCCAACTTGGTGAACAGTGTTGCTCCATGAAGTTTGTCGAGGAGGTCGTCATGAAAAGTGGTACTACTGATTAGCACCGGGACCATGCGGCAGAACCCCTCGCACTTCATCTCATCACTATTTCCTACTGTGACGCTGAGATGGTTAGCAGGTTCAATGGCGAGTTTCAGGAAGCGGGCGGCACGCGTTTGTATGAAGTTGTGGGTGGAGCCACTGTCCACTAGCACCAGTACTGGTTGGCCGCAAATGGAGGCCTGAAACCTCAGAGTGGATGGGGCGGAGCGACCCTATAATGCATGAAATGTTATGCATGGGTTAGCCTCGTGAGTGATATCAGGTGCAGCCAGTGCTTGTGTTCTGGTGGGCTCGACTGGTTCAGGTTCCACCAGTTCAAAGTCCTCAGCGTCAGCTGGTTCTTCCAAGAGGAGGCATTGGAACTGAGGCCGACAAGCGTGACCTGGGGCGAACCTCTCGTCACAGTTAAAACAGAGGCCCTTTTCGCGTCGCGCAGCAATCTCGACTGGTGTGAGGCGTCGAAAGGGTAAGGGGTTTTGGTTGGGTCGGGGTGTGTCTAAAGGTGGCCGGTACGGTGGTTTGGTGTACTGGGAGGCTTTGTTAAAAGGTGGGCGAGCAGTGATGCGGTGGAGGGCTAGTAATTTGTCCTCGATCACTCGTGCCATGCCCATGGCCTTATCGAGATCAGGTGGGCACAATAAGGTGATTTCATGGCGTATCTCTTCCTTCAAGCCAGCCACAAATCGTGAGAGGAGGTTCAGACCGATTAGCTTGGGGGCACTCATTGACATGCTTTCAAACTCGGGGATATACGTTTGGACAGATGCGGTTTGAACCAGCATGTTAATAGCAACTTCGGCGTCGTGATATGCACTGGGGCCAAAACGTCGTTTGATATCATCAGCCAAGCGAGACCAGGTTGAGATTTGCCCTGTGGTGTTCTTCCACTGGTACCACAATAGTGCATCGCCTGCTAGAAAAAGTGGTGCATAGTCCAACATCTGATCCGGGTGGATACTGTTGATGTTGAAATATCGGTTGAGTTGGAACAACCAACCCTCAGCTCCCTCACCATGGAAGATGGGGACCTCCACGCATGGCGCGCGCAATGGTCGCTGGGTGGGCTCGTCATAGTGGCGTTGATGTTGTTCACCGGGGTGGTCTTGGAGAACCTCCGACTAACTGTAAGTTACTGGTGGTGGTGTGGCGAGGAGTGGTGGCTCCGTGTTGGTGAACATGGGGTGTTTTCCGTGGCGGTGGCCGGTTGGGTCTTGAGCGGACTGGTTGTTTTCGACCATCTTGGTAAGACGTTCGAAAGCAGCCATGACTTGTTGCATCTCGGCGGCATGCTTTTCCTCCATGGTTGTCAACCGTGTATCCAAGGTTGTCAAACGGCTATCCATGGTTTCCATGCCGGCGTTGAGGCTGGCTATGGCCTCGGCGTGGGTGGGCATGGTTCGGTGAAAACACCAAATGATGGCGGAAAAAGGATGAGGGGGTGAGAAGAGAGGGGAGAGAGATAGAAGGAAATGATTTATTAATTTCTTGTCCCTTACATTCGGTGCATAGTCTTACATTTATAACAATATCTCTCTCAATATCCGCACTACATAACGGCCTCTGCGCTTGGATCAGATTTCACAGCTCATATTCACCAGCTGGAAACCTCCTGGAAGCTTCCTTCTGGCGTGATCCTCTGCGGGGTGCTGCGGGGTTGCTCGGTGCGCCTTCATGCGGTGCATTTTGTTTCAACCCTTCTGTCTGCTCTGCATGGCGTGCATGGCGCGCCTGGTTGCTTATGTCCCCATCAAGGGATTACTGCCAAATCTAGCCTCAAAGGTGTTGTTCCCTTTCCAGCACTTCGCCAGGAAAATTTGAGACATAAGAGCCCTGGACACTTCACTTCACCTCACCAATCTCCAGCCTAAACTTGCTAAAAACTAACATAAAAAAGTTGATAAAATAAATGGAAATTTTTAAAAGATTTAATTCCTTAAATCTTTCTCAACCTCCTGCATCATATTTTCATAAACATTACGTCATTGATCACACTTCTTCTTCTCAAGTATTTCCTGCTTTATCTAGCTTATAGCTTTGCCATCTTTCTTTTTATCCCACCAATATTGCAACATTGTTCTGTAGATCTCGCAAATTACTTTGTGCGGAAATTGATATACGGACATCATATAAACAGGCATGAAAGTTGAGCTGAACTTGAATAGAGGTTAATTTAGTTCCATCTTTTGAGATGAATTTGGTGGATAAATGCAGGGCAGGGGTCAAGGTCACCTAGTTAGAGACATGCATTTAAGACATACAAATGCTTAAAAGTTGTCTTTTTAACCACAATGTTTTTTTATTGTGGGTTTACATCCAACATATCATCAATGAATATATCAGATACATCTCGGGTATATTTATATTTCTAGATCATTTGAAGTACATGCTATACACAGGCACCAACCCCGTAACTGAACGTTAATCATCCCATCCGGCACCTCTAGCTTGAAAACCCACGAGTCGACACACCCCTTAATAGTAGGATCTTTAGTGCCTAAGCACGCCTCCGCGAAAGATATACCATAGCATCTGCAGACGTCCACAAGGGACAAGGAAAACATCCGAAGGATGGAGGAAATGTCCATACCATAGGTGGGACTAGCAAAAATCCACAAAATTGTGGAAAGAAAAATGACACGGTGGGGTTTGAACCATTGACCTTATTATTGGAAAGCAAGTATTCTACCAACTCAACCACCACCTTGTTGGCTTTTCAACCACAATGTTTTGTTACTAACATTTGAATGTATTTAATGCATTCAATTTTTCAGCAAACTTACTAGAATGAATCTTTTATTATTGCAAGACAAGCAGTGGCGGACCCAGGAATTTTTTTTACTAGGGGCGATATTGATCAGTCGATATTTTGACTAGTTAATTGCTCCATACGATGAAGAATATCACTCGTTTTCACGGTAAATTGTCATTATTTGATATCTTTTCTTGCGCATTTCAGGTTAAAACCAGTTACCCATCAAAACCATGGCCTACGACAACGACTCGAAGAAAATCCACGCTTTTGGGCAAAAATGCGCACAAGGAAGTCCAACAGACCGGTTGGGCAAATTGGCCCAAAGCCAACCGACCGGCTGAAAAGAGACCAGGCGAGAAGATGTTTATGAGGGTTAGAGCCAGCCGGCTCACCCCACAACACAAATATCACTCGGCCGGCTCCGACCCTCAAAGAGTTCAGACCTTTTGAAACATCGCCAAACCAGCCAGCTCAGCTCAGTGCACACAGCCCAACCGGCCGGCTCAAATGGTCAGAGAGTTGGAGCCTTCCAAAGCTGCTCCGAACCGGCTGGCTCACACAAGGTCAAAATGCCCAACCAGCCGACTCAAACCCTCAGATAGTTGGAGTTTTCCGAGGCTGCTTCGAACCAGCCGGCTCACACAAAGCCAAATTTCCCAATCGGCGGCTCAAACCCTCAGAGAGTTCAGGTCTTGTGGAGCATCTCCCAACCGACCGCCTCAAACCAAGGGCAATTTCTCAACCGGCCGGCTCGCCATCGGGTGCATATTTGTTCGATTTTTGAACATTGTTTCCTAATTTTGTTGTTGGGCTTTTGGCCTTTTGGAAAGCTATAAATAGGTGACCAGCAGTCTGATTAAAGGGTGCTTATTTTGGATTGAAGAACCCTAACTTGGGAGAGAAGACAGAGCAATTCATCGTGAGAGATCAAGGATTCATCGAGCACCCGCGTCATTACGGTTTCCTCGTCGTTAATCTCTTTATCAACACTATTCATGGTTAACTTATCATGAATAGTGAGTAGTCTTCTTTATTCTGGGATCCTACGGATCACGTGCCATGTACCCAACTTTCATGTGATCAGTTAAACGTTTTTCATTAATGTGATTTGAATATTCAATTTCATCGTGCTTAATTTTATCGTTCTTGCAAGTTTTACATTGAATGGGATGTTTGCATGCTAGAACGTATTTAGGTTAATTACCAAAAGATGGATGGATCCAAGGTATTAATCGGATTGTATGAAATTGATATTAGGTCATGGTAGCTGCAATGGTAGTACATGAATTAATAGGAACGTTGATTTTTGCCTGAAAAACCCTAAGTTTAATAATCGAGATCATTGATAATCCGTGGATGGGCGGCGTTTAACAATTTAGATTAATCTAGACAATGATCCGTGGATGGGCGGCTTGTCTAGTGTTATTTTGGTTTATTTCCCTATTCGATAGCATGATGAATTTACGTTATATGATTGCATGATTAGTGGGGTTGGCACGGGTGAAGTTAGGTTCTTGAATTCTTTCTCTGATTAAGTCACAAACCTTTTTATTTTCTGCATTTGATTTCTGCTACTTTCGTCACCA
This sequence comes from Rhodiola kirilowii, assembly GCA_033675215.1. Taxonomy (NCBI): domain Eukaryota; kingdom Viridiplantae; phylum Streptophyta; class Magnoliopsida; order Saxifragales; family Crassulaceae; genus Rhodiola; species Rhodiola kirilowii. Next base: position 50,147,848 of record CM066203.1, on the reverse strand, counting down.
CAAAACCTTTCATTAATCGGAATAGCTAAATAGGTCACTAGTTAGCTAGTATTCCCACTCGTTGTTCCTTGGATCGACCCTTGGCTTACTAAGGTTATAAATTTTGTTTGACTACGATTTGACCCCAAAAACACATAACTTGACAACTATAAAGGGTTAAAAATATGCCTGTCAAAATGGCACCGTCGCCGTTGCCGGGGAACAGTGCTTAGTGTGATATTAGATTTAATGTGTGTACTTTAGACTATTCCACCTTGTTTTTTACTTGAATTTTTCTGCCTAAATTTCTTCACTCACGGTGATTCTTGGCTCTTACAGGTACTAGCTAGTTCATGCCAAGGAAAACACCCCGACAGAAGAAAAAGGTTCAGGTATCAGACGAGGACACTCCGGACCAATGAAGAATTCTTTGCCAGGTCCAAAACGATGCTCGACAACTCCGAGCTCAGAATCGCAATTTCACAGCATTCAGGATGAATCAAAATCCATCATTGCTGAATGGGCTGGTTGAAGATGACCAGCAGCGTCCCGTTCAGCAGCTAGCTCGCAGGACCCTTGGAGACTACACTACTCCGTGTGTCTCAGGATTCCAATTCTGGCCGTTGCGCCACCTAGTGTAGACAACAACTGGGAGATCAAAACTGGGATGATTCAGATGGTACAGAATAACCAGTTTTCAGGGAGGATGAATGAAGACCCTCATCAGCACTTAAAGCAGTTTGTCCAAATGTGCAACACAGTGAAGACTAATGGTGTTCCTCCAGAATCCTACTACCTGAGGCTATTTCCATTCTCACTTTCTGACAAGGCTTGTAGGTGGCTAGACAGTCATGCAGAAGGGACATTCACTACTTGGGGTAAACTAGTTGAAGCTTTTCTACAAAAGTACTTCCCGCCATCAAAGATGGCACATTTCAGGAACAAGATCATCTCGTTTCGATCTATGGATGGCGAGACGCTCTAGGAGGCTTGAGAGAGGAACAAAGAGCTGATGAGACGGTGCCCCCATCGCAACCTGGAGTTATGGTAGATTATAGACACTTTCTATCAGGGAATCGACCAGGGAATGCCCACACTGATAAATCAAGCAGCTGGTGGAGGACTAAATTGAATCCCGCTGGAAGAGACATAAGATATTATAGAGAAAGCAGCTCAAGACTATCACCTCTGGATGAGTGATCGAGATAATCCAAAGGACAGAAAGGGTGTGCAAGATCTTTGTCACGCCGATGGCACCAATGATATAGTTGAGTTGACCAACACTGTGAAAATGCTTGCAACCGAAATAAAAAGTCTGAAGATAGACTTCGCTATGAAGTCATCAGTTGTTGCTAATGTGGCTACCTACTGTCAGATATGTGGTTCACCTGCTCATTTCACAGATAGTTGTCCAGTGATGGGATAAGATGATAACAGTGGAAACCAGGAGGATGCCAATTATGTTGGGAAAAAAGTCAAGGAAACGGTTTCGCCTCCGGATCAGGCATCAACCGGTGGGATAACCCAAACAGGAATAATCCCAACCTCTCCTATAAGCCACAGAATCATGCATCGCCCAGCTTCCCTTACAGACAGCAATAAAGTAATGCACCGTACCAACCCAGGAACCAGTATAACAACCAGCCCCAGTAATAGCAAAATCAAAATTCAGGGAGCTATAACAACCGAGATCATCCACAGCGAGATCAAACTCAGGACCAATGTCTAACCTGGAATCATTGCTGACTAACTTCCTAGCAAAATAGGATAAGTGGAACCAGGACCAGGTGAGGCGATTTGTGGAACAAGATAGGAGGCTTCAAGGAGTCGAGTAGTCACTAGAGCAGCTCGCTATTCAAAACAAAATATTGGAAACTCAGGTAGCACAGCAAGCAAATTCAGTGACCAGAGAACATGGGAAACTCCCATCGAAACCAGATCTGAACCCTTGGGCATCAGTGAATTCCATCACACTTCGAGGAGGGAGATAGATTGAGATGGTGCATGCTCAAGCCACTCGACCCCTTACTGAAAAATCAACGCCTAATTTTATGCCTGCTGATGAGAAAACGTCAAACAAAGCTAAAAACCGAGCTGAAAATTCTACACAAACAGTGGAGCCAGCCCCTTATAGACCTCCAGTTCCATTCCCTCAGCGGCTAGTCGCCACACGGTCAGACAAGGCTTTCAAACAATTCTTGGACAAGATTCGTACTCTGTACGTCACGCTGCCACTCAGGGAGTGCCATCACCCAGATTCCCACATATGCCAAATTCATGAAGGAGATTCTGACTGGGAAAAGAAAAATTGACGGGACCGAGACAATGGCCTTGAGCGAGGAGTGTAGTGCAGCCATGCACCAGCCCATGCCGCCTAAACTTAAGGATTCAGGGAGTTTTTCTATCCCTTGTGATATTGGTGGCATTGCTATTCATCGTGCTTTATGTGATCTTGGTGCTAGTGTATTTATCATGCCATATTCTTTGTATGCTAAACTGAATTTGGGTGATCTTTCTCCTACTAATGTCACTATTCACCTTGCAGATCGTTCTTGTAGACTCCCGAGAGGGATCCTTAAGGATGTCCCCGTCAAGGTGAAGAATATTTATATTCCTACTGATTTTATTGTGCTGGAGATTTCTAAGGACATAGACTTTCTGATTATACTTGGTAGACCATTTCTTTACACAGCTACGGTGGTCAATGACATGGATAGAGGGTCTATAGCTTTGCGAGTAGGTAGTGAAAGAGTCGTCTTCTATTTGCCTGATATGTGTAAGAGTCCTAGTCTGTTAGCTGACTGTGATGTATTGGACTCTGCTGACATTGATGACCCTATTTAACTAACCTCTCTTGAGTCTTACAGAGTAGTACCAGGCTGCCCAATGCCGATGGATATATGCGTAGTGAGCACTGAGGAAGCAGCTGAAGCTGGAGCTGAACAGACCACCGATTCAAGTAAGGAACCTTACAAGGTAGAGCTGAACCTCTACCTGCAAGTCTCAGGTATGAATTTCTTGGCTCTAACTCAACCTACCCGGTGATTGTGAATGCATCCTTGACTGATGTAGAGACTCATAGATTGCTAGTTGTCCTAAGAGAGCATAGGCCAGTCCTAGGTTATTCGATCGATGATATTAAGAGGATTAGCCCAGATATGTGCATGCATAGAACCCATCTAGAGGGCGATGCCAAGCCTACTAGGGACACCTTGAGACGTTTAAATCCTAAGTTGAATGATGTAGTGAAGAAGGAAATTATGAAATTATTGGATGCTGACATTATTTATTCTATTGCTGATAGTGAGTGGGTGAGTCATGTGCATGTTGTCCCTAAAAAGGGAGATTTGACTGTCGTTCGTAATGAGAATAATGACTTGATTCCTACTCGTACTAGGACTGGTTGGCGTATGTGCAGACACTATACGAAGTTGAATAAGGCTACTCGTAAGGATCACTTTCCTTTTCCTTTTATTGATCAAATGTTAGAACGTCTTGTGAAGCATAAGTTTTTCTGCTACCTCGATGGTTATAGTGGGTTTTCTCAGATCCCTATACACCCCGAGGACCATGAGAGACTACTTTCACTTGTCCTTTTAGCACATTTGCTTATAGACGCATGCCTTTCGGTCTTTGCAATGCACCCGCTACTTTTCAGCATTGTACGATGGCCATTTTTCTGATTTTATAGAAAACACCATGGAAGTATTTATGGATGATTTTTTGGTGTATGGCTCTTCATTCGATTCATGCCTCTCTATCCTTACTAATGTTCTTCGTCGTTGTGTTGACACTAACCTGGTTCTGAATTGGGAAAAGTGTCACTTTATGGTGCATGATGGTATAGTGTTGGGACACCTAGTCTCCAACAGAGGCATTGAAGTTGATCGTGCAAAGGTGGAGATGATTGAAAAATTGCCACCACCAAAAGACGAGAAAGGAATCAGGAGCTTTCTAGGGCATGCAGGTTTCTACAGGCGTTTCATTAAGGATTTCTCAAAGATAGCCAAGCCGCTCACTGACCTACTCTTCCATGACGCTAAGTTTAATTTTGATGAATCATGTTTTAATGCTTTCCACAATCTGAAATCTGCTCTTACTTCTGCTCCTGTAGTGCAGCCCCCTAACTGGGAGCTGCCATTTGAACTAATGTGTGATGCTAGTGATTTGCAGTGGGAGCAGTCTTAGGGCAGCGCGTTGACAAGAAGCTACACGTGGTTTACTATGCAAGTAAGGTCTTGGCTGGCGCAACAGCAAATTACACTACGATAGCGAAGGAGATGCTGGCCATCGTTTATGCCTTTGAGAAGTTTGGGCAGTATCTGATAGGGTCGAGGACCATTGTGTACACCGACCATGCTGCGATTAAGTACTTTCTATCAAAGAAGGATTCGAAACCTTGATGGATTCGATGGGTCCTCCTCCTGCAAGAGTTTGACATTGATATTAGAGACAAGAAGGGAGCTGAAAATCTAGTCACAGATCACCGGTCACACCTCAAGCTAGGAGAGCTCGACCGCGAAGAGGACAAACTCCCGATGACTGATTCTCTAGCAAGGGAGCAGCTAATGAGTGTCGATGTCGGCACCACCCCATGGTACGCAGATTTCGTCAACTATTTGGCCCGTGGTATTATTCCTCATGACCAATCGCACAACCAGAAGAGGAAATTTCTGCACGATGTAAAGAGGTACTTCTGGGATGACCCATTTCTATACAAATTATGTGCTGACGGTCTCAACATGACGTGTGTTGATGAGGACCAGATCAGATGGATCCTAGAGCGCTGCCATTCATCACAATGGTGGCCACGGTGCTGGTTTAAAAATAGCTGCAAAGGTTCTACAGTCTGGGTTCTACTGGCCTGCTTTATTTAAGGATGCACACGAGTTTGTTAAAGCTTGTGATCAATGCCAGAGGACGGGGAATATTTATAAGCAACAGGAGATGCCCCAGCGGAGCATTCTTGCAGTGGAGTTATTTGACGTATGGGGGGTCGATTTCATGGGACCATTCCCACCTTCTTATGGAAATCAGTACATCCTGGTAGCAGTCGACTATGTTTCAAAGTGGGTTGAAGCAGTGGCTGCTCCTACTTGCGACGCCAAGGTGGTAATAAAACTGTTTCAGAAGGTTATATTTCCTCGGTTTGTAGTCCCCCGGACGGTTATTAGTGATGGAGGCTCCCACTTCAAAGAAAGGAATTTCGAGACGCTGCCAAAGAAATATGGTGTTTATCAAAAGGTTGGCACTCCATATCACCCTCAGGCCAGTGGGAAGGTAGAGATCTCTAATCGAGAGATCAAGACATATTGGGGAAGACAGTTTTGAGCCATAGGAAGGATTGGGCGTCCAAGCTAGATGACGCGCTGTGGGCATATAGGACTGCATTCAAAACTCCTATTGACATGAGTCCTTTCAGGCTTATCTATGGAAAAACCTGCCATCTACCAGTTGAACTTGAGTACAAGGCTCTGTGGGCAATCAAAGAGCTGAATATGAATGTGAACGCAGCTGGGGAAAAGAGACTGCTACAGCTAAATGAGCTTGATGAGATCAGATTGGACTCCAATGAAAATGCTCGTATTTATAAGGAGAGGACGAAGAAGTGGCATGATAAGCAAATAGTGCGCAGAGAATTCAATGAAGGCGAGCGAGTTCTTCTGTGTAACTCTCGCCTTAGATTATTTCCTGGGAAGATGCGCACCAAATGGAGTGGTCCATACACAGTAGAGAGAGCATACCCAGACGGCCATGTGGAGCTCAGCGTTAAGGGAGGAAAATCAATGGTGGTCAATGGGCAGCGCCTCAAGCATTACCACGTCTTGAAGCATCTGGTGCCTCCTGAAGGCATAGACGATAACTGACGGAGCGCACCACACCGTCGTTAATGTGCGATGGCTCTGTGCAAAAATAAATTTATAAGTCCGCTACTCGTACTCTACTATTGGGTAGTAAAGCGGTAAGTAAGGGTCGAACCCAAGGGAATTAGTGGATAGTTGTACTTTTGAAGATGAAGATGAAAGTAAGACAGTTGGGGGTGGTTGTGATTTTAGTACTGAAAGTAGCGTGGGTTAGTTGTGATTTTAGTGCTGAAAAGTAAATGACTGAAAGTAAAGAAAGTAAATACGAGACTGAAAGTAAATACTGAAAAGTAAAGTGCTTGAAGGACAAGTCTTGCTGAAAGTAAATGCTTGAAGGACAAGACTTACGGAAAGTAATTGCTTGAAGGACAAGACTTACGGAAAGTAATTGCTTGAAGGACAAGACTTACGGAAAGTAAGCAGTTGATATGGACTGAAAGTAAAGTTACAGAAAGTAAATGACTGGAAAGTAAACAGTTGATAGTAAGACTGAAAGTAAGTGACAGGTGATGTTTGAATCAAAGGAAAGATTCGGTATCAGGGGCCTTGTATCATAGTCTGTTTATCATTGACCTCTAATGATCATACTAAGTGTTCAAAAGTGAATCAAGGCTATTCCTAGCACATGACTTGCCACACCGTCTAGTCTTTTGCAAGACAAAGAACTCTTGTTCTAGTATGTGCATCCATTTGATCATCATTCCTGATAAACCAAATGGTGTTTTAAAGAGGTTGACTTCCACAGATAAGCTGTGCTCTTCCGAGCCTCCACTTTTCCACAGAAGATCACGAACCCATGGCAAAGCTTTGCTCTTCCGAGCATCCACTCAACCAATGGAATTCTGACCTAATATAAGGCACCTAGAACAAGTTGAACACAAAGAGGCACTAAGAGAAGGGTCTAAAACATTTTATGATACAAGTACACCCCTTCAACCGAATGAAGGGTTTAGCTACGAATATCCATAGAGGTGGATATCATAGCTTAGTACTGAGTAAAATAAAGGTTTTGAAAGACAGGAAAAGTAAAGGTTTTGAAAGTAAAGACAAGGAAAGTAAAGGGAGAATACTCAAGAACCAACAGGAGTAAACTCAAGAACAGCGTAAAGTAAAGGAAATACTTAAGTACTTCAAGAACCGACAAGAGTACTTAAGAACAAACTTGGAGCTTTTGATTCAAAGTAAAGTGTTTACATGGATTGTGTTGTAAAATCTAGAGAGCTTCTCTCACTACAAGAACTATGGATGTTGGGATGGACTGAGGATGAGATGATGAACTAAGGAAAGAGGAGCTCTCTTATTTATAGGCATGGAGGAGGAATGAGGAGGCAACACATGGCAAGAGGGGGATGGAGGAGCTTAAAGCCACCGGTGGTGAGGTGTCTCTCCCCATAGCCGCCGGCCACATGGCTTGAGAGGAGAGGTGGAGGGCTTAGCCGCCCATGTGGTGGAGGAGGGGAGGATATGTGTGAGTGGAATGAGATCTTTTCTCCAAAAAGCCATCGGTTGGAATGTAACTCCAGTTGCCCTTTGGTTGCCTCTTCGGTTGCCCTTTGGTTGCTCCTTAGTTAACATCAAAAGATAAGTCACTTATACTTGGCATTTCACTTGTGTTCTTGATCTTTGATGGAATAAGTCATTGGGACTTAGTTGTGGCTTGATCAGAGTATTGTCGGAGTATGGTCAATCCTGACTTGTAATCCATTTTCAGCGTTAAGAACTCCATTTTAGCTCGTTTTCATCTTTACTCCTTGAAATGGTCTGTAGAACAAAAGTGAAACTAACAAGTAAAAGTTGTCAAGATAAAGCATCCAATTTGGTGGGTTTAACTGTCTTAACGAATCATATAAATATGGTCCATCAGATCACCCCACACTTTTAGTTGTTCGTCCCGAACAATGCCTTTTTTAAGAGATGTGCACACAATCCAAGTAAAAACTTCAAATAGGAAAGTGAGATTGTGGGACTAGATTTATCCTATTCATGCATTACTTACTTATTACCAAACTAAACTGTGTAAATACTTAGAAGAAACTTGATACTTGTACCTTCGAGCTGAGATGCAAATTAATTTGGATGTTTTGGGAGATAGCCCTTTTCAGGCTCCTGGACTGCATTCTCTGGACCGACTCGCACTTTATGGTTAACTTGTCGCTTTCTCTAGCACATGATTCGGTTCGGGTTTCACTGAGTTGAGTACTTTCATTTCTTTTTGGTGAGGGACAGCTTCTGAAGTGAATTGGCCTTTGGCCTTTGATGTTGAATTGGAGTTTCTTCACTTTTGTTTCGGTTAAAACCTTCACAATTTTGGCTTTTGGCCTTTGATTAGCTTATTCGAGCTTTTACTTCTTTGTGACTTGCTTGTCCATTTTCTCAACCTTTCTTTTGGAGGTCCAATCGTCGCCCGAGCGCATATGGAAATACCTCCCCGCTCTTTCTCATCCTTGCCGTTTTGCGCGGGTCAAGATGATGGTCGCTCATCTATTTTCTCGGCTACTAGGACTAGAGATAGGACAGTTTGATTCCCGTCCCGCCTCTTGCATAAACGCTGCACGGCGGAGATGACTCTGATCTTCTTTGAAACCCGAAGTGCAGCCTCCACTGACTTCGTAAACCATATAGTGAAATTCAGTCCTTCAATTGCTTGCCAAGCCTCTCTAGGGCATTTTATGTCAACTCCACATCCCCTGTATATCTCAGCACAAAAGCACAAATGAGAAATTACATTTTAAGTTTTTAAACAGTTGAGATTTCACAAGGTAAATGCATGAATTATGATCTATCTTTTTCACATTCTCAAGTTTATATTTTCAAAAAGATAATATTAAAGGAAAAGGAAAAAAGAAAGCATGTTAACTAACTATGTACAAAGGTGGTTCTCACCCCACACTTTTGAACGAAGGCGTGCCTCACAGCACAACTTAGTTCAAAAGTCATGCAAGCAAATATATACAGGAAAGGTGAGAATGTTTTAAGGCAAAAAACTAAATGGCAGAAATTAAATGACTGAAAGTAAGATAAGTGTCGGGTTACCTCCCGACCAGTGCCTTTGTTTAACGTCGTTAGCTCGACAGTACCTCATTCCTGGATTATAAGGTGGGATTCCATGGGTGGCTCAGGTTGTATTTTGTTGTTGTCAAGTTAACCTCGCCATGGTAGTGTTTGACTTGCTGCCCATTCACATTGAATCGTCTTCCATCCTCCATGCTTTCCAACTCAAGCATCCCATGGTTGAATATCTTAGTCATGGTATAAGGACCGGTCCATCTTGATTTTAGTTTGCCTGGAATCAACTTCAATCGTGAGGAGAAGAGTAGTACTTGTTGTCCTTCCTCAAATGAGCACCGGAGGATGAATTTGTCATGATACAATTTTGTCCGCGCCTTGTAGTCTGTTTGCCCTTCATAGGCCTCAAGCCACAACTCTTCAAGCTCACACAGATTAAGCTTCCTATCCAGTCCGGCAGCCTTCAACTCCGGATTGCAATGCTTGAGCGCTCAATAGGCTTTATGTTCAAATTCCACCGGAAGGTGACATGCCTTCCCGTAAACAAGCCGAAAGGGGGAGGTTCCAATTGGCGTCTTGTATGCCGTTTGATAAGCCCAAAGAGCTTCGTCTAGCCTTTAACTCCAATCTTTCCTACCGGGTTTCACCATCTTTTCTAGAATGCCTTTGATTTCGCGGTTGGAGATCTCCGCTTGACCGTTGGTTTGGGGATGATACGCCGTGGATGTTCGGTGGTGGACATGGTAGCGTTTCCAGGTGGCAGCCATTATGCGGTTGCAGAAATGAGTTCCTTGGTCGCTTATTATGGCCTTGGGTACCCCGTACCTACAAAACAGGTTAGTGCGCAAAAAATCTATGACAGTTTTTGCATCGTCGTACCTTGTGGCCTTAGCCTCCACCCATTTTGACACATAATCTACAGCAACTAGAATGTAAGTATAACCGCATGAAACTGGGAATGGACCCATGAAATCAATGCCCCAAATGTCGAAAACATCGTTGACCAATATGGGTACTTGAGGCATCTCATTTCTAGCTGACATATTTCCTTCTCTTTGACACCTATCGCACTTTTTACACTTCTCATATGCATCTCTAAATACACTCGGCCAAAAGAAGCCGCTATCTAGGATTTTCCTAGCGGTTCTCCTAGGCCCGAAGTGTCCTCCACATGCAAACTCATGGCAAAAGCTAATGACAGAAGCTATTTCATTATCGGGGATGCATCTCCTAAGTATTTGATCTGCTCCTATTTTCCATAAATAAGGATCATCCCATAAGTAGTGTCTAGCATCATGCCTAAGTTTCATGCATTGTGCTTTAGTAAAAGGAGGAAATGTACCTCCTACAAGGTAGTTGACGATTGAGGCATACCACGGCACCTTGGTTGAGACTGCATAGAGGTGTGATGGACCATAATTATACGAATCATAAACACAGTTAAACCCACCAAATTAGACTCTTTGTCTATTTAACTTTTGCTTGTTAGTTCGGATATTTATCTACAGGGTATTTTGGAGTTTAGAGAGAATACACGCTAAGGAGGAGTTTTTAAGCTGAAAATATATTACGAGTCATTCCAAGGTCACGACCAAATGCCGACTGAAGAAATCTTAAGATCCTGACATGGAATCACTCAAAACAAGTCCAACCGAAGAGCAACCAAAGTCAGTCCGGAGCTGAAATGAACCGATAGTTTTGTGAAAACTTCACAAAACTCACAAAATCTCTTCTCCCCTCCATATGACCGGCGGCTTTGAGCAAAGGATGACTCATGGGGGGCGGCTCCTCCCTTCCCTCCCCATGTGACCGGCGGCTTTCCTCCCCTCCCTTGGATGCTTGCCATGTGTCCTCATCAAAACCACATCTTCCCTTCCTTTAAGCCTATAAATACACCTCCCCTTCACTTGTAATCTTCATCCTATCCACAATTCCAACATCACAAACACAAGTCACTTATCTCTCTAGATTTTGGGCACTATTGTAAACACTTGTTTTAAATCTATAATACTCCTGTTGGTTCTTGAGTATTCTAGTAGTTCTTGAGTACTCTTGTCGGTTCTTGAAGTACTCAAGCTTGTCTTTACTTTTCACTGTTCTTGAGTACTCTTGTCGGTTCTTGAAGTACTCACCCCTTTCCTTTACTGTCTTTTACTTTCGAAACCTTTACTTTCCTGTCTTTCAAAACTGCAACTTTACTTTCCTTGTCTTTACATTCAAAACATTTACTATTCCTGCCTTTCAAAACCTTTGATTTTTAAGTACTTAGCTATGATGTCCTCTTCCATGGATAATCGTAGCTAAACCCTTCATTCGGTTGAAGGGGTGTACTTGTGTCATAAAATGTTTTAGACCCTTTTCTTAATGCCTCTTTGTGTTCAACTTGTTCTAAGTGCCTTATATTAGGTCAGAACTTCATTGGTAGAGTGGATGCTTGGAAGAGCAAAGCTCTATCATGAACTCGCGACCTCCGTGGATAAGTTGAGGCTCGGAAGAGCACAGCTTATTTGTGGAGATCAACCTCTTCCAAAAACCATTTGATTTATCAGGAATGATGGTCAAATGGATGCACATATTAGACAAGAGTACTACGTCTTGCAAAAGACTAGACGGTGTGGCAAGTCTTGTGCTAGGAATAGCCTCGATTCACTTTTGAACACTTAGTATGGTCATTAGCGGTCAATGCTAAACAGGCTATGATACAAGGCCCCCGAAACCGAATGCTTTCCTTAGATTAAAACACCACCTGCATTTACTTTCAATTTTAGTATAAACCGCAATATCAACTGCTGACGTTCCGCAAGACTTGCCGATCACGCAACAACCGTTGTAAGTCATCTCTTTTATTTTCAGTATTTACTTTTTTGTCATTTACTTTTCCGCACTAAAAACCAAAACCAACCAAAAAAACACTTACTTTTCCGCACTAAAACCTCAATCAACCTAAAACACGCTCCATCCCTGTACGATCCCTCAAAGAACAACTTATCCCCTTAATTCCCTTGGGTTCGACCCCTACTTACCACTTGCTACCTAGTAGTAAAGTCCCGAGTAGCGGAGATATAAATTTATTTTGCACAGAGAACACCGCACCTTAACGACAGTGCGGTGGGCTCCGTCAAAATTGGCGCCGTTGCCGGGGAGCTTAGTTACTTAATCGGATAAGTTCTTTGAATCGATACTCGCTTCAAAACAACCATGTCTCGCGAAGGAAGCCACCATGACTACCAGGATGACGACGAGATAAACCTGTACGGTCATAATTATGAGGCGCCGCCTCTATTTCTTGACGATCCGGAACATCTCATCTGAAACCAAGGAGCTCGTAATCGGGAAGGCGTCCAAAGAAACCAAGAACCACCCGAGGACCGAAATTAAGCTGGTCCAGTACCACCCCTTAGACATCCCCCACTCCCTCAACATCAACAAATGCCGAGACGAGGACCCATCTTTGAAGATTATGGGGATAACAACTACCGTGCACCCACTATGGGAGAACTCAATGCCCCAGATTTCAAAACGCATCCGTGGTGAATTTGCCAGGGCCCTGAACTAGAAAACATTACCGTCGACATGTCCGTGGTCCACAATTTGCCAAAGTTCTCAGGAACTAATGGAGAATCAGCAATGACTCATCTCCAGCGCTTACATGGTATTTGCCAAAACTTAAAACCAAATGGCGTAAATATAGACGAATTCAAGTTAAAGGCGTTCTATTTTTCCCTCATTGACTCGGCAAACGACTGGTTCCTTTCATTGCCTTCGGGAAGCATCAGAACATGGGTTCAGATGCAAAGGAAATTCCTGGACAAATACTACCCAATGACAAGAGCGATGCAAGTAAGAAGGCAACTGCAGGACATAAGGCAGGGACCTAATGAAACCATGTACGACTACCTGGAAAAATTCAACCACCTGGAGAGAAGCTGCTGCACTCTTGGACTACCCGAGAAGATCATCATCGAGTACCTAATTAATGGACTAACTGAGTTAGACAAAATGCTCCTGGATGCCTCAGCTGGAGGATCCATGATGAATCTATCATTAAGTGGCATAAGGGATCTCATTACCAACGTTGCTGAAAATGCTCGGATTACAGAGGAAACTACTCGTCAAAATGAATGCTTCCGAACAAAAAACGCATCACAAGCCGAGACATCAGTAAACTCCATGCCAGAAGAGATGAGATAAATGAAGGAAATGATGATGCAATTATTACAAAAGCAGACAGTTCAAGTAAGACCTTGCGAGTTTTGTGGCTCTACGGACCACAAGACTGATGCATGCCCAACTTTGATCAAAGTCAACCCGGTGGAGGCCAATGTAGTAAGAGGATACCAAGAGAACAACAACAAAGCCGTACCCCAACCAGCTCAGACGCTCTACCAACCTCCCCACAAGCAGTACAACCAGAACGCCCCACCAACGAGCCAGTATCAATAAAGGGGACCAAACTAGTACCCGATAGGCCAATATCAACAGAAGGCTCCAAATCAATATCAGGCGGGCCCGAGTAATCAGCAAGGACCAAACAAGTGGCTGAAGGACATGATGAAGGAACTCTCGAGTACTGTGCAGCAATCCTCGAGTGCTGTGCAGCAATTGTCGGGCTCTGTGCAACGGTTGAGTACTACTGTGTATCAAAACCAGGCGAAAAATGATGGAGCAATAGCCGACCTGAAAAAAAAAATGTCTCAGCTCGCCACCTCAATATTCGAGCGAAATAATGAGCTTGGTCAACTTCCTTCACAAACCATTCAAAACCCGAAGGAAAATGTTAATGTCGTGACCCTAAGGAGTGGGAAAAAGCTTGCCGTCAAACCCATGGAGCAAGCGGAGGACAAAAGCCCAAGGTTGTCCGGAGAAGAATAAATGAAGCCCGAGACTCGCGGAACTCTTGAGAAGGATGCGGCCGAGAAAAATGGGAACGCACCTGAGGAACACAGGCCTAGCCTGGTTCCACCATCCGAAGAACAAAGGCCACACCCGGTGCCCAGAACCGATACCTCCAAGATCCGCGCCGCGCTTCCAATTCCAGTGCCAGCCCGAGTACCAAAACAACATGTCATGGATGAGGACGTGTTTGAATTATTCAGCAAAGTCGAAATCAACATCCCCCTCTTAGAAGCCATCAAGCAAATCCCTCGATATGCTAAGTTTCTAAAGGACCTTTGCACCAACCGGAGGATGAGCAATAGAAATGATCAAGAGCTAATGAGAAGGGACGTATCGGCTGTCATGCAACGAAAGGTGCCCCCCAAATACGGAGATCCGGGAACTTACACCATTCCATGCACAATTGGCAACATCCGAATCGAGAACTGCATGCTAGACCTTGGAGCATCAATCAACGTCTTGCCCTTCTCTATCTACTCATGCCTTAGAATCGGGCCGCTCGAACCTACCGGTCTCACTATTCAACTGGCAGACCGATCGTGCAAACAGCCCGAGGGCAAAATTGAAGACGTTTTGGTCCAAGTAAGAGAATTGGTGTTTCCAGTAGACTTCTACGTCCTTAAAATGGAGAATAGTGGGCCAACAGACCATGCTCCTATCCTTCTCGGTCGACCATTTCTTAAAACCTCGAAAATGAAAATAGACTGCGGGAGTGGGATGCTATCAATGGAAGTAGAAGGAGAGGTCTTCAGCTTTGACATATTCAGAGCAATGAAGCATCCCATGGAGTTCGAGGAAGTGCACGCTCTCGACGCTTTGGACGACCTAATCCAAGAAGTTCAACCAGAACCAAGAGCGGATCCCTTAGAACTCATACTCAATGGAGCCGAGAGCTCATATGACTTGGCCGAAGGCCTGCATGAAACACTAGCCCACTTAACAATCTCGGAGCCTCTCACACCAGGATATGAAGTCAACGAGGTAAAATTATTCAAATCAAATACCTTTTTACCCTCGGTGATGCAAGCTCCCAAAATAGAATTGAAGCCCCTGCCCGTGCATCTGAAATACGCATTCCTAGGGGAAAATAACAGCTCCCGGTAATCATAAAAAGTGGCCTAGAAACAGACCAGGAGCGTCGTTTGATAAAAGTGCTGAGATAACATAAGTTGGCTATTGGATGGACTCTAGCCGACTTGAGAGGAGTCAACCCAGCAGTTTGCATGCATCGTATCTTACTCGAGGATGGAGCTAAGCCGTCAAGAGAACCTCAGCGACGACTCAATCCAATCATGATGGAAATCGTCCAGAAGGAAATACAGAAGCTCCTGGATGTAGATGTAATCTATCCAATATCGGATAGCCAGTGGGTGAGTCCAGTCCACATAGTCCTGAAGAAAACTGGAATCACAATCGAGGAAGATGCCGAAGGAAAAATGGTGACAACAAGGGTCAAGAACGGCTGGAGAATGTGCATCGACTACAGAAAATTGAACGCCGTCACAAGAAAGGACCATTTCCCTCTGCCATTCATCGATCAAATGTTAGACCGACTGGCGGGCAAACCGTACTTTTGCTTCCTGGACAGATTCTCAGGCTACAACCAGATTACCATAGCGCCTGAGGACCAAGAGAAGACCACATTCACCTGCCCATTTGGCACATTTGCTTTCAGAAGAATGTCGTTCGGTCTATGCAATGCTCCGGGGACTTTCCAAAGAGTAGTGACCAGCATCTTCTCAGACATGATCGGAATATTCATCGAAGTCTTCATGGACGACTTCACCATCTATGGCGATACATTCGATGCTTGCCTAGACAACTTAAGCACGGTTCTGGCACGATGTGTCTCGATGAACCTTGTGCTCAACTATGAGAAGTGCCATTTCATGGTAACTCATGGAGTGGTCTTAGGGCACGTCGTCTCACAAGAAGGCATAGAGGTGGATAAATCTAAAATAGACCTGATCATGACTTTACCATAACCCTCCACTGTCCGAGACATCCAATCCTTCCTTGGGCATGCGGGATTTTACCGACGGTTCATCAAGGACTTCTCCAAAAAGGCTTTGCCTCTATCCACTCTCCTCCAAAAAGAAGTCCCTTTTGAATTCACCAATACATGCAAGGAAGCCTTCAATGAGCTCAAAAAGGCCCTCACTAGCACCCCCGTCATCCAAACTCCGGATTGGAAAAAACCTTTTGAAATCATGTGCGACGCAAGCGACTTTTCTTTGGGGGCAGTTCTCGGCCAAAAAATTGATAAGAAGGCGGGAGTGATCTACTATGCCTCAAGAACCCTAGATCATGCCCAATGAAACTACTCCACCATCGAGAAGGAACTCTTGGCAGTGGTATTCGCTCTGGAAAAATTTAGATCTTATTTGCTTGGAGCAAAAGTGATAGTTTATTCTGACCATGCTGCCATCCGTTACCTAATGAAGAAAAAGGAGGCCAAACCAAGGCTCATTCGGTGGATCTTGCTACTGCAAGAATTTGATATGGAGATAAGGGACAAAAAGGGGATTGAGAATATTGTGGCAGACCATCTAAGCAGGATTGTCCGGGAGGAAGAAGAAGGGCACATAACGGAGTCATTTCCAGACGAGCACCTATACGCCGTCTCAACCAAGGTGCCGTGGTATGCCTCAATCGTCAACTACCTTGTAGGAGGTACATTTCCTCCCTCTTTTACTAAAGCACAATGCATGAAACTTAGGCACGACGCTAGACATTACTTATGGGATGATCCCTATTTATGGAAAATAGGAGCATATCAAATACTTAGGAGATGCATCCCCAATAATGAAATAGCTTCTGTTATTAGCTTTTGCCATGAGTTTGCATGTGGAGGACACTTCGGGCCTAGGAGAACCGCTAGAAAAATCCTAGGTAGCGGCTTTTTCTGGCCAAGTATATTTAGAGATGCATGTGAAAAGTGTCAAAAGTGTGATATACTTAATGGTCAAGTACCCGTAGGAAATGTGTCAGCTAGAAATGAGATACCTCAAGTACCCATAATGGTCAACGATGTTTTTGACATTTGGGGCATTGATTTTATGGGA
Source organism: Rhodiola kirilowii (assembly GCA_033675215.1). Classification (NCBI taxonomy): domain Eukaryota; kingdom Viridiplantae; phylum Streptophyta; class Magnoliopsida; order Saxifragales; family Crassulaceae; genus Rhodiola; species Rhodiola kirilowii. Next base: position 50,131,038 of record CM066203.1, on the reverse strand, counting down.
CCATTCCCAGTTTCATGCGGGTATACTTACATTTTAGTTGCTGTAGATTATGTGTCAAAATGGGTAGAAGCCAAGGCCACAAGGTGCGACGATGCAAAGACTGTCATAGAATTTTTGCGCACTAACCTGTTTTGTAGGTACGGAGTACCCAAGGCCATAATCAGCGACCAAGGAACTCATTTCTGCAACCGTATGATGGCTTCCACCTTAAAACACTACCATGTCCACCACCGGACGTCCACGGCATATCACCCTCAAAGCAATCGTCAAGCGGAGATCTCCAACCGCGAAATCAAGAGTATTCTAGAAAAGATGGTGAAGCCGGCAAAGGAAAGATTGGAGTCAAAGGTTGGATGAAGCTCTTCGGGCTTAACGGACGGCATACAAGACGCCAATTGGGACCTCTCCATTTAGACTTGTTTATGGAAAAGCATGCCACCTTCCGGTGGAATTAGAACATAAAGCCTATTGGGCGCTCAAGCAGTGCAATCCAGATTTAAAAGCTGCCGGACTAGATAGGTAGCTTAAGCTATGCAAACTTGAAGAATTGCGGCTTGAGGCCTATGAAGGGCAAACGGACTACAAGGCGCGGACAAAATTATATCATGACAAATTCATCCTCCGGCTCTCATTTGAGGAAGGACAATAAGTACTACTCTTCTCCTCACGGTAGAAGTTTATGCCAGGCAAACTGAAATCAAGATGGACCGGTCCTTATACCGTGACTAAGATATTCAACCATGGGATGCTTGAGTTGGAAAGCATGGAGGATGGAAGACGATTCAATGCGAATGGACAGCAAGTCAAACACTACCATGGCGAGGTCAACTTGACAACAGAAAAATATGACCTATGCCACCCATGGGATCCGACCTTATGATCCATGATTGAGGTATCGTCGAGCCAACGACGTTAAACAAAGGCACTGGTCGGGAGGTAACCCGACACCTTACTTACTTTCAGTCATTTTATTTTATGTCATTTAGTTTTTGCCTTGTGCCGTTCTCACCTTTCCTGTAAATATTTGCTTGCAATCGGCTTTTGAACTAAGTCGTGCTGTGGGGCACGCCTTTGTTCAAAAGTGTGGGGTGAGAACCGCCTTTGCACATAGATAATTATCATGCTTTCTTTTTTCCTTTTCCCTTAATATTATCTTTTTGAAAATATGAACTTGAGAATGTGAAAAAGATAGATCATAATTAATGCATTTACCTTGTGAAAATTCAACTATTTAAAAACTTAGGATGTAACTTCTCATTTGTCCCTTTGTGCTGAGATAAACAGGGGATGTGGAGTTGATAGAAAATGCCCTAGAGGGGCTTGGCAAGCAATCGAAGGACTGAATTTTGCTATATGGTTTACGAAGTCAGTGGAGGCTGCACTTCGGGTTTCAGTTGATTCAGAGTCATCTCCGCCATGCAGCGTTTATGCAAAAAAGGCGGGAAGGGAATCAAACCGTCCTATCTCTAGTCAGAGTAGCCGGGAAACAAATGAGCGACCCTCATTTTGACCCGCGCGAAACGGCGAAGATGAGAAAGAGCGGGGAGGTATTTCCATATGCTCGCGGGCGATGATTGGACCTCCAAAAAAAGGCTTGAGAAAATGGACTAGCAAGCCACAAAAAGGCAAAAGCTCAAAGAAGCTAATCAAAGGCCAAAGGCCAAAGTTGTGAAGGTTTTAACCAAATAAAAGTGAAGTACTCAAAGAGTCAAATCAAAGGCCAAAGGCTAAAGGCTGATTCACTACAAAAGCTGTCCCTCGCCAAAAAGAAATCAAAAGGCTCAACTCAGTGAAACCCGAACCGAATCATGTGCTAGAGAAAGCTACAAGGAAACCATATAGTGCGAGTCAGTCCCGAGAATGCAGTCCAGGAGCCTGAAAAGGGTTATCTCCTGAAACATCCGAATTAATTTGCATCTCGGCGTGAAGGTACACGTATCAAGTTTCTTCTAAGTATTTATACGGTTTAATTTGGTAATAAGTAAGTAATGCATGAATTAGGATAAATCTAGTCCCACAGTCTCACTTTCATATTTTAAAAGTTTACTTAGATAGTATGTGCCGCCCTTTAATAGCATTGTTCGGGACGAACAACTAAAAGTGTGGGGTGATCTGATGGACCATAATTATACGAATCATAAACACATTTAAACCCACCAAATTAGACTCTTTGTCTATTTAACTTTTGCTTGTTAGTTGTGATATTTATCTACAGGGTATTTTGGAGTCTAGAGAGAATACACGCTAAGGAGGAGTTTTTAAGCTAAAAATATATTACGAGTCATTCCAAGGTCACGACCAAATGCCGACTGAAGAAATCTCAAGATCCTGACATGGAATCACTCAAAACAAGTCCAACCGAAGAGCAACCAAAGTCAGTCCGGAGCTGAAATGAACCGATAGTTTTGTGAAAACTTCACAAAACTCACAAAATCTCTTCTCCCCTCCATATGACCGGCGGCTTTGAGCAAAGGATGACTTGTGGGGGGCGGCTCCTCCCTTCCCCCCCCCCCCATGTGACCGGCGGCTTTCCTCCCCTCCCTTGTATGCTTGCCATGTGTCCTCATCAAAACCACATCATCCCTTCCCTTAAGCCTATAAATACACCTCCCCTTCACTTGTAATCTTCATCCTATCCACAATTCCAACATCACAAACACAAGTCACTTATCTCTATAGATTTCGGGCACTATTGTAAACACTTGTTTTAAATCTATAATACTCCTGTTGGTTCTTGAGTATTCTAGTAGTTCTTGAGTACTCTTGTCGGTTCTTGAAGTACTCAAGCTTGTCTTTACTTTTCACTGTTCTTGAGTACTCTTGTCGGTTCTTGAAGTACTCACCCCTTTCCTTTACTATCTTTTACTTTCGAAACCTTTACTTTCCTGTCTTTCAAAACTGCAACTTTACTTTCCTTGTCTTTACTTTCAAAACATTTACTATTCCTGCCTTTCAAAACCTTTACTTTTTAAGTACTTAGCTATGATGTCCTCTTCCATGGATAATCGTAGCTAAACCCTTCATTCGGTTGAAGGGGTGTACTTGTGTCATAAAATGTTTTAGACCCTTTTCTTAATGCCTCTTTGTGTTCAACTTGTTCTAAGTGCCTTATATTAGGTCAGAACTTCATTGGTAGAGTGGATGCTCGGAAGAGCAAAGCTCTATCATGAACTCGCGACTTCCGTGGATAAGTGGAGGCTCGGAAGAGCACAACTTATTTGTGGAGATCAACCTCTTCCAAAAACCATTTGATTTATCAGGAATGATGGTCAAATGGATGCACATATTAGACAAGAGTACTACGTCTTGCAAAAGACTAGACGGTGTGGCAAGTCTTGTGCTAGGAATAGCCTCGATTCACTTTTGAACACTTAGTATGGTCATTAGCGGTCAATGATAAACAGGCTATGATACAAGGCCCCCGAAACAGAATGCTTTCCTTATATTAAAACACCACATGTATTTACTTTCAATTTTAGTATAAACCGTAATATCAACTGCTGACTGATGAGCCGTATTTATACGACTCATCGAGTCATTAATTCCCACCAATTCCTGCACTTTATTATACGAACAGTTACTTTTTAGTATTGTTTCGTGTTTTAGGTGATTTGGAAGCTCTAGGAGGAATCGCACTCAAAAGGCGGCTTTTGAAGCCTAAAACATCACAAGGAATTATTGACCGGCTTATTTACAGTTGACGAAGTTTTGAAGATCGAAGCACTTTGGAGTTGTCAACAGCTTTTTTCCGCGGAGGCCTCAACAATAAGGAGGCGCGGACGTCTGAATATATTTCAGTAATGCAAGAGACGTCCGCGGGAGATAAAATCAGGAGGCGTCCGTGCGGAAACTCCAGTACCAGCAGATCGGCTGTTCGAGCATATTTCCGATCATCTCCTTGCAGGCGATTGATTGAGGCGGCTTAGAGGATTCCAGAAGCTTCTAGATTGTGTCTTCTCCAAGCAAGAAGATAGCGTAGAGATCAAGTAAGGATCGAGATTTGGAAATCTTTCCAAGTGGGTCTATTCTTTTGCGAGAATCCAAGGCCCATTCCATCCTATATATAGAACAGCAACGCAAGACCACAAATCATCCCTCATCACACATTCCAGTCTTCTCCTCTCATACACGGCCGAAGCTCTAACTCCTCCGCCCGTCACCATTGTTGCGCCGCCCTTGCTCTGCCAGCTCTTCCGCCCACTCGGCCGTGACTCAGCCCTCACGGCTAATTGCTTTATTCTGGGTTTAGTGAAGTTTCTTATTTCTTTTGTTTTCTGCATTAATTCCATGGCCATGTGTAACTAAACCCTACATTCGGATTAGGGTTGAATAATTGTGACTACGTTTTTGAGACTTGGATCTTAATGCTATATTCTATGTTTTACTGATTCTCGTATATGAATTCCCTGAAATATTGTTAGACTAGACGTATACTTTGTCGTGAAATCTAGTTGAGCATATTTCTACATTAATCATCTATCTAATACTTTGTCGTTTAGATAGGTAGTACGACTAGGGCAATTAACACCTTGCCGGGTTAATTAAACCTAGGGGAATTTGTTCGTGGCGTAACACCTTTGTCGGGTTATTTGGGAAGTCACCTTTGTCGGGACAACCACACTTAAAACACGAATTAGATATTTAGAAGTCTATGATAAAACAAGTCACAATTGAATAAAACCCTAATCTGAACGCTTCTCTCTGATATTCACAACTTCATTATTTCGCACTCTACTTTTGGTTTACTAACCGATACTCTCATTCCAGTTTCTTGTTTTCCTCTCTTTACAGAACAAAGTAGTAGCTATCTAGCTCCCTTGGGTTCGACCCTTGCTTGCCATTGTGCTAACCCACAGTTCAGGACAAGGAAATTATAAATTGTTTTTGCACAGGTACGACGACAGCCTGTTCACTGACGTTCCGTAAGACTTGCCGATCACGCAACAACCGTTGTAAGTCTTCTCTTTTATTTTCAGTATTTACTTTTTAGTCATTTACTTTTCCGCACTAAAAACCAAAACCAACCAAAAAAACACTTACTTTTCCGCACTAAAACCTCAATCAACCTAAAACATGCTCCGTCCCTGTACGATCCCTCAAAGAACAACTTATCCCCCTAATTCCCTTGGGTTCGACCCCTACTTACCACTTGCTACCCAGTAGTAAAGTCACGAGTAGCGGAGATATAAATTTATTTTGCACAGAGAACACCGCACCTTAACGACAGTGCGGTGGGCTCCATCAAGGTGCTCGTCTCGAAATGATTCGGTTATATGCCCCTCTTCTTCCTTTCGGACAATCCTGCTTAGGTGGTCGGCCACAGTATTCTCGATCCCCTTTTTGTCCCTTATTTTCACATCAAATTCTTGCAGTAGTAATATCCACCGAATGAGCCTTGGTTTGGCTTCCTTCTTCTTCATCAGGTAACGGATGGCAGCATGGTCAGAATAAACTATCACTTTTGCTCCAAGCAAATAGGATCTAAATTTTTCCAGAGCGAATACCACTGCCAGGAGTTCCTTCTCGTTGGTGGAGTAGTTTCATTGGGCGGAATCTAGAATTCTTGAGGCGTAGTAGATCACACCTGCCTTCTTATCAACTTTTTGGTCGAGAACTCCTCCCACAGCAAAGTCGCTTGCGTCGCACATGATTTCGAATGGGAGTTCCCAATTTGGTGTTTGGATGATAGGTGTGCTAGTGAGGCTTTCTTTAGATCATCAAAGGCCTCCTTGCATGCATTGGTGAATTCAAAAGGAACTTCTTTTTGGAGAAGAGTGGATAGAGGCAACGCCTTTTTGGAGAAGTCTTTGATGAACCATCGGTAGAATCCTGCATGGCCAAGGAATGATTGGATGTCTCGGACCGTGGATGGGTATGGTAGAGTCATGATCAGGTCGATCTTTGCTTTGTCCACTTCCATGCCTTTTTGTGAGACGATATGTCCCAAGACTATTCTGTGTGTTACCATGAAGTGGCACTTCTCATAATTGAGCACTAAGTTCATGGACACACATTGTGCCAAAACCGTGCTCAAACTGCTTAAGAAAGCGTCGAATGTGTCTCCATAGATGGTGAAGTCGTCTATGAAGACTTCAATGAATTCTCCGATCATGTCTGAAAAAATGCTGGTCACTACCCTTTGAAAAGTTCTCGGGGCATTGCATAGGCCGAACGACATCCTTCTGAAGGCAAATGTGCCGAATGGGCAGGTGAATGTAGTCTTCTCTTGGTCCTCAGGCGCTATGGGGATCTGATTGTAGCCTGAGAACCCGTCCAGGAAGCAAAAGTATGGCTTGCCTGCCAGTCGTTCTAACATTTGATCGATGAATGGTAGAGGGAAATGGTCTTTCCTTGTGACGGTGTTCAATTTTCTGTAGTCGATGCACATTCTCCACCCGTTCTTGACCCTTGTTGTTACCATTTTTCCTTCGGCATCTTCCTCGACCGTGATCCCACTTTTCTTTGGGACCACGTGGACAGGACTTACCCATTGGCTATCCGATATGGGATAGATAACGTCCGCATCTAGTAGCTTCTGTATTTCCTTTTGGACAATTGATGGACCATAATTATACGAATCAAAAACACAGTAAAACCCACTAAATTAGACTGTTGGTCTAGTTAACTTTTGCTTGTTAGTTCCGATTTATATCTACAGGGTATTTTGGAGAATAGAGAGAAAACACGCTAAGGAGAGGATTTTACGCTAAAAAGATATTACGAGTCAGTCCAAGGTCACGATCAGACGCTGAATGAAGAAATCTCAAGATCCTGACGTGGAGTTACTCAATACAAATCCAACCGAGGAAAAACCAAAGTCATACCGGGGCGAAAATGGACGGATAATTTTGTGAAAACATCACAAAACTTACACAAACTCACTCTCCCCTCTAGGTGACCGGTGGCTTTGCTTGGAGGTGGCCAAGGGAGGAAATCCTCCTCCATTTCCTCCCCACAACCGGCGGCTACAACCTTCTCCCCCTCCTTCCACAACCTTGGGACACTTGTCCTCCTCTCCTCCACATCTTCATCTCCTCCTCCTCCTCCCTTGGATGAAAGCCATCTTAGCCCTCCATTCTCCTCCCTTATGGCTATAAATACATGCCTCCACCCTTTGTAATCTTCATCCCAAAATCAACACTTCACTTCTCTCTCTAAAAGTTTGGTACTTTGTAAGTTAGGTTTTCAATATATAATACTCCTGTTGGTTCTTGAGTATTATAGTTCGGTCTTGAGTACTCATGTTAGTTCTTGAGTACTCAAGCTTTTCTCTATTCTCGAGTACTCTTGTCGGTTCTTGAAGTACTCACCCCTTTCATTTACTGTCTTTTACTTTCGAAACTTTTACTTTCCTGTCTTTTAAAACTGCAATTTTATTTTCCTTGTCTTTTACTTTCGAAACCTTTACTTTCCTGTCTTTCAAAACTGCAACTTTACTTTCCTTGTCTTTACTTTCAAAACATTTACTATTCCTGCCTTTCAAAACCTTTACTTTTTAAGTACTTAGCTATGATGTCCTCTTCCATGGATAATCGTAGCTAAACCCTTCATTCGGTTGAAGGGGTGTACTTGTATCATAAAATGTTTTAGACCCTTTTCTTAATGCCTCTTTGTGTTCAACTTGTTCTAAGTGCCTTATATTAGGTCAGAACTTCATTGGTAGAGTGGATGCTCGGAAGAGCAAATCTCTATCATTAACTCGCGACCTCTGTGGATAAGTGGAGGCTCGGAAGAACACAGCTTATTTGTGGAGATCAACCTCTTCCAAAAACCATTTGATTTATCAGGAATGATGGTCAAATGGATGCACATATTAGACAAGAGTACTACGTCTTGCAAAAGACTAGACAGTGTGGCAAGTCTTGTGCTAGGAATAGCCTCGATTCACTTTTGAACACTTAGTATAGTCATTAGCGGTCAATGATAAACGGATTATGATACAAGGCCCCTGAGACCGAATACTTTCCTTAGAATTCAAACACCACCTGCATTTACTTTCTTAGTATAAACTGCTCTATCAACTGCTCACTTTCCGGAGGACTTGCCAATCACGCATCACCCACTGTAAGTCGTTCTTTTTACTTTTCAGTATTTATTTTTCTGTAATTTACTTTTCCGCACTCAAAACCAAAAACAACCAAAAAAGTCACTTAGTCATAACCGCTAAAATCTCAATCAACCTTAAAACACGCTCCCTCGCTGTACAAATCCCTTAAAGAACAACGTATCCCCCTAATTCCCCTGGGTTCGTCCCCTACTTACCACTTGCTACCCAGTAGTAAAGTCGCGAGTAGCGGACTATAAATTTATTCTTGCCTTAGCACACGACGACTGTGCTCTGTCAACGATCTCCATCATGATTGGGTTGAGTTGTCGTTGAGGCTCTCTTGATGGCTTTGCTTCATCCTCAAGTAGAATACGGTGCATGCATACTGCCGGGCTAACTCCTCTCAAGTCGGCTAGAGTCCATCCATTAGCCAACTTGTGTTGTCTCAACACTTTTATCAAACTACATTCCTGGCCTGCTTCCAAGCCACTCTTGATGATTACCGGGAGAGTGTTATTATCCCCAAGGAAAGCGTACTTCAGATGTCCGGGCAGGGGCTTCAATTCTATTTTGGGAGCTTGCATTACCGAGGGCAAAAAAGTATTTGATTTGAATAATTTTACCTCGTTGACTTTATATTCTGGTGTGAGAGGCTCCGAGATTGTTAAGTGGGACAGCGTTTCTTGCAAGCCTTCGACCAATTCATATGAGCTTTCGGCTCCATTGAGTATGGTTTTTAAGGGATCTGCTCTTGGTTCTGATTGAACTTCTTGGACCAGGTCGTCCAAAGTATCGAGAGTGTGCACTTCCTCAAACTCCATGGGATGCTTCATTGCTCTGAATATGTCGAAGCTAAAGGTCTCTCCTTCCACCTCCATTGAGAGCATCCCACTTCCACAGTCTATCTTCATTTTTGATGTTTTGAGAAATGGACGGCCGAGAAGGATAGGTGCGTGGTCTTTTGGTCCGCCATTTTCCATTTTTAAGACGTAGAAGTCTGCTGGAAATACCAATTCTCCTACTTGTACCAGGACGTCTTCTATTTTGCCCTCAGGTTGTTTGCAAGATCGGTCTGCTAACTGGATAGTGATACCGGTGGGTTCGAGTGGTCCAATCCTAAGGCATGAGTAGATAGAGAAGGGAAGCACGTTGATTGATGCTCCAAGGTCTAGCATGCAGTTCTCGATCCGGATGTTGCCAATTGTGCATGGAATGGTATAGGTTCTTGGATCTCCGCATTTGGGGGGCACTTTTCGTTGTATGACGGCCGATACGTTCCTACTCATCAGCTCCTGATCATATCTAGTATTCCTCCTCCGGTTGGTGCAAAGTTCCTTCAAAAACTTAGCATATCGAGGAAATTGCTTGATGGCTTCCAAGAGGGGGATGTTGATTTTGACCTTGCTGAACAACTCGAACACGTCCTCATCCATGACATGTTGTTTTGGTACACGGGCTGGTACTGGAAATGGAAGTGTTGTGCTGATTTTGGGGGTCTCGGTTCTAGGTACCGGGCCAGGCCTGCGTTCATCGGATGCGTTCCCTTCTTCTTCAGTTGCGTCCCGCTCTTCCTCGGATGCTTCCTAATTTTTCTTGGTAGCGTCTTGCTCAAGAGTTCCAAGAGCCTCGGGCCTTATTTGTTCTTCTCCGGGTAAGCTCGGGCTTTCGTCCTCCTCTTGCTCCATAGGTTTGGCAACAAGCTTTCTCCCACTCCTAAGGGTTACAGCATTAACATTTCCCTTCGGATTTTGAATGGTTTGTGAAGGTAGTCGCCCAGGCTCATTAGTAAGTGCGGATATTGAAGTGGCGAGCTGGGACATTTGTTTGGTCAAATCTAAAATTGCCCCGTCGGTTTTCGCTTGGAATTGGTGTAGCGAAGTACCCAATTGATTTACGCTTCCTGGGAGTTCCTTCATTGTGTCTTCAAGTGATTTGTTTGGTCCTTGCTGACTGCTTGAGTTTGCTTGGTACTGATTTTGTCCCTTCTGTTGATATTGTCCTATTGGGTACTGGTTTGGTCCTCTTTGCTGATATTGGCCTGCTGATGGAGCGTTCTGGTTGTACTGCCGGTGGGGAGGTTGGTAGAATGACTGAGCTAATTGCAGTGCGGCTTGCTGTGTCTCCCTCGGAAGATGGTTGTCGTTCCGCCAGCTTCGATTGGTCATTTGATTAAACTGCCGGTTTGGTCCGGCTCTATCGTTGCTGTTGTTGTTGTTGTATCCTTGGTATCCTACCACTGCATTCACTTCTTCTGGTTCCTCTACTATTAATGTTGGGCATGCGTCGGTCTTGTGGTCCGTAGAACTGCAGAATTCGCAAGGCTTTACTGGAGCTGGCTGCCTTCGTAGGATCTGAACCATCATTTCCTTCATTTGTTTCATGTCCTCTAGCATGGAGTTCATCGGTGTTTCTTCAGCCTTTGCCACATTCTTTGTTCGGGAAAATTCTTCCTGCCGAGTTGTCTCTTCTCTGAATCAGGCATTTTCAGCGACGTCGGTGATGAGATTCCTAATGCCACTCAGTGATAGATTCATCATGGATCCTCCAGCTGAGGCGTCCAGGAGCATTTTGTCTAAGGGTCTTAATCCATCAATGAGGTACTCGATGATGAGTTTCTCGGGCAGTCCAAGGGTGCAGCAGCTTCTCTCCAGGCGATTGAATTTCTCCAGGTAATCATACATGGTTTCATTGGGCCCCTGCTTGATGTCTTGCAGCTGCCTCCTTACTTGCATTGCTCTTCCCGCTGGGTAGTATTTGTCCAGGAATTTCTTTTGCATCTGAGCCCATGTTCTAATGCTACCGGAAGGCAATGAAAGGAACCAGTCATTCGCCGAGTCAACGAGGGAAAAGTAGAACGCCTTTAACTTGAAGTCGTCTATGTTCACGCCATTGGGTTTTAGATTTTGGCAAATGCCGTGTAAGCGTTGGAGATGAGTCGTTGCTGATTCTCCACGAGTTCCTGAGAACTTGGGCAAGTTGTGGACCACTGATGTGTTGATGGCAATGTTTTCTAGTTCAGGGCCCTCGTAGATGCACCACGGTTGATTTCTGAAATCTGGTGCCGACAGTTCTCCCATAGTAGGTTCGCGGAAGTTGTTATCCCCATAGTAGTTGATGGAGCCCACCGCATTGTCGTTAAGGTGCGATGTTCTCTGTGCAAAAATAAATTTATATCTCCGCTACTCGCGACTTCATTACTGGGTAGCAAGTGGTAAGTAGGGGTCGAACCCAAAGGAATTAGGGGGATAGTTGTTCTTTGAGGAATGTACTGGAAGGGAGCGTGATTTTAGGTTGATTGAGGTTTTAGTGCTAAAAAGTAAGTGTCTTTTTGGTTGGTTTTGGTTTTTTAGTGCAGAAAGGTAAATGACAGAAAAGTAAAATACTGAAAGTAATTAATTAAAGGAGAAGACTTACAGAGAGTGGTTGCGTGAAGGACAAGTTTTGCGGAGAGTAAGCGGTTGATATTGCAGTTGATATTGAGACTGAAAAGTAAAATGCAGTTGATGTTTTAATTTAAGGAAAGATTCGGTTTCAGGGGCTTTGTATCATAATCCGTTTATCATTGACCGCTAATGACCATACTAAGTGTTCAAAAGTGTATCAAGGCTATTCCTAGCACAAGACTTGCCACACCGTCTAGTCTTTTACAAGACGTAGTACTCTTGTTCTAATATGTGCATCCATTTGACCATCATTCCTGATAAATCAAATGGTCTTTGAAAGAGGTTGAACTCCACAGATAAGCTGTGCTCTTCCGAGCCTCCACTTATCCACGGAGGTCACGAATTCATGGTAGAGCTTTGCTCTTCCGAGCATCCACTCTACCAATGAAGTTCTGACCTAATATATGGCACTTAGAACAAGTTGAACACAGAGAGGTATTAAGAAAAGGGTCTAAAACATTTTATGATACAAGTACACCCCTTCAACCGAATGAAGGGTTTAGCTACAAATATCCATAGAGGTGGATACCATAGCTAAGTACTCGAGGGTTTTTGAAAGACAGTAAGTAAAGGAGAATACTCAAGAATCAACAGCAGTAAACTCAAGAACTACTGGAATACTCAAGAACCAACAGGAGTATTATAGATTAAAAACAAATGTTTACAAGATTTGTACCCAAAATCTAGAGAGATGTGAGAGCTTATGGATGATGGTTTGGAATGAGGATGATCATTTACAAAGGGAAGGGCTCTTATTTATAGCCAAGGGAAGGAGAGGGATGTGGTGAAGAGCTAGCCACTTGTCACACAATGGGAGGAGCTCACAAAAGCCATCGGATGATGTCATCATCTCTTCTAGCCGCCGGCCACATGGGGGAAGAGGAGAGGAGGAGAAGCTTGTGGAAGAGAGGAGAAGGGAGGGGAGAAAGCCGCCGCCCATGTGGCATGAGGGGAGAGGGTGTGAGGATCTCATCCACAAAAGCCATCGCTCCATTTTAGCTCCGGACTGACTCTGGTTGCTCTTCGGTTGGACTTGTTTTGAGTGATTCCATGTCAGGATCATGAAAGTTGTACAGTCGGAATCTGTTCGTGACTTGGAATGACTCGTACTTCATTTTCAGCTTAAAAACTCCTCCTTAGCCTGTATTCTCTCTAGACTTCAAAATACCCTGTAGATAAATATCAGAACTAACAAGCGAAAGTTAAATAGACAAAGAGTCTAATTTGGTGGGTTTAACTGTGTTTATGATTCATACAATTATGGTCCATCAGATCACCCCACACTTTTGGTTGTTCGTCCCGAACAATGCTATTTAAGGGTGGAACACAATCTAAGTAAACTCTTAAAATATGAAAGTGAGACTGTGGGACTAGATTTATCCTAATTCATGCATTACTTACTTATTACCAAACTAAACCGTGTAAATACTTAGAAGAAACTTGATACTTGTACCTTCGTGCCGAGATGCAAATTAATTCGGATGTTTCGGGAGATAGCCCTTTTCAGGCTCCTGGACTGCATTCTCGGAATCGACTCACACTATATGGTTTCCTTGTAGCTTTTTCTAGCACGTGATTCAGTTCGGGTTTCACTGAGTTGAGCACTTTGATTTCTTTTTGGCGAGGGACAGCTTTTGTAGTGAATCGGCCTTTGGCCTTTGGCCTTTGATGTTGAATTGGAGTTTCTTCACTTTTGTTCGGTTAAAACCTTCACAATTTTGGCCTTTGGCCTTTGATTAGCTTCTTTGAGCTTTTGCTTCTTTGTGACTTGCTAGTCCATTTTCTCAGCCTTTTTGGGAGGTCCAATCGTCGCCCGCAAGCATATGGAAATACCTCCCCGCTCTTTCTCATCCTCGCCGTTTCGCGCGGGTCAAAATGACGGTCGCTCATTTGTTTTCCCGGCTACTAGGACTAGAGATAGGACGGTTTGATTCCCGTCCCGCCTCTTGCATAAACGCTGCACGGCGGAGATGACTTCAATCTTCACTGAAACCCGAAGTGCAGTCTCCACTGACTTCGAAAACCATATAGTTAGATTCGATCCTTCGATTGCTTTCCAAGCCTCTCTAGGGCATTTTCTATCAACTCCACATCCCCTGTATATCTCAGCACAAATGGACAAATGAGAAGTTACATCCTAAGTTTTTAAACTGTTGAATTTTCACAAGGTAAATGCATGAATTATGATCTATTTTTTTCACACTCTCAAGTTCATATTTTCAAAAAGATAATATTAAGGGAAAAGGGAAAAAGAAAACATGTTAACTAACTATGTACACAGGTGGTTCTCACCCCACACTTTTGAACGAAGGCATTCTTTATGAAATGACTTAGTTCAAAAGCCATGCAAGCAGATATTTACGAGAAGGAAATGACATTAAGGAAAAGGGAAGAACAGAACTCCCTTTACTGTGTGCGAGCGAACGACATGGCTCGAGGCTGGATAATCGAGGGAGTTCAGCTGGGGCCTTGAACTCTCAGCGCAGGCCCGGTAATTCTCGGAAGCTGCCTGGCTGATCTGATCTTGCTCCAAAAACCGATTCCTACATGTTAGACATTCCTTCTATACAAAAAATGGGTGAGAGCAACTTGCGGTAAAAACTAAATGACAGAAAATAAAATTACTGAAAGTAAGATAGGTGTCGGGTTACCTCCCGACCAGTGCCTTTGTTTAACGTCGTTGGCTCGATGCATGGGGATCACTGGTTTGGATCCCATGGGTTGCTTAGGTTGTATTTCTGTGTTATCAAATTGACCTCGCCATGGTAGTGTTTGACTTGCTGTCCATTCACTTTAATCGTCTTCCATCCTCCATGCTTTCCAACTCAAGCATCCCATGGTTGAATACCTTAGTCACGGGATAAGGACCGGTCCATCTTGATTTCAGTTTGCCTGGCATAAACTTCAACCGTGAGGAGAAGAGTAGTACTTGTTGTCCTTCCTCAAATGAGCGCCGGAGGATGAATTTGTCATGATATAATTTTGTCCGTGCCTTGTAGTCCGTTTGCCCTTCATAGGCCTCAAGCCGCAATTCTTCAAGTTCGCATAGCTTAAGCTTCCTATCTAGTCCGGCAGCTTTTAAATCTGGATTGCACTGCTTGAGCGCCCAATAGGCTTTATGTTCTAATTCTACCGGAAGGTGGCATGCTTTTCCATAAACAAGTCTAAATGGAGAGGTCCCAATTGGCGTCTTGTATGCCGTCCGATAAGCCCAAAGAGCTTCATCCAACCTTTGACTCCAATCTTTCCTTGCTGGCTTCACCATCTTTTCTAGAATACTCTTGATTTCGTGGTTGGAGATCTCCGCTTGACCATTGCTTTGAGGATGATATGTCGTGGACGTCCGGTGGTGGACATGGTAGTGTTTTAAGGTGGAAGCCATCATGCGGTTGCAGAAATGAGTTCCATGGTCGCTGATTATGGCCTTGGGTACCCCGTATCTACAAAACAGGTTAGTGCGCAAAAAATCTATGACAGTCTTTGCATCGTCGCACCTTGTGGCCTTGGCTTCTACCCATTTTGACACATAATCTACAGCAACTAAAATGTAAGTATACCCGCATGAAACTGGGAATGGTCCCATAAAATCAATACCCCAAATGTCGAAAACATCGTTGACTAATATGGGTACTTGAGGCATCTCATTTCTAGCTGACACATTTCCTACTCTTTGACACTTATCGCATTTTTTACACTTTTCATAGGCATCTCTAAATATACTCGGCCAGAAAAAGCCACTATCTAGGATTTTTCTAGCGGTTCTCC
Organism: Rhodiola kirilowii; assembly: GCA_033675215.1. Lineage (NCBI taxonomy): Eukaryota > Viridiplantae > Streptophyta > Magnoliopsida > Saxifragales > Crassulaceae > Rhodiola > Rhodiola kirilowii. Next base: position 50,115,783 of record CM066203.1, on the reverse strand, counting down.
TAGGCCCGAAGTGTCCTCCACATGCAAACTCATGGCAAAAGATAATAACAGAAGCTATTTCATTATCGGGGATGCATCTCCTAAGTATTTGATCTGCTCCTATTTTCCACAAATAAGGATCATCCCATAAGTAATGTTTAGCATCATGCCTAAGTTTCATGCATTACGCTTTAGTAAAAGAAGGAGGAAATGTACCTCCTACAAGGTAGTTGACGATTGAGGCGTACCATGGCACCTTGGTTGAGACTGCATAGAGATGCTCGTCTGGAAATGACTCAGTTATGTGTCCTTCTTCTTCCTTTCGGACAATCCTGCTTAGGTGGTCGGCCACAGTATTCTCGATCCCCTTTTTGTCCCTTATCTCCACATCGAACTCTTGCAGTAGCAGGATCCACCGAATGAGCGTTGGCTTTGCCTCCTTCTTCTTCATCAGATACCGGATGGCAGCATGATCACAATAAACTATTACTTTTGCTCCAAGTAAATAGGATCTGAACTTTTCTAGAGCGAATACCACTGCCAGGAGTTCCTTCTCGGTGGTGGAGTAGTTTCGTTGGGCAGAATCTAGGGTTCGTAAGGCGTAGTAGATCACACCCGCCTTCTTATCAATCTTTTGGCCGAGAACTGCTCCCACAGCAAAATCGCTCGCGTCGCACATGATTTCGAACGGTAATTCCCAAATTGGCGTTTGGATGATAGGTGTGCTAGTGAGGGCTTTCTTCAAATCATAAAAGGCCTCCTTGCATGCATTGGTGAAATCAAAAGGAACTTCTTTTTGGAGAAGAGTGGATAGAGGCACTGCCTTTTTGGAGAAGTCTTTGATGAATCGTCGATAGAATCCTGCATGGCCTAGGAATGATTGGATGTCTCGGACCGTGGATGGGTATGGTAGAGTCGTGATCAGGTCGATCTTTGCTTTGTCCACTTCCATGCCTTTTTGTGAGACGATATGTCCTAAGATTATTCCGTGTGTTACCATGAAGTGGCACTTCTCGTAATTGAGCACTAAGTTCATGGACACGCATCGTGCCAAAACCGTGCTCAAATTATTTAAGCAAGCGTCGAATGTGTCTCCATAGATGGTGAATTCGTACATGAAGACTTCAATGAATTCTCCGATCATGTGTGAAAAGATGCTGGTTACTACCCTTTGAAAAGTTACCGGGGCATTGCATAGGCCGAACGACATTCTTCTGAAGGCGAATGTACCGAATGGGCAAGTGAATGTAGTCTTCTCTTGGTCCTCAGGTGCTATGGGGATCCGGTTGTAGCCTGAGAACCCGTCCAAGAAGCAAAAATATGGCTTGCCTGCCAGTCGGTCTAGCATTTGATCGATGAATGGTAGAGGGAAATGGTCTTTTCTTGTGACGGCGTTTAATTTCCTGTAGTCGATGCACATTCTCCAGCCATTCTTGATCCTTGTTGTTACCATTTTTCCTTCGGCATCTTCCTCGACCGTGGTCCCACTTTTCTTTGGGACCACGTGGACAGGACTCACCCATTGGCTATCTGATATGGGATAGATAACGTCCGCATCTAGTAGCTTTTGTATTTCCTTTTGGACGATCTCCATCATGATTGGGTTGAGTCGTCGTTGAGGCTCTCTTGATGGCTTTGCTCCATCCTCAAGTAGAATTCGGTGCATGCATACAGCCGGGCTGACTCCTCTCAAGTCGGCCAGAGTCCATCCAATAGCCAACTTGTGTTGTTTCAGCAGTTTTATCAAACTCTGTTCCTAGCCTGCTTCCAAGCCACTCTTGATGATTACTAAAAGTGTGTTATTATCCCCTAGGAAGGCGTACTTCAGATTCCCGGGCAGGGGCTTCAATTCTATTTTGGGAGCTTGCATCACTGAGGGTAGAAAAGTATTTGATTTGAATAATTTTACCTCGTTTACTTCATATTCTGGTGTGAGAGGTTCCGAGATTGTTAAGTGGGCCACTGTTTTATGCAAGCTTTTGGTCAATTCGTAAGAGTTTTCGGCTCCATTGAGTATGGCTTCCAAGGGATCTGCTTCTAGCTTTGGCTGAATTTCTTGGACCAGGTCGTCCAAAGTATCAAGAGCGTGTACTTCCTTGAATTCCATGGGGTGCTTCATTGCTTGGAATATGTCGAAACTGAAGACCTCTCCTTCTACCTCCATTGAGAGCATTCCACTTCCACAGTCTATCTTCATTTTTGATGTTTTGAGAAATGGACGGCCGAGAAGGATGGGTGCATGATATGTAGGTCCGCCATTCTCCATTTTTAAGACGTAGAAGTCTGCTGGAAACACCAATTCGCCTACTTGAACCAGGACGTCTTCTATTTTCCCCTCGGGCTATTTGCACGACCGATCTGCCAGTTGAATAGTGAGACTGGTGGGTTCGAGCGGTCCAATCCTAAGGCATGAGTAGATAGAAAAGGGAAGAACGTTGATTGATGCTCCAAGGTCTAGCATGCAGTTCTCGATCCGGATGTTGCCAATTGTGCATGGAATGGTGTAAGTTCCCGGATCACCACATTTTGGGGGCACTTTTCGTTGTATGACGGCCGATACGTTCCTACTCATTAGCTCTTGATCATATCTAGTAATCCTCCTCCGGTTGGTGCAAAGTTCTGTTAAAAACTTAGCATATCGAGGAATTTGCTTGATGGCTTCCAAGAGGGGGATGTTTATTTCGACCTTGCTGAATAATTCAAACACGTCCTCATCCATGACATGTTGTTTTTGCACACTAGTAGGTACTGGAAATGGAAGCGTTGTGCTGACTTTGGGGGTCTCGGTTCTGGGCACCGCGCGCTCCTCGTGCTCTTTGGATATTGGAACCGGGCTGGCTGCTGGTTCCGGGCCAGGCCTGTGTTCCTTGGATGTATTCCCTTCTTCTTCGGTTACGTCCCGCTCTTCCTTAAATATGTCGTTGTCCTTATCGGCCTCATCTTCCTCTAGAGTTTCGAGAGACTCGGGTCTCATTTGCTCTTCTTCGGGCAACCTTGGGTCTTTGTCCTCCTCTTGCTCCACAGGTTTGCTGACAAGCGTTTTTTCACTCCTAAGAGTCACGGCATTCACATTTTCCTGTGGGTTTTGAATAGTTTGTGAAAGGAGTCTGCCGGGCTCATTAGTGAGTGCGGACACTGAGGCAGCGAGTTGGGAGATGTGCTTCTTCAAGTCCGATAATTCTCCCTTTGTTTCGGCTTGGTTTTGATGCATAGTAGTATTCAACTGCTGCACAGTACCTAACAATTGCATCATCATGTCCTCAAGTGACTTGTTTGGTCCTTGATGATTGCTCGAGCTTGCTTGGTACTGGTTTGGCTCCTCTTGTTGGTATTGGCCTGCTGGTGGGGCGTTCTGGTTGTACTGTTGGTGGAGCGGTTGATAGAATGACTGAGCTAGTTGAGGGATAGATGGTTGTGTTTCCTTCTGAGGATAGTTGTTGTTACGCCAGCTCGGGTTGGTTGTTTGACCATACTGTCTGTTTTATCCGGCTCTGTCATTGCTGTTGTTGTTGTATCCTTGGTATCCTCCCACTGCATTTATTTCTGCCGGTTCCTCTTCTATTAATGTCGGGCATGCGTCAGTTTTGTGGTCCGTAGAACCACAAAATTCGCAAGGATTTACTGGAACTGGATGTCTTCGTAGGATCTGAATCATCATCTCCTTTATTTGTCTCATCTCTTCTGGCATGGAGTTACTGATGTCTCGGCTTGTGCTACGTTTTTTGTTTGGGAGAATTCATCTTGGCGAGTAGTCTCCTCTCTAAATCGGGCATTTTCAGCAACGTTGGCGATGAGATCCCTTATGCCACTTAATGATAGATTCATCATGGATCCTCCAGCTGAGGCATCCAGGAGCATTTTGTCTAAGGGTCTTAATCCATCAATTAGGTACTCGATGATGAGTTTCTCGGGTAGTCCAAGGGTACAGCAGCTTCTCTCCAGGCGGTTGAATTTTTCCAGGTAATCGTACATGGTTTCATTGGGCCCTTGCTTGATGTCTTGTAGTTGCCTCCTTACTTGCATTGCTCTTGTCGCTGGGTAGTATTTGTCCAGGAATTTCTTTTGCATCTGAGCCCATGTTCTGGTGCTACCGGAAGGCAATGAAAGGAACCAGTCGTTTGCCGCGTCAATGAGGGAGAAGTAGAACGCCTTTAACTTGAAGTCGTCTATACTCACTCGATTGGGTTTTAGATGTTGGCAAATGCCGTGTAAGCGTTGGAGATGAGTTGTTGCCGATTCTCCATGAGCTCCTGAGAACTTGGGCAAGCTATGGGCCACTAATGCGTTGATGGTAATATACTCCAGTTCAGGGCCCTCGTGAATGCACCATGGTTGCGTTTCGAAATCTGGGGCATTGAGTTCTCCCATAGTAGGTGCACAGTAGTTGTTATTACCATAGTAGTCATCGTAGGCATGTTTTTGCCTTAGCAATTGTCGAGGTTGAGGTCTTGGGGGATGAATAGGAGGTTGTACTGGACCAGCTGCATTTCGGTCCTTGGGTGGTTCTTGGTTTCTTCTGATGGCCTCCCTATCACGAGCTCTTCTGTTTCTGATGAGTTGTTCCGGATCGTCGACAAATGGAAGTGGCACCTCATCATTTCGATCATACAGGTTTATCTCGTCGTCATTGACGGACGCACAGTCGTCGTGTGCAAACGTCAAGAATATATTTATAAATCTGCTACTCGTGACTTCACTACTGGGTAGCAAGTGGTAAGTAGGGGGTCGAACCCAAGGGAATTAGGGGGATAGTTGTTCTTTGAGAAATGTACTGGTAGGGAGTGTGATTTGGGGTTTTAGCGATGAAAAGTGAGTGGTTGGTTGTTAGTTTTAGTTTTAGTACAGAAAAGTAAGTGGGTTGGTTGGGATTTTAGTGCAGAAAGTAAATTACTGAAAGTAAAGTACTGAAAGTAAAAGGAGAAGACTTACAGCAAGTGGGATGCTTGAAGGATAAGTCTTGCGGAGAGTAAGCGGTTGATATTTTGACCGAATGTAAAGTGCAGGTAATGTTTTAAGTTAAGGAAAGTATTCGGTTTTAGGGGCCTTGTATCAAAGTCTGTTTATCATTGACCTCTAATGATCATACTATGTATTCAAAAGTGTATCAAGGCCATTCCAAGCACTTGATTTGCCACACTGTCTAGTCCATTCCAAGACATAGAGCACTCGTTCTATTTAGACTAATACCCCATTCCAAGGTATATTAGCCTTATGTGCATCCATTTGATCAATCATTCCCGATTAACCAAATGGTGTTTTAAAGAGGTCAAACTCCTCTGATAAGTTTTGCCATTCCAAGCATCCACTTATCCGAGTATGTTTACGAACCCCACGGAAGAGTTTTGCCATTCCAAGCATCCACTCAACCTTGGAAGTTCTAACCTAATATGCGGCACATAGAACAAGTTTTGAACACATAGAGGCATTAAGAGTAGGGTCTAAAACATTTTATGACACAAGTACACCCCTTCAGCCGAATGAAGGGTTTAGCTACGAATATCCACATAGGTGGATACCATAGCTAAGTACTCGAGGCTTTTTGAAAGACATTAAGTAAAGGAGAATACTCAAGAACTAACAGGAGTAAACTCAAGAACTACTAGAATACTCAAGAACCAACAGGAGTATTATAGATTAAAAACAAATGTTTACAAGAGTAGTGCCCAAATCTAGAGAGATAAGTGTTTTGTGCTTCTTGCACACAAAATGGGATGGATTACAAATGAGAATGGCATGGGTATTTATAGCCATGGGGGAGTGAGAGATGTGGAGGAGAGGCCACCACATGGCAAGCAACCCATGGAGGAGCTAGAGCCGACGGGTGATGTCATCAAGGGGAGGAGCTAGAGCCGACGGGTGATGTCATCAAGGGGAGGAGCCACCGGCCCATGTGGAGGAAGGGAGAGGAGGAGGCTTAGCCGCTGCCCATGTGGCATGAGGGGAGAGGATGAGTGAGTTTGAGATCTTTTCCCCAAAAGCCATCGGCTCCTTTCAGCTCTGGACTGACTCTGGTTGCCCTTCGGTTGGATTTGTTTTGAGTGATTCCACGTTAGGTTCATGAGATTTGTATAGTCGGAGTCTGGTCGTGACTTGGAATGACTCGTAATTCATATTCAGCTTAAAAAGTCATCCTTAGCCTGTATTCTCTCTAGACTTCAAAATACCCTGTAGATAAATATCGGAACTAACAAGCAAAAGTTAAATAGACAAAGCGTCTAATTTGGTGGGTTTATCTGTGTTTATGATTCATACAATTATGGTCCATCAGTCATCCTGGTAGTCATGGTGGCTTGCTTCGCGAGACATGGTTGTTTTGAAGCGAGTATCGATTCAAAGAACACTTATCCGATTGTTAATTACTAACTCTAATTCCCCGGCAACGGTGCCAATTTTGACGGAGCCCACCGCACTGTCGTTAAGGTGCGATGTTCTCTGTGCAAAAATAAATTTATATCTCCGCTACTCGCGACTTCACTACTGGGTACAGCTTATTTGTGGAGGCTCGGAAGAGCACAGCTTATTTGTGGATATCAACCTCTTCCAAAAACCATTTGATTTATCAGGAATGATGGTCAAATGGATGCACATATTAGACAAGAGTACTACGTCTTGCAAAAGACTAGACGGTGTGGCAAGTCTTGTGCTAGGAATAGCCTCGATTCACTTTTGAACACTTAGTATGGTCATTAGCGGTCAATGATAAACAGGCTATGATACAAGGCCCCCGAAACCGAATGCTTTCCTTAGATTAAAACACCACCTGCATTTACTTTCAATTTTAGTATAAACCGCAATATCAACTGCTGACGTTCCGCAAGACTTGCCAATCACGCAACAACCGCTGTAAGTCTTCTCTTTTATTTTCAGTATTTACTTTTCTGTCATTTACTTTTCCGCACTAAAAACCAAAACCAACCAAAAAAACACTTACTTTTCCGCACTAAAACCTCAATCAACCTAAAACACGCTCCCTCCCTGTACGATCCCTCAAAGAATAACTTATCCCCCTAATTCCCTTGGGTTCGACCCCTACTTACCACTTGCTACCCAGTAGTAAAGTCACGAGTAGCGGCGATATAAATTTATTTTGCACAGAGAACACCGCACCTTAACGACAGTGCGGTGGGCTCCGTCAAGGTGCTCGTCTGGAAATGATTCGGTTATGTGCCCCTCTTCTTCCTTTCGGACAATCCTGCTTAGGTGGTCGGCCACAGTATTCTCGATCCCCTTTTTGTCCCTTATTTTCACATCGAATTCTTGCAGTAGTAATATCCATCGAATGAGCCTTGGTTTGGCTTCCTTCTTCTTCATCAGGTAACGGATGGCAGCATGGTCAGAATAAACTATCACTTTTGCTACAAGCAAATAGGATCTGAAATTTTCCAGAGCGAATACCACTGCCAAGAGTTCCTTCTCGGTGGTGGAGTAGTTTCGTTGGGCGGAATCTAGGGTTCTTGAGGCGTAGTAGATCACACCTACCTTCTTATCAACTTTTTGGTCGAGAACTGCTCCCACATCAAAGTTGCTTGCGTCGCACATGATTTCGAATGGGAGTTCCCAATTTGGCGTTTGGATGATAGGTGTGCTAGTGAGAGCTTTCTTTATATCATCAAATGCCTCTTTGCATGCATTGGTGAATTCAAAAGGAACTTCTTTTTGGAGAAGAGTGGATAGAGGCAACGCCTTTTTGGAGAAGTCTTTGATGAACCGTCGGTAGAATCCTGCATGGCCAAGGAATGATTGGATGTCTCGGACCGTGGATGGGTATGGTAGAGTCATGATCAGGTCGATCTTTGCTTTGTCCACTTCCATGCCTTTTGTGAGACGATATGTCCCAAGACTATTCCGTGTGTTACCATGAAGTGGCACTTCTCATAATTGAGCACTAAGTTCATGGATACACATTGTGCCAAAACCGTGCTCAAATTGCTTAAGCAAGCGTCGAATGTGTCTCCATAGATGGTGAAGTCGTCTATGAAGACTTCAATGAATTCTCCGATCATGTCTAAAAAATGCTGGTCACTACCCTTTGAAAAGTTCTCGGGGCATTGCATAGGCCGAACGACATCCTTCTGAAGGAAAATGTGCCGAATGGGCAGGTGAATGTAGTCTTCTCTTGGTCCTCAGGCGCTATGGGGATCTGATTGTAGCCTGAGAACCCGTCCAGGAAGCAAAAGTATGGCTTGCCTGCCAGTCGGTCTAACATTTGATCGATGAATGGTAGAGGGAAATGGTCATTCCTTGTGACGGCGTTCAATTTTCTGTAGTCGATGCACATTCTCCAGCCGTTCTTGACCCTTGTTGTTACCATTTTTCCTTTGGCATCTTCCTCGACCGTGATCCCACTTTTCTTTGGGACCACGTGGACATGACTTACCATTGGCTATCCGATATGGGATAGATAACGTCCGCATCTAGTAGCTTCTGTATTTCCTTTTGGACGATCTCCATCATGATTGGGTTGAGTCGTCGTTGAGGCTCTCTTGATGGCTTTGCTCCATCCTCAAGTAGAATACGGTGCATGCATACTGTCGGGCTAACTCCTCTCAAGTCGGCTAGAGTCCATCCAATAGCCAACTTGTGTTGTCTCAGCACTTTTATCAAACTACATTCCTGGCCTGCTTCCAAGCCACTCTTGATGATTACCGGGAGAGTGTTATTATCCCCAAGGAAAGCGTACTTCAGATGTCCGGGCAGGGGCTTCAATTCTATTTTGGGAGCTTGCATTACCGAGGGCAAAAAAGTATTTGATTTGAATAATTTTACCTCGTTGACTTCATATTCTGGTGTGAGAGGCTCCGAGATTGTTAAGTGGGACAGCGTTTCTTGCAAGCCTTCGGCCAATTCATATGAGCTTTCGGCTCCATTGAGTATGGTTTTTAAGGGATCTACTCTTGGTTCTGATTGAACTTCTTGGACCAGGTCGTCCAAAGTATCGAGAGTGTGCACTTCCTCAAACTCCATGGGATGCTTCTTTGCTCTGAATATGTTGAAGCTAAAGGTCTCTCCTTCCACCTCCATTGAGAGCATCCCACTTCCACAGTCTATCTTCATTTTTGATGTTTTGAGAAATGGACGGCCGAGAAGGATAGGTGCGTGGTCTGTTGGTCCGCCATTTTCCATTTTTAAGACGTAGAAGTCTGCTGGAAATACCAATTCTCCTACTTGTACCAGGACGTCTTCTATTTTGCCCTCAGGTTGTTTGCAAGATTGGTCTGCTAATTGGATAGTGAGACTGGTGGGTTCGAGTGGTCCAATCCTAAGGCATGAGTAGATAGAGAAGGGAAGCACGGTGATTGATGCTCCAAGGTCTAGCATGCAGTTCTCGATCCGGATGTTGCCAATTATGCATGGAATGGTATAGGTTCCCGGATCTCCGCATTTGGGGGGGCACTTTTCGTTGTATGACGGCCGATACGTTCCTACTCATCAGCTCCTAATCATATCTAGTATTCCTCCTCCGGTTGGTGCAAAGTTCCTTCAAAAACTTAGCATATCGAGGAATTTGCTTGATGGCTTCCAAGAGGGGGATGTTGATTTCGACCTTGCTGAACAACTCGAACACGTCCTCATCCATGACATGTTGTTTTGGTACACGGGCTGGTACTGGAAATGGAAGTGATGTGCTGATTTTGGGGGTCTCGGTTCTGGGTACCGGGACAGGCCTGCGTTCTTCGGATGCGTTCCCTTCTTCTTCAGTTGCGTCCCACTCTTCCTCGGATGCTTCCTCATTTTTCTTGGTAGCTTCTTGCTCAAGAGTTCCAAGAGCCTCGGTCCTTATTTGTTCTTCTCCGGGCAACCTCGGGCTTTCGTCCTCCTCTTGCTCCATAGGTTTGGCAACAAGCTTTCTCCCACTCCTAAGGGTTACAGCATTAACATTTCCCTTCGGATTTTGAATGGTTTGTGAAGGTAGTCGCCCAGGCTCATTAGTAAGTGCGGATATTGAAGTGGCGAGTTGGGACATTTGTTTGGTCAAATCTGAAATTGCCCCGTCGGTTTTTGCTTGGAATTGGTGTAGCGAAGTACCAAATTGATTTACGCTTCCTGCGAGTTCCTTCATTGTGTCTTCAAGTGATTTGTTTGGTCCTTGCTGACTGCTTGAGTTTGCTTGGTACTGATTTTGTCCCTTCTGTTGATATTGTCCTATCGGGTACTGGTTTGGTCCTCTTTGCTGATATTGGCCTGCTGATGGAGCGTTCTGGTTGTACTGCCGGTGGGGAGGTTGGTAGAATGACTGAGCTAATTGCAGTGCGGCTTGCTGTGTCTCCCTCGGAGGATGGTTGTCGTTCCGCCAGCTTGGATTGTTCGTTTGATTATACTGCCGGTTTGGACCGGCTCTGTCGTTGCTATTGTTGTTGTTGTATCCTTGGTATCCTACCACTGCATTCACTTCTTCTGGTTCCTCTACTATTAATGTTGGGCATACGTCGGTCTTGTGGTCCGTAGAACTGCAGAATTCTCAAGGCTTTACTGGAGCTGGCTGCCTTCGTAGGATCTGAACCATCATTTCCTTCATTTGTTTCATCTCCTCTAGCATGGAGTTCATCGGTGTTTCTTCAGCCTTTGCCACATTCTTTGTTCGGGAAAATTCTTCCTGCCGAGTTGTCTCTTCTCTGAATCAGGCATTTTCAGCGACGTCGGTGATGAGATTCCTAATGCCACACAGTGATAGATTCATCATGGATCCTCCAGCTGAGGCGTCCAGGAGCATTTTGTCTAAGGGTCTTAATCCATCAATGAGGTACTCGATGATGAGTTTCTCGGGCAGTCCAAGGGTGCAACAGCTTCTCTCCAGGCGATTAAATTTCTCCAGGTAATCATACATGGTTTCATTGGGCCCCTGCTTGATGTCCTGCAGCTGCCTCCTTACTTGCATTGCTCTTCCCGCTAGGTAGTATTTGTCCAGGAATTTCTTTTGCACCTGAGCCCATGTTCTAATGCTACCGGAAGGCAATGAAAGGAACCAATCGTTCGCCGAGTCAACGAGGGAAAAGTAGAACGCCTTTAACTTGAAGTCGTCTACGTTCACGCCATTGGGTTTTAGATTTTGGCAAATGTCGTGTAAGCGTTGGAGATGAGTCGTTGCTGATTCTCCACGAGTTCCTGAGAACTTGGGCAAGTTGTGGACCACTGATGTGTTGATGGCAATGTTTTCTAGTTCAGGGCCCTCGTAGATGCACCACGATTGATTTCTGAAATCTGGTGCCGACAGTTCTCCCATAGTAGGTTCGCGGAAGTTGTTATCTCCATAGTAGTTTACGGAGCCCACCGCACTGTCGTTAAGGTGCGATGTTCTCTGTGCAAAAATAAATTTATATCTCCGCTACTCGCGACTTCACTACTGGGTAGCAAGTGGTAAGTAGGGGTCGAACCCAAAGGAATTAGGGGGATAGTTGTTCTTTGAGGAATGTACTGGAAGGGAGCGTGATTTTAGGTTGATTGAGGTTTTAGTGCTAAAAAGTAAGTGTCTTTTTGGTTGGTTTTGGTTTTTTAGTGCTGAAAGGTAAATGACAGAAAAGTAAAATACTGAAAGTAATTAATTAAAGGAGAAGACTTACAGAGAGTGGTTGCGTGAAGGACAAGTTTTGCGGAGAGTAAGCGGTTGATATTGCAGTTGATATTGAGACTGAAAAGTAAAATGCAGGTGATGTTTTAATTTAAGGAAAGATTCGGTTTCAGGGGCCTTGTATCATAATCCGTTTATCATTGACCGCTAATGACCATACTAAGTGTTCAAAAGTGTATCAAGGCTATTCCTAGCACAAGACTTGCCACACCGTCTAGTCTTTTGCAAGACGTAGTACTCTTGTTCTAATATGTGCATCCATTTGACCATCATTCCTGATAAATCAAATGGTCTTTGAAAGAGGTTGAACTCCACAGATAAGCTGTGCTCTTCCGAGCCTCCACTTATCCACGGAAGTCACGAATTCATGGTAGAGCTTTTCTCTTCCGAGCATCTACTCTACCAATGAAGTTCTGACCTAATATATGGCACTTAGAACAAGTTGAACACAAAGAGGTATTAAGAAAAGGGTCTAAAACATTTTATGATACAAGTACACCCCTTCAACCGAATGAAGGGTTTAGCTACAAATATCCATAGAGGTGGATACCATAGCTAAGTACTTGAGGGTTTTTGAAAGACAATAAGTAAAGGAGAATACTCAAGAACCAACAGGAGTAAACTCAAGAACTACTAGAATACTCAAGAACCAACAGGAGTATTATAGATTTAAAACAAATGTTTACAAGATTTGTACCCAAAATCTAGAGAGATGTGAGAGCTTATGGATGATGGTTTGGAATGAGGATGATCATTTACAAAGGGAAGGGCTCTTATTTATAGTCAAGGGAAGGAGATGGATGTGGTGAAGAGCTAGCCACTTGTCACAAAATGGGAGGAGCTCACAAAAGCCATCGGATGATGTCATCATCTCTTCTAGCCGCCGGCCACATGGGGGAAGAGGAGAGGAGGAGAAGCTTGTGGAAGAGAGGAGAAGGGAGGGGAGAAAGCCGCCGCCCATGTGGCATGAGGGGAGAGGGTGTGAGTTTTGTGATCTCATCCACAAAAGCCATCGGTCCATTTCAGCTCCGGACTGACTCTGGTTGCTCTTCGGTTGGACTTGTTTTGAGTGATTCCATGTCAGGATCATGAAAGTTGTACAGTCGGAATCTGGTCGTGGCTTGGAATGACTCGTACTTCATTTTCAGCTTAAAAACTCCTCCTTAGCCTGTATTCTCTCTAGACTTCAAAAAACCCTGTAGATAAATATCGGAACTAACAAGCAAAAGTTAAATAGACAAAGAGTCTAATTTGGTGGGTTTAACTGTGTTTATGATTCATACAATTATGGTCCATCAGTAGTCATCAAAGATGGGTTCTCGCCTTGGCATTTGTCGAGGTTGAGGGGGTGGGGGATGTCTAGGGGGTTGCACTAGACCAGCTTCATTTCGGTCCTCGGGCGGGCCTTGGTTTCTTCGAACGGCCTCCCTATTACGAGCTCTTTGGTTTCTGATGAGTTGTTCCGGATCGTCAATAAATTGAGGCGGAGCCTCATTATTTCGATCGTACAGGTTCATCTCGTCGTCATCCAGATAGTCATGGTGTCTTCCTTCACGAGACATGGTTATGCAGAAACGGGTACAAAAGAAAAGAACAACTTGTCAAAAAGCTAATTCCCGGGCAGCGGCGCCAATTTTGACGGAGCGCACCACACCGTCGTTAATGTGCGATGGCTCTGTGCAAAAATAAATTTATAAGTCCACTACTCGTACTCTACTATTGGGCAGTAAAGCGGTAAGTAGGGGTCGAACCCAAGGGAATTAGTGGATAGTTGTTCTTTCGAAGATGAAGATGAAAGTAAGACAGTTGGGGGTTGGTTGTGATTTTAGTACTGAAAGTAGCGTGGGTTGGTTGTGATTTTAGTGCTGAAAAGTAAATGACTGAAAGTAAAGAAAGTAAATACGAGACTGAAAGTAAATACTGAAAAGTAAAGTGCTTGAAGGACAAGGCTTGCTGAAAGTAAATGCTTGAAGGACAAGACTTACGGAAAGTAATTGCTTGAAGGACGAGACTTACGGAAAGTAATTGCTTGAAGGACAAGACTTACAGAAAGTAAGCAGTAGATATGGACTGAAAGTAAAGTTACAGAAAGTAAATGACTGGAAAGTAAACAGTTGATAGTAAGACTGAAAGTAAGTGACAGGTGATGTTTGAATCAAAGGAAAGATTCGGTATCAGGGGCCTTGTATCATAGTCTGTTTATCATTGACCTCTAATGATCATACTAAGTGTTCAAAAGTGAATCAAGGCTATTCCTAGCACATGACTTGCCACACCGTCTAGTCTTTTGCAAGACAAAGAACTCTTGTTCTAGTATGTGCATCCATTTGATCATCATTCCTGATAAACCAAATGGTGTTTTAAAGAGGTTGACTTCCACAGATAAACTGTGCTCTTCCGAGCCTCCACTTATCCAAAGAAGATCACGAACCCATGGCAAAGCTTTGCTCTTCCGAGCATCCACTCAACCAATGGAATTCTGACCTAATATAAGGCACCTAGAACAAGTTGAACACAAAGAGGCACTAAGAGAAGGGTCTAAAACATTTTATGATACAAGTACACCCCTTCAACCGAATGAAGGGTTTAGCAACGAATATCCATAGAGGTGGATATCATAGCTAAGTACTGAGTAAAATAAAGGTTTTGAAAGATAGGAAAAGTAAAGGTTTTGAAAGTAAAGACAAGGAAAGTAAAGGGAGAATACTCAAGAACCAACAGGAGTAAACTCAAGAACAACGTAAAGTAAAGGAAATACTTAAGTACTTCAAGAACCGACAAGAGTACTTAAGAACAAACTTGGAGCTTTTGATTCAAAGTAAAGTGTTTACATGGATTGTGTTGTAGAATCTAGAGAGCTTCTCTCACTACAAGAACTATGGATGTTGGGATGGAATGAGGATGAGATGATGAACTAAGGGAAGAGGAGCTCTCTTATTTATAGGCATGGAGGAGGAATGAGGAGGCAACACATGGCAAGAGGGGGATGGAGGAGCTTAAAGCCGCCGGTGGTGAGGTGTCTCTCCCCATAGCCGCCGGCCACATGGCTTGAGAGGAGAGGTGGAGGGCTTAGCCGCCCATGCGGTGGAGGAGGGGAGGATATGTGTGAGTGGAATGAGATCTTTTCTCCAAAAAGCCATCGGTTGGAATGTAACTCCAGTTGCCCTTTGGTTGCCTCTTCGGTTGCCCTTTGGTTGCTACTTAGTTGACATCAAAAGATAAGTCACTTATACTTGGCATTTCACTTGTGTTCTTGATCTTTGATGGAATAAGTCATTGGGACTTAGTTATGGCTTGATCGGAGTATTGTCGGAGTATGGTCAGTTCTGATTTGTAATCCATTTTTAGCGTTAAGAACTCCATTTTAGCTCGTTTTCATCTTTACTCCTTGAAATGGCCTGTAGAACAAAAGTGAAACTAACAAGTAAAAGTTGTCAAGATAAAGCATCCAATTTGGTGGGTTTAACTGTCTTAACGAATCATATAAATATGGTCCATCAATAACCTACTTCTCGGGAAGAGATCTCAGCAAGGGACTTCTCGAGAATGCTTCTAGTCCTACCTTCCTCGCTATGTCTAGCCAAGACGTTAAACTGGGCCTCTTCGGGGAGTAACCCGCGCTGTAAGTATTATTTCCTTGCATTTTTTTCATTTGCATTATGTGTCGACATTTCAAGGTTCTAAGTGTGAAGTGCCCCTCCACGATTTTCGATGCTAACCTATCACTTGTGAAGCTCTTTGTTTTTTATCTATATCCCTACCAGCTCACAAGTCGTGTTTCATTCCCCGAGCATCGTTAAATCTCCATGGATATTGAGTTTTCACACACGAGGGAAGTTCCTATGCGCCTTTTTCTTATCTTTTATTTCTTCGCTTAGGGACTAAGCTCATTTTTAAGTGTGGAGTGGGTAGCACATAGTCACATATACATCCATCGCATGTCACACATTCACTCTTGCATATGCTCAACTGTCTTATGTATTGCAATTGAAATCCTCGTTTTCTACGATACTCCTTGATTGATTGTCATTCTTTTGGATTCGAAGTCTAGGACTTGAAATAGTTTTATTCGCATGTGTATTCCCTCGAGTCAGTATCATTGCTAGCCTTTGCCTATTACATATTTTACGTATTTCTCGAAGCATGTTTGAGACTTGATATTAGTAGGCACCGGTATAAAATGTCAAAAACTTAAATTGCATCTCTTTTTCTAAGTGACCCTAGTGCTAGTATGTGTTTCTCTATACTTGTGGTGATCTGCATGCACCTGCCTTTATTCATACACTATGTCAAGCTTTAAGTGTGGAGTTAGAAAAAATTTTGGTTTTCAATCAAGAACAAAGTTCTGAATTTTCAAAAGAGGGTGAAAAATTGACCCCAAAAATAGTTGTTTTTGAAAGAAAAAAAGAGCAGAAAAATACCAAGGGCAAAGTGAGAAAAGTCACCCCTTGTGTGTGAAAAGAAAAAATGTTTTGAAAAATTCTGCCTCCTTTCTGCTTGACGTAGTGTAATTCCATTTTTTTCTCATTGCGTGCAAATCATGACTTGTCTTGAGAACTCATGTACTAGAAATTAAGAGACGATCCTCGTGCTTGCACTGAAATTTTGATGTGTTTTTGGTACTATTTTTCAGAAAATTATTAAGCCAGGGTCCTCTTCTCTTACGGGTCATTGCCTAGTCCTTGGCACTTGAGAATGAGCTTTGCGCCAAGAGCCCGTGGACTATCCCTAGATAGCATAGGTGAATGGCGAGCATGTTTTGTGTAACTATTCATGTTCTTGTTATGTTGCTATAGAACTATTTAGAACATGTGATTAGTCACTTGCTAGCTGTGTGTACTGACCGTTTGAATGCATAACTCGTTTAATCTATGATCGTCTGACAACTTTGATAAAGATGTTTGACTTCAAGTCGAGGTAACACGATGAATCCGAGGTATGACGTGACTTTACTGTGACTCGTTGAGCATCATTTCACGCATACACGTTAGTTAGTTGTACAGGGGATTTGTAGGTAGTCCCATTCCTGAAAACCTTCACGAGACTATACTCGTCCTACTAGGGCAGCCTAGGGTTTCAAAGGCTTGATGCATACGCTAAATGCATTCGTATCCTCTACGACAATGAGTTATCTTTTTGTTTTTATTTTAGTTAGAATTGATCACATGACACTTAAGTGGGTAGCTTAGGAACATATGGTTGTTGAGCCTCACATGGATTTGCATTTATTCTGTCATTTGTTCGACATTTGTTCGGGACGAACAAATCCTAAGTGTGGAGTGTTTTGATCAATCGATATTTCGACTAGTTAATTGCTTCATACGATGAAGGATATCACTCGTTCTCCTGGCAAATTATCATTATTTGATGTCTTTTCTTGAGCATTTCAGGTTAAAAGCAGTTATCCATCAAAACCATAGCCTACGGTAAAGACTCGAAGAAAATCCATGCTTTTGGGCAAAAACGCGCACAAGGAAGTCTAACCGACCGGTTGGGCAAATTGGCCCAAAGCCAACCGATCGGCTGAATAAAGACCAGGCGAGAAGATGTTTCTGAGGGTTAGAGCCGGCCGGCTAACCCCACAGCACAAATATCAACCGGTCGGCTCAGACCCTCAAAGAGTTCAGGCCTTTTGAAACATCGCCGAACCGGCCAGCTCAGCTCAGCGCACACAGCCCAACCGGCCGGTTCAAATGGTTAGAGAGTTGGAGCCTTCCGAAGCTGCTCCGAACCGGCGGGCTAACACAAGGCCAAAATGCCCAACCGGTCGACTCAAACCCTCAGATAGTTGGAGTCTTCCGAGGCTGCTCCGAACCGGTCGGCTCATACAAAGTCAAATTTCCCAATCGGCCGGCTCAAACCCTCAAGGAGTTCGAGTCTTGTGGAGCATCTCCCAACCGGCCGACTCAAACTCAGGGCAATTTCTCAACCGGTCGGCTCGCCGTCGGGTGCATATTTGTCCAATTTTTGGACATTGTTTCCTAATTTCATTTTTGGGCTTTTGGCCTTTTGGAAAGTTATAAATAGGCGACCAGCAGACTGATTAAGGCGTGCTTATTTTGGATTGAAGAACCCTAACTTGGGAGAGAAGACAGAGCAATTCATCGTGAGAGATCAAGAATTCATCGAGCACCCGCGTCATTACGGTTTCCTCGTCCTTAATCTCTTTATCAACACTATTTGTGGTTAACTTACCATGAATAGTGAGTAGTCTTCTTTATTCTGAGATCCTACGGATCCCGTGTCATGTACCCAACTTTCATGTGATCAATTAAATGTTTTTCATTAATGCGATTCGAATATTCAATTTCATCGTGCTTAATTTTATCGTTCTTGCAAGTTTTACATTGAATGGAATGTTTGCATGCTAGAACGTATTTAGGTTCATTACCAAAAGATGGATGGGTCTTAGGTATTAACAGGATTGTATGAAATTGATATTAGGTCATGGTAGCTACAATGGTAGTACATGAATTAATAGGAAAGTTGACTTTTGTCTAAAAACCCTAAGTTTAATAATCGAGATCATTGATAATCCGTGGATGGGCGGCGTTCAAAGATTGAGATTAATCTAGAAAATGATCCGTGGATGGGCGGCTTGTCTATTATTATTTTTGTTTATTTCCATATTCGATAGCATGATAAATTTAAGTTATATGATTGCATGATTAGTGGGTTGGCACGGGTGAAGTTAGGTCCTGGAATTCTTTCTCTGATTAAGTCAAAAACCTTTTTATTTTCTGCATTTAATTTCTGCTACTTTCGTCACAACAAAACCTTTCATTAATCGGAATAGCTAAATAGGTTACTAGGTAGCTAGTATTCACACTCGTTGTTCCTTGAATCGACCCTTGGCTTACCAAGGTTATAAATTTTGTTTGACCACGATTTGACCCCGAAAACACATAAATTGACAACTATAAAGGGTTAAAAATACGCTTGTCAGATATTCATTGGCGGTTCCAGAAGCTCTCGGAAAGGGTCCCAAATATGCATACAAATAAAAAAAATTTCTTTGCGATCAAGGTTAACATGCAGTAATCAATAAAAAAAAGTTAACTTGTGGTAATTCATTTATTTTTATTATCAAATTTTTGTTGAAATGTATTATATATTTTGTAATATATATTAAAAAATTGAAAATTTTCCTTGATAAAATAAGGATTTTTTTTATGGGGGTACACTTGTTATTGATAAAATAAGGATTAATTGTAGTTGTCTAACCAATTTAAGACTTACTATTATTTTTTTCTATATAGTATAAGAACTGAGGGGTTAATTGTACTAAAATTTAATTTTATTGAACCAAATTGAAATATTTATGAAACTACAGTATTTAAAAGTAAAGTTTCAAACTTTAAGGGTTAAAGTGAAATTTTAAAAACTGCTAGTACTAAATCTCTCCCAAAAAAACCTAGGTCTCCCCCTGCAAACCCCAAACAAGACGAATCCATCAAAATGTTTTCAATTAAAAAAATTCCGGCACAAATCTGAACTGAAAGTAGACGATTTGGATGAAAGTGAAAATTTTAATGGGGGCAAAGAGTAAAAATTAATGGGGACAAAATGTACAAATTAACATGATATTAATCAACTTACTTATGCATAAAGGACAATTGAAAAACTCATTGGGGGCAACTGCCCCCATACCTTACAATGTGCGTTCGCTCCTGAAGACAAATATTCTACCAATTCAATCACCTTGTTGACTTTTCAACCACAATGTTTCATCACTAACATTTGAATGTATTTAATGCATTCAACTTTTCAGCAAACTTACTAGAATGAATCTTATATGTTGTCAATTAATCTCTTACCAACACGCAAATTTATGCCTTTTTGTGTGTGGAAGTTGATGTCACATAGCTTGTCTATCTCAACTCATTTTATTCAACTCAACTACAGAAAACAAGCTACAATTCTTTTCTTCAAAATTTTATTCTACTTGAAACTAAAAAGGTAATCTTGAAATTTTCTTTCTTGCAAAAAATCATAAAAAAAGTGTGCCATAATAAATTAGTAAAATTTTGAAAATTTTTAATTGATAATTTCTATGACACGCCTATTGGTAACAATTTTATGCATGTGGTTTATTAGTTTGCAAAAGTAGGTCCTTATCAATTGTTTGGG
Source organism: Rhodiola kirilowii (assembly GCA_033675215.1). Taxonomy (NCBI): domain Eukaryota; kingdom Viridiplantae; phylum Streptophyta; class Magnoliopsida; order Saxifragales; family Crassulaceae; genus Rhodiola; species Rhodiola kirilowii. The sequence goes on along the minus strand of CM066203.1, from coordinate 50,096,108 downwards.
TTTGTTGTTTTGTAGTGTCCTGTAATCTGTACAAAAAAAGTCCGCCAAAAGCGTGGAATGCGTTTGTATATTGTAAATTTTACATGGGCAAGGGCATGGGGTCTGAATAGGGGCTCACCTCACCAGTCACCACTATGTGGCCTGGGAGCTAGCTATGTACCCAAAACACCAAGCCTGGCTCGTCATTCTCTTTCCTTGTTGCGCATTCGCTTTCACAATTTAACTTTGGTTGATCTTCTCCGTCTGTCGTTTATGTACATAAGGAGGGACGCGATACTTGTGAGGGTAGCTATGCCTATAAATACCATCTCCCATGAGAGTGAGTCAGTTAGGACGTAAAACGTATGAGTTGTCTGCGTCTCCTGCAAAAATACCTCTTCGTTAATATTTGACGTAATATGAATCTCAGAATGCTGAATGGTTCAGTTTGGTAGAGAAAGATGATGAAATCTGAAGATGAATTGTGAACAAGTAGAAAGGTTCTTACAGAGATGTTTATCTTCTGAGTCATCTGTTTATGCTGTTTAGCAAAAAGTTTCTGTGCATGCTTGTATAGCTCTACATCAAGGATGTTAAGTTCTTCTATTTGCCTAATCATGGCTTCTGGAACCTGATGGCGTGCCTGCCAAGTAAAAAAAAGCTCCTAAACTCAGCAACTCCACGTGAAGCACAATTTATCAAGTTGAAACAAATAAACTGGGACATTTTTATGTTGTAATTTTCGATAATTTAAGCTTAAATGGTACCTCCTTTGAAAAACTGACAGGGTCTATCATCTTTAATGAAGTTGTGCGCCTCCCAGCTTGAGTTTTTCGTAGACCATGAATGCAACTTTCATATGCTTGCATAAGCTTGCCCACTGTCATCTAAATTACGGTGTTTGTTTTAAAATTCGGCTGCTGCGTCACCCTCATAACATTCAGATGAAAGCAGAAATAAGTAACTGAGAAGATTAACTCACATCGTCCTTTTGATCACCAACATTTTCAGCAGTAGCTAAATCATCTGCATTTTCCATGGAGCTATTCTGCCGAGCAGTAATACAAAATCCAAATATTAACCATCAACATTGACAGATCTCAATTAAATTTCATGATGCTACATCAACTTACCAGATGTATGCTTGAGGGCCCAGAATTAGAAATGTTGGAGTTCTGTCCTATTGACAAGTGAGTTAATACACAGTCAGTCCATAATCGTAATAATACTTATTTCCAAAAGGAAAATCGCACACAGTTATGACCTGGTCTTTTATGAACAGCTGGTTCGTTGTCAGTTTTTTCTATCAACTGAGATATCACTTGTGAACCAACCACATCCCCAAACATAGTAGCAGATTCTTTATGATCCTCTGTGAGTCCAACGTACAGCATATCATCCAATCGCCTCTGGTTTAAATCCCAACAATGTTATTAGAGAGGATAAAGAAGTAGTGTTCGAAGTGATAGCAAATTCATATCATGCGATCTTTTGAGATCATTTTTCTCTCACTTTAGCAACTTCAAGGACATGGGTGCCAAGGCCATGGTACTTCTGTACACAATGACGGACTTGGTGAGCTCCCTCATCATATGAATTGTTTGTCAGTCCTGCAACCTGTTAATCGGGTGAGAAATTTTAGCTACCATCTGGTTTGTGCAGTAAGCTTCATCACAAGCATTGACGCCGGATCAAACTGTTTAAACTCAATGAAATCACAAGGGACTCGTCACGGTGAATAACTTGTATCTAGGAACTTTCTCAATTACAATACTCAAACAGTCTTTCACATCCACAGTTTCAACCCCTATGGCTCATTATCAAAAAAGGTTTGTAGTATAGCTAACAAGTCGATTAGAGCTTCGAAAATATGGCACAGAATGTAAATTATGAGACAACTAAATCACCTGGAATGTAGCTCCATTGTGAATTATATCTTGAGCAATGGGGTCCTTAATGTACTCATGCAAAGGCATAGCCATGTCTTCCAGGTTGTAAGAATCACTACTCTTGTTAATGTTTTGTGATTTAAACTTTCTAGCATCCCTCTGTAATCAACTTGAAATGCAGTCACATTAAAAATACATATTTCTTTTGCAACTGTTCGCATACACACAAAAACAACACATGAATTGGGCAGGACTAAGGAGGCTAAAGTATTTGAAAAGAAATGTAACTGCATGCATTTATGTATTAAGATAGGTAAACTGAGCCAAATGCAGAAAAATACCCGACCAAACAAATCCTCTCTCATCCACGGCACCAAATATTTCCAAGGCCAGATATCTAGAGTGCTTATAGCATTGCTCTTTTTACGAATGCGTAAAGCCATTCGTGTTGCAGAAGTGAGATTTGGGTGAATCAAGAATCTTGCAGCTACTTCAATAGAAAATTCATATGTGCTAAAGACACGGTCAATTGGATTTCTCAGTATTGTCACTACCGAGGTTTTCCTCCTCGGCAGTTTATTCATCATGCTATAGTCATCATGAGTAACCAAGAGCCTGCAATTTGGCTTCCTGAAGGCATATAAGGGAAAAGAAATCAGCATCATTCCCTTCCATTTATTAGAAGACTCAAGACTGACTATTAGTAAAATTTAAAACACATAAAAATTATGGTAATTTATATGGCACAAAGAATTGCCATCGATTTCTACTCTTTCTTCTTCATTATTGTCAAAATCTAATGTCGGATGAAAATATCTTTGCTAGCAAGAAAGACTTAAGACCAAACTAATACCACCTACTAGGTTAACTATTGACCAAAGTAAGTTAGATTGTGCTTTAAGAGTATCAAGAGGTACGTGAGCTTAGCACCTTGGATCAAATCGCAGCTTATCATATGAGCGGGGACATTCCAGAGCACTGGGGTACAACTTTCTTAGGAAACTGCAAACAGGATTAAAACCAAGAAATGATCTTCCAGGGAAAATGGTGTGATTGCGATCATAGAAAATCATGTGGGGACTTAGATATATTACAAATTACCAATGAAAATATGTGCGACCTCCTGTTCTTGGAACATGAAGGAAAAACAAAAGCTCCTGAAGTCTGTGCTTGTCTTCTTTGACGTCCACATCAAGAGCAGCAGACTTCCATTCCGTGACAACTCTTTCACACACCGAGTAATCATCTTGACCAAGTGTAACAACAACTGGAAAGCAAAAAGACAGCACCCTCTGAGCGAAAGTTAGACCATGCTGAACGTGTGTTTGAACTGAACTTTATTGCTATCAAGGAAAAAGCATAGACATGAAATTCTTGTGATCCATGGCTTCTTAACTTTTCTCCATTTTGCATTGATCTAAATGATTCAAACAAAAGAGAGTATACAAGCAAAAGAGAAGACGAGGGAAATAGCACTAACCGAATTCCAGCAACAACAGTGACAGAAAGAATTTCACAGCTAGATCCATTAACACAAATCTGAAAGAACCATCAGACAATCAACATCATCATATTTTTAGACAACAATATTTTCCCTGGGGGAATGACACAACAAATTAAGCATACAAGCTCATCCAGTTACTCATTAAATTTTACTGGCCAAAACCCGGTTAAACCCAAAAATTGAAGCTTGGCATTCTACAATCCTGAATTTCCCAACTAACAAACTGAATCAACAAAGTGCAACTAAAATCACGCCACAGGAACCAAGTCCAGTTACTCACCTTCTCACATCAAATTGTAATTTTAACATGAAAACCCTAATCAGCAGAAAATGACTGTATATATCAATTGCACATCACATAAGCCACCAGTCAAATTGTACACAATTCCAACACCTCGTGCTCATCAATTACCTCAAACGACGATCACAGAGCTCCCAAACAAAAGCCCTCTCAAAATTCACAGCCTCCCAAAACCCTAATGGAACCTTTCCCAAAACATTAAACATCCACTCAAAATTACACGTGCAAATATCGGCGAAAAGCTATAAATAATTCAAATTACCTTCCCTCTCGTCCCGCTGCAAGAACGGTCTGAGAGAGAAGCCGATTGGGAGTCGGGAAAAGCCTAAGCTTTTGTCGCCACTTTCGTTTCTGGATCTGCTGTGGTTGAAAGGGGGCTGTCGTGTAAATAAGGGAACCTTTGGGGATCGGATTTTGATTGACTCGCGCTATTCTTTTTTACCCGGGAATGTGATCGTTAGTTCTAGTTGATCCTTAGCGAGCACATTAAAGAAAATAAAAAAAAATGATGCAAACACGAAAATGATATTGTTTATTAGAATAAATTCTAAAATATTTTAGAACGCCGTCGTTTTCGTAATATTTTGACTGCGGAAATATTCTTTCGTGAATTATAGTTGCGACAGGATATATGACATGCAAGTAATTTTACAAGTTGAAAATCTTGAAATTTGGATTAAAATTCATTTAGAAATTTGAACGCTTCCATCTGTATCAACATCTTATCATCCAACCCCTGCACTTTTCTACTTATTTGTTTCCATGATAAAGAAGAAAAAATCAAATGGATGGACAACCATTTTGGCTCAAAATGCAGCACAGCGTTGAGGCAATCCAGTTTGGTGATCAACAGCCACAATCTCAGTCCTGTTGTTACAAGCCAGCACATCTTGACCCAACTTAGCCCCGGCTGCCTTGAGCCCCTTTAACGACACGGCTTGGTTGAATAGATTGATCGAAGGCAGTCTCGAAGCCGGTGGCAACTTCATGCCCGGTAACAATGGCCTAAAGTCTCGCTTCATCAGAGGAACCTCAAAGTCTGTTTTATCATGCTTCACGACGTTGTCTTTCGCACTTATGTGCGCGCCAGGCTCCATATGGTTCGTCGAGAAGCTCTGCTGGTTAGGGAAATTGGGGTAGAGGGCGACATAGCCTCTAAGGTACATCATGTCAATTAGGAACTTCTTCCATGAGGCTTGCCAGCCGTTTGTCCGTGACTTTGGGATTTGGACTGGATTGGACTTGGCGTCTTCGGTGAACCTCATGTTCATGTAGACATAAAACTCTCTCCATTGCTTAGGGAAGAACACTGCGCCCCAGCTGCAGGGGAGTTGATGGAGGTAAGGAGTGTTGGGATGTATGTGCTTGAAGAACTCGGTTCCATTCCACTTCGGTCGCTCCTTAACGACTTCTACAATTCGAGGAGTGTACAAGGAGATCGAGGAGAGCTCAGGGAGCGAGACTTGAGGATCGTAGTGGTATGCGAGTAGCGCGTTTTTGACCCAGAGGTAGTAGTAAGGAGAAACTTCGATATCGTCTTCGAGTAGGAGTCCAAAGTCATCGTCTGATGCTGGATACCAACTCTCGCTCACTGCTCGAATTAGGCCGCCTTGGATGATCCTTCTTCGTAGCGTCTTGGGTCCGTGAGGCCAGTCAAATGTGCTTACTAGCCTAATCGTTGCCTCGTCTACTTTGCTGTCCATGTTGAAGCTTATGGGAATCTCGTCACCAAGATAGTATGCGTCGGTTAGAGACTTGAGGAGCCTTGTCAAGGACTCGACGCGATTTTGGGTCACAATGTTGATAGACAGTCGCATTTTGTTCCAATCTGCACATGTTAGCGAATTTTATAAGCTGCGGAACTCAACATTTTTATCAGAATGCGAAACGTAAATTGCATTGCCTGGAACTTACTTGGCAATGCGGTGGGTCGTAGATCAGCCATCCAAAGGACCTTAGTGATCGAAGGCCTTGGCAAGGTAACAAGGGCGGCAGTGCCATTTGAGACAGCATCAGTAGCCATTTTCAGCGCCTTTTTCACATGAGGATCAATGTCCGCGACGGTGATCACCACACTCGGGTTATGCATCTTGATCAGCCCTTTCATGCTAGCATACACAGCTTGCACCACCGGCACTTCAGAATCCGATATCATCCCAGACATGGCCCCAACATTCAAATCAAACATCTTAAACCTCCTCTCCTTACAAACTGACTTAGGCCATCCCAAAGCCGCAGTTGCCTCCTCGCAAGGGCAGAAATTCCCTCCAGAGACGACAATGTAAGCCTTCCTCCCAACCGTAGTCCTAAACTTCTCCAAAAGCGGCGCTAAAGCCTTCACTTCTGATATCGAATGCGCATAGAACAACGCATCGATCTTCTGAGGATTCATAGCTGCCCATTGCGTCACATAACCCGTCGAAAGTGCCTTCCACCATTGATCATCTCGCACTTGCACAATGTCCTTGAAAATTACAGTTGTTTCGGATACATAGGCCAGCCTATGCTCACTGTCTCCCCATGTCTCCTTGTCCTCCGCGTCCACCGGCAGCACATACGACCCTGCATTCCGATACTTCTGAAGCGTATAACTACGAAATCCAATAAGAAAAACCCATCAGAAAATCATTCCAAATCACTCGTACTTACAGTCTAACTAAGTGTCACACGACTTAGAGTCTATTCAGACTGAAAATCTACTTATTAAATACGTAGTTCATGTGCATCTTGATAGATGCAGACTGATTTTTAAGCCTGTTTCAACCCGAATTGACTAATGATCTGCTAGATAATATATTGAATAATTGAAGATAAAATATATAGTTCAAAAAATGATGCAGAATGAGGCTGAAAATGTACCTGAGATGAAGATCTTCACCGGTCATGAAAGTCATTGGAGCTTCGATGAACAAAGTCCGGACAAGCTCAGCAGAGAGGAACCAAGAGCTGGACAAAAAATCCACCTGCACAATCTTGTCAACAATGATATCATAAGCAGGATCAGGCAAGTAAAGGCCAGCCTCCTTGGATCGGAATTTTCGGTAACTTGGAAATGTGAAGTCCTTTTGTCGAAAAGGCAAGATTCGGCCAATGCTTCCCAAGACGGAGTTTTGGTACTTTTGTGTTCCGGCCACATGAGATAGAATCTGCAGCATTTTCTTACCGGGAATGATATCATCGTCTACGATGTAAATTAAATCAGCTTCGGTCTGAAGCGCCATTTGAAACCGGCCGTAGTACTTGAAATCATACTTGGAAGTGATAAAACTGATGCGAGAGTCGTTGTAGCTATTGACGATGCGGCTGAGGGAGTTGGCGTTGGGCGTTCCAAAGGCGAGGACCCAGACGTGGTGGAATGGCAGTGTTTGGTGCAGCAACGAGTCGAGCTGCGCGCAGAGGGTCTTGCGCTTGAAGTGGTTGAGAATGACTGTGATTTTCGGCTTGTTTGGATCGTTGAGGTCCCATTTCGACTTCATCGTCATCAGCTCGGCTAGCGTCTCTGTTCCGAAACTCTTGCTTTGGAACTCTCTCACCTCGCTGTAGAGCTCTGTTTTCAGCTTGATCATGGCAGAGTCAGTTGACTTCTTTTGCTCGAAATCAATTTTTTCAGTTTCGCATACGTCTGACGGAGTTGGTACGCGAAAGCCGGACTCTGTTTGAATCATTAGCGAGCCCGGCTGCTCAAATCGGCCAACAATATTCATGTTGTTGGTCGGGATGATGTAAGACTTCCAATGTTGGGCTAGTTTACTGGCCCAGCCAAGGTCTGCTTTGCTCCTCAAGTCAATGTTTGGACTCATGTAGTAAAGTAAAAAAGTTGCGTACACCGCGAATGCGAACTGAAGGCACGTCAGAAACGTGACAAGCCTCCCCGAACCCGCATTTACCTTTTGTGGCCGCGCTGCTGTTTTAGCCTTGGCCTTTTGGTAGTCGCTCAAAGCGAACATGTTGTCGAAATAGTCGCTGCCTCTAAACGAATTGCTTCGAGTTGATCCCATAACCTAATGATACCAAGCTTCAAACCAAAAAAAATATGGTTACAAATCAAAAATTTGACGCTCCGTTGCGACAACTCTTGTTCTCAGACTATAATCAAAGTCGTGAACGATTCGAATCAGGTCGTCCGGACTAGTTAGGAGAGAATTGGGAAGAGGGTGTTTGAGAGGGGTATGTGTAGATGTTTATGGTGAATCAGGTGTATGTGTAGATCTTTATGGTGAATCAGGTGTCTGTGTATGGTGAAGAAGGTGTTTGAGAGGGTGTTTGAGAGGGTGTTTGAGAGGGGTATGTGTAGATCTTTAGGTGAAGAATCAGGTCGTATGGTGAAGAAGGTGTTTGAGAGGGGTATGTGTAGATCTTTAGGACATATTATGGCTTTATATATATGGATACATAAGGAGTGCTTGGTGGGGCTAATTGGGGTACAATGCATTAGGCATAAATATGATATATATATATATATAATTAGTGTTTCACATGGGGTTTTAAAATACACATGTGGGTGTTGAAAAAGAAATGTGTGTGGATGGAAAAAGGCATGAGGGAGGAGCTTCAAATTGCAATAATAAGGAGAGAAAGTAGCCGTAAGCATCACACTAAAATATATTTTTCACCACCCCCATTTTTGAAAGCCGGTGTTGACGCCGTAGGACATGCCACCATAACCTCTATTTTTTTTTCTTTTCCCCCCATTTTCTTAGTTTCTTTTTCCTGCAATTGTATTTGTAACTGAATTTTTTTTATGACACCACCTAATTGTCCTTTTTTAGAAGTATTGTTATTCAATAAAATATTGCATGACTGTAATTTTCGGTCCACTAGTTGTTGTAGTTGCATTTCTTTTTATTATGTTTATTAAACTCAAATAAGGCTTATAAGGGCACAATGCTATTGAGACTTTGTCAGGATGAATTAATTGAAATCGAATTGTAAAGAAGTGATGCATGTGGGAATATTTTTGTTTACAGAAAATCGAAGCTCTGAAAATGAAGAGGAAACTTTGCCTAATCGAGATTAATTATATAGTGTTTTCTGTTCAACATGTAACATTTGACCTTTTGCTCGTCGGATGGATCGGGACACAAAGGATCCATCATTTGCCACGTAAAACAGTTCTCATTTGACTTTTTTATTCTTTCAATTAAAAACAAATCGTATAAAAGGTATAAAAAAACGTAAAATATTACCAAAGCGTAATTTGATAATATTTTTACGTTGTTGAAGGATGAAGTAATCCTGAGGTTGCCAAAAATTAAAGACTACGGCCACTGTCCGAAGCAATAAACCTTTGAGACTTTTGACGAGCTTACTCTTCCTAAAATTGCACCTCAATCAGCGGGGGTCATTGAATTCTGGCAAAAATGTGATGCATGAAGTATCACGAAAGCAAATTGGGAGAGATGGGAGAGAATGTTAGTTGTTCTGTTTCAGCCAACGGTTTAATGATGACACAAATTATCGAAGATGTGATTCATATACTCAATATGTATACACGTATTTTCGCGAGACAATTTGAGATTTTGTCACCTTTTGACAAATTAAACTGTTGGGAAAATGCCACTCGATTTAAGCTTATTTGGGTTTTGCCACAAATCGCAAATCTTATTAGCGATTTGTTACAAAATTAAACCTATTACCACTAGCAATTTATTTTTTATGAATATGATAATGAAGAAAAATTGGAAAAAAAAAATTGGAGTTTGGAAATGGTTGACGTTTTGTGTATGTAATGTGCATCAAATGTAGACTCTATGCGAAGTCATTTTCAAATTCTTTATAATGCAACTTTGCCAAACTTATAGAAGAGAGTTTAAATCCATGTATCCAATTCCAAGCTCATGCTCGACATCATTATTTAGACTCTTCCCTTTTTTTTCATAGGAGAAATACCAAAACAAACTTTACGTGATTATTGCGATTCCTTCATATTTTAAGTAGCTTTATTTTTATTTTTGCCCTCTCCAGTATCAGGATTCGAATACAGGCACTCTCTCAGGCCTCGAATATTTTATGTCTATCCCTCGACCACTTGCACCGACCTTTTATGGGCGAAGCAGCTTCATATATGTTCTCTAACTTAATGAGTTATATAAAATATTGAATCAAAACTTTTTTAAACCGAAAATTCACCGCAATAACTTGCTGTTGAAGTTTGTATACTCTTTAACTCGGATTACTCATTGCATTTATATCTAACTCAACGCACGTAAGATCGAGTATTTTTTTTTGGTTATTTCGAATCGTGTACGACTTTACAAAGACCTTGAAGTGCACATACCGATTCAAGTTGTGTTTCTTTGAGTGTTTTTTAAAAATGTCCTGTGGTCCAAACTCGAGTCGTGCAAAGTTGAAGCTTGGTTTCTTATTGAATATTCCAAAAGTGTTGCAAGTATTAATCAAATCTAGTCAAAATCCCAACTTAATTCCTATTTTGAGTCGGGCGAAATTTATACAGGCAAGGAGGCACTAAAGGAGAAAACTAATACAACCATATAAAGGAAATGGACCTGAAATATACTATTGCTCAAGAAAATTCAGTCTAATCCATCAAACTTTTTCAGATACTAATTTGGTGCACTACAGTAAAATGCTGTGAGTGCCAAAACAGCATCGTATCGATCAAACCGACATCGTTTTGTTATATTTCAAAAAAAAATTAACCAAAAGGGAGTTATTTTTATTGAACGATATCGTTTTGGCACTCGCATTATTTGACTGCGCTGCACCAGATCTTTTCCCAAACTTTTCAACCTAAAAGATGTTTATATTAATTCAAAATAATTAATTAAAGTGCATATATTCATTAAAAGGCGTCACTAATTTACACGAGCCTAATTCTGTGTCACTTATATTTTACTCAAACGTACTTGTTTATTAAAATCTTCTCAATGTCGATCCTCAATATTTAAATAATACCATTGACTTAATTACGTTCTAACACGTCAAGCACCGTTTATGGAATTAAGATCAAGCATGTTACAAAAAATTATTATATGTTTAGACTCATCTGACGGTTATTTAGGTCTCAATGTGACAACCTAGCTAGCAAATTTGCCCATATTGTTCAATAACTAGATCAAACTAATATCATTAATTCATGCAAGTTCACTAGTAGTTGAGCTACTTATAGCTCCTAATTATGGTGATCAATTTGAGGGAATAACATAAAAAATTTATTTTTCGAAGTTAATTAATTGAGCCGAATTGAATTTTGTACTAAAAAGCTTTGTTTGAGGGTTAGGACTTGGGATATAGAGATTCTACCGATGGCTGTTTTATTTTGTTTTCCTATTTTACATTAATCACCGTTAAACCCCTAAAATTTTCTCTATTAAAATTAAATGGAGAATGTCTAGTTGTCTGTTTTTGTTAATAAAAAAACAAGCCCGAGTGACGATCAAAAAGGAATTTTTTGTTTCTGTCATTGGTGGTCATGCTTTAAGAAGTCATAGCATACAATACAAAGCAATTTGAAAATCATTTTTGATTAATAATCAATCAAATCGATTGGATTTTTTGCTAATTGCTGCATTACTCCAAATCATTATATGCCTTGTGGAAATTATATGCATTGCCGACTGATGAATCCATAAATTTGTGGAAATAATTAAAATTGTAGGACAATATGATCTATTCGATTCTTATTATTTATCAATAAAATGGAAAGATTAAAAAAATAAAATCCTTTGTTCATAAAATATAACTGGCGGCAGGCAAGTTGAGGGAATGACCACTTTCCGCAACACGGCCATAAGGTGAAAGATGACTTTCTCCACTAATCACGAACCACGTGGCGATTTATGACAGGCACTCACGAGAAATGTTGACTAAATGATATGGGATCTAGTGGCGTCCACGTAAGCTCCAATCTCATTATTTCAAAATAAATCTAACTTCTGAAATAGAATGAACATAAATCAATTTTTTTTGATGGGGAACATAAATCAATTAAAAAATAGGATATATATTAGACTAATGATAAAAGAAAAATGTACGCAATTTGGAACTTTAAATTTATATACATTTGACTTATTTTTCATATAACGAACTATATTTTGAGTTATAACTCTAAGATATAAAATAAGCTTAACCAGATATTGCCATCACATTAGTGGCCTGATGATTGTGGTGCACGTCAACAAAGCCTCATGTCCCACATTCGATTATGTTTGGCCTACCTTCTGTTGTGCCACTGTGCCAGAGTGTTAGTGATGGTTGAATTTTGAAGTTGCTCGCTGCGTATGTTGATGCATTAATCTGATGATAGAAATTATACTAAATAATCTCTAGATAATGTACATGTACTAACTTGTAACCCATCAATCAGAAGAAAAAAAATATAACCAGATATTAGATTTCATCATTATTAATAATTATAATTTGAGTGATTTTTTTTTGAGTAGTAGATTTGTACCTAACAAAAGTAATATCATTAAAAAAATCAAATGTGTACTAAAATATCGGATCAAAGACATGTGAAAGTGTACGTCAAGTTGCACACTATGCATAGCTATTTTATTCTTGTGGTGACAGTTTGTGCTTTTAAATCTAACTATGACACGCTCTTGTGGGTCAATTTAAGAAACTTGAATTTGTCATTTTCAATAATTTCCATTCTTCACTATGGAAAATAAAAAGGACATTGCATAGTGGAAATGTATCTAATAAAACAAGTTATTCGTTTACGTTTCGACGAAAAAAAGAGTCATGCTATGTGTACTAGGGTTTAGTTTACTAGATCGACAAATAATCGTAGAGTGGTATTTCGTTGAGAACCATTAAAATTTTGTGTGGCTTATTGTGGAAGAAGTTAGAGGTCACAATTGGACAAAATTAAATCTAAGCGATCTTAATCGACATACGTTCGTTTAACTCAAAAACATGATCATTAAAGAAGTGCACATGGGATTTTAAATGTTGATCAAAGAACATACCACATAGATATATGTAATTACTCAATTCGATAAGCCTCGATTAATAGGTTGTTTAGGGTCACGATGCCTAAATTTTTGAGTAGGCAATATGAACCTCTAAATGCTTACTTATATTGTTGTTGTTGGAGATCTGAAATGTGTTATGTTTTGTACTATGACGTGATGAAATATGTATCGACCTCATAAATTGGAATGTGTAACATATTTAAAAATGAAATCGGCTATCAATTGTTAGGTATAACATTTAGCTTGATATACATTTGGCCAATACTATTGCTGAAGCCTTACGAAGATGAGTTGAAATCCATCTGTCATATCGATTCTCATCTAAAGATCAGAGTTCAAACTTTAGCGACGTAACAACAAAAGAAAAAGAAATTTGTGCAGTCATTAGTAATCGATTCCGGAACCTAAAGGCGATATCGCAACTAACGTCTAACAAGCCACCACCTTAATAACGTCTCGTGACATGAGTTTGGAATTGTCCATTATTAGCTTTCATAATAAATATGTTTCATACAAAAATACTACAACCTTCGAGGAATAATCATGTTTTCAATTGAGTTCAAGGAAAGTGGTTTTTAAAGCAATTCAAGGAAAGTATGGTTTTTTTTTTTTTTTTTTTGAAAAGAGGAAAGTATGGTTTTTAAAGCAATTCAAGGAAAGTATGCTAGTTTCACAAAATGCAATATTTTGATCCATCAATTTACTGGGCTATTAGGCCAGTCTTAGAAGCCCATATGAGGCCGTGTTTAACTTCATTTATACAATACAATTCTTCCTTATTCTTGAACGTCAAGTAATCAAAATGCAGCTATCTACTTCCTTTTATCGAAGGTCAAGTAATTTTTGGGGTAAATAACAAAAACATGCCTTAAACTATCGTCTGATGTTAAATTAGGTATCGAACTCTGTCAATTTTCAATTTAGTAATTTTTGCGTCAATTCACACATGTTTCATCCAATTAAGCATATCTCCAACCACGATAAAAAATTAATTTGATAAAATTAATTAACCATATAACCAAATTTATAAGTTTTCGACCTTCAAATTCTTCAAAAAAATTGAATTCGAAGACAAGATGTATGCAAATTGATGCAAAAGTCACTAAAAGAAAAATTGAAAAAGTCCGGTACCCAATTTGAAATCGGATGGTAGTCTAGGATATGTTTTTGTAATTTACCCTAATAAATATCACATCTACTGCATTTGTTTGAATATCAAGTGATAAAAAATGCAGCTCTCTTCGAAGTAAATTTTTTTTGAACCGTCAACCTTTTAATCATTTAACCAAAAGCATGACCCCCATATCAGCTCATCCAAACTTGATTATAAGGGCATCCACACCAAGCAATAATAGAGAGACTTTATTGCTTATTGCTCTCATGTAGCAGGTGAGCAAAAAAGGGTGTGCATGATCTCTACCTCGCTGATGGTACTAATGATATTGCTGAGCTAACCACCACAGTAAAGATGCTTGCAGCTGAAATAAAAAATCTGAAGACAGACTCCTCTACGAAGTCATCTGTTGTTGCTAATGTGTCTGTCTACTGTCAGATATGTGGCTCTTCTTCTCATTTCGCTGATGGCTGTCTAGTGATGGGACAAGATATTGACGGATGAAATCAGGAGGATGCTAATTATATAGGGCGAAACAATTAGGGGAACGGTTTCTCCTCCGGTTCAGGCATGAACAGGTGGGATAACCTGAACAGGAACCGAAACCAAAACCCCTTTCGCATATAAAATATTATTCATATAGGTCTTTTTGTAATAAATGTTTAGAAACCGAGAGCCTAAAACTACTGCTTTAGTGACCTCCCCCGATTAATCCGAGCCTGGTCAAAGGCGGTGACTTAAAAAAGACAATCCTCCATCCAATGAGACTTCCCCTGTTTTTGTCCTTCCAGAATATACGTATGTCCTGAAACTCTGTGTTAATACATCACTTTGGTAGACCGATTCTCCAACTCGCACTCATCCCATAGTTGTATGTCATAGTTCCTTTGGGAAAAGATCAAGTGCAAACTAGAAAGTTCGTCAAAAGTAATCTAAAATTCGTCACCAAGAACTAACATTACGATATAGTTCGTCAAAGTGATCTATAATTTCTCATTCATAAAAAAAAGTGGTCTATAATTCGTTGCCGAGAAACTAACCGTACGACGTGAGATTTAATCTCATCCGTTCAAATGACCAAATCGAGAATTGTAATTGATTTGTATTTTTCACAAAAAACTGTTATTCGCACACGATCCTTTTCTAGGTCCTTTAAATTATAATTTTATGGCCTTAAAATGGTAAAGGCGGCCATGATAGTAGTGTGTAGAATGTAAGTTAGAAGACACACTTGATAGAGTGCCTTGGCTTTTTCCGTATTTTATTCATTCACATGGGGCCATGTAATGTAAGGAAGATGAACGAAACTTTTAGAAACAATAATTGAGGTCATATAAGCAGGGGAGCACTCGGTTGAGGCAGTGTTGGTAGAATGAGGCAGTGAGGCACGACTCGAGCCATCGATCTCAGCCGTCAAACGCACGTGGCGAAGCCACGTGTCCCACTCACTCCATTTACGTTCACACTACGAAGTAGCGTGAATGTGAGTGGGACACGTGGCAACACCACAAAGCAATTGGGGTTGATGGACGACTGAGATTGTGCCTCACTTGTCTCATTCTACCAAGGCCTGCCTCATTTGAACGCTCTTCCATGTACGCAACATATAATCATATATAGAGCAAGAAGAACGCTCCATCCATATCCCTTTGAAAACTTACAACCATGCATTATCAGCAGCTGATGTCGTCCTCGTCCAGTCCATCTAGTTTATTTGTGGTTTTAAATAAGAATGCGTGGATGATACGAATTGAGATGGTAGAATTCATACACGACCAGTTTGAGGATTAAATTTGATGTAGGAGGCTAAATCTTTTAGAAGTTTCTATTATAATTTTAGCAATTTTTTTATTTTAGTTTTTTAGCGATTTCCTTTATTATTTAAGGTTTTAATAATTTCCTTATTTTATTTCATTTTCTCTATTAATATCACGATTGGGTTGTAGAACTTTACATATCTTTTATTTAAATAAAAACTTTAGCGTTGCTATTTTTTTCTGGTGGATTCCAGAATTATCTTCTCTGGAGGATTTCAGAGTTTTCGTTCGAGTTCACGCTTGTGAACTCGATCATCTATCCTAGGTTTAGCGCTTGCTATTCCTTTTGAGATTCCGACTGCGGCGGGTGGTATCTGAGCAGGCTTTTCCTTTCTCTTTTCGAAGCTTGAACAGCCATGCGAGAACAACCGTTGACCAGAGCAAAATTTAAAGGGATTTCGACGGCTTTTACCCTTAATGCTTTGACCAATCAGATTGCAGCTTTGACGACGAGAGTGGACAACCACAAGAGTCGTCGTAGAGACAGGAGAGAGGAGCTGAATAGGATTCCGCGAGGTAAGAATAATTATTTAACTATCTTTGCTAATTTGAGTTTGGAAGAGGAAGTTAACCATGATGATCAACAGAATAAGTATGATTGTCGTGTGTCTGATATTCCATTGTTCTATGGAAACATTGGAGTGGAAGAGTTTTTGAATTGGCAGGTCGATGTTGATAGGTTTTTCGACGTCATGGGTGTCCCAAAAACATACAAGTTAAGATGGCAGCGATGAGGTTGAAGAATGTAGCTTCCTTATGGTGGGACAAGCTCCTTACTCAGAGGCAACGACTAGGAAAGGGGCCAGTTAGAACGTGGAGGCGAATGAAACAATTGACGATTGAGCAGTTTTTGTCGGAAGATTACGAATAGATCCCATATATTAATTTCGTCGAATGTGTTCAAGGAAAGAAGATTGTGACAGAGTACACAAATGAGTTTATGGAGCAAGGGCTCCCGAAGCCGGATACGGAGAAGGAAGAGGTTACTGTGGCGGAGGAGGCGTTGGAGGAGATTGACGAGTTGGCGATGTTGAAGATCATGTCTGCTGATTTTGAGGAGGAAATTGAGGAGGTTGTGAATGAACATTCTAAATTCAGAATCAAGCAAGCCATTGAATTTGAGACTGATCAGGGAATTAAGCAAGACATTCAGCTCGGGACAACAGAATATAAAATTCCTTCAGGACCTGAGACTAAAAGTTGTCCCTGTGTTATTGCAGTTGAGTCTATAATTGAACCTAAGCTAGTTGCAGTTCCAAGCGCGGTAATTTCATCCAATTCAGCTTTACAGAAAGCTGGTGTTGAAGAGCTTATTTCAGTTCCTTACTCTGCCAATATATACGATGATGCAGTACCTCAAAAATTGGTAGTTGAGGAGTCGACTCCAGTTTGCAACTCAGTCAACAAATATGAACCAGTGCCACTGAATGACGAAGTTGAGGAGTTGATATATTGTATTGCTGAATTTAAGTTGAATAATGAGACTCCTACATCTAATGTTGATTATATTATAATCAACCACAAAAAGCTAAACCAACCAGACCATTCAAGTATTCATGCTAGGCGATCAGAGTGTACTACTGAATTCTCTCTTTCCTTTGCTCCTCCACATAGATCAGATATTGGACCAATCAAAGTCGAGTCGAAGAAGTTTAATAAAAGGGTCATTCCCGAGGAGTCGAATTCTGTGAAATTGGAATTGAATCCGAATCAAGCTCAGAGGACAAAGAGTTCTTCATTCCTGGCTAGGCATATAAGGAACTTACTTGTGGTTTGTCAAAGAATGTTGCGAACATGCGATTAGAATGGGCAGTAGATGACCACGAGCTGATACGAGCTCGGAAAGTGGGTTTTGGTACATTCAATATGAGATTGTTTTAATTCCGTCAATGGGAGAAGAGGTGAAGATGTTGGAAGGTTCAATGGAGGTTAAAATGCCACAAGGTTGTTGCTGACAAGTGTGGAAAGATCAAGGTTTTCAAGAAAGGTGATGATGTGATAGGAAAAAGTTCACAGTTAGTACTTAAAGTAGACTGCAGCCTCGCAAACATGGTCTATATAAGGCGGATGAGGTCATATATCTAGAAGAGAACTTGGGGTAGAGTTATTTGGAGGTGGAGGGAACTGATGTTGGAACTAATTCTTTGAGAAGTTTCCATATTATTATTAGCAACTTTCTTATTTTAGTTTTTTAGCGATTTCCTTTCTTATTTTAGGTTTTAGTAATTTCCTTATTTTATTTCATTTTCTCTATTTATAGCCCGCTTGTGTTGTAGAACTTTACATATATTTTATTTGAATAAAAACCTAGCTTTTGCTATTTTCCTGGTGGATTCCATAGTTTTTGTTCAAGTTCACGCTTGTGAATTCGATCATCTATCTTAGGTTTAACGCTTGTTATTTCTGTGAGTTTCCGACCGCATTAAAATTAGTACTTAGAGTGGTGAGCAATTGCATTTGAACTAAGCTTACCTTTTCTCATCACTTTAGTAATCATATGGGTTGTTTATTCTTGCCGTATCAAAAAAAAATTATGGGTTGTTTATTCTTATAAGTTACTAATAATTAGATTAATCAACACAACAATTACATTGCCAATAAGGTGGTGGTTGAGCTGATAGAACACTTGCCTTGCAATAGCGAGGTCAAGGGTTCGAACCCCACCGTGACATTTTTCTTTCCATAATTTTATGGAGGGTGCTTTTCATCCCACCTCGGCGTGGACGTGATGTTCCTTCCTTGTGGAGGTGTTCTTCGTCTCGCCTCGGCGTGTACGTGTTGTTTCTCCTTCGCGGAGGTGTTCTTCGTCCCGTCTCGGTGTGGACGTGTTGTGCCCTTCAATCCGTAGGTGTTGCTTGCTTGATGCGTGGAGGTGCGTATTCAATTATGGAGTTTCAAGATAGAGGTGCCTTCTGGCATGTGCTTCAGTGTGGACGATTCAAGTACCAATCCGGGTTGGTGCCTTGCGTGGCCGTGCTCTAAAGTTTAGTGATTGACCCGAGGGAAAAGTGCTCATGTAAATATATTCAAAATGTATTCATATATACTTAGTTTGTATGAGATGATGTAACCCCAAAAAAACACAATAATCACATTAACTCACACGACTCATTAATTAACTTAATTTTATATTTAAACTAATTGGACTAAATATGTGTTTCCAACTAATTATCCATTTTCCAACTAGCTAACAAGGTGGTGGTTGAGTTGATAGAACACTTGTCTTGCTATTGTAAGGTTAAGGGCTCAAACCCCACCATGACAGTTTCCTTCCATAATTTTGTGGATTTTCCTAGTCCCTCCAATGCTGTGGACATTTCCTCCATCCTTTGCGGATGTTTTTCTCTTTCTCTTCCTCGTCCCTTCGTGAACGCTTACAAGTGCGTGCTACAGGTGTTATTCAGGTCTATCCTCTCGTGGAGGCGTGCTTAGACAACACTAAGGTCCTTCCATAGAGGTGCATGGCTAGTCGTGGGTTTTCAAAGTTAAAAGGTGCCAAGATGGCCTACCCTTCATCGAGTGATTCAAAGTTCAAATCCAGGTGGTGCCTATTTGCGTGGATGTGCTTCGAATGCTCTAGATATATATGTACCCGATATGTATAAGATGTATTCTTTGATATGTCTAATATAAACCCACCATAAAAAAACTAATTATCCATTTTTCATTACTAGAACCTCATAACATAACCGTCTTAACTAATTTAGTTAGAAATGAGTTTCTACCGTATTTATTTATTAATGAGTTTCCAGCTAATTATAGTGATAAAAACCCAATTAAATTGTACAAATTGTCCATATGCTGATATGCACATGATTCCAGTATTATGCACACAAATTCGTTTAATATATTAAGATTCATATGGTGTGTCTGAGGTTGGTATGGTGCAAAAAGGTACTTTTATTGGAACATCCATTTAACATAAGTTCACAATCACGTTAGCGTCGACAATGGGCAGCCATGCCCTTACATAAAGGGCTTAGGCCGAACAAATTGAGTTTTGAGAGGGTTTAAAAAAAATTAGGATCGGGCTTGTCTCAAATTATCTAGTTTAGTGCGGCCTTAGGTCCGAGTAATGAAGGTGCGTTTAGGACCGAATTGGGCCGGCCCTTAATTTTAGGGACGAACTTAAAAAAAAAATCATTTTTTAAGATTAGCATATCAATGAAGAATTACAAATGCACAAAATATTTAACAACATCAACTTCCTATTCTCCAAAGAAAAAACAATTTTATATAATTAAATCATATATTGATATATAAGTTAAATGAATTCGTAAAATTAATTATAAGTATAAAATTAACTAGATATATTGAAATATGGGTCAAGATCAGGTACAAAGTTCAATTTTGGTACAAAATTTGTCAAAATCATTTTATAATTCGTCAGTTTACTTTATAGTTCGTCACTTTTCGAGCCGAAAAATGAAAAGACGACATAATTCGTCAGTTTCATTTTATAATTCGTCACCAATAAAAATACCAAACAATCAAGATTTAATCTCATTCATTCAAATCACAAGATCAAGGGATATGATTAGTTTTTATTTTGTACCAAAAAATTAACTTTGCAACATATCCTTTTCCATTGAAATATATCATTTATCATTATGTAAAAAATTATAGATAAAAATTAATCTAAGTGACTATGTGTATTATAAATTATTGACATATAAAAGGTGAAATATGAAAGGGCTTAACGGTCGGGCCGAGTAGAACATTATTAGGTCGTAATTAGGTTGGGCTTTTTTAGGGCGGACAAGGCCAGGCTCGATTAGGTCGTAGTTTGGTCGGACTCAAGGGCCGATTAGGGCTTTGAAATCATGGCCTTTGTTCGACTTTGAGCCTTTAGGGCTCTAGAGCCAAAACTCAGGGCCGGACCGGCATTAGGGCTCATAGGTCGTAGGGCTTTGGGTAAGGCTTTTGAACCCTAGGGCTGAATGTTGACCCCTATGCACGTTTGCCTCGAATTATGCTCATAAATCCAACTTTGCACAAGTAAAAATTGCTTTTTGTACGTGACTATGACAACGTGCATACGAATTTGGCATTCTGCACATTAATTCGACCTTATTAACATAAATCTACTTTATGTACTGATAAGTCAAATTCTCGACTTATCTATCTCTACTTTTGTTTGTAATTTCGATTCGTTTTCCTTTGTTTTTGATGTCATTTAACCCTCTTCTTGGTCTTATAAGCACTAATATGCACTTCGTAACACTTGTAACCCTCGAATATCGAAATGGAGGAAAGTGAAGAAAATAGAGCTACAAGAGTCACCCAAAACCTAATGTGTTTGGTTCGAGACAACATTGTCTCGCCCAAGACAGAATCATGTCACGATTAGCCAATTCAAGTCAACCTTACTCACAAAATAAGTATTAAGTTAATTAGGGACTAAATCTTTTAGAGATTTCCCTATTATTTTTAGCAACTTTCTTATTTTAGTTTTTTAGAAATTTTCCTATTATTTTTAGCAACTTTCTTATTTTAGTTTTTTTAGCAATTTCCTTATTTAGTTTGTTTTTTTTTCTATTTATAGCTCGCTTGGGTTGTAAAACTTTACATCGTTATTTGAATAAAAACTTTAGCTTTGCTATTTTTTCAGGGGGATTGCAGAGTTATCTTTTCTAGCGGATTCCAGAGTTTTCGTTCAAATTTATCGCTTGTGAATTAGATTTTCTATCCTAAGTTTAGTGCTTGCTATTCCATTAAAGATTCCGACTGCGTCTGGTGGTATTAGAGAAGGCTTTTCCTGTCTCTTTCGAAGCTTGAACATTCATGGGAGATCAACAGGTGACCAGAGCAGACCTTAATGAGATTACAGCGGCCATTACCGCTTTAACCAATCATGTAGCGGCTGTGATAGTGAGAGTGGACAACAACGAGAATCAACAAAGAGACAGGAGAGGATAAGCGAATAGGGTTCCACGAGGTGGAAATAATCGTGTAGCTATTATTTATAATTCAAGTTTAGAAAAAGAAGACCTTGGTAACGAAGGAAGAGTTGACAATGAGGATCGGCAGAATAATAATGATTACCGGGTGAAGGCTGATATTTCATTGTTCTACGGAACCATGGGGTCTAGGAGTCTTTGGATTGGCAAATCGATGTTGATAGGCTCTTTGACGTCATAGGTGTCCCCTAGAATAAACAGGTTAATATGGTAGCGATCAGGCTGAAGCGTACTGCGGCTGTGTGGTGGGATAAGCTTTTTGTTGAGCAGCAGAGTCAGAGAAAAGGACCAGTCAGAACTTGGAGGTGAATGAAACAACTAATGATGGAGTTGTTCATACCTTAAGCTTACAAACAGAACTTGTATAAGATGTACATCTAATGCGTTTAAGGAGAGAAGACTGTAACAAAGTACATGGTTGAGTTCATACGTTTATCTGACCGCAATAACCTAAGGAGACAGAAAGTCAGAAGGTGGCCAGGTACGTTAGTGAGCTGAAAAGTTTAATACAAGAGAAGATCGGCCTGCAAACCGTATGGACCGTTACATAAGATTGTTGGTGATGACTCAGAGTGATAATGAGCTTTTACTCTGATGTTCCCATGAATGGCATGGCTTTGGCAAAATGGCTTTAGACAGTTCGAGCAAGAGTTCAAGGAGTGTTCAAACAACTACTGGAACTCGCATATAGCAGATCTGAAGATAAGACGTTTTCAATCTGGACGATCGAAGATCTGATCTGATTGGAGTTGGCTCAGCAATAAATTAGAGGATCAGATATTCAAATGAATATCCTCTCATCAATTAGGAGTCGATTAAGAAGATTCGGAATTACTTGGTGAGAAAGAAAGATCGAGATCTTCTTAAAGATTGGATTGAAGATACGAATGTTTCCTAATTCGGAAAATTCTCAAGATCAAAGATATGATCTGCTGGAATCAATCAACGAGCAAAACAGAAGATACGATATTCAAACGAATATCTACAGATTGGTTTCGAGTTGGTTTCGAGGATATCGTCAAAGATATGATATGGATATCCAAGATTGGATTGAAGATACACATAGAATATTTAGGAATATTTCCTAAATATTTGATGAGGATATCTTGAACAGATTTGGACATCGACCAAAGCATATAAATACAATGCTAGGGCGTCCATATCTGCGTCGCTTCCTGAGAGAAAAGAAAAACACGAGAGTTCGTGAGATTGGAGGAGAAGCGGACGTCGGTTGACAATTCCACACCGGAATATCAACGGGGAAGTAACAGTCTGTTCAGTGTGCTGTTCAGACTGTTCTTGAAGGACAACAAAGCGCACACACACACGGTGATCAACATACGTCTTTGAGAGAAGGCGGCTGGACTTCCGAGAGGTCCAAGACTAGGTCGAGAGGGAAGTCTCGCCCTACCCATAGGGGATCGAGGTTGCTTGTTGTGAACCTTGGTTGCAAATCCGAGAGACGGAGAAGTAGAGGCTAGGCGATTACAAACAAGGTGTTGTGTAAGAGTAAGACTACTTGTAGCTCTATTCTCGTAATACGATTTGTGACCCTTTTTCAGGTGTGGGAAACCCCCCAGAGTAGGCGAGGCCGAACTGGGTTATCATATCGTGTGTGCTTCTATTTTGTGCTGTTTATGTTCTGTCTGATAAGGTGTTCCAGTATCTGTTTGAACACAATCTGAAACTGTCCAACAAGTGTTTGAGACGCAGTTCGAACACCATCTGGAACTCGTCTTGACTAAGACAAGTAGATTTCAATTGGTATCAGAGGAGACACTCGACATACAGAGTGTGATCCGGCGACAGTTCAAGATGAGTTTGAAGGAAGGACAGAGCACTAACCGACCACCGTTGCTTGAAGGGCAGAATTATGTCTATTGGAAATCCAGGATGAAAGCCTTCCTGAAATCTCTCGATGAAAGGGCTTGGAGAGCTGTAATGATAGGATGGACGGAACCCATGATGGCCAACCCTGAAGGAGCTGTTATGCCAAAACCCGAAGCCCTGTGGTCTAAAGCAGATGATGTAGCGGCTGTTGGGAATTCAAAGGCCCTGAATGCAATATTCTATGGAATAGACGAGAATGTGTTCAAACTGATTGCTGAATGTGAGGTGGCCAAGGAAGCATGGGATATTCTCAGATTAGCCTATGAGGGTCCAGATAGTGAATCTAACGATGGGTCTGGTGAAAAGCTTGGAGGAGCAGGTGGTGAACATCTCAGAAAGCATGTCGAATCTGTGACCGAGGAGGTTAATCCATCAGAGAAGGTTGATGGGTTTAATGATACAATAGTGGAAGTATCTGATCGTGCTGAAAAGGATGATGATCTGGACAGAATCTACAAGGTCCATGTGTCTGATATGACAAGTTCAGAGAAGTCGTCTCAGGTCCAGGCTGTAGGGGTGGAAGACTCTGCACCTGTCCTCAATCCAGAAGCTATGAAGGAGGCAAGTGTTCAAGCAGATGAACCAGGAGATCAACAAAGAGTTGAGACAGTTGTTGCCTCAGTGGCAGTCTCAGTAGAGGAGACAGCTGACGTTCCAGTTATTGTACAAGATGTTTTTCGTGGTGAAAAGGTGAAGGCAGATCTCCCAAACGTCCGGGATACAATGATGTAGAAAAATAGAGAAACACATCCTGCAGGCTTGGTGGGGCTAAGGAGAAGGAATGCTGAGTTGAGTCGCAAGGAAGTTCATCTCAATATGACAGGTAATCCTCACTATCTCATCAATATTAAACCTATTCGCAAGCGTCAGTTTGTCACTTTTGGAGATGGAGGAAAGGGCCAGGTGATCGGCTGTGGGACATTGAAGATTCCAGATCTACCTGAGCTCGATGATTTCCTCCTAGTGGATGGGTTAATGGTGAACCTGATCAGTATCAGTAGATTGTGTGGTGAAGGACAGTCTGTTACATTCTCTCATGATTCCTGTCAAGTACAGGATAGGAATGGAGACACACTGATGGAAGGAATTAGGTCGTCCAACAAAAGCTACTTTCTAGGCACAGTTGGAACAGGAGCTGCCACTGTCTGTCCGACACACACGATATATGAGATGGAATTGCCAGGGACATGTATGGTGTCCTCTTCTGGAAAGGTGAAAGATGAAGTTGCCCTAAACTCAGTTCTAGAAGGTGATAAAGTTAGAGGTGGGACACCGTCTGAAACACCCATTCAGACCATATCTACAGTTGCAGAGGGAGGCCTAGCTGATGAAGCCACACCTACTCCAGCTGGGACACTTGACAATGCACCAGCGCTACAACCCTCATGGAGAATTAAGAGTTGAGCGAATGAGATCAAGTGTCGAGAGCTGGCTGCCTGTTCATCTAGTCCGAAGAATGTCATCAAAGCATTTATTGATGAGACTTGGGTGGTGGCCATTCACGTGGAACTGGGAGAGTTCACCAGATCTGAAGCATGGATGTCATATCATCTTGCGCATAGTCACGAACTGAAGAAGACTATGTACGGACTCACACAAGCGCCCAAAGCATGGTACGAGACGCTCCTCATCAACCATGGCTATGAGCGAGGGGGAGTAGAGCGTATGTTCATCACGAGTACACAGAAGCTGCTTGGACAGTTCATGAGACTCAGGGACAAGGAGCTCCAGCTGATCATGGTGGGAGAGATGAAACACCTTCCTGGAACACACGTTGACCAGATGCTGGGAGAGTAGAAGAGCATCGCCGCAGGGAGGTGCTGCACTCAGTTCCTATGGATGAAGCATAATCTGTCTGAACACGAAATGGAACGGGTGAAAAAGGTTCTGCCCAAGAACCCAGTACAACACTCCATGAGCAGATATCACTTCATCAAAGAGATAGTGGAGAAGAAGGTCATCACATCGAAACACATGACCACTGTAACTGTCGTACTCACCATGCCACTAGACACCGCTCAGTTTGAAACACTTAGATCCTCTCTGGATCTACGTGTTATCGCCAACTAAGTGTTCCAAACGGAGGTCAGCCAAGAGCAGAGCCCCAGCAAATCAGTTGGGCTGACCTATCACGAAGAGGGCTGGAACTGATGGTACGTCCTATTAAATTCAAAGTATTTGCAGTCCTATGAACCATTGGAGCATATCAAAAAGGGAGAAGAGGCGGCTGTGATAGAACTGAAAAAAGTTACTTCAAAGGCGTCAAAGGCTGATCCTAATCCAACTAAAGGGAGTGTGCTGACTGCGAAGGAAAATCAGGCGATGGTTGAACCACCCCTCAATGAGGTAATCCCTTATTCTCTATCCTAAGGTACTGCACTCAATTCTGTTGATGAGGAAGTACGGGCGATTGGTAAAGATTCAGTGAGTTATAGGGCTAACATTGTGGTTCTGATAAGAAGAAGCTGTTGAACGCAAAGGTAGATGCCTCTGACTTCGTGCTGAAGAGATCCAAAATCTGCATGAAAGTCGTGCCTAGAAGGAATGGAACTCCCAGGAAATACGCTGCATGAATTAGTGCTGTGAGGGGGAGAAAACTTGATGTGTCAGACTCTGAGATTGAGCAGGACTGTTGAACCTTCTAGCAAAAGAAGTCTGGTACTAGATGATGAGTCGGATGAATGTTTAGCAGAAAAGACTGCTGAGGTAGTCGATGAAGAGAAGGTGACTGAGAGTGAAGCTGTTCCTATGGAAGCTGATGATGTGAAGCAACAAGAGGCTGAAGATGTTGTCTCTGATGAGTCAGACCGACCTGAAAATTAGATGGAGACAGAACAAGTAGAAGAGCAAGTTGTTATTGAACCTGTCGTCTAGAAGAAGGAAAAGCAATCAGCTGTCCAAGAAGTAATCATGACTGAAGCAGAACATGGTGCTGGTAATCATGCACAGAGAGCTAGTCAAAATCCTGGATCATTAGCTGAAGTCAAAGAGAAATAGAAGGAAGGAGATGTGCATATTAGGTCTGCAGCACAATCAGAAAATGATCATGTTGAAGAAAAAGCATCTATCGCACCAACTGTTCCGACTAAGTTGGAACACCCAGCTAATGCAGATGTAGAGATGCAATTATCTGGTCAAGAAGAGGCTGAGCATGAGAACACTCAGAAGGAGGATCAGAACACAGTTTCACTGTCTGAGCGCAAGAAAGCTGAAAAGAAGAAACCCAAGAAGAAAGTGACCTTCCAAGCATGCTCATCTAGACAACTATCAAGATGAATGGGAACACAGACGCAGGGGGAGCAAGTGCGTCTAAGTAGAGGAAAAGGAATAGTCCAGATCATGTTCCAACTTGGATTGTGAAAAATGGAGTATGGTGTGCCAGTACAGAAGTAACAGCCAAGTGGAAGGCAGTACAGAAAAGAAAGATCATCCCTGAAAGCCTACATCTCATAGAACCAAGGATAAAAAGGAGATGGGACAGCTGCTCTACCAGATTGGAAACAGGATTCTCATTGACATGGGAAGAATTATGTTCGACCAGATTGCAAAACACGCCATATCTACAAAGTCTCTGCACTAGATAATCTTCCCATCGCTTATCTATGAGCTGATCATTAACCATCATCCAGATTTGAAGACTGACCAGGACAGACTATCAAGTGCTCAGTTGAAGTTGGTAGTTGATCACAAGCTGTTCAAAGGTCGACATAAGAATGATCTGAAGGACCCCGGGCTGAAGAGGAAAGATGCACCTGAGTCTTCCATAAGGAGAGCTGCTCGTGTGAAGTTGTCCCGAGCTGAACGCGAATAGCTACTAAAGGAGGTGGAGATCATATTGGAGGTCGAACAGGAGCAGAGGTCAAGAATCAATCAATTGGTGCACGCTCTGCGATATCCCAATGATGATGAAGCAGATGAAGCTTGACGAGCTCATGGGGTCACTAAGGACATTTGAGATGAATTTCTCTGATGATTTTCAAAGAAGGATAGAAAAATGTGTTGCTCTGAAGACTGATGTATCTGAAGAGTGGAACAGTGTCAAGGACGAGTCTGAATCAGTTCAAGACATAAGTGAAGATGTTTAACTCTGGATCAAAAGACCTTGATACGATTCTGAAGTCCCGAAGGATGAGTAGAGGACATAGAGGCATTGGCTACACTGATGGGAGCAGTTTAGGAAAGACCAAGCTGAACAGTCGGTGAACAGAGAGATGAACAAGTACCCTCTGGCCAACATGATGAGTTCTAACGGAGAATGGAGACGAGACTCAAGAACCTATTGGTACTATCATTGTCCCAGGCTATGTTCGAGGGGGAGTTCACAAGATTCCAGATGCTGAGGAGACCAGGTTGCTCGATTGGACCCCTTGCCAGTTTGTGGCAAAAAGGGGGAGTGGTTTGAGGTAACTGTTCTGGTTCCTCAAGTTGTGTCTAAAGCACAGATTTGGTTTTGCCAAAATGCCAAGGGGGAGATTGATGTTCCCATGAATGGCATGGCTTTGGCAAAATGGCTTTAGACAGTTCGAGCAAGAGTTCAAGGAGTGTTCAAACAACTACTGGAACTCGCATATAGCAGATCTGAAGATAAGACGTTTTCAATCTGGACGATCGAAGATCTGATCTGATTGGAGTCGGCTCAGCAATAAATTAGAGGATCAGATATTCAAATGAATATCCTCTCATCAATTAAGAGTCGATTAAGAAGATTCGGAATTACTTGGTGAGAAAGAAAGATCGAGATCTTCTTAAAGATTGGATTGAAGATACGAATGTTTCCTAATTCAGAAAATTCTCAAGATCAAAGATATGATCTGCTGGAATCAATCAACGAGCAAAACAGAAGATACGATATTCAAACGAATATCTACAGATTGGTTTCGAGTTGGTTTCGAGGATATCGTCAAAGATATGATATGGATATCCAAGATTGGATTGAAGATACACATCGAATATTTAGGAATATTTCCTAAATATTTGATGAGGATATCTTGAACAGATTTGGACATCGACCAAAGCATATAAATACAATGCTAGGGCGTCTATATCTGCGTCGCTTTCTGAGAGAAAAGAAAAACACGAGAGTTCGTGAGATTGGAGGAGAAGCGGTCGTCGGTTGACAATTCCACACCGGAATATCAACGGGGAAGTAACAGTCTGTTCAGTGTGCTGTTCACACTGTTCTTGAAGGACAACAAAGCGCACACACACACGGTGATCAACATACGTCTTTGAGAGAAGGCGACTGGACTTCCGAGAGGTCCAAGACTAGGTCGAGAGGGAAGTCTCGCCCTACCCATAGGGGATCGAGGTTGCTTGTTGTGAACCTTGGTTGCAAATCCGAGAGACGGAGAAGTAGAGGCTAGGCGATTACAAACAAGGTGTTGTGTAAGAGTAAGACCACTTGTAGCTCTATTCTCGTAATACGATTTGTGACCCTTTTTCGGGTGTGGGAAACCCCCCAGAGTAGGTGAGGCCGAACTGGGTTATCATATCGTGTGTGCTTCTATTTTGTGCTGTTTATGTTCTGTCTGATAAGGTGTTCCAATATCTGTTTGAACACAATCTGAAACTGTCCAACAAGTGTTCGAGACGCAGTTCGAACACCATCTGGAACTCGTCTTGACTAAGACAAGTAGATTTCATACTCCCTCTAGCTTGGCTATGAAGGCCGAGTAAATGGAGAGGTCCCCTCGCGTGTTTTCTTCATTCCCTAGTTGTGCACCTCAGAATATTTTTGAAACATCCAGTGACAAGGAGAGAAGTGCATCAACTAAAGATCCTGATTCTAGAAATAAGGGAACTGGCAGTTATAGTAACGGCTCGGGTAATGTTCAGCAAGGTAGAGCGTTGACTCAGAGACAAAGCCTGACCAATCTGTATATTAAGTCGTCCGGTGATAAGTGTTTTGATGTGGTGGACAAGGACATAGATTGAATATATGCCCAAGTAGGAGAACGGTCGCCTAATTGGAAGAGGAAAGAAAAGAGAAGGGAGAAGATGATGAATATGAGGGAGTTGAGTTTGGATAGGAGAATTTTTCAGAGATGGTAAATATTGTGCTTCAAACGATCTTATTTTCGTCCAAAGAAGAAGGCCAGCGTATGAACCTGTTCAATCACACATTGCTCCATTCATAACAAAGTGTGTAATCTGATAGTGGACAATGGCAATGCCGATAATCTGGTTTCTCGAAAACTGGTTGATCACTTGAAGTTACCCACAGAGCCTCATGAGAAGTCTTATGCACTCAGCTGGGTAAGTAAGGGCTCGCAGCTTCGAGTGTCACTGGCCCGCAGGGTTCCAATCTCCATTGGAAAGCACTATAGAGAAGAGGTACTTTGTGATGTTATTGATATGAATGTTTGTCATGTTTTACTCGGTCGACCTTGGCAGTATGATAATGATATCACGTATAAAGGGCGAGATAACGTGATGATGTTCACATGGGGAGCGCATAAGATTGTTATGGCTTCTATTATGCATTTTCATAAGAGTACATGGAGTAAAAGGTTCAGCTTCTTGGTGATGACTTAGAGTGATAATGAGCTTAACAAGGTCGTTAAAGAGATCGATATTTTTTACCCAGTGGTGATTAAGGGCGCTAAGCGTGTTGTGAAGGAGGAGGAGAGTATAGCTGTCAAGAAAGCTGTTAACACTAGATTGAAGACTGCGGGGAAGAAGAACATGGTCGATGCTGATAAGCGCGAGAAGGTAAAAGTTGTAAAGGAAGGTCATGATGTGATGCAGCCTCGCAAGCATGGTCCATTCTAGGCGGATGAGGTGACAACGTCTATTTTTTACCCTCCCGACGTGTTGGTTTAGAAGAGGGTCATCGTAGTGTCAAAACATTTATAATACCGGTAAAGTACCAGGTCGAACCAAGAGGAACAAGCCAAGCACATGCACTACGTAAGACCGTGTTTCCGTTCGGCTACTCTAAACAAAAAATGTATAAGGAGTTTGTATATTCTAAATCCTATGTGGCGAGTAATTAGGGATGAAAGATAGATAGGAGGTCTTTCGAGGGGTTACTCCCCTCTTTGGCAATTTCCCAATGATCACATACATGATATTCAAACATTGCATGGTAGTCAAATAGTATTGAACCCAATGATCAGAAATGATCATATTCACTACATCCAAACTATCCGTAAGGTCGTTCGATTCTGAAGTCTAGTTTTAAGATTCAACATGTTACTTAGGCATTTCATCAAACACTTGGTAGCATGACATGTATAAAGAGCTTAGTGAACATGAATTTGACACCATTTAATGGATTTAATTGATGATTTGCTAATTAACCAACTCCAATGAATTAAACATTCAATCCTTAGTCAAGCATCATATCACAAGGTTCACTTTCGTGCTTAAGATATGATCATTTTCTCCATTCTACAACTATCCACTAGCTTTTCTAATGCATAGGTTCAAGTTTTAGTCTAAGTTGTCACTTAGGCATTTTAACAAACACCTAGAGTGCATAACATTCATAACAAAAGAGAAAATGAAATCAACAATCATCCATATGAATATCAATGTATATATGTGATCAAGGAGTACCAAGGAGAGTCATAAGACCCTCAAAACACAAGATCACCACACACACATCATGTAAGGCAACATGGTGTGAGTAGGGTTTATAGCACACAACAAGTAGAATAGGAAAAGATGTAGAGGAAGGAGGGTTGTTGATGTTCCCTTGAGTGGCATGTATTTGGTAAAATGTCTTTAGACAGTTCGAGCAGGAGTTCAGGGGGAGTTTGAACACATCCTGGTACTCATGTACAGCGTGGAGCAGACGCAAGGATGTCTTCCGGAAGGTTCTAAAGACCGAAGATCTTTTCGAACTGAAGTCGGCCAGCGAAGAGTTCGAGCAGGAGATATTCGAGTGAATATCTACACATCAGATTAAAGGCGGCGTGGCTGACTTGGCAAGGAAGTCTTCGAATATTCTACCTAACGATTTGATGAAGATACACATCGAATATTTAGGAATATTTCCTAAATATTTGATGAGATATCTGGAGCAGATTTGGAGAGCGCCCTGGCATATAAATAGAATGCTTGGGCGACCACAATCTGCATCGCTTTTAGAATTATTATACACACGAGTGCACTCTACCGATTGGAGAAGAAGAAAGCGACGGCCGTTTGTTTTTCCCCACGGGAAATTCATCGGTGCAAGTTCAGTCTGATTAGAGTGCAATTCAGACTGACTGGAGTTGATCCTACTACTGCACACAACAAAGACCAACCAGCTTTCGAGAGAAAGCAATCGAGCTTCAAGAGAAGGTCGAGCACGTTCAGACAGAAGGTTCGGACGAAGGGGATCGTGGTGAACTGCGGTACACCAAGATTGCAAATCTGAGAGATGAAGGATTAGAGGCTAGGCAATTACGAAGAGTAAGCATAAGTCCACGTGTAAGCTCTAATCTCGTAATAAATATTTGTGTCCCTTTAGGGTGTGGGAAACCCCCCAGAGTAGGCGAAGCCAAACTGAGTATCAATCTATGTGTGCCTCTATTCTGGTCTGTGTGCGGAACTATTTCACAATTGTTTAAGGTCTGTCTCATCTACACCTTGAACAGAAGCTTGAACATGTTACAGAATTTCAATTGGTATCAAAGCAAACACTCGACACACTGAGTGGGATCTTGAACTGTTCAAGATGACTTTGAAGAAAGGACAAAGCACCACCAGACCCCCACTGCTTGAAGGATCAAAATTTGCCACCTGGAAGCCCAAGATGAAATCTTTTCTCAAATCTCTTGATGAAAGGGCTTGGAAGGAAGTCTTGACTGGATGGACTGAACCCACGATGGAAAATCTCACTGGAGAAGCTGTTCCGAAACCAGAAGCTCTATGGACTGAGGCGGATGACAAAGCATCCATGGGAAATTCTAAGGCCATGAATGCAATCTTCTCTGGAGTAGATGAAAACGTGATGAAGCTGCTCATCAACTGTGAAGTGGCAAAGGAGGCATGGGATATCCTTCAAATGGCTTATGAAGGCACGGACAAAGTTCACAACTCAAGAATGCAGATTGTGACAACCAAGTTCGAGGAGATGTAGATGAAGGATAGTGAAACCATCCCCGAGTTCAACGCTAGAGTTCTGGATTTGTCAAATGAGGCTGCTGCTCTAGGGAAACCTATTGATGAAGAGAGAATGGCGAGTAAAGTCCTAAGAGCGCTCCCTCCGAGATTTGACATGAAGGTCACTGCCATTGAGGAGATGCATGACATCACCAAGCTAAAACTGGACAAGCTGATGGGCTCTCTCAGAACCTATGAGATGAATCACGATGTCCAGCCCAAAGATGTGAAGGGAATTGTCCTAAAAGCAGAGGTGTCCGAAGACATACCGGAATCTGCCTGCAGCACTGAACAACTTGCTATGATGGCCCAGAACTTCAGCAGGATGGTGCGGAAAATCAACAGACGTGGTCCTAAACAAGGTCAGTCATCCTCCAATAATTTTCGAAATTGGAAAAGCAGGAAGTCAAGGACCAGTGATATGAGGCAAGCTTCTTCTGAAAAAGGGAAAGAGATCCAGTGTCATGAATGCAGGGGGTTCGGTCACGTCCAAGCTCAATGTGCAAACACCCTCATGAAGAAGAAGGCAATGGTCGCCAGCTTCAGCGACAGTGAGTCAGACGAAGAGAAAGAAGGGAGTGAAACCACCAACTTTGTGGCCTTCGTCACAACTCTTGAAGAATGCAGCAACACCAGTGGAAGTGTGCCACCTCAGTTGGAACACTCGACCAACGACTCCTCAGACAGTGATGATGAAGAGCTCACACAGGAGACTCTGGTTGAAACTTATAAAGATCTGTATGAGAAGTGGCTGCTGCTGGTCAAGGTCAACAAGAAGCTAAATGACACTATTGCAAGCGTGACTATAGAGAAGGACAAAATGTGGGAGGAGGCCGAGATTCTGGTCACACAGAAAGTAGAACTCCAATGTAAGATTGATTCGCTGGAAACTCATCTAACTGAAATGAAGCAGGAAAGAATGTGTTTGCTTGCTCAGAAAATAGAACTCCTGGGCACTGTCTCTTCTCTGAAAGTCGACATGGAGAAAGATCGTGAAACTCATCCTGTAGGCATATCTGGTTTAAGGAAAACGATCACTGATTTGAAACGCAAGGAGGTGTTCCTGCTAAAGAAGGTGGAGTCATTGGAGCTTCAGCTGGAATCTGAAAAGATGGACCGCTCAACAGCTGAGAAGGAGCTCACTCGGCTCAAATAGTCGGTAAGAATGTTAAACTCTGGCTCACAAAATTTGAATGAGATTCTCAAAGCTCAGAGGATGGAGTCCGGACATAGAGGATTGGGGTTCACAGGAGAAGGCAGCTCAAAAGGTATAACGTTTGTTCAAGCAAAACAGTGTCTAAACAGAATCCAGCACAGAAGGTGAGACAGCACCCTAGACAGAGAGTGGATCTGTCCCATGGAAAACCCAAAGGTGGTCAAAGAAGGACCCACAAAGATCGCTTCAATTCTTCTTCAAGTCAGAGGAAAGATTCCCGCACATGCTGGTACTGCTATCAGATTGGACATATCAGACCAAGGTGCAGCTTATTTCTTGATGAATAGAAAGCCGTGGGACACAAGAATAAACCTCACCTGCGACAAGTCTGGGTTCCAAAGGCAAGCAAAATAGTATGTATGGCTGCGCTCAACGGATCACGCCACATAGAGAGAGATCACTGGTATTTTGATAGTGGGTGTTCTGCTCACATGATAGGTAACCCTAAACTCCTTACGCACATTCGACCTATGTCAAACAAATAGGTTGTCACGTTTGGAAATGGATGAAAGGGTCAGGTGATCGGCAGTGGGACATTGAAGGTTTTGGATCTCCCCGATCTTCAGGATGTCCTCATTGTTGAAGGGTTAAAAATGAATCTTATCAGCATTAGCCAGCTATGTGATGATGGACACCGTGCTAGTTTTACTCACGACTCATGTCACATGTGGGATGAGGAAGAAGGCACCCTGATGAGAGGCTACCGGACAACCAATAATGGCTATCTCTTTGATTCTGCTGTAACCGTTGCTACACCAGCCGAGCTCACATGTCAAGTGGGTGAAATGAAACTGGTGCACGGGAACCTGGGTCAACTGAATCCCAAGACCTTGATGAGACCCACTTGAGGAATGCCCCATACAAAAGTCGTCGTTGATGTGGTATGCGAAGAACGCCGGATCTGGCCCCAAACGAAGGCCTCGCACCCCATCACACCGCAAATCAGTACTAACAGACCGTTGGAACTGTTCCATATGTGTCCAATGTGTCCGACGCAGGTTGGAAACTACGGCTTCAAGCAGATGCTCCACACTTGGGTTAAGCGTCTCACCGGATTTCTCTTCGACCATGGATGTGTGCGAGGGGGAGTGATGCAGTATCGCACAACGTCCGATATCAGTATCGCATAAATCTATGCTGACGAGTTAGGGATTGATCGATTGTAATTCAGTGTAAATATTCAATAATAATTATCAAATACTTATGCTAAACACGGTTAATCAAAACATTTATATTTTGACTTGGGAAACCCAAGGTCGTACCCAGAGGATAGGTGATCAAACTAATTGGTGCTAACGATTAAACCTAGAGTGTCTAATGGTTTGGGGGGGTTTTGGTCCTCGAAAGAGGTTGATAGCAAATGATTTACTATCCTGAAAGAGATTTTAGCAACGCAACAGGTGAACAATCAATCAAAGATGACTAGGATTCTAATCCCTCCTAGACAATTATTGTGACTGCGAATTAGAACACCATTGATGGACTCAAACACACACATTTAGAATTTAGCCATGTAACATTAATACTAGGTTCCACTCGCGCTACAACCTAGCATCAAGAGGTTACACCTCGCATAGCACCTCACACTCGCGCTTTATTGGTGCTATAGCACATTATTTATCTAGCCTCACACTCGCGCTTTATTGGCTAAATAAATCATGCACTTGTTAAATTCAAGCCATTCTCATTAAGATTAAAGCATCGCCATGTAACACTAAAATCCTAATGTCTCTTCAATTCTATCATTTGAAATCATACTTTTCAGGGGTTAGCTACATCAAGCATGAAATCAACTAGAATTCCTATTTCGGACTTGTTAAAAACATGTCATAGGTAATTCAAAAACATTAAGTTCAAATGAAGAAGAGTCGTGTGTAAAATTCATTCATCAATTGTATTCATGGTATTCAAAACGTCACAAACATGCCTAGGGGTTCATAGAACCCCAACCAATATCACTACTCACTCATGGTGAGATTACAACCCATATCAATAGTAGATGAGTAGAAAAACATAAACAAAGTTGGGTTTAGGATTCTAGAACCAATATGGAGGAATAATGATGAAGGACGATCCACGATCCGAGTTGTTGATGATGATGTAAAATTCTTGCTTCTTCTCCAAGCTTTCTTCTCTTCAAATCCCCAGAAAAATCCCAGAAAAACAACACGGTTTTGGAAACCCTAAATTTCTATTTATACCCCAAAGTTAAAAATCTGATTTTTACGACTTCATGCGAGCGCATGAAATTATCATGCGAGCGCATGACTTCATGCGAGCGCATGGATGGACCATGCGAGCGCATGAATGCGTAAAAGTTGGTCATGCGAGCTTGGGCTTGAGGCATGCGACCGCATGAGATTCTCATGCGACTGGTCAAGTTCATGCGAGCTTGGGAGACTTTCATGCGAGCGCATGACTTTCTCATGCGACTGGTCGAGTCTGTGCGTTCGCATGACATTATTGTGCAAACGCATGGTCTCTTGCTGGCCTCTTTTTGCTGTCTTAACGTCCGATTTGGGTCTCGGCGTCAACTAGAGAGTTGTAGCCCTTTGAGTTAGCTTTCCAACAAGCTTTGAATTGACCAAATCGGACACCACATGAGATCTGTAGGTCCAAAATACTCCGGAGAGGTCTGCGTGTCTCGATTGCCCGAAAGTCCATGTTTTTGCTCCGAAATGCTCGGTTTTGCTCCAAAATCAATGCCCACTTGTGTTCTCAGCTTAAACTCTGTAACTCGCCTGAAATGAACCACAAGACATCAAATAGCAAGTGAAATCGTGATAAAACAAACAGAACAATAAGCATAGAGGTCGCCTAAAATGCATATATTTTAGCACTATCAAATCACCCCACACTTAACGTTTGATCGTCCCGAGCAAACTAATCATATAGATCATCAACAACATCGCATTTCAACTACTAAGGATCTGTTAAGAGGAAACTCCATATGGTCACGAAAACTAACTAAAAACACAAAGAAACAAATACTACTTTTGATAAACCACTTTCGTAGGTGACACGAGTGCATTTAGCGAATGCACCAAGCCTTTAAACCCCTAGGCTACCCTAGTGGAGGAGTTGTAGTCTCCTGAGAGTTTTCAGACACGGGAATACTCACAAATCCCACAAAGAGAACAATCATCCAATTAGGCATTTTAAGGTCACAATTTTCAAAGTACTAGGCAAGGTGTTTTTCATGAAGTT
The DNA here is from genome assembly GCA_033675215.1 of Rhodiola kirilowii. Classification (NCBI taxonomy): domain Eukaryota; kingdom Viridiplantae; phylum Streptophyta; class Magnoliopsida; order Saxifragales; family Crassulaceae; genus Rhodiola; species Rhodiola kirilowii. The sequence continues at coordinate 50,059,196 of CM066203.1, read as the reverse complement.
CAAAATGTATTCAACTAGATATGTGCATTTCAATCACTACATGAAACCTTTTCAAATCCTTATAGAAATTCATGCATCAAGACATTCAAGCAAATCAAAACATAGACTAATAAGTCTTTGATCAAGGATTCTAGTCGTTTTCTATATTAGTGACTTCAAGAAGACAATCTAATCGTTGCAAAGAAATCTTGTTGGATCACTCACCAATGCTAGCAAGGAGGCTAGTCTATTGGCTTGTGAGCTTTGAACTCATTCTCAAGCCTAGGACGCAAAGGTCACTTAGTCATAAGAGAAGAGGAGTTCCAACAATAAGGTTTTTGTAAACACTTGCAAGTCACATCATGCCTAAGTATAAAAGAATACGAGGTTCGTCCCTTAGTGAATTCTTGCTAGTAAGCTTCAATGGTCTTATTGGTTTTCATGCTAGAGAATGGCGGAATAGCCGATTGTCAAGTCTAATTGAAACATTAAAGGGGGTAGAAGCCGTACTAAGCACTTTCGAGGGGGAACTTACCTTCCTAACCCTCGGCACTTAGCACATACTTCTTTAAAGTTCTTCCTAATGGTGATCAATCATAAGGAAGGGGTTTGGGGCTTATTTCACACTTTTTTTCTTTCTATTTTTTTCTTTTTTTCTTTTCTTTTTTTCTTGCCCTCTTTTGACCCCACACTTAGAACTTTGACAAAGGGCTAAGTGTGAAAAATGGAGCATGACAAACCAACAAGACAAATCCACAAGACAAACAAGGTAACTAAGGTCACCTAAAGGCAGTCATGGCATGCAAGAGTTTTAAAATTATATTTTTTTCGATTTTATGCTTTCAAAGATCAACTCTTTAGTCTCAACGAGAAAAAGCTTAGAATAAATGATAAAGAAATGCTAGTAGATGCTTTGATCCTCAAGAATGAAAATCAACAATCCAATCCATTAGTCATCTAAAGGATCAATCAAGTAAAATCATGCACGACTAGTTGAATTTAAAGATGAAGTTTATCGAAATGTAGCCTTGCCTAGACTTTTTGTTTTCATTAATATTTCAAAATTTTGAATGAATTGTGCAATGGTGTAAGTGTTTTCCCTTAATCATATAAATTGATTGGATTTCACACATAAAATCACGTCAAGCAAACAACAAACATCTCATGTAGTAAAAACATGTCAAAACATAGGCCACCCACACTTAGCAATTGCTTAGTCCCTAAGCAATGGATATAATGGAGGGCAAAGAGAGAGTTAAGAAGGACTTCTCTCGTTTGGAGGTAGCCTTTTCAACGCGAGAGATGTTGCCATGCGCGTCTAGTCCTTGGGCGACTGATCTTGCACAAAAGATTCGAATGATGATTCCCCTTTTTCTTCTATAAGACATGAAACTAAGAATGAGAGTGTTAAGCATACAAGGTAGGGGAAATCATCATCGTAAATGTATCAACATCATGCAAGTCAACTCAAAATTTCATCACAAGACCGCACTAGAAGGGCACTAGAAGGGCATGCGAACGCATGCTAGGGTTTGTGCGAACGCACAAATGTGGGCAGTGGCATGAAATAAGTGTGCGAACACATGGAATTTATTCGATCTTAACGGAGTGAAGGAAAGGCCCTTTGTGCGACTGCACGAACAATCTGTGCGAACGCACGGAGTTATAGACAGAAATTTCTAAGGCCATCTCAAATCGTACATCAACACTCATGCACAAAATTTCAACACCCCACACTTATGCCCTATCAAGACATCTAGTTAACTAAGCACATGTTAAGAAATCATCAAAAATAGGCATTCACACATGCATAGTTCATATCCTCAAATTCTTGCACGAAGTAAATAGAAATCCAATCAAAATAGATATACTTAAAGATCGGGAGGGAAAACACTCACAAGCCTAGTTTAACGTCTTGGCTAAGACGGAGTCGATTCTCCTCTTAGGAGATAAGAAGCACGCTTGAGGAGTCTTTTGCTAAGATCCCTCCTCAAGTGGGGGCCTTGTACTTGATCGTGTCAAACCACCTTCAAATCCCATTTGAATTTCCTCCCATTGAGCCTACAATGGACTTTCCTTTGGGAGCATGGCCCCTTCAAGTATGAAAATCCCTTAAAAATTAAGGGGCCATGGGAGCTTTTTCCGAATAGTCTTTGGAAATATGGCAAGAAGCTCCAAAACTTGTCTCGAGACGAAGTAGTGAAGAAAGGGTCTTCATAACTTGTCTCGAGAATAATGGGCACACCCTCCTTAAGGTTTTCAATTATTTCCTTGGGTGCCCAATTCTCAATCTCCCTCATTAAACTTTTGTTTTCTTGAATGCGAGGTGACTCTTTAGTCTCTTCCATGAAAACCTCAACAAAGTCTCTATACCCTTGAAGACTCTTAGTCTCTATACGCTCTTCCTTTAATCCATCATCCACAAGAATTTGGGATTCACATTCAAGCTCGCAAGTGCCGGGAGGAAGAAATTCTTCTTCATTGACCAAGGATGTTTCTTCTATGCATGAGGCATCGTCATTGAAGAATTCCTCATCGGAGAGCGTCAAATGGATGTCGAGCTCTTGTGTGTTCTCGTCTAAATGATCTTGAGATGTGCTAGTGGTGAAGGATGCTTCACTTTTGCATTCCATCTCTTCTTCATCACATGACTCACCATCCATTTGGTTGTAACGAATTACGGAGCCGACTCTCCAAAATTTATCCTCCATTTCTTGATCCCATTCTTCCCTTGAGACATTAGATTCAAGGACTATTTCTTCGGGTACCTCCTCTCCCTCATCCAAGTTTTCATTTTCCATTGATTGTTGCCCCAATTCGCCTTCCAAAACTTGGTGTTGAGCATCCATCTCCCTCAATTTAGCATATTCTCTTTTTAACTCATGGTTTTGAGCCTCCAATATTTTCAATTGAGCGTCCATCTTCTCTTGGTTTGCTTGGTTTTCTAGGTATGTGGCAAGCATGGCTTCAAAACCGGAGGGCTCATTCGATGGCTGAGGGGGTTGAGGGTATGGAGGGTAGGAGCCTTCAATATCAAAACATTGACTATCATTCCAATTTTGAGCGTGGGTATGTGATGGATTCCAAGAGTCTTCCCAATAGCCGTTTGGTTGCTCCTCTTCTTGGTCATCCCCATCCAAATTATAACGATTAGTTTGATAGTCATGGTCTTGGTAATTCCAATATTGTTGCTCCTCCTCTTGATAATATCCCTCATTGGAAAAGACTTGTCGGCTTTGATTGTTCATCCAATAGTCTTCACAATGGGCATTCGGTTGATCATCTTCATAATAGTCTTCATTGTCTTCACACTTCTTTTTGTCAACCCAAGCCTTAACCATACTCATCATGCTATCCATTTTCTCTTTCAGATTACTAATTTGATCTTTCATTTCAGAATTTGAGGAGAAATCCTCTTCATAATAATCTTCATCGCGCATGACTTGTTGGTTATATTGATCCATCCTCGCAAAACAAGATAAACGAAGTTAGTAAGGGAATATGAAAGAAAAAGAAGAATATACAAGCATAAGAGAAAGAAAAATATTTACAAGAATAAAATAACTAGATAAAATCTACTAGCACAATAGTTAATTAACCTATCCCCGGCAACGGCGCCATTTGATCGATTGTAATTCAGTGTAAATATTCAATAATAATTATCAAATACTTATGCTAAACACGGTTAATCAAAACATTTATATTTTGACTTGGGAAACCCAAGGTCGTACCCAGAGGATAGGTGATCAAACTAATTGGTGCTAACGATTAAACCTAGAGTGTCTAATGGTTTGGGGGGGTTTTGGTCCTCGAAAGAGGTTGATAGCAAATGATTTACTATCCTGAAAGAGATTTTAGCAACGCAACAGGTGAACAATCAATCAAAGATGACTAGGATTCTAATCCCTCCTAGACAATTATTGTGACTGCGAATTAGAACACCATTGATGGACTCAAACACACACATTTAGAATTTAGCCATGTAACATTAATACTAGGTTCCACTCGCGCTACAACCTAGCATCAAGAGGTTACACCTCGCATAGCACCTCACACTCGCGCTTTATTGGTGCTATAGCACATTATTTATCTAGCCTCACACTCGCGCTTTATTGGCTAAATAAATCATGCACTTGTTAAATTCAAGCCATTCTCATTAAGATTAAAGCATCGCCATGTAACACTAAAATCCTAATGTCTCTTCAATTCTATCATTTGAAATCATACTTTTCAGGGGTTAGCTACATCAAGCATGAAATCAACTAGAATTCCTATTTCGGACTTGTTAAAAACATGTCATAGGTAATTCAAAAACATTAAGTTCAAATGAAGAAGAGTCGTGTGTAAAATTCATTCATCAATTGTATTCATGGTATTCAAAACGTCACAAACATGCCTAGGGGTTCATAGAACCCCAACCAATATCACTACTCACTCATGGTGAGATTACAACCCATATCAATAGTAGATGAGTAGAAAAACATAAACAAAGTTGGGTTTAGGATTCTAGAACCAATATGGAGGAATAATGATGAAGGACGATCCACGATCCGAGTTGTTGATGATGATGTAAAATTCTTGCTTCTTCTCCAAGCTTTCTTCTCTTCAAATCCCCAGAAAAATCCCAGAAAAACAACACGGTTTTGGAAACCCTAAATTTCTATTTATACCCCAAAGTTAAAAATCTGATTTTTACGACTTCATGCGAGCGCATGAAATTATCATGCGAGCGCATGACTTCATGCGAGCGCATGGATGGACCATGCGAGCGCATGAATGCGTAAAAGTTGGTCATGCGAGCTTGGGCTTGAGGCATGCGACCGCATGAGATTCTCATGCGACTGGTCAAGTTCATGCGAGCTTGGGAGACTTTCATGCGAGCGCATGACTTTCTCATGCGACTGGTCGAGTCTGTGCGTTCGCATGACATTATTGTGCAAACGCATGGTCTCTTGCTGGCCTCTTTTTGCTGTCTTAACGTCCGATTTGGGTCTCGGCGTCAACTAGAGAGTTGTAGCCCTTTGAGTTAGCTTTCCAACAAGCTTTGAATTGACCAAATCGGACACCACATGAGATCTGTAGGTCCAAAATACTCCGGAGAGGTCTGCGTGTCTCGATTGCCCGAAAGTCCATGTTTTTGCTCCGAAATGCTCGGTTTTGCTCCAAAATCAATGCCCACTTGTGTTCTCAGCTTAAACTCTGTAACTCGCCTGAAATGAACCACAAGACATCAAATAGCAAGTGAAATCGTGATAAAACAAACAGAACAATAAGCATAGAGGTCGCCTAAAATGCATATATTTTAGCACTATCAGGGATACAGATACAGAAGGTTGAGACACTCGGACCCTCCTTGGGTCTATGTGGTGTCCATAACTAAGTGTTATGGAAAGTGATCAGTGACAGAGCACAGTCGTCGTGTGCTAAGGCAAGAATAAATTTATAGTCCGCTACTCGTGACTTTACTACTGGGTAGCAAGTGGTAAGTAGGGGTCGAACCCAAGGGAATTAGGGGGATAAGTTGTTCTTTGAGGGATCGTACAGGGAGGGAGCGTGTTTTAGGTTGATTGAGGTTTTAGTGCGGAAAAGTAAGTGTTTATTTGGTTGGTTTTGGTTTTTAGTGCGGAAAAGTAAATGACAGAAAAGTAAATACTGAAAATAAAAGGAAGAAGACTTACAGTGGTTGTTGCGTGATTGGCAAGTCTTCCGGGAGGTGAGCAGTTGATACTGCAGTTTATATTAAAATTGAAAGTAAAGTGCAGGTAAAGTTCTAAGTTAAGGAAAGATTCGGTTTCTGGGGCCTTGTATCATAATCTGTTTATCATTGACCGCTAATGACCATGCTAATTGTTCAAAAGTTAATCGAGGCTATTCCTAGCACAAGACTTGCCACACCGTCTAGTCTTTTGCAAGGCGTAGAACTCTTGTTCTAATATGTGCATCCAGTTGACCATCATTCCTGATAAATCAAATGGTTTTGAAAGAGGTTGATCTCCACAGATAAGCTGTGCTCTTCCGAGCCTCCACTTATCCACGGAGGTCACGAGTTCATGGTAGAGCTTTGCTCTTCCGAGCATCCACTCTACCAATGAAGTTCTGACCTAATAAATGGCATTTAGAACAAGTTGAACACAAAGAGACATTAAGAAAAAGGTCTAAAACATTTTATGATACAAGTACACCCCTTCAACCGAATGAAGGGTTTAGCTACGGTTATCCATGGAAGAGGATAACATAGCTAAGTACTTGAAAAGTAAAGGTTTGAAAGACAGGAAAAGTAAAGGTTTGAAAGTAAAAACAAGGAAAGTAAAATTGTAGTTTTGAAAGACAGGAAAGTAAAGTTTTAAAAGTAAAGACAAGGAAAGTAAAATTGCAGTTTTGAAAGACAGGAAAGTAAAGTTTTCGAAAGTAAAAGACAGTAAAGGAAAGGGGTGAGTACTTCAAGAACCGACAAGAGTACTCGAGAATAAAGAAAAGCTTGAGTACTCAAGAACCGACAGGAGTACTCAAGACCGAACTATAATACTCAAGAACCAACAGGAGTATTATATATTAAAAACCAAACTTACAAATGCCAAACTTTCTAGAGAGAGAAGTGTTTATGATTTTTGAGATTTTGAGGATGTTTACAAATGAGAGGGGAGGCATGTATTTATAGCCATGGAGGAGAGGAGGATGTGGTGGAGGAGAAGACACTTGGCAAGCTTTCCATGGAGGAGGAGGAGTGGAGAGCAAGCTAGCCGCCCCATGTGAGGAGGAGCATCCCTCCTTTAGCCGCCCATGTGAGGAGGAGCCTCCCCTTGGAGGAGCCTTCTAGATCCTTGTGATCTTTTCACAAAAGCCATCGGGTTGACCTGAATCTGACCGGAGCTTTGGCCGGAGCTTCTTGGATTTTGGAGAGTGTATTCTGAATGAAAATGTCATTCTAAGATGATCTCAAGAAGGAACCTAAGCCAAATTTTGCTTGGAACATGGTCGAAATCCCAAATCGGCTAAAATTGCCCTTGTTTGGCCTTTACCCGGGCTCGGTGCCTTTGCATTGCGTTCTTGTCCAAATGCCGACTGTTCTAGCATATTTGAGTGATTCCAAGTCGGTTCCATGAAGGATGTTAAGGCTGATTTTGAGTGTAGCATGGTCGTGACCTTGAATGACTCGTACTTTATTTTCAGCTTAAAAACTCCTCCTTAGCCTGTATTCTCTAGACTCTCAAATACCCTGCAGATAAATATCGGAACTAACAAGCAAAAGTTAAATAGACAAACAGTCTAATTTTGTGGGTTTAACTGTGTTTTTGATTCGTATAATTATGGTCCATCAGATCACCCCACACTTTTAGTTGTTCGTCCCGAACAATGCTATTAAAGGGCGGCACTAAGTAAGCTTTTAAAATATGAAAGTTAGACTGTGGGACTCGATTTATCCTAATTCATGCATTACTTACTTATTACTAAATTGAACTGTGTAAATAAATAGAAGAAACTTGATACTTGTACCTCCGTGCTGAGATGCAAATTATTTTGGATGTTTCGGGAGATAGCCCTTTTCAGGCTCCTGGACTGCAACCTCGGGACCGTCTCGCACTATATGGTTTCCTTGTAGCTTTCTCTAGCACGTGATTCGGTTCGGGTTTCAATGGTTTGGTCTTTGATTTTCTTTTGGCGAAGGACAGCTTTTGTAGTGAATCGGCCTTTGGCCTTTGATTTGACTCTTTGAGTACTTCACTTTTTATTCGGTTAAAACCTTCACAATTTTGGGCCTTTGGCCTCTTGATTTGCTTCTTTGAGCTTTTTGCTTCTTTGTGACTTGCTAGTCCATTTTCTCAAGCCTTTTTGGGAGGTCCAATCATTGCCCGCGAGCATATGGAAATACCTCCCCTCTCCTCTCATCCTTGCCGTTTCGCGCGGGTCAAGATGAGGGTCGCTCATCTATTTTCTCGGCTACTTTGACTAGAGATAGGACGGTCTGATTCCCGTCCTTGCCTTTTTTTTCTTTTTGCATAAACACTGCATGGCGGAGATGACTTCAATCTTCACTGAAACCTGAAGTGCAGCCTCCACTGACTTCGAAAACCATATAGCGAAATTCAATCCTTCGATTGCTTGCCAAGCCTCTCTAGGGCATTTCTATCAACTCCACATCCTTTGTTTATCTCAGCACAAAGGGACAAATGAGAAGTTACATTCTAAGTTTTTAAACAGTTGAATTTTCACAAGGTAAATGCATGAATTTAGATCTATCTTTTTCACATTCTTAAGTTCATATTTTCAAAAAGATAATTATTAAGGGAAAAGGAAAAACATGTTATTTATTTACAAAGGTGGTTCTCACCCCACACTTTTGAACGAAGGCGTGTCTTTCAGCACAACTTAGTTCAAAAGCAATGCAAGCAGATATTATACGAGAAGGAAATGACATTAAGGAAAAGGGAAGAATAGAACTCCCTTTAAAGTGTCGAGCGAACGACATGGCATGAGGCTAGATAATCGAGGGAGTTCGGCTGGGGCCTTGAACTCTTGGCATAGGCCTGGCTGGCTTAATGTTGCACCCAAGTCCGATTCCTAAATAGTCATTTCTTCTATGCACCAAGTGGGTGAGAGCGACTTATTGGTAAAAACTAAATGATAGAAAAATAAAAGACTGAAAGTAAGATAGGTGTCGGGTTACCTCCCGACCAGTGCCTTTGTTTAACGTCGTTGGCTCGACGCATGGGGATCATTGGTTTGGATCCCATGGGTGGCTCAGGTCGTATTTTTGTGTTATCAAGTTGACCTCGCCATGGTAGTGTTTGACTTGCTGTCCATTCGCATTGAATCGTCTTCCATCCTCCATGCTTTCCAACTCAAGCGTCCCATGGTTGAATACCTTAATCACGGTATAAGGACCGGTCCATCTTGATTTCAGTTTGCCTGGCATAAACTTCAACCGCGAGGAGAAGAGTAGTACTTGTTGTCCTTCCTCAAATGAGCGCCGGAGGATGAATTTGTCATGATATAATTTTGTCCGCGCCTTATAGTCCGTTTGCCCTTCATAGGCCTCAAGCCGCAATTCTTCAAGTTCGCATAGCTTAAGCTTCCTATCTAGTCCGGCAGCTTTTAAATCTGGATTGCACTGCTTGAGCGCCCAATAGGCTTTATGTTTTACTTCCACCGGAAGGTGGCATGCTTTTCCATAAACCAGTCTAAATGGAGAGGTCCCAATTGGCGTCTTGTATGCCATCCGATAAGCCCAAAGAGCTTCATCCAGCCTTTGACTCCAATCTTTCCTTGCCGGCTTCACCATCTTTTCTAGAATACTCTTGATTTCGCGGTTGGAGATCTCTGCTTGACCATTGCTTTGAGGATGATATGCCGTGGACGTCCGGTGGTGGACATGGTAGTGTTTTAAAGTGGAAGCCATCATGCGGTTACAGAAATGCGTTCCTTGGTCACTGATTATGGCCTTGGGTACCCCGTATCTACAAAACGGGTTAGTGCACAAAAAATCTATGACAGTCTTTGCATCGTCGCACCTTGTCGCCTTGGCTTCTACCCATTTTGACACATAATCTACAGCAACTAAAATGTAAGTATACCCGCATGAAACTGGGAATGGTCCCATAAAATCAATGCCCCAAATGTCGAAAACATCGTTGACCATTATGGGTACTTGAGGCATCTCATTTCTAGCTGACACATTTCCTACCCTTTGACACCTATCGCACTTTTGACACTTTTCATATGCATCTCTAAATATACTTGGCCAGAAAAAGCCAATATCTAGGATTTTTCTAGCGGTTCTCCTAGGCCCGAATTGTCCTCCACATGCAAACTCATGGCAAAAGCTAATAACAGAAGCTATTTCATTATCGGGGATGCATCTCCTAAGTATTTGATCTGCTCCTATTTTCCACAAATAAGGATCATCCCATAAGTAATGTTTAGCATCATGCCTAAGTTTCATGCATTGTGCTTTAGTAAAAGAAGGAGGAAATGTACCTCCTACAAGGTAGTTGACGATTGAGGCATACCACGGCACCTTGGTTGAGACTGCATAGAGGTGCTCGTCTGGAAATGACTCGGTTATGTGCCCTCCTTCTTCCTCTCGGACAATCCTGCTTAGATGGTCGGCCACAGTATTCTCGATCCCTTTTTTGTCCCTTATCTCCACATCAAACTCTTGCAGTAGCAAGATCCACCGAATGAGCCTTGGCTTGGCCTCCTTCTTCTTCATTAGGTAACGGATGGCAGCATGGTCGGAATAAACTCACTTTTGCTCCAAGCAAATAGGATCTAAATTTTTCCATAGCGAATACCACTGCAAAGAGTTTCTTCTCGGTGGTGGAGTAGTTCCGTTGGGCAGGATTTAGGGTTTGTGAGGCGTAGTAGATCACACCCGCCTTCTTATCAATCTTTTGGCCGAGCACTGCTCCCATAGCAAAGTTGCTCGCGTCACACATGATTTCGAATGGTAATTCCCAATTTGGCGTTTGGATGATAGGTGTGCTAGTGAGGGCTTTCTTCAGATCATCAAAGGCCTCCTTGCATGCATTGGTGAATTCAAAAGGAACTTCTTTTTGGAGAAGAGTGGATAGAGGCAACGCCTTTTTGGAGAAGTCCTTGATGAATCGTCAATAGAATCCCGCATGCCCAAGGAAGGATTTGATGTCTCGGACAGAGGAGGGGTATGGTAAAGTCATGATCAGGTCTATCTTAGATTTATCCACCTCTATGCCTTCTTGTGAGACGACGTGCCCTAAGACCACTCCATGAGTTACCATGAAATGGCACTTCTCATAGTTGAGCACAAGGTTCATCGAGACACATCGTGCCAGAACTGTGCTTAAGTTGTCCAGGCAAGCGTCGAATGTATCGCCATAGATGGTGAAGTTGTCCATGAAGACTTTGATGAATATTACGATCATGTCTGAGAAGATGCTGGTCACCACTCTTTGGAAAGTCCCCGGAGCATTGCATAGACCGAACGACATTCTTCTAAAAGCCAAATGTGCCGAATGGGCAGGTGAATGTGGTCTTCTCTTGGTCCTCAGGCGCTATGGGAATCTGGTTGTAGCCTGAGAATCCGTCCAGGAAGCAAAAGTACGGTTTGCCCGCCAGTCGGTCTAACATTTGATTGATGAATGGCAGAGGGAAATGGTCCTTTCTTGTGACGGCGTTCAATTTTCTATAGTCGATGCACATTCTCCAGCCGTTCTTGACCCTTGTTGTCACCATTTTTCCTTCAGCATCTTCCTCGATTGTGATTCCAGTTTTCTTCGGGACTATGTGGACTGGACTCACCCACTGGCTATCGATATTGGATAGATTACATCTGCATCCTGGAGCTTCTGTATTTCCTTCTGGACGATTTCCATCATGATTGCATTGAGTCGTCGCTGAGGTTCTCTTGACGGCTTAGCTCCATCCTCGAGTAAGATGCGATGCATGCAAACTGCTGGGTTGACTCCTCTCAAGTCGGCTAGAGTCCATCCAATAGCCAACTTATGTTGTCTCAGCACTTTTATCAAACGATGCTCCTGGTCTGTTTCTAGGCCACTTTTTATGATTACCGGGAGCGTGTTATTTTCCCCTAGGAATGCGTATTTCTGATGCACTGGCAGGGGCTTCAATTCTATTTTGGGAGCTTGCATCACCGAGGGTAAAAAGGTATTTGATTTGAATAATTTTACCTCGTTGACTTCATATCCTGGTGTGAGAGGCTCCGAGATTGTTAAGTGGGCTAGTGTTTCATGCAGGCCTTCGCCCAAGTCATATGAGCTCTCGGCTCCATTGAGTATGAGTTCTAAGGGATCCGCTCTTGGTTCTGGTTGAACTTCTTGGATTAGGTCGTCCAAAGCGTCGAGAGCGTGCACTTCCTCAAACTCCATGGGATGCTTCATTGCTCGGAATATGTCAAAGCTGAAGACCTCTCCTTCTACCTCCATTGAGAGCATTCCACTTCCACAGTCTATCTTCATTTTTGAGGTTTTAAGAAATGGTCGACCGAGAAGGATAGGAGCATGGTCTGTTGGCCCACTATTCTCCATTTTAAGGACGTAGAAGTCTGCTGGAAACACCAATTCTCCTACTTGGACCAAAACGTCTTCAATTTTGCCCTTGGGCTGTTTGCACGACCGGTCTGCCAGTTGAATAGTGAGACTGGTGGGTTCGAGCGGCCCGATCCTAAGGCATGAGTAGATAGAGAAGGGTAATACGTTGATTGATGCTCCAAGGTCTAGCATGCAGTTCTCGATTCGGATGTTGCCAATTGTGCATGGAATGGTGTAAGTTCCCGAATCTCCGCATTTGGGGGGCACCTTTCGTTGCATGATAGCCGATACGTCCCTTCTCATTAGTTCTTGATCATTTCTATTGCTCCTCCTCCGATTGGTGCAAAGGTCCTTTAGAAACTTAGCATATCGAGGGATTTGCTTGATGGCTTCTAAGAGGGGGATGTTGATTTCGACTTTGCTGAATAATTTGAACACGTCCTCATCCATGACATGTTGTTTTGGTACTCGGGCTGGTACTGGAAATGGAAGCGCGGTGTGGATCTTGGAGTTATCGGTTCTGGGCACCGGGTGTGGCCTTTGTTCTTCGGATGGTGGAACCAGGCTAGGCCTGTGTTCCTCAGGTGCGTCCCCACTTTTCTCGGCCGCATCCTACTCAAGAGTTCCGCGAGTCTCGGGCTTCATTTGTTCTTCTCCGGACAACCTTGGGCTTTTGTCCTCCGCTTGCTCCATGGGTTTGACGGCAAGCTTTTTCCCACTCTTTAGGGTCACAGCATTAACATTTTCCTTCGGGTTTTAAATGGTTTGTGAAGGAAGTTGACCAGGCTCATTATTTCGCTCGAATATTGAGGTGGTGAGCTGAGACATTTGTTTTTTCAGGTCGGCTATTGCTCCATCATTTTTCGCCTGGTTTTGATACACAGTGGTACTCAACCGCTACACAGAGCCCGACAATTGCTGCACAGTACTCGAGGATTGCTGCACAGTACTCGAGAGTTCCTTCATCATGTCCTCCAGCCACTTGTTTGGTCCTTGCTGATTACTCGGGCCCGCCTGATATTGATTTGGAGCCTTCTGTTGACATTGGCCCATCGGGTATTGGTTTGGTCCCCTTTGTTGATACTGGCTCGTTGGTGGGGCGTTCTGGTTGTACTGCTTGTGGGGAGGTTGGTAGAGCGTCTGAGCTGGTTGGGGTATGACTTTGTTGTTGTTCCCTTGATCATCAAAGATGGGTCCTTGTCTCGGCATTTGTTGAGGTTGAGGGGGTGGTGGATATCTAGGGGGTTGTTGTACTGGACCAGCTGCATTTCGGTCCTCGGGTGGTTCTTGGTTTCTTTGGACGCCTTCTCGATTACGAGCTCCTTGGTTTCGGATGAGATGTTCCGGATTGTTAAGAAATGGAGGCGGCGCCTCATAATTACGACCGTACAGATTCATCTCATCATCATCCTGGTAGTCATGGTGGCTTCCTTCGCGAGACATGGTTGTATTGAAGCGAGTATCGATCCAAAGAACTTATCCGATTAAGTAACTAATTCCCCGGCAACGGCGCCAATTTTGACAGAGCACAGTCATCGTGTGCTAAGGCAAGAATAAATTTATAGTTCGCTACTCGTGACTTTACTACTGGGTAGCAAGTGGTAAGTAGGGGTCGAACCCAAGGGAATTAGGGGGATAAGTTGTTCTTTGAGGGATCGTACAGGGAGGGAGCGTGTTTTAGGTTGATTGAGGTTTTAGTGCGGAAAAGTAAGTGTTTATTTGGTTGGTTTTGGTTTTTAGTGCGGAAAAGTAAATGACAGAAAAGTAAATACTGAAAATAAAAGGAAGAAGACTTACAGTGGTTGTTGCGTGATTGGCAAGTCTTCCGGGAGGTGAGCAGTTGATATTGCAGTTTATATTAAAATTGAAAGTAAAGTGAAGGTAAAGTTCTAAGTTAAGGAAAGATTCGGTTTCTGGGGCCTTGTATCATAATCTGTTTATCATTGACCGCTAATGACCATGGTAAGTGTTCAAAAGTGAATCGAGGCTATTCCTAGCACAAGACTTGCCACACCGTCTAGTCTTTTGCAAGACGTAGAACTCTTGTTCTAATATGTGCATCCAGTTGACCATCATTCCTGATAAATCAAATGGTTTTTGAAAGAGGTTGATCTCCACAGATAAGCTGTGCTCTTCCGAGCCTCCACTTATCCACGGAGGTCACGAGTTCATGGTAGAGCTTTGCTCTTCCGAGCATCCACTCTACCAATGAAGTTCTGACCTAATAAATGGCATTTAGAACAACTTGAACACAAAGAGACATTAAGAAAAAGGTCTAAAACATTTTATGATACAAGTACACCCCTTCAACCGAATGAAGGGTTCTACGGTTATCCATGGAAGAGGATAACATAGCTAAGTACTTGAAAAGTAAAGGTTTGAAAGACAGGAAAAGTAAAGGTTTGAAAGTAAAAACAAGGAAAGTAAAATTGCAGTTTTGAAAGACAGGAAAGTAAAGTTTTGAAAGTAAAGACAAGGAAAGTAAAATTGCAGTTTTGAAAGACAGGAAAGTAAAGTTTTCAAAAGTAAAAGACAGTAAAGGAAAGGGGTGAGTACTTCAAGAACCGACAAGAGTACTCGAGAATAAAGAAAAGATTGAGTACTCAAGAACCGACAGGAGTACTCAAGACCGAACTATAATACTCAAGAACCAACAGGAGTATTATATATTAAAAACCAAACTTACAAATGCCAAACTTTCTTGAGAGAGAAGTGTTTATGATTTTTGAGATTTTGAGGATGTTTACAAATGAGAGGGGAGGCATGTATTTATAGCCATGGAGGAGAGGAGGATGTGGTGGAGGAGAAGACACTTGGCAAGCTTTCCATGGAGGAGGAGGAGTGGAGAGCAAGCTAGCCGCCCCATGTGAGGAGGAGCCTCCCCTTGGAGGAGCCTTCTAGATCCTTGTGATCTTTTCACAAAAGCCATCGGGTTGACCTGAATCTGACCGGAGCTTTGGCCGGAGATTCTTGGATTTTGGAGAGTGTATTCTGAATGAAAATGTCATTTTAAGATGATCTCAAGAAGGAACCTAAGCCAAATTTTGCTTGGAACATGGTCGAAATCCCTAATCGGCTAAAATTACCCTTGTTTGGCCTTTACCGGGCTCGGTGCCTTTGCATTGCGTTCTTGTCCAAATGCCGACTGTTCTAGCATATTTGAGTGATTCCAAGTCGATTCCATGAAGGATGTTAAGGCTGATTTTGAGTGTAGCATGGTCGTGACCTGGAATGATTCGTACTTTATTTTCAGCTTAAAAACTCCTCCTTAGCCTGTATTCTCTCTAGACTCTGAAATACACTGCAGATAAATATCGGAACTAACAAGCAAAAGTTAAATAGACAAACAGTCTAATTTTGTGGGTTTAACTGTGTTTTTGATTCGTATAATTATGGTCCATCAATCAGTCACAGGCGAACCTCCAGCAAAACAGTTGGACTGATCACTCTTGCAAGAGTGCTGGAACAGAAGGTTATTTTTGGATTTTGTTTTCGAGCCGTTGAAAGGATATTCTCGAGGACGGTTTTGGGAAGTTGAAACGACCGACTTTGGGGTGAAAACGACCTTAATTTGAAAATCAAATTAGTTTGGTCTGCGTCTCTACTCTCTTCTTTCCGAAACCCTAGAATGTCTGCCGATTTCAAGCTCTTGCAATCCTTCATCTGTTCGATAGCAATGGTGAACACCAGAAAATTCTCAAAATCCGGAGTCAAGTCCGCTAAGAAGAAGAAGGAGAGCATGCAGACCTCCAAGGCACTGGCGGCAAAGCCCAAAATTCCGAAATTGAAGGCTGCAAAAGTGAAAAAGGCGTCGCCTTTACTTGCTGACTCTGCAATCTTGCCTGAAGCCAAGATCGTTGTCGAAAGAGCAGCGTCAGAAAACCCTCCTTCCGAAGCAGTGGAGAAGAATGGACCAGAACTTGCTGCAAAGTAGAAGACGGTGCCCTCGCCTCCTGTGGAAGCTTCGTCTAAACCCTATGATGCTAGTTCGACATCACCGAGTTTAATTCCTCCACCGACTGTTCCCCAGTCTGAGGTAAATCCTAAATTCCAGACTGTTTCTTCTATTTTAGCAAAAGTTGCTTCTGTTGAAAATATTATGGTAAAAGGAGTGAGTATGGTGGTTGAGAAGGGTGGTGAAGCCAGTAGGGTTGTGACTAGTGAAGAAGCTGTCAATATTACGAAAGAAGGAAAACCCAGCAAGCCTGTGTCCAAGGTTGCTGGTGGTTCGAGGGCATGGAGGGAGAAGATCCATGCCACTGGTTATGCGCGTCCATCAGGTGCTCACAGGAAGTTTGGGAGACATGCATGTGATTCCCCAAGGAAATACGTTGCCCAAATTTGTGCTGTTAGAGGCCGTCTTCTCGCAATGTCGGATGAGGAGACAGAGAAGTTTCTTGAATCCTCGAGGAAGAAGAATATGGTGATTAATGAAGCTTCTGATGATGGGTCTGGTGAGAAACTTGGAGGTTCAGTTGATGAGCTTCACGAGGAACAAGTTGAGACTGTGACCAAGGAGACTATTCCTTTTGAGAAGGATGTCGAGTTGAATGTTGCAATGGCAGAAGGAACTGATCGTGCTGACAAGGATGAAGATTTGGACAGTATCTACAAGGATATTGATGAAGTAGTCAAGGATTTGCAAGAGGAGATGGTTCGTATGTCTAATGTGACAAGTTCAGAACAGTCTTCTCAAGCCCAGGCTGTAGGGTCTTGATGGGACGTATTTATACAACTCATTATATAAGTTAAACCCACCAAATTAGACACTTTTGTCTTAATAACTTTTACTTGTTAGTTCCATTTTGCATTTCAGGCATTTTGGAGGTCTTAAGAAGAAGCAAGCTTAAAAAGGGAGATTTGTGCCAAAAAGCATCACTAGTCAATTCTGGCCGAGGAAATTCGACCATGGGCCGAGGAAAATTCAGCCAGGCCCGAGAAGTCTCGACCTGGGACCAAGAAAAGCCAGTCGGGGACTGAGAAAACCAGCCGGGCCACGTCCGAGAAATGTCGGACCCCGTCCGAGAAGAGGTCCCGAGAGGAACAGTAAATGTCCGGTCCCTGGCCCGAGAACGAGTACCAAGAAACACTGGTCCTTGCCCGAGCATCGCCCAGGCCGCGCCTAGGCATCGCCCAGGTCCCCGCCCGAGAGAGTCCCAGGCCGCGCCCAAGCCGTCTAGCTCTGAATTCAAGTTGCCCGGGCAAACCATGGAATCTGGCAATTCTGGCTCGGCCAAAGTGTTTTAAATGCCCAATAACTTGGACAATCTCACTTCCCAGACAAAATGCCCGAATGGAACCAGCCGATGCCCGAGCATTGCCCGAGGAGCCCATGCCCGACAAAGAGAACGTAGGCCACGACCAGGTCCCGGCTAGATTCGGGAAAAACGACTTTGGCCATTAGTCTTAAAATCACTTGCCCATTCCAAATCCGCAGTCCAAGAGCCAAAGGCCTCCGACCAAAATTCCGGCCAACTCTGGTCAAGCTCCGATCGAGCTCCGATCAAGCTCCGATCAAGTACAACCATGACCCAACCAAGTTCCGACCAAGAACCAACCAAAGTTCCAATATTCTGTTTGGCCTCTACTATTCACTTCGGTTTGCTTTTGGAGTCCGGTTGCCTCAACTATCGAAGTCCGGTTGCCTCAACCAAAACTAAGTCGGTTGGTTGGCTTTTGGAGAAGCCAATACATGTGCCCAAGTGCCAAGGTCGGTTGCCCTTTGGGAATGCAAGTGACAAGTTCAAGTGGGTGACTCTTCTCTTCTTCCTATCCATGTGGGGTGCTTTTGGAAGAACCAATCAAATGGCTAGCTTTTGGGATATTTCAATTGCAATACTTAGCCCCCAAGTCTTCCTTTTCCTATAAATAGAGGCCTTAAGCCTTAGAAATCGTTGGACCATCCCATGCTCACTTTAGGGAGAAGAGAGCTTATCTCTCTTCTCCACACTTCAATGAAAACACACTTTCACTTGTTCTTGTCCAAGCTCTTGCTCTTGCAAACCTTACTTTCCTCGGTCAATTTCAAGCTCTCTTTACCCTTGTTGTTCTTGCTCACGGTTACTTCACTTTGTTCTTGATTTGGAGCTCCTCTCCCCTTTACTTTCTTGTTCAAAGCCACGGCTACTTGTATTCCTTGACATGAATACAAGTAGCTAATGCTTTCTTTACTTTCATGTCTTGTTACCATAGCCATGGCTACTTGTATTCCTTGACATGAATACAAGTAGGTAAGGCTATTGTTCTTCTTACAAAAGCTCACGGTTTCCCTTACTTACTTGTTGTTCTCTTTCACTTGTTCTCGTTTTCGGTTACATTTTGTTTTCCTTGTTCAAGTCACGGTTACTTGTATTCCTTGACATGAATACAAGTAGCTAAGGCTTATATTCGGTTTAGGGGTTCTCTTATACTATGACAATGTTTTGAGACCCTTTTACTTAATGCTTTTTGTGTTCAACTAGTTCTCGTGCCATTATTCGGTTGAACAACAAGGCTAAGTAGATGCATCGAAAGGGCAAAGCTTAGCCGGGTAGTTCAATCCAGATTAGACAACAAAAACAAGTGGATGCATCGAAAGGGCAAAGCTTGGTAGAGTAGTCTAATCCTTCTTTAAAACCACTTGGTTGATCGGAAATGTGAGATCAAGTGGCTGCACATAGGCTAATACATCTTGAAAAGGAGTATTAGTCTAGGCAGAACTAGAAGTCTATGTCTTGTTTTTGGAGTGGATTGTGGTGTAAGCGCTTGAAAAAGCCTTACTTTAGGGTTTAAGTCTTGAAAATGAATAAATCCACACTTATGAACACAAAGTAGATCATTTGAAGTCAATGATGGATGTGTCACTAGTTAAGACCCTAGACTGAATATCTTTCTTATGTGAATATCTTTCTTGCACTACTTTCAATCATTTACTTTCGCTTTACTTTTCTGTACTTTACTTTCAAGCACTTTACATTTCAGCAATTTACTTTTCAGCACTTTACTTTTCAGCACTTTACTTTACGCACTTTACTTTCAGTACTTACTTTCAGCACTTTACATTTCAGTCATTTACTTTTCAGTTATTTACTTTCTGTCATTTACTTTCTGTTTAAACCACTCAAACCCAACCTGTATTTACTTTCTTTTTTTACTTTTCAAGAACAACTATTCCACACTGACTCTCTTGGGTTCGACCCCTACTTACCGCTTGCTAATCCAATAGTGAGCCACGAGTAGTGGAACTATAAATGTAAATTTTGCAGCGCACAACGACGTGCTGTCAGGTCTGCACCTACCCTCAATGCCGATGCTGTGAAGGAAGCAAGTGTTCCAGCAGTTGAACCAGGTGATCAGCAGAGAGTTGAGACAATCATTGCCCCAGAGACAGCCTCAGTTGAGACAGCTGACATCCCAGTCATTTTACAAGATGATCATTGATGGACCAAAGTTATACGAGTCAGAAACACAGTAAAACCCCCTTAATTAGACTGTTTGTCTATCTAACGTCTACGTGTTAGTCCCGATATATTTCCACAGGGCATTTTAGAGACTGAAGTGAAAACACGCTAAGGAGAGGATTTTAAGCTGAAAAGATAACAAGAGTCAATCCAAGGTCAAGATCATATGCCGACTGAAGAAATATCAAGGATCCTGACGTTGAATTGACCAGAACAAATTAATCAGAAGAATCAGGAGTGGAGTCAAGACAGACCGGGGAGGGAACACATTGACAGTTTTGTGAAAAGACTGCACAAAACTGTACAAACTCACACATTGGGCAAGGATGACCGACCACTTGAAGAAGTGGTGGCCAAAGGAGGAGCACCTCCCCCTTCCACCACCGGCAACCGGCGGCTATGGGAGGAGGGACCGGCGGCTTTACTATTCCGCCACTTGTCACCTCCTCCTCCTCCCTTCTCCTCCCTTGGATCAAATGCACATGTCCACCATCTCCACCACCCATCTCCTCCCATTTTGGCTATAAATACAAGCCTCCTCCTCCTCATTTCAACACATCTCAATCCAAATTCACTTCTCTCTAGAAGTTGTAACATTTGTAATGTTGTAATTTTGCTTTGGAAATAAAGGAAAGCTCCCTTGGCGCTTCAACGGTTGTAAGTATTATTTTTAGTATTTATTTAACTGTTGTCTTTAATTCCTTAGTATAATGTTTAGCGCGATGAATAGTAGCTAAACTTGTAGTTCGGTCTAAGGGGCGCTCTTGTATTATAAAATGTTTTAAGACTATTAACTTAGTGTCTAGTCTAAGTATTCAAAACTTATTCTATGTGCCATATATTAAGTCAGAACGTCCAAGGTAGAGTGGATGCTTGGAATGGCAAAACTCTACAGCGGGGTTCGTAAACTTGTACGGATAAGTGGATGCTTGGAATGGCAAAGCTTATCTGAGAAGTTTGACTCATCTTAAACACCATTTGGTTGATCTGGAATGATTGATCAAATGGATGCACATAGGCTAATATAACCGGGAATGGAGTATTAGTCTAAATAGAATAAGTGTTCTACGTCCTTGGAATAGGCTAGACAGTGTACGCAAATCGAGTGCTTGGAATGGCCTTGATACACCGTTTGAATACTTAGGAGAGTCACTAAAGGTCAATGATAAACAGGATATAATACAAGTCCCCTGAAACCGAACATTTCTCTTTAATTATAATCTGTAATTTACTTTCCAGTATTAAAATCAACCAACCAATCAATCAATCAATCAAAATAGCTGGTAGCTTTAAAACCAACCGACCGACTTTAAACACGCTCCCACGCTGCGTAATCCCCCCGAAGAACAATTATTCCCCTGGTTCCCTTGGGTTCGACCCCTACTTACCAATTACTACCCAGTAGTATAGTTGCGAGTAGCGGACTATTATAAATTTATTTGCACAATCGCTTTGACGACAAGCGGTTCTGTCAAATTGGCGCCGTTGCCGGGGAACTAGTCATCGAATAACTGTTCTTCCCTTCCCTTTCTTTTTCTTTCTTTTTCCTATGTCATTACCCGTTACGCATGCATGGACAACGCGATTTCTGCCCCTGTTCGGAGGAACGGAGGGAGAAGACCCTGTACAGCACTGCCGAAACTTCCACCAAGTCTGCCACAACATCAAACCTGAAAATGAAGTGTTAGAGGAATTTAAGCTGAAATGCTTTAAATTCTCTCTAACCGACTTCGCTACGATATGGTACTACACATCCACCGCTTGCAGTGCAGAACGTTTCGTAGACCTCTGCGTTCCGTTCCTGAAAGAATTCTCCCCACCATCTTTACGCCAAGAAACCCGCGAGAAGATCCTGAACCTTCAACAATCCCGGGATGAGACTTTGGACGAATACTACATAAAATTCGATGCCATCGTCTCAAGCTGCCCGCACCATGGATTTACGAAGAAAATTCTTCTCCAAAAATTTCTTCGCGGGATGATGTTTGAAGAGCTGGGAAGAGTCAACGAAGCTATGAGAAGGTCTGCCGCAAACCTCACCATTGCAGACATGTGGTACTTGATAACTGGCCTAGCCGCTGCCACAAGACGAGTTTCCCACACTGACGAGGAAATGCAGACAGAAGAAGCTGACCCTGAGGCTGACAAAGAAGAAACCACCGAGCCATCAGAAGAGACTCCCGAACCATCCGAGGAATCAGACATGGAAAGCACCGGAAGCAACGAAGTAGAAGTCCAGAATACCACCGACGAACTGCCTATTCCATACCCGACTATCATTACCCAGGCAGCTGAGACTATCTACGATCAGTTCTTCACGAACCAACATTACGAGGCAGAACCAAGCCTCATGAGGCCTTCCCGACTTTTCCCCTTGATCAATGAGCAAGTCGCAGCGAACTGTGCGATCCAAGAAGAAGCTCAAAGGAGAATGGGAAAAGGGCCTGAGCAGAATGACTCCTACATGGAGCACGCTTTCGCCATGACTGGACAAGGCAGCCCTAAACAGGAGAACACCCAGTTCAAGAAGCTGATAGTGAAAGGTCCCTCGCCTTCTCAGAGACGTTGGAAGGAGATACCATCAGAACTGGACCCAAACCCGTCATCTACTAAAAAATCAGGAAGACTCACCGCAAGAATCAAAGTTGGTGGAATCAAGAAGTTCGACCTCAGCCACCCATGGGACCCAAACCAATGAACCACAAACGAGGTATCGTCGAGCCAACGACGTTAAACAAGTGCACTGGTCGGGAGGTAACCCGACACTATCTTACTTTTCCGCACTTTAATTTCTGTCTTATAAATTCAGTATTTAGTTTTAAGCTTGCATGACTTTTGAACTAAGGCACGCCTTCGTTCAAAAGTGGGGGGGTGAGAACCACCTGTGTACATAAATAACATGCAGCTATTTTTCTTTTTTAATAAATACCTTTTTGAAAATATGAACTTAAGAATGTGAAAAAGATAAATCATAATTCATGCATTAACCTTGTGAAAATTCAACTGTTTAAAAACTTAGAATGTAACTTTCCATTTGTCCTTTGTGCTGAGATAACTAGGGATGTGGAGTTGATATAAACTGCCCTAGAGAGGCTTGGAAAGCAATCAAAGGATCAGATCAAACTATATGGTTTTCGAAGTCAGTGGAGGCTGCACTTCGGGTTTTCAGTAAATAATTGAAGTCAACTCCGCCAAGAAGCATCTATGCAAAGGCGAGGACGGGAATTAGACCGTCCTCTCTCTAGTCAAAATAGCCGAGAAAATAGATGGGCGACCCTCATCTTGACCCGCGCAAAACGACAAAGACGAGAGGAGCGGGGAGGTATTTCCATAGGCTTGCGGGCGATGATTGGAACTCCCAAAAAGGCTCGAGAAAATGGACTAGCAATCACAAAAAGGCGAAAAGCTCAATGAAGCAAATCAAAAGAGGCCAAAGGCCCAAAATTGTGAAGGTTTTAACCGAGCAAAAGTGAAGCACTCAAAAAAAAGTCAAATCAAAGGCCAAAGGCCAATTCACTACAACAAAAAAGCAGTCCCTCGCCAAAGAAGAAAATCAAAAAGGCTCAACTCACTGAAACCCGAATCGAATCATGTGCTAGAGAAAGCTACCAGAAAACCATATAGTAAGAGACGATCCCGAGGTTGCAGTCCAGGAGCCTAAAAAGGGCTATCTCCCGAGACATCCAATATAATTTGCATCTCAGCACGGAGGTACAAGTATTAAGTTTCTTCTATTTATTTACGCAGTTTAATTTGGTAATAAGTAAGCAATGCATGAATTAGGATAGATCGAGTACCACAGTCTAATTTTCATATTCCAAAGCCAAACTTAGAACTTACGCCCTTTAATAGCATTGTTCGGGACGAACAACTAAAAGTGGGGGGTAATCTGATGGACCAAAGTTATACGAGTCAGAAACACAGTAAAATCCCCTTAATTAGACTGTTTGTCTATCTAACGTCTACGTGTTAGTCCCGATATATTTCCACAGGGCATTTTAGAGACTGAAGTGAAAACACGCTAAGGAGAGGATTTTAAGCTGAAAAGATAACAAGAGTCAATCCAAGGTCAAGATCATATGACGACTGAAGAAATATCAAGGATCCTGACGTTGAATTGACCAGAACAAATTAATCAGAAGAATCAGGAGTGGAGTCAAGACAGACCGGGGAGGGAACACATTGACAGTTTTGTGAAAAGACTGCACAAAACTGTACAAACTCACACATTGGGCAAGGATGACCGAACACTTGAAGAAGTGGTGGCCAAAGGAGGAGCACCTCCCCCTTCCACCACCGGCAACCGGCGGCTATGGGAGGAGGGACCGGCGGCTTTACTATTCCGCCACTTGTCACCTCCTCCTCCTCCCTTCTCCTCCCTTGGATCAAATGCACATGTCCACCATCTCCACCACCCATCTCCTCCCATTTTGGCTATAAATACAAGCCTCCTCGTCCTCATTTCAACACACCTCAATCCAAATTCACTTCTCTCTCTAGAAGTTGTAACATTTGTAATGTTGTAATTTTGCTTTGGAAATAAAGGAAAGCTCCCTTGGCGCTTCAACGGTTGTAAGTATTATTTTTAGTATTTATTTAACTGTTGTCTTTAATTCCTTAGTATAATGTTTAGCGCGATGAATAGTAGCTAAACTTGTAGTTCGGTCTAAGGGGCGCGCTTGTATTATAAAATGTTTTAAGACTATTAACTTAGTGTCTAGTCTAAGTATTCAAAACTTATTCTATGTGCCATATATTAAGTCAGAACGTCCAAGGTAGAGTGGATGCTTGGAATGGCAAAACTCTACAGCGGGGTTCGTAAACTTGTACGGATAAGTGGATGCTTGGAATGGCAAAGCTTATCTGAGAAGTTTGACTCATCTTAAACACCATTTGGTTGATCGGGAATGATTGATCAAATGGATGCACATAGGCTAATATAACCGGGAATGGAGTATTAGTCTATATAGAATAAGTGTTCTACGTCCTTGGAATAGGCTAGACAGTGTACGCAAATCGAGTGCTTGGAATGGCCTTGATACACCGTTTGAATACTTAGGAGAGTCACTAAAGGTCAATGATAAACAGGATATAATACAAGTCCCCTGAAACCGAACATTTCTCTTTAATTATAATCTGTAATTTACTTTCCAGTATTAAAATCAACCAACCAACCAATCAATCAATCAAAATAGCTGGTAGCTTTAAAACCAACCAACCGACCTTAAACACGCTCCCACGCTGCGTAATCCCCCCGAAGAACAATTATTCCCCTGGTTCCCTTGGGTTCGACCCCTACTTACCATGTACTACCCAGTAGTATAGTTGCGAGTAGCGGACTATTATAAATTTATTTGCACAATCGCTTCGACGACAAGCGGTTCTGTCAGGGTCCAATCGACCAACCTGGTCTCTTCGGCATCTGGAATCTTGTCAACTCCCCCTCAAACATAGCCTGGGACAGTGACACAACCTGTGAGTCTGACAGACCATGGTGTCTCAGCAGCTGTTCGACCTTCAGAGTGATCTACCTCCTTCAGTAGCTATCCGCGTTCAGCTCGGGACAACTCCTCACCAGCAGCTCGCCTTATGGAAGACTCAGGTGCGTCCTTCCTCTTCAGCCCGAGGTCCTTCAGATCATTCTTATGTCGACCGTTCATCAAACGATTTGCATCTTTGGATGGTCCAAATCAGATCAGTAACCTTCAGGAGCTAGATAACCTCTTTCCTTTGTACTTCTTCTCATCAAGCAGCCTCTCGGGGATGATCTTTCTTTTCTGCAATGCCTTCCACTTGGCTGCTACGTCTGTACTGGCAAACCACACTCCATGCTTAGACAATCCAGTTGATAGACTAGGCGGGACAGACCCTGAAACACTCCTCTTCCTTTTCTTGGATGCACTTGCTCCCCCTGCATCTGTTCTCTTACCATCCTTCTTGGTAGTTACTTCAGTCGAGCATGCTTAGAAGATCACTTTCTTTGGTTTTGTCTTTTCAGCTTTCTTGAGCTCTGCCAGTGAAATGGTGTCCTAATTCTCCTTCTGAGTGTTCTCGTCCTTAGCCTCTTCAAGATCAGAAAGAGGGATGAAGTCCTGAGCATCCTTCATCTCAAAATCAGGAATAGCTGGGGGATCCACCACCACATGTGCATCCTCCACAAAATCATCATGTAACCCTCCTTGCACGACGTCCGGTGCTTTAATTGACTCACCCTCTGGGACTGCATCAGGACTAGAGGATTCTTGGGGTAAAACTGTCTCACCACCTTGCTGCATATCTGAGACAGCATCATCTGACACACTTGCCTCCTTCTCAACAACCTGGGCTACTGAAGACTGATCAGCTGTTGTCTCAACAGGTATTGAAACCTCCTCTTTTAGCAACTCATCAACAACATCATCAATATCTTTGAACAACACATCCAGTTCTTCATCCTTGCCGGATACATGAGACTCTTCCATCATATTGCCAGATTGCTTAGCTTGCCGTTCTCCAATTGCATCCTCATTCTTCTGCTTATTAGAACCACACTCTTATCCCTACTGACCTCACCTTCTTCTGCAGCACCGGTCACAGAATCTACAACAGGTTCCAATTCCTTCGGCTTCTCATTAACCACTTCGTCACCTTTGGCTCACTGACTTTTGACCAGTCGCTCGTATTTCCTCCTTAACAGTATTGAGAGCAGTAGCATGGGATGAGAACAGGGGATTACCTCATTTAGGGTTGAGAATTGCCTGATTTTCCATCGCAGTCTGTACACACTCTTCAGTTGGATTGGGATCAACCTTTGGTGCCT
Source organism: Rhodiola kirilowii (assembly GCA_033675215.1). Taxonomy (NCBI): domain Eukaryota; kingdom Viridiplantae; phylum Streptophyta; class Magnoliopsida; order Saxifragales; family Crassulaceae; genus Rhodiola; species Rhodiola kirilowii. The sequence goes on along the minus strand of CM066203.1, from coordinate 50,032,953 downwards.
TTGAGAACGGTTCTTTCAGTTCTGACACTGCCGCTTCTTCACCTTCATTTTAGAGTGGCAGAGGACTCATTTCTGAATATATAAGAATGCAAATCTCCAGATATGTACCTTCTGTTCCAGCTTCCTGTTGATAAGTGGTCAGCCCAACTGTTGAGCTGGTGTTCTGCCTGTGACTGACCACTGTCTGGAACACTTAGTTCTTGATAACACACAGACCCAGGGAGGATCTGAGTGTCTCAAACTGAGCGGCATCAAGAGTTTTGGTGAAGATGTCCGCCAATTGCTTGTCTGTTGTAACATGCGTAAGAGTTACCACCTTTGTTCAACCAGCTCTCTGATGAAATGATGTCTGATGCCTATATGCTTCGTCCTGGAATGTTGGACTGGATTCTTTGAGATGCTGATTGCGCTCATATTGTCACAGTACAGGGTCATCTCTTCTTGTTTGACTCCATATTCAGACATCATTTGCTTCATCCACAGTAGTTGAGTGCAGCTGCTTCCTGCTGCGATATATTCTGCTTCAGCCGTAGATAGTGAGATGCTATTTTTCTTTTTGTTAAACCATGAAACCAAGTTATTTCCTAAGAAGAAGCATCCTCCAGATGTGCTCTTTCGATCTTCAGCGTTTCCTGCCCAGTCAGCATCGCAGTAGCCCACCAGATGTGGGTTGGTGTCCTTGGTATACTAGATTCCAAAGTCAACTGTCCCGCAGACATATTTTATGATTCTCTTGACTTGTAAGAGATGACTTTCCTTTGGATCCGCCTGGTATCTTGCACACACCCCTACGGCATATGCAATGTCTGGTCTACTGGCTGTCAAGTACAGAAGGCTTCCAATCATACTCCTGTACAACGTCTGATCGACTTTTGCTCCAGCCTCATCTTTGGTTATCTTTATGTGCGTAGCAGCCGGAGTACGTTTGTGACTTGCCTTCTCAAGATCGAATTTCTTTATCAGATTCTTGGCATACTTGCTTTGTGAGATGAAAATACCTTCGTCCTTCTGAATCACCTGGAGTCCTAGGAAGTAGTTCATCTCTCCAACCATGCTCATCTTGAACTCCTTCTGCATCTGTTCTACAAACTGATCGACCAGTTTCTGGGTATTGGACCCAAACACAATATCGTCAACATAGATTTGTGCGATAATAAAGTATGACCTTGTGTGTTTTACGAACAGGGTCTTGTCCACTCCTCCTCGCACATATCCATGATCGATGAGGAACACAGTGAGATGCTCATACCCAGCTCTGGGTGCTTGTTTGAGGCCGTACAAGGCTTTCTTCAGGTGGTACACAGATGCTGGGTGATACGGGTCCTCAAATCCCTTAGGCTGAGCAACGTAGACTTCCTCATTCAGAAAGCCGTTTAGGAAAGCACTCTTGACATCCATCTGGAATAGTCGAAACTTCAGGTGACATGCTAGAGCAAGAAGTAAACGGATGGCTTCAAGTCGTGCAACCGGAGCAAAGGTTTCCTCAAAGTCTATCCCTTCTATCTGAGTGTATCCTTGTGCGACAAGGCGAGCTTTGTTTCCTGTGATGTTCCCTGATGCGTCGGACTTGTTTTTGAAAATCCATTTTGTGCCAATGATATTAACCCCATCAGGTCTTGGAACCAAATCCCATACATCATTACGAGCAAATTCTTCCAGTTCCTCCTGCATGGCAAGGACCCAATACTCATCAAGTAGTGCTTCCTTTATGTTTTTGGGCTCAATTGAGGAAAGAAAGCACGAGCAGGCATCCAACTCTCTGGAGTTGCTCAATTTCCTGTGAGTTTGAACTCTGTCACTTGGTGATCCAATAACCTCAGAGATTGGGTGATCCCTGGCAATTCGTCGGGAGGGTTGTAGTGAAATGATATTCTTCTGAGTGTCGACAACATTGGTTTCTTCAGATGAGTTGTCAGAGGCGGCTTCAGTCGGTTCATGCTCAGTCTGCTGGGATGCTGGTTGTGTTTCAGGTACTGTGTTAGTACTGTCATCAGCATCGTCTGAGACAGCCTGTACAAACACTTCATCCTTGACTTTGACATTTATAGATTCCATGACTGATCCTGTGCGCTTGTTGAACACCCGGTATGCTCGACTGTTTGAGGAATACCCTAGAAAGAATCCCTCATCACTCTTTGGATCCAGCTTCTGTCGGTACTCCCGATCGTTCAGAATGTAGCACTCACTTCCAAAGATGTGGAAATATTTGACAGTGGGCTTCTTCCCTTTCCAAAGTTCATAGCACGTCTTCTCCGTTCCAGTGCGTATTGTAACTCGATTTATGATGTGACATGCTGTATTCATAGCTTCGGACCAGAACTTCAGAGGAATCTTCTTGGCATGGATCATCACCCGGGCCATCTCTTGAATGGTACGATTTTCCCGTTCCACAACTCCATTCTGCTGAGGGGTGATTGCTGATGCGAACTGATGAGCAATCCCATGTTTTGCACAGAAGGTTCCAATAGTAACATTCTTGAATTCTGTGCCATTATCACTCTTGATGGACACCAGTTTTTCTCCTTTGTCTTCCCTTTCTCGTTGGATCATGGTAGCAAGTTCTATGAATTGTTGAGCAGCTTCAGTCTTGTCCCGAAGGAACCTTATCCACCTGAATATGGTGAAGTCGTCAACACAGACCAGAACATACTTCTTCCCCCATAGCTCTCAGTTTGCATTGGTCCCATCAAGTCCATATGGATCAGTTCCAGAGGTCTTTTGGTGCTGATTTGAGAGATCTTAGGGTGTGAGGCTTTGGTCTGTTTTCCAATCTGACATTCTCCACACACCACATCCTGATTTCCTTTGACATTTGGCATTCCTCTGATGAGTCCAGATGAGCAGAGCTTCTTCAATGTCTTGAGGTTCAGATGACCCAATCGTCTATGCCAAAGGGACATCTCATCTGCTTGGCTAGACAAGCAGGCTGTTCCAGCACCTGTTCCAGCATCCGTTTCAGTGGAGTCGATGAGATAACAATTGTTGGCTGCTCTGCTTCCTTTCATCAAGATTCCTCCATCTTTATCGAGAACTTGGCATGAGTTGTGAGTGAATTTGACATGATATCCCCCGTCGCAAAGTTGACTTATGCTGATCAGATTCACTTTCAGTCCTTCAACTAGGAGAGTGTCTTTGAGGACAGGTAGATCCGGAACCTTTAATGTCCCACAGCCGATCACCTGTCCCTTTCCTCCGTCTCCGAAGGTGACGAACTGCTTCTTAATAACAGGTCGAATCTGTGTAAGGAATCTGGAGTCTCCTGTCATATGGGCAGAGCATCCGCTATCGAAGTACCCGCGATCTTTCTCCATGTGACTTGAGGAGCTGAACGCAACCATGCAACCATCTTTGCTTCTGTAAGCCTTTATGTCTATCTTCCAGTCATGAACCGTGCCCGAGGGTAACTGTCCTTGCTTTGCAGCCATCTTAAACAGTTCCAGGATCCCACTCAGTGTGTCGAGTGTTTGCTCTGATACCAATTGAAATCTACTTGTCTTAGTCAAGATGAGTTCCAGTTGGTGTTTAAACTACGTCTCGAACACTTGTTGGACAGTTTCGGGTTGTGTTCAAACAGAGGCTGGATTGCAAATTGCCTTCTAGTCATGGTGACCAAGGGGATCATGGTGTCACAAAGTGGGTCTGTGACCAAGGGGATCATGGTGTCACAAAGTGGGTCTGTAACCTTGAGTAGATGGCGAGCTTTGTGGTCACCATGATCCCCTTGAGGCAATTTGCAATTTGCTTGGAAGATAGAAGGCAAATTGAAACCCCCCCCAGAGTGGGTCTGTGACCAAAGATCTGGCAAAGTTAATCTACGCTGTGGGAATTAAGATGAGGATCAACCTCGGCGAACTGGTGTTTACTCACTTGGAAAAACATTCAGTGTCCGACAGGGATCAGTTGCCGATCGGGTTCCCCTCCCTCATTCATTGCCTAGTGCTAGAACAGTTTCCTGACATTCTGAAGTCAGGTGAGGTCCTCTCTGCTGACCCCAAGGTACTCGCTCGCCATGGACCAGAAGCTATTTGCCGGTTCCAGAGTCATTGATGTGCCAAGCGAAGCTTCAGTAAGTGTTCCTGATATGATCCAGATCCCAGTCTCCATCCACAAGAAATTATCAAAGGAAGTCCAAGGTCAAATCTCCTTCCTCGAGAGTGAGATCAAACGGATGCAGGTGTAGCGAACTCAGCTCCAAGACTTTTTGGCGCATGTGGTGATGTGTGGTCAGTTTGTGTTTGTTTCAGCAGTTGGTTGTTTTGGGGATGATTTGCTGTTTGTCAGCAGTTGGTTGTTTTTGGTTTTTGGGGATGAATTGCTGCTTGTCTTTTGTATTCACGCTCTGAGTTGGAAGTCTCGCCCTTTACATGAATGATGAAAATTCTAGGCGACTGTGCTAGCTACTATCATCTATCTGTGCTAGCTTAAAACTAATCTTGAGTGTCTGTGCAAGATGCAACTACTGGCTAAAAACAGGTCATACAGAAGAAGTGTTTTGCCTCAAATGTCAAGGAGGAGATTATTGGAGTATAAAGTGCCATCTAGGCAAAACAACAATCTGTGCAAGAACACAAATATAATCTGTGCTAGCATCTGTGCAAGACATATCCTTCAGTTCCGAAAAATCTGCATTACTCCTAGTTTTTTGGACTGATAGATCCCATTCGTACCTGCTCGACCGCCACATCATTAAACTGCCTCTTAAGAGATAAAGAGATGTGGATTCAGTTTAAATATGCAACAACAATTATCCATATCTCAGATTCGGATTAGGAAATCAAATATAGGGTCTTCTTATCACCTAGATTCACACGGCATTATATAAAGGAGGCCAAGGTCTCTAATTGATGATCGAGCAACACTTGAGAGACGCCGTGTGAGGGAGTCATAAATAATTGTGCGGATTACACCATTCTAATCTACGAGTCTTCGTGCTGTCGTAGAAGAATTGAGGCCGCAAGTTGGTAAGCGACTTGCTCTATTTACTTGAACTCATACATTGTTGCTCCGAACAAATTCTTTCAGAGTTCAAGAGGTGTCGTCGCTGCACTGTACTAATCTGTGCGTGTAGTTCGAGTCACACAACAAGACGACCATCACAACTACATTAGCCTCGGGAGGAGGTTCAGACGTACAAGACGGGAGTCTCTGGATCTAAGGGAAGCTTAGATCACCCAATTCACTTGGAGGGTAGTATAGGTGTATCAATAGTTTGAAAGGGTGTTCGAACGTCAATCTGTACTATATACCGTAATAGTGGATTGTTCCTTGGACTTGGGAGAAGTCCCCCAGACGTAGGCTACATTGGGCCAAACTGGGTCACCAATTGCTTTGTGTCCTTTATTGTTCTGCATTTCATTCTGATTATCTTAGTCTGGGCAGCCATCTGTACCACAGAGTGTTCCACATCTAGATGGTACAGTTAAGCTGAACTTACGCGTAGCTATTTCACAGAATCCGCAAACTCATCAGACAAAAATATCTGCATATCGATAACTGGGACTTGTTCCGCAACATCAGCCACGGCCGGCTCTTGTCCGTGACGAACATATCTTGGTGGGAGCTCTGACAAGGCTTTCTTGGCCAGCTCCTGAACAATTGGGACTTTGAGAGAGCCTCCTAGGTTCCCTGCTATCTGAAAATCCTCACCCATTCAGATACAATTGTTTGGCTCACAAGACACTTGATACGTCTCATGTATACTAAAATTTCAGTGGTGACTGTGGGGGGGCCAGTGTTGTTGTTATTATGCATTATTAATAAAGAATGTGTCATAAATTTGGAATTAGATATGGTGTAGCGCACCGAATGTTACGGATGTCAGAACAACGTTAAAATAACGTCGTTTTAATTGATATGAGGCTAATTATTACACTCACATCATTTTGTCACGCTTCATCAGATCCGAATCCCATAACACTTTTAACTTTTGATTGTGCATTATTTTATTTCTTGCAGTAATGCCCACCCAGCTCACTATGTTTGTCCTAATAATCAACTGGGATAATTCTAGCTAGCAAGTCCCATAATCTATTAATTTTCAATTTAGCATAAATCCAAATTTGATTTCCCCATATGACCAATTTCTAAATTAATTTTTCAAAATGATCACATTTTCTTAGGCGTTGTAGTCATCGGCGCCTAATCCTAGCCTCGTTTTATATTCGATATAATGCTGAGTCACGGACTTATGTGACAATTTTTTCTAGTAACAGCGCCTAAATTGAGATATATTCTCTATGAGATTCAAACCTGAACTTTGCCCAAATTTTGTCCAACCTGGCCACGCGTTTCAGGGTTGATTGTATAACTTAATATGTGATTAAATTCAAGTTTTAATGAACTAGACTTTGTTCAGTGTTGCTTAGAAAGTGAATGAAATGAAGGTTTACATGCAAACTCATTTCAACACACTTCAGTAAGAAGCTAACCGAGGAGGCATGCATATGCGCAGGGCACATCACGAGCCGATATCAAAATTGAGGTCAAAAGGTTGCACCCACGACGTACGGGAGACGAATGGTAAACAAAATGAGGCATATGTGGACATGCCTCTTTTCTACTTTCTCTACTCAAACATTATTCCAATATAAACTGAAATATATAGGAATCGCCGAGATAGTTAAAGTGTGAGGTAATGGAGCATGTTTGCACTTGTACCCCCATTTTATCCTATATTTATATATTTTATTTTATGTTTTGTGTCAAACAAAACTAATTTAATATGGTTTTACATTTCAAGTACGAAGGAAGGTGAATGTGCAAAACAAGTATAAAATATACATTTTGCAGTCTTTTGGCGTGAAGCAGGATAACAGACCTTTAGGGCATTTGCATCGGTGAAAAGCATCAGCACCTCTTCACCTAGCATCTCCTTCATTTTAACTTAAAATAAGAGGTAAAGCATATTTCTAAACAATTTGAATTTGATCGATAAACAGTTCATCAAATAAAGAAAGCAATTTTCAGTAGAAGAGGTGAAGCACTCACGAGCACTGAAGAAGCGTACGGGTATGGAGTGGAGAGTTAACGCAGTTGGAATCTCGAAAGGAATAGCAAGCGCTAAACCTATGATAGAAAATCAAATTCACAAGCGATGAATTCGAACGAATACTCTAGAATCCACCAGAAAAAAATAGCAAAGCTAAAGTTTTTATTCAAATAACGATGTCAAAGTTCTACATCCAAAGCGGGCTATATATAGAGGAAAACAAAAAAAAAGAAAATTGCTATAAAAAACTAAAATAAGAAAGTTGCTAAAAATAAAAGGAATATTTCTAAAAAAACTAAAATAAGAATGTTGCTAAAACTAATAGGGAAATCTCTAAAAGATTTAGTTCCTAAATCTTTGTCAGCTTCCTGCATCAGTCTCCTCCACCTCAAAAGAACTCGACCCCGAGTTCTGTTCTAGATATATGGCCTCATGATCAGTCGAGTTTTCGATTGATTTATGACCATTCTTCAGTATAGTTTTGGGTCATTTTCGATATTATTTTGAAGTCATTTGACCTCTATCTCTACATTTTAGGTAGAAAACAAGTTTCCCCCAAGGTCGAAGCCAAAATACGAAAACTCGGGGGAAAATCGAAGTTTCGGAGCAAAATATGAAGTTTTGGAACAAAACCGAGCAGATTGACCTTTGTGGCTTGTTCTGGACGCCTAGGGCGCATACGGTGTCCGAATTGGCTGATTCAAAGCTTGTTGGAAAGTTAACGCAAAGGGCTACAACTTTCTAGTTGACGCCACGGCCAAATTTGGACGGGAAGACCACCAAATAGTCCTGGGAAGCCAGCCGAACGGCTGAATAAAGATTGAAGGAGGCTTGCCCACGGCCATTTCCAGCCGACCGACTGAACTCTCGCTGCTTCAAACGATGCAATCGGCCAACTTCAGCAGACCGGCTGGATTTCACCTTCAGTTCAGCCGGCTGGCTGAAATCTGCTACAGTACCGGATTTTTACCCGTGGTTATAAATAGAAAGCAAGGGTTTTGACCTAAGTGTGGAGGTTTTTGGGGGAAAGAAGATTTGAAAAGAGGCTCATCCAAGGTCATCAATCATCAAAAGATCCAACTAAGGAGAAGAAGAGAAGACCAAAGGGAGTTCAAGGATTGACAACTGAAATTCTGTAACCTGTTCAAGCTTCTGTTCAAGGTGTAGATGAGATAGACCTTGAACAATTGTGAAACAGACCAGAATAGAGGCACACACAGATTGATACCCTGTTCGGCTTCGCTTACTCTGGGGGGTTTCCCACACCCTAAAGGGACACAAATCTTTATTACGAGATTAGAGCTTACACGTGGACTTATGCTTACTCTTCATAATTGCCTAGCCTCTAATCCTTCGTCTCTCAGATTTGTAATCTTAGTGTATCGCAGTTCACCATGATCCCCTTTGTCTGAACCTTCGATGAGTAGAAGGCGAGCTTTGTGGTCACCATGATCCCCTGGATTGCAAATTGCCTTCGTCTGAACCTTCGATGAGTAGAAGGACAGTTTCTTAGTCATTGCCTTCTACTCATCGTGGTCACAGACCCACGATGAGTAGAAGACATCCAGTTGTAGTGAGCAGCCTGGTACAGAAATGAGTACTTGGTTGATAATTTTGAGGCTTTGAAGTTGACACCTTTCCAATGGACTTTAACTCCTTGAGTAATTTCCCTGGCAATGATATTCAAGTCCTCCAAAACACCTTCAGTACCCCACTGAGGGGAATCCAAACTCGCATTGATTAGCTCAGGCGTTAAGTACGCCGCCTTTCCTCTGACTCGAATCTGACCATAATGTTCACTTCCTTGTGCTCCACACTGTGCAGGCGGGTTGATGATAACTTCCCTGACCAACCTTTCGGAGAACTTTCCAGCTTTCCGCAACGACTCGAGTAGCCCGCACTCACTGAGTAGATCAATTAGAATTCCAGGATATTTTTTGACATTTATTACCTTCTCAGCAATTATAGTCCTGTGCATGATGACCTCCCACTTCTCCGCATGCACCTTGGACACAAACCAGATCCCCTTTATCAGACTGCCTTGAACAGTTGTCAGCTTTGCTTTGAATTTGACTTTCTTGGAGGACTTTGGTACCGTGGCAGCAGATGATCTCTTTTTGCCTTGTTTGACCTGCTTCTTCAGGGCGATAATGGGGGAGAGCGCATCGGGATCATTGATGGACCATAATTATACAAATCAAAAACACAGTTAAACCCACTAAATTAGACCTTTTATCTATTTAACTTTTGCTTGTTAGTTCCGATATATTTCTACAGGGTATTTGCACTCTAGAGAGAAAACACGCTAAGGAGAGGATTTTACGCTGAAAAGATATTACGAGTCAGTCCAAGGTCACGATCAGACGCTGAATGAAGAAATCTCAAGATCTTGACATTGAATCACTCAAAACAAATACAACCGAGGAGCAACCAAAGTCAGACCGGAGCGGAATTGGGCTGATAGTTTTGTGAAAAGACTGCACAAAACTCACACAAAACGCATCCTTATCCATTGGTGACCGGTGGCTTTTGGTTGGAGGTAACCAAAGGAGGAGTGCCTCCCCCTTTTACAACCCACAACCGGCGGCTAAATGAGCCACCATGAGAAGTTGCCATGTGGTGGCTTCTCCTCCACATCTTCATCTCCTCCTCCTCCTCCCTTGGATCAAAGCCATCTTAGCCCTCCATTTCCCTTCATTTTGGCTATAAATACAAGCCAAACTCACTTGTAAAATGCATCCTCAAATCTCAAAAACACTTATCTCTCTAGTTTTGGTACTTTGTAAGTTTGGTTTTCAATCTATAATATTCTTGTTGGTTCTTGAATATTGTAGATCGTTCTTGAGTACTCTTGTCGGTTCTTGAGTACTCAAGCTTTACTTTATTATTCGTGAGTACTCTTGTCGGTTCTTGAAGTACTCACCCCCTTCCCTTACTGTCTTTACTTTCGAAAACTTTACTTTACTGTCTTTTCAAAAACCTTTTCAAGTACTTAGTTATGATGTCCTCTTCCATGGATATTCGTAGCTAAACCCTTCATTCGGTTGAAGGGGTGTACTTGTATCATACAATGTTTTAGACCCTGCACCTAGTGCCTCTCTGTGTTCAAAACTTGTTCTATGTGCCATATATCAGGTTAGAACTTCCAAGGTTGAGTGGAAGCTTTAACGGGTAAAGCTCTTCCGTGGGGTTCATGAACATACTCGGGTAAGTGGATGCTTTAACGGGCAAAGCTTATCTGAGGAGTTCGACTTATTTCAAAAACCATTTGGTTGATCGTAACTGAAGATCAAATGGATGCACATAAGGCTAAAATACTTCGAAAGGAGGAATTAGTCTAAAATAGAACAAGTGTTTTAAACGATGTTGCAAGTCTTGTGCTAGAGATAGCCTCGATTCATCTTTGAACACATAGTATGATCATTAGCGGTCAATGATAAACAACTATGATACAAGGCCCCTAAAACCGAATCTTTTCTTGACTTAAAACATCACCTGCACTTTACTTTCTTAGTATAAACTGCACTATCAACTGCTGACGTTCCGCAAGACTTGCCGATCACGCAACAACCGCTGTAAGTCTTCCTTTTATTTTCAGTATTTACTTTTCCACACCAAAAACCAAAACCAACCAAAAAGTCACGTAGTTATTCGCGCTAAAACTTCAATCAACCCTAAAATCACGTTCCCCGCCTGTACGATCCCTCAAAGAACGATTTATCCCCCTAATTCCCTTGGGTTCGATCCCTACTTACCACTTGCTACCCAGTAGTGAAGTTGCGAGTAGCGGACTTATAAATTTATTTGTACACATTGCCTCGCGACAAGGCAGTGTTGTCAATCATCACTTGTCCCAGCTGACACGGACGATTGATCAGTATGCTTCACTGACACTGGTACAGACTTCGGCACAGTTTCTTTGATTGCTTCTGGCAGGGATTCTTTATCTGAATCTGCCACAGATTCTTTGTCCGACTTTTCTTCAAAGGTTTTTAAGCTGAAATGCTTTAAATTCTCTCTAACCGACTTCGCCACGATATGGTACTACACATCCACCGCTTGCAGTGCAGAACGTTTCGTAGACCTCTGCGTTCCGTTCCTGAAAGAATTCTCCCCACCTTCCTTACGCCAAGAAACCCGCGAGAAGATCCTGAACCTTCAACAATCCCGGGATGAGACTTTGGACAAATACTACATAAAATTTGATGCCATCGTCTCAAGCTGCCCGCACCATGGATTTACGAAGAAAATTCTTCTCCAAAAATTTCTTCGTGGGATGAGGTCCGAAGAGCTGGGAAGAGTCAACGAAGCTATGAGAAGGTCTGCCGCAAATCTCACCATTGCAGACATGTGGTACTTGATAACTGGCCTAGCCGCTGCCACAAGACGAGTTCCCCACACTGACGAGGAAATGCAGACAGAAGAAGCTGACCCTGAGGCTGACAAAGAAGAAACCACCGAGCCGTCAGAAGAGACTCCCGAACCATCCGAGGAATCAGACATGGAAAGCACCGGAAGCAACGAAGTAGAAGTCCAGAATACCACCGACGAACTGCCTATTCCATACCCGACTATCATTACCCAGGCAGCTGAGACTATCTACGATCAGTTCTTCACGAACCAACATTACGAGGCAGAACCAAGCCTCATGAGGCCTTCCCGACTTTCCCCCTTGATCAATGAGCAAGTCGCAGCGAACTATGCGATCCAAGAAGAAGCTCAAAGGAAAATGGGAAAAGGGCCCGAGCAGAATGACTCCTACATGGAGCACGCTTTCGCCATGACTGGACAAGGCAGCTCTAAACAGGAGAACACCCAGTTCAAAAAGCTGATAGTGAAAGGTCCCTCGCCTTCTCAGAGACGTTGGAAGGAGATACCAACAGAACTGGACCCAAACTCGTCATCTGCTAAAAAATCAGGAAGACTCACCGCAAGAATCAAAGTCGGTGGAATCAAGAAGTTCGACCTCAGCCACCCATGGGACCAAAACCAATGAACCACAAACGAGGTATCGTCGAGCCAACGACGTTAAACAAGTGCACTGGTCGGGAGGTAACCCGACACTATCTTACTTTTCCGCACTTTAATTTCTGTCTTTTAAATTCAGTATTTAGTTTTAAGCTTGCATGACTTTTGAACTAAGGCACGCCTTCGTTCAAAAGTGGGGGGTGAGAACCACCTATGTACATAAATAACATGCAGCTATTTTTTCTTTTTTAATAAGTACCTTTTTGAAAATATGAACTTAAGAATGTGAAAAAGATAAATCATAATTCATGCATTAACCTTGTGAAAATTCAACTGTTTAAAAACTTAGAATGTAACTTTCCATTTGTCCTTTGTGCTGAGATAACTAGGGATGTGGAGTTGATATAAACTGCCCTAGAGAGGCTTGGAAAGCAATCAAAGGATCAGATCAAACTATATGGTTTTCGAAGTCAGTGGAGGCTGCACTTCGGGTTTTCAGTGAATAATTGAAGTCAACTCCGCCATGAAGCATCTATGCAAAGGCGAGGACGGGAATCAGACCGTCCTCTCTCTAGTCAAAATAGCTGAGAAAATAGATGGGCGACCCTCATCTTGACCCGCGCAAAAAGACAAAGACGAGAGGAGCGGGGAGGTATTTCCATAGGCTTGCGGGCGATGATTGGACCTCCCAAAAAGGCTCGAGAAAATGGACTAGCAATCACAAAAAGACGAAAAGCTCAATGAAGCAAATCAAAAGAGGCCAAAGGCCCAAAATTGTGAAGGTTTTAACCGAGCAAAAGTGAAGCACTCAAAAAAGTCAAATCAAAGGCCAAAGGCCGATTCACTACAACAAAAAAGCAGTCCCTCGCCAAAGAAGAAAATCAAAAAGGCTCAACTCACTGAAACCCGAATCAAATCACGTGCTAGAGAAAGCTACCAGAAAACCATATAGTAAGAGACGATCCCGAGGTTGCAGTCCAGGAGCCTAAAAAGGGCTATCTCCCGAGACATCCAATATAATTTGCATCTCAGCACGGAGGTACAAGTATTAAGTTTCTTCTATTTATTTACGCAGTTTAATTTGGTAATAAGTAAGCAATGCATGAATTAGGATAGATCGAGTACCACAGTCTAATTTTCATATTCCAAAGCCAAAATTAGAACTTACGCCCTTTAATAGCATTGTTCGGGACGAACAACTAAAAGTGGGGGGTAATCTGATGGACCAAAGTTATACGAGTCAGAAACACAGTAAAACCCCCTTAATTAGACTGTTTATCTATCTAACGTCTACGTGTTAGTCCCGATATATTTTCACAGGGCATTTTAGAGACTGAAGTGAAAACACGCTAAGGAGAGGATTTTAAGCTGAAAAGATAACAAGAGTCAATCCAAGGTCAAGATCATATGCCGACTGAAGAAATATCAAGGATCCTGACGTTGAATTGACCAGAACAAATTAATCAGAAGAATCAGGAGTGGAGTCAAGACAGCCCGGGGAAGAAATGCATTGACAGTTTTGTGAAAAGACTGCACAAAACTGTACAAACTCACACATTGGGCAAGGATGACCGGCCACCACTCAAGGAGGTGGCCAAGGGAGGAGCTCCTCCCCCTTGGGCCACCGGCAACCGGCGGCTCCTCCACCCATGGTGACCGGCGGCTTTCTCCTCCTCCACATGGCACCTCCTCCTTCCTCCTCTTCTCCTCCCTTGGATCAAATGCACATGTCCACCATCTCCACCACCCATCTCCTCCCCTTTGGGCTATAAAAGGAGGAGCTCCTCCTCCTCATTTGACACACCTCAACTCAAATTCACTTCTCTCTCTAGAAGTTGTAATATTTGTAATGTTGTAATTTTGCTTTGGAAATAAAGGAAAGCTCCCTTGGCGCTTCAACGGTTGTAAGTTTCTCTTAGTATTAATTTATTTAACTGTTGTCTTTAATTTCCTTAGTATAATGTTTAGCGCGATGAATAGTAGCTAAACTAGTAGTTCGGTCTAAGGGGCGCACTTGTATTATAAAATGTTTTAAGACTATTAAACTTAGTGTCTAGTCTAAGTATTCAAAACTTATTCTATGTGCCATATATTAAGTCAGAACGTCCATGGTTGAGGGGACGCTTGGAATGGCAAAGCTCACCATGGGGGTTCGTAAACTTGTACGGATAAGTGGATGCTTGGAATGGCAAAGCTTATCTGAGAAGTTTGACTCATCCTAAACACCATTTGGTTGATCGGGAATGATTGATCAAATGGATGCACATAGGCTAATATAACCGGGAATGGAGTATTAGTCTAAATAGAATAAGTGTTCTACGTCCTTGGAATAGGCTAGACAGTGTACGCAAATCGAGTGCTTGGAATGGCCTTGATACACCGTTTGAATACTTAGGAGAGTCACTAAAGGTCAATGATAAACAGGATATAATACAAGTCCCCTGAAACCGAACATTTCTCTTAATCATTAAAATAGTAATTTACTTTCCAGTGTTAAAATCAACCAACCAACCAATCAATCAATCAAAATAGCTGGTAGCTTTAAAACCAACCAACCGACCTTAAACACGCTCCCACGCTGCGTAATCCCCCCGAAGAACAATTATTACCCTAGTTCCCTTGGGTTCGACCCCTACTTACCAAGTACTACCCAGTAGTATAGTTGCGAGTAGCGGACTATTATAAATTTATTTGCACAATTGCTTTGACGACAAGCGGTTCTGTCAAATTGGCGCCGTTGCCGGGGAACTAGTCATCGGATAACTGTTCTTCCCTCCCCTTTCTTTTTCTTTCTTTTTCCTATGTCATTACCCGTTACGCATGCATGGACAACGCGATTTCTGCCCCTGTTCGGAGGAACGGAGGGAGAAGACCCTGTACAGCACTGCCGAAACTTCCACCAAGTCTGCCACAACATCAAACCTGAAAACGAAGTGTTAGAGGAATTTAAGCTGAAATGCTTTAAATTCTCTCTAACCGACTTCGCCACGATATGGTACTACACATCCACCGCTTGTAGTGCAGAACGTTTCGTAGACCTCTGCGTTCCGTTCCTGAAAGAATTCTCCCCACCTTCCTTACTCCAAGAAACCCGCGAGAAGATCCTGAACCTTCAACAATCCCGGGATGAGACTTTGGACGAATACTACATAAAATTCGATGCCATCGTCTCAAGCTGCCCGCACCATGGATTTACGAAGAAAATTCTTCTCCAAAAATTTCTTCGTGGGATGAGGTCCGAAGAGCTGGGAAGAGTCAACGAAGCTATGAGAAGGTCTGCCGCAAACCTCACCATTGCAGACATGTGGTACTTGATAACTGGCCTAGCCACTGCCACAAGACGAGTTCCCCACACTGACGAGGAAATGCATACAGAAGAAGCTGACCCTGAGGCTGACAAAGAAGAAACCACCGAGCCGTCAGAAGAGACTCCCGAACCATCCGAGGAATCAGACATGGAAAGCACCGGAAGCAACGAAGTAGAAGTCCAGAATACCACCGACGAACTGCCTATTCCATACCCGACTATCATTACCCAGGCAGGTGAGACTATCTACGATCAGTTCTTCACGAACCAACATTACGAGGCAGAACCAAGCCTCATGAGGCCTTCCCGACTTTTCCCTTGATCAATGAGCAAGTCGCAGCGAACTATGCGATCCAAGAAGAAGCTAAAAGGAAAATGGGAAAAGAGCCCGAGCAGAATGACTCCTACATGGAGCACGCTTTCGCCATGACTGGACAAGGCAGCTCTAAACAGGAGAACACCCAGTTCAAAAAGCTGATAGTGAAAGGTCCCTCGCCTTCTCAGAGACGTTGGAAGGAGATACCATCAGAACTGGACCCAAACTCGTCATCTGCTAAAAAATCAGGAAGACTCACCGCAAGAATCAAAGTCGGTGGAATCAAGAAGTTCGACCTCAGCCACCCATGGGACCCAAACCAATGAACCACAAACGAGGTATCGTCGAGCCAACGACGTTAAACAAGTGCACTAGTCGGGAGGTAACCCGACACTATCTTACTTTTCCGCACTTTAATTTCTGTCTTTTAAATTCAGTATTTAGTTTTAAGCTTGCATGACTTTTGAACTAAGGCACGCCTTCGTTCAAAAGTGGGGGGGTGAGAACCACCTATGTACATAAATAACATGCAGCTGTTTTTTCTTTTTTAATAAGTACCTTTTTGAAAATATGAACTTAAGAATGTGAAAAAGATAAATCATAATTCATGCATTAACCTTGTGAAAATTCAACTGTTTAAAAACTTAGAATGTAACTTTCCATTTGTCCTTTGTGCTGAGATAACTAGGGATGTGGAGTTGATATAAACTGCCCTAGAGAGGCTTGGAAAGCAATCAAAGGATCAGATCAAACTATATGGTTTTCGAAGTCAGTGGAGGCTGCACTTCGGGTTTTCAGTGAATAATTGAAGTCAACTCCGCCATGAAGCATCTATGCAAAGGCGAGGACGGGAATCAGACCGTCCTCTCTCTAGTCAAAATAGCTGAGAAAATAGATGGGCGACCCTCATCTTGACCCGCGCAAAAAGACAAAGACGAGAGGAGCGGGGAGGTATTTCCATAGGCTTGCGGGCGATGATTGGACCTCCCAAAAAGGCTCGAGAAAATGGACTAGCAATCACAAAAAGACGAAAAGCTCAATGAAGCAAATCAAAAGAGGCCAAAGGCCCAAAATTGTGAAGGTTTGAACCGAGCAAAAGTGAAGCACTCAAAAAAGTCAAATCAAAGGCCAAAGGCCGATTCACTACAACAAAAAAGCAGTCCCTCGCCCAAGAAGAAAATAAAAAAGGCTCAACTCACTGAAACCCGAATCAAATCACGTACTAGAGAAAGCTACCAGAAAACCATATAGTAAGAGACGATCCCAAGGTTGCAGTCCAGGAGCCTAAAAAGGGCTATCTCCCGAGACATCCAATATAATTTGCATCTCAGCACGGAGGTACAAGTATTAAGTTTCTTCTATTTATTTACGCAGTTTAATTTGGTAATAAGTAAGCAATGCATGAATTAGGATAGATCGAGTACCACAGTCTAATTTTCATATTCCAAAGCCAAAATTAGAACTTACGCCCTTTAATAGCATTGTTCAGGACGAACAACTAAAAGTGGGGGGTAATCTGATGGACCAAAGTTATACGAGTCAGAAACACAGTAAAACCCCCTTAATTAGACTGTTTGTCTATCTAACGTCTACGTGTTAGTCCCGATATATTTTCACAGGGCATTTTAGAGACTGAAGTGAAAACACGCTAAGGAGAGGATTTTAAGCTGAAAAGATAACAAGAGTCAATCCAAGGTCAAGATCATATGCCGACTGAAGAAATATCAAGGATCCTGACGTTGAATTGACCAGAACAAATTAATCAGAAGAATCAGGAGTGGAGTCAAGACAGCCCGGGGAAGAAATGCATTGACAGTTTTGTGAAAAGACTGCACAAAACTGTACAAACTCACACATTGGGCAAGGATGACCGGCCACCACTCAAGAAGGTGGCCAAGGGAGGAGCTCCTCCCCCTTGGGCCACCGGCAACCGGCGGCTCCTCCACCCATGGTGACCGGCGGCTTTCTCCTCCTCCACATGGCACCTCCTCCTTCCTCCTCTTCTCCTCCCTTGGATCAAATGCACATGTCCACCATCTCCACCACCCATCTCCTCCCCTTTGGGCTATAAAAGGAGGAGCTCCTCCTCCTCATTTGACACACCTCAACTCAAATTCACTTCTCTCTCTAGAAGTTGTAATATTTGTAATGTTGTAATTTTGCTTTGGAAATAAAGGAAAGCTCCCTTGGCGCTTCAACGGTTGTAAGTTTCTCTTAGTATTAATTTATTTAACTGTTGTCTTTAATTTCCTTAGTTTAATGTTTAGCGCGATGAATAGTAGCTAAACTAGTAGTTCGGTCTAAGGGGCGCACTTGTATTATAAAATGTTTTAAGACTATTAAACTTAGTGTCTAGTCTAAGTATTCAAAACTTATTCTATGTGCCATATATTAAGTCAGAACGTCCATGGTTGAGGGGACGCTTGGAATGGCAAAGCTCACCATGGGGGTTCGTAAACTTGTACGGATAAGTGGATGCTTGGAATGGCAAAGCTTATCTGAGAAGTTTGACTCATCCTAAACACCATTTGGTTGATCGGGAATGATTGATCAAATGGATGCACATAGGCTAATATAACCGGGAATGGAGTATTAGTCTAAATAGAATAAGTGTTCTACGTCCTTGGAATAGGCTAGACAGTGTACGCAAATCGAGTGCTTGGAATGGCCTTGATACACCGTTTGAATACTTAGGAGAGTCACTAAAGGTCAATGATAAACAGGATATAATACAAGTCCCCTGAAACCGAACATTTCTCTTAATCATTAAAATAGTAATTTACTTTCCAGTGTTAAAATCAACCAACCAACCAATCAATCAATCAAAATAGCTGGTAGCTTTAAAACCAACCAACCGACCTTAAACACGCTCCCACGCTGCGTAATCCCCCCGAAGAACAATTATTACCCTAGTTCCCTTGGGTTCGACCCCTACTTACCAAGTACTACCCAGTAGTATAGTTGCGAGTAGCGGACTATTATAAATTTATTTGCACAATTGCTTTGACGACAAGCGGTTCTGTCAAATTGGCGCCGTTGCCGGGGAACTAGTCATCGGATAACTGTTCTTCCCTCCCCTTTCTTTTTCTTTCTTTTTCCTATGTCATTACCCGTTACGCATGCATGGACAACGCGATTTCTGCCCCTGTTCGGAGGAACGGAGGGAGAAGACCCTGTACAGCACTGCCGAAACTTCCACCAAGTCTGCCACAACATCAAACCTGAAAACGAAGTGTTAGAGGAATTTAAGCTGAAATGCTTTAAATTCTCTCTAACCGACTTCGCCACGATATGGTACTACACATCCACCGCTTGTAGTGCAGAACGTTTCGTAGACCTCTGCGTTCCGTTCCTGAAAGAATTCTCCCCACCTTCCTTACTCCAAGAAACCCGTGAGAAGATCTTGAACCTTCAACAATCCCGGGATGAGACTTTGGACGAATACTACATAAAATTCGATGCCATCGTCTCAAGCTGCCCGCACCATGGATTTACGAAGAAAATTCTTCTCCAAAAATTTCTTCGTGGGATGAGGTCCGAAGAGCTGGGAAGAGTCAACGAAGCTATGAGAAGGTCTGCCGCAAACCTCACCATTGCAGACATGTGGTACTTGATAACTGGCCTAGCCACTGCCACAAGACGAGTTCCCCACACTGACGAGGAAATGCATACAGAAGAAGCTGACCCTGAGGCTGACAAAGAAGAAACCACCGAGCCGTCAGAAGAGACTCCCGAACCATCCGAGGAATCAGACATGGAAAGCACCGGAAGCAACGAAGTAGAAGTCCAGAATACCACCGACGAACTGCCTATTCCATACCCGACTATCATTACCCAGGCAGGTGAGACTATCTACGATCAGTTCTTCACGAACCAACATTACGAGGCAGAACCAAGCCTCATGAGGCCTTCCCGACTTTTCCCTTGATCAATGAGCAAGTCGCAGCGAACTATGCGATCCAAGAAGAAGCTAAAAGGAAAATGGGAAAAGAGCCCGAGCAGAATGACTCCTACATGGAGCACGCTTTCGCCATGACTGGACAAGGCAGCTCTAAACAGGAGAACACCCAGTTCAAAAAGCTGATTGTGAAAGGTCCCTCGCCTTCTCAGAGACGTTGGAAGGAGATACCATCAGAACTGGACCCAAACTCGTCATCTGCTAAAAAATCAGGAAGACTCACCGCAAGAATCAAAGTCGGTGGAATCAAGAAGTTCGACCTCAGCCACCCATGGGACCCAAACCAATGAACCACAAACGAGGTATCGTCGAGCCAACGACGTTAAACAAGTGCACTAGTCGGGAGGTAACCCGACACTATCTTACTTTTCCGCACTTTAATTTCTGTCTTTTAAATTCAGTATTTAGTTTTAAGCTTGCATGACTTTTGAACTAAGGCACGCCTTCGTTCAAAAGTGGGGGGGTGAGAACCACCTATGTACATAAATAACATGCAGCTGTTTTTTCTTTTTTAATAAGTACCTTTTTGAAAATATGAACTTAAGAATGTGAAAAAGATAAATCATAATTCATGCATTAACCTTGTGAAAATTCAACTGTTTAAAAACTTAGAATGTAACTTTCCATTTGTCCTTTGTGCTGAGATAACTAGGGATGTGGAGTTGATATAAACTGCCCTAGAGAGGCTTGGAAAGCAATCAAAGGATCAGATCAAACTATATGGTTTTCGAAGTCAGTGGAGGCTGCACTTCGGGTTTTCAGTGAATAATTGAAGTCAACTCCGCCATGAAGCATCTATGCAAAGGCGAGGACGGGAATCAGACCGTCCTCTCTCTAGTCAAAATAGCTGAGAAAATAGATGGGCGACCCTCATCTTGACCCGCGCAAAAAGACAAAGACGAGAGCAGCGGGGAGGTATTTCCATAGGCTTGCGGGCGATGATTGGACCTCCCAAAAAGGCTCGAGAAAATGGACTAGCAATCACAAAAAGACGAAAAGCTCAATGAAGCAAATCAAAAGAGGCCAAAGGCCCAAAATTGTGAAGGTTTGAACCGAGCAAAAGTGAAGCACTCAAAAAAGTCAAATCAAAGGCCAAAGGCCGATTCACTACAACAAAAAAGCAGTCCCTCGCCAAAGAAGAAAATCAAAAAGGCTCAACTCACTGAAACCCGAATCAAATCACGTACTAGAGAAAGCTACCAGAAAACCATATAGTAAGAGACGATCCCAAGGTTGCAGTCCAGGAGCCTAAAAAGGGCTATCTCCCGAGACATCCAATATAATTTGCATCTCAGCACGGTGGTACAAGTATTAAGTTTCTTCTATTTATTTACGCAGTTTAATTTTGTAATAAGTAAGCAATGCATGAATTAGGATAGATCGAGTACCACAGTCTAATTTTCATATTCCAAAGCCAAAATTAGAACTTACGCCCTTTAATAGCATTGTTCAGGACGAACAACTAAAAGTGGGGGGTAATCTGATGGACCAAAGTTATACGAGTCAGAAACACAGTAAAACCCCCTTAATTAGACTGTTTGTCTATCTAACGTCTACGTGTTAGTCCCGATATATTTTCACAGGGCATTTTAGAGACTGAAGTGAAAACACGCTAAGGAGAGGATTTTAAGCTGAAAAGATAACAAGAGTCAATCCAAGGTCAAGATCATATGCCGACTGAAGAAATATCAAGGATCCTGACGTTGAATTGACCAGAACAAATTAATCAGAAGAATCAGGAGTGGAGTCAAGACAGCCCGGGGAAGAAATGCATTGACAGTTTTGTGAAAAGACTGCACAAAACTGTACAAACTCACACATTGGGCAAGGATGACCGGCCACCACTCAAGGAGGTGGCCAAGGGAGGAGCTCCTCCCCCTTGGGCCACCGGCAACCGGCGGCTCCTCCACCCATGGTGACCGGCGGCTTTCTCCACCTCCACATGGCACCTCCTCCTTCCTCCTCTTCTCCTCCCTTGGATCAAATGCACATGTCCACCATCTCCACCACCCATCTCCTCCCCTTTGGGCTTTAAAAGGAGGAGCTCCTCCTCCTCATTTGACACACCTCAACTCAAATTCACTTCTCTCTCTAGAAGTTGTAATATTTGTAATGTTGTAATTTTGCTTTGGAAATAAAGGAAAGCTCCCTTGGCGCTTCAACGGTTGTAAGTTTCTCTTAGTATTAATTTATTTAACTGTTGTCTTTAATTTCCTTAGTATAATGTTTAGCGCGATGAATAGTAGCTAAACTAGTAGTTCGGTCTAAGGGGCGCACTTGTATTATAAAATGTTTTAAGACTATTAAACTTAGTGTCTAGTCTAAGTATTCAAAACTTATTCTATGTGCCATATATTAAGTCAGAACGTCCATGGTTGAGGGGACGCTTGGAATGGCAAAGCTCACCATGGGGGTTCGTAAACTTGTACGGATAAGTGGATGCTTGGAATGGCAAAGCTTATCTGAGAAGTTTGACTCATCCTAAACACCATTTGGTTGATCGGGAATGATTGATCAAATGGATGCACATAGGCTAATATAACCGGGAATGGAGTATTAGTCTAAATAGAATAAGTGTTCTACGTCCTTGGAATAGGCTAGACAGTGTACGCAAATCGAGTGCTTGGAATGGCCTTGATACACCGTTTGAATACTTAGGAGAGTCACTAAAGGTCAATGATAAACAGGATATAATACAAGTCCCCTGATACCGAACATTTCTCTTAATCATTAAAATAGTAATTTACTTTCCAGTGTTAAAATCAACCAACCAACCAATCAATCAATCAAAATAGCTGGTAGCTTTAAAACCAACCAACCGACCTTAAACACGCTCCCACGCTGCGTAATCCCCCCGAAGAACAATTATTACCCTAGTTCCCTTGGGTTCGACCCCTACTTACCAAGTACTACCCAGTAGTATAGTTGCGAGTAGCGGACTATTATAAATTTATTTGCACAATCGCTTTGACGACAAGCGGTTCTGTCAAATTGGCGCCGTTGCCGGGGAACTAGTCATCAGATAACTGTTCTTCCCTCCCCTTTCTTTTTCTTTCTTTTTCCTGTGTCATTACCCGTTACGCATGCATGGACAACGCGATTTCTGCCCCTGTTCGGAGGAACGGAGGGAGAAGACCCTGTACAGCACTGCCGAAACTTCCACCAAGTCTGCCACAACATCAAACCTGAAAACGAAGTGTTAGAGGAATTTAAGCTGAAATGCTTTAAAATCTCTCTAACCGACTTCGCCACGATATGGTACTACACATCCACCGCTTGCAGTGCAGAACATTTCGTAGACCTCTGCGTTCCGTTCCTGAAAGAATTCTCCCCACCTTCCTTACGCCAAGAAACTCGCGAGAAGATCCTGAACCTTCAACAATCCCGGGATGAGACTTTGGACGAATACTACATAAAATTCGATGCCATCGTCTCAAGCTGCCCGCACCATGGATTTACGAAGAAAATTCTTCTCCAAAAATTTCTTCGTGGGATGAGGTCCGAAGAGCTGGGAAGAGTCAACGAAGCTATGAGAAGGTCTGCCGCAAACCTCACCATTGCAGACATGTGGTACTTGATAACTGGCCTAGCCACTGCCACAAGACGAGTTCCCCACACTGACGAGGAAATGCAGACAGAAGAAGCTGACCCTGAGGCTGACAAAGAAGAAACCACCGAGCCGTCAGAAGAGACTCCCGAACCATCCGAGGAATCAGACATGGAAAGCACCGGAAGCAACGAAGTAGAAGTCCAGAATACCACCGACGAACTGCCTATTCCATACCCGACTATCATTACCCAGGCAGCTGAGACTATCTACGATCAGTTCTTCACGAACCAACATTACGAGGCAGAACCAAGCCTCATGAGGCCTTCCCGACTTTTCCCCTTGATCAATGAGCAAGTCGCAGCGAACTATGCGATCCAAGAAGAAACTCAAAGGAAAATGGGAAAAGGGCCCGAGCAGAATGACTCCTACATGGAGCACGCTTTTGCCATGAATGGACAAGGCAGCTCTAAACAGGAGAACACCCAGTTCAAAAAGCTGATAGTGAAAGGTCCCTCGCCTTCTCAGAGACGATGGAAGGAGATACCATCAAAACTGGACCCAAACTCGTCATCTGCTAAAAAATCAGGAAGACTCACCGCAAGAATCAAAGTCGGTGGAATCAAGAAGTTCGACCTCAGCCACCCATGGGACCCAAACCAATGAACCACAAACGAGGTATCGTCGAGCCAACGACGTTAAACAAGTGCACTGGTCGGGAGGTAACCCGACACTATCTTACTTTTCCGCACTTTAATTTCTGTCTTTTAAATTCAGTATTTAGTTTTAAGCTTGCATGACTTTTGAACTAAGGCACGCCTTCGTTCAAAAGTGGGGGGGTGAGAACCACCTATGTACATAAATAACATGCAGCTATTTTTTCTTTTTTAATAAGTACCTTTTTGAAAATATGAACTTAAGAATGTGAAAAAGATAAATCATAATTCATGCATTAACCTTGTGAAAATTCAACTGTTTAAAAACTTAGAATGTAACTTTCCATTTGTCCTTTGTGCTGAGATAACTAGGGATGTGGAGTTGATATAAACTGCCCTAGAGAGGCTTGGAAAGCAATCAAAGGATCAGATCAAACTATATGGTTTTCGAAGTCAGTGGAGGCTGCACTTCGGGTTTTCAGTGAATAATTGAAGTCAACTCCGCCATGAAGCATCTATGCAAAGACGAGGACGGGAATCAGACCGTCCTCTCTCTAGTCAAAATAGCTGAGAAAATAGATGGGCGACCCTCATCTTGACCCGCGCAAAAAGACAAAGACGAGAGGAGCGGGGAGGTATTTCCATAGGCTTGCGGGCGATGATTGGACCTCCCAAAAAGGCTCGAGAAAATGGACTAGCAATCACAAAAAGACGAAAAGCTCAATGAAGCAAATCAAAAGAGGCCAAAGGCCCAAAATTGTGAAGGTTTGAACCGAGCAAAAGTGAAGCACTCAAAAAAGTCAAATCAAAGGCCAAAGGCCGATTCACTACAACAAAAAAGCAGTCCCTCGCCAAAGAAGAAAATCAAAAAGGCTCAACTCACTGAAACCCGAATCAAATCACGTACTAGAGAAAGCTACCAGAAAACCATATAGTAAGAGACGATCCCGAGGTTGCAGTCCAGGAGCCTAAAAAGGGCTATCTCCCGAGACATCCAATATAATTTGCATCTCAGCACGGAGGTACAAGTATTAAGTTTCTTCTATTTATTTACGCAGTTTAATTTGGTAATAAGTAAGCAATGCATGAATTAGGATAGATCGAGTACCACAGTCTAATTTTCATATTCCAAAGCCAAAATTAGAACTTACGCCCTTTAATAGCATTGTTCAGCACGAACAACTAAAAGTGGGGGGTAATCTGATGGACCAAAGTTATACGAGTCAGAAACACAGTAAAACCCCCTTAATTAGACTGTTTGTCTATCTAACGTCTACGTGTTAGTCCCGATATATTTTCACAGGGCATTTTAGAGACTGAAGTGAAAACACGCTAAGGAGAGGATTTTAAGCTGAAAAGATAACAAGAGTCAATCCAAGGTCAAGATCATATGCCGACTGAAGAAATATCAAGGATCCTGACGTTGAATTGACCAGAACAAATTAATCAGAAGAATCAGGAGTGGAGTCAAGACAGCCCGGGGAAGAAATGCATTGACAGTTTTGTGAAAAGACTGCACAAAACTGTACAAACTCACACATTGGGCAAGGATGACCGGCCACCACTCAAGGAGGTGGCCAAGGGAGGAGCTCCTCCCCCTTGGGCCACCGGCAACCGGCGGCTCCTCCACCCATGGTGACCGGCGGCTTTCTCCTCCTCCACATGGCACCTCCTCCTTCCTCCTCTTCTCCTCCCTTGGATCAAATGCACATGTCCACCATCTCCACCACCCATCTCCTCCCCTTTGGGCTTTAAAAGGAGGAGCTCCTCCTCCTCATTTGACACACCTCAACTCAAATTCACTTCTCTCTCTAGAAGTTGTAATATTTGTAATGTTGTAATTTTGCTTTGGAAATAAAGGAAAGCTCCCTTGGCGCTTCAACGGTTGTAAGTTTCTCTTAGTATTAATTTATTTAACTGTTGTCTTTAATTTCCTTAGTATAATGTTTAGCGCGATGAATAGTAGCTAAACTAGTAGTTCGGTCTAAGGGGCGCACTTGTATTATAAAATGTTTTAAGACTATTAAACTTAGTGTCTAGTCTAAGTATTCAAAACTTATTCTATGTGCCATATATTAAGTCAGAACGTCCATGGTTGAGGGGACGCTTGGAATGGCAAAGCTCACCATGGGGGTTCGTAAACTTGTACGGATAAGTGGATGCTTGGAATGGCAAAGCTTATCTGAGAAGTTTGACTCATCCTAAACACCATTTGGTTGATCGGGAATGATTGATCAAATGGATGCACATAGGCTAATATAACCGGGAATGGAGTATTAGTCTAAATAGAATAAGTGTTCTACGTCCTTGGAATAGGCTAGACAGTGTACGCAAATCGAGTGCTTGGAATGGCCTTGATACACCGTTTGAATACTTAGGAGAGTCACTAAAGGTCAATGATAAACAGGATATAATACAAGTCCCCTGAAACCGAACATTTCTCTTAATCATTAAAATAGTAATTTACTTTCCAGTGTTAAAATCAACCAACCAACCAATCAATCAATCAAAATAGCTGGTAGCTTTAAAACCAACCAACCGACCTTAAACACGCTCCCACGCTGCGTAATCCCCCCGAAGAACAATTATTACCCTAGTTCCCTTGGGTTCGACCCCTACTTACCAAGTACTACCCAGTAGTATAGTTGCGAGTAGCGGACTATTATAAATTTATTTGCACGATCGCTTTGACGACAAGCGGTTCTGTCAAATTGGCGCCGTTGCCGGGGAACTAGTCATCGGATAACTGTTCTTCCCTCCCCTTTCTTTTTCTTTCTTTTTCCTATGTCATTACCCGTTACGCATGCATGGACAACGCGATTTCTGCCCCTGTTCGGAGGAACGGAGGGAGAAGACCCTGTACAGCACTGCCGAAACTTCCACCAAGTCTGCCACAACATCAAACCTGAAAACGAAGTGTTAGAGGAATTTAAGCTGAAATGCTTTAAATTCTCTCTAACCGACTTCGCCACGATATGGTACTACACATCCACCGCTTGCAGTGCAGAACGTTTCG
This sequence comes from Rhodiola kirilowii, assembly GCA_033675215.1. NCBI lineage: Eukaryota > Viridiplantae > Streptophyta > Magnoliopsida > Saxifragales > Crassulaceae > Rhodiola > Rhodiola kirilowii. Next base: position 50,006,197 of record CM066203.1, on the reverse strand, counting down.
TAGACCTCTGCGTTCCGTTCCTGAAAGAATTCTCCCCACCTTCCTTACGCCAAGAAACCCGCGAGAAGATCCTGAACCTTCAACAATCCCGGGATGAGACTTTGGACGAATACTACATAAAATTCGATGCCATCGTCTCAAGCTGCCCGCACCATGGATTTACGAAGAAAATTCTTCTCCAAAAATTTCTTCGTGGGATGAGGTCCGAAGAGCTGGGAAGAGTCAACGAAGCTATGAGAAGGTCTGCCGCAAACCTCACCATTGCAGACATGTGGTACTTGATAACTGGCCTAGCCACTGCCACAAGACGAGTTCCCCACACTGACGAGGAAATGCAGACAGAAGAAGCTGACCCTGAGGCTGACAAAGAAGAAACCACCGAGCCGTCAGAAGAGACTCCCGAACCATCCGAGGAATCAGACATGGAAAGCACCGGAAGCAACGAAGTAGAAGTCCAGAATACCACCGACGAACTGCCTATTCCATACCCGACTATCATTACCCAGGCAGCTGAGACTATCTACGATCAGTTCTTCACGAACCAACATTACGAGGCAGAACCAAGCCTCATGAGGCCTTCCCGACTTTTCCCCTTGATCAATGAGCAAGTCGCAGCGAACTATGCGATCCAAGAAGAAGCTCAAAGGAAAATGGGAAAAGGGCCTGAGCAGAATGACTCCTACATGGAGCACGCTTTTGCCATGAATGGACAAGGCAGCTCTAAACAGGAGAACACCCAGTTCAAAAAGCTGATAGTGAAAGGTCCCTCGCCTTCTCAGAGACGTTGGAAGGAGATACCATCAAAACTTGACCCAAACTCGTCATCTGCTAAAAAATCAGGAAGACTCACCGCAAGAATCAAAGTCGGTGGAATCAAGAAGTTCGACCTCAGCCACCCATGGGACCCAAACCAATGAACCACAAACGAGGTATCGTCGAGCCAACGACGTTAAACAAGTGCACTGGTCGGGAGGTAACCCGACACTATCTTACTTTTCCGCACTTTAATTTCTGTCTTTTAAATTCAGTATTTAGTTTTAAGCTTGCATGACTTTTGAACTAAGGCACGCCTTCGTTCAAAAGTGGGGGGGTGAGAACCACCTATGTACATAAATAACATGCAGCTGTTTTTTCTTTTTTAATAAGTACCTTTTTGAAAATATGAACTTAAGAATGTGAAAAAGATAAATCATAATTCATGCATTAACCTTGTGAAAATTCAACTGTTTAAAAACTTAGAATGTAACTTTCCATTTGTTCTTTGTGCTGAGATAACTAGGGATGTGGAGTTGATATAAACTGCCCTAGAGAGGCTTGGAAAGCAATCAAAGGATCAGATCAAACTATATGGTTTTCGAAGTCAGTGGAGGCTGCACTTCGGGTTTTCAGTGAATAATTGAAGTCAACTCCGCCATGAAGCATCTATGCAAAGGCGAGGACGGGAATCAGACCGTCCTCTCTCTAGTCAAAATAGCTGAGAAAATAGATGGGCGACCCTCATCTTGACCCGCGCAAAAAGACAAAGACGAGAGGAGCGGGGAGGTATTTCCATAGGCTTGCGGGCGATGATTGGACCTCCCAAAAAGGCTCGAGAAAATGGACTAGCAATCACAAAAAGACGAAAAGCTCAATGAAGCAAATCAAAAGAGGCCAAAGGCCCAAAATTGTGAAGGTTTGAACCGAGCAAAAGTGAAGCACTCAAAAAAGTCAAATCAAAGGCCAAAGGCCGATTCACTACAACAAAAAAGCAGTCCCTCGCCAAAGAAGAAAATCAAAAAGGCTCAACTCACTGAAACCCGAATCAAATCACGTACTAGAGAAAGCTACCAGAAAACCATATAGTAAGAGACGATCCCGAGGTTGCAGTCCAGGAGCCTAAAAAGGGCTATCTCCCGAGACATCCAATATAATTTGCATCTCAGCACGGAGGTACAAGTATTAAGTTTCTTCTATTTATTTACGCAGTTTAATTTGGTAATAAGTAAGCAATGCATGAATTAGGATAGATCGAGTACCACAGTCTAATTTTCATATTCCAAAGCCAAAATTAGAACTTACGCCCTTTAATTGCATTGTTCAGGACGAACAACTAAAAGTGGGGGGTAATCTGATGGACCAAAGTTATACGAGTCAGAAACACAGTAAAACCCCCTTAATTAGACTGTTTGTCTATCTAACGTCTACGTGTTAGTCCCGATATATTTTCACAGGGCATTTTAGAGACTGAAGTGAAAACACGCTAAGGAGAGGATTTTAAGCTGAAAAGATAACAAGAGTCAACCCAAGGTCAAGATCATATGCCGACTGAAGAAATATCAAGGATCCTGACGTTGAATTGACCAGAACAAATTAATCAGAAGAATCAAGAGTGGAGTCAAGACAGCCCGGGGAAGAAATGCATTGACAGTTTTGTGAAAAGACTGCACAAAACTGTACAAACTCACACATTGGGCAAGGATGACCGGCCACCACTCAAGGAGGTGGCCAAGGGAGGAGCTCCTCCCCCTTGGGCCACCGGCAACCGGCGGCTCCTCCACCCATGGTGACCGGCGGCTTTCTCCTCCTCCACATGGCACCTCCTCCTTCCTCCTCTTCTCCTCCCTTGGATCAAATGCACATGTCCACCATCTCCACCACCCATCTCCTCCCCTTTGGGCTATAAAAGGAGGAGCTCCTCCTCCTCATTTGACACACCTCAACTCAAATTCACTTCTCTCTCTAGAAGTTGTAATATTTGTAATGTTGTAATTTTGCTTTGGAAATAAAGGAAAGCTCCCTTGGCGCTTCAACGGTTGTAAGTTTCTCTTAGTATTAATTTATTTAACTGTTGTCTTTAATTTCCTTAGTATAATGTTTAGCGCGATGAATAGTAGCTAAACTAGTAGTTCGGTCTAAGGGGCGCACTTGTATTATAAAATGTTTTAAGACTATTAAACTTAGTGTCTAGTCTAAGTATTCAAAACTTATTCTATGTGCCATATATTAAGTCAGAACGTCCATGGTTGAGGGGACGCTTGGAATGGCAAAGCTCACCATGGGGGTTCGTAAACTTGTACGGATAAGTGGATGCTTGGAATGGCAAAGCTTATCTGAGAAGTTTGACTCATCCTAAACACCATTTGGTTGATCGGGAATGATTGATCAAATGGATGCACATAGGCTAATATAACCGGGAATGGAGTATTAGTCTAAATAGAATAAGTGTTCTACGTCCTTGGAATAGGCTAGATAGTGTACGCAAATCGAGTGCTTGGAATGGCCTTGATACACCGTTTGAATACTTAGGAGAGTCACTAAAGGTCAATGATAAACAGGATATAATACAAGTCCCCTGAAACCGAACATTTCTCTTAATCATTAAAATAGTAATTTACTTTCCAGTGTTAAAATCAACCAACCAACCAATCAATCAATCAAAATAGCTGGTAGCTTTAAAACCAACCAACCGACCTTAAACACGCTCCCACGCTGCGTAATCCCCCCGAAGAACAATTATTCCCCTAGTTCCCTTGGGTTCGACCCCTACTTACCAAGTACTACCCAGTAGTATAGTTGCGAGTAGCGGACTATTATAAATTTATTTGCACAATCGCTTTAACGACAAGCGGTTCTGTCAGCGCCGTTGCCGGGGAATTAGTTAATTAATCGGATAAGGAGCAAATCCCTCGGTATGCTAAATTTTTAAAAGACCTTTGCACCAACCGGGGGAGGAATACTAGTTATGATTAAGAGCTGATGAGTAGGAACGTGTCGGCCGTCATACAACGCAAAAAGCCCCCCAAATGTGGTGATCCGGGAACTTACACCATTCCATGCACAATTGGCAACATCCGAATCGAGAACTGCATGCTAGACCTTGGAGCATCAATCAACGTTCTTCCCTTCTCTATCTATTCATGCCTTAGGATTGGACCGCTCAAACCCACCGGTCTCACTATTCAACTGGCAGATCGGTCGTGCAAACAACCCGAGGGAAAAATAGAAGATGTCCTGGTCCAAGTAGGAGAATTGGTGTTTCCAGCAGACTTCTACGTCTTAAAAATGGAGAATGGCGGACCTACAGATCATGCACCCATCCTTCTCGGCCGTCCATTTCTCAAAACATCAAAAATGAAAATAGACTGTGGAATTGGAATGCTCTCAATGGAAGTAGAAGGGGAGGTCTTCAGCTTTGACATATTCCGAGCAATGAAGCATCCTATGGAATTCGAGGAAGTACACGCTCTCGATGCTTTGGATGACCTAGTCCAAGAAGTTCAACCAGAACCAAGAGCGGACCCCTTAGAAGCCATACTCAATGAAGCTGAAGGCTCATGCGAATTGACCGTAGACTTGCATGAAACGGTGGCCCACTCAACAATCTCGGAGCCTTTCACACCAGAATATGGAGTCAACGAGGTAAAATTATTCAAATCAAATACTTATCTGCCCTCGGTAATACAAGCTCCCAAAATAGAATTGAAGCCTCTGCCCATGCATCTAAAATACGCATTCCTAGGGGAAAATAACACGCTCCCGGTAATCATAAAGAGTGGTTTAGAAACAGACCAGGAGCGTCGATTGATAAAAGTGCTGAGACAACACAAGTTGGCTATTGGATGGACTCTAGCCGACTTGAGAGGAGTCCGCCCGGCTGTATGCATGCACCGTATTCTACTTGAGGATGGAGCAAAGCCATCAAGAGAGCCTCAACGACGACTCAACACAATCATGATGGAGATTGTCCAAAAAGAAATACAGAAGCTACTAGATGCGGACGTTATCTATCCCATATCAGATAGCCAATGGGTGAGTCCTGTCCACGTGGTCCCAAAGAAAGGTGGGATCACGGTTGAGGAAGATGCCGAAGGAAAAATGGTGACAACAAGGGTCAAAAACGGCTGGAGAATGTGCATCGACTACAGAAAACTGAACGTCGTCACAAGAAAAGACCATTTCCCTCTGCCGTTCATCGATCAAATGCTAGACCGACTGGCGGGAAAACCATACTTTTGCTTCCTGGACGGGTTCTCAGGCTACAACCAGATCCATATAGCACCTGAGGACCAAGAGAAGACTACATTCACCTGCCCATTCGGTACATTCGCCTTCAGAAAGATGTCGTTCGGACTATGCAATGCCCCTGGAACTTTTCAAAGGGTTGTGACCAGCATCTTTTCAGACATGATCGGAGAATTCATTGAAGTCTTCATGGACGACTTCACCATCTATGGAGACACATTCGACGCTTGCTTAAGCAATTTGAGAACGCTTTTGGCACGATGTGTGTCCATGAACTTAGTGCTCAATTATGAGAAGTGCCACTTCATGGTAACACACGGAATAGTCTTGGGACATATCGTCTCACAAGAAGGCATGGAAGTGGACAAAGAAAAGATCGACCTGATCATGACTCTACCATACCCATCCACGGTCCGAGACATCCAATCATTCCTTGGCCATGCGGGATTCTACCGACGATTCGTCAAGGACTTCTCCAAAAAGGCATTGCCTCTATCCACTCTTCTCCAAAAAGAAGTTCCTTTTGAATTCACCAATGCATGCAAGGAGGCCTTTGACGATTTGAAGAAAGCCCTCACTAGCACACCCATCATCCAAACTCCGGATTGGGGAAAACCATTCGAAATCATGTGCGACGCAAGCGACTTTGCTGTAGGAGCAGTTCTCGGCCAAAAGATTGATAAGAAGGTATGTGTGATCTACTACGCCTCACGAACCCTAGATTCTGCCCAACGAAACTACTCCACCACCGAAAAGGAACTCCTGTCAGTGGTATTCGCTCTGGAAAAGTTCAGATCATATTTGCTTGGAGCAAAGGTGATAGTTTATTCTGACCATGCTGCCATCCGCTATCTAATGAAGAAGAAGGAGGCTAAGCCAAGGCTCATTCGGTGGATACTACTACTGCAAGAATTCGATGTGGAGATAAGGGACAAAAAGGGGATCGAGAATACTGTGGCTGACCACCTAAGCAGGATTGTCCGAGAAGAAGAAGAAGGGCACATAACCGAATCATTTCCAGACGAGCACCTATACGCCGTCTCAACCACAGTGCCATGGTATGCCTCAATCGTCAACTACCTTGTAGGAGGTACATTTCCTCCCTCTTTTACTAAAGCACAGTGCATGAAACTTAGGCATGACGCTAGGTTTTACTTGTGGGATGATCCCTATTTATGGAAAATAGGAGCAGATCAAATACTTAGGAGATGCATCCCCGATAATGAAATAGCTTCTGTCATTAGCTTTTGCCATGAGTTTGCATGTGGAGGACACTTCGGGCCTAGGAGAACCGCTAGAAAAATCCTGGATAGCGGCTTCTTTTGGCCGAATTTATTTAGAGATGCATATGAGAAGTGTAAAAAATGCGATAAGTGTCAAAGAGTAGGAAATGTGTCAGCTAGAAATGAAATGCCTCAAGTACCCATATTAGTCAACGATGTTTTCGACATTTGGGGTATTGATTTTATGGGACCATTCCCAGTTTCATGCGGTTATACTTACATTCTAGTTGCTGTAGATTATGTGTCAAAATGGGTAGAAGCTAATGCCACAAGGTGCGACGATGCAAAAACTGTCATAGATTTTTTGCGCACTAACCTGTTTTGTAGGTACAGGGTACCCAAGGCCATAATCAGCGACCAAGGAACTCATTTCTGCAACCGCATGATGGCTGCCACCTTGAAGCGCTACCATGTCCACCACCGAACATCCACGACATATCACCCCCAAACCAATGGTCAAGCGGAGATCTCCAACCGCGAAATCAAAGGTATTCTAGAGAAAATGGTAAAACCGGGTAGGAAAGATTGGAGTCAAAGGCTAGATGAAGCTCTTTGTGCTTATCGGACGGCATACAAGACACCAATTGGAACCTCCCCCTTTCGACTTGTTTATGGGAAGGCATGCCACCTTCCAGTGGAATTAGAACATAAAGCCTATTGGGCGCTCATGCATTGCAATTCGAATTTGAAGGCTGCCAGACTGGATAGGAAGCTTAATCTGTGTGAGCTTGAGGAATTGCGGCTTGAGGCCTATGAAGGGCAGACGGACTACAAAACGCGGACCAAGTTGTATCATGACAAATTCATCCTCCAACGCTCATTTAAGGAAGGACAACAAGTGTTACTCTTCTCCTCACGGTTGAAGTTGATGCCTGGCAAACTAAAATCCAGATGGACCGGCCCTTATACTGTGACTAAAGTATTCAACCATGGGATGCTTGAGTTGGAAAGCATGGAGGATGGGGACCGATTCAATGTGAATGGACAGCGAGTCAAACACTACCATGGCGAGATCAACTTAACAACGCAGAAATACGACCTGAGCCGCCCATGGGATCCCAACTGGCGATCCCCATGTGTCGAGCCAACGACGTTAAACAAGTGCACTGGTCGGGAGGTAACCCGACACCTATCTTACTTTCTGTCTTTTATTTTTCTATCATTTAGTTTTTTCCGTAAGTCGCTCTCACCCACTTGTGCATAGAAGAAATGACTATTTAGGAATCGGTTTTTGGAGCAAGACCGGATCAGCCAGGTAGCTTCCGTGAATTACCGGGCCTGCACTGAGAGTTCAAGGCCCCAGCCGAACTCCCTCGATTATCCAACCTCATGCCATGTCGTTCACTCGACACCTTAAAGGGAGTTCTGTTCTTCCCTTTTCCTTAATATCAATTACTTCTCATATAACATTTGCTTGCATGGCTTTTGAACTAAGTCTTGCTGAAAGGCATGCCTTCGTTCAAAAGTGTGGGGTGAGAACCGCATGTGTACATAAACATGTTTTTCTTTTCCTTTTCTTTTAATATTATCTTTTTGAAAATATGAACTTGAGAATGTGAAAAAGATAGATCTAAAATTCATGCATTTACCTTGTGAAAATTCAACTGTCTAAAAACTTAGAACGTAACTTCTCATTTGTCCCTTTGTGCTGAGATAAACTAGGGATGTGGAGTTGACATAAACTGCCCTAGAGAGGCTTGGCAAGCAATCGAAGGATCGAATCAAACTATATGGTTTTCGAAGTCAGTGGAGGCTGCACTTCGGGTTTCAGTGAAGATTAAAGTCATCTCCGCCATGCAGTGTTTATGCAAAAAAGAAAAAAGGCGAGGACGGGAATTAGACCGTCCTATCTCTAGTCAAAGTAGCCGAGAAAATAGATGAGCGACCCTCATGTTGACCCGCGCGAAACGGCAAGGATGAGAGGAGCGGGGAGGTATTTCCATATGCTTGCGGGCGACGATTGGACCTCCCAAAAAGGCTTGAGAAAATGGACTAGCAAGTCACAAAGAAGCAAAGAGCTCAAGGAAGCAAATCAAGAGGCCAAAGGCCCAAAATTGTGAAGGTTTTAACCGAACAAAAAGTGAAGTACTCAAAGAGTCAAATGAAAGGCTAAAGGCCAATTCACTACAAAAGCTGTCCCTCGCCAAAAGAAAATCAAAGACCAAACCATTGAAACCCGAACCGAATCACGTGCTAGAGAAAGCTACAAGAAAACCATATAGTGCGAGACGGTCCCGAGAATGCAGTCCAGGAGCCTAAAAAGGGCTATCTCCCGAAACATCCAAAATAATTTGCATCTCAGCACGAAGGTACACGTATCAAGTTTCTTCTATTTATTTACACAGTTCAATTTGGTAATAAGTAAGCAATGCATGAATTAGGATAAATCGAGTCCCACAGTCAAACTTTCATATTTTACAAGCTTACTTAGTGTGCCGCCCTTTAATAGCATTGTTCGGGACGAACAACTAAAAGTGTGGGGTGATCTGATGGACCATAATTATACGAATCAAAAACACAGTTAAACCCACTAAATTAGACCTTTTGTCTATTTAACTTTTGCTTGTTAGTTCCGATATATTTCTACAGGGTATTTTGGACTCTAGAGAGAAAACACGCTAAGGAGAGGATTTTACGCTGAAAAGATATTACGAGTCAGTCCAAGGTCACGATCAGACGCTGAACGAAGAAATCTCAAGATCATGACATTGAATCACTCAAAACAAATCCAACCAAAGAGCAACCAAAGTCAGACCGGAGCGGAATTGGACTGATAGTTTTGTGAAAAGACTACACAAAACTCACACAAAACTCATTTTTATCCATTGGTGACCGGTGGCTTTTGGTTGGAGGTAACCAAAGGAGGAGAGCCTCCCCCTTTTACAACCCACAACCGGCGGCTAAATGAGCCACCATGAGAAGTTGCCATGTGGTGGCTTCTCCTCCACATCTTCATCTCCTCCTCCTCCTCCCTTGGATCAAAGCCATCTTAGCCCTCCATTTCCCTTCATTTTGGCTATAAATACAAGCCAAACTCACTTGTAAAATGCATCCTCAAATCTCAAAAACACTTATCTCTCTAGTTTTGGTACTTTGTAAGTTTGGTTTTCAATCTATAATATTCTTGTTGGTTCTTGAATATTGTAGATCGTTCTTGAGTACTCTTGTCGGTTCTTGAGTACTCAAGCTTTACTTTATTATTCGTGAGTACTCTTGTCGGTTCTTGAAGTACTCACCCCCTTCCCTTACTGTCTTTACTTTCGAAAACTTTACTTTACTGTCTTTTCAAAAACCTTTTCAAGTACTTAGTTATGATGTCCTCTTCCATGGATATTCGTAGCTAAACCCTTCATTCGGTTGAAGGGGTGTACTTGTATCATACAATGTTTTAGACCCTGCACCTAGTGCCTCTCTGTGTTCAAAACTTGTTCTATGTGCCATATATCAGGTTAGAACTTCCAAGGTTGAGTGGAAGCTTTAACGGGTAAAGCTCTTCCGTGGGGTTCATGAACATACTCGGGTAAGTGGATGCTTTAACGGGCAAAGCTTATCTGAGGAGTTCGACTTATTTCAAAAACCATTTGGTTGATCGTAACTGAAGATCAAATGGATGCACATAAGGCTAAAATACTTCGAAAGGAGGAATTAGTCTAAAATAGAACAAGTGTTTTAAACGATGTTGCAAGTCTTGTGCTAGAGATAGCCTCGATTCATCTTTGAACACATAGTATGATCATTAGCGGTCAATGATAAACAACTATGATACAAGGCCCCTAAAACCGAATCTTTTCTTGACTTAAAACATCACCTGCACTTTACTTTCTTAGTATAAACTGCACTATCAACTGCTGACGTTCCGCAAGACTTGCCGATCACGCAACAACCGCTGTAAGTCTTCCTTTTATTTTCAGTATTTACTTTTCCACACCAAAAACCAAAACCAACCAAAAAGTCACGTAGTTATTCGCGCTAAAACTTCAATCAACCCTAAAATCACGTTCCCCGCCTGTACGATCCCTCAAAGAACGATTTATCCCCCTAATTCCCTTGGGTTCGATCCCTACTTACCACTTGCTACCCAGTAGTGAAGTTGCGAGTAGCGGACTTATAAATTTATTTGTACACATTGCCTCGCGACAAGGCAGTGTTGTCAATCATCACTTGTCCCAGCTGACACGGACGATTGATCAGTATGCTTCACTGACACTGGTACAAACTTCGGCACAGTTTCTTGGATTGCTTCTGGCAGGGATTCTTTATCTGAATCTGCCACAGATTCTTTGTCCGACTTTTCTTCAAAGGATGACTCCACAGGGACTGACTGCGCATTTGCATCCTTACTTGGTTTGCTAGATTTCACTGGACTGTTGTTCTTCGCCACCGCAACCACCTCAATCTGGTCATGTTCTCCATGCTCACTATCTGAGCCGAATAGCTCATCAGTATCTTGTTCTTTCTCCTCAGGCACATCAGCCTCTTTATTCTGAGCGGCACCAGACTCGTTAATCATCGGCTCTCTAGCGGGGGATGGTACAGACGCCTCCACAACCAGCGTAGAAGGTTCATCTATCGTCTTATAACCTTGCACATTCTGTGCATCCTCTCTATCTTGCTCAGCTTCTTGATCTTTTTTAGACGCTCGCTCAGTCTGGTCAGTCTGGCTGGCTTTCTTTATGGCACCAGCCTGAAACTCTTGCACTGGCTGCTCTCTGGCTAGGTTAGCCATTACTTCAGCCTGTATTCTAGCCACCAAATCTGCAATGAAGAAAGAACCTTCTCCGACCACTACTTGGTCACCAACACTCTTCTTCACCATCTCAGACACCAAAAATCCCCGTATTTGACGGCTCTGCAACAGTCATATGATCAACACTAGAAGAAGTAGGAACGAACTCAGAGAACATACCTTCAGGGTTTACTGAAGAAAACCCTTTTTCTGGAGACTTGGTCTGTCCAGTCTCCTTCTTCGCAGCAATTGAAATGTCCATCTGCGAGTTCTCCCCCTCAACGGTCGACTTTGTCTCCAATTCTGGATCTTGAACAGATGACGGTAGCACCTCGGAGGAATCAACAGCCTTATTCGTCGCCTCCTTTGGGATCTCTTTCGCCATGGCAGTCTCGATTGCTGTTGGGGTCGCCTTCTTGGGTTTCACCAAGTCACCTTTTACCACCGACGCCTTGGTTAGGGTTTTGGACGAGAAGTCAGCTTCTTGCTTCCTTCGGTGGCGGTAGAGGACTTCCTTGTGTTCACCATTGTTGATTGAAGAGAGTGAATTTTAGAGATTAAACTTGCGAGAGGCAATTAGGGTTTCGTCTGGAAAGAGTGTGGATAAACTCCAAACAAAACTTGCTTTCTTCCTTTTAAACAGGCCTTTCAAGGAGCTTGCACAGCTTGATTTAAAAACATAGCTCCCCCTTACTACCTGGCACGTCAGCAACACTTATAAGATTTTTGCTCAGCTGACTGCCCCTGACGTCAAAGTCTTCTAGTTTTTCATGACACAAAGGCCAAGTGCAGACCTTAGTGCCTCAAACCTCTCAGCATCCAATGGCTTTGTCAGAATATTTGCCAGTTGTTTCTCTGTTGGCATGTGGAACAGACTGATAATTTTATCTTCAACTAACTCTCTAATGAAATGATGTCTGATGTCAATGTGCTTTGTTCGTGAATGCTATACTGGATCCTTAGAGATGCTGATTGCACTCATGTTGTCACAGTATAACGTCATAGTGTTCTGGTCCAGTCCCACTTCCTTGAGCATCTACTTCATCCAAAGCATTTGAGCACAGCAGCTCCCCGCAGCCATGTACTCCGCTTCACTAAATGATAGTGAGATACTATTCTGCTTCTTACTAAACCAGGATACGAGGTTATTTCCCACGAAGAAGCATCCACCAGAAGTACTCTTTCTGTCCTCGACATTGCCAGCCCAGTCTGCATCTGAGTATCCAACAATACACCCACTTGTATCTCTAGTGTACCACAGACCATAATCAGCAGTACAACTTACATATTTGATGATCCTCTTCACCTGCAACAAGTGACTTTCCTTCAGATCGGCCTGATACCTGGCACAGACTCCCACAGCTTGACAGATATCTGGTCTGGTCGTAGTCAGGTATAACAAGCTCCCGGTCATGCTTCTGTACAAGGTCTGGTCCACTGCGGCTCCTGCATCATCCTTAGTGATCTTCACATGTGTAGCAGCTGGAGTTCTCTTGTGGGTAGCCTTGTCCAGTCCAAACTTCTTCACTAGATTTATAGCATACTTGGCTTGAGTAAAAAAAACCCTTCCTTCGACTGTACAACCTGCAGCCCCAAGAAGTAGTTCATTTCACCCACCATGCTCATTTGAAACTCGCTTTGCATCTGGGCCACGAACTCATCCACCATCTTCTGAGAGTTAGAACCAAACACAAAGTCATCGACGTAGATCTGAGCAATGATAAAGTGTTTATTCTCCTTTTTCACGAACATCGTCTTGTCTATTCCTTCTCGAGTGTATCCCATGCTCATGAGGAATTGTGTCTACCTTTCATACCAAGTTCTAGGGGCTTGCTTTAGTCCGTACAACGCCTTCTTCAGTTTGTAAACATGATCTGGATAATGAGGGTCCTCAAAACCTTTAGGCTGTGCCACGTACACTTCCTCGCATAACAGACCGTTCAAGAAGGCACTCTTCACGTCCATCTGGAACAGTTTGAACTTTAGGTAGCATGCCACTGCAAGTAGAAGACGAATAGCTCCAAGCGTGCTACTGGGGAGAATGTCTCATCAAAGTCCATCCCCTCTATCTGAGTGTACCCTTGAGCAACCAACCTGGCGTTGTTTCTCGTAATGTTGCCACTTTCATCAGTCTTGTTTTTGAATATCCACTTTGTTCCAATAATATTGACTCCACTTGGACGAGGAACAAGAGCCCATACATTGTTACGAGTGAATTCTCCCAACTCATCTTGCATGGCCGTGATCCAATGATCATCTTTCAAGGCTTCATTCACATTCTTGGGTTCCACCTTTGATAAATAGCAGCTATAGTTAATCATATCTCTGTAATTAACATGAGATTTACCTCTAGTTCAGATCTTGTCGTGAGGGTTGCCAATGATACTGGACAGAGGATGATTCTTTTGGATTCTGCTAGAAGGTTGCAAGCTGGTTTCACCACCTCTTGATTGAGTTAGATTCACCTCACTTTCATCAGCATCTTGCATGTGTACGTCATTATCCTCCCGGGCTGAGTCTAATACCATCTCAGGCACAACTTCAGAATTTGCATCTGGTGCATACTCTTGCACACGCTGATGGCAAGAATCTTACATATGTACATCATCATCCTTTTCGATCGACTCTAACACAGTTTCAGGCACAATCTCAAAATTTGCATCTGGTACTGATCCTTGCGCAGGCCTGCGACGAGTATCCTGGGTTTCCATATCATCGTCTGGCTCCTTCCTAAGAAGAGACTCCTTGGCATCATCGATCACCACATTGATTGACTCAACCACTGTTCTAGTTCTCTTATTGTAGACACGATAGGCTCTACTGTTTGGAGAATAACCCAGGAACAGTCCTTCATCACACTTCCTATCCAGTTTCTGTCTTTGCTCCCTATCAGTCAGAATATAGCAATTACTTTCAAAGACATGAAAGTGCTTAACAATAGGCTTTCTTCCTTTCCATAGCTCATAGCTAGTCTTGTCCATCCCTGGTCGAATCAGGACTCTGTTCAGGATGTAGGTAGCAGTTAACATAGCTTCAGACCACAAATTCAATGGGACGTTTTTTGCATGTAACATAACTCTCGTCATCTCTTGTATGGTTTGATTTCTCCATTCTACTACTCCGTTCTGTTGCGGTGTGATAGGAGAAGAGAATTGATGAACAATGCCTTGCTCATCAAAGAACTGTGCAAACTTCTCATTCTCAAACTCCCTCCCATGGTCACTTCGTATGGATAAAAGATTTTCTCCTCGATCTCTCCTTTCATTAATCAGGCAGGTAGCAAGCTGAACAAAGGCGTGCACAGCTTCGGACTTCTGGCGCAAGAACATGATCCAAGAGTATCTGGTGTAGTCATCTATACATACGAAAGCATACCTTTTACGCCCAATACTCTCCACCTGCATTGGTCCCATCAGATCCATATGCAGTAGCTCAAGAGGACGCTTGGTGTAGATTCTATCCACTTTCTTGTGCGCTGCTCGAGTCTGCTTTCCTGCTTGACAATCACCACAAATAATTTGCATATCTCCTCTAATATTAGGAATACCTTCAAGCAGCCTATCGTTGGCCAAAAATTTCAAAGATCTAAAATTTACGTGTCCCAAGCGTTGATGCCATAGATGCACTTCATCGGACCTACTCAACATGCATGTAATTGCTACTGGGGTTGTAGCACGGCTTAGGAGATAACAGTTGTTGCTAGCACGATCTCCTTCCATCACACATAACTATGTTTGTCATAGACTTGGCAGAAGTTTCTTGTGAATTGAACTTGATTTCGGCCATCGCATAGCTGGCTAATGCTGAGCAGATTTGCCTTTAACCCATCGACCCAATAGACATCATCTAGATGTGGCATACCTGCCACATTCAGTGTTCCCTTGGCGAGAACTCTTGCTCTTTTCCTGTCACCAAAAGTCACATGGTGCCCATCGATTGGTCTCAGATTAGTCAGGTGTTCTTGAACTCCAGTCATGTGCCTTGAACGTCTGCATCTAGAAGCTTTTGTATTTCCTTTTGGACGATCTCCATCATGATTGGGTTGAGCCGTCGTTGGGGCTCTCTTGATGGCTTTGCTCCATCCTCAAGTAGAATACGGTGCATGCACACAGCCGGGCTGACTCCCCTTAAGTCGGCCAGAGTCCATCCAATAGCCAACTTGTGTTGCTTCAGGACTTTTATCAAACTTTGTTCATGGCTTGTTTTCAAGCCACTCTTGATGATTACTGGGAGTGTGTCATTATCCCCCAGGAAGGCGTACTTCAGATGTCCAGGAAGGGGCTTCAATTCTATTTTGGGGGCTTGCATTACCGAGGGCAGAAAAGTATTTGATTTGAATAGTTTTACCTCGTTGACTTCAAATTCTGGTGTGAGAGGCTCTGAGATCGTTAAGTGGGCCACTGTTTCGTGCAAGTCTTCGGTTAATTTGTATGGGCTTATGGCTCCATTAAGTACGGTTTCCAAGGGATCTGTTCTAAGTTCTGGTCGAATTTCTTGGACCAGGTCGTCCAAAGTATCGAGCACGTGTATTTCCTCGAATTCCATAGGGTGCTTCATTGCTCGGAATATGTCAAAGCTGTAGACCTCTCCTTCTACTTCCATTGAAAGCATTCCACTTCCACAATCTATCTTCATTTTTGATGTTTTGAGGAATGGACGGCCAAGAAGAATAGGTGCATGATTAGTAGGTCCGCCATTTTCCATCTTTAAAACGTAGAAGTCTGCTGGAAACACTAACTTGCCTACTTGAACCAGGACGTCTTCTATTTTGCCATCGGGTTGTTTGCATGACCGATCCGCTAGTTGAATAGTGAGACCGGTGGGTTTGAGTGGTCCAATCTTAAGACATGAGTAGATAGAGAATGGGAGGACATTGATTGATGCTCCAAGGTGATTTCTGTTATCCTTAAACTTCACTAAACTGCTGGTCAGGTTTGTTGGCACTAAACAATAAATGATGCTTATACAGTCTGTAATCATTTATGCCAGTGCTTCAACCAAATTCATACAGAAGGCATTGACTAATGAACTCTCCCCATGTTTACACGCAGGTAAAGGTATTCATTCTGAGGCATTGGATTTAGAGATGGCATCTGACAGGTCGTCGTTGGTACCTGCAAATTTAAATTTATAATCTCCACTTACTCTTGGCTAGTATAGCGGCAAGTAAGGGGTCGAACCCTAGAGAGCTAGACGGGTTACTATTTGTTCTGAGAAAAGAGAAAACAATTGGTTGTGAGTAACTTGGAAACAATGTAAGATTAGGAAACAAGCGAGTAGTATCAATCAGAGAGAGAATATTCAGTCTAGGGTTTCGTATTGTGATTAGTTTATCATTGATTTTTAACAATCTAATTCATAGTTTTTAAGTGTGGTTGTCCCGACAAAGGTGACTTCCCAAATAACCCGACAAAGGTGTTATGCCACAACCTAACCCGACAAAGGTGTTAAGCTTCTAATTCCCCTAAGTCAAACAACCCGACAAAGGTGCTATTTAACCTAGATGTGCTATCTATCCAAACGACAAAGTATTAGGCAGATAATAAAGATAGAAATATTGATTAACTAAGCTTTGCGACAAAGCATCCACCTAGTCTAGAAATAATTCAGAATATAGGCACGAGAACTAGTAAAACATGAATAGCATTAAGAATGGAATCTCAAAACAATCGTCACAATACTTCAACCCTAAATCGAATAACAAGTTTAGTTACACATGGCCATTAAAATAAGACAATGAATAAAAAGGAAAGTAAGCTTCTCTATAGCCGAACGAAGGAGGACCGGAGCCGGAACGTTGAAGACCGCCGAAGATGACTTGGGATTCGTAGAGAGAGGAGCTCTCCACGTTTTGGGATGCTTTGAATGGCTGAGTTGCTCCTATATTTATAGAGTTGAGTGAGGCACGAAATCCCTCTTGGACTAGGTCAAATCAGTGGCCCAAAAGACAAATTAGGAAAAGTTTCCTAATTCGACTTTGCTTGATTCCTAAGCAAACTTCTTGTGCAAGTCTTTTAAAGGATTCCAGGACATTCCACAGCCTTCTAAACCGACATGTATGAAATTTGGGTTTTTTTCCGAAGTTACTGTTCACGGCCCAAAAATACTGTTCACGGCCCAAAACACTGTTCACGGCCGGAAGTTACTGTTCACGCGCGGAAGTACTGTTCATCGCGGACACTGTTCATCCATTCTGCACATCTGTTTTAACTTTGGCTCTCAATTTGACCTTCCAAACGACCTCGGATGCTCTCGGTGTGAACTAGAGAGTTGTAGGGAATTGAGTCACCTACGCAACGGTATATGCCTCGTATTTTTGATCAACGGTCAGCTCCCAGTACTCCGTCGAACGTCCAAAGGTCTGATCTGCCATTGTGATGTTTTTGGCATAAAATGCCGTCTTTTAAGCGTGATTCCTCCTAGAGCTTCCAAATCACCTGAAACACGAAACAACACTAAGAAGTAACTGTTCGTATAATAAAGTGCTAGAATTGGTGGGATTTAATGACTCGATGAGCCGTATAAATACGGCTCATCAAACCACCCCACACTTAAACTTGTTCGTCCCGAACAAGAACTAGGTCATAAGAGGGATGAACTAATGTAAACACCACAATGCTTCGGTCATCCTAGACGTACTACATGGACGTGATTTAGCTACTATAGATCTCGCCTGTTATGCATGCTTGTTAATAATTAAACTTGTGCGAAAACACGGGTTAATGATACGTGTTACCTTTGGGCCGAGATGCAAATCAATTCGGATGTATCGGGAGATAGCCCTTTTTAGACCCATGAACCGCATTCTCGAACTCGAACTCGCTGCTATATGGTTATGCTTTGCCGCTTTTTCTTGCACGTGATTGATTCGAGCTTCAAAGTGTTGAGTGCTTTTCGGCCAGCTATAGTGTCTCGGATTAATGTATCAATTGAGCTCTTCACTTGATTTCGGTGTAAACTTTCACAATGATGATGGATTTGTTACTTTGTGGTGCGGATTGTGACTTGCTCGAACCTACTTGCTCTCACTCATCATTGTCCTTTTGACTCGGGTCAAGTCAAGGGTCGCTTGCCTATTTTCCCGGCTACTTGGACTAGAGCTTGGACGGTGTGAAGTATTCCCGTCCCGACCAACCGCAAAGGGTACCGCAGTGGCGGAGCAGACTCGTACTATGTTGCCTCGAAGTGCTAGCCTCCACGAGCTCCACATAACCATATATCCTGAGTTCGACCTTTGAATGATCTGTCAAGTCTCTCTAGGGCATTTCTATCAACTCCACATCCCTGTTTATCTCAACTAACAAAGGCACGCAAAGTTTTAAAATCACATGTTAGTCGCACAAAATCAATTTTCACCAAAGACATGCATGTAATTGGCTCTAACTATTTCACCTAATCATTATCCAATACTGCAAGTCTAGGAAGTAGTGAAGTATCATGTACCAAAATTTTAAAAATGACGGGAAACGTGCTGACTCTGTGCAGGGTGCAGTAAAATAGACGTGCTGACTCGATAACTGACTCTCTCACCCCCCACACTTTTGAAATAAGACGTGTCCTCACGGCACGACTCAAATCTAGACTCACAATGCATGCAATAAATAAATAAAGAAAACAGATAAGAAGAGAGTAAGGACAGGCACTTCCCTCGTGCGTGCGTGACAATCAGAGACGACTGATAATTCTCCTGTGAGTCCTCGAAGAGCACCATTGGAGCTTGTATCGCAGCGTGAGTTCGTCACACGATGAAAGGTCTGCGTTGATGACATTAAGACGAATAAAAGATTCCCACGAGGTTGGAGGAGTCACAATGGTCTCACTTAAAACCCAACCTCCTTAGACTCGTAAGTCTTTGTGACAGAATCTTTAAACGCTCATGTTTCTCGACGCATCTTATTCGAGGTGTGAACTACTCACGCTGGATACAGTCTTTTGTTAACATCTCTGATACGTTCGCCTCTGTCCTGCATGAAAGATCATCTTCTATCCCAAATACAATGTGATGATAAGACTCAGACAAACATAAATAAACATGATAAGTAAATAAACTAGAATGCAAACCGTGCAGGGCTGCCTCCCTGCGAGCGCCTTTGTTTAATGTCGTTGGCTCGACAGTACCTCTTTAGGGATCACAAGTTAGGATCCCATGGACATGTGAGGTCAAATTTTGCTACTCCTCTGTGATGCTTATAGCCCTCATCCAGTGATGCTCTCTTGTCTCTCCATCCTGGTTCCATCCAAACGTGTCATGTCTCGGTCTCTTCCTCATGTATGGACGGTCAGACTCCTCGTGAACATGGTAGTTTGATTTCTTTCCAGCTAAAACAGGTGACAACCTTTTTGTTTCCATGTTATTCTTAGTCCTTGTGTCCGAGATGACCGATTGTCCCAGAATGAGTGCAAGAGGACTGTGAGCACTGGCGTCTCCCGTCTGCAAAATATAAAAATCAATATCACGGGTGAGTGTGAGAATACCTGGGTCCTTACCTGAATCAATGCTTCCCGCAGACGTCTCCTGTTTAACTGCCACGGACGTCTCTTGATTTATCGGTAATTCTTCATACGTCCGCGCATAAATTGTAGAGGCGTCCGCGCCCTTTACTAATTAGAATCTTCGATGGACGTGACCTTGATTTCCTCGGTCGCTTTGATAGTGATGACCGGTTCTTCCTCTGGTGCCTTGATGATAAGGACCGGTTCTGCCTCGGGCAGATCCGTAATGAGGTCTGAGCATGTCTCGGGCAGCTTGATAACGAGGTCTGATTCGAGTGGCTCGGTCGGCTCTTCTATAAATGCCAGCGGGCTGTCTTCTTCCAAATATTCGGGGTAGTCCGACTTGAGCTCTTCTTCCTTCAACCATTGGTCCTCATCTTCTGCCGGTTCTATGGGCCTTGAGATAGGCTCTATTAGAGCCTCTGCCATGTCCTCCTCTGTTCTTGTACCGACATCTTCTTCCTGTTTTCTCCTCAGTCGTGACACGGCCTGGTACAAGTCAGACATTGTTCTTGATAACTCGGTCAAGGATTCCTCAGTTTTGGCTTGATATTGCTGAAACGTGTCGGCCAACTGTTGGATGCTAGCTGCCAACTCTTTCGCATTGTCCTCTAGTGCCTCGGTCTGCTCTTGTATTGGTCTTGATCTTTCGGCCAAAAAATGTATCAAGTCCCAAATAGCTCTTATGGTCAAGTCATAGACCGAGCCTCCGGCCTCCTCATTGAGCCAACTCCACTCATGTGGCAACATTCCAGCGAGAAACCTTTGAATAAGCTCAAATCTAGTGAATCCATGGTGCGGGCAGCTTGTCACAAGGGAATCAAAGTACCGTAAGTACTCATTCAATGTTTCATCCCGGGATTGCTCAATGTACATGATATTTTCTCGGACTTCTTGTTGGAAGGATGGTGGGTAGTACTCCTCATAGTTCCACGGCTCTGTACTATAATAAGAAGACATGGTGCAGGAATAGCATGCACCGAGATAGCAAACACCGAAATAACAAGAACAGACTAGCAACAAAGGGTCCCCAGGAGATTGGAGGAGTCACAGCCGTCTCACTTAAAACCCAATCTCTTTAGACTCGTAAGTCTTGGTGACAGAACCCTCCAAAAGCTAGAAATAGGAAATCGAATAATCGGAAAACAAAATCGAGACATTTGAATGGGGAAGCACCGAATAGCAAAATTTCGAAATAAACACAGAAATAAACAAAAAATTAAAAGAGAACAAATTTCACCGTGCGTAGTTCCCCGGCAACGGCGCCAAAATTTGACAGGTCATCGTTGGTACCTGCAAATTTAAATTTATAATCTCCACTTACTCTTGGCTAGTATAGCGGCAAGTAAGGGGTCGAACCCTAGAGAGCTAGACGGGTTACTATTTGTTCTGAGAAAAGAGAAAACAATTGGTTGTGAGTAACTTGGAAACAATGTAAGATTAGGAAACAAGCGAGTAGTATCAATCAGAGAGAGAATATTCAGTCTAGGGTTTCGTATTGTGATTAGTTTATCATTGATTTCTAACAATCTAATTCATAGTTTTTAAGTGTGGTTGTCCCGACAAAGGTGACTTCCCAAATAACCCGACAAAGGTGTTATGCCACAACCTAACCCGACAAAGGTGTTAAGCTTCTAGTTCCCCTAAGTCAAACAACCCGACAAAGGTGCTATTTAACCTAGATGTGCTATCTACCCAAACGACAAAGTATTAGGCAGATAATAAAGATAGAAATATTGATTAACTAAGCTTTGCGACAAAGCATCCACCTAGTCTAGAAATAATTCAGAATATAGGCACGAGAACTAGTAAAACATGAATAGCATTAAGAATGGAATCTCAAAACAATCGTCACAATACTTCAACCCTAAACCGAATAACAAGTTTAGTTACACATGGCCATTAAAATAAGACAATCAATAAAAAGGAAAGTAAGCTTCTCTATAGCCGAACGAAGGAGGACCGGAGCCGGAACGTTGAAGACCGCCGAAGATGACTTGGGATTCGTAGAGAGGAGCTCTCCACGTTTTGGGATGCTTTGAATGGCTGAGTTGCTCCTCTATTTATAGAGTTGGGTGAGGCACGAAATCCCTCTTGGACTAGGTCAAATCGGTGGCCCAAAAGACAAATTAGGAAAAATTTCCTAATTCGACTTTGCTTGATTCCTAAGCAAACTTTTTGTGCAAGTCTTCTAGAGGATTCCAGGACATTCCACAGCCTTCTAAACCGTCATGTATGAAATTTGGGTTTTTTCCCGAAGTTACTGTTCACGGCCCAAAAATACTGTTCACGACCCCAAAACACAGTTCACGGTCAGAAGTTACTGTTCACGCGCGGAAGTACTGTTCATCCGCGGACACTGTTCATCCATTCTGCGCATCTGTTTTGACTTTGGCTCTCAATTTGACCTTCCAAACGACCTCGGATGCTCTTGGTGTGAACTAGAGAGTTGTAGGGAATTGAGTCACCTACGCAACGGTATATGCCTCGTATTTTTCTGATCTACGGTCAGCTCCCAGTACTTCGTTGAACGTCCAAAGGTCTGATCTGCCATTGTGATGTTTTTGGCATAAAATGCCGTTTTTTAAGCGCGATTCCTCCTAGAGCTTCCAAATCACCTGAAACACGAAACAACACTAAGAAGTAACTGTTCGTATAATAAAGTGCTGGAATTGGTGGGATTTAATGACTCGATGAGCCGTATAAATACGGCTCATCAGCATCCCAGATTATTGGACTGTCAAAACAGGATGGACTTCCCAAAGTTGTTCGCTTAGTTGCGACTTCGGTTTCGGGCTCCAAGTTTTATAGCCAGCCTAATTCTTTATCTCAGTCGTCGACCAGTACGACAGACTTGGCAAGTCAAGTGTGGGACATGATGCAGGAAATTCAGCAGCAGAATCAGGAGCTATGTCAAGTGGTTGCGGAGTTGGCGCGTTCTTTAAGAGGAGGTACCGGTTCTGACCTCCGTGCTCTCGTGGATGAGTCTGAGGATCTTGGAGATTAGTGCATTTGTGTCTGGTGGGAACATGCAGTAGACTTTTGCGAGTTCATCACTTTTTGTGTTTACTTTCGATGAATGTTTGATGCATCCGGTAGGATCTCATCAATTTTTTTTGTTTGCATTGTATGGCTAACGTACAAGCACTTTTGATTCAAATTGTTAGCAGGATTTGAATCTCTCAACTGTCAGTTTTTATGTCATTTTATATTTTGTAAAAAAACTAATTTAAATTTTAAAAAATAATAAAATAATGGTTTTTATGTAATTAATTGTGTTGTCGTATAGTTGTAGTAAAAGTTGTCGTAAAACACATTCGTCGACTATACGATAAGCGTACGACAACTTTTTTTGGGTTATCGTACTCTTGTCGTATACTTGTCGTAAATTATTGTCGTATAATTGTCGCAGAAGGCCTATGATAATGTTTTTTACGACAAGTTTTTGATTTGTCGTATAGTTGTCGCAGTACGACAACCCTACGACAATTCGACGACTGTTATGAGCTGTCGTATTTTTCAGCAAAAATTTGTAGTGTATACAATTACATCTTCTATCGTACAACAGTGCCAAGTAAAAGTTAATATTCGTAATACAAATAACAAACCTAAAGTTGATGTCCTACAACTGGGTAACGATCGCTTATATAGTTATACAAGTAGGCGGCGCTTATTTCCCTTACTTCATCGACCTTCGAGTCTTCGTATGGGGCGACTCCTTTAGGAAAACACTATAAAACAATGAAAAGCAAGAGAAATAAGTAAATCAATACAATAAAGTTCCAATTAGTTCAAAACCAACCAAAGTTAACTACAACTTAATGAATAATACAAGTCTAAAAGATTACTTGGCTAAGATCATCAATCTCTGCTCCGTTATTAGCTCATACAAACTGGATTATGTCCCGAATAAAATTCGAAACATAATAACCGCATAAGTGACCTGGCGGTTGTTTTGGACACTGCACGATCAATAATTTCTTATCACACACTATATTAATGCTAAAGCTATTAAAAAAGATAGTAGATATGAGACTTCGTACCTCAACTACCTTCCAACGTACACTTTGTGTATTTCTCGATACACATCCTTGATAGTATCGGTACAGTGCCCTAAAATGAATAACGTAACATAATTAGTGAGTGTTGATATACAAGTTATAAGATAAAAGTGAGTCTAGAACTTACGTGTCCACTAAATCCTTTGCATCGACGTTTATTCTTTCTTCACTATTCGATGAATCAAGCCAATGCGCTACATGTTGATTAGGAAAGATGACATATAACATCCAATGCCACCTAACAAAAACAAACTAAATTCAAAAAAATGAATTCAAAAAAGCATATAAAACATTATCATTAAGTTATGAACTTACTTTCGATGATCCACGTAAGGTAGGAAGTAACAAAAATTACGATCTCGGTCCGACATACTCAACCTTGCAACAAACATCATCAACCTCTCATCTATGCTGATTGTAGGCGTCATGGTGGAAGGATTGAAGAAACCAAACTTAATATCCCAACCCATCATCTCATTGCTCAAATAACTACAGAGTAAAAAATTTGTGTTAGGTAGACCAATGATTAAGACAAATGATCATCAGATAATAATCGTGAACATTACCTTATAAATAATTCACAAGCAAAGTTCCCCAATGCTGCTGTCTTGTATAGTTCTTTTAGGTCAGTTGTGTTCACAGCGATACCATAGTCGTCACCGAACACACTCTGATCGACGTACACTATAAACATTTCTCTGTTCAATTGTGTCCACACCTCATTTAAAAGTCGAAAATACAAGGGCAACCACTCTATGGTTTCATTGTCGGTAAGTGGCAAATAAACACAGACCAAGTTATCATATTCCTACATGTTGAATTTGATTAATGATATGAAATTAATTTTTATGTACAGTATAATAGAAAATGCAAATAAACTTGTATTATTCGAATATCTCACCCTATTACTGACAACGATCAAATCTTTGGGCCAAGCTACATGGTTAGACTCTGGCTCAATAAGAATCTTATACTTCGCATGGGGCACTGGTAATATTGTAGACCGAACAGAGCTTTTTCAACCTTCACCTATACATTAAAAAACATATGTTAAGGGTTAGAATGATATACGAATAATGTGACCTCTATAGAGATTATAAGGACTGAGAGAGAACATCACCTTTAATGTATGGGATGGTATCTGTTGATAATTAATAAATTTACCGTTCATGACGCGACCAATGGCCAGTTGCTCTCAATCACCTTCGGCTACCCCCTCGATGAATAATACGCACTTCAGGCCACCCTGTTAGCACAAAAAATTGATGTTACATACGTTCCAAAAAATTATACCAAATTATTACAAAAAAGAAAGCGAAACATTCTAAACTTACCTCGGGTATGCTCGTCGACGGGTCTACATCGACATGACCGTGACGGCCGAGGTGATCAGGCATCTCTACGTGAGAAGTACTGGAACTCGGTGTCGTCCTAGAAAGATTTGGATTTTGGGAACTCAATCTTCCACGGAACGTGTGTCCCTACTCCTCTGGTACGTCCAGGATACTCAGGCGTCCCAATCGCCTCAGTCAGTATATCATGTCGACCATGTGGTGAAAAAGATCCTTGACTAGATTGTTCTACTAATTGATCCTATTATCAAGAAATTAGTACCAAAGATTAGTGTACGGAAAAAGTTAACAATTGCGGTGAGGCACGTGAGGCACGTGTGTCCCTACTCCTCTGGTACGTGAGGTACGATCTCAACCACACATCTAACCCCCCCCCCCCCCCCCGTACATTTTTGGTGTGACACGTGTCCCAAATAGTAAACCCACTAACTTTTGAAAAGTCAACAATTGCGGCTGTGCCACGTGGCTTCGCCACGTGCGTCCGATCAACTCCACAGACGGCCGAGATCGTGCCTCACTGCCTCATTCTTATACCCCTGTCTCAACCGAGCGCCCCCCCTATATATATATAGAGATGCGCTCAAATGAGAACACCCTCTTAGGCTAAGAACATGAGAATCATTCTCAGCCACTCATTTTGTTGAAATGAGTGGTCCAAAATGCACCACGTCATCTACTATGCACTTTCTGCCCTTTACTATGCACTTTCTGCTTTTACTATTCTGCACTTTTGTCTTTTACCTAAAAGACAAAAGTGCAGAATCAATCTACACCCTTAGATCATTTGATCCAAAGGTGCAAAATAATTCTCATGTTCTTAGCCTAAGAAGAGTTCTCATTTGAGCGCGCCCCTATATATATATATAAAGTGTTCAAATGTTATGTGCGTTTTATGGTGTTACTTCAATCTCAGCCTTTAGATCAAATGATCTAAAGGTGCAAAATGAAAGTCAAAAAGTGACCAAGTTGTTTGTCATCTTGCACTTCTTTTACCTAAAAGACAAAAGTGCAAGATGAAATCTGGACCTTTAGATCAAAAGATTTAAAGGTGCAAAATAAAGTAACACATAACACTCTAACAACCCATAACACTTGAACGCCCATATATATATTTATATATATAGGGGGCGTTCAAATGTTACGTGTTGTTAGAGTGTTACGTGTTACATGATTCTGATTGGTTGATGAAAAGAAGGAACCAATCAGAAGCGAGGAACACGGGGCTTACGGTGCACCTCACAAGCACGGGAGGTTGTGTGGGTGAGGTTGCACTGTAGTTACGGTGTTCCTCGCTTCTGATTGGTTCCTTGATTTTCAATAACCAATCAGAAGCTCCGTAACACAATAAGAAGCTTGTAACATTTGAACGCTCCTCTATATATATATATATAAATAGAGGAGCGCTCAAATGAGAACCCTTTAAATTTCGAGAACTTGAGACCTCAATCTTCATCTTCCAAAATGCAAGATGCTGATAATAAATTAAACTATTAAAATAGACATGTGTTAGAATTTAATTGGACGTATTGTACTTAGTAATGTTGGATCCGCCATACATGTTCCTATAATTAGTGAAATGTTGGTACATGTAGGGATGCCGTTGAAGAGTATTCTTCAGAGTTGAAAACGCTATCTATGAAGCTCATCCATTTTATATCAAAGGCGTTGAAAATGGATATCAAGGATCTGAATGACATGTTTGAGGACGGGGTTCAGTCAATGAGGTTCAACTATTACCCACCCTGCCCGCAGCCAGAGTTAGCTATGGGAATCACACCGCACTCCGATCAAGTCGGGTTCACCATCCTCCTTCAGATCAACGACACGGGAGGACTCGAGATAAGGAAAGATGGCAAGTGGGTTCCTGTCAAGCCCTTGCCCAACGCTTTTATTTTCAACATTGGAGACATGTTAGAGGTAAACTCAAAATCTTAACCAATAATTAGTTGCGGTGATTTTATTCGGTGATAAAGGGAAATGTTAAAAGTATCAAACACTTAACACTAACGAAATACGAATCATAGTGGGTCAAATTTGAACTTGGGTGTGCTAAGGGTAAAATCGGAAAAACAACTCAAAACCATAAATGATGAAAATAGAAGTAATTATCCCACTCCTATCAACAACAACAAAAAAGAAGTACTTATCCCACCTGCCCCGAAACGAATTTAGGTTTTGCCAATTCTTACAAACCAGTTTGTCATTTCCCATGTGTCCCCTTTTTAATAATACTGCATGATAAAACCCTATTTGTTACTTTTTCAGAGAATATGGGGTCGCTAATGCCAATTTTGTTGCATTTCGCGATTTGTTGCGAAAATGCCTGGATGGTCCATTTTCGCTTATATGGACCAACCAGGCAGCTGAAAAATTTTAGGCATTTTGGTGATATATTGGCTTCCCAAATCGGTATGTTGCGAAAGGCAACAAACTACCACCTCCCAATCTAATAATCTCTGAAAATGCAACAACCCGGCTTTTGCCATGCTGTTATTATTAATAAATACTGTAAACGAAGAAATAGCAAACTCGTTTGCTGTATTTAGAAAATCCCCAACTCGTTTTGTGGCATTTGTGATAAAAACTCTAAAATATGAAACCTAACCACAAAAATCAAAATCAATAAAAATGAATGAGTCCTTGATTTATTAGAAACCTCTATGAAATTAACAGTAAGCTTTTTCCACAGATTGTGAGCAATGGTGCATATCAAAGCATTGAGCACCGAGGGGTGGTGAACTCAGAGAAAGAGAGGCTGTCTGTAGCTACGTTTTTCTTGCCGAGGTTTGATGCAGAAATAAGTCCAGCATCAAGCATCGTTACGTTGGAAAATCCTGCGAAATTCAAAGGGATCATCACTTTAGAGTTTCTTAAGGGCGTGATTGCTAAAGAACTCGATGGTAAATTGCAACTGGAGATCCTCAGGATCTAGAAGAGTGAAAAAAAGTCCATAAGATTAAGATTTCAATATTTTCTTGCAAAATGATAAAAATAAATAAAATTGCACTTTGTTCTTCGTGCACATCCTAAATGGTACTGTAATAAAACTAAACATGTTGCCTTTTGTATTTCTTAATAGTGGAAAAATGTTTTTTAAAATTATAAGCGATATATTCTGACAGTAGGAAAATTATAAGCGATAAATTTACTCACTCTCTTAAAGTGTTGTTGCTAAAAGCACTTTACAAGGGTTAAAAAAGAAGAAGAAGCACTTTACAAGTTTTTTTTTTTTTTTTGAAATGGGAAGCACTTTACAAGTTGAGCGCTCTTAGGAATAACGTTTTAGGGCAAGTACGATTGAAATCCTTAACTCTCAAGTCCTCTAAGATTCAAATGAAAATACAACCTCATCTTTACATAACTGCTAACAATGTGAACGAAGTATTTACATAATGATTTTTGGTTACTAATTTGAAATATGGTAGATATCAAAGTTGTTTCTTTCTATTAAAGTCGACTAACTTTTATTATTGTGAATTTCAAGTACTTATGTAACTTGCGAATTTTATGCTAATTATGTGATTCATACTGAAATTTGGTTACTTATTTAATGTATGGTGTACTTCAAAGTTGTTTCTACCTATTAAACTCGAGTTTTTCTCAGAAATGACCCAAAATGAGTTTCAAATATTAGAAATGATCCACGCGAGTTTGCTCTTTCAAAAATGACAAATTTTTAATAAAACAGGATCTCCAGGAACTGATTTTCTGAGTTTTTCATAACACCGGATCCCTAGGACCCGGTTTTCTGTGTTTTTTTACAAAACCGGATCCCCAGGATCTGGTGTTATGTGCGCGTTCGAATGAGAGAACTCCACGTGTTGAGTTTGCACATAAAACCGGATTTTGAGGATCCGATTTTGTAAAAAATACAGAAAACTGGATCATTGGCATCCGGTGTTATGAAAAACTCAGAAAATCGGTTCCTGGGAATCCGGTTTTATTAAAAATGGGTCATTTTTTAAAGAGCAAACTCGCATGGATCATTTCTAATATTTGAAACTCATTTTGGGTCATTTTCAAAACAAAAAAACTCATTGAACTCGACCAATTCTTATCATTATACTTTTAACAATTGCGTGGAGTCTGAGCTGCCGTTATTGGGTGACCCATGAATTAACATGTCCAAAGTGGTGAGCAATATATATATTCATCTGGAGAGGAGTGCTCAAATGAGATTCTTTTTTTCGTGACTTTGAGATCCTAATCTTCATCAAAATGCATCATTGAGTCATTGTGATGGTGAGTGGTGACACATGTCTCTTGTGTATTTTTCAAGTACATTTAATGCAAAGTTAAAGCCATCAACTTTGATTTTGCTTTTTGGACATGTGTTACATGCATATTTAAAGATACATCATGATCTAATAATGAGATTTGAGATCTCAAGGTCTCGAATTTTTGAGGGTTCTCAATGAGCGCTGTCATACACTAGGAATAACGCTCAAATGAGAACTTTTTTTTTTTGAATTTGAGAACCCAATCTTCACTTTGGAAAGTGTTTCATCAAAGTAAAAGTCACCAACGTTGGTTTTGCTTTTGAGACATATGTCACATGCAAATTCAAATATGCATAACGATCTAATGATAAGATTTGATTCTCAAAATTTTAGGAATTCTGAACCGAAGGTTCCCATGTATACACGAGAATCTGAAGAACACAGTTAGCCAATTTGGAAAGAAGGCGTTTACACTTGACACCATGAGGACTCAAGAAGCACATGAGCAATATAGCAGTTTAGGCTGCCAAGCTGAGCCCCCAAATAATAATAATATAGTGATATGTCTGTACATGTTGATGATTAATGTTTCACCAGCTTACAATCACTGTTAAAACATCTCGTGGATGCAACTAAAACCTGATGTCCTGTCCATCACTCGTCATCTGATAAACAAACAACCTGGGCTGTGGCTGAAACTGATGCAATTGGTAAATTGTGGTTGCTTCCACTGTTGGGCGGCCGGATAATTTGGGAAGGTCCATTGCTAGGCATGGTAGTTTGAGAATGAGGAAGATTGACAACCGTGCCATTTCGTACTCGCTTTTCTATGTCAGACAGCATCCGAAAGGCAGTAATGGTGCCCATGGTTAGCCCTTGTGTGCCTATGGGTGCATTAGCAGACTGGGGCGCAGGCAATCTGTGGTACGAGCTTTGTTGATTGACGGTGGAAGGAGCTGGTAGAGACACATTGGTATACTGAGGGCGGGAGGAGATACTAGGAGCGCAGGCGGAGAAGGTGGTGTTTGGCGCCATAGGATGGGAAACTCTGGACCGTAAATGGGGCGGAGTAGAGCTACTACCACTTAGAGAATCAAGGTTCACTGAGGATGGTGTGGTGGATGCTGTGTTGACTGGCCTTGCTGAACTATTAGAGAACAATGCAGATGAGCGATTAATGACCTGGACTGGGCGTGACATTGTTGCTTGCATTGCGGGAGAGCCAGAGGTGGTGGATCGAGGCAGGGATGTCATAGGAGAAGTACCGCCAGAACGCATCGGGTTGTGTGAAGCATGAAGAGTTCCAGAGGTTTGGATAGCTGGTAATGGAGCTGAGGCTAAGGGTGTAACAGGACGTGACGAATTCCATGAAGCTGCAGCAGAGAGGCTGCCAGGATGTATGGAGTTTTGTGAAGCTCCATCAGAAGGGCTACCGGGGCGGAAGGAATTTTGCGAAGCTACAGCAAAAGGGCCACCAGGACGTAAGGAATTCTGCGAACCTGAAGCATAAGAGCCATCAGGACGTAATAAATTCTGTGAAGCTGAAGCAGAAGAGCCACCAGGATGTAAGGAGTTCTGCGAAGCTGCAGCAGAAGGGCCACCAGGACGTAAGGAATTCTGCGAAGCTGCAGCAGAAGGACCAGTACGGCATATAGGATTCTGAGCGGACTGCAGAATTCTGGCAGTAGGTGCAGCTGAAGATGCACTAGGTACAGTAGGGCGTCCTGGAGTATGAGCTTCCTGCAAATTTCTTGAGGTCTGGACAGCGGAAGATGTGGCTGGAAAGATGGGCAGTCGTGGTGCAGATTCAGGCCTAAGTCTAGGTAGTTGATACTGCACATTTTCTGCACAAGACGCAGAGAAAGTTCAGAGTCTCGTCAGAAAACAGACACCTTCAGAGTATAGTAACATATAGATGCACTGATCTTATGGCTTAAAAGATTTATAATAGAAGTACACTATAGATCTCCCATTTACGTGCATAATTTCTTTCACATGTTAATAAAGATACTAAACCATTTGGTTATTGGAACTTGAGAAAGAAAATTTTTGGAAGGCTAAAGAGAGAGAGAGATAGTCTTTCCCCTGTATTCTATGAAATGTAGTGTTAAAAAAGCACGGAAAATATTCCTATATAGCAATAAAAGAAAATGTTATTTTCTTCTCTAAATTTATTTCCATCATACGATATTTCATAGATTCAACTGGGCATAGGAGGAGAAAATCATGCGAGGAAGGAAGGATACTTCATAATATCAAGAAAAATAACTATCCATTATGAATACTCCAGTGCAAGTATCAAATATGCCAAATAAGTATCCTGTGTGCAATTTCACTTTCTATTCAAAATATTTCTTGATTACAGTTATCTGTATCTTCATAGATGTAATATGATTTCTTATTGGTAACGTCATTCTTAGCCTTATTAAGCCTTTTTATTCTTTTTCATTTCTTTTTCTTAAACTGTCCTCGTAATGTTTTGAGTTATATCACTTGTTCTTTTTTCTTAGACAAATTAATACCTTGTGTGCATCCCCCATTTATTCACACCTGAAAATTTGGAATTATTATATCTGTGAGTATATTTGCCATACACCTTATTAATTACCCATCTGGAGAATCATTACTAATTGGTTCATACAGATATTCATCATTGAATGCTGGATACATATGTTCAGTTAGTAGTTGCTTCAGATCATTTGAGTAATAACCCACGATGTAAACCGTTCTTGAGCTACCAACCTCAAGTGCAACAGCTTTACAAATTCAATCTATCAGCTAACACTGGCAGCGCAAAACTTTTATCACAATCAGATGCAAGAATACAGAGCGAGAAAATAAACGTTACTGACCTCGCGCCATTACAGGGGTTACAGAAATCTTTGCTTCCATGCATTTATTCCGGAAAACCTCAGCCAGCATTCTGTTCATAGAAACTTTGCTGTGGTAAGCATCCAATTCATCTTTCTTACATTTAAACGCTGCATCAAGCTCCACATTTGTAGTCTCATACTTCTTGCGTATCTGGGCAACTATCTCTGCCATCTCCTTGTCAAATTCGGAATGCAACTGTTGCTTCTGCTCAA
This sequence comes from Rhodiola kirilowii, assembly GCA_033675215.1. NCBI lineage: Eukaryota > Viridiplantae > Streptophyta > Magnoliopsida > Saxifragales > Crassulaceae > Rhodiola > Rhodiola kirilowii. Next base: position 49,973,975 of record CM066203.1, on the reverse strand, counting down.
AAATAAAATTGAGTTATAGCAATAATCACAAAACCAAAGCTTATATAACCAAAGGAAGATAAGTCATGCCCTACCATCTCCTCATATATCTTCACCGAATGATCTGCTTCTCTCTGTACTCTTTCTAATTCACTTTGAAGTGGATCCATATACGAAAACATTGGCATACGTGAAGACACGGTGGAAGAAACTGTTGTGCCAGATCGCGAAGTAGCGATGCCGGACATGGCATTTGTGGCTCTTGGTCCAGGAATTGATGTGGACTGGCTCCGCGTAACAGAGGGCAACGGAGAAGGGTTTGGTGCATCTGCAATGGGAGTGAAGTCATTCCCTCCACTTGGCTGCTCTTCTAACAAAGGTAGACTAGAATTAAGCTGGCTACAAGATGAGTCAACGAGTGGCAACGGTTGCACTGCTTCTGCAGCTGAAGGTTCAATATTACGGTGGTCAACTGCAGTATGAAGTAATGACTGGTCACGTTGAATGTCGGAGTCAGACTGCTCAGATATGGGTGTAAAAGCAGAAGATGGTAACCCAGGCTGCTTTTCCGTGGCTGGCATTTCAACATTAAGTTGAGTGGGTGGCAAGCCACTCAGCTGGCTAGAAGATGAGTCAACAAGTCGCAACTGGTGCACTGCTTCTACAGCTGAAGGTTGAACATTACAGTGGTCAACTGCAGGGTGAAGCAACGACTGGTCACGTTGAATATCGGAGTCAGATTGTTCAGATATGGGTGTAAAAGCAGAAGATGGTAACCCAGGCTGCTTTTCCGTGGCTGGCATTTCAACATTAAGTTGTGTGGATGGCAAGCCACTCAGCAGGCTAGAAGATGAGTCAACAAGTGGCAACTGCTGCACTGCTTCTGCACCTGAAGGTTCAACGTTACAGTGGTCAACTGCAGTGTGAAGCAACGACTGGTCAGGTTGAATGCCGGAGTGAGATTCTTCAGATCTGGATGTCATAGCAGAAGAAGGTTTTGGTGCATCTGCATTGGGAGTGAAGTCATTCCCTCCGCTTGGGTGCTCTTCTAACAAAGGTACACTAGAATTAAGCTGGCTAGAAGATGAGTCAACGAATGGCAACTGTCGCACTGCTTCTGCAGCTAAAGGTTCAATATTACGGCCGTCAACTGCAGTATGAAGTAATGACTGGTCACGTTGTATGTCGGAGTCAGATTGTTCAGATATGGGTGTAAAAGCAGAAGATGGTAACCCAGGCTGCTTTTCCGTGGCTGGCATTTCAACATTAAGTTGAGTGGGTAGCAAGCCACTCAGCTGGCTAGAAGATGAGTCAACGAGTGGCAACTGGTGCACTGCTTCTGCAGCTGAAGGTTCAATATTAAGGTGGTCAACTGCAGTATGAAGTAATGACTGGTCACGTTGAATGTCGGAGTCAGACTGTTCAGATATGGGTGTAATAGCAGAAGATGGTAACCCAGGCTGCTTTTCCGTGGCTGGCATTTCAACATTAAGTTGTGTGGATGGCAAGCCACTCAGCTGGCTAGAAGATGAGTCAACAAGTGACAACTGCTGCACTGCTTCTGCAGCTGAAGGTTCAACGTTACAGTGGTCAACTGCAGTGTGAAGCAACGACTGGTCAGGTTGAATGCCGGAGTGAGATTGTTCAGATCTGGATGTCATAGCAGAAGATGTTAACCCAGGCTGATTTTCCGTTGCTGCCATATCAACATTAAGATGAGTGGGTGGCAAGCCATTGTCTGCCTGTAATAATGAAACAGGTGATGAATTATCAATTTCTTTGCCAGGGGCTGCAGGAGATGGAGGAAGTGGCACAATAGGATCTGTTGACTGTGGTTCAGCATCATGTCGAATACCAACTGCACTGTCACTAGAAAGTGACTGAGGGACATCTATAATCAGAGGATTCAACAATCCACTGCCAGGAATGAAGTCTGCAGAGGGTGACAGCTGTTGGGAAGCAGTATAAAAATCCAATGTTTTTCCAGCACTAGGCCCATCTGTTGATGCTGAAGTACTCAAATGAAGGGGCAATACATCAACTGAAGAGGATTCGGCCACCTCTGTATCATGGGTTAGATCCAGACTACATGCGGCCTGCAATAGAAAAACATGCTTAGTTACATCACGTCTTCCTGAGAAGACCATTTCAATAAGGAGTACGGACGTACATACAAAAAAAACTAGCTAGGTTAACGATTCAAACTATGAACAGTAAACAAAAAACCCCATGAGAGGAATCAGGTTCTCATTAATTCAAATATGAGCTAGAAAGGAGAGAGATGTAAAACATATGTTTTATCATTCAAGTATCAAACAACTGGTTCTTGAGATTTATCAAATTCTGTGACACATGATATTTTACATCTTTTAACACATGCTTGCAGCCATGCACCAGTTTTCCAATTGTTTCTGTGGAGAGAATTTGCCTGTCACTCGGACTATACAAGCAAAATATAAGAAGGCTATTGATACAATTTCAAAAGGATGTATAATGTACCTGACCACATGGCACTTGACCACTTTCAGCATCAACCCTGGTTGAATGCTCCAGCAGCACCTTATCTGAAGTTGATACCACAGAATTCATAACAACAGGTTTATTGACTGCTTCAGAGGCAGCAGAGGGCAAATCTGAAGGATCGTCCAGAATTACCGACTGACAAGCCCCAACTCTCCCAGCTAGCACTCCAGGTTGATTTTGTGGAACTTCCTGATTTTCTAATGTGCAACACTCTTTTTGACCATCGAGAACAACGAGTTGTTCATCGGTAATACATATTCTTTTGCTCTCTTCGGAGTCATTACGAGTTAATTTCCGTAACAACTCAATATGTTCTTTGACAATGTCCTCCGTCCAACTAGAAGCTAGCTCACTCTCCTTATTCCTTTCAGATGAATGCTTGTCTTCAAGACTTTTTAATCCAATAATCAGGTTATTTCTATGCTCCTCCAGCCTTTTAGAGTATTGATCTTCTAATGCTTTGAGTTTATCAACTGCCATTGAAGGGTTATGAGCATGAATAGAGCGCACCACAGCAACCTCTACTTTGTATAATTGCTCCATCTGAGCCTTCTCCTCATCACTGGATTTTTGAAGCTCCTCAATCATTTCCTGTTGGTTCTTAATAAGAGTTGCCATCCTTTCACGGCATTTCTTTTTTATCTGTCTTACACTTTTGACCAATAGTTTCTCAGCATCGAAGACTCTGGAGGACCTAATCCCAGCAGTCACCTGGTTGAGTCCAAATAGGGAGTCTTCTGTAGTATATCTATCTGGTAAAAGTGTATTAGATGCTTGGCCATTGGCCTTATCATTCACAGCACTCTGTATGAACAATTCCTTTAATAATCCCATCTTTAAGTACACATAATCTGTGTCTTCTTCATTGCAACAGAAGTTCAAATGCTTTTTCGCGAGAGCAAGAGACTCCCGACCATTGATCATTTGTTTTCGTAAGGAAGCTGCCGATCGAGCACTATGAAGAAGTAAGAAGGCATAGTTAATTGTATAACCCAGATATATTCACAATCCATAGAATTCTATACTACTTGCAATGTACAGTTTGATGACATAGCCAAGGCAGAAGCCGATAGATTCGTTAAAATTATGAAGTGTTTCCTAGCTCATCACCTGTACACGGCGTCTATCGATTTAATAATTACAAACTTCACAGCAGCAGCACAGTACATTGATGGGACAAAAGTCTGCCTGTTGTTCTTATCATCTTATGTCAATATAATTATGTCTCATAACAAAACCACCCAACATGGATGCATCAGAATTACAAAATGAAAACAAATCAACAGATAAAGTTGAGCACGAAATGTAACGTTACTAACCACAGACAATTGGAAAGCATGTAACAGGGCCACCGGTTCTCTGGTGACATGGTGATTCTCCATTACATATTCAAGAAACTGCTCAGCATATTCTTGACATCTTCCTGCAGGAATAGTAAAATTGAGTATCATCAGGCAGTCATTAATGATACAATACTAAATTTCCGCAGCTTTGCGCATTAAGCTAACTGTAATGGCCAAGGGACAACTTCAAAACATGGACTACAGCAAATTAAGAGTACAAAGTACAAGTATGGTCTCTGAGCTGCCCCAAATCAGGTCAACGCTTTCATGATTCTCTGTAAAAAAAAGTCAATTAATTTACATGAACAAGCTTTCAATGTTCTGAAAACTCGCCCAATACAAACACCATAGTAGACACTAATTGTTTTCATTTCAGCTTAAATTGACATTAAATATTCATGTTAGTACATTAAGCCTTACCTAACGGATCAAGTATGCATACTTAGCATCAGAAACAAAACATATGTTCTTCTAACAAAAAAACTTCTGAAAGAGGTGTTAAGGAAACTGGAATACATACGCTCAAATTGAGGACTTCACAAAGTTTTTGTAACTTCGGTTTCAGCATAGATGAGGGCTCTTCTGTGTATCATGTACATTCTTTCTTTCCTCGAGTATATTACCAGATTCTAGTGTAGTATTATCCATATTTGCTTCATTGCTGCTACAAGAAACACATGCAGGCTCAGAGTCAATGGCTGGATCCGAATCCTTCATAACATCAATATGGTTTATATCATCTGTGTCTCCACAATGTATATTTTGTTCATCTTCCACATCATCATTAACACTCATGAGTTCTCTTCAGAAGTGGCGGCTGCAGTCCTTGACTTGACATGACTTTCATCATTTACTTCTAACCTATCACTTTCAACATGTTGTGGCGATCCTCTGTTATCATGAGATGGTGAAAGGGGGCAGTCTGCACAGAAGCATGGATCTCGGCATCACGTTCAATGGGTCCCTCTTACATGGGACAGTTGAAACGTCCTCGATGAATCAAGTTCTGCAGTATTAGCCTCGCATCTGGAAGCAGGAACATGATGATCAACATTACTTTCATTGGGTTCCTTCTCTTCTACATTACATACTTCCTTAATCTGAATTTCTGTGTTTATCCCGTCAAATACATCAGAATGCTCAATACATTTATCAATTTTCTTCCTTAGCTTATTCCCATGTTGATTATTGACACTATGATGCTCGTCTTCAGCTTCTGTTTCAGTGGCATTACAGTTACTCTGAGCCAACTTTCCCAATTGCTTAGGCTTCTCACTGGGTTCTGAAACGATAATAATTTGAATTAGAGTCGCATAAAGGGCCAATAACTTGCAAGATCATGCGACTATAGCTGATGTACATTTCTACTGTAGAGCATCATTCAATACTCATCTATTTCGATGTTCATAAACTCATAGACCAAAAGTAGAGTTATCAAATACAAGGCCTATGTCTTGGACTTCTACGTTATATCTCAATAAGTGAAAATGGATAACTATCTCAATTAAATCTTTTTTAATACAGATGGAAGCTTGGTATCTCAGGGCTATTGCATTGAGAATGCACACAAAATGGAAGTCTCGCTTACCGGGAGACATGTTCTTTTCTTGAAGGAACAAAGCCTTGAAACATTTGGCATCCAGTCTCCTTCGTTTAGCTGCCACTTTTTCATAATTTCTAGCCTCAGATCTATTTTTGCCTTTTGCTTTAGGCGTGCTTGAGCTCTTTTCAGATTTTTCATTCAATTTTGAGGAAGAATGATTATTTCCCCTTTCTGACCTCCTTAAAGGACTTGCACTACTCTGACCCTCAATTTTCTGAGTCTTCCGCTGAGTTGCAGATGTTTCCGGCGAGTTCCTCTTTAGTCTCTCAGACTTTCGTACCACTGGCGGACTCTGAGACACATCACTTTTGACAGGCGTCCCACTGTTTTTCCCTGACATCTCTCTCGCGGATCTTCTCAAAGCAGGTGTCCCAGTAGACTCAGTACCAGGTGACTTTTTCATGTTGTTGCTTTGGCTCATCTTCAAATCAAAATAAGACCCCCTAAACACATCCACATTCCTAACATGAAAATCAGAAATAAAGAAAACAAAAAAAACTTGCCACAACCCTAGCTCGCTCCTACACTCTAAGCCACCAGGATCAGACTGAAATTAACACAATTTTTATGCAACCAACCCTAATTTCACAAATCGGTAAAAACAAATCATCAACGCTGTATGAAATTGAGGAAACTGAGTTGGAGTATTTACCTAGAATTAAGAGGATGAGACGACGGAGACGTGCCCAGCGATTGAAGGAACGGTGTCACGTGGAAATGAAGCGCAAATTCGTACAAAGTGAGATTCGTCGCGGGGGAAAAGCAGCCAATTAGCCAATTCAGAGACCGGAATTTCTAGGGTGTTTTGAATTTCTATTTTACTTTTTTTAAAGCATAATTTGTATTTTTACTTATCTTAATAACTTAAGAACTATTAATTCTTACCTTATTATTAAGAAAATGTTATTTTTTATGGTAATTAAGAAAATGTTATAAACATGACTAATTATTGGATTATTTTTAACATTTTTACGTGTCTAATGGTGGGTCTCAAGTGTTCAGTAGTGTGCTTAATGGCGTATTATTTATATCTTCATATTTATCACTTTGTCTCCATGTAAGCTTATAGAGGACATTTGTAGAGCATTAATATCAATGAAAATACAAGCGATACAATTTCCTACATTTCTCTCTTCACATATTTTGCTCTATTTGAATTCACATCTCCACGTACATATTTTCACAACACATTATCGGCACAAGGTTTCTAAGAAATCCAACTCTCATGATAGTAATACATGATCATCTTCCTCCATATTCCTATTATGATACGCTGATGACAACTTTGAGTCCAATTTGAAAATCTCAATATTGTCAACCATTCTTGTATCTTGTTAACATAGCATGTATATCGTGCATCAATTTTTATAGGGTAAACTGTAAAGTACATAAAGGGGTCCTGAACTACCATAATTTTCCGATTTGAGGTCCGAACTATCATATAGTCAAATTCAAAAAAAATCCGTGAAAGTTAACGGATGGAGTTAATTCCGTTAGTCAAATTACGATTAAATACTATTGTTTAATTTAATCTATAGATATCTACTACTATATTTTTAACTTTTAATTTATTATAATAATTTTATTTTCTTTAAATCTCATGCTACAAACGAATATTATCTTTAAATTAATTATTTGGGGTTTTCATAATTTACCATATAATATGTATGAATAAAAATTAAATAGTTATTTTTTAAATTATATTGTAAAATTTTCAAGTTCTTTCACTTATATGTCAAATTATAACATCTCAAATTATAAAATGTATGAATATAAATTAAATGGTTTTTATTATTAGTTCATCCATAAATTTGTATTTTTATAGGCATTCTCTTATAAACATGAATCAAGAAAATAATAATTTAGTTTTTCCACATACATTTTATATGGTAATTTGTAGGGATGTGCATCCGGGTCGGACCGGACCGTTGGACCAGATTTTTCTAAAAAAATTAGATCGTGGATCGACCGGACCAGATATATACGGTCCGGTCCCTCCCGTTGGACCGGATTTTTCTGGAAATGGAGACCGGGGACCGGACCGGATATATCCGGGTCGGTTTAGATCTATGGACCGGACCGGACCGAAAAAACAAAAAATCCAAACAAATCAATCTGTTTTCTGTTTTTTCTGTTTTCTGTTTTTGCTATTAATATGTTACTGCTTGTATCTGATTCTGAGTTGTAAATTGGAATGCACTAGCTAGGTTGACTATTGGGAATGAAGGTACAAACAAAACAACAGATAACATGTTCTGAAAAAAGAAGAAGATTGAGACTTGAGTTTCTAAAAAAATAGAGTTTTGGTTCGTCGTTTCTGTAGTTCTAGTTTATTTACAATTTAGAATTAAATTAGTTTTTAGTAAATAGTAATTGAGTATTTAAAAAATAAAAAAATATAAGTTTACGATCCAGACCGGACCGGACCGGAAAATATACCGGTCCATACCAGACCGACCCGGAACCCGGAATTTTAGAAATATGTGGACCGTGGTCTGATCCGATCCGGTTTTCCGGTCCGGGTTTGATTTGTGCATCCCTAGTAATTTGTCAAACTATGAAAATTGAAAATATTATACTCACCCATCATATAAGGGAAAAAAATTTAATTTATAATATGAATCAAAAAATAATTATTTAATGTTAATGCATACATGTTATATAGTAATTATGAAACCCCAAATAAATAATTTAACAGCAATACTCATTTGTAGTATGAGAATTAAGAAAATAAAGTATTCTAATGAAATTAAAAGTTTTTTTTGATGGAACATACAAGCCAACCGGCAGAAAGAAAGCCAACACAAATTGGACAAGAAGGATAAGGAATGAAAACCATCCAAACTACTCCACACTACTACAGAACAGACATTATGCATCGGTTCAAAAATTACAATAGGCATCGGTTTACAATTATGCATCGGTTTTTAATAAAACCGTTGCATATAGTTAACATTATGCAACGGTTTTATGTAAACCGATGCATAATGTTACTTTATGCATCGGTTTTCAAGAACCGTTGCATAATGTTTATCATATGCATCGGTTTTCATAAAAGTGTTGCATAATGTGCGATAAAAGACTTAGGTTATTTCAAAATTTCTCAGTCCGCCTAAGCTCTCCTCCCTCCGAATTCGATACGCTCCTCCGACTTCGACGCCTCTCAGTCTCAATCCGTCTCACTCGTCGCCTTTGATTCGCCTCCGTCACTCCGTCGCCTCCGTCACCTGCTATTTCGTCGATTCGTTCCGCCACTCCGTCGCCTCACTCCGTCACTCCGATTCGCCTCGTCAACTGCTATTCCTCCACTCGACTACGATTCAGCAGGTAATTAGGGTTGTTAGGATTGTTAGGATTGTTAGGATTGTTAGGATTATTTCCAATGGTTAGGATTGTTAGGGTTTTTAGTATGTAATTGTTAGGATTAATTTTCAGTTGTATATCCGTAATTTGGCAATGTTATTGTTTGGATATATGAAGGTGTATTTATAGTAACATGTTATTGAATCGATATGTTCTTAATTTCTAACTTGTGTTCGTTAAATACTTGTAGTCATTGTTAGTCTATTTGCAAGAGAAAGCATCTCCTCGCCAACTTGAAGATTGTTAGGTGAATCTTTTTTGGCTACTCGGCTTCGTTTGATGTTTCTAATCCATTAATTGTGTTTTTAGTTTAATGGAGATTTGAATTTATTTTTCATTGGTTACTAATTCGTTCTTGTTGTTTACAGCTATATTCCGTACTTGTTGCACACCGGAAATTTATAATTTCATCAAAAGGGTGAGATCATTGACGATTATAATTTCATTTGCTTTTCATTGTGTTACACTACAAATAAAATAAGATATTTAAGCTTCCCGGAAATTTAACATGCAGGCATATGACATACACTTCTACGAGTCTTTGCCACTCACTGGCGATGATTTCGTAGATGAAATGTCTGTTGACTGTAGATTGCTACGTGATGTGTGGAAGACTTTGGGTAGAGCATCGGTTCAGGTAACTGCCAAAGCTGAGGTTTTCGGGGACGACTACGATATCTACGTATTTGACGAGGAAGTCATGGACCTATTAAAGTTTCAAGCGTTGGGGAACGCATCAGCTGAGTTATATATATGGTAATATTTATATCTTTAAAATGCTTTATTTTTTGTAATTAGTCTAACTAACACAAGTGTTTACTTTGTAGTCATTTACACGATCAGATGCTTCATTGGGATATCAAGTTTGGTTTTTTTATTCCGTCATTAATGACCCCAACCATAGAGAAAAATGATAGATTGGCGACGTTCGTGGGAAGATTGAATATGCCAGACAAAGACCAACTTTTTTGCTACTTTCTCTCTTATGTTGATCACATTGAGTGAGTTCATCACTTACTTTATAAGTTGTTCACTTCTGTTCTGAACACATTTGTTTTTAAGTTAGTGGGTTTTTAGGTGGCATTGGATGTTATGCGTCATTTTTCCGAGACAACATAAGGTTCTTTGGCTTGATTCTTCTACAGAAGAGAAGGATATACGCGCTGATGCAAAAGAGTTGGTGGACATGTAAGTTTGGAAATTACTTTTATCTTATAACTTGTATTGAAAGTCACTAATAATTATATTATTGTGTTTGTTTTAGGGGATCAGATCGATACTACCAAGGATGTGTACCGAGGAGTACACGTAAAGTAGAGTGGAAGAAAGTTTTGGTATTCACAAATGTCTGGACATTTTTATTAAATATTTTTTTTCATTTATAAAGTATGTTAACTGTGATTATTTTGATATCGTGCAGTGTCCAAGACAACCACCTAGCTTTTATTGTGGTTATTAAGTCCTTCATTATATTAAGGACATTATCGCATTTGTACGGGCTAATAATAGTGCGGGGGTTGAAGACATTGACCAAGTGAGTTTTTTAGAGATATATACATATGTTATTATCATTTAACTGTATATTGTTGATTGTTGATTTAGTTCTTTTGTTTTCACTCTTTAATTGTTGATTTAGCTTTATAGACGTTAGTCATTAATTAAGCGTTAGTCATTTAACTCTTTAATCGTTTTCACTCTTTAATTGTTGACTTAGTTCTCTTGTTTTTTTATAGTACTGTTTTCCTAATGGAGTACAGCCATACGACGTCGACAATATTCATGGAGTTCGGGATGAAATCGCCAACTACCTACGTGAATATGTGACCACTCATCCTACACTACTATAGAACATTAACTTAGAAAATATTTGTTATGTGATGTTTTGTGGCGTATTTGTGCCAAAGAGACAAATATGTGTATGAATGATATTGTATGTTGCAAATTCAGTGAAACGATGTTTAGCATCTCCGTTGTATTGTATTTGAAAGTTGGAACAGTAGGTTTATTATTGATGTTTAATTTCAGGTGGATTTGAGCTTTTGTAAAGCTAAATCTGCCATTTTTTTGAACATTATGCATCGGTTTTCGAAGAAACCGTTGCATAATGTCTAGACGGGTTTGGTCATTATCCATCGGTTTTCCCTTAAACCGATGCATAATGTTCAGATCTTATGCAACGGTTTCTCTGGAAAACCGTTGCATAATGTTCAGACATTATGCAACGGTTTTTTATGAACCGATGCATAATGTCTGGACATTATGCAAAGCTTTATTATGCATCGGATCCAAAACCAATGCATAATATAAAAAAACCGATGCATAACCCTTCATCTGTAGTAGTGCCAGCCCCAAATCTCCAGATCATCTCCCTGGAAGGAAAGACTGCAGTAAAGAAGGCTTCTTGCCGGAGAAGAGCACCGTCCCAAGCTTGCAGGCATCAAACTAATGGCAAATAATCCGCACTAGGGCCAGATCCACAGCTCCTGACCAACACGATGTTGATGTCCATTCCCATCAGCAGGTCTTTGAAATCTGACTCAAAGACAAACAAACGGTAACCACGACTTGCAAAGAGAAAGCTGTGGAGGACTAAAAAACTATCTGAGTAAAACAACAGAAAGAAAATTAACAGCCGAACACGGCTAACCAAAACAGTCAGGACAAGCATGACACAAAACAACTCTCCTAAACGGAAAGACAGAACAGATCCGGGAAACACCCAAAAAAATACATCTGGATAAACTACCCAACCAAAACTACCCAAACCTCCCCTCTCCACCTTCTCCTCGCCAGCAAACCCCAACAACCGCAACGACACGCCTCAAATTTGTCAGCAATAGTCCAAGCCACCATATCTGAATAGCTTGACGCCATACGGCGGAGTTGCAGCGAACGGCGGACAAAGGGTGACGAAAAAAGGCAGTGGAATAACCAAGGATGAGGCGCCAGAAAGGAAAAAAAGGGGAGAAGGGAGCGCAAGGGTTTCCTTGCATGCGGCGGCCCTAGGGTTTGTAACTTTCTTCTGAAGAGAGAAGTGAGAGCGTTTGGAAAGATAGTGTGTGTGAAAAATCATAATTGTAATTCAAGAAAAGTTAAAAATATAGAATGAAAGATATATAGATTAAATTTAAGAAAAAATATTTAATTGTAATTTGACTAACAGAGTTAACTCGATCCATCCGTTAACTTTAACGAATTTTTTGAATTTGCCCCCTCATTGGAAAATATGGTAGTTCAGACCTCAAATTGGAAAACAGTGATAGTTCATAGCCTCTTTTTGTACTTTTCCTTTCTTTTTTTATGTTTATAGTATGTATATTTTGAATCAAATCTCTTATATGTTCATAGCATGTACATATTTATCTAACTATGTTTTTTAAACCTTTCAATATGCTTAATTTTATACGTCGAAAAAATATTTTTCTTTTTATGTTTATTACATGTATATTTTCACACAATTATTTTGTAAATAGCCATGCGAAGTAGCGCTCGGGTGAGAACCTCTTATGATTCGAGAACCTAAGAACCCAAATCAGATTATCAGATCATGATTTGGATGCATCTGACACGTGTCCCACTAGCATAGTCAAACTTGGTTGCTATGACTTTTCATTAAATGCAACTTTACATGTCAGCACAACAATGACTTGATGATGCACTTTCAATGGTGCAGATTATGTTCTCAAGTCTCGAAATATAAAGAGGTTCTCATTGTTGAGCGCTTATGTTACCACGCGTGGTTTATATGAGACTTACGTTTATAGCACTCATCTAATCATTTTTTTATGTTAGGATTATATATTTTCTTCTAATTATATCTTTCGTTCAATTGACATGCTTAATTTATGTGACTAAATGCATTAAGTTATTATTTCATTTTATTTTATTACTTGACTTTTTTTTGATAATGGGGTACAACAACTAGGAATATACAATGTATATGACGTCTTATCATCTAGTATGTATATATTGATATTTGTAGCTCTAGTAAGGCATTTTGACCAGATCCGAAATCATAGGATACATTTCTCCACTTCTGAAGCGCAGGCCAGGTTCGGCACCTTTACCATGCATGTATCCGCACATCTACCCCAAATCACCATCGGTACATTCTGGACACTTGGAGCTCAGGCCACATTGGGCACCTTTACCATTGTAAGACACGACACGTCCATCGATCTTGACTGCCGGAAAAAGAATCACGTGCGAGACGTTAAGAGAAAAGCATCCATGAGGGATGTAGGAAGCATCCACGCGCGAGGCGGGACGAAGAAGAGGGAAAGGAAAAGGTAAAGGAAGATCTTACAAAATTGTGAGAAAAATAGTGTCCCAGGACTCGAATTCAGGAAGTAAGGAATCTATTGTAACTCCTTAACCAACAGACCACCACTATGTTGGCTATTTTATTACTTGAGTTTAATTCATATTATGTTTATCGGATCAACTTGCAATGTCAAATGTTAGAAAGCTCGAGCTTAATACTTTTTATAATTTTGGCAATAATTATTTTGATCTTTAAGATATTGTGAAACAAGGAATACAAAACAAGGTAAAAGTCATGATATTATTTTGTCATCATCTCCATGAGGGATTGATATGAATATTTGACATTCAAAGATTTCTAAATTTTTTTGAAAGGATCGAAAGAAAAGGCATGGTCACCAAAACAAAAAGGAATAATGATCTTCGTAAAACTCGTTTTAATTGGATACGCTTGCATTTGCAATATTCTGAAAGTGTGAGCGAGTACAATTATGCTAATTTCATAATTACATCAACAACAAAAAATTACTTCTCAACTGAAATGTTACAGTGAAAATATCATGATAAAGATATGTATCTAATCTCCCCGAGTCGATGCACATTTATCACATTTATCTAATTTCCCAACGAAGATGATTACTCGTCATATATATTTGTCATAATTGGGTAATTCAAATCACACCCAAAGATGTTGTGTATGTACAAAACGTATTCTACTCCTTAAGGACGGTGTTTGATACAAACACCAAGGTTTGTAACAGATTACAAGGATAGATGAGGTGATGAGTGATGGATTGAGATATAGATGAGGAAGAAGATTAGGGTTTTGGGGAAAGAAAGGGGATGAGAAGGCAGAGAGAAATTGAGATAGGAAATTGAATTTAATTCATTTGTTAATTTCCTCCTCTCGTTTACACTTATTTTATACTAAAGAAGTTCTCACCAAGTACAAGTGCACCCCTTAAGTTCTCTAATATTCTCATACGTAACATTCCTCGCCCCTTAAAAATGACCTTGTCCTCAAGGTCGGTTAGTTCTGGAGGTCTTGGCGACGAAAACCAAAATAACAGATGACAGTTAATACCCGCTGCAGTGTCGACGCCAGCTGCTGTAGTAGTTGTAGTCGATCTTTCACCCGCATTCCTTGGCTGCAGACAAACTTTGTGCTCCTCTGATGTTGTCCCATCTTTCAAAAGATTTCCCTGGTGAGTGAGCATTTGTTGCACAACTGGATGAACATCAGCACCTTGAACTTCATCATTTCTTTTCTTCACAATAACAAGTGCAATCAATTCATTTATAAAGCTGACTTCTGCTTCATGCTTTGACAAGGCAGCAAACATCCAGCTTTTCCAGCAAACTTGAATCATAATATAGGAAGTGAAGACATTAGACAACCCATTTTGATGAAGTGCAAATGCCATCCCTACTCTGAGATGAAGATGTTGCCCAATGGGATACCACCCATCAATATTCAAATGTAAACTCTCATCCTTACGTTCAGAAAAATTGAATAACTCAGCCGCATTCTGCGGTTGATAAATGCTGACTATTTGAACGAGTAAGTATTTTGAACGAGTGTCAATACACGTACTAATGACATCAGCATTGAGAACATTTCCCTTGAACACAAACTGTGAAGGCCTGCCCCTTAATAACCTCATTGAAGGGTGTCCTAGCATAGTATCCATTGTGCAATGATCAAAAAATTCTCTGCTCTTACGAGTTAATTTGTCAAACCATTTGTCACTGACGACCAAACTCCAATTATAAGACCAAAGGAAGCGCCAATCAAGTCCCAAAATGAGTAGCTCGAAGTCATCACAAGTGCGTATGAAAAGCGCACAATTGCATAACCCCATGAAAACCTCAAACACGCCAAATATAAATGTACTAGCACAAGTCATTGTTGTCCAAACATTGATCAATAATGCTGCCTCATTACTTCCATTAGTCAGTGCACAAAAATCTGAACTGCTTCTAGATAACTTTAGGCACATGACAACCGGAAGAATTACACTGTGAACATGATAACCAAATGCAATTTGCCAAGAATATGGCAGTTTTGCTGGCAGCATAACCAACATGTCAAAGCTCATACCAAGCCTTAAGAGCTTCAATTGGTTATCATAATACATGTCGAATGCACTGCCTATAAAGACTATGAAAGCATCTAATCCAGGCCCTTTTCCATTTGAAAATATAATAACTCTTAGAGTCCCAAACCCAAGTTCAGCAATCCCTCTTCCAACATCAAAAATTTGTGGAACAAACAGTGAAGAAAAGTCAATAAAAAGTACCTCCGGTAGTCTTAAGATCCAATTTGTAATAGCACGTTCGGATCCGACCGGACTGAATAACTCGAATTCTGGTCTCTCTGTAACAATCACTCTGCAAAGAGCATGTAAGATGATATGCTTGTATGGGGTACTGACGAGCGATACTTGGATACACTGATCATTTTCACATCTTTGAGTCCCATAACCCTGCACCACAACTCCATCTTCTATAAACCATATATAATCTAATATTGTAGCCAAGTTCTTTTTGAAGCAACCTTTATCAAAACCTTTTACATCCCAGCAGATTGTCATATCCATCCACTCTTTCACCTTGCCGCATCTCCATAATGGATGAGTTAAAATGATATCAGGAGGTAATGGAGGAGGCTTATCTAAAGTAAGACGTTCACCTTGCATTTCACAGCCATCTTGTCCAAAAAATTCAGTAGCAACTTCAACCTTTTTTCCATTGGACATAATCCTCAATGCCATCTCCCTCTTTCGAATAAGCGGATCATATATAGACTTAATCATCTCGACATTGTTGCACAACTTCTCGTTGTAAGTGATAAACATAAACTCATATCTTTATTTAATTGTCTTTCGAAGAGATTTGAATGTTAAACTCTCAATTAAGATGAAATATGATGGTGGATCAGTATGTTTGGCGGATAATGAAACAACACATACAATTCTTATCATTCTGGTTCATTAATAACTCGGGCAGCACTTCTCATTAGCGTTGACTTGTTCATTCTCTCGATGGTCATCTCCACCATTCACATTACTTACGTGTGATATATTGAAACAAGTAGTGAATCACACACAAAACTAAAAATAATAACTTCACCAAATCCAAAATTTAACGCGCGTCAAACTTAATTAGTTATTTCTCCTACTTCTGCTAGGATAGCAATAAGCAGGGTCGAACCTAAGGAAACTGATTGTTGAAGTTGCAATCATGCAAGTTAATTAAAAAATGGATTTTCTAAGTGATTTTGTAAAAAATCCAAAAGAATCGAAGAAATATTTTCTAATTCAGAGACAATATTCTGTTCAGCGTTACCATTCGTGACATGTTCATCAGTGATATCTAACAATCATAATTCATGTTTAAGCATGTGGCTACTCTAGCATAGGTATTATACAACAATACCTCAACAAATGTGAAAGTAAAGATCAGGTACAAAATATATTTTTGGTACAAAATGTAAAGTTCATCAAAATTGGGTTATAATTTGTCGCCGAGAAACTAAAAGTACGACATAGTTCGTCACGAATAATTTATAATTCGTCACCAAGAAATTAATCATAAAAGAGATTTAATACGGGATTTAATCTCATCCGTCCAAATGATCAAATCAAGGGATGTGATTGGTTTGTATTTTTTACAAAAATATGTCATTTGCACCGGATCCTTTTTGGCAAAGGTGATACACCATAAATCTATACCGGCAAAGGGAACAAGTTTTCTAGTTCTCCCGGGCACAAATATTCTGGAAAAGGTAATACTACACCTTGGTGGTACTACTTATCTTTACGGAAAAGTTTCTAATAAGTATTAACTGTAAGAATTAGTTTTTCAATTAACCTTTACGACAAAGTTTCCACTTAACTTAACAATTCAATTCATAAGACAAAGAACAAAAACTAGACAACTAGTAAAAAACAAGACAACATTAAGAAAAAAGAGTCTCAAACATGAGTCACAAGATCCAAACCCTAAACTGAAGTAAAAGCTTAGCTACTCATATCCATGAAATGCATCGCACTAATTTTTATGAATAATGAAGTAGAACAAATCTCTTAATATTTGGGAAGCGTCGTGATGTTTGTCTCTTTTGCTCTTCAAGTTTCTGGAGTCGTCTCTTGATAATTGGAAATATGCTCTAGCACAAAAAAAAAAGAAGTTCTGATTGACTTCCAAAAATCTGATTTAGGGTTCCAATTTCTGAATTTCCTGACATCATCAATAATGTCGCAGAAGCCGGCCGCGTGCAGGTAACACTGTAGCTGCCTTGTGCTACGTGCATATTAGCGCCAGCGTGCGACACTTGTTAAGTGCATGCCGAGCGCGGAACGTGCAATATGGGAAGCCTTCTTCTGCACAACAGTTTTACCTTTTAGATGACCTCGACTGTTCTCGGTGTGAACTAGAGAGTTGTGAAGATTTGAGTCAGCTACAAACCAACATCTGTTTCATATTTTTTGGATCACTCGCCAACTCTCAGCACCAATTTGAAGCTTCAAATATCTGAAAAGCCATGTGGTGTTTTGACACCGAAATGTCTCATTTGGTAGTATATTTTCTCCTAACACCTTAAATTCAAAAACATACAAAAAATATAAATGTTGGCATATAAAAGTGTTTAAATAACTGGGATTAACTACTTCGATGAGTCATATAAATACGACTCATCAATGACCATTGTAACCCTATGATGGAGGAGTCCCCACCATATTTAACTCATATTTTACGCATTAACTTTGCAAGTATGATCATACAACCTGTTTCAGATGATATTGGTATGCTTCTTTATTCATTGATGATTATAATTTATGTTAGTTGATGTTTGTTATTTTGATGATAACTGCCAAATTACAATAATATTGTCATAAGGCAAATAAATTTGGATGACTGTGAGGATGAAGATGAGGACGAACAAGCATAAGATAACAGATTTAAAATGAAAGCAACATTGATGCATATCATGGGAGACGCAAATCAAAATTCAAGCAACATCGATGAAGATCACAGATTCTCTTTTTGTTGATTACACTTACTGTTTTCCATAACTTTAAAATGTTATTACGACTTGCGAATTAAGACTAAAATTGACATTATTAACTTGTTGTTTTATTATTAATTTGTGCTAATTAAAATCTAAATTTGTTATTGTTATGATTATGTTGTTGTATTCATATCATAAACAGGTTAAATTTAATTAGGTCACAAACATATTAATTATTATCTCATATATCACTATTTTTATTTTACTTTTTAGAGTGTGCAGGTCATTTAAGGTTAACCAGATTGAACCACTGACTCATTAAGGGGCTAATCTTTTGAGCTTTATTGAACTGGAACTTTATTGTACTGAACTTAATTAAACTGTATTGAGTTTAATTTAACTGTACTGGACTTAATTAAACTGTATCGAGTTTAATTTAACTGTACTGAATTTAATTAAATTGTATCGAGTTTAATTTAACTGTACTGAACTTATTTAAACTGTATCGAGTTTAATTTAACTGTACTGAACTTAATTAAACTGTATCGAGTCTAATTTAACTGTACTGAACTTAATTCAGCTGAATCGAATTCAATTTAACTTAATTTTACTGAAATTGACATATATATATATATGTATTTTTTCAGTATATTTTAGGTATGTTTTTATAATTATATTTTAGAAAGTATAAAATATAATATTATGTAATAAAGTATTGCACATGAGTCATGCCTCAAGTGTCAGATGGGCGCCAAAATGATATAATTACAGCTACCTTCACTTTGCACAACTTCATTCACATGCTTAATTTTTCAATACACATTTTAGCTAATGAGACCGTGCTGGGAAGAGCTGATTCAAATTTATTTGATAAACAGCGAAAAGAGCAGATGATACAAGTACGCAACATAATAGCGTTTCAAATTATTGAGGATTGTTCAGATGATGTAGTGGAAATGAACATGGATGAAGATGATGATATGTAAATGATTCCATTGGTACTGCACATGAATGTCATTGTACGTTTCTATGTAAAATATATATTTTATTCATATGTTTATTTCCATATGTTCTTTAAATTCATATCAAGTGCAACAAAGTTTACTTCCATTTTAAAACGAATGCAATAGTTTCCGAAGAGGTGTGTACACAAACTTGAAAAACCGTTAGATCATATATATCTTACGGGTTTCCAAAAATTATTTTAAAAGTTTTAAATAATAGGGTTGGAAACTATAAAAACTGAATTGACTTGAAAAAATTATATTAATTTTTTTTAACTTTAATTAATTTAAAGTATATTTAACTGTACTGAACTTAATTAAACTGTATCGAATTTAATTTAACTGTACTGAACTTAATTAAACTGTATCGAGTTTAATTTAACTGTACTGAACTTAATTCAACTGTATCGAGTTTAATTTAACTGTACTGAACTTCATAAAACTGTATCGAAGTGCAAAAGAACAGCCCCTAACTCAGTAATTTGACCGAGTCGATCCCCATGTCGATTTCATAGCATAGGTTCGTTATAACTTGGTACAAAATCAGTACATAAAGGCACTACTTAGTATAATTTCTATTAATTGAAGCGTATGTCTCTCATATGGAACTCCTCTTCACATCCAAAGATCATACTTTACAAGATCAACAACGCGCAGCTAGGGATGCCTAAAATTGGACCGGACTATGAACCCGGACCGAACCATGAAAATTCAGGTCCGGTCTACGGTCCACATTTTCAGAAATTTCCGGTCCACCGGTCTGAATCGGACCTTAAAATGCAGGTCCATATTTACTGTCCCGACAGTAAAATTAGAGATTATAATGTAAAATTACGGTTTGGTCCACAGTCCAGCTTTAAAAAGAACTACAGTCCACTCGTCCGGACATGACCATATAAACTCGAGTCCGATCTAATCCTCGGTCCACATTTTAAAAAAACCCCGATCCACCTGTTCGGACCGAACTGTAAAGTTTCGATCCGATCCAAATAGGACCGATTGTGCATCCGTACGAGCAATTCTAGAACTCAATCACCATTAAAACTTTAAGGTGGCACACTGGTGGTACAACAAAAGGCCAACATGCCAATGGAAGCAACAGGTGTAACAGAAGCGGACAAACGAAATTGTTGAAGTCATCAGGAAAAATTTAGATATATTATAATCCAAAAGTAACTAGGTTACTCTCTTCCATGACACCTCTTTCTCCCGGTGCTTCCCTTCCATTTTGGGCCCTCCTACGCTTTTGTCTGGCAATCCTTCCCTTTACGATTTACCTTATACATTCTCCCTCAAATGTAGAACTATTTCTCAGTCCAAAACTTTAAATTTAGTGTGGTTTTTACTACCTGGCAAATCAATTTTTTCTTTTTCTTCGATTTCTCCAAATATTGATCCCACACGATGTCTTTCCATCAACATCAATGTCTATTAATCTGGCTTTTTCTCTTTTGACTTTTTCTAGAAAGCTAATACCTTCTCCATTGGGGTTTAATCATTCCGAAAAGTCAAAGCCGCCATTTTTTGTGAACGTCATCATCATCGTCGACAGCAAAAACATTTATGTGGTTCTTGGTTCCGGCCTAAAAAAATTGATTCAAATCATTTAGATCCATTCCATCAAGTGAAGGCGAGTATACAGACTACGGATCTTGTGATTGTGGAAAACCCTCCATCGGCGGCAACTGAATCTGCGGTGGATGAAAGCTATCCTGCCACAGCGATGACTACCTCTCTAGTGACTGTAACCTCTCCTGCAAAGATTACAACCCCTAGCAAAGATTCTTCAATTTTATTCGATCAACCTGAGCCTCCTGAAAAGTGTGAAGCACCAGTTGTTCACACTTTTCCATCTTCGAATGTTAATGTGATGGCTACTCCATTTATGACAGCTCACTAAGTTCATCGCCTTCTTTTTCTTCCATCTTGGGTATTCCTAAAAAGCATAGTTTAAATCAAGAATTATTGAATG
The DNA here is from genome assembly GCA_033675215.1 of Rhodiola kirilowii. Taxonomy (NCBI): domain Eukaryota; kingdom Viridiplantae; phylum Streptophyta; class Magnoliopsida; order Saxifragales; family Crassulaceae; genus Rhodiola; species Rhodiola kirilowii. Next base: position 49,952,911 of record CM066203.1, on the reverse strand, counting down.
ATGTTGTGTCCAATAACCCACGCTCAAAAGGCTCATTTGATGGTTACTCCAAAATTTTGAAAATTTATTTGAGCCTACTCCAACGTCGCGAAAGAAGAAAGAATACAAGACTATTGATGCACTTCGTACTTCAGCTCGGCTCTGTGTCAAAAAGAAAGATACAAATTATATTTGGTTTTGAACATTTTTATTTTTCTATATTTATTTTTTCATAGAAGAAGTAAAATAGTTGAACAAAAATAACTGGGTTCATTTGCAAAATGTTATGTTATATTGAAATAGATACTTGAATTCGGCCAAAGACCTTACTAAATGAAAACTAGAGGTAAAACAAAAATAAGAAACATATTTCAAGAAAATGAATCTAAAAAAATGAATTCAAAATAAAAAATAATATAGAGAAATCTAAAAGATTAAGGATACTAACGGAATGAGATATTTTTAGGTAATTATAATTCTTCGGTTTATATGCATTTATTTAGGTAATTAAATCGATATTAAGGGTATGAGCGTCATTTTGTTTATCAAATATTCTCCTCCTATCAAAGATCCTAATTTCTCGTGCACATATATGCCGTTCTGTTACACACGTTCGGCATTGTCGTTTAAACTCGCCTATCATTGATTGCGTCTTAACTCTGGTGATTTTTTTTTCTGTTTCCTTACCCAAAAGATGAGTACAATCGACGACAACAATGCATGCAATCAATTGAAATGTTTGGTTCTCTTGCGTGTATATAACATTCATAGATATGTACATAAAATTCGTAGCTGCAGTGTATATAACATTCGTAGATTTGTAAATAAAATTCGTAGCAGGTGTGTATATAACATTCGTAGATTTGTACATATGCGCTACTGCCATTGTTTTCTCCTTATAGAGAGATCCATATGCGCTACTACCATTGTTTTCTCCTCATCTACCTACTGTTGTGTACTTGTGTTCTTTAGTATCTGCAAAAGGGTAAATATCAGCATTGTGACAACTGGGAACTAGTTGTTATTGCATTTGCAGACCTGTAAAATTAGTTATGTGCAAGCGGACATAATTTGTATATTCCTTAACATCATTTGTACCCAGGTTCACATAATTTCGTACATTGCTAGACATAATTCGTAACATCTTAGACATAACTCGTACCCTGCTAAACATAATTCGTAACATGTTAGACATAATTTGTAACCTTCTAGACATAATTTGGAACATGCTAGACATAATTCGTACCTTGCGAGACATAATTTGTACCCTGCTAGACATAAAACGGTGGCTACGCATTTTGTTATATGATGCTACGAATTTTACCATTACACACAAGTATTCCCGTAAACCCATACACTACATAGACCCTAAAAATCGATAGTTTCAATTCGTAGACTACGCAAGTATCCCGTAAACCCTAAAATTTGTAGACTATTGTACTTGGAAAGCTTGGAACCATAATATACGTCGTCGACTACTGTACTCGAAGTGTTGTCGTTGGTCGTCGATTTCGCAGAGATTTGTATCGATTGATTTCGGTTTGAGTTTTTGTGGGTTAGTGATTAAGGTGAGTGAATCGCGGGATTACGGTTTTGATAGATAATTTGGATTCCTAATTTGCCCTTTAAGTATAATTAGTTATTAAAAAATATGAATTTTAATCTTAATGGGCCTTAATCTCGATCGTATATTAATTTGATTGGATTATTATAGTTTTTTCTCATTTCTCATCTAAGATACATTTCTCCACTGTTATTAAAATCGGACCGGTTCGGTTCTGTAATTGAATCGTTTTACAATTGACCCAATCAAGACCCGGTTGACCCAGCTGCTTGAACCGGTTGACCCGATTTTTTATTAAAAAAAGATTTGATCGATTCAATCGGTTCGATTTGGTCTGAAATGACTTGGACAAGACTCGAACCCAACCCCCACTTAATATTTATTGTCTTTCCTTCCACTAGGCTAAAGATGATTATTGTGTTATTATTTGTTTCATTAATGTATATTCATTTATCAAATTTTTAAAATTTATTACTTATTATCAATTAACTAGAAATTCAATTAGTCTTAGAAATCCCTTATTATTGTGACTTGCAAATTAAGACTAAAATTGTTAATGTTGTTCTATTATTGTTGTATTATTGATTTGTACTTTATCAAATTCTAAATTTATTATGATATGTTGTTGTAATCATATCATAAACATGTAATATTTATTCAATTCATAAATATGTTAAATTATAATATCATATATTAGTATTTTATTTTTATTTTTTAATATGTGCGGGTCAAATCGATTCAACCCGGTTGAACCACTGACCCATTGACCCAGTGACTTGACCGGTTTGATCCACGGGTCGGTTTTGATAACACTGCATTTCTCACTTCATCTAAGAAGCATTTTTCACCTGAACTCCACTCTAGTCAGACATGCAATCCGTGATAGGAGCTCAATCCTGGAATTTACCCCCGGTATACAAAAATAAAAGGGAAAATATTGTTTGGGGACCTGAACTATCTCCATTTTCCAACTTGAGGGCTGAACTATAAAAACTTTCAAACAAGAGGCGAACTATCGAATAATTTTTCAAACAAGGGGCACCATCTAACGCCGTTGGACGGCGCTAACTTCGTTATTAAATAAATTAATAAAAAAATTAAAATTCCCAAACTTTTTAAAAATATGTTAAAAATTAAACGATTTTATAAAAAATTGAAATTTTCAATTTTTAATAAAAGCGAATATAAAATTTGTATATCCCTAATACCCCTCTTATATAGTTCAAACTAGATAGGAACAATAATTAATATTCTCTTGAATTGTTTGTAGGGGAACTTTGTAAATAGATTTAAAAATATTTTTTATTTTGTGTTTATTTTTTCTAAAGTTTGTAATTTTTATTTTTCAAAAATTTTATATTCTTTTTTATAAAAAATTAATTTTTTTATTTTTTTGATAAATTCATTTAATTTTTTACATTTTTTTAACATTTTAAAAAAAGCTTGGCAATTTCAAATTTTTTCAAATTTTATATTAATTTATTAACTAATAGAGTTAACGACATTCAACGATGTTAGTGAAAAACCTAACGGCGTTAGACGGTGCCCCTTGTTTGGAAAATTATTTGATAGTTCGCCCCTTGTTTGGAAGTTTTTATAGTTCAACCCACAAATTAAAAAATGGTGATAGTTCATGTCCCCAAACTGTACTTTTTCCAAAATAAAATAAAAATATTATCCACTAACTCATTACTTAATTGCCCTCGAGGGAGCGACTCCCAGATTACCTCTGCACACGCCATGGCATCTGTAATTTGAATTAATTATGGCACCAAGAAGCATAATGAATTCTTTCACAAAAATCAGCAAGGTAGGTTACATTCAAGGCAGTAATGATTTAGCTCGCAAGGGCTAAACATCTCCCACCACCTCCTTGATTTGTTGCTATAGTTCTTGTTAGGAAACCGAAACAGTCCGTGTGGATCGTTCAAAATGTTTACAGTATTCTTTAAATTTCACTTAGTCCGAAAAAAAAAACAATTTCACTGGTCACCTGGCCTAAGGTCAAAGTGACCACCAATTGTTGGATTGTTACTGTTAGAAATCTGTCAGACGGAAGTCACAGAGTGTGTTTCCGTCTGATGGTCAGATAGCAGCGGAAATATTTTTGCAGGAAAATAATGACGAAAGTAGATACGCACTTATGTATAGTGGAAAACCTTATCACAATGATGATAAAGTAAAAACCACTACCTTTCAGATTGCTCTGAAAGGATTTGCGAACTGATTACCCTTTATTCCGATGTACTTGTAGAGTTTACAAAATAGATCTTTCAACTAGACTCTATTTTGATGACTACTACTCAATCCGATAGAGTAATTTGGTTCGAGCTTCTCGCCTCCTTGCGTTCTCTTTCTCAGCAAACCTTTGCTTCAATGCCGTAGCTTTTTCTTTTTATATTCGCCCCCTTCATTTGTGCTCTCAATTGATCTTATATAGGAGTGGAAGATCATTCTTCTTGTTTGGCTTTTCATCTCCTTCATGACGCAATTAACTCCTGTTAATTGCTTCTTGGTATAATGCCGTTGCCTCTTCATTGTTGTTGATTGAATGGCACTTCAATGTCTCTACTTCAATGTGTATCCAAACGGTCTTCATGGCATTTACTTGTTCTCTTTAAATCTGCCATAAAAAGTTGCTTGTAAATGCTGTCTTTTGAATATCCATGCCAACGGCTAGAGAACTCTTCATTTGTTCTTCAACATATTCTTTGTCATTAATCTGCCATTTATGCTTGCATCAATCAGCAATTAAATCTGTCTTTAATTGCTTTCCTTATTGATTCAAACGGCTCTTCATTTGATCTTCAATCTGTCTTGAATGCCTCGTTTGAATTTCCAATTGACTCACCTCAAATGGCTTGCTTATAATTTTCAATCAGCATTTAAGTCTTGATTAATTCTCCCATTTAATCTGCTAAAGTAATTGCTTGTAATTGCTTCAACCTGCAATTAGTCTTTGTTTGATTTCTGCACACTAAAATGTCATATTAGATAAGTGTTTGTCATTCATCAAAACCTGAGGGTTTCAACAAATTCCCCCTTTTTGATGATGACAAACACTTCTTCAAAAGATAATAAATCCATGACATGTATTTATCATAAGTCTAGCAGATTGCAGAATTCCATCACTTAGATATGCAGTCAAATTTTCAGTTGAGCGGACATATTCTACGACCGCTTAACAGTTCCCCCTTAGATGGACATCCAGTTTGTTTTCAGTAGTGACTTCCCCCTCAAGGAATGCACTCATTGTCTCTTCCCCCTTTTGGCATCATCAAAAAGAATGCAATGACAGATGACTATGCGATGAAAAGAAACTTCATACTTGATTAAAAACCATCAAAAGTCCCCAGAGGGAACACACACAGCAACCCAAAAATTTAAAAACTAACGTGCACACACATGAGCAAGACAATGAAAGAAAAGTCATCAAAAATAGGTAGTAGATATGGTGGGGATGGAAGGAAAGGGGCAACCATGAGACAGATCCAGAGTTAACTGCGGAACACGGTCTTCAACTGGTCAACCACCTTAGTTGCGACAAATATCAACTGACTATTCAGCTCCTTCAGCTCTTCCTTGATTTGAATTTAGTGCCCCGGATTCACATCTGCAGAATCCTCAGCCCCCTTCGGCAGATCTGGCAATGTTTCAAGAATATCAACTTTGCTCCTCAAGTCCTTCACCCAGTCAACTTCTGACTGATAGATGCCAAGATTCCGTCTTTGCTTCTCTTCTTTATACTGTGAGAAGCCCTAGAAATTTCTTTTTCAATTTATGAATTCCAATCGGCATCCTCAAATCTCGCAAGATTTAATTTTTGACTTCCAAAAGAAACTGCACATTTAAATCTCCTTCCAAATCTGGAGTTAGGTAATAGTTAAGCCGCCACGTGCAACTCCCAAATTTTGAATTCACTCCACAGTTTACTGCCACATGGCCATCTGCGGGTATTTAAAACCCTAGTTGCTCCAGCTTGTTCAAATATCGAGACCTTGCTATTTTTCCATGCCATAAAGACCATCAGCCATCAAGTCCGAAGCGACTTAGTGATGATGACTGTGCTACAAATGCAGCTTTCTTTTCACCATACGGGTCATTCTAATCGTCATCAAGTATCATCTTTAACTTCTTTTCTTGATGGCAGCCGCTAACCCTCCAAAACGGCACAACACTCCATCTGATTGAACCAGCCACAATCCATCTGATGGAACCAGTCTGAACCAATGCTGGGTTAACCCCGATTCCGTCTCATGGTTTTCACAAGGTTGGGTGTGGTGCGCTAAGTTTACCCAAATGGCACAATAAAAACACCACACATTCAAGAAGACACTTTACCAAGTCATATCAAGTAAATTTCATGTCGTGTGGAGAAAACAAGAAGGTTTAAAATCAAAGGGCTAAATATTTATTTCTCCACACATGATCGGCTAGGGTTAGTCTTAGAGTACTTCCTTTGCTTACATTGTGGGTTCAAATTTGGAAGTCTCTTTTGGGCCACAAAGAAAAATGTGTCATGCTCATGATATTTGCTAGCTAGTAATCTCATTTATCATGCATGCAGTGGTGACCTCATGGAGCAACTTTCACACAGTTATTAACTACATACTTAGTAGCTTCATACACGGCAATCTATCATGCAGACTAGTCTAGCCAATCATCGAGGGAATTCAACACAGAGTGCAGACTATGGGAGGGAAGTCATACCTAGTTCAAGCCTTAGCTTCTCGTAGGGTTCCCTGTGCAGTGCTTTCGTAAAAATGTCTGCGATTTGCTCCTCAGTCCTACAGTATTCCATGGCAATGGTTCCTTTTTCTACACAGTCACGTAAAAAGTGATATCGAATTTCTATGTGTTTGGTGCGTGAAAACTGTACTGGATTTTTAGAAATATTAATGGCGCTGGTATTATCACACAGAATTGAAACACATTCAAGAGTAACACCATAATCACTTAGCTGTTGTTTTATCCATAGCAATTGTGCGCAGCAAGCAGCAGCTGCGATATATTCTGCCTCAGCAGTGGATAATGCAATAGAAGACTGTTTCTTGGATCCCCACGAGATCAAACATGGTCCAAGAAACTGTGCCATTCCTGAGGTGGACTTCCTGTCTGTTCTGCATCCTGCATAGTCAGCATCTGTGTAAGCCGTCAGACGTAAGTCTCCTCCCGTCGGATAGAATAGGCACAAGTCGTCTGTCCCTTTCAGGTATCTCAAGATTCTTTTCACGGCTTTGACATGTGTCTCTCTAGGATCCGCCTGGAATCTAGCACATAGACATACACTGAATAAGATGTCAGGTCTGCTAGCTGTAAGATATAAGAGTGAACCTATCATCCCCCTGTATAGAGTCGGATCCACTTGGAGGGATGACTCGTCCTTTGCTAGCGTGTCATTTGGAGACATTGGTGTGGCACATGTTTTCGCGGAATCCATCCCAAACTTCTTCAGAATTTCTTTTATGTACTTCTGCTGATGGATCCGAGTTCCATCTTCCCCTTGTGCTACTTGAAGTCCTAGAAAGTACTTCAATTCCCCCACCATGCTCATCTCGAATTCGCTTGACATCAGATCTGTGAACTTTTTGACAAGTCTAGGGTTAGTTGAACCAAAGATAATATCATCAACATATACCTGAACCACTAGAGTGTCAGTCCCTTCCTTCAGAAGGAAGAGAGTCTTGTCCACTTCCCCCCTGACATATCCATGTGACAGAAGGAACAATGAGAGTCTCTCGTACCAAGCGCGGGGTGCTTGCTTCAGTCCGTATAAAGCCTTGTCCAGTACGTAGACATGATTAGGATAGCTTTTATCCTCAAATCCTGGAGTTTGGCTTACATATACTTCCTCCTTTAGTATTCCATTCAGAAATGCCGTCTTGACGTCCATCTGTTGCAAGGTGAAACCATGGTAGGTTGAATAAGCTATAAGCAGTCTGATTGCCTCTAACCTTGCAACTGGAGCGAATGTCTCATCATAGTCAATTCCCTCTTGTTGGTTGTATCCTTTGACCACTAGACGGGCTTTGTTCCTTATGACAGTTCCCTTATCGTCCAATTTGTTTCTGAAAACCCATTTCGTTCCAATCACGTTCTTATCTTTGGGTGTCGGAACTAGACGCCACACTTTGTTCCTCTCAAATTGGTGCAGTTCCTCTTGCATGGCATTGACCCATTCTGGGTCTTTAAGAGCTTCCGCAGTCGTCTTTGGTTCTGCAAGAGAAACAAAAGAGGCAAATCCACAAAATTGACATAAACTATTAAGGTTTACCTCTTGCTGAGAGGTGTAGCATTGGTAGTCTCCCAGTCTGTCTGGCCGACGAGTCTGTCGTCCATAGCGAGTGGTTCTTACTTCCCCCTCAGGGTTTGCAGGGATGGGTTCAGTAGTCATCTCTTCCTCCCCAGGGATTTCAGCGTTAACAGTCACCTCAGGGATATGCTGGACTTGTCCATCTGCTGGAACTTGTATTTCAGCAATATCCGTTTGATTCATTGGAGGTGCATTGTTCAATTGTTGGACTTCCGTGGGAGGGATGTCGTTAGTTGGTGATGGCGGTTCCCAATCAGGATCTGATTCATCTACGAACTGGAGTTCTCCAGCGTCTTGCATGGCTGTAGTTGAGGAATCCTTTATCTTTTGACCGGCCATTTCCGTCTCGTCGAATCTCACATGAACGCTTTCCTCAACTTGTTCTAGCCTTAGGTTAAAGACTTTGTAGGCTTTGCTGTGACTAGAGTATCCAACGAAGACTCCTTCATCACTTCTAGCATCAAACTTTCCCAGGTTCTCCTTGCCATTGTTGTGGACGAAACACCTGCATCCAAATATCTTCAAGTGGGAAATATTAGGTTTTCTTCCACGTAATAGTTCATATGGAGTTTTCCCTATCATGGATCGCAGTGATGCTCTGTTTAGGATATAACTCGCGGCATAGACTGCTTCCGCCCAAAAGCCTTTTGGAACTCCACTAGCAATTAGCATGGTACGTGACATGTCTTCCAGAGTTCTATTCTTTCGTTCAACAACACCATTCTGTTGTGGTGTCCGTGGGGCGGAAAAGTTGTGATCAATGCCTTTTTCCCTGCATAACGAGAGAAACTGCGAGTTTCGAAACTCAGTTCCGTTATCAGTACGAATAGATGTTAACCTGCGATTTAACTTATTTTCTACCAATTTCAACCAAGCTTCAAATTCACAGAATGTATGATCTTTGGTGTGTAGGAATAAGGTCCATGTGTACCTGGAGTAGTCATCAACTATGACAAAGATATACCTGTTTCCTCCACGACTAGTGACGTTTACAGGTCCACACAAGTCCATGTGAACCATGTCCAATGGTGCAGAGGTGCTCACAGTTTGCTTTGATGTGAATGATGTCCGTGCCTGCTTCCCTGTGACACATGCACTACATACCTGTGCTGATGCACTTTCCATCTTGGGTAAACCAACCACCAATTCCTTCTGATGGAGTTTGTGCAGCAGTTTCGTGCTTGCATGTCCAAACCTTCTATGCCAAAGGATGGTATTTTCAGCTATGCTTACCAGGCACAGTTCCTCTTCTGGGACGAATTCTGGGTCGACAATGTAAATTTCGTTCACACGGATTCCTCTTAGGACTGTCTTCCCTGTCTCATTGCTTCTTACAAAACAATCATTAGAATTGAATGTAACGTGATTTTTGCCATACTGACAAAGCTGAGATACACTTAGTAGATTGTATTTCAAGTTTTCTACTAGACTAACCTGTCTGATTCGGATAGTGTCCGAAATCCTTACCTCTCCTATTGCGATCACATTTCCTTTGCTTTTGTTTCCGAAGATTATGCTATCTCCGGAGGTTTTGTGGAGTGAGTCGAACCATTCTGGATTCCCCGTCATATGTCTTGAGCACCCGCTGTCCAAGTACCATGGGTGGGACCTCACTCCATTCTGCAAAAGAAAGATCAGTTTTTACGAACCCAGACAAGCTTGGGCTTACTGGGTTTAGGAATGAATTTTGCAATAGGAACAGAGTAGTAAGAGTAATGAGCATCATAGTTAGTTAAGTCTATCTTTCCCCTAGGCGTCTTCCTTGGTTTACAAAAGATGGCCGGATCATGGTTCGGGCGGAAGTGATCGTTTCTGTTTTTCTCCCTGTAGGTGTTGACTTTCCTCTGATGGACATCGTTTGAGGGACGACTTTTAGCATTCAGCCAGCGACTATTTCTCTCATCTATTTCCCTTAGTCTTGGGCATTTGGCTCTGTAGTGTCCAGACTGCCCACAATTCCAGCAGATTCTATGGCATGGAAGATTGACATACTTGCTTCTGCCAGGTGGAACTGACGTCTTTGTCTTTCTGGCATGAACGTCTATCCTTGAGGGCTTACCACTCTGGTTCATATTCATCCAGATTTTGTAGCCTTTTCGAGCCTTGTAGGGGACAGAGTCCTTGTCGTGGATATTGAATTCTTCCTGTGACCTGTCTTCCCTCTCTGTCCGTCTGATGGTTTGTGGTCGTCTTTCCTGGCGAGAACATTCTCCTTGTTCTGTCATCTTTCCCTTTCCTTTTTCAGCTTTCTCTTCATCTTCATAGCCTAGCCCTGGGCAGACGAACTTTTTCTTGAAGTCCATCTTTACTTCCTCTACCCTTTTTGCTTCCATCTCATGGAGCCAATTCTCCTTCTTTGCGGTATCCTCGAGTCTTAGACTTTGCACTGTCTGGAGTAGTTCTTCATTATCTCGTCTGAGATGGTTCAGTTCATCAGTTAACTCTTCAATCTTGGCTTGGAAGTCCATTAGCTCACTGTTTCCTAGGGTCATCTGTCTTAGACCATTGCTGAGCTCACTGACCTCTTCCTTTCTTTCCTCACATGTATGACATATGCACACGTGTTCTGCCTTCTCCTTTTCAAGACGCATGGCCTTGGTAGACCAGAGGCGGTTTTCTGCGATGTCATCACGATGATCCTGTTGCATTTCTTCAATTCTGTCCTTAAGCTCTTGGTTTCTTGCCAGAACTTTAGCAATTGTTTCTGCAAGGTCAGATTCAGAGAATACTTTATCAACAAAGGAGTCATCGTCTATTACCTCATTATTTAAGGAGTGAGCCATTAAGCAAGCATCCTTTGTGTTGATTCCATCATCACTGCCTTCTTCCGAGTCTCCCCATACAGCAAACATGGCATGAGCTTGTTTGGGGGCGGATTCTTCTCCTTTCTGGGCAGGTGGCTCTCCTTTCTTCTTACTGTAGCAGTCCTTAGAAAGATGCCCCTTCTTCTGGCAGTGACAGCATGTTCTGTCTTCCTGCTGCCCTGGGTTTCTTCCGTTTTCACTTGAAGCAGCATCCTGGTTCCCTTTGGAGGAATTACCAGTATCTCGGTTCCTTCTGAAGGAATTACCTCGATTTCCTTCTGTTTTGGAGTTCCGTCCTCTGCCAAAGTTGGCTCTAGTGAGGGCTCTTGTTAGTAGAGCTATTTCGTCCTCCTCTTCATTTGATGACTCGGTTGCTTGTGCAAGGGCTTTTTCAACTTTTAATGCGATGGCCTGAGACTTATCAGTCTGTCTCCTGGCCATCTTCCTCTCCACAATTCCAGCTTGACTCTGAAGATTTGCTACCAGCTCTTCCAGTGTGGTTTCTTTGATTCCTCTTTGAGCCTGCAATGCCAAGGTTACATGATCCCACTTAGAATTTAGGGCTTGCATGAATTGATGGGTGATTTTCCACTCGGGTAGCTTCTCATCTAGGTAATCTAGCTGTCCGATTATGACTTGGAACCTGGTGTAGAAATCTTCCAGTGATTCATCTTTCGTTTGCATAACCGTCTCATAGTCTTTGGTGGCAGCCAGAATCCTATTCCTCTTGATATCTATGTTTCCTCCATACAGTCTTACCAGTCCATCATACATGTCCTTGGCGGTTTTGTACATTGCCACTTTGATTTGATCTCCAGGTGAGAGTGCCATGTAAAGGACTTTCTTTGCTCGGGCGTTCTTTTCCAAAACCTTGTAATCCTCATCAGTGTATTTGTCCTTGGTTTTCTCCACTGGTTTAGTGGGGTCTGTTCTGTCTGGTGGAATTGGAAGTGGTCCTGTCTCGAATATCCCCCAGAGCTGTCCGTCCAGAGAGCAGACATGGGCTTCAAATTGATCCTTCCACCAGTCGAATTGTCCAGGTTTTAGTAGCGGCGGTTTCCAGAAGGAATCGTGAATCGACATGTTTTTCCTGCAAAGCTAACAGATAAATCTAGAGCACTCGGCTCTGATACCACGTGTTGGATCGTTACTGTTAGAAATCTGTCAGACGGAAGTCACAGAGTGTGTTTCCGTCTGATGGTCAGATAGCAGCGGAAATATTTTTGCAGGAAAATAATGACGAAAGTAGATACGCACTTATGTATAGTGGAAAACCTTATCACAATGATGATAAAGTAAAAACCACTACCTTTCAGATTGCTCTGAAAGGATTTGCGAACTGATTACCCTTTATTCCGATGTACTTGTAGAGTTTACAAAATAGATCTTTCAACTAGACTCTATTTTGATGACTACTACTCAATCCGATAGAGTAATTTGGTTCGAGCTTCTCGCCTCCTTGCGTTCTCTTTCTCAGCAAACCTTTGCTTCAATGCCGTAGCTTTTTCTTTTTATATTCGCCCCCTTCATTTGTGCTCTCAATTGATCTTATATAGGAGTGGAAGATCATTCTTCTTGTTTGGCTTTTCATCTCCTTCATGACGCAATTAACTCCTGTTAATTGCTTCTTGGTATAATGCCGTTGCCTCTTCATTGTTGTTGATTGAATGGCACTTCAATGTCTCTACTTCAATGTGTATCCAAACGGTCTTCATGGCATTTACTTGTTCTCTTTAAATCTGCCATAAAAAGTTGCTTGTAAATGCTGTCTTTTGAATATCCATGCCAACGGCTAGAGAACTCTTCATTTGTTCTTCAACATATTCTTTGTCATTAATCTGCCATTTATGCTTGCATCAATCAGCAATTAAATCTGTCTTTAATTGCTTTCCTTATTGATTCAAACGGCTCTTCATTTGATCTTCAATCTGTCTTGAATGCCTCGTTTGAATTTCCAATTGACTCACCTCAAATGGCTTGCTTATAATTTTCAATCAGCATTTAAGTCTTGATTAATTCTCCCATTTAATCTGCTAAAGTAATTGCTTGTAATTGCTTCAACCTGCAATTAGTCTTTGTTTGATTTCTGCACACTAAAATGTCATATTAGATAAGTGTTTGTCATTCATCAAAACCTGAGGGTTTCAACACCAATCATCACTAGGACATTTGACGATTACTGTTACATTAACCAATATGAAATCTAAACTCGTTATATACCTAAAAGATAATAAAATAAAAGATAATAAAATAGCGGTAAGACGAGTGGTTACAATTAAACTTCACGATTCATGTCTAACAATCTTCTAAAGAGGTAGAAGCAAGGTATCTCTAACGATTTGAAGTCATCCTATCGTCAGTACCATTAACCATCACTTCGTCCAACTGCCCATGATACTATAAAATCACAGTATGAACAATAAATACTTAATTAGTTGAGTGTGTACCTCAATAACTCTATTAAACTAGTTCTATGTACTCGCAGTTGGATGTAGACCTGTCGTCAGTCGAGTTGGAGCTGCAGTACATTATTTTATGGATGTCGATGATTTGGAAAAACCAACTCTCTATCCGATTAGAATTCCCTTACCTCTTGTCCGTCCTGGATATTCGTTTGTCCTGATGGCATGAGTCAGTATGTCATGTCTACCTTGGGGCATAAATAGTCCTTGGGTGGATTGCTGCTCCAAATCGTCCTGTTATTGATAAAAAAGAAAATAATTATACACATTTTTATATTGAAGTAAGAATTTTGTGTAAAGAATCAACTTACTATCTTATCATGGGCAATTTTATCGATGTCTTTATTCATATACTCTCCATTGTTCCATGTCTCAAAGCGCTCGATCGATACCGCAAACTCCTCTCCCTCTCAGGTATCATACCTGCAGCTAAAAGAGAAGCGATCTTCTCCTCCTTTAGTTTCGCCGCAGTCTGCCTATATCCGCTGCGAGACATCGTGTGGTGATACTTGTTCGCCTTCGCCTGCTCAATAGCCTTATTTCTTTTCTACATGGCATCTTCATTAGTCCTCAATGCCACAAAATTCTCCCACACCTCAGGGGTGATTGTAGGTCGCCCGGTTGTCTCTTGATGCTTCAAATGATGAAAACCTTGGATGATGTTGAATCACGAAGTTCCTTCGCTTTCCTGATTTGTTATTTCAACCGGGTAGGGATTACGAAATCAACAAATAGGGATAAGACAACAGTCCCCTTGTATTGGATAGCGAAATCGGTGTATTGATCTTTCGAAACAAAATCGAACAAAACCAATTGATGGAGATCAAAGCTCTAGCTTTTCTGGGAATATTCCTCAATACTTTTTCTCTATTTTCCAGTCCAATCACATTCAGAACAAAGCAAGGAACTGCCATTAAACTGCCAAAAACTTTTCTGAACTGTCACCTTGTGCGTTTGCACGTTTCCCTTGTGTGTTCGCACAAGACAGGCCCGAGGCACAAGATTCTCATGCGTTCGCATGAATCTGTGCGCTCGCATGAATCTATGCGCTCGCATGACTCTGTGCGTTCGCACGGTTATCCTTGTGCGTTCGCACAAGACAGACCCGAGGCACAAGATTCTCATGCGTTCGCATGGATCTGTGCGCTCGCATGAATCTGTGCGGTCGCATGACTCTGTGTGCTCGCATGACTCTCGTGCGATCGCACGCATTATTTTCGACTGGCACAAAACACAGATGAACAGGAGTTGTAAATGATTCATTTCATTCAAACAACACTCTTACAAGGTTTTATACATGTGTTACATAGTATAAACCTAAAATCTCCAACAATAAACTTGTACATCTCTTTGGGATTACGATCCTTCTTGTTCCCATGTATGTACTCTCTAGCAAGTTTGCTACGAAAATTCCTCCAAGCAGTGGATGCAAAGCGCATCTCTATACTCTTATGTGTTTGACATCCGTCAAACATTTTCTGTTATAAACAATTGTTTTGAGAAATAACTACACAAAGTCGATATTCATGTTTCAAACAAATAAATATTACCAGTATTTCATTCCATGCAAGCTCCTTAAGTTGCTTAGGGACACTCTTTCAATTTTTGTAGTCAATTGAGATTCGAGTACGCACGATACTCCCAATATAGCTCCTCAACTGGGTGCCAACATCTCCCAAAGGATTTCCTTCTACATCATACTTCACTCTTATTTTCTTCCCTTTCATGTTCCGCTTAGCCTCTGGCTCACTGTCATGTGAAATATCTACGATCCTATAAAATGTAAACAAGACTTGTTAGGTCTGTTATAATCGAACAATGTATATAATCTTATAGACATACATTTACCACACAAAAAGAATTACGCGAGTTCTCTAGATGATTGATTTGCAACACACTTGATTTGGGTGCTGATTCTAAAATATTAAAGCTTGAAAATAAACTGAAATACAAAAGATACCAAAAATTGTACCTGTGCCTCTTGGGAGTTGAGGCATATCTTCCGGCGGACAAGTCATCTGCTTTGTTCCTGCTACGAGAAACATACGCAGAATCAGACTCAATGGCGGGAACCATATCCCTCATAACATGAACATGGTTTATGTCATCTGCATCTCTGGAATATGTATTTTCTTCATCTTCCACATCATCATTAACACGAATTAAGTTATCTTTAGAAGTCGCAGCCGCAGTGCCCGACTTGACATGACTTTCAGCACTTACTTCCAACCTATCACTTTCAAAATGTAGTGTTGAGCATCTGTTCTCATGCGATGGTGAAAGAGGACACTCCTGCTGTACAGAGGGATGGATCTCAGAATGTTCAGTAGGTCCTTCATTACCTGGGACAGTTAAAATGTCCTCAGACTCGGTGGAAGTTGTGTTCAGTAGGAATACCACTTACAGAATGGAGGTTCACTATGAAAGGTATGGTGGAAGTTGTGTTGATTGGCCTAGCTGAGCTACTGGAGTTAGAGAACAATGCAGAGGGACGGTTGATCGGCAGGGCTGGGCGTGGCATTGTTGCCTGATGTTGGATCGTTAGGTTAGCCAACTATGTGAGGGAGATCCCAGAGTGGTATCCCTCAGACAGATGGCAGGGAAATTATCTGTAACACAGGAAATTGTACGGAAAGTAAAGACTCACAGATTTATAGTGGAAACCTTACTGCAACCTTTGCAGCAGGCTGAAAACCACTTGCCTTCTGGACAGTTCCAGAAGGGCTTCAAGATCAATGTTATTGATGAAAGAGTATGCTTGTAGATTGTTACACTTTGTCTCACTCTGTGACAGCTAACAATTCTACTCAACTCAAAGTATCAACTAACACAATCTATCTCGTCCGCACACAGCAGCACTTCGTCAGCTTCGGAATTGATCGCTCTTCAATCTCCGATTCGTTCTCTCCAAAAGCTGCACTTCATATTGAAGACTTCTCCTCTATTTATATTAGTCTTCAAGTCGGCTGATCTGATCTCTGTCGCAGATCCGATTGCTATCCAGCAGATATGATATGGTTAAGATATTTCCATATCTTAACCACATCACATATTTCCCTTCCAAATCTGGCATGTATCTTCTCTTCGTATATGCTCGACATATATTCAGTGTATATACCGATATTAATTCTTCTCGTCAATTATCCATCATATATACTCGAATATCTCTTGATTTGTATCGAGTATATTCTCGCCGAACCGATCTCGTCATAAGTCGGTTTGTCCCTCACACAGAACGCATCTCTCTCGCAGCGCTGCTCTCTCGTAGAGATGTCCAGCAGATCTGATCTACATCAGAGATTTCATCAGATATTTGATCTCCATCTTGCAGATTTGATTGGTTAAGATATTTCCATATCTTAACCCAATAAATCATTCCCTTCCATATCCGGCTTGTATATATTCAGCACGTACATCTTGAGTATATTCCCAGCTCATATATGTATCTTGAGTATATTCCCAGCTCATATATGTATCTTGAGTATATCTTGTACGGATATTTCCATATCATATCCTGAGTATATTTTAAACTCGGGTCTTGATATATCTCGAATATCTCCAGCTCGGATCTTGATATATGTTTGCTGCTGAGCTTGATCTTGTCTGTCACGCAGATCTCATCTCTTTCGTAGCGCTGAGCTCTCTCAGAGATGTCCAGTCACGTTTCTCTCAGACAGTCTGGACCCTGTGACTTCTCAGACAGATTTGTGATTTCTGCACACTCAAGTCAAATATTAGCTAAGTGTTTGTTATCATCAAAACACAAAGGGTCCAACAAATTCCCCCTTTTTGATGATGACAAACACTTCTTCACAAATAAGAAATCACACACAAAGCACATCAGCAATTTCCTACAGGTGCTAGTTATTTCAGAGTTTATTCAGTTCGATTTTCATTTAGCTCTAGCAGAGCGCAGTTCCCCCTCAGATAGACATCCACTTAATCTGTGGTACTGTTTTTTCCCCTTAGTGTATGCACATAGTTCTTCCCCCTTTTGGCATCATCAAAAAGATATGCAAATAGGAACACAGAGTAATGGAAAGAAAACACTTCAGTCATGCCAGCAAGTCATAAGTGTGTCACACGGACACCACACATCCAAGCAGGGAAATCAAAATGCACAGAGACATCTAACATGAAATTCAAAAAGAATATATCAAGGAAGCAAGGAGAGATGTGGTAGGGTTGGCAAAGAGGGGGGGTCCATGAGACAGTCCAGACTAAGCATCATTCTGGGACGGAACCTTCAACTATTCCACAATCTCTATAGCAAGGCTCTTGATCTGCGATGGGAGCCCTTCAAGCACAGCTGTCACACCACCCGAGTCTACCTCTACTGCCACCTCCAAGGCTGCTAACCTCTCCTTCACATCCTGCAGCTCAGACCTCACTTCCTCCAATGCAAACCAAACTCTCTGCATCTCAGTCAGAGCTTCCTGAACCTCAGTCCGAAGCTCCTTCAACAACGACATCATCTCGCCCATACTATCAGAGGGGAGAACAGCTTCTTCACGCACAGGAACAGAAACGGGGGTCACTTCAACAACATCTTCTTCTATAGGGGACATGGTCGGGGAGCGCGGAACAATCCATCCTTCTCCTGCAGAGTACTTCAGACTCAGCTTGAGGATCTGCTCATCACCAGACTTCAGTAATCACGCTCATAAGTAGGAGCAAAAAGAACACCAACTGCGCTACAGGGCTCATGATCTTCTTCTCATAATGTGTGTGACTCAACTGAATACACTAACCATCACCAAGACTGATCTTGCAGCACTCGTGGACCATTGTCCAAACATCACGTTTCTATCACGCAGCGGCAGGGCCTTCATCATACCCTCTCTTGGGTTTACTCCCAAAGTTACTATTCTTGTCATTTTTGAACATCTCAAAACTGTCATCTGGCATCCTTCACAACTTCTTGAGTTATGAATGCCTATTGCACAGCATCATGTTATTTGCTGACCATCTCAACGTGCACACCTTGCTGACCATCTCAACCATCTCAACGTGCACAATTTTCCATACAAGTCATCAACACAGCAACTTGGCTTGGCATCACTTTCCTTCAACTTCTGAACAGTTCATCAGCTCAAGGATAGCCTTCCCCGTTCATTCTGAGGGAAAGACTCAGGTCATCATCATTCTTCACATCATCAACTGCATGAGAGTGACCTGCACATAGCTAGCCACCCATCTAACATGGTCTTCTCTGCTTCTTCATTCCTCTATCAAAGGAAGTCTCCTCGACGAGATTTCATCATCATTTGTCTTTTTCGCGTACTCACAGAACTGTAGTATTGTCTTCTCCACCACAAGGCACAACATTTCAAGCACACAAGACTTACTCTCTAAAGCGTGGAAATCACCCTCACACTACCATTCATCATGGGCTCAAAATCTTCAACATTGAATTCAAAAGTAGGAGAGATGCCCTCACCTTTTCCTCACCATAACTTTTTCATCTCAGTAATTGCTGCTCCATTTCAGCAGCCTTAAAGATGGCAGCAATCTCCATTTCCATAACTGTCACAGAAATTGTTTCCCAGCCAAAGTTGAACCTTCCAAAGTGATAACTCAATCTGACCTGTCTCATGGGTACGCAAGGTTTTTGGTATGGTGTGCTAACTTTACCCAAATGGTACAAATAACACCACACACAATCAGAAAAAAACAAATAAGATCATCCAAACACATTTTTATCATCTTCATACCTCATATGGAATAACTCCAGAAAAACAACACATCAACGGGCTCATAGGAATATCCCACATGAAGATAGGCTAGGGTTGGTCTAGAGTACCTCCTGGGCTTATAATGTGGGATCAACTATGAAGGTCTCTTTTGGGCAGAAAAAAAGATTCAGAATTTCATGTCTTTCGGTCCCTAATGCAGTCATCAGTCACATAGCAAGCATGTATGGCTACATTATGAACACAACTTATTTTTCACTAGCACAGAACATCCATGTTAATCTATCCATTAGACGTGACTCATATGCATCTAGTCTAGCCAATCACTGAGGGAGCAACATATGAGCATAGCTCTAAGGAAGAGAAACTATACCTAGTTCAAGCCTCAGCTTCTCGTAGGGTTCCCTGTGCAATGCCTTTGTGAATATGTTCGCTATCTGTTCCTCAGTTCTGCAATATTCCATCTCTATTGTTCCCTTTTCTACACAGTCTCGCAGAGAGTGATATCGAATCTCTATATGCTCAGTGTGTGGAAACTGCACACGAATTTTAGAGATATTAATAGCACTAGTGTTATCACACAGAATTTTAGCACAATCAGTAAGAACACCATAGTCACTTAGATGTTGCCTGAGCCATAGCAGCTGCGCACAGCAAGTAGCAGCAGCAGTGTATTCCACCTCAGCGGTGGACAGTGCAATTGAGGACTGCTTCTTTGAAGCCCAAGAGATGAGACACGGTCCAAGATACTGAGCTATCCCTGAAGTGGACTTCTTGTCTATCTTGCAGCCCGCAATCTGCATCAGTGTAGGCTACCAGGCGTAAGTCTCTTCCCCTCGGAAAGAACAAGCACAAATCATCTGTTCCCTTCAGATATCTCAGTATCCTCTTCACAGCTTTCACGTGGGTTTCTCTAGGATCTGCCTGAAACCTGAACCACTAGAGTGTCCTTCCCTTCCTTCAAAAGGAAGAGTGTCTTGTCCACCTCTCCTCTGACATATCCATGAGACAGTAGAATCTGTGACAGTCTCTCATACCTTGTTCCTCTCGAACTGATGTAGCTCTTCTTGCATGGCATTGACCCATTCTGGATCCTTGAGCTCTTCTGCTACTGTCTTTGGTTCTGCAAGAGAGACAAAGGACGCAAATCCACAAAAATGATACAAATTATCTAGATTTACCTGATCATGCGATATGTAACACTGGTGGTCCCTCAGCCTTACCGGTGGCTGTATAACTCTCCTATCGCTTGTAGTCCTGGATTCCCCCTCAGTGCCCGGAACATCCCCTGTCCAGATATCAGGGTCAGGGCCTCACTTCCGCAAGAGAGAGATTAGTTTTTACGAACCCAGACAAGCTTGGGCTTACTGGGTTTTGGGACAGTTTTAACAGCAGAAGGAAACTTTAAAGGACGGGAATCATTATCATCAGTGAGATTGATTCTCCTCCTGGGAGTTCTTCTGGGTCGTCTGTAGATGACTGTGTCATGGTGAGACCGAACCCATTCAGCTCTGTCTCCCCTTCTATGAGGAGAAACCTTTCTCCTAGGGACATACGCGGTGCTGGCTTTTCTCTGACAGTTGTGACTCTTCTCGTTGGCATCTTTCCATTTCTTACAGTCTGATCTGTAATGCCCAGAGTGACCACAGTGCCAGCAGACACTGTAGTAGAGACTACCAGTTTTCTTGTGTCTCTCTAAGGGCACAGGTCCCCTGTTTCTCTGTGCCTGAAAGTCGATCGAGAAAGGTTGACGGTTGGAGCTCATCTTCTTCCAAATTTCAAAGGCCTTCCCAGCCTTGAAAGGTCCAGAGTCACTGTCATGGAGATGACTCTCCTTCGGAGATGTGGCTGCTCTTCCCGACTGTCTTGTGGGTTCCGGCTTTCTCTGCTGATGGGAGCCCTCTCCGACTTCAGTCATCAATCCCTTTCCTTTGGCAATCCTTCTGTTTGCTGCCTCTTTGTCAGTCTCTTCCATATACCCAAGTCCAGGTCTGGCAAACTTTCCTTTGCAGTCTTGTTTTACCTCCTCGACCTTTTTGGCTTCTAGTTCTCGAAGCAAGATTTTCTTTCTCTCAGCCTTTCCTTGTCTGAGATCTGCCACTGTCTGACGGAGTTCATCATTATCCGATAGGAGCTTGGCCAATTCTGTATCTAATTCTTCCATTTTAGTTCTGAAATCTATCAGCTCGGTGTCGTCCATTCTCATGCGCCTTAGCTCATCACTTAGATCACTGATTTGTGTGTCCTCTCTGTCACAGGTGGGACATTTGCAGACATGCTCTCTCATTTCTTTCTCAAGTCGCATGGCTTTGGTTGACCATAGACGATTGTTCTCCATATCGTCCTCATGTTCATCTTGCATAACCTCTAGCTGTTCTTTGAGACTCGTAATCTTCTTTAGCAATTCAGCAATAGTTTCTGCAAAATCAGATTCACTGAAGACTTCATTAATAAAGGAATGGGTATCATTTACCTCACTAGCAGTGCCTCGCGCCATCAGACATGGCTCCTTAGCTCGCTTTCCATCGCTGCGCTCCTCATCTGAGTCACCCCAGGCAGCGAACATGGTAAGAGCTTCCTTTGGGGCAGGTGGTTCACCCTTCTTTTTGCTGTAGCAATCTCTAGCCAAATGCCCCTTTTTCTGGCAGTGATGGCAGGTTCTTTCTTCCTTTGCTCCTGCCTCTGTCCTACTTTCTTCTCTGCCAGAGTTTCTTCCACCAGACAGACCTCTGTTGAAGTTCTGTGCTCTCCCTGTGTTTGCCATCTTGAAGACTCTCGAGAGGAGATCAATCTCCTCATCCTCACCTTTAGATGACATACTCACCCGTGCCATATCCAAAGCCTTCTCAACTTTCAATGCTATAGCTTGAGATTCTCCTGCTTGCCTCCTAGCCATTTTCCTCTCTGCTATTCCAGCTTGGCTTTGCAGATTCGCCACGAGCTCTTCCAGAGTAACGTCTTTGATCCCCTTCTGAGCTTGGAGAGCAGTAGTTACTGTGTCCCATCTGGAGCTGAGAGCTTGCATGAACTGATGAGTTACTTTCCACTGTGGGAGTACCTCATCCAGGGAGTTCAACTGTGCGACTATGACTTGAAATCTGGTGTAGAAGTTCTCCAGAGATTCGTCCTTGCGCTGTTCGACAGATTCGTAATCCTTTGTGGCAGCTAGGATTCTGTTCCTTTTTATGTCTTCGTTTCCCTCGTACAGTCTAGTCAGGCCATCCCACTGCTCCTTCGCAGTTTTGTACACGGCCATCTTCACCTGATCTCCTTGTGAGAGGGCCATGTACAGAACCTTCTTAGCCATGGCATTCTGTCGGAGAGCTTTGTAGTCAGCATCTGTGTAGTCGTCTTTCTCCTTCTCTTTCGGTTTGGCAGGATTTGTCACATCCAGAATAGGGAAGTTACCTTTCTCAAATACACGCCACAGCTTCCCATCCAGGGAGCAGACGTGAGCTTCGAACTGATCCTTCCACCAGTCATACTCTCCCGGGCTGAGCATCGGCGGCTTCCAGAACGAGTCGTTTCTACCTGACATGATTTCCTGCAAAGGCTAACATAAAATCTAGAGCTTCCCGGCTCTGATACCAATTGTTGGATCGTTAGGTTAGCCAACTATGTGAGGGAGATCCCAGAGTGGTATCCCTCAGACAGATGGCAGCGGAAATTATCTGTAACATAAGAAATTGTACGGAAAGTAAAGACTCACAGATTTATAGTGGAAACCTTACTGCAACCTTTGCAGCAGGCTGAAAACCACTTGCCTTCTGGACAGTTCCAGAAGGGCTTCAAGATCAATGTTATTGATGAAAGAGTATGCTTGTAGATTGTTACACTTTGTCTCACTCAGTGACAGCTAACAATTCTACTCAACTCAAAGTATCAACTAACACAATCTATCTCGTCCGCACACAGCAGCACTTCGTCAGCTTCGGAATTGATCGCTCTTCAATCTCCGATTCGTTCTCTCCAAAAGCTGCACTTCATATTGAAGACTTCTCCTCTATTTATATTAGTCTTCAAGTCGGCTGATCTGATCTCTGTCGCAGATCCGATTGCTATCCAGCAGATATGATATGGTTAAGATATTTCCATATCTTAACCACATCACATATTTCCCTTCCAAATCTGGCATGTATCTTCTCTTCGTATATGCTCGACATATATTCAGTGTATATACCGATATTAATTCTTCTCGTCAATTATCCATCATATATACTCGAATATCTCTTGATTTGTATCGAGTATATTCTCGCCGAACCGATCTCGTCATAAGTCGGTTTGTCCCTCACACAGAACGCATCTCTCTCGCAGCGCTGCTCTCTCGTAGAGATGTCCAGCAGATCTGATCTACATCAGAGATTCCATCAGATATTTGATCTCCATCTTGCAGATTTGATTGGTTAAGATATTTCCATATCTTAACCCAATAAATCATTCCCTTCCATATCCGGCTTGTATATATTCAGCACGTACATCTTGAGTATATTGCCAGCTCATATATGTATCTTGAGTATATCTTGTACGAATATTTCCATATCATATCCTGAGTATATTTTAAACTCGGGTCTTGATATATCTCGAATATCTCCAGCTCGGATCTTGATATATGTTTGCTGCTGAGCTTGATCTCGTCTGTCACGCAGATCTCATCTCTTTCGTAGCGCTGAGCTCTCTCAGAGATGTCCAGTCACGTTTCTCTCAGACAGTCTGGACCCTGTGACTTCTCAGACAGATTTGTGATTTCTGCACACTGAAGTCAAATATTAGCTAAGTGTTTGTTATCATCAAAACACAAAGGGTCCAACACCTGAGCTGCAGGAGAGGTAGGGGTGGTGGATCGAGGCAGGGGTGTCGCAGGGGAAGAGCCACTAAAACACATTGGATTGTGGGAAGCATGTGGACTTCCAGAAGTTTTTTTTTTGATTCATAAGTGGACTTGGGCCACCGAAACAACAACTAACAATGCCAAACTAGGCGAACAGCAACACTGAGACAACAAGAAACGCACTACAGCTGACAACAAAACACTAAAAACACTGAAACCTAAAACACTGAAAGCGGAAAGCGGAAGGTTGGACTTCCAGAAGTTTGGACAGCTGAAAGCGGAACTGAGACTGCAGGGCCAGCAGGACTCGAGGAATTCCATGAAGCTGCAGCAGAAGGGCTGCCAGGACATAAGTGATTCTGTGAAGGTGCAGCAGAAGGGCCGGCAATACGGAAGGCATTCAGTGCAAGTATCAACTATGGCAAATAAGTATCCACTACATAATTTAACTTTCTATTCATAATACTTCTTGATTACAGTTATCTGCATCTTCTTTAATTTTGAATGATTTCTTATTCGCAACGGCATTCTTAGCCAGATTACGCTTTCTTTCTCTTTTCACCTTCCATTTCTTTTTGTTGAGCTGATATCCTTATGAAATGTATTAAGTCATATAACTTGTGTTTTTTTCCCTCACACAAATTAATACCTTGTGTGCAGGATACTATAAGACAACAACAAAAAACGTTGCATTCCCCACTTATTTCAAAACCCCTTTTTAAAAATGATTGTATCATATCTGAGTATCTTACTAATTGGTTCATAGATATGTGATAATATTTAAAACCAGATCCTTCAAGAAAATTAAAGACATCACTACAGTTATTAGTTGCTTCAGATCATTTGAGCTACTTTCATTAAGTACAGCAGCTTAACATGTTCAATCTATCAGAAAACACTGCCACTGAAAAACTTTTATCACTATCAGAAGCAAGAACATGGAGAGACAAACAAATGTTACTGACCTTGCGCCATTCCAGGGGGTACAGAAACCTTCGGTTCCATGCATTTATCCCGGAAAACTTTGATGTGGTACGCATCCAATTCATCTTTCTTACATTTAACCGCTGCATCAAGCTCCATACTTTTGGTCTCATACTTCTTGCGCATCTGGGCAACTGTCTCTGCAATCTCCTTATCACATTCGGAACACAGCTGTTGCTTCTGCTTAAAATAAAATTAAGTTGAAGCAATAATCACAAAACTAAAGCTTATAAGTTATAACAAAAGAAAGATAAGTCATGCCCTAACCATCTTATCATATATCTTGATGGAATGATCTGCTTCTCTTTGTATTCTTGCTAGTTCACTTTGAGGTGGATCCAAATACGAAAACACTGGCATACATGAGGACACGGTGTAATCAACTGTTGCGCCAGTAACCAAACAGGTAGCGAAGTTGGACATGGCATTTGTGGTTCTAGGATTGGGACTTGATGTTGACTGTCACTGTGTAACAGAGGCTTTTTGACCACTGTCGGCATCGACCCCTGCTGAATGCTGCAGCAGCATCTTATCTGAAGTTGAGACCACAGTATTATTGACTACAGTAGAGGGCAAAGCTGAAGGCACGTCAGGGATTACCGACTGACAAGCCCCAACTCTCCCAGCTAGCACTTGATCAGTCGATATTTCGACTCATTATTCACTACATTCGATGAAGGATAACACTTGTTCTCTCGGCAAATTGTCCACATTTGATCTCTTTTCTAGTGTTTCAGGTCATATATCACATACCTAACACTTTTGGATTGATCCGAAGCAAAGCAAATCAATTGGTGAAGATTTGGGCAAAAACAGGACAAAACGGGGAAGACGGACCTTTGCGAAGTATTTTGAACGCACAGATCTCATTTGGTGTCCAAATTGGTTGATTCAAAGCTTATTGGAAAGCTAATTCAAAGGGCTACAACTTTGTAGTTGACACAAAGAGCAGATTCGAAGGTTTAGACCTCTAAAAAGGCAATAAAAGTCAGGCTCGTGACCACTTCAGGTCACGGGCGTTACTGGCGTCACGGGCAGACTCAGAAAAACATGAAAATTGAAGACCCCGTGACGGCCCGTGACGACCTCAGGTCACGGGCGTTTGCCCCGTGACGTACCCCTATGTCACGGGCGTTACGGGCATCACGGGCACCGTCAGAAGGCAAACTTATCTGCTGATTTCCTAATTCGTTTTTGGGCCTTTTTGGGAATTGATCGATTTTTGGGCTATAAAAGAGCAACGATCAGGACGAATTTGGTGTGCTTATTTTGGAGTAAAGAAACCCTAACTTGGGAGAAGACAGAGTTCATCGCGAGATTGAGGATCAACGAGCTACATCGTCTACGGTTAACTCGTCCTTATTTCACTCTTATTACACTATTTGTGGTTTAATCGCCATGAATAGCGAGTAGTCTTCTTAATTATGGGATCCTACGGATCCCGTGCATTGTACCCAACTCTCATGTGATCAATTAACGTTTTTATTTATGCAAATCGAATATTCAATTTCATCGTGCTTAATTTATCGTTCTATGCAAGTATTTACATCAAATGGTATGTTTGCATGCTAGATCGTATTTAGGTTATATACCGAAAGGTGGATGGGCCCTAGGGATTAACCGGATGTATGAAATTGTATGAGAACCTTTAGTTTAAATAATCGAGATCGTTGATAATTCGTGGATGGACGGCGTTCAACGATTAAGATTAATCTAGATAATGATCCGTGGATGGGCGGCTTATCTAGTGTTATTTTGGTTTAATTCGATATTCGATAGCATGAATAAATTACGTGACATGATTGCATGATTAGTGGGGTTAGCACGGGTGAAGTATGGATTCTGGAATTCTTTCTCTGATAAGTACAAACCATTTAATTTTCTGTTATTTAATTTCTGCAATTTTCGTGACAACAAAACCGTTTTTATACTTGTTAATTCGGAATAGCTAAATAGGTCACTTGTTAGCTAGTATTCATATGCGTTTGTTCCTTGGATCAACCATTGGCTTACCAAGGTTATAAATTTTGTTTGACTGCAACTTGACTCCTAAAACATATAAATTGACAACTATAAAGGGTTAAAAATACGCTTGTCAAAATGGATATCGAGCTATCACACACGAGGGAAGTTCCTATGCGCCTTTTCTTATCTTTTATTTCTTCGCTTAGGGACTAAGCTCAATTTTAAGTGTGGAGTGGGTAGCACATAGTCACATACATCACATGTCACACATTCACTCTTGCATATGCTCAACCTGTCTATGTATTGCGATTGAAATCCTCCTTTTCTACGATACTCCTTGATTGATTGTCATTCTTTTGGATTTAAAGTCTAAGACAGACTTGAAATAGTTTTATTCACGTGTGTATTCTCTTCAGTCAGTATCATTGCTAGCCTTTGCCTATCACGTGTTCTACGTATTTCTTGAAGCATGTTTGAGACTTAAAATTAGTAGGCACCGGTTCAAAGCGTCTAAAAACTTAAATCTGCATCTCTTTTTCTAGGTGACCTTAGTACTAGTATGTGTTTCTATATACTTGTTGTGATTTGCATGCACCCACCTTCACTCATACACTATATTAAGTTTTAAGTGTGGAGTTAGAAAATCTGGTTTTCAATATTTTCGATCAAGAACGAAGTTCTGAATTTTCAAAAGAGGAAGAATTATTTTTGACCTCAAGCATAGTTGTTTTTGAAAGAAAAATTGCAGAAAAATACCAAGGGCAAAGTGAGAAAAGTCACCCCTTATGTGGAAAAAAAATTTGTAATATCAAGAGCAAAGTGAGAAAAGTCACCCTTTGTGTATGGAAAACAATTTTGAAACGATTTCTGCCCCCTTTTACTTGATGTAGTGTAATTCCACCTTTTCATTGTGTGCAAATCATAACTTGTCGTACGAATTCATGTACTAGAAACTAAGAGACGACCCTTGTGCTTGCACTGAAATTTTGATGCAAATTTTTGTACTATTTTTTCAAAAAATCCTTAAGCCAGACTCCTCTTCTCTTACGGGTCATTGCCTAGTCCTTGGCACTTGAGAATGAGCTTTGCGCCAAGAACCCGTGGACTATCCCTAGATAGCATAGGTGAATGGCGAGCATATTTTGTGTAACTATCCATGTCCTTTATACATTACTATAGAACTATCTAGAACATGTGATTAGTCGATTGCTAGCCGTGTATACTAGCCGTTTGAATACATGACTCATTTGATCTATGATTGTCTGACAACTTTGATGAAGATGTTTGACTTGAAGTTGAGGTAACACGATGAATCCGAGGTATGACATGACTTTACTATGACTCGTTGAGCATCATTCATGCATACACGTTAGTTAGTTGTACAGGAGATTTGTAGGTAATCCCATTCCTGAAAACCTTCACGAGACTATACTCGTCCTACGAGGGCAGCCTAGAGGTTTAAAGGCTTGATGCATACGCTATATGCATTCGTGTCCTCTACGATAGTGAGTTATCTCTTTATTTGTATGTTAGTTAGGATTGATCACATGTCACTTGAGTGGGTAGCTTATTGCTTATGACCGTTGATCATTGCATTCACTCATGTATTTATTCTGCTTTTTGTTTGACATTTGTTCGGGACGAACAAATCCTAAGTGTGGAGTGTTTTGATCAGTCGATATTTTGACTCATTATTCACTACATTCGATGAAGGATAACACTTGTTCTCCCGGCAAATTGTCCACATTTGATCTGTTTTCTAATGTTTCAGATCATATATCACATACCTAACACTTTTGGATTGATCCGAAGCAAAGCAAAGCAATTGGTGAAAATTTGGGCAAAAACAGGACAAAACGGGACAGACGGACCTTTGCGAAGTATTTTGCACGCACAGATCTCATTTGGTGTCCAAATTTCTTGATTCAAAGCTTATTGGAAAGCTAATTCAAAGGGCTACAACTGTGTAGTTGACACCAAGAAAAGATTCGAAGGTTTAGACCTCTAAAAAGGCAATGAAAGTCAGGCCCGTGACCACTTCAGGTCACGGGCGTTACGGGCGTCACGGGCAGACTCAGAAAAACGTGAAAATTAAGACCACGTGACGGCCCGTGACGACCTCAGATCACGGGCGTTTACCCCGCGACGCCCCCTATGTCACGGGCGTTACGGGCGTCACGGGCACCGTCAGAAGGCAAAATTATCTGCTGATTTCCTAATTCATTTTTGGGTCTTTTTTTTGGGAATTGATCGATTTTTGGGCTATAAAAGAGCAACGACCAGGACGAATTTGGTGTCCTTATTTTGGAGAAAAGAAACCCTAACTTGGGAGAATACAGAGTTCATCGCGAGATTGAGGATCAACGAGCTACATCGTCTACGGTTAACTCGTCCTTATTTCTCTCTTATTACACTATTTGTGGTTTAATCGCCATGAATAGCGAGTAGTCTTCTTAATTCTGGGATCCTACGGATCCCGTGCATTGTACCCAACTCTCATGTGATCAATTAACGTTTTTATTTATGCAAATCGAATATTCAATTTCATCATGCTTAATTTATCGTTCTATGCAAGTATTTACATCAAAGGATATGTTTGCATGCTAGATCGTATTTAGGTTATATACCGAAAGGTGGATGGGCCCTAGGGATTAACCGGATGTATGAAATTGTATGAGAACCTTTAGTTTAAATAATCGAGATCGTTGATAATCCGTGGATGGACGGCGTTCAACGATTAAGATTAATCTAGATAATGATCCGTGGATGGGCGGCTTATCTAGTGTTATTTTGGTTTAATTCGATATTCGATAGCATGAATAAATTACGTGACATGATTGCATGATTAGTGGGGTTAGCACTGGTGAAGTATGGATTCTGGAATTCTTTCTCTGATAAGTACAAACCATTTAATTTTCTGTTAATTAATTTCTGCAATTTTCGTGATAACAAAACCGTTTTTATACTTGTTAATTCGGAATAGCTAAATAGGTCACTTGTTAGCTAGTATTCACACGCGTTTGTTCCATGGATCGACCCTTGGCTTACCAAGGTTATAAATTTTGTTTGACTGCAACTTGACCCCTAAAACATATAAATTGACAACTATAAAGGGTTAAAAATACACTTGTCAGCACTCCAGGTTGATTTTTTAGAACTTGCTGATGTTGGAACCTTGTTTTGATGATACAAACACTTAATTAATATGTCATTTTAGTGTGCAGAAATCAAATAAAGAATAATTGCATATTGAAGTATATCTCCATCAATTAAATTGGCAGAGTAAATGAGGGATATGAATGCTGATTGAAGATGTAATTGCAAGAGTAAATGCTGATGGAAGAGCCGTTTGATTAGCAATCACTTATGGAAAGAAAGTCAAGAGATTGATTAGCTATTAAGGAAAGCATTTACACTCACGACATAAATAGTGATGCAAGCCGTTTGAATTAGTGATCAATTTGGAAAGCTAATTGAAGATGCATTAAAGAGGCGAGTCAATTGGGAATTCAAGTGATGCATTCAAAACAACAAATAAAGAGCCCAAAGCATTTGAAGAATGAAATGAAAGCCATTTAAGGAGAGCATTTACAAGCAAGTAAAACCGCAGAATTAAGAAGAAGAGTAAATGCATTTGAATACAAAGAATACATGTTGAAGAACAAGTGAAGGGTCTTCTAGCCGTTCGTATGGCCAACGTCTAGGAAGACATTCAAGAGGCTAGCATTTACAACAATCAATGAGGCCGAGTAAAGTATACTAATGAGGCCGAATATGAAGAAGCAAGATGACTTGCAAAAGAAGATGAACCTCCACTCTATATAAGGCAGTTGAAAGCACAAATTAGAGTGGGCGAAGATAGAGAGAAAAAGCTACGACATTTGAAGCAAAGGTTTGCTGAAAAAGAGAACGCACGGAGGCGAGAAGCTCGAACCAAATTACTCTATCGGATTGAGTAGTAGTCATCAAAATAGAGTCTAGTTGAAAGATCTATTTTGTAAACTCTACAAGCACATCGGAATAAAGGGTAATCAGTTCGCAAATCCTTTCAGAGCAATCTGAAAGGTAGTGGTTTTTACCTTATCATCATTGTGATAAGATTTTCCACTATACATAAGTGCGTATTTACTTTCGTCATTATTTTTCTTGCAAAAATATTTCCGCTGCTATCTGACCATCAGACGGAAACACACTCTGTGACTTCCGTCTGACAGATTTCTAACAGTAACGATCCAACACGTGGTATCAGAGCCGAGTGCTCTAGATTTATCTGTTAGCTTTGCAGGAAAAACATGTCGATTCACGATTCCTTCTGGAAACCGCCGCTACTAAAACCTGGACAATTCGACTGGTGGAAGGATCAATTTGAAGCCCATGTCTGCTCTCTGGACGGACAGCTCTGGGGGATATTCGAGACAGGACCACTTCCAATTCCACTAGACAGAACAGACCCCGCTAAACCAGTGGAAAAAGCCAAGGATAAATACACTGATGAGGACTACAAGGTTTTGGAAAAGAACGCCCGAGCAAAGAAAGTCCTTTACATGGCACTCTCACCTGGAGATCAAATCAAAGTGGCAATGTACAAGACCGCCAAGGACATGTATGATGGACTGGTAAGACTGTATGGAGGAAACCAAGATATCAAAAGGAACCGGATCCTAGCCGTTACCAAAGACTATGAGACGGTTATGCAGAAGAAAGATGAGTCCTTGGAAGACTTCTACACTTGATTCCAAGTCATAATCGGACAGCTTGATTATCTTGATGAGAAGCTACCCGAATGGAAAATCACCCATCAATTCATGCAAGCCCTAAATTCTAAATGGGATCATGTAACCTTGGCATTGCAGGCTCAAAGAGGAATCAAAGAAACCACACTGGAAGAGCTAGTAGCAAATTTACAAAGTCAAGCTGGAATCGTAGAGAGGAAGATGGCCAGGAGACAGTCTGATAAGTCTCAGGCCATTGCCCTGAAAGTTGAAAAAGCCCTCGCACAAGCAACCGAGTCATCAAATGAAGAGGAGGATGAAATAGATCTACTAACAAGAGCCCTCACTAGAGCCAACTTTGGCAGAGGACGGAACTCCAAATCAGACGGAAATCAAGGTAATTCCTTCAGGGGGAACAGGGATTCTGGAAATTCCTCCAGAGGGAACAAGAATGCTGGGTCAAATGAAAATGGAAGGAACTCAGGACAGAAGGAAGAAAGAACGTGCTATCACTGCCAGAAGAAGGGACATCTCTCCAAAGATTGCTACAGCAAAAAGAAAGGAGAGCCACCTGTCCAGAAGGGAGAAGAATCCGCCCCTAAACAAGATCATGCCATGTTTGCCGTATGGGGAGACACGGATGAAGACAGTGATGATGGAAACCATCCGAAGGAAGCCTGCTTAATGGCTAACTCTACAACTAACGAGGTAACGGATACTGATTCTTTTATTGATAAAGTATTCTCTGAATCTGATCTTGCAGAAACAATTGCTAAAGTTCTGGAAAAAACCGAGAGCTAGAGGACAGAATTGAAGAAATGCAACAGGATCATCGTGATGACATCGCAGAAAACCGCCTCTGGTCAACCAAAGCTATGCGTCTTGAAAAGGAGAAGGCAGAACACTTGTGCATATGTCATACATGTGAGGAAAGAAAGGAAGAGGTCAGTGAGCTCAGCAATGGTCTAAGACAGATGACCCTAGGAAATAGTGAGCTACCGGACTTCCAAGCCAAGATTGAAGAGCTAACTGATGAATTGAACCATCTCAGACGAGATAATGAAGAACTACTCCAGACAGTGCAAAGTCTAAGACTCGAGGATACCGCAAGGAGGGAGAATTGGCTCCGTGAACTGGAAGCAAATAGGGTAGAGGAAGTAAAGACGGACTTCAAGAAAAAGTTCGTCTGCCCAGGGCTGGGCTATGAAGCTGAAAAAGGAAAGGGAAAGATGACAGAACAAGGAGAATGTTCTCGCCAGGAAAGACGACCACAAACCATCAGACGGACAGAGAGGGAAGACAGGTCACAGAAGGAAATCAATATCCACGACAAGGACTCTGTCCCCTACAAGGCTCCAAAAGGCTATAAAATCTGGATGAATATGAATCAGAGTCATAAGCCCTCAAAGAGAGACTTTCATGCTAGAAAGGCAAAGACGACAGTTCCACCCGGCAGAAGTGAACAGGCTGTCGTCGTACCTGTGCAAAAACAATTTATAATCTCCTCACTTCAGACTGTGGATTAGAACAGCGGTAAGCAAGGGTCGAACCCAAGGGAGCTAGATGGTTACTACTTCGTTCTGTAATGGAGAAAAAAAACAAGAAACTAGAGTGAAAGTATTGGTTAGTGAACACTAAGAAGGCACGAAAATTGCTGGGGTTTAAATATCAGAGAGAAATATTCAGGTTAGGGTATTATTCAACTGTGACTTGGTTTTATCATTGATTTCTAAATATCATGTTTCTAATTCTTTTAAACCTAATAATTCAATACTCCATTCCAAGATATATCGAATTAGTGCACTACTTGTTAATAGCTCTCTAGTATCAACAAATAGCAAATAGGGGAGTTGAATTGATCAGTTAAGCTTTGCCATTCCAAGCCTCCACTTAACTTCACAATTCAATCCAAATAATGAGCACAAAAGATTTAATCGAATAACGAAACAAGCATTAAGATTCAAATCTCAAAAACATAAGTCACAATTATTTAACCCTAACCCGAATATGGGTTTTAGTTACACATC
The DNA here is from genome assembly GCA_033675215.1 of Rhodiola kirilowii. NCBI lineage: Eukaryota > Viridiplantae > Streptophyta > Magnoliopsida > Saxifragales > Crassulaceae > Rhodiola > Rhodiola kirilowii. The sequence goes on along the minus strand of CM066203.1, from coordinate 49,919,580 downwards.
GTCATAAAGAAATAATGCAGTAAATAAGAAACGAGAAAACTTCACTAATGACCGAGAATTACAAAGCACAAGTCACGGCTGTTATGGGCTGAGCTACGGTGGAGCAGTGGCGGCGCACGGAGGAGCAAGGGGAAGAGCTCGTGTGTCGTCTCTGATTTTTGAGTAGAATGGGATGATTATGGATGGCAGCACTGCTCTTCTATTTATAGGGTTTGAGAAACCCTAACTTGGTCATAAAGCTACGAAACCCTAGCGTCGCATACAAATTGGGCCGGCTGCTGGACTTTGGAACTTGGACTTTTTTTCCGAAGTACTGTTCATGGGCCGGAATTACTGTTCATCGGACACTGTTCACGCCGGAATCACTATTCACGCCGGAGTTACTATTCACGCCGGAATCACTATTCACGCCGGAGTTACTGTTCACGAGCCGAAAAACACTGTTCACGGCCATCCTTTGGTCTGATCTTCAATTGCGATGTTTCTGGCATGAAAATGCCGTCTTTTAAGCGTGATTCCTCCTAGAGCTTCCAAATCACCTGAAACACGAAACAACACTAAAAAGTAACTGTTCGCATAATAAAGTGAATGAAATGGTGGGATTTAATGACTCGACAAGTCGTATAAATACGGCTCATCAAACCACCCCACACTTAAACTTGTTCGTCCCGAACAAGGACTAGGTCATAAGAGGAAAAAATGAAGTACGAACATCACAAAGCTTCGGTCATCCTAGACGTGCTACATGGACATGAATCGATTACTCTAGATCTCGCCTGTTATGCATGCTCGCTACTAATGTCTTTGTGCTAAAACATGGGTTAAAGATACGTGTTACCTTTGGGTCGAGATGCAAATCAATTCGGATGTATCTGGAGATAGCCCTGTTTAGACCCATGAACCCTCATTCTCGGGCTCGAACTCGCTGCTATGTGGTTATGCTTTGCCGCTTTTTCTTGCACGTGATTGATTCGAGCTCCAAAGTGTTGAGAGATTTCGGTCAGCTATAGTGTCATCTGATTCGGAATTTCAATGATGCTGTCACATGAGACGTGTGGACTATCACGATGGTTGTGGATTTGTTGCTTTGTAGTGCGGATTGTGATTTGCTCGAACCGTGGTTTCTCCTCCTTTTGACGCGAGTCAAGCCGAGGGTCGCTCGTCTATTTTCCCGGCTACTCGGATTAGAAACCTTCCTGCTCTTACTCATCATCGTCCTTTCGACACGGGTCAAGTCAAGGGTCGCTTGCCTGTTTTCTCGGCTACTTGGACTAGAGCTTGGACGGTGTGAAGTTTTCCCGTCCCGACCAACCGCAAAGGGTACCGCAGCAGCGGAGCAGACTCGTACTATGTTGCCTCGAAGTGCTAGCCTCCACGAACTCCACATAACCACATATCCTGAGTTCGGCCTTTGAACGATCTGTCAAGTCTCTCTAGGGCATTGCTATCAACTCCACATCCCTGTTTATCTCAACTAACAAAGGCACGCAAAATTTTAAGATCACATGCTAGTCGCACAAATCAATTTTCACCAAGACATGCATGTAAAATCGGCTATATCTATTTCACCCAATCATTATCCACTACTGCAAGTCTAGGAAATAGTGAAGTATCATGTACAAAAATTTTAAAAATGACTCGAAACGTGCTGACTCTGTGTGGTGGGCGTGAAACAAACATGCTGACTCGATAACTGACTCTCCCACCCCACACATTTGAAATGAGCCGTGTCCTCACGGCACGACTCAAGTCAAGACACACAATGCATGCAATAAAACAAAGGGAAATAAGAATAGAGTAAGGACAGGCACTTCCCTCGTGCGTGCGTGACAATCAGAGACTACTGATAATTCTCCAGTGAGTCCTCGAAGAGCACCATTGGAGCTTGCATCGTAGCGTGAGTTTGTTGCACACCGAAAGGTCTGCGTCAATGGCATTAAGACGAATAACAGATTCCCAGGAGGTTGGAGGAGTCACAACGGTCTCACTTAAAACCCAACCTCCTTAGACTCGTAAGTCTTTGTGACAAAATCTGTAAACGCTCATGTTTCTCGACGCAACTTATTCAAGGTGTGAACTACTCATGCCGGATACAGTCTGTTGCTAACATCTTTGATACGTTCGCCTCTGTCCCTGCATAAAGATCATCTCCTTTCCCAAGTACAATGTGATGATAAGACATAATAAAATAAATGACACGTGACAATAAATGAAATGCAGATAGTGCAGGGCTGCCTCCCTGCTAGCGCCTTTATTTAACGTCGTTGGCTCGACAGTACCTCTGTAGGGATCACAAGTTAGGGTCCCATGGGCGTGTGAGGTCATATTTCTTCCCTGTCTGTCCTTCTGTTCGTCCAGTGTGCTCCTCTAGCGGTCCACTCGGCTCTGCCTTCCAATGATCAGGCGGATTCGCCTTTACATCCTTCTGAGCTGGCGAGGCCACCTTTATCATAGTCATTGGTCCATCGAGTCGTGCTCTAGTGCTTCTCCATCCTGGTCTCCACTCAAACGTGCCAAGCCTCGGTCGTTTCTTTATGTATGAGCGATTAGCATGGACGTTCAGTTCTTTATCTTCAAGAGACATCAAGTGTGCGCCCATATCAATCTTCTTCTTCTTGGCACAGATGAGTGGTTGTCTAGGAATAAGTGCTCGAGGAACAATGTTTCTACCATGCTTTCCAGGCGGCTCTTCTCGAACTGTGATGAGTGAGTACTCCATCGTTGCCTTCTCTGGCTCATGCTTTGCTTCTACTCTGCCTTCAAGCTTATCCTTGTCGATCATGTTGTCCTTAGGAGCAATCACCTGTATAGGAACTGGCAGAGGAGTGTCAGGCACTAGACTTTCTTTGACTGCTTCGACAGTGAGGACTTGCTCTGCCTCTGGTGCTGCGATAGTAAGGACTGGTTCTGTCTCGGGCATATCCGTAATGAGGTCAGTGCATATCTTGGAGAGCTCGGTAATGGGGACTGACTCGAGTGGCTCGGTCGGCTCTTCTAGAGGTGCTAGTGGCCTGTCTTCTTCCAAATATTTGGGGTAGTCCGAATTGAGCTCTTCTTCCTTCAACCATTGGTCCTCATCTTCTGCTGGTTCTATGGGCTCCGAGATAGGCTCTATTAGATCCTCTGCCATGTCCTCCCCTATTTTTGTACCGACATCTTCCTCCTGATTTCTGCTCAACTTGGATATTGTTTCTGCTAACTCGGCTGAGCCTTTATCGATGTTGGCTATATACTGGTTCAGGTATGCACTTGTCTGCTGGGTGCTAGCTGCCAGCTCTCTTACCATGTCCTCTAGTGATTTGGTTTGCTCTTGTATTGGTTTAGATCTCTTGGCCAAATCGTCTATCAAGTCCCAAATAGCACTTATGGTCATGTCATAGACCGAGCATCCTGCCTCCTCAGTGAGCCAACTCCACTCATGTGGTAACATCCCGGCGAGAAACACTTGAAGAAGATATAAGTCTGTGAATCCATGGCGCGGGCAGCTTATCACAAGGGAATCAAAGTACCGTAAGTACTCATCCAAAGTTTCATCCCGGGATTGCTCAAGGTGCATGATCTTTTCTCGGACTTCTCGTAGGGAGGGTGGTGGATAGTACTCCCCATAATTCCACGGCTCACTTCCATAGTAGGAAGACATGTTGAATCTGCAAGTGAATCAGAAAAACGTGCAAACTAGCATAGCACCGAGTAGCAAACACATACTAGCAATAAAGGGTCCCCAGGAAATTGGAGGGGTCACAGCGGTCCCACTTAAAACCCAAAATCCTTAGACTCGTAAGTCTTGGTGACAGGACCCTCTGAGAGCTAGAAAACGAAATCGAAAGAAATTGAAAACAAAAATCGAACAGTTGGGGTTTTTAAATTATAGAAGTCACCGAATAGCAAATTTCGAAATAAGCAAGAAAGAAAAATAAACGAAAAAGAAAATAAGAACAAATTTCACCGTGCTTAGCTCCCCGGCAACGGCGCCATTTTGAACAGGCTGTCGTCGTACCTGTGCAAAAACAATTTATAATCTCCTCACTTCAGACTGTGGATTAGAACAGCGGTAAGCAAGGGTCGAACCCAAGGGAGCTAGATGGTTACTACTTCGTTCTGTAATGGAGAAAAAAAACAAGAAACTAGAGTGAAAGTATTGGTTAGTGAACACTAAGAAGGCACGAAAATTGCTGGGGTTTAAATATCAGAGAGAAATATTCAGGTTAGGGTATTATTCAACTGTGACTTGGTTTTATCATTGATTTCTAAATATCATGTTTCTAATTCTTTTAAACCTAATAATTCAATACTCCATTCCAAGATATATCGAATTAGTGCACTACTTGTTAATAGCTCTCTAGTATCAACAAATAGCAAATAGGGGAGTTGAATTGATCAGTTAAGCTTTGCCATTCCAAGCCTCCACTTAACTTCACAATTCAATCCAAATAATGAGCACAAAAGATTTAATCGAATAACGAAACAAGCATTAAGATTCAAATCTCAAAAACATAAGTCACAATTATTTAACCCTAACCCGAATATGGGTTTTAGTTACACATCGTCATAAAGAAATAATGCAGTAAATAAGAAACGAGAAAACTTCACTAATGACCGAGAATTACAAAGCACAAGTCACGGCTGTTATGGGCTGAGCTACGGTGGAGCAGTGGCGGCGCACGGAGGAGCAAGGGGAAGAGCTCGTGTGTCGTCTCTGATTTTTGAGTAGAATGGGATGATTATGGATGGCAGCACTGCTCTTCTATTTATAGGGTTTGAGAAACCCTAACTTGGTCATAAAGCTACGAAACCCTAGCGTCGCATACAAATTGGGCCGGCTGCTGGACTTTGGAACTTGGACTTTTTTTCCGAAGTACTGTTCATGGGCCGGAATTACTGTTCATCGGACACTGTTCACGCCGGAATCACTATTCACGCCGGAGTTACTATTCACGCCGGAATCACTATTCACGCCGGAGTTACTGTTCACGAGCCGAAAAACACTGTTCACGGCCATCCTTTGGTCTGATCTTCAATTGCGATGTTTCTGGCATGAAAATGCCGTCTTTTAAGCGTGATTCCTCCTAGAGCTTCCAAATCACCTGAAACACGAAACAACACTAAAAAGTAACTGTTCGCATAATAAAGTGAATGAAATGGTGGGATTTAATGACTCGACAAGTCACAGAAGGAAATCAATATCCACGACAAGGACTCTGTCCCCTACAAGGCTCCAAAAGGCTATAAAATCTGGATGAATATGAATCAGAGTCATAAGCCCTCAAAGAGAGACTTTCATGCTAGAAAGGCAAAGACGACAGTTCCACCCGGCAGAAGCAAGTACGTAAATCTTATATGCCATAGAATCTGCTGGAACTGTGGGCAGTCTAGACACTACAGAGCTGAATGCCAAAGACTAAGGGAAATAGATGAGAGGAATAGCCGCTGGATGAATGCTAAAAGACGTCCCTCAAATGACGTCCATCGGAGGAAAGTCAACACCTACAGGGAGAAGAACAGAAGCGACCACTTCCGTCCGCACCATGATTCGGCCATCTTTTGCAAACCAAGGAAGACGCCCATGCGAAAGATAGACTTGACTAACTATGATGCTCATTACTCTTACTACTCTGTTCCTATTGCAAAATTCATCCCTAAGCCCAGTAAGCCCAAGCTTGTCTGGGTTCGTAAAAACTGATCTTTCTTTTGCAGAATGGAGTGAGGTCCCATCCCAGGTACTTGGACAGCGGATGCTCAAGACATATGACGGGAAATCCAGAATGGTTCGACTCACTCCACAAAACTTCCGGAGATAGCATAATCTCCGGAAACAAAAGCAAGGGAAATGTGATTGCAATAGGAGAGGTAAGAATTTCGGATACCATCCGAATCAAACAGGTTAGTCTAGTAGAAAACTTGAAATACAATCTACTAAGTGTGTCTCAGTTATGTCAATATGGCAAAAATCTTGTTACATTCAATTCTAATGATTGTTTTGTAAGAAGCAATGAGACAGGGAAGACAGTCCTAAGAGGAATCCGTGTGAACGAAATTTACATTGTCGACCCAGAATTCGTCCCAGAAGAGGAACTGTGCCTGGTAAGCATAGCTGAAAACACCATCCTCTGGCATAGGAGGTTTGGACATGCAAGCGTGAAACTACTGCATAAACTCCATCAGAAGAAATTGGTGGTTGGTTTACCCAAGATGGAAAGTGCATCAGCACAGGTATGTAGTGCATGTGTCACAGGGAAGCAGGCACGGACATCATTCACATCAAAGCAAACTGTGAGCACCTCTGCACCATTGGACATGGTTCACATGGACTTGTGTGGACCTGTAAACGTCACTAGCCGTGGAGGAAACAGGTATATCTTTGTCATAGTTGATGACTACTCCAGGTACACATGGACCTTATTCCTACACACCAAAGATCATACATTCTGTGAATTTGAAGCTTGGTTGAAATTGGTAGAAAATAAGTTAAATCGCAGGTTAACATCTATTCGTACTGATACCGGAACTGAGTTTCGGAACTCGCAGTTTCTCTCGTTATGCAGGGAAAAAGGCATCGATCACAACTTTTCCGCCCCACGGACACCACAACAGAATGGTGTTGTTGAACGAAAGAATAGAACCCTGGAGGACATGTCACGTACTATGCTAATTGCTAGTGGAGTTCCAAAAGGCTTTTGGGCGGAAGCAGTTTATGCCGCGAGTTATATCCTAAACAGAGCATCACTGCGATCCATGATAGGGAAAACTCCATATGAACTATTACGTGGAAGAAAACCTAATATTTCCCACTTGAAGATATTTGGATGCAGGTGTTTCGTCCACAACAATGGCAAGGAGAACCTGGGAAAGTTTGATGCTAGGAGTGATGAAGGAGTCTTCGTTGGATACTCCAGTCACAGCAAAGCCTACAAAGTCTTTAACCTAAGGCTAGAACAAGTTGAGGAAAGCGTACATGTGAGATTCGACGAAACGGAAATGGCTGGTCTAAGGATAAAGGATTCCTCAACAACTGCCATGCGAGACGCTGGAGAACTCCAGTTCGTAGATGAATCAGATCCTGATTGGGAACCGCCATCACCAACTAACGACATCCCTCCCACGGAAGTCCAACAATTGAACAATGCACCTCCAGTGAATCAAACGGATATTGCTGAAATACAAGTTCCAGCAGATGGACAAGTCCAGCATGTCCCTGAGGTGACTGTTAACGCTGAAATCCCTGGGGAGGAAGAGATGACTACTGAACCCATCCCTGCAAACCCTGAGGGGGAAGTAAGAACCACTCGCTATGGACGACAGACTCGTCGGCCAGACAGACTGGGAGACTACCAATGCTACATCTCTCAGCAAGAGGTAAACCTTAATAGTTTATGTCAATTTTGTGGATTTGCCTCTTTTGTTTCTCTTGCAGAACCAAAGACGACTGCGGAAGCTCTTAAAGACCCAGAATGGGTCAATGCCATGCAAGAGGAACTGCACCAATTCGAGAGGAACAAAGTGTGGCGTCTAGTTCCGACACCCAAAGATAAGAACGTGATTGGAACAAAATGGGTCTTCAGAAACAAGTTGGACGACAAGGGAACCGTCGTAAGGAACAAAGCCCGTCTGGTGGTCAAAGGATACAACCAACAAGAAGGAATTGACTATGATGAGACATTCGCTCCAGTTGCAAGGTTAGAAGCAATCAGAATGCTTATAGCTTATTCAACCTACCATGGTTTCACCTTGCAACAGATGGACGTTAAGACGACATTTCTGAATGGAATACTAAAGGAGGAAGTATATGTAAGCCAAACTCCAGGATTTGAAGATAAAAGCTATCCCAACCATGTCTACATACTGGACAAGGCTTTATACGGACTGAAGCAAGCACCTCGCGCTTGGTATGAGAGACTCTCTCTGTTCCTTCTGTCACACGGATATAGCAGGGGGGAAGTGGACAAGACTCTCTTCCTTCTGAAGGAAGGGACTGACACTCTAGTGGTTCAGGTATATGTTGATGATATTATCTTTGGTTCAACTAACCCTAGACTTGTCAAAAAGTTCACAGATCTGATGTCAAGCAAATTCGAGATGAGCATGGTGGGGGAATTGAAGTACTTTCTAGGACTTCAAGTAGCACAAGGGGAAGATGGAACTCGGATCCATCAGCAGAAGTACATAAAAGAAATTCTGAAGAAGTTTGGGATGGATTCCGCGAAAACATGTGCCACACCCATGTCTCCAAATGACACGCTAGCAAAGGACGAGTCATCCCTCCAAGTGGATCCGACTCTATACAGGGGGATGATAGGTTCACTCTTATATCTTACAGCTAGCAGACCTGACATCTTATTCAGTGTATGTCTATGTGCTAGATTCCAGACGGATCCTAGAGAGACACATGTCAAAGCCGTGAAAAGAATCTTGAGATACCTGAAAGGGACAGACGACTTGTGCCTATTCTATCCGACGGGAGGAGACTTACGTCTGACGGCTTACACAGATGCTGACTATGCAGGATGCAGAACAGACAGGAAGTCCACCTCAGGAATGGCGCAGTTTCTTGGACCATGTTTGATCTCGTGGGGATCTAAGAAACAGTCTTCTATTGCATTATCCACTGCTGAGGTAGAATATATCGCAACTGCTGCTTGCTGCGCACAATTGCTATGGATAAAACAACAGCTAAGTGATTACGGGGTTAATCTTGAATGCGTTTCTATCTTGTGTGATAATACAAGTGCCATCAATATTTCGAAAAATCCAGTACAGTTTTCACGCACTAAACACATCGAAATTCGATATCACTTTTTACGTGACTGTGTAGAGTAAGGCACTATTGCCATGAAACACTGTAGGACTGAGGAGCAAATCGCGGACATTTTTACGAAAGCATTGCACAGGGAACCCTATGAGAAGCTAAGGCTTGAACTAGGTATGACTTCCCTCCCATAGTCTGTACTCCATGTTGAATTCCCTCGATGATTGGCTAGACTAGTCTGCATGATAGATTGCCGTGTATGAAGCTACTGCGTATGTAGTTAATAACTATGTGAAAGTTGCTCTATGAGGTCACCACTGCATGCATGTTAAATGAGATTACTAGCTAGCAAATATCATGAGCATGACACATATTTCTTTGCAGCCCAAAAGAGACTTCCTAATTTGAACCCACAATATAAGCCAAGGAAGTACTCTAAGACTAACCATAGCCTATTATGTGTGGAGAACAAATGTTTAGCCCGTTGATGGTCAAATTATTTTCTTGGTCTTCTCCACACTACATGAAATTGCTTTGTCATGATTCGGTGAACTCTTATTTCTTGGTTGTGTGGTGTTTTATTGTACCACTTGGGTAAACCTACCACACCACACCCAAACCTTGTGAAAACCATGAGACGGAATCAGGGTTAACTCAGCATTGGTTCAGACTGGTTCCATCAGATGGATTGTGGCTGGTTCAATCAGATGGAGTGTTAGTAAGTGCCGTTTTGGAGGGTTAGCGGCTGCCATCAAGAAAAGAAGTTAAAGATGATACTTGATGACGATTAGAATGACCCGTATGGTGAAAAGAAAGCTGCGTTTGTAGCACAGTCATCATCACTAAGTCACTTCGGACTTGATGGCTGATGGTCTTTATGGCATGGAAAAATAGCAAGGTCTCGATATTTGAACAAGCTGGAGCAACTAGGGTTTTAAATACCCGTAGAATGGCCATGTGGCAGTAAACTGTGGAGTGAATTCAAAATTTGGGAGTTGCACGTGGCGGCTTAACTATTACCTAACTCCAGATTTGGAAGGAGATTTAAATGTGCCGTTTCTTTTGGAAGTCAAAAATTAAATCTTGCGAGATTTGAGGATGCCGATTGGAATTCATAAATTGAAAAAGAAATTTCTAGGGCTTCTCACAGTATAAAGAAGAGAAGCAAAGACGGAATCTTGGCATCTATCAGTCAGAAGTTGACTGGGTGAAGGACTTGAGGAGCAAAGTTGATATTCTTGAAACATTGCCAGATCTGCCGAAGGGAGCTGAGGATTCTGCAGATGTGAATCCGGGGCACTAAATTCAAATCAAGGAAGAGCTGAAGGAGCTGAATAGTCAGTTGATATTTGTCGCAACTAAGGTGGTTGATCAGTTGAAGACCGTGTTCCGCAGTTAACTCTGGATCTGTCTCATGGTTGCCCCTTTCCTTCCATCCCCACCATATCTACTACCTATTTTTGATGACTTTTCTTTCGTTGTCATGCTCAGTGTCTGCCTGGTAGTATTTAAATTTTCAGTATGTTGTGTGTGTTCCCTCCGGGCCACTTTTGCCCTTTATTGATGAAGTATGCAGTTTCTTTCCATCACATGGATGTCTTTGATTGCATTCTTTTTGATGATGCCAAAAGGGGAAGAGACAATGAGTGCATTCCTTGAGGGGGAAGTCACTACTGAAAACAAACTGAATGTCCATCTAAGGGGGATGGTATCAGAGGGGGAACTGTTAAGCGGTCGTAGAATATGTCTGCCTAACTAAAATTGATTGCATATCTATCTGATGGAATTGTGATAGTGTGGTATACTTGTCATGGATTTCTTATCTTTTGAAGAAGTGTTTGTCATCATCAAAAAGAAGGAATTTGGTATGCAGAGACAATGAGTGCATTCCTTGAGGGGGAAGTCACTACTGAAAACAAACTGAATGTCCATCTAAGGGGCATGGTATCAGAGGGGGAACTGTTAAGCGGTCGTAGAATATGTCTGCCTAACTAAAATTGATTGCATATCTATCTGATGGAATTGTGATAGTGTGGTATACTTGTCATGGATTTCTTATCTTTTCAAGAAGTGTTTGTCATCATCAAAAAGGGGGAATTTGTTGGAACCTTGTTTTGATGATACAAACACTTAATTAATATGTCATTTTAGTGTGCAGAAATCAAATAAAGAATAATTGCAGATTGAAGTATATCTCCATCAATTAAATTGGCAGAGTAAATGAGGGATATGAATGCTGATTGAAGATGTAATTGCAAGAGTAAATGCTGATGGAAGAGCCGTTTGATTAGCAATCACTTATGGAAAGAAAGTCAAGAGATTGATTAGCTATTAAGGAAAGCATTTACACTCACGACATAAATAGTGATGCAAGCCGTTTGAATTAGTGATCAATTTGGAAAGCCAATTGAAGATGCATTAAAGAGGCGAGTCAATTGGGAATTCAAGTGATGCATTCAAAACAACAAATAAAGAGCCCAAAGCATTTGAAGAATGAAATGAAAGCCATTTAAGGAGAGCATTTACAAGCAAGTAAAACCGCAGAATTAAGAAGAAGAGTAAATGCATTTGAATACAAAGAATACATGTTGAAGAACAAGTGAAGGGTCTTCTAGCCGTTCGTATGGCCAACGTCTAGGAAGACATTCAAGAGGCTAGCATTTACAACAATCAATGAGGCCGAGTAAAGTATACTAATGAGGCCGAATATGAAGAAGCAAGATGACTTGCAAAAGAAGATGAACCTCCACTCTATATAAGGCAGTTGAAAGCACAAATTAGAGTGGGCGAAGATAGAGAGAAAAAGCTACGACATTTGAAGCAAAGGTTTGCTGAAAAAGAGAACGCACGGAGGCGAGAAGCTCGAACCAAATTACTCTATCGGATTGAGTAGTAGTCATCAAAATAGAGTCTAAGTGAAAGATCTATTTTGTAAACTCTACAATCACATCGGAATAAAGGGTAATCAGTTCGCAAATCCTTTCAGAGCAATCTGAAAGGTAGTGGTTTTTACCTTATCATCATTGTGATAAGGTTTTCCACTATACATAAGTGCGTATTTACTTTCGTCATTATTTTTCTTGCAAAAATATTTCCGCTGCTATCTGACCATCAGACGGAAACACACTCTGTGACTTCCGTCTGACAGATTTCTAACAGTAACGATCCAACACATGGTATCAGAGCTGAGTGCTCTAGATTTATCTGTTAGCTTTGCAGGAAAAACATGTCGATTCACGATTCCTTCTGGAAACCGCCGCTACTAAAACCTGGAAAATTCGACTGGTGGAAGGATCAATTTGAAGCCCATGTCTGCTCTCTGGACGGACAGCTCTGGGGGATATTCGAGACAGGACCACTTCCAATTCCACTAGACAGAACAGACCCCGCTAAACCAGTGGAAAAAGCCAAGGATAAATACACTGATGAGGACTACAAGGTTTTGGAAAAGAACGCCCAAGCAAAGAAAGTCCTTTACATGGCACTCTCACCTGGAGATCAAATCAAAGTGGCAATGTACAAGACCGCCAAGGACATGTATGATGGACTGGTAAGACTGTATGGAGGAAACCAAGATATCAAAAGGAACCGGATCCTAGCCGCTACCAAAGACTATGAGACGGTTATGCAGAAGAAAGATGAGTCCTTGGAAGACTTCTACACTAGATTCCAAGTCATAATCGGACAGCTAGAGTATCTTGATGAGAAGCTACCCGAATGGAAAATCACCCATCAATTCATGCAAGCCCTAAATTCTAAATGGGATCATGTAACCTTGGCATTGCAGGCTCAAAGAGGAATCAAAGAAACCACACTGGAAGAGCTAGTAGCAAATTTACAAAGTCAAGCTGGAATCGTAGAGAGGAAGATGGCCAGGAGACAGTCTGATAAGTCTCAGGCCATTGCCCTGAAAGTTGAAAAAGCCCTCGCACAAGCAACCGAGTCATCAAATGAAGAGGAGGATGAAATAGCTCTACTAACAAGAGCCCTCACTAGAGCCAACTTTGGCAGATGACGGAACTCCAAATCAGACGGAAATCGAGGTAATTCCTTCAGGGGGAACAGGGATTCTGGAAATTCCTCCAGAGGGAACAAGAATGCTGGGTCAAATGAAAATGGAAGGAACTCAGGACAGAAGGAAGAAAGAACGTGCTATCACTGTCAGAAGAAGGGACATCTCTCCAAAGATTGCTACAGCAAAAAGAAAGGAGAGCCACCTGTCCAGAAGGGAGAAGAATCCGCCCCTAAACAAGATCATGCCATGTTTGCCGTATGGGGAGACACGGATGAAGACAGTGATGATGGAAACCATCCGAAGGAAGCCTGCTTAATGGCTAACTCTACAACTAACGAGGTAACGGATACTGATTCTTTTATTGATAAAGTATTCTCTGAATCTGATCTTGCAGAAACAATTGCTAAAGTTCTGGCAAAAAACCGAGAGCTAGAGGACAGAATTGAAGAAATGCAACAGGATAATCGTGATGACATCGCAGAAAACCGCCTCTGGTCAACCAAAGCTATGCGTCTTGAAAAGGAGAAGGCAGAACACGTGTGCATATGTCATACATGTGAGGAAAGAAAGGAAGAGGTCAGTGAGCTCAGCAATGGTCTAAGACAGATGACCCTAGAAAATAGTGAGCTACCGGACTTCCAAGCCAAGATTGAAAAGCTAACTGATGAATTGAACCATCTCAGACGAGATAATGAAGAACTACTCCAGACAGTGCAAAGTCTAAGACTCGAGGATACCGCAAGGAGGGAGAATTGGCTCCGTGAACTGGAAGCAAATAGGGTAGAGGAAGTAAAGACGGACTTCAAGAAAAAGTTCGTCTGCCCAGGGCTGGGCTATGAAGCTGAAAAAGGAAAGGGAAAGATGACAGAACAAGGAGAATGTTCTCGCCAGGAAAGACGACCACAAACCATCAGACGGACAGAGAGGGAAGACAGGTCACAGAAGGAAATCAATATCCACGACAAGGACTCTGTCCCCTACAAGGCTCCAAAAGGCTATAAAATCTGGATGAATATGAATCAGAGTCATAAGCCCTCAAAGAGAGACTTTCATGCTAGAAAGGCAAAGACGACAGTTCCACCCGGCAGAAGTAAGTACGTAAATCTTATATGCCATAGAATCTGCTGGAACTGTGGGCAGTCTGGACACTACAGAGCTGAATGCCAAAGACTAAGGGAAATAGATGAGAGGAATAGCCGCTGGATGAATGCTAAAAGACGTCCCTCAAATGACGTCCATCGGAGGAAAGTCAACACCTACAGGGAGAAGAACAGAAGCGACCACTTCCGTCCGCACCATGATTCGGCCATCTTTTGCAAACCAAGGAAGACGCCCATGCGAAAGATAAACTTGACTAACTATGATGCTCATTACTCTTACTACTCTGTTCCTATTGCAAAATTCATCCCTAAGCCCAGTAAGCCCAAGCTTGTCTGGGTTCGTAAAAACTGATCTTTCTTTTGCAGAATGGAGTGAGGTCCCATCCCTGGTACTTGGACAGCGGATGCTCAAGACATATGACGGGAAATCCAGAATGGTTCGACTCACTCCACAAAACTTCCGGAGATAGCATAATCTCCGGAAACAAAAGCAAGGGAAATGTGATTGCAATAGGAGAGGTAAGAATTTCGGATACCATCCGAATCAAACAGGTTAGTCTAGTAGAAAACATGAAATACAATCTACTAAGTGTGTCTCAGTTATGTCAATATGGCAAAAATCGTGTTACATTCAATTCTAATGATTGTTTTGTAAGAAGCAATGAGACAGGGAAGACAGTCCTAAGAGGAATCCGTGTGAACGAAATTTACATTGTCGACCCAGAATTCGTCCCAGAAGAGGAACTGTGCCTGGTAAGCATAGCTGAAAACACCATCCTCTGGCATAGGAGGTTTGGACATGCAAGCGTGAAACTACTGCATAAACTCCATCAGAAGAAATTGGTGGTTGGTTTACCCAAGATGGAAAGTGCATCAGCACAGGTATGTAGTGCATGTGTCACAGGGAAGCAGGCACGGACATCATTCACATCAAAGCAAACTGTGAGCACCTCTGCACCATTGGACATGGTTCACATGGACTTGTGTGGACCTGTAAACGTCACTAGCCGTGGAGGAAACAGGTATATCTTTGTCATAGTTGATGACTACTCCAGGTACACATGGACCTTATTCCTACACACCAAAGATCATACATTCTGTGAATTTGAAGCTTGGTTGAAATTGGTAGAAAATAAGTTAAATCGCAGGTTAACATCTATTCGTACTGATAACGGAACTGAGTTTCGGAACTCGCAGTTTCTCTCGTTATGCAGGGAAAAAGGCATCGATCACAACTTTTCCGCCCCACGGACACCACAACAGAATGGTGTTGTTGAACGAAAGAATAGAACCCTGGAGGACATGTCACGTACTATGCTAATTGCTAGTGGAGTTCCAAAAGGCTTTTGGGCGGAAGCAGTTTATGCCGCGAGTTATATCCTAAACAGAGCATCACTGCGATCCATGATAGGGAAAACTCCATATGAACTATTACGTGGAAGAAAACCTAATATTTCCCACTTGAAGATATTTGGATGCAGGTGTTTCGTCCACAACAATGGCAAGGAGAACCTGGGAAAGTTTGATGCTAGGAGTGATGAAGGAGTCTTCGTTGGATACTCCAGTCACAGCAAAGCCTACAAAGTCTTTAACCTAAGGCTAGAACAAGTTGAGGAAAGCGTACATGTGAGATTCGACGAAACGGAAATGGCTGGTCTAAGGATAAAGGATTCCTCAACAACTGCCATGCGAGACGCTGGAGAACTCCAGTTCGTAGATGAATCAGATCCTGATTGGGAACCGCCATCACCAACTAACGACATCCCTCCCACGGAAGTCCAACAATTGAACAATGCACCTCCAGTGAATCAAACGGATATTGCTGAAATACAAGTTCCAGCAGATGGACAAGTCCAGCATGTCCCTGAGGTGACTGTTAACGCTGAAATCCCTGGGAAGGAAGAGATGACTACTGAACCCATCCCTGCAAACCCTGAGGGGGAAGTAAGAACCACTCGCTATGGACGACAGACTCGTCGGCCATACAGACTGGGAGACTAGCAATGCTACATCTCTCAGCAAGAGGTAAACCTTAATAGTTTATGTCAATTTTGTGGATTTGCCTCTTTTGTTTCTCTTGCAGAACCAAAGACGACTGCGGAAGCTCTTAAAGACCCAGAATGGGTCAATGCCATGCAAGAGGAACTGCACCAATTCGAGAGGAACAAAGTGTGGCGTCTAGTTCCGACACCCAAAGATAAGAACGTGATTGGAACAAAATGGGTCTTCAGAAACACGTTGGACGACAAGGGAACCGTCGTAAGGAACAAAGCCCGTCTGGTGGTCAAAGGATACAACCAACAAGAAGGAATTGACTATGATGAGACATTCGCTCCAGTTGCAAGGTTAGAAGCAATCAGAATGCTTATAGCTTATTCAACCTACCATGGTTTCACCTTGCAACAGATGGACGTTAAGACGACATTTCTGAATGGAATACTAAAGGAGGAAGTATATGTAAGCCAAACTCCAGGATTTGAAGATAAAAGCTATCCCAACCATGTCTACATACTGGACAAGGCTTTATACGGACTGAAGCAAGCACCTCGCGCTTGGTATGAGAGACTCTCTCTGTTCCTTCTGTCACACGGATATAGCAGGGGGGAAGTGGACAAGACTCTCTTCCTTCTGAAGGAAGGGACTGACACTCTAGTGGTTCAGGTATATGTTGATGATATTATCTTTGGTTCAACTAACCCTAGACTTGTCAAAAATTTCACAGATCTGATGTCAAGCGAATTCGAGATGAGCATGGTGGGGGAATTGAAGTTAAGTTGGACTTGGACTACTCTGACCCTCAACTCTCTCAGTCTTCAGTTAAGTTGGACTTTTTTTAAAATGATCTGTTTTCAGTTTCAAATATTCGAAATGACCCATGTGAGTTTGCACTTTCAAAAATGACCTGTTTTTAATAACACCGGATCCTGGGGATCCGGTTTTTAGTGTTTTTTACAAAATCGGTTTCCTAGGATCCGGTGTTATGTGCAAACAAGAATACGTGGAGTTCTCTCATTGGAACGCGCACATAACATCGGATCCTGGGGAACCGGTTTTATAAAAAAAAACAGAAAACCAAATCCTAAGTAACCGATTTTCTAATATTTTGAAACCTATTTGGGTCATTTTAAAAAAAACTCGTTAAGTTGAGGAGGTTGCGAGTTCTTCTTCAGTCTCTCAATCGACTCATTCGTTGTTGCTGCTTTGAATCATTTTCAGGTAAAAATTAAAATTCCTAACCACATCAACATTCATAATACAAAATCAGAAAGAAAAGAGAAAAAGAGAACTTACCAAAACCCTAACCCGCTCCAAGCCCCCAGCTTCACCACGATCAGACTGAAATTAACGGAAAGCCAAAATTGGAAACACATCAAGTAGACCCGTTCAAATCCAGTCAAATCTCACCGGTTCTATTTCAGATGGACCGAAATTGACCGGTTCAATTGGAAATGAAATCGGAATCTTCTGGAATCAAAACCCAGCGTGCATTACTACTAAAGCCCTATTGCGCAGCAACGATTCCTTCATTTCCTCAGTCGTTGGGTATCACTCCGCAACTGTTGCCGGCATGCGCTTTTAAAATTTTCCGATCATGGCGTCAGCAATTGCACTCTTCACCGCCTCTGCCTTCAGCTCTCCAAAGCAGGTATCTAAATTTTTTTCCTATATTTTTTTGTCGGGATTGGTTGATGTGGAGTTATGTTTTTATTGTTAATCCAGACGAGTTTGAGGCGTGAGAGCGGTCAACAGGCGCAAAAATTGAGTTACAGGCCATCAGGCAGTCGCTTTACCGTTAGAGCTGCTTCAAAGGAGATTGCGTTTGACCAGAAGTCAAGAGCCGCTCTTATAGATGCTCACCGGAGCAAGATGGAATCCGATCGTCAAGGAATCGAGAAGATCGGAGAACGAATTAATCTGGCTAGGGTTTGAATTTGGGGAAGAACACAGGCGGGAACTTTTTGTATATTGACTTAACCAAAATGAATACAAAAGTCTGTATTTGTACAGACAAGGAAAAGACAAATAACTCCCTACACAATGACTTAATACAAGACTAACCCTAACTTAAATACAAAACCACCTATGAAGATTATAATACTGACAATACCCCCTCAAGTTGGACTGTGTAAGAAATTACTTACATCCAATTTGGACGAGAGGTAGGTCAGGCGATCTGACGAAAGGGGTTTTGTAAGTAAGTCGGCCGGTTGCTCGACAGTGCTGATCGAGGTCGGGAAAAGGAAACCCGAGTTGACGTGATGGCGGACGAAGTGACAGTCAATCTCGACGTGCTTTGTTCGTTCGTGAAATACAGGATTTCGGGCGATATGAATCGCAGCCAGACTATCACAAAAGACTGGAACAGGTGTCGGAACTCGTACTCGCAGGTCAGCAAGAAGTCGGACAAGCCAGATGACTTCACCACAGGCACCGGCCAAAGCCCGGTATTCAGATTCTGCAGATGACCGCGCAATAACAACTTGTTTCTTTGTCTTCCAAGAAACAAAGGAGGAGCCAAGAATTATGCAATAACCACTGACAGATCGTCGACTGGTAGGACAACTCGCCCAGTCAGCGTCATAATATGCAGTTAAATGAAGGGCTTAGTTGGAAGGGAAAAACAACCCCTGCGCCGGTGCCAACTTGATAAATCAAAGAACTCGATGAGTTACACGGAGATGATATTCATTGGGATTCTGCATGAATTGGCTGAGCACATGAACTGGGAAGGCGAGGTCTGGCCCAGTATGGTTAGATAAATAAGACGACCAACAAGGCGACAATAGACCGAAGCATCAGGTAACAAAGGAGCTGAAGAAAGTCCTAGACTATGTTTCACTTCTATGGGAGTCTTAACATGCTTGCAATCAGTGAACTGATATTCATCAAGCATATCAAGAACATATTTGCGCTGGTTGAGAAAAATCCCTTCGGAGGACCGAGCCACTTCCAAGCCAAGAAAATACTTAAGGTGACCCAAATCCTTTATTTGAAACTTGTCGTGTATGAATTGTTTTACCTTGTGGATTAACTCTGATGATGTTCCAGTCAAAACTACATCATCCACATAGAAGAGAAGGATCAAGAAATCTCCATATGTGGTCATAGTGAAGAGGGAATAGTCATTGAGACTTTAGACGAAACCAAACTCCACCAGAGCATCACTGAATCTAGAGAACCACTGATGAGAAGCCTGTTTCAACCCATAGATGCTGCGTTGAAGTTTACAGACCAATCCCCTTTGCTTCGCTTGAGGATAAAAGTCGGGAGGTAACCTCATGTGAACGTCTTCATCAAGGAGACCATGAAGAAAGGCGTTATTGATGTCTAATTGATACAAAGGCCAACTCCGGACAGCTGCTACTGCGAGGACACAGCGAACTGTTATCATTTTAACCACCGGTGCAAAGGTGTCATGGTAGTCATTTCCTTCAATTTGAGTAAAGCCCTTAGCGACAAGACGAGCCTTGTACCTTTCAACGGTGCCATCTGAATGATGTTTGATCTTGAATACCCATTTACAATCTACAGCTTGTTTTTCAGCAGGTAGAGTAGTGAGAGTCCAAGTATGATTTTGTTCTAGCGCTGTAATTTCTTTTTGCATGGCCTCTTGCCACAGCTTGTCCTTGGATGCCTGTGTATAAATTTTAGGCTCTTTATGAGTAGAAAGCAATCCAAGGAAGTGTCTGTGAATTTTGGAGCAGTGATCATATGTAATTTGTTTGTCAAGTGAATGAGGAGAAGTGTTGATCAAAACCGTATTGCTTTGATAATCTTTCATCCACCCAGGCTGTCGAGAAATTCTTTGTGATTTTCTAATGTCAACATGAACAGAAGCTGAACCATCTGATCTTGATATTTCACTGTTACTGTTGTTGTTACCAAAACCAGAAACATCACTGTTACTGTGACTTTCTTGTACAGGGGAAACTAAATCTGCATCAAAAAATTCTGAGTTATCTTCATCCACTGCATAATCAGGCCAGGCATTAGTAACAGTCATGTTGTTATCAGAAATATCACCAACTGCACGAGGCACTATAGGTACAGCCACAGAGGAATTAACATCAACTAAATTTTGTGCCTTCAGCTTGAATGGAAATATATCCTCAAAAAAATGCACATCTCTGCTAACCATCATCTTATGAGAAGTAAGACAATAGACCTTATAGGCCTTCTTCCCATAAGGATACCCAAGGAAGACACAAGGATGAGCCCTTGGATCCATCTTATCCCTAAACTTTAGTAAAGTGTTTACATAGCATAAACATCCAAACACTTTCAGATTAACCAAAGAGGGAATTGAACCAAAAATAACTTCAAATGGGGTTTTACCACCAAGAACAGGAGAAGGTGTTCTGTTAAGGATGTAGGCAGCAGTTAGTATGCTATCCCCCAGAATGATTTACGAACATTGGCCTGAATTCTGAGTGATCTTGCTACGTCAAGAATGTGCCTATGCTTCCTCTCCACAATACCATTCTGCTGAGGTGTATAAGCACATCTGCTTTGATGAATACAACCTCTCAAGTTCAGAAAAGCAGTTAGTCTTGTGCTGAAAAACTCACCAGCATTATCTGATCTTAAAGTCTTAATCTTCCTTTGGAACTGAGTCTCAACCAAAGCAAAAAATTGCATTAATAGGTCTGCTACCTCAGATTTATTCCTCATCAGGTATACCCATACTCCTCTAGACTTATCATCAACGATGGTCAAAAAGTAATGAGCTCCACTCAGAGTCTCAACAGGGAAAGGACCCCAAACATCACAATGAATCATCTCAAAAATATCAGAAGATACATGATTACTCAAAGGAAACTTTAATCTGCTTTGCTTAGCTAAAGGGCACACATCACAGTGAATATCATTCGTCTTGGTATTTAAATGAGGAACATACTTACACAATAAAGTGTTCATCCTATCAAATGACATATGACCCATTCTATTATGCCAAGTCTGAGCAGATACCTTATTAACAACAGCTGAATTCACTATTTTGTTGTTGTTGGAATCCTTAACTTGAAACAATCCTCTAACCATTTCACCAATCTCCAAAATGATCTTCCTTGCTGAGTCCTGAATTATGCATTTACCTTTAGTAAAGATAACTGAACACAAGGTGTCCTTAACAAGCTTACTGACTGATAGCAAGTTGTACTTGAAATCAGAGGCATACAGAACATCAAGTAAAATTAAAGCAGGTTTCAACTGATATTTGCCAGCAGAATCAACCACAATAGTATTCCCATCAGGCAGACTAATGTGGCACTTCTTTGGCAATGTATACATGTCAACCAACAAGCTTTTGTCACAAATAAAATGGTCAGTTGCACCACTGTCAACAATCCAACTGTGCTTGGCAATGGAATGCAATACTAGACTACAAATACCTGCCATATGGCATTGGCTCTCTCTAATATCAGCAGTTCCCTGGTGCTGTTGCTTAATCATATTCCACATTTAATTAACCTGCTCAGTGGTAAAAGGATTAGAAGCACCAAAAATAGTAATAAAAGAAGATTGAGAATTGTTACCAACAGTCTTAGAACCATTCTCAGAAGGACTGTGTGTAACATTGTTTGCAGCAGTTGAACCTTTGCCTTTGTGAAGTCTATGACCTGGTGGATATCCATTCAACTTATAACAATTCTCCCTAGCGTGGCCATTAAATTGGCAGTAGGTGCAATGGGGCCTCTGCTTCATTTTGCCAACAGGATTTCCTCCAGCTCTTTGAGTCTGCATCTGCTGCTTGTGTGTGGATTCTTGTTGGACATACATAGCAGAAGCTTTAATGCAAACAGCTTTGGCCACAGTCCTCTCAAACTCATTGGTTGTGACCATATCATAAACCACATCCAAGCTAGGTAGCTCCCTCAAGGCTATGATGTGTGTCCTGATATGAGTAAAAGACTCATGGAGTCCCATGAGAAATTTGATGACTCTTCCTTCTTCCTTTTCCTGATCATAAAATGCTTTAGTCTCTTGACATTTAGAACAATCATCAGCTACAGCACACATTTTGTATTTCCTCATGGAGTCCAACTCATGCCACAAATTCACTAGTTTCTCATGATAACTAGACACATCCATATCCCCTTGCATAAGGTTTGCAATCTCCTGCTGAAGTGAGAACTTTCTGGATACGTTCGAGCCTCCATATTTCATATTCAGACTCTTCCAAGCCACAACAACATTTTCAAAGTGTAGGATTTGACCTACTACATTCTTCGAAACTGAATTGAGAATCCACGTCATTATCACGTTATTGTAACGCTTCCAACGCGCTTTCAGCTTCGAATCAGTAGGCATTGGGACTTCGCCTTCAACGAACTCCAGCTTGTCACGAGCGGACAAGGCGATTTCCATGGCTTTGCGCCATGGAACAAAGTTTTGGCGTCCGGTTAGAACTTCGCTAACTAGAGAATTTCCATGAATATCGTTCTTATTAACGAAAAACGCATCATCAGAAACCTCTTGAGTAGTAGCGTTAGAGCCGGAGCCGAACGAATTGATCATTCCAGAAATTGACGAAGCAGCCATGATTCAAAATGATCGGAAAGCAAAAACCACAAATCAACTTACGATTGAGTGTCGTTTTGGCTCTGATACCATATAGAAGCTCACCGGAGCAAGATGGAATCCGATCGTCAAGGAATCGAGAAGATCGGAGAACGAATTGATCTGGCTAGGGTTTGAATTTGGGGAAGAACACATGCGGGAATTTTTTGTATATTGACTTAACCAAAATGAATACAAAAGTCTGTATTTGTACAGACGAGGAAAAGACAAATAACTCCCTGACTTAATACAAGACTGACCCTAACTTAAATACAAAACCACCTATGAAGATTATAATACTGACAATAGCTCTTCAGGCTGGTATTGATAAGCTTGCCGATGCGGTTGGGCTGACACTTGGACCCAGAGGTGGCTCATTTTGTCAATTTGTAGCCTAGTTGATCGTTTTTGAATACTTCTATAAAATTATTTACATGTTGTTTGATTTGTCCAGCTGTTGTGAGTAGAATTGAATCATTTGTTGTGTTACTGTTAGGGAGATTCAATACTGTTGTTTGCACTCGTATTGATGAATTGTTATTTTTGAAATTGTGGGGAATTGATTTTTGATCACATCTGACACTAATGTTTTGTAGGAAGAAATGTGGTGTTGGATGGATACGGAAGCCCCAAAGTAGTGAATGATGGTGTTACAATTGCCAGAGCGATTGAGCTACCTGATGCAATGGAAAATGCAGGTGCTGCACTATGAGAATATAGATATGTAAGGAATGCCACGCTACCTATTTAGAGGTAGTTGGTATTTATATTGATTATGTAATGGTATACAAGGAAACAAATAAGTGAAAATATACACATATATATTACATAATCAAGGTCAATAAGATCAATCTAATATAGGAGATTGAGGCGTGAGATCGGAAATATGATGTTGATGGATTCTTTCCTTAACACCCTCCGGCAAACTGATCACCGAAGAGAGGTTCAGTTTGGTTTGAAAGAGACGAAAATAGTTCTTTGGAAGTGCTTTGGTGAATATATCGGCTACTTGATAGCGAGCCGGAAGATGCACAACTTGTAACTGACCTTGTTCTACCTTTTCACGTACAAAGTGAAAATCAATACGAATGTGCTTGGACTTTTTATGTAGGATAGGATTAGACGCCATGTATGTGGCAGATAGGTTGTCACAATATAAAATTGGAGGTCGAGTTAAAGGAATATGTAGCTCACGCATGAGTTGTTGAATCCAAATAAGTTCAGTGGTTGCACTTGCCAGACTCTTATATTCTGATTCTGTACTAGAGCGAGCAACTGAACGTTGTTTGTTGACGACCAACTGATAATGTTGCCCCCAAAATAAACACAATAGCCTTGGGTAGATCTGCAATTTTCAGGATCTCCGGCCCAATCAGTATCAGAATACGTAACAAGATCGAAATTTGATGAAGGTGTGATAACAATACCATGGTCATATGTGCCTTTCAGATATCTTAAAATACATTTGACTGCGATCCAATGATCTTCTGTAGGAGCGTGTAAAAATTGACATACATGATTGACGGCATACGCAATATCTGGTCGAGTGATGGCAGCGTACTGAAGAGAACCAACAACATGTCTATACATGCTGGGATCAGACATGGGTTTTCCAGCTGCAGTTAGCTGAGAGCGTGGAGCGGCAGGGGTTGTCATGGGCTTACACCCTTCCATTCCTGCGCGAGATAGAAGCTCAAGTATATATTTGGACTGATTGAGAAGTAAACATCCATGTTGCTGCTTGACTTCAACACCCAAAAAATAATTCAATAATCCCAAGTCCTTTAGAGAAAAAGTTTGATGGAGCTCAATAATAAATTCGCTGATAAAATTGGAGTCACTTCCTGTGAGGACAAGATCATCAACATATACAAGCATATAGGTAAGGGAGTCTCCATGAGTGCGCACAAATAAAGAAGCATCAGTTTTGCAACTGCGAAAACCAGAGCTGTGTAAGAATTCTCGAAGCTTATGAAACCAAGCTCTTGGACTTTGTTTAAGTCCATAAATAGCTTTCTTCAAAAGGCACACATGTTCTGGATATTTTGTGTCACGAAATCCCGGCGGCTGACTCATATAGACATTTTCATGAAGATCGCCATTCAAAAAAGTATTATCCACATCGAATTGTCTAATAGGCCACCCTCTCGAAATAGCTATTGATAAAACCAGGCCAATTGTAGTAGGCTTGATAACTGGAGAAAAGGTTTCAAAGAAATCAATACCTGGTCGTTGATTAAAACCCCTGGCAACTAAACGGGCTTTGTAACGATCAATGCTGCCATCCGGTTTGTATTTGGTTTGAAATATCCATTTAGATCCCACAAGATTCGCATCCTTAGGTTTGGGAACCAAGATCCACGTCGCATTTTTCTGAAGTGCCTCGAGCTCAGAATGCATTGCAGCACTCCACTCGGGATTTTTGAGAGCGTCAGAATAAGATGTTGGCTCAGCACTAAATACAGGATATTTGGTGGCCATAAAACTTCTTGGTTTCAGTGATTTGGTCTGAGCACGAGTCACCATAGGATGTATAGATTTGTCAGCAGCTCTTAAATATGTCAAATGTGGGTCAGAAGTCCTGCAAGGAGAACACTGTGAGTTTGGCTGCAAATTAGATGTCGTGGAAGGGTTTAATTGAGAGGTGGGTGGTGAGGATGACAAAGCTGGTGAATGATGGTGTTGATGAGGGGTGGGTGGTGAGGCTGACGAAGCTGGTGAGGTATGCTGTTGATGAGGAGGCGATTGTGGGCTCATAGAGGATAAGTCATCAGTAGACTGATCAAGTGGTTGTGACATGATTGGCACAGTTGGCTCAGGACTTGATGGTTGAAGAAGAATTGTAAGAGGAATAGATCCTGCAGTGTCACTAGATTCAGAGTTAGTAGTTTGGGGTTTTGAAAAAGGAAAATCGGACTCATCAAAGACTACATGACGAGCAATGTACATGCGTCCTGACTCGAGGTGAAAACAAAAATAACCCTTGTGTTTAGTACTATAACCCAGAAAAATGTATGGCTTGGATCGAAAATCAAGTTTGGACTTGTTATAGGGCCGAAGAAATGGGTAGCATAAACAACCAAATATTTTGAGAAATTTGTAATCAGGTGCTCTATGATAGAGCTTCTCATAAGGGGATGCATACTGCAAGGTTGGTGTAATTGTTCGGTTAATGAGAAAGACGGCAGTTGCAAAGGCATGTTCCCAAAATTTTAATGGTAGAGAAGCTTGTGCAAGAAGAGCTAATCCTTTGGCAGTGATATCTCTATGTCTACGCTCTATTGCTCCATTCTGCTCATGTGTGTGAGGGCAAGGGTGACGGTGAGTAATACCCAACGAATGAAAATAAGATGACAAGGAGCGAAACTCACCTCCCCAATCAGTTTGCACCTGACGGATTTTGGAATTGAATTGTCTTTCGACGAGGTGATTAAAGTGTTTAAAGCATTCAAAGACCTGACTTTTGGATGAGATGAAATAAACCCACATAAATTTTGAGTGATCATCCAAAAAGTGAACAAAATAACGATTGTTGTTTAAAGAGGGAATTGGTGCAGGACCCCAAACATCACTGTAAACTAAATGAAAGGGAGTAGGGGAAGACTCATGTTTATCAGAAATATGGAAACGATGACTCTTGCCAAGTTGACAAGGATGGCAAAGGGAAAAACTTGAGGAACTGATAGGAAGGTCAAATTGAGAGACGATCTTTCTTACAATCTTCTCATGTGGATGCCCGAGCCTTTTGTGCCAACCAATAAGTGATGTTCTTTCTCCTAGAAAGGCCATGGGTATATTTTTCGATATGACGGAAGAATGGGCATCCAATTTGTACAAGCCGTGCTCAAGTGTTCCCTTGAGGAGATTCCTGCCCTGCAAATCCTTGACAACACAACCAGTAGGATCAAATGTCATGCTGATTTTGTTATCACTAATGAATTTAGATAAGCTCAATAAATTCTTTTTGATCATAGGCACATGAAGGATATCACGTAAGATGAAGTTACGGTGTGAGGAATTAATATGACCATTTCCAATATTTGATATATGTAAAAGCTCACCGTTTCCGATCTGGACCTTATCATCGCCGGAATAGTTGGTGTAGCTCGAAAGATTATTTAAATCGGGTGTGATGTGAGCTGTGGCCCCAGAGTCCACATACCATGGTTGATTAACCCCATGTAGAGATCGGGTAGAGTCATGATTTATCTGTCCGTGAACTCCAGATGGCGGCGAGGCAAAATAGGCAGACTGAGTGTTTGATTGATGATCAGAGAAAGCTTTATTGAAGCGTTCCCAACACTGAGCAGCACTATGACCTCGCTTATCACAAATCTGACATTTGATGTCCTTGTGGCGACTTTGATTATTATTGTAATTACCACGTCCTTTGTTCATAGTAATATTTCCTCGTCCTTGAAAGTATCTACCCCGTCCACGACCACGAGCAGAATTGTTAAATTGTCTTTGAGCTGCATTCACTGTGTGTAATTGAATATGTGGATTGATAGCTTGTTGTTGTGATTCTTCATCTAATAGCAATCCCAAAACAGCATCCACTGACATAATTGTCGTAGCGATCTGAACTTTTATGGCTGTTCCTACGGAAGCGAATCTAGGATCTAGACCGTTAATAATATGCATTATTAACTCTCCATCAGAAACCAAGACACCTGCAGAAGATAACTGATATGCAATGCTTCTCTTTTGATTTACATATACTCCATGATATTTGTGGTACCTTGCTGCAAGGAAGAGAGCTGATAGCGTAATGACAGTATCCGAGAATCACTTTGAGGCTTGAAGATTGTCTCAAGTTTAACCCATGCAGCCCTTGTGGTTTTGACACCAATCAAGTGATTTGTAGCCATAGTCGACAACGTGCCTTTGATCCATAGTAGGATCAATTTGTCGTGCCTTTTCCAAGTTGAATAGTTGGAGTTGGGCTCTGCTATAGTCGTGCCATCAGCAACTTGCTTTTGAATGAACTGTGGCGGTTCGAGATCATCTCGATTAATATATTTCTCCAAATTGAAGGCTTCCAAAGCATCTCGAATAAAGGACGACCAACTTGGATAGTTGCTGCCGTCAAGTTTGATAGCAAGTGTTGGTAGAGATATGTTGAGATTAGTGGTTGACGACTCTGCGACGGCTTGCAAGAGTGTGGTGTTTGCGCCATCACAGGTTGAAGAGGTTGAGCTTTGGTGGGGTGTGGATTCAAGTGGACTGGTCGACATTTAGGTGGCTTAAAAGAATGAGGAAAAAAAAATTGTGGAGATGAGGGAAGACGTTTAGTCGTTAGGCTCTTGATACCATATGAGAATATAGATATGTAAGGAATGCCACGCTACCTATTTAGAGGTAGTTGGTATTTATATTGATTATGTAATGGTATACAAGGAAACAAATAAGTGAAAATATACACATATATATTACATAATCAAGGTCAATCTAATATAGGAGATTGAGGCGTGAGATCGGAAATATGATGTTGATGGATTCTTTCCTTAACATGCACTCATTAGGGAGGTAAGCCATAAGAGTCTTTGAGTACTATTACAGTGTTAGAAATCTTGGTTTGTGATGTTATGTTTTGTGGCACTGATGTTGCATACTACTGTTTTTGTGCCATTTGAGTATTAATTTTGTATGGTCACATGATTTTTGATTATATGTAAGTCACTACCTTGTATAATTTTTTTGAAGGTTGCAAGTAAAACGAATGACTCAGCTGGGGATGGGACGACAACTGCATCAGTTTTAGCACGTGAAATTATCAAGCTTGGTCTGTTGAGTGTGACATCCGGTGCCAACCCTGTATCAGTCAAGAAGGGAATAGACAAAACTGTAGCTGGATTGATAGTGGAGCTTGAAAAGAAGGCAAGGCCTGTCAAAGGTGGTGATGACATCAAAGGTAATGCTTTTTCGTTTTTGTTACTGTTTTTTCTTTTGAAAGTTACTATCTTTACCAACTCTCATGCTTGTTAGACTACTGATTGAATTGATTCTTTTCAGCCGTGGCTTCAATCTCTGCTGGGAATGATGAGCTAATCGGGGCAATGATTGCGGATGCCATTGATAAAGTTGGACCTGACGGTGTTTTGTCTATTGAATCGTCTTCTTCCTTTGAAACCACCGTTGACCTGGAAGAGGGAATGGAGGTATGCAGATTCCAAGATTGTGTTTATTTTCCAAGTCTTGTTGAAGTACTGCATTTCTCATTATGCGTTGCACACTGATTCCAGATAGACAGAGGTTACATCTCCCCTCAGTTTGTGACAAATCCTGAGAAGCT
Organism: Rhodiola kirilowii; assembly: GCA_033675215.1. Lineage (NCBI taxonomy): Eukaryota > Viridiplantae > Streptophyta > Magnoliopsida > Saxifragales > Crassulaceae > Rhodiola > Rhodiola kirilowii. Next base: position 49,890,868 of record CM066203.1, on the reverse strand, counting down.
GATTGCTGAATTCGAGAATGCAAGGGTTTTGGCAAAGAGGGGGTTCCATGAGACAGTTCGGACTAAGCTTCAATCTGGAACGAAGCCTTCATCTGTTCTACAATCTCTGCGGCAAGGGACTTCATCTGCCCTGGGAACCCTTCGACTGCCACCGACATTGCACCTGAGTCAACTGTTATTGCCACCTCCAGGGCAACAATCTTCTCCTTCACGACCCTCAACTCGGTCCCTACTTCCAGCAACTCGGATTTTACCTCCTTCAACTCACACTTCACCTCCTTCATCTCAGCTTTAACCACCATTAACTCAGCTCTAACCTCTTTCAGCAGCGCCAACACCTCACCCAGACCATCAGAGGGGAGAACAGCTTCCTCACCCATATGAGCAGTGACAGTAATGGGGGTCACCTCAACAACATCCTCGTCATCAGCCTCTGCTTCAGCAACAGGGACTATCCACTCAACTCCTGTCGAGTACTCCAGACCCAATTTCGTAATCTGATCATCACCAAGGGTAGACGACAACACTTTCTCGGATGCAGGGTGATAGATCTCCCAATACTTCATGATTTCCTTCACAAACCCGGGATAGGGTAGGCCGTTCGAGGGGTTGTCCTTGTTGTTCTCCATGTGCCGCATAACTTGAAAAGCCAAGTTGACCTGCCTCTTCTGCAGAATCTGATCAACCAGCAGCATGTCTTGGAAGGTCACCAGATTGTGCTTGTGCCGTCTCGGAGAAATGTTGGACACGAGAATTCTGTGGAGGATTCTCGGAAGCACATCCATGCTGAAGATTTCCCTCTGTCCCCTTGCAGAGGGATCCAACCCGAGCCGCTCGAACACCTCTGACTTTGCCACGGTGCCTGGCCACGTACCCTTTGAGTATGTGGCATACCCGCCTTTTGGCACTTGTAGAATGGTGGCTAACTCCCTCACACTCACTGTGAACGTCTCACCCCCAACAACAACAGACAGCTCCAGATTGCCCTTTCCCTTCTCCTTTTCTACCACTTTCAACTTTGAGTAGAACTCCTTTACCAGCCTCTCATCCACGAGAATTGGCTTTCTGAACAGTGCGCCCCACCCCTGGGCCTTCAGTAATTCCACAACTTCTCCCAGACTGTTCTCCACAAGCCACTCAACATTTAATACCAACTCCTGAGCGAAGCCTCTCCCGGCTTCTTCCGATTCCTCGGCGCTCTCTTCCGACTCACCAACCGCTTCAATCAACGGACCGCTTTTCGATTCTCGACGAGGGAGTAGCAGAGGTCGAGGATTTCTTCGCTCGCTTCTCGACGGACCGCTTAGCTATTGAAGATCCCTTGTAGAGGCGAGGCTGAGAGTGACAGTCGTCCTGAAGCTCTTCGAGTCGCTCTTCGAGTTTGACCGCATCTCTGGCCACCGTAGTGTTGGTCGAAACAGAACCAGATGACGTGACAGACTGCAGAATAGGCTCCAAGCTGAGAGGATCGACTCCCCTTGCAATCAACTGTGCAGCCATCTCGACGGCGACGGCGGGTGAAAGGCTGGATTTAGGGTTTGAAGATGCCATGGAAGGTTGTGGAAGTTTTGAATTTTTGTGAGAGAGAAAGCAATAGTCTTCAGTTGATTTGGGAACTACAAACCCTATCACTCAAAAGACACTGTCTCTTCTCGAAGCGTCGCCTCCCTACCTTTTAGCAATAAATAAACCGCTCCCTAATTTTCAATTTGCCACCTTTTCTTTCCTTCCAAAAATGGTTCCGCATTAATAACTTTCAAATTTCAAATCAGTCGAAAAAGCATGCGCCAATCGAGAGAGGAGCGACACGTGTCAACAGTAGGTATTTGCGTCTCCTCATAAAGGCAACCGACGGGACAACTGCCTGCAGCAGAAACTGTTCACCTTTTTATTCAATCTTCCCAAAGCTGAGCCAATTTTATTAGAGGACGTAAAACTCCCCATCTTCACAACTGTCACACAGATTGCTTCCCAGCCAAAGTCGAACCTTCCATAGTGATAGCTCAGTCTGACTGTCTCATGGGTACACAAGGTTTTGGTATGGTGTGCTAACTTTACCAAAATGGTACAAATAACACCACACACAATCAAGCAACAAATAAATGTAATCATCCAAACATATTATTTTGTCTTCGTAACTCATGTGAAATAACTCCAGAAAAGATACATATCAACGGGCTCATAGGAGCACTCCACATGAGGATAGGCTAAGGTTGGTCTAGAGTACCTCCTGGGCTTATAATGTGGGATCAACTATGGAGGTCTCTTTTGGGCAGAAAGACTTCAGAATTTTATGTTTATCAATATCTAATGCAGTCATCAATCACATAGCAAGCATGCGTGGATACATTGTGAACACAACCTACTTTTTCACTAGCATAGAACATCCATGTTAAACTCTCCATCAGACGTGACTCATATGCACCTAGTCTAGCCAATCACCGAGGGAGCAACATTTGAGCATAGCTTTAAGGGAGAGAAATCATACCTAGTTCGAGCCTCAGCTTCTCGTAGGGTTCTCTGTGCAAAGCTTTTGTGAATATGTCTGCAATCTGTTCCTCAGTTCTGTAATATTCCATCTTAATTGTTCCCTTTACTACACAGTCTCATAGAAAATGATATCTAATTTCTATATGCTTAGTACGTGAGAACTACACTGGACTTTTAGAGATGTTAATAGCACTAGTGTTATCACACAAAATTTTAGCACAATCAGTAATAATACCATAGTCACTTAGCTGTTGTCTGATCCACAGTAGCTGCGCATAGCAAGCAGCCGCGGTGATGTATTCCACCTCTACGGTGGAAAGTGAAATTGAGGACTACTTCTTTGAAGCTCAAGAGATAAGACATGGTCCAAGATATTGAGCCATCCCGGACGTGGACTTCCTGTCTGTCTTGCAACCAGCATAATCCGCATCAGTGTATGCTGCCAGACGTTATTCTCCTCCTCTTAGATAGAGCATGCATAAGTCATCTGTTCCCTTCAGATATCTCAGTATCCTTTTTACTACTTTCACGTGGGTTTTC